>OZ005652.1:324425038-326825038 GCA_963930645.1 Salticus scenicus
TTGCTTTTGTTCTAAAATTGATAAAATTTGAATTTTAAATTTCAAAACTCTAGATAAAAAAAAACTTCCTTATTCCATTGAAAACATAAACATTTCATTTCAAAGGATGATATTACACAATAAATATCCAACTAATATATTAATTAAAAGGAAAATTATAAATATTCTATCATAATTTGAAGTGAAATTTGTTTTCAAATGTCTAAATAAAGTATCTGATATAAGATACTAATATGTTGCAGCGGAATAGACTTGATATCGGTCATCCTTGGCAGAAAAAAAAAAATATATATATATATCGCCAAATTATCTGGCGAATATAATTTAATTCCTTTCAAAAATCATGGTTATTTTAAAAATTTATATTAAGAGAGTAAGGAATAATATGAAACAATATTTCGCACAACACATATTACGAAAATATACATCTGGCATGTATATTTTCGTAGTACGTTTTTGATCGCCAAATACAAAAACGCCAAGGACAACAGAGTTTTGAAATTTAAAATTAAAATTTGTCGATTTGACAGCAAAATAACTCAATCTAACATATGCACATGATAACTAATACATATATATACCCAAATATGGGGATTAAAATCGGGAAATAATTTTCCTCGATTTTTAATAATTTTTTACAAAAAATCCAATGGGCGATTAACATAGGAAATCATTTTCTCCCATACACGGACGGTCAGTGACGTCACACTTCGCTTGCGTATAGAGCACTTAATGGAACACTGGGATCTGTTGTTGCTGTTGTATTGTCGGGCCTATATTTTTTGTCAACCAGCAGTTTTTTTATTGTCATTCATATTTATTGATCGGGTAAAATTTTTGAAGTGAAAACTTCTTTAGGCGCGTTGAGCACTTTTGGGTGAACAAAAATCATTAAACTCCCGTCATCGTCAGCTAACGCTTTCCGTTTGAAGTGAAAACTTTTGGGTGAAGAAAAATCATTGAATTTGCGTCATCGTCAGCAAACGCTTTCCATCCTTGTATGATACAAATAATGTATCACACAATTAACTTGCTAATGTGATGTGTTAATAATTATATACTGTATATTGTTTTAAAATCTGGCGCGGCGTTACACGACCTCTCTCATCTCCGGGCACTGTCTCTATTGCAGTTAGACCTCACAAAACCGTGAGAAAGCCCAAAGCTGCCATTTTTCTCACGTTTTTACAATCTGGTGCGGCTCTACACGACTTCTCTCATCTCCGGACACTGTCTCTTAAATATTGCAGCCGGAAACGTTGCAGTTAGGCCTCACAGAACCGTGAGAAAGACCAAAGCCTCCATTTTTCTCACGTTTTTACAATCTGGTGCGGCTCTACACGACTTCTCTCATCTCCGGACACTGTCTCTATTGCAGTTAGACCGCACAAAACTGTGAGAAAGGCCAAAGCCGCCATTTTTCTCACGTTTTTATAATCTGGTGCGGCTCAACACGACTTCACTTAACTCCGGACACTGTCTCTTAACGATTGCATCCGGAATCGTTGCAGTTAGACTTCACAGAACCATGAGAAAGACCAAAGCCGCCATTTTTCTCACGTTTTTAAAATCTGGTGTGGTTCTACACGACTTCTACAGAGCTTCCAACCTAATCCGGCAAATTGTTAGTACCGCCCCTTTTTCTACACCACTTAATTTTTAGAGTATTTTTCTTCTTAATTCATCGTAGATACATTTGAAGAGAATTTCTCTAAAAATTAAGTGGTGTAGAAAAAGAGGCGTTACTAACAATTTGCCGGATTAGGTTGGCAGCTCTGCTTCTCTCATCTCCGGACACTGTCTCTTAAAGATTGCAGCCGGAAACGTTGCAATTAGACCTCACAGAACCGTGATAAAGGACAAAGCCTCCATTTTTCTCACGTTTTTACAATCTGGTGCGGCTCTACACGACTTCTCTCATCTCCGGACACTGTCTCTTAAAGATTGCAGCCGGAAACGTTCCAGTTAGACCTCACAAAACCATGATAAAGGCCAAAGTTGCAATTTTTCTCACGTTTTTACAATCTGTTGTGGCTCTACACGACTTCTCTCATCTCCGGACACTGTCTCTATTACAGTTAGACCTCACAAAGAACGAAAATTATAAAATATCGAAACACATTTGATTTATAAACAAAAATTGAAAATACATTTAAATGATCACGTGGTAACCATCATGATCTAAACATTGTTTTCAAAATTTATCGCTCACATTCCGTCATTTTTGACGGGGTTATATACTAGTATAATAATAAACAGTTATAAAATTCTTGAATATACCCGACTATTTATTATGTTTTCGGGAAAAAAAAAAAAAAAAAAATTCTTACACTCAAAAAATCGGAATATAAACATCTGGCGCCGAAACGGCCGGCGCCAAAACGGCCAGCGCCAAAACGGCCGCGCCGAAACGGCCGCGCCAAAACGGCCGCGCCGAAAATAACAAACCGAGCAAAAAGTCCAAACTCGGTATTTTAAATATATATCATATAGGGATGCTACTCTAAACTTTCCGCTGAGATTAAGCAAATAGTTCGTGTATACAGGGACATCCAAGAGAATTCAAATACCTTATGTCTATATGTGAAATTTTTGGTAAGTACAGTGTGATATCTGTAGGCTGACTTGAAAAAAAATGGAATGAATTAATTTTTTTATATACATAAAACCATGTTTTGTGTAGATTACGGTATGGTAATTATTTATCATTCGTTAACAGGGCTACCCAAAGTATTTGGATTATAGTGAGGCTATAGTTGGAAATTTCTAGAATTGCAATTCATTTCGTGTTAGATGTTTTTCAAGTAAGACTAAATTTAAGTACACAATATTGTTTATAGTGCATGTTGTTTATAGACTATATACAGGGTTACCCAAAATTGAGCTAAACGTTCTTTTCTATTGAATGTTATTAATGAAAATGCTTTGCTACATTTTACTATGTCGACGAACGCTACTCAGGAAGGAAAATTAATTTTTCATACTCATACAGTAAATAAAGTACTTTTTGAAGTTCCATTTTCAACTATAATTTTTTTGTGTTATATCACGTTTTGAAGTGCCCTGATAACGAAGGCGATATTTTTAGCGGTTGATCTGTATGCTGTATCTGTTATCAACATAACCTAAAAACAAATATTTGCAAGAAATTCAAATGCCCCCCTTACACATAATTATATGTCAAGTAAAACTGTTCTTAAACCAATTTTAGATTATTTTGAAAGTACATTGAACTTTATTACTTTACCTAATTTATCTTAAGATATTTGCAAGGTAAGAGAAAGTTGTGTGAGTGACACACTAGATTAATTTTATGGTATGAATGTGACAACGAGGGACATTCCTTCAAATTTTAACACCCTCATTTTGCTATATTTTACTTTTGAAACCAATAGCTCATCCGAAGTCTGGATATAGTATGAAGGAAAGTTGAAAAGTTCATTTTCTTCCTTTCTTCCATTTTTTTTTTTTTTTTTCCTTTTTCCAACTTATTACAGATTTACGCTAAAGGCACTTACGCTAAAAGCACGCCACGGATGGGGGAAACATTTACGCTAAGAACGCGAGTTTATAGATTTACGCCAAAAGCATTGTCGCTAAGGGCACCGCCAATTTAACTGTGCTTTATTTTCTTGGGCTTACATTAGTTAAAATCTATTTCTATTCATTATTACTTTCTTCTATCTTCAATAGAAGAAAGTATTGGATTCGTAAAAATTTTCGATTTCGGGTTTTTGATGGATGTACACGTTTTGAGAGCTGTAGAACACGATTTTAACATTTTTAGAAAATGTCTGTCTGTCTGTCTGTCTGTGTGTGTGTGACAAAATTTTGTGGCAACTGTATCTCTGGAACTACTGCACAGAATTTCATACAAATTGGTATGTAGTTGCACCTTGACATAAATTAGTGCCTATCAACTTTTGGTAAAAATCGTCTTACAGGTTGCGTTGCCATCCCGCTTTTTCTAAATTTTTAACAGGGTGATATAGGGCAAAAATTTTCAAGATGGATATCTTTCGAAAGGTCTCGTCAGTACCTTTAAAACGAATGGTTGAACTATAAATCTGAGATAATTTAAAACAAAGTTATCGATTTTTTTTACTTTTTACGAAAAAAAACTTAGAAAAAAATCTTTTTTTTTTTTTTCATCAAACTCCCACGGTTTCCGTGTTCTGACAAACTTAAACTAATTTTTTCTTTTTTCCCCTAATTCTGTCAAAGTCCTACGGTTTCCGTGTCTTGACAAACTTTAACATATTTTTGCATTTTTCCCCTGATTTTGTCAAAGTCCCACGGTTTCCGTGTTTTGACAAACTTTGACAAAATTTTGGGTAAAATGTGAAAATTATTCTAAGTTTGTCAAAACACGGAAACCGTGGGACTTTGACAAAATTGGGGGGGAAATGCAAAAATTTGTTTAAGTTTGTCAGAACACGGAAACCGTGGGAGTTTGATAGAATTAAGGGGAGAGAGAAAAAAAAAAAAAAAAAAAGGTGGGACTTTGACAAAATTTTGAGTAAAATGTGAAAATTGTATAAAGTCCCACTTTTTTTTTCCCCTCTCCCCTTAATTCTATACTTTTTTTTTTTTATTATTATTATTGTTACTGAGTGAATTTGTATAGGAAAATATAGAAGAAAGTCTCGTGGTGGCCACAACATACTAGTTTCAAAATGAACAATGTTTTAATTAAAAACCCTTTAGGTCAAGCAAAAAATATGTTTTACAATCAGTTTCACATTTTTTTACACATATTGTCTACATCAGTTTATTTATTTATTTATTTTTTATCATAAAGAATTTAGCTTTTTTTATGTTACACTAATTTATAATGACCAGTTGTCAGTCAGATATTATCATGTGTCTAGTTCTATATCATTGAATATTTGGTTTTTTACTTTCAAGACCGTTATTGTTATAATTGTTATATGTTTTTATTATTTTTGTAAGTGTTTGGTATAACTTTATGATTTTTTCCTTATATCACTGATTATTAATTTTCATTAAGTAAAAAAATTCTTTGCTAAGTAACATATTTACTAGGGCGTAATCCTAGAAATCAAGTACTTTATGGATTTGCGTTACGTATATTTGAGAACATTGCAGATAATTTAAAATTATGTGTATGTAATTCATAAATTAAAGAATAAGTTCTATTATACGTTCGCTTCATATTTTTTCTTTTGAAAAATTGTTAAACTTTTTTCAAAATGGTCTATTTGACACATACCTGAATATAAATCAGTGTAAAAAAAAAAAAAAAAAAAAAAAATAGCATTTTAAGATTTTGAAACAATTTTGCTATGAGGCATTTATGTGTACCCTGATTAAATTTAAGTAATATTAAATTTAAAGTTACATGGTGAGCATACATTATAAATTTTAAAAAACTCAAAGAAGTTTTTTCAGATCAAAATAAGAACACCATTCTTTATTAGGTTAAAAGAATAGTAGGCACGGATGCATCTTCAAAGCAGTAAGGTGCACTTGCGCCTACTAAGAAATTTAAAATGACTTCTGTATTAAGCTTTTTCCGAAATATCATTTGTTGAATTTCGGAGTACAGCTGCTATCTACTGAGCACAGAAGGAACAATGGTTCAATATTCGACTAGAACAAGGGGAAAATATTGAAAAAATGTTGAATAAAAAATGTTAAATTATATCAAATGTTTGGTTTCAGCGTGAAACTAATAAAAGTTATGGGGTTAAGTGTATATTTATATACAATTTAAGATCTTTTATTGGAAGTATATCTTGACTGGAAGTATATCTTGATTGGAAGTATATCTTTATATTGGAAGTATATCTTGATATGATTTGAAATCTACGTTCACGGAGACACAGCGTAAAATTTACAAATTCGTACAGCATATGTTTCACGCTTATTGTGTTTTCATTTTTGTATTTTCTTTTTCTTTTCTTTTTTTAATTTAACCCATTGGTAATGAGATTATTTTTCAAATATTTTTTAATTGACACTTTATTTATATTAATATTTGATTTAAACAATTTAGTTAACATGGTTAATATTCCTATACAATCGCAAAAATTAACCTCATTACGAACACTTATTTCTAAGTAGTTTTATGGGTGTCATTCACAAAGTCCACAACCCATCCATAACACAGACCTGCGATGAAATTTTTTTCTTAAAGACGATGTTTTTTTTGTTTTTTTTTGGGGGGGGGGGGGGGGTATATTTTTGGATGCTGATTAATGAAAATCTATTCAAAAATTCCCATCACGTACAGTTCTGACAAAAAAATGGGATTTTTTAGCTTAAAGCTTTACTCTTTCAACACCAATGTAAGTTATTTCCCGAAAAATCTGGGTGATGTGAGTGAAGAACAAAGTTAAATATGTCATCAAGACATAAAGAAATGTAGAGGAGGTATCAGGGACAATGGAGACTTAACATTCTAGCAGATTATTGTTGGATGCTGCATAGAGAATTTCCCACCCCTCTTAAGACCATCAAGCCTTGCACAAGAGAAAAAGGTTTAATGGTATCTTCTACGTAAAGAAACACATTAAAAAAGCAATGATAGCCTTATTTAATGTATTTTATATATAAATAATTTCGAATTTATTACAGTATCTGTATAGCATTTTCTGATCTACATCCTTACTTTGTGAAAAATCCTTACGGCAAAGGAAGAAAAGACAATCATTTCTGAATTCAGCGTATTAAAACACATTAGAGACACTGAACGCAGTGCAAAAAAATTTAATCAGTATGATTTTGCAGTCCTGTGTAATCCATATTCAGGTTACTTTAAATTTACGTATTTTAATTGATGTGATTTGGCACATAATAGTTTTGGAGAAAATTTCAATTACAAATTCTTTTATTTGGTGGAAAACTTTGACATGATAACATATTTGAGGAAGGTCTCAATTGATTTTTTTTTTTTTTTTTTTTTTCTAAAATCTATTTATCAACAAACCTTTCTTATACAAATGAATTTTCAAGTTTGACTCCATGTCAGCCGACGAAGTTATTCTCATCCCTATTTATTATTCATCTATTTAATTTTAGATAAACCATTAGCCTGGAGTCTGGCACTCTGCCACAATAAAAGCAGGAAGCTACAGCTTCCTTCAGTTTCGCCTATTGATATTTTTTGTTATCATTTTCCATTATGCAAATAACACTAATTTCATTATTACAGAAAAATTCTACAAAAAAATATTTATTAAATTTTACAGATGCATTTCTATCCCATTGAAAATGATTTTTCCATAATAATAAAATTTATTGAGCAATTTATTGAACGAAATAAATCAGTTATCTAACTTCATTATATATATATATATATATATATATTGCTCTAAGAAATAGCTTTAAATCAATATTAAATAATAATGCAGGTGTCATTCTGTTCTGAAAATTTTTTAACACTAATTTTTAATAGTAATTTTTATAATAAAATAAGCCTATAAAAAAAAAAGAAGAAAGAAAGGTCTCGTTCTAAAATACTGGAAAAAAGGGCTCAGAAAAGAGAGCGGATTATATCACCCTAGTATATGAGAAATGTAAAATGTAACATTACATTTTGTTTAATATTAGATGCATTTTTTTTATTTAATGTATATTCTTTCTATTTTACTTTATCGAAGTTAAATTGACTAATAAAGTATGCAAAATTATAAAATATTTAAAAAATATATTCAACTTTTATTTAAAAATAAAATCTTGTCTTCAGAAAGGTTTCCAAAAATAGTACAATAGAAATTTATGTAAATATATTAAGAATTTGAAAAAATAACTATTCTTTAATCTGACAGTCTTAATAATTACTTGCTAAGCTATTAATTAATTATCTAAACACTTTTGAAAATTATGTTTGTATTGCTATTAACAAAAATTTTTAACATTTCCTCTATGCTATTATTAAAATATCTAAAATAAATAGAGCCTTCTCTTTATCAGGTACGAATATTTTTTTCTGTAAACACTGAATAAATATATAAATTTTATTCTTATAGCATTACCATCTGATCTTACTCTACAATCAAACGTAATCAGCAAACAAGTCCTTATGCAAACAAATCACGTTTTTCTGAAAAATTCAAATAAATAAAATTCTGACTGTTATATTTTAAAAACCGAAGGTTAGATATTTTTATCACGTTTTGTTATATAGTGTTTCATTAATAATAAATATTATTATACAATACAGTGCTATTATATAATATTTAGTGTCTGCAGTGCATAATTTGTAAAATAGAATACATTTATGGATGATACAAAATTATTAGATATTGCTTAAAAATCTTTCCATTTTTGTTAAATATTATTTAATTTATATTTTGTAACCTTGCCATCACATGGAAAGAAAAAAGCGTGTATTGTTTTTGCAAATAAATACAGAGTATGTAATAGAATTAGTAAGTTTGGGGTAATAAACTGAATAATTTTATTTAGGGAGAAAAGTGTCCTTCCAGATATTACACCTTGTACCTACTATTTAATGTGCTGATGCTCTACAACTGAGCACTAAAGGAAAAATTCTAACTGACATATTTAGTTAAGGAGATCGATCTCACCTACCATTTTTCATTTTATCAGACTTAACAAAAATAATTTCAAATCATGAAAAACATCAGTTCCGTCAACTTGCAATATACACAGTGCAGGAGAAAAATTCCTGAAAAATTTAAAAATTTGATTATTGAATCAAATTCACACCTGAAATTGCAGTCTGTACGACAATACTTCTTAGGATGAAAAGTTTTGTTTAAGAAAATAACAAAAGTTAATTTAAAATTTTGTTCATAGCAGGAGCTATAGCATCCTACCTTATTCATACCACTATTTTTTAACAATAAGCTTTTTTTTTTTTAATTCATCGTTAAAATCATGCGGAATAATGCGATTAAATAAATAAAAGCTAGTATAAATAATTTATGATACGCAAAAAGTAAGACGCTCGCGGATGACGCTATACATTAAAAGTGCAAGGCGAACACTTAAAGAAAATTAATGCTGCGAAGTTCACTGCATTACTCTAGCATGTGCTCTTTCTATAATTCGAACTACTTCTCAAACTACAACCAAATTCAATCCAAGTTTTCGTACGTTATCCTAAACATAAGAATACACAAGGAAACCAAGTAGTCCCAAGTTAGACTTGGAACCCCCCCCCCCCCCCAGAGCCCAGTTTACCCATTTAAGGGCCCGGGGCTGTGATAATAGCGGAGCCTCCCCCCCCCCCCCCAATACACAGATTTTTCTTTTTCTTCAATATGAATGTTCATCATTCGATAAAATTTTACAATGGTCATATTAGAATAAGAATCTCATTAATATTTAAATGAACTCTGAAATTGTTTGCAAAATATTAATATATATATATATATATATTAACAACAAAAGAATCTAATTCACCAATCAAAGGAAAAGTTGCTGCATCAAAAACTTTAATGAATATATTTTACAGAATAAAAAAATTAAATTGGCTTCTTCCTAGGCTTTGTCGCGCTAAAAGTTTCAATTACATCTTTAAAATACAGGTTGCTTGTTAAATCGTGAGTGTCTGTGTGTGTGTGTGTCTGTCTGCGCTCTGGTGCTCACACTACTGATCGCGGAGCTTCCAAATTTGGCATGTAGGTACCTGGGACCCTGCAGGTGCGCACCTCATCGAGATTTTTTCGAATTTCGAATTTGAATTTTTTAAATTAATGTTTATCCGATTTTAAATATTGGCTTCTTTGTTTCATTTTTCATAGATTTATTCTTTTGCTTCAATCGTCTGCGTATCTTAGCAACGGCTATTACGCAACTTATTTTTATTTAATACGTTCATTTAAAGGCGATTTTTTTTTTTTTTTTTTTTTTTTAATATTTATTGAAAGTAGAAAAAATTAAATATACTTAGTTTTAAATTTAAAACCGTATTTATAGCCGTATTTATAGTAGAACAATTTCTTATTTTTCATTTTTTAAATTAATTCCTTTGAAATAAAAAACTTTTATTTATTAATTTTTTTTATTTACAGTATTTATCTGGAAAAATGGTAGTATATACATATTAAAAAGAATTAAATTTATTAAAATTTATTTGTTTATATATATATATATATATATATATATTTATTAATTAATCTACTTTTTATTTTGTTTTATTTTATTACATTGGTCCGAGACAAATCGTAATATAGTGTAAATAGCATGCGCTATATAATACATGGTTCAAAACTAAAATATTTAATAGATGCTGAGATACAGTTATCTTTAAAATCGTAGTTCTTAAATAGTAGCAGATCCCCCCTGTCGTCTATAAATATTCAGATTGAAGTGCCAGGGAAATATCTTTCTGCAGGCATGGGAAGCCTAGACCTGATGCAGTGCGGGTGGGAAAAGAGCTGCCGTAGACAGCGGGTACCAGAAACGAAGCTTGGAGCAATTTTAGTTTCATTTCTTTCTTTCTTTCTTTCTTTCTTTTTTTTCTTTTTTTTTTTTCTTTTTTAATTCAGTTTTTGTCTATAATGTGCTGTAAAAAAATAAATATTAATTCAATTCTTTCAAAAATTCATTTAAATATAGTGACCAGCGAAGTGGGCGTAGCCTGCTAGTTTAGAATAAAATGGACTTTTTTTTGGACATTTGGTGTTATACTACTTCTCTAATATGGAAATCGTCTGCCTTATCATAAAAGATAATTTTTTTAATAATAATTTTAATAAATTAGTTTTTAAAAAGAGAATTATTTTTTTTATAACCGAATTAAATTCTATATAAATGTAGGTGCATTAATGAAACGGGGGGTTGAGGGGGGCGGTAGCCCCCCCTCACGCAGAACTAATTATCATATAAAACTCTTCAGAAGCCTAATATGAATTGTTTATCATAGGTTTACATAACAGTACTCGTTATCTTACCTATTAATCTGCAAGCTGTATTTATAGTATTAAATTTCAGGGTAAGAGAAAGTCGTGTGAGTGACACACCAGATTATTTACATTAGTTTTCTTCAAAACAATATTTCAAAGAAATCCTGTAGATTTGCTATTTAAAAACATTAAAGTTCACTGTACGATAGATTTTTTTAGGCATAGCCAATCAAATTAAAATTTCCAATCACATAACGACCGTACTAACTGAGATTAGAGTCCTGTATCGGATCGGGTAGCCCGATATTACCCGAACCCGACCCGACCCGACCCGCGGGTCGGATTAAGGTTCGGGTTGAAATGTCTTTTCTCTTGCGGGTCGGGTTCGGGTCGAATTGACTGAATTTTTTTTCTTGGGGGTCGGGTTCGGGTTCGGGTTGGGTTTAGCTTTGTACGAGTCGGGTCGACTTGAGAACACCTTTCAAAGAAAAAACTAGTATGCTGTGGCCACCACAAGACTTTCTTCTATATTTTCCTATACAAATTCACACAGTAACAATATTTAAAAAAAAAAAAAAAGATTTTTTTTTCAGTTTTTTTTCGTAAAAAAAAAAAAAAAAATCGATAAATTTGTTTTAAATTATCACGTATTTATAGTTCAACCATTCGTTTTAAAGATATTGACGAGACCTTTCGAATGATACCCATCTTGAAAATTTACCCCCCCCTCCCCCGGGGGGTACTTTCCCCTGGGGGAGGGAAGCGATGACCGAGATTTTTTTCCTAATTAACTACTACTATTATCAATAATTCATATTAATTTCACAATCACAGGTTAAGAATAACTCCCATTATGTACATTTATACAAAATTTTGTCCTATATACTGCCATGTTAAAAATTTAGAAAAAATACGATTACAGCACCACCTGTTGAGTGATGGATCCCCAAATCTAATCAGCCCCAGTTTATGTCAGGGGCCAACTAAATACCAAGTCTGGTTAAATTTCGTTTAAAAAAAAAAAAAAAAAAAAAAAAATACGATTTTTTTTCTGTTACTTTTTGTTAAAAGTAAAAAAAAATCGATAACTTTGTTTTAAATTATCACAGATTTATAGTTCAACCATTCGTTTTAAAGGTATTGACGAGACCTTTCGAAAGATACCCATCTTGAAAATTTACTCCCCTCGAGGGGGGACTTCGACGAGGCTCCTACACATACAAAAATTTTTTCCCAGTTGACTATCTCTATTATAAAGAAATTCTTGTAAATTTCATACGGATTACTAAAAAATAATTATCTTTATGCACATTTATACAAAATTTTGTCCTATATCACCATGTTAAAAATTTAGAAAAAGCGGGATGGCAACGCAACCTGTAAGACAATTTTTACCAAAAGTTGATAGGCACTAATTTATGTCAAGGTGCAGCTACATACTAATTTGTATGAAATTCTGTGCAGTAGTTCCTGAGATACAGTTGCCACAAAATTTTGTCACACACACACACACACACAGACAGACTGACAGACAGACAGACAGACATTTTCTAAAAAGGGTCAAATCGTGGTCTACAGCTCTCAAAACGTGTAAATCCATCAAAAACCCGAGGTCGAAAATTTTTACGAATCCAATACTTTCTCTATATTACATATAGAAGAAAGTAAAAAATTACAATTGAAAGCATATATTTGTAGACATAATTATAGCTCTTTAACGGATTTTAGACATGTATCGGAGCTCCGCATTCTTATACGCGGATATCCAGGTGAAAAAAATAAATAAATAAAAATCCGTATAAGCATGAGAAAAAAAAAATCCGTATACGTTTTCTTTTCTTCAACAAACCTAAAACCGATCATCTGTTGAAATTGTACGAAAATTTTAAAGTACTGTATAAATTTTTATTGACTTTTATATATATATTTATATTGTTAATATATATATAAAAGAAATACAACATAACCTTGCTTTTACGTTTCGGAAATTTAAGTTATTTCTCAATTTACATTTTATTATTATTATTATTATTATTATTTTAATACCTTTATTTTCAATGAATTTTAATCCTCGCTTTTATGTTAACTAAATTTTGAATTTTCTTCCGTTTACATTTGTATATACATCAAATATTTAGGGAATACTTGTTGTGATTCAATTAAAAAAGTAATGTAAAATAAACACATAAAGGAAACGAATACCATCAAGGCAGATTATATTCTTTATCGTCTTCTCTAGAACAAATAAATAATACACCAAGCAAAACTGAAACCGGAGGAAGCTAAGTTGCTGATTATGCGAATTTAAAGGGATCAGTTATCCTTAAAAAGCAGATATTTAACTGCGAATCACATACATGCTACACAAATTAGTATTAATATATATAATGATCCTCATCTGTCATGAACGAATCCGGTTAGTACCGCTTCAAAACAGAAACTTTTGGCAGCCATTTTTTTTTTTCCGTTTGTTCAACTCACTGAGCTGGTTCAACTTACGGAAACATACATATAATATGTTTTGTATCGCACGTATTCTTATTTATTTTCACTAAAACCTTGAAAAACTATTCAATTGTAATGTTTAAAGATCTAAACTAAATATAATGGATCACTGGCTATTATAAACATGAATCTATAAATAGTGTTGCGTACTTGGGGGTTCGTGAGTTGTCTGAGAATGAAAGGCCAAACGTACAAAAATTCAGTAATTTATTCACAGAAAGTTCCAGAAAAATACAGGTCAATAAACCAATTATCAGCTTCAATTCAAGCAGTAACCACAGCTTAAACAACAGCTGTCAATAGCAAATCCACAGTACAAACGGTATAGCAATAACACTTCAAGCAAGTCTCTCTCAAAGAGGCTTAAGAGCAATGCAAGCACTAGCGAAGCTGGCTGAGATCTGAACTGAACTGACTGCCTTGGCGAGGAAGCGCTCCTTATATGCTGTTCCATGGAACCCAGATTTTTCGAGAAAACTCTAGAAAGTGGTCAACCAATCAACTTACAGCTTCCATATTTGGTATATCCCATATAAGGATTTTCTCGCCAAGGTCGCCAAAAAATCGCCAAGGTGGGAAAAAGTCGCCAAATTTGGCGCCAAACCCATTACCTGCATTACTGGGGCTTTTTAATGCGTTTTTAAGGGAAAATAAGGCTATTTCAACGCTAAAACGACTAGAAATGCACAAAATTAGCACTTTATCAACTTACTAAGCCTCTTTGAAAGAATTTATACAAAAATAAACACAATTATTTACAATTTCGTAACACTGCCCCCCTCCCAAGGACTGCAAGTCCCAGACAGTGCAACCCTTGGTCAAGAGGCGAAACTAAACAAATTTACACAATCTAAAACACAAAAACTAAGTTGCATATAACGATAAAATAGAAATACAAATCAAGTAAGAAATGTTTACAAAATTCACAAATATGTTCAAATATTTATATACAAATATTTACAAAATTCACAAATATGTACAAATATTTATATACAAATATTTACATTACGCATGCGCAAATTTTACCAGTATTTACATTCTTAATTTTTAATATTACCGTTACTTGTGGTACTTGGCTAGCCTATTATAGTGCACCACCTTCGGTTTTGATGAAGGTGTTTTGGTGATCCGCACCACTACATCATTCAGCCTTTTTAAGACTGTGTATGGTCCGTCCCAGCTGCACTGTAACTTGGGAGAGAGTCCTTTGCGTCGAACAGGATTCCACAACCAGACCTTCTCTCTTTCCTGAAACTCATGTTGCGTAGCCTTTAGATCGTACCTTGTCTTCATTTTCTCCGATGCAATGTGAATTCGCTCCCGAGCAAAGTTGTGAACGTCCTCAAATCGTGCCTGGAGATCTTGGATGTACTCCTCGGGCGATGAAGGCGCATCGGGTGGACAACCAAACAGGAGATCACAAGGGAGACGAAGTTCACGTCCAAACAGCATCTGGGCTGGAGTATAGCCGGTGGTTTCATGGACAGCACTTCGATAAGCCAGCAGGAACAATGGCAACTTCAAGTCCCAATCTTGCTGGTTCCTTGATACTAGAAGGGAGAGGTTATTCAGAATGGTACGATTGAACCTCTCGACCATGCCGTCCGACTGGGGATGTAAGGGTGTTGTCCGGGTTTTGTCTATGCCGAGTAGTTCACACAGTCCTTTGAAAACATCAGAGGTAAAGTTCCTACCTTGGTCGGTATGAAGTTGTAGGGGCGTGCCGTACCTTGACACCCATTGCTGCACTAGGACTTCTGCGACTGTGCATGCCTCTTGATTGGGAATGGGATATGCCTCAGGCCACTTGGTGAAATAGTCCATCACGACGAGAATGTATTTATTTCCACTGGAGGTCCGTGGCAAAGGACCCAAGATGTCGATTGCAATCCGTTCAAATGGTGCTCCCACGTTATACCGTTGCAGTCTTCCTCGACTTCGTTTCTGCGGGCCTTTACGTGCCGCACAAGCATCACAGGATTTACACCATTTCTCCACATCCTCCTTTGCCTTGCACCAGTAGAAGCGTTCCCGAACTTTCTGCAGAGTCTTCATTACCCCAAAATGGCCTCCTGTAGAGCTACTATGCAGTTGTTCTAAAACAGCTGGAATTTTTTATCTTGGTAATAAAATCTGCCATCTGAAGCTTTTCCCATCATCAGATTCCCACTTTTTGTATAATACGCCGTTTCTGATATGAAGAGAGTCCCAAAGTGCCCAATAACTTTTCGTAAAGGGACTAAATCTGGAAATGTCCTGCCAGATAGGTCTGTTGCTGGTCGTCTCCTTCAGCTGTAATATTGGCTTTATGTCAGGATCTTCCAACTGGGATTTTCTAAGTTCTTCGTCACTCCATGGATCGGGATCTTGATCTGATGGTGTTGAGACAGTAACTTGGCAGGCAACCGGATTTATCGGCAGGTATTTCTGTTCGGCTCCAGAGCAATACTTGCAGCTTTCCGAGCAGGGCTTCCGTGACAAGGCATCTGCATTACCATGTAGAGTCCCTTTACGATGACGTATCTCGAAGTCATATTCCTGTAGGCGTTGTATCCACCTGGCAATCTGTCCTTCCGGGTTCTTGAACTTGAGCAACCACGTTAAAGATGCATGGTCAGTCCGGAGCAGGAATCTTCTGCCATAGAGGTAATGATGGAAATGTTCTATGGCTTTTGCGATGGCGAGTAGCTCTTTCCTGGTGGTACAGTAATTTCGCTCCGGTTTAGACAGGCATTTACTCCAATAGGCAATGACATGTTCTTGACCATCAATTTCCTGCGACAGAACAGCACCGACACTCTCATGGCTGGCATCTGTATCAAGTATGAACTGTCTGTTGGGCTGTGGATATGTCAAGATAGGCGATGATGTTAAGGCCTCTTTAAGTCGCTTGAACGCTTTTTCACATTCATCTGTCCACAGGAACTTCTGTTTGGCTTCCGTCAGCCTGTGCAGTGGTCTGGCAATATTTGAGAAACCCTTGACAAACTTCCTGTAGTAAGTGCATAACCCCAGGAAACTTCGTAGTTGGTGCACATTTTCAGGGCGACTCCAGTTCTCGACTGCAGAGATCTTCTCAGGATCAGTTCTCACACCTTCGGCAGAGATGACATGGCCGAGGTAGCTCACTTCACGACGGAACAAGTTATACTTGCCTGGATTCAATTTGAGGTTAGCCATTCTGAGTTTCTCCCGCACCTTTCGGATGTTTCATAGATGGTCTTCAAAGGTGCGCCCCACAATGATAATATCATCCAAATACACCAGACAGGCTTCATAGGAAAGTCCTTTTAGCACTGTCTCCATCAGGCGTTCAAAGGTGGCAGGAGCATTACATAATCCGAACGGCATAACTTTAAATTGCCACAGTCCTTGTCCCGTGGTGAATGCAGTCTTCTCACGATCATCAGGATGTAACTCTACTTGCCAGTAACCGCTCTTCAGATCCAAAGTCGAGAACCATTTATTGCCAGCAAGTGTGTCTAATGTGTCGTCAATTCTGGGAAGAGGGTAACTGTCTTTCTTCGTGATGTCATTCAAACGACGATAATCCACACAAAATCTTGTTGAACCATCCTTTTTCCGCACCAGTACTATGGGAGAGGCCCAAGGACTCGTTGATGGCTCGATGACATCATTGTGCTGCATTTCACTTAGAAGTTCAGTGACCTCTTCCTGTTTAGCAAAGGGAAGTCTTCTTGGATGTTGTTTGATTGGAGGATGATTTCCTGTATCAATTCTGTGCTGGGTGATGTTCGTTCTCCCGACGTCTTCAGGTGTTCGAGAAAAAAGGTCTTTAAATTCTTGGAGTAGCTTCTCCGCAGCACATCTCTGTTCCTTTCCTAACTCCGCATTCTTGAGTAATTCCGTTATTAACTGTTCAGAATACTTGAATTCAGTTGATTGCGTGGGGCGGTTGATGCATGTTACAGGAGTGCAGGCTGCTAACACCTCATCCTTCTTCACTGTTCGGACCTTATCGCTGATGTTTGCGACTCTCACAGGAATAGTACTCTTTGAGAGATCAACTAGAGATGAAGCTACCAGAACTCCTCTTGGGCTATTGTCTGTATTCGGGTATTCAATCAGTCCATAGCGGAAGTATTGCTTTGTAGGTGGTGTTCCTGAAACTATTGTCTCTGTGTGTGGAGGGATGGAAATTTCAGACTTGGCTGTTATCTGGCAAATTGTCTGAATGTCTTGATTTTCAGTGTTGAACACAGCGATGTCTTCCGAACTCGAATGCAGTTCATTATTCTTGAAGTCCAACTGAAAATTAAATTTTCTCAGGAAATCAATTCCAATGATTAAAGGATCTCTTATATCAGCCACATATGCCATATGATGGTAACTGGCATTCCCAAAAGTGATAGTCAAGTTCATTTTTCCATAGATTTTGATTTCGTCTCCGGTCACAGTCTGGAGTTTAACACAGGGCGGCGTCCAGATGATCTTCTCTTTTAGTTCTTGAGCCAAATCCGCTCTAATGATGGTCACGTTGGCTCCCGTGTCCAGAATCATCCGGCAGGTGGTGTTGTTGACTTGGCCATAGACGTGAAGTCCATTATCGCCGCCACTCATCGATGAAACATGAAATACTGTAAATTGGGGCTCTTTAATTTTAGGCAACCTCCGCCCCGTGAGATGGCCTCCTCTTAGTTTCCCTGCAGTGATGGTGAAGCCGGGTGATTTCCTATCGTTGGTCGTACGGGGCAGTTCCTCTTCACATGACCATCCACTCCACAGCCCCAGCACTTTATCTTCCGGTCCTTTATTTCCTTATTATTCTCCAGGCTGCGCAATCTCTTTAAGATCTCTTCGATACTTCTCTTCATTTCATTTTCACCAGCGGCGTATCGTTTAATGAGACTACTCGTATGGTATGGCGGTCTTTACGGGAGGCTTGTTGGGCTGCCTCTATCCTAAGTGCATAGCCTAAAGCTGATTCTACGTCTCTGATGTTGGAGAGTCTTAGCGCTTTTTGAATTTCTGGATCACGAAGAGCATCGATAAAGTACTGAAGAGCTAAGTCGTTCCGAGTGTCAGCATGACAGTCTGAGAATGCTAGATGTGACAATCTCTGAATGTCCGCTGCCAGCTCTTGCAAACTTTCAACCGTTTTCTGGTAACGGGATTTTAGCTGGAGGCGACTATAGTCCTTAGAACACTTCTCTCCGAAGCGTAGCTCCAGTGCTCTAGTCAGGGCCTCGAAGTCGTTCCTTTCTTCTTTAGAAACATTTCTCAGTATCTCGGCTGCATCTCCCCGTAATGCTGCTGCTAAGTGGACTGACTTGGCGGTAGAGTCCCAGCCGTTAGCTTCAGCTACGATGGAAAACTGGGTCTTATATACATGCCAGGAGGAACTGCCGTCGTAGGTAGATAGCTTAATAAATTCGTGATTCTGGCTTCTTCTCTCTTTCTTTTCAGTTTCCTGGGGCTTGGATTCTAACTTTTCTTCGAGATTCCGAATCTTGCTCTGCAGTTCATTCCCTATTACCTCTCCGCTCCACTCTTCTCTCATTTTTCTCTCAAGATCTTCCTCCATTCTCTTAAACTTGCTTTCTATCTCTGAAACCTTTCCTTTCAGCTCTTGATCAAAGTTTTCTTTAAATTTCTCCTCAAATTTATCTTCTATCTTCATAAATCTCTCTTCAAAATTCTTTTCCATTTTCAAAACTTTCTCTTCCATATTTTCTTCTATCTTTACAACTTTCTCTTCAAAATTTTCTTCTATCTTTATAACTTTAACTTCTATTCCATCCATTCTGTTTTCCATAACCGTTAATTTACCCTCGATTGATTCTTTCACCGTTGAAAGATCTCTCTTCATCTCATCTTGATTAGATTTAATTTCTTCCTGAACTTCACCCATAGTGTCTTTCAACTCTCTTTGCGATGTTTCCATTTTCTCTTGTGCTACCTTCATTTCTTTCATCTCTTGACTAAGGCTATCTTTCATCTCTCTTTGCCCTTCTTTCATTTCATTCATCTGGGTAGCTAAGCTTTCTAGAAGTTTCTTCATCTGTTCCTCCATAGCTCTAGTTATAACCATTCACAGACAATCCCGCTTCTGACACCAGAAATGTTGCGTACTTGGGGGTTCGTGAGTTGTTTGAGAATGAAAGGCCAAACGTACAAAAATTCAGTAATTTATTCACAGAAAGTTCCAGAAAAATACAGGTCAATAAACCAATTATCAGCTTCAATTCAAGCAGTAACCACAGCTTAAACAACAGCTGTCAATAGCAAATCCACAGTACAAACGGTATAGCAATAACACTTGAAGCAAGTCTCTCTCAAAGAGGCTTAAGAGCAATGCAAGCACTAGCGAAGCTGGCTGAGATCTGAACTGAACTGACTGCCTTGGCGAGGAAGCGCCCCTTATATGCTGTTCCATGGAACCCAGATTTTTCGAGAAAACTCTAGAAAGTGGTCAACCAATCAACTTACAGCTTCCATATTTGGTATATCCCATATAAGGATTTTCTCGCCAAGGTCGCCAAAAAATCGCCAAGGTGGGAAAAAGTCGCCAAATTTGGCGCCAAACCCATTACCTGCATTTCTGGGGCTTTTTAATGCGTTTTTAATGGAAAATAAGGCTATTTCAACGCTAAAACGACTAGAAATGCACAAAATTAGCACTTTATCAACTTACTAAGCCTCTTTGAAAGAATTTATACAAAAATAAACACAATTATTTACAATTTCGTAACAATAGAATTATGTAACTTCATGATTGTAAGCAACGGAGGCAACGGAATATCAAATAAAAACAAACCAAAACTGTTGCCATTCAGAAAATACAAATTCCAAATGGATTCCGAATGAACGACTCTTTGACTGTTTCTACGAAAAAAAAAAAAAAAAAAAAAAAAAAAAAAAAAAAAAAAACGCTTAAAGTATTTCTAAAACATATTAAAGCCTTTAAAACTCTTAAAATATTTGTAAAAGCATATTAAAGTCTTTAAATATTTTTATCAAGCTTCATTGTCTGTTTACATTGTAAGGTATGATTGGCGTCGAGTTCAGTACGTAAATGACGCCAGTTGATTTTAGTTTTGAAATTAGTGTAAATTTATAGTTGGGATAGAATGTTTGGTTGGGCAAGTAAAGGTCACCAGTTGAAATGAGCATTGAAAGTAGAGTAGTCTAAGGTGACAATGTCGAGTCAAGATAAAATGTTCGGTTGAGAATGAGAAAGTCCCTAGCTGGATCCCGGATATTTTGGCGATGTTGCGGGTGAGATAGCTGGTTGGAAGTATAGAGTAGAGTTGAATTTGGGTTAGCATGGAGTGTCTGTAATTATTGGATAGTTAATTAGAAAATACGCAAGCAAAGTGATGACGTCACTGGCCGTCAGTGGATGCAAAAAAAAGTTTTTCTATGTTAATTGCCCATTGGTTTTTTGTAAAAAAATATTAAAAATTGAGGCAAATTATTTCCCGATTTTAATCCCCATATTTCGGTATAGATATGTATTAGTTATCGTGTGCATGCGTTAGATTAAGTTGTTTTTGCTGTAAAATTGATAAAATTTAAATTTTAAATTTCAAAACTCTAGTAAAAAAATGGCAAACTTCCATATTCGATTCAAAACATAAACATTTCATTTCAAAGGATGATATTTACACAATAAAT
Organism: Salticus scenicus; assembly: GCA_963930645.1. Lineage (NCBI taxonomy): Eukaryota > Metazoa > Arthropoda > Arachnida > Araneae > Salticidae > Salticus > Salticus scenicus. The sequence continues at coordinate 324,446,023 of OZ005652.1, forward strand.
ATCCAACTAATATACTAATTAAAAGGAAAATGATAAATATTCTATCATAATTTGAAGTCAAATATCATAGAATAATAATAAAGGAAGAAGGAGCATAGTGTTTCTACATAAGCTGTTGTGTTGCCACAACAAACAGCGATAATAGCGCTGAGGATGGGTGCCCTACTTCAAGGTTGAGAGGAGCAAAAGTAGCTTTCGTTGGCATTTCACTAGAAGGGGTTTGTAAGCGAGTATTGGCGTGCTCCTTCTACCTTTATTATTATTCTATGTTCAAATCAAAGTTGAAAATTGGATTTATCATTCAAACAACAAAAATCTAGAAAATTCACGTAACTCGTGAACCAATCACGTTATTGCGTCAATCTTTGGTATATCGATAATAAGTATTTTCTCGCCAAAAGTCGCCAAATTTGGCGCCATAGTGGAAAAATCGCCAAATTTTGCGCCAAATGTATTACCAGCGTTACTGGATCTTTTTAATGCGTTTTTAAGAAAAAATTAGGCTATTTTAATGCTAAAACAAACTAGAAATGCAGAAAACTAACATTTTTATCAACTTACTGAGCCTCTTTGAAAGAATTTCTACAAAAAAAAAAAGTGTTTTCAAATTTGCAACGATATCGTAGATGAGCAACATTCTCTGCCATTTTGATCGAAGTGGCTGTCACTTAATTTTTCAACACGATGACTTTTGAGATTGTGAATTAATTCGAACAATATGTGTACAGTAGATTTATCTCACAAATACATTTCATATATTTGTCAACTTAACCCATCATTTTGTTTCCAAGCGCCGGCCACTTGAAAATTTTAAATTCACATAAAAATGTATTTATGAACCGATTTGCTTAAAACTCCATATGTGCGTAGCCTGCATCAATATTTCTACCACGTGCATTAATAATTTGTAGCCGCCATTTTGAATCAAAATGACGGCTGCTTGATAAGGAAAAAGAAATCAACCTACCCTTCCTTTATTATTATTCTATGTCAAATATGTTTTCAAATGTCTAAATAAAGTGTCTGATATAAGATACTCATATGTTGCAGCGAAATAGATTTAATATATCTTTCATCCTTGGCGGAAAAAAAATATCGCCAAATTATTTTGGCGAACATATTTAATTCCTTTCAAAAATCATGGTTATTTTAACAACTTATATTAAGAGAGCGGTGAATTATATGAAACAATATTTCGTACAATACATAGTACGAAAATAAACATCTGTCATGTATATTTTCGTATTATGTTTTTAATCGCCAAATACAAAAAACGCCAAAGATGACACAGTTTTGAAACTTAAAATTTTGTCAATTTGACAGCAAAATAACTAAATCTAACACATGGATACGATAGCATATCTATACCCAAATACAGGTATTAAAATCGGGAAATACATTTTCTCGATTTTTAATAATTTTTTACAAAAAATCCAATGCACGATTAACATAGGAAATCTTTTTCTTGCATCCACGGAAGGTCAGTGACGTCACACTTCGCTTGCGTATTTGAAAACAGGATCTTCGATAGTCTTAAAAAAAGTATTTTGGTAAAATGAAGTGAATAGTTTTTTACTTTCTCTTACCCATAGGGTCGAGAAAGTATTGTTTCAGGGTCAAATTTTCAAACGTGGGTTTTTGTTATACTTACATGTTCTGAGGTCCCCTGAATACGAAAATCATGTTTTTAGCGAATGGTCTCTGTGTGTGTGTGTGTGTGTGTCTGTCTGTGTGTCTGGATGTCTGTGTGTCTGTTATCAGCATATCTCAAGAACAAATAGTAGCAGAAATTCCAAACTCGGTATTCTAAATGTGTATCATATAGGGATGCTACAGTAAGATTTCGTTGAGATGAAGCAAATGGTTCGTGTATAGGGACATTCAAAAGTATTTAAATACATTACGTCTATGGGGGAAATTGCAGGTAAGTAGAATTTAACATCTATAGACTGTGCTAGACCAAATAAAACGAATATATATTTTTTGTAATAGAAATAGTCAACTGGGAATTTTTTTTTTGTGTGTATGTAGGAGCCTCGCCGCCCCCCCCTCGAGGGGAGTAAATTTTCATGATGGGTATCTTTCAAAAGAGCTCGACAATACGTTTAAAGCGAATGGTTGAACCATCGATCTGCGATAATTTAAAATAAATTTGTTGATTCTTTTCAATTTTAACAAAAAATCTGGAGTGACTCCACTCGACTTTCCGAACATTGAGTAACTAACAGTTTTGTAGATAAAATAAAGAATGAGGAGTTGCTAAACAAACAAAAAAGAGAAAACCATAACAGAGTGTTTGAGTATTTTTCTCCATATATCACACGAGGTTTTATTTAACGCTACTGAACTTTGAGCCCTTAGATCATAAGGATAAAGAATTTTTCGTTGTGTCCCTGTAAAAATCTATAAATGCTAGATTCACCAAAATGCTTATAGTTAGTGCAACAGTGATTTATAATATTCATACAAATTTTCAGCTCAATTGAATAAGGCGTTTAGATGCTATCGCTGGTCTCATACGCCATAAAGATAAAGAATTTTTCTTTGTGTCCCTGTAAAAAAACTGTAAGTGCTAGATTCACCAAAATCTATACAGTTGGTTCAAATGTGACCTATAACATGTGTACAAATTCTTTGCTGAGATTAATAAGGCGTTTAGACGCTATCACACTTTTAAAAATTTGGCAAAGAATTTTTCTTTGTGTCCCTGTAAAAAAACTATAAGTGCTAGATTCTCCAAAATCTATACAGATTGAGTATATGTGACCTATAATATGTGTATAAAGTTTTTGCTCAATTGAATAAGGCGTTCAGATGCTATCGCACTTTTAAGATTTTGGTCCCTTGGCCATAATGTTAAAGAATTTTTCTTTGTGTCCCTGTAAAAAAACTATAAGTGCTAGATTCACCAAAATCTATAGGGTTCGTACTATGGTGACTTACAATATACGTACCAACTTTCAGCTTATTCGAACAAAGCGTTTAGACGCTAGTGTGTTCACTCACAGACATACACACATACATACACACGCACATACACACACACATACATACATATATCATCGTAAAAATAGTGAAAACGGACTCGTTGGACCTCGAAACGTATAGAAACATCAAAATTTCGAATTCGGATTTTTGACATGATTACAATACTTTCCTCACTATAGTGTTCGGAAAGTAAAAAGAAAAAAAAGAAATGTTTTTTTTTTTTTTTTTTTTTTTACTTTAATATTGAGAATAAATTCAAAATTGTTTTTTTTTTTTTGGATGTTTAGTGTTATACTACTTCTCTAATATGGAAATCGTCTGTATTATCATACAAGATAAGTGTTTTAAATAATAATTTTAATAAATAATTTTTTAAAAACAGAATTATTTTTTAATAACCGAATTTAATTCTGTATAAATGTAGGTGCATTAAGGAAACGAGGAGTTGAGGAAGGCCAGAACAAATTAATAATAATAATGACCATCTTCTGTCTGGAACAGTTCCGGATTAGGCCGCTTCAAAACAGAGACTTTTGGTAGCCTTTTTTTTTTCCCCTTAGAAATGCTATGTTTTTTTATTTTTTTATTAATCTTCATAAATGTTGCATCATTGGAAAGATCTTTCAAAACTGAACATTTTTTGTGCTTTCACTTTTCCCTTAATCTCAGTATGTAAAAAGATTTCAACGAAAGTTTATAACTACCATTGCGATTCTAAAATACCCATGGAGGATAAAATTAAAACGTAATATAAAATTCAATCATAAAAATTATGGGCTAATAGTTATTACATCATTTTCTTGCATTCATGATAATGTACTTATCTAATCTGATATAAACATAGAATAATAATAAAGGAAGAAGGAGCATATATGTTTTGGTTTCGATTATTAAAATCCAGGAATGCCGGGTATAGGGTTGTTACAATGCTTCAATCTCATTGGTTGGCGACTTATTGGGGAGATTTTTGAATCGTCTCATCTCTCTGTTAGTGAGACAGCACCCACAACAATCAGCGATAAATGTGCCGCGTATGGGTGCCCTACTTTAAGTTTTTGAGTAGCAAAAATAGCTTTTGCTGGCAATTCACTAGAATTTATTAAAATATGAAAATAATAAGAAATCGTTTTTCCGTTCGGTGCAACCTGCACATTAGTCCCGTCAGGTACAACTAGCATATTAGTCCCGTCAGGTGAAACTTGCACATTAGTCCCCTTTAAATATAGTGTCCAGCGAAGCAAGCAAAGCATTCGTTGATTCACTACCTTAATTGATTTCACATTCCGTCATTTTTGAAGGGGTTATATGCTAGTTAATATATATAATGATCCTCATCTGTCATGAACGAATCCGGTTAGTACCACTTCAAAACAGAAACTTTTGGCAGCCATTTTTTTTTCCGTTTATTTAATTCAACTTAGGAAGCATACATATCATTTTCATACATGTTTTGTATCGCACATATTCTTATTTCCTATAAAACCTTGAAAAACTATTCAATTGTAATGTTTAAATCTCTAAATTAAGTATAACGGATCACTGGCTATTATAAACATGAACCTATAAATAGCACTATGTAACTTCATGATTATAAACAAAGCAAGACCAAATAAAAACAAACCAAAACTGTTGCCATTCAGGAAATACAAATTCCAAATGGACAACTTTTTAATTCCGAATGAACGACTCTTTGACTGTTTCATTAAAAAAACGCTTAAAATATTTCTAAAACATATTAAAGCCTTAAAAATCTTAAAATATTTGTAAAAACGCATTAAAGCCTTTAAATATTTTTATCAAACTTACAATGTTAACAAACTTACCTTACAATGTAAACATTGTAAGGTATGATTGGCGCCGAGTTTAGTACGTAAATGCCGCCAGTTGATTTTAGTTTTGAAATTAGTCTAAAATGATAGCTGGGATAGAATGTTTGGTTGGGCAAGTAAAAGTCACCAGTTGAAATGAGTATTGAAATTAGAGTAGTCTAATGTGATAATGTCGAGTCAAGGTAAAATGTTCGGTTGAGAATGAGAAAGTCCCTAGCTGGATCCTGAATATTTTGGCGATGTTGAGGGTGAGATAGCTGGTTGGAGGTATCGAGTAGAGGTGAATTTGGGTTAGCATGGAGTGTCTGTAGTTATTGGATAGTTAGTTAGAAAATTTAAAAACAGGATCTACGATAGTCTTAAAAAAAAGTATTTTGGTAAAATGAAGTGAATCGTTTTTTCTTATTATGAGGACTTTAAATAGGCAAGCGAAGTGATGACGTCACTTGCAGGTTCGTGGAGACAAGAAAAATATTTCCTATATTAAACGCCCAATGGATTTTTCGTAAAAAATTATTAAAAATCGAGGGAAATTATTTCCCGAATTTAATCCCCATATTTAGGTTTAGATATGTATTAGTTATCATGTGCATGCGTTAGATTAAGTTGTTTTTGTTCTAAAATTGATAAAATTTGAATTTTAAATTTCAAAACTTTAAATTTCAAAAAACTTCCATATTCCATTGAAAACATAAACATTTCATTTCAAAGGATGATATTACACAATAAATATCCAACTAATATACTAATTAAAAGGAAAATGATAAATATTCTATTATAATTTGAAGTGAAATTTGTTTTCAAATGTCTAAATAAAGTATCTGATATAAAATACTAATATGTTGCAGCGGAATAGATTTGATATCGGTGATCCTTGGCAGAAAAAAAAAATATATATATATATATATATATCGCCAAATTATCTGGCGAATATAATTTAATTCCTTTCAAAAATCATGGTTATTTTAAAAATTTATATTAAGAGAGTAAGGAATAATATGAAACAACTAGTATATAGCCCCGTCAAAAATGACGGAATGTGAACGATAAATCTTGAAAACAATATTTAGATCATGAAGATTACCACGTGATCATTCAAATGTATTTTCAGTTTTTGTTTAGAAATCAAATGTGTTTCGATATTTTCTAATTTTCGTTCTGAAATTAAAAAAAATCTACCCGATCAATAAATATGAATGACAAAAGAACTGCTGGGTGACAAAAAATATAGGCCCGAAAACACAACAGCAACAACACATCCCAGTGCTCCGTTAAGTGCTCCATTTAAAGTCCTCATAATAAGAATAATCTAGTGTGTCACTCACACGACTTCTCTTACCCTGAAATTTAATGCTATATGTACAGGTTGGAGATTAAGAGGTGAGATAACGTGTACTGTTATGTAAACCTATGTTAAACAATTCAAATTAGGGTTCGGAACAGTTTTATATGATAATTATTTCTGGCTCCCCTCAACCCCCCGTTTCATTAATGCACCTACATTTATATAGAATTTAATTCGGTTATTAAAAAATAATTCAGTTTAAAAAAAATAATTTATTAAAATTATTATTTTAAAAAGTTATCTTGTATGATAACACAGACGATTTCCATATTAGAGAAATAGTATAACACTAAATATCTAAAAAAAAGTTGAATTTATTCTCAATATTAAAGTAAAAAAAAAAAAAAAAAATGTTAAAAATGAAAGAAATCATTAACTTTATTTTAAATTATCGTAGATCGATGGTTCAACCATTCGTTTTAAAGGTATTGGCGAGATCTTTTGAAAGATACCCATCACGAAAATTTACTCCACTCGAGGGAGGACATCTACCCCAGGGGGGGGGGGGGGGGCGAGGCTCCTACATACACAAAAAAAAAATTCCCAGTTGACTATCTCTATTACAAAAAATATGTATTCGTTTCATTTGGTTTAGTGCAGTCTATAGATGTTAAATTCTACTTACTTGCAATTTCCCCCATAGACCGCCGTAATGTATTTGAATACTTTTGAATGTCCCTGTACACGAACCATTTGCTTCATCTTAACGAAAAGCTTACTGTAGCATCCCTATATGATAGACATTTAGAATACCGAGTTTGGAATTTCTGCTACTATTCGTTCTTGAGATATGCTGATAACAGACACACAGATAGACACAGAGACCATTCGCTAAAAACGTGATTTTCGTATTCAGGGGACCTCAGAACATGTAAGTATAACAAAAACTCACGTTCGAAAATTTGACCCTAAAACAATACTTTCTCGACCCTATGGGTAAGAGGAAGTAAATAACGATTCACTTCATTTTACCAAAATACTTTAAGACTATCGAAGATCGAAGATCCTGTTTCCAAATACGTAAGCGAAATGTGACGTCACTGACCGTCCGTGGATGCAAGAAATGATTCCCTATATGTTAATCGTCCATTGTATATTTTGTAAAAAATTATTAAAAATCGAGGAAAATTATTTTCCGATTTTAATACCCGTATTTGGGTATAGGTATGATATCGTATCCATGTGTTAGATTGAGTTATTTTGCTGTCAAATTGACAAAATTTTAAATTTCAAAACTGTCATCTTTGGCGTTTTTTGTATTTGGCGATTAAAAACATACTACGAAAATATACATGCCAGATGTTTATTTTCGTAGTACGATATATTGTTTCATATAATTCAGTTAAAATAACCATGATTTTTGAAAGGAATGAAATATGTTCGCCAAATAATTTGGCGATATATTTTTTCCGCCAAGGATGACAGATATATTAAATCTATTCCGCTGCAACATATGAGTATCTTATATCAGACACTTTATTTAAACATTTGAAAACAAATTTGACTTCAAATTATGATAGAATATTTATCATTTTCCTTTTCTTTAGTATATTAGTTGGATATTTATTGTGTAAATATCATCCTTTGAAATGAAATGTTTATGTTTTCAATCAAATATGGAAGTTTGCTATTTTATTTTTCTAAAGTTTTGAAATTTAAAATTTAAATTTTATCAATGTTACAGCAAAAACAACGTAATCTAACGCATGCACACGATAACTAATACATATCTATACCGAAATATGGGAATTAAAATCGGGAAATAATTTTCCTCAATTTTTAATAATTTTTTGCAAAAAATCCAATGGGCGATTAACATAGGAAATCTTTTTCTTGCATCCACTGACGCCCAGTGACGTCATCACTTTGCTTGCGTATTTTCTAACTAACTATCTAATAATTACAGACACTCCATGCTAACCCAAATTCACCTCTACTCTATACTCCCAACCAGCTATCTCACCCACAACATCGCCAAAATACCATCATACCATACAATGTAAACAAATAATGAAGCTTGATAAAAATATTTAAAGACTTTAATATGTTTTTACAAATATATTTTAAGATTTTTAAGGCTTTAATATGTTTTAGAAATATTTTAAGCATTTTTTTTTTTTTTTTTTTTTAATGAAACAGTCAAAGAGTCGTTCATTTGCAATTAAAGAGTTGTCCATTTGGAATTTGTATTTTCTGAATGGCAACAAATTATGTTTGTTTTTATTTGGCTTTGCGTTGTTTATAATCATGAAGTTACATAATTCTATTTATAGGTTCATGTTTATAATAGCCAGTGATCCGTTATATTTAATTAAACATTTAAACATTACAATTGAATAGTTTTTCAAGGTTTTAGACGGAATAAATAACAATATGTGCGATACAAAACATGTATGAAAATGATATGTATGTTTTCGTAAGTTGAATTGAACAAATTGGGGGAAAAAAAAATGGCTGCCAAAAGTCTGTTTTGAAGCGGTGCAAACCGGAATCGTGAATGACAGATGACGATGAGGGTCATTATATTATATTAATATTTCGCACAACACAAATTACGAAAATATACATCTGGCATTTATATTTTCGTAGTACGTTTTTGATCGCCAAATACAAAAACGCCAAGGACAACAGAGTTTTGAAATTTGAAATTAAAATTTTGTCAATTTGACAGCAAAATAACTCAATCTGTCATGTGCAAAATCATATGCACATGATAACTAATACATATATATACCCAAATATGGGGATTAAAATCGGGAAATAATTTTCCTCGATTTTTAATAATTTTTTACAAAAAATCCAATGGGCGATTAACATAGGAAATCATTTTCTTACATACATGGACGGTCAGTGACGTCACACTTCGATTGCGTATACAGCACTTAATGGAACACTGGGATGTGTTGTTGCTGTTGTGTTGTCGGGCCTATATTTTTTGTCAACAAGCAGTTTTTTTATTGTCATTCATATTTGTTGATCGGGTAAAATTGTTGAAGTGTAAACTTCTTTAGGCGCGTTGAGCACTTTTGGGTGAACAAAAATCTTTGAACTCCCGTCATCGTCAGCTAACGCTTTCCATTTGAAGTGAAAACTTTTGGGTGAACAAAAATCATTGAAATCGCATCATCGTTAGCAAACGCTTTCCATCCTTGTATGATACAAATAATGTATCACACAATTAACTTGCTAATGTGATGTGTTAATAATTATATACTGTATATTGTTTTAAAATCTGGTGCGGCGTTACACGACTTCTCTCATCTCCGGGCACTGTCTCTATTGCAGTTAGACCTCACAAAACAGTGAGAAAGCCCAAAGCTGCCATTTTTCTCACGTTTTTACAATCTGGTGCGGCTCTACACGACTTCTCTCATCTCCGGACACTGTCTCTTAAAGATTGCAGCCGGAAACGTTGCAGTTAGGCCTCACAGAACCGTGAGAAAGACCAAAGCCTCCATTTTTCTCACGTTTTTACAATCTGGTGCGGCTCTACACGACTTCTCTCATCTCCGGACACAATCTCTATTACAGTTAGACCTCACAAAACCGTGAGGAAGGCCAAAGCCGCCATTTTTCTCACGTTTTTACAATCTGGTGCGGCTCAACACGACTTCACTTAACTCCAGACACTGTCTCTTAACGATTGCATCCGGAATCGTTGCAATTAGACTTCACAGAACCATGAGAAAGACCAAAGTCGCCATTTTTCTCACGTTTTTAAAATCTGGTGCGGCTCTACACGACTTCTCCAGAGCTTCCAACCTAATCCGGCAAATTGTTAGTACCGCCCCTTTTTCTTCACCACTTAATTTTTAGAGTATTTTTCTTCTTAATTCATTGTAGATACATTTGAAGAGAATTTCTCTAAAAATTAAGTGGTGTAGAAAAAGAGGCGGTACTAACAATTTGCCGGATTAGGTTGGCAGCTCTGCTTCTCTCATCTCCGGACACTGTCTCTTAAAGATTGCAGCCGGAAACGTTGCAATTAGACCTCACAGAACCGTGATAAAGGCCAAAGCCTCCATTTTTCTCACGTTTTTACAATCTGGTGCGGCTCTACACGACTTCTCTCATCTCCGGACACTGTCTCTTAAAGATTGCAGCCGAAAACGTTCCAGTTAGACCTCCCAAAACCATGATAAAGGCCAAAGTTGCAATTTTTTTCACGTTTTTACGATCTGGCGTGGCTCTACACGACTTCTCTCATCTCCGGACACTGTCTCTATTACAGTTAGACCTCACAAAGAACGAAGATTATAAAATATCGAAACACATTTGATTTATAAACAAAAAATTGAAAATACATTTAAATGATCACGTGGTAGCCATCATGATCTAAACATCGTTTTGAAGATTTATCGTTCACATTCCATCATTTTTGACGGGTTATATACTAGTTAATATATATAATGACCCTCATCTGTCATTCACGATTCCGGTTTACACCGCTTCAAAACAGAGACTTTTGGCAGCCATTTTTTTTTTTTTCCGTTTGTTCAATTTAACTTACGAAAACATACATATCATTTTCATACATGTTTTGTATCGCACATATTGTTATTTATTTCCTCTAAAACCTTGAAAAACTATTCAATTGTAATGTTTAAATGTTTAATTAAATATAACGGATCACTGGTTATTATAAACATGAACCTATAAATAGAATTATGTAACTTCATGATTATACACCACGCAATGCCAAATAAAAACAAACATAAACTGTTGCCATTCAGAAAATACAAATTCCAAATGGACAACTCTTTAATTGCGAATGAACGACTCTTTGACTGTTTCATTAAAAAAAACGCTTAAAATATTTCTAAAACCTTAAAAATCTTAAAATATTTATAAAAACATATTAAAGCCTTTAAATATTTTTATCAAGCTTCATTATTTGTTTACATTGTAAGGTATGATTGGCGTCGAGTTCAGTACGTAAATGTCGCCAGTTGATTTTAGTTTTGAAATTAGTGTAAAGTTATAGTTGGGATAGAATGTTTGGTTGGGCAAGTAAAGGTCACCAATTGAAATGAGTATTGAAAGTAGGGTAGTCTAAGGTGATAATGTCGAGTCAAGATAAAATGTTCGGTTGAGAATGAGAAAGTCCCTAGCTGGATCCTGGATATTTTGGCGATGATGTGGGTCAGATAGCTGGTTGGGAGTATAGAGTAGAGGTGAATTTGGGTTAGCATGGAGTGTCTGTAATTATTAGATAGTTAGTTAGAAAATACGCAAGCAAAGTGATGACGTCACTGGGCGTCAGTGGATGCAAGAAAAAGATTTCCTATGTTAATCGCCCATTGGATTTTTTGTAAAAAATTATTAAAAATTGAGGAAAATTATTTCCCGATTTTAATTCCCATATTTCTGTATAGATATGTATTAGTTATCGTGTGCATGCGTTAGATTAAGTTGTTTTTGCTCTAAAATTGATAAAATTTAAATTTCAAATTTCAAAACTTTAGAAAAATAAAATAGCAAACTTCCATATTCGATTGAAAACATAAGCATTTCATTTCAAAGGATGATATTTACACAATAAATATCCAACTAATATACTAATTAAAAGGAAAATGATAAATATTCTATCATAATTTCAAGTCAAATTTGTTGTTAAATGTCTAAATAAAGTGTCTGATATAAGATACTCATATGTTGCAGCGGAATAGATTTAATATATCTGTCATCCTTGGCCGAAAAAATATATCGCCAAATTATTTGGCGAACATATTTTATTCCTTTCAAAAATCATGGTTATTTTAACAACTTATATTACGAGAGCGATGAATTATATGAAACAATATTTCGTCAATACATATTACGAAAATAAACATTTGGCATGTATAATTTCGTAGTATGTTTTTAATCGCCAAATATAAAAAACGCCAAAGATGACACAGTTTTGAAATTTAAAATTTTGTCAATTTGACAGCAAAATAACTCAATCTAACACAGGGATACGATAGCATATCTATACCCAAATACGAGTATTAAAATCGGGAAATAATTTTCCTCGATTTTTAATTATTTTTTACAAAAAATACAATAGACAATTAATATAGGGAATCTTTTTCTTGCATCCACGGACGGTCAGCGACGTCACACTTCGCTTACGTATTTGGAAACAGGATCTTCGATAGTCTTAAAAAAAAGTATTTTGGTAAAATGAAGTGAATCGTTATTTACTTCCTCTTACCCATAGGGTCGAGAAAGTATTGTTTTAGGGTCAAATTTTCGAACGTGAGTTTTTGTTATACTTACATGTTCTGAGGTCCCCTGAATACGAAAATCGTGTTTTTAGCGAATGGTCTCTGTGTGTGTCTGCCTGTCTGTCTGTCTGTCTGTGTGTGTGTCTGTTATCAGCATATCTCAAGAACAAATAGTAGCAGAAATTCCAAACTCGGTGTTCTAAATGTGTATCATATAGGGATGCTACAGTAAGCTTTTCGTTAAGATGAAGCAAATGGTTCGTGTACAGGGACATTAAATACATTACGTCTATGGGGGAAATTGCAGGTAAGTAGAATTTAGCATCTATAGACTGCACTAAACCAAATGAAACGAATGCATATTTTTGTAATAGAGATAGTCAACTGGGAAAAAATTTTTTGTGCATGTAGGAGCCTCGCCTCCCCCCCCCCCCTGGGGTAGATGTCCTCCCTCGAGTGGAGTAAATTTTCATGATGGGTATTTTTCAAAAGAGCTCGCCAATACCTTTAAAACGAATGGTTGAACCATCGATCCACGATAATTTAAAATAAAGTTACTGATTTCTTTCATTTTTAACTTTTTTTTCTTTTACTTTAATATTGAGAATAAATTCAACTTTTTTTTGGATATTTAGTGTTATACTATTTCTCTAATATGGAAATCGTCTGTATTATCATACAAGATAACTTTTTTAAATAATAATTTTTAAAAATTATTTTTTTTTAACTGAATTATTTTTTAATAACCGAATTAAATTCTATATAAATGTAGGTGCATTAATGAAACAGGGGGTTGAGGGGGGCCAGAACTAATTATCATATAAAACTCTTCCGAAGCCTAATTTGAATTGTTTAACATAGGTTTACATAACAGTACTCTTTATCTTACCTCTTAATCTCCAACCTGTACTTAAACATTAAATTTCAGGGTAAGAGAAAGTTGTGTGAGTGACACACTAGATTATTCTTATTATGAGGACTTTAAATAGAGCACTTAACGGAACACTGGGATGTGTTTTGCTGTTGTGTTTTCGGGCCTATATTTTTTGTCAACCAGCAGTTTTTTTTTTTTTTTTTTTTTGTCATTCATATTTATTGATCGGGTAGAATTTTTTTTAATTTCAGAACGAAAATTATAAAATATCGAAACACATTTGATTTATAAACAAAAACTGAAAATACTTTTAAATGATCACGTGGTAATCTTCATGATCTAAACATTATTTTCAAGATTTATCGTTCACATTCCGTCATTTTTGACGGGGTTATATACTAGGGGCCGTGCCCTTAGCGACCGTGCCCTTAGCGGAAATCTATAAACCCGTGTCCTTAGCGGAAATGTTTTCTCCCCTCCGTGCCGTACTTTTAGCATACGTGCCTTTAGCGGAATTGTGTAATAAATTTCAAACTAAATTAATAAATAAAAAATGAGCTCTTCAATTTTACTCTACACTTTATCCACATTTAGCACTGGCTATATTTAACTTCAGAAGTAATCTGTCACAAAAACAGGTATGCGTACTGTACTGTAGAATATGCGTTATGTGAGGGAACGGTGATCTGTAACCATATAAAGTTTAATGAACCACAGTACTCCATACGAAAACGTACATTATTGCCATTTTATGATATTATTTAAGTTTTTGAAAACATCATTAAGCATTACATCTTTTAAAACTAAAACTAAAATGAAAAATCGTAAGGTACACATTCGTTATCAACACTTTCCAACTGTACGTATTCGTTGTATCGTATAACATTCTATGTTCTTTGTCTATATTATCACACAATGGACAGACATATAGACTAATTGAATTCATAATCACTTTGAAACATTGTTGGGAAGTATTAAAAATGCTTAACACAAACAGATATGCTGCTCTTAATTTCCCATACCCCTTAATGTATCGAAACATTTTTGCGTAACCCTGTAAATCTGGAGGTTAAGCATATTATAGTGCATACAAAACATTTTCTTAGCATATAAACAATAAATGCGAAATTCTTTATGATTTTTTGATGAAGTTATTTAAATGTGATTTATAAAAATGTCTCCTCTAAAGCGCAAGGCATTGGCATTTTTTGGATGTCCCTGTGCACAAACCAGTGGCATAGGTTCTATTACAGCCATTTTAAGTAAGGAATAATCAATAAGGAATTTGAATAACACATATCATTAAAAAAAAATCTAGTATGTTGTGGCCACCACAAGTCTTTCGTCTATATTTTCCTATACAAATTCACTAACAAGGAAACATTCAAAAGGTGTCGTCTTTAAAATTAAAAATATATATATATATAAATATATGTGATTCTACTCTTCCTAAAACACCAGAAAGTGAAAAAAATATCGGCTGAAAGGAATTACAGCGACCACAAAAAATTATCAAAATTAAGCATATTTGGGGATTTCAAATTGTTAGGCGATTGATTTTGAGTACTTGGCGGAGAAACAAAACACGGTTCTGTTCGTACATGGCAATCTCGGTGCTAGCTAACTGAAAGCCTAACAGCACTAAATCGCAAAATATGCTTAATTTTGATAATTTTTTGTGGTCACTGTAATTCATTTCAGCCGATATTTTTTTCACTTCCTGGTGTTTTATGAAGAGTAGAATCACATGTTTTTTTCAATATTTTTTGAAGATGACACCTTTTGAATGTTTCCTTGTAAGTGCAAATAATTAATTTTTATTTTAAAGAAAACTAACACTAAATATCCAAAGAAAGATTTATTGTCTATAAATGACATCTTAAAAAATGCATTTTATAATAGTTATCTCACATATCAAGTTCCGTACAGTTATATGCCATTGAAGTTGAGATATAACTTTCTCGTTATCGAGGAAATTTGCAGTATAGCAGAGCCATCTATTGGCCGATAAGCATCCAAATTGAATCAGCATAATGTCTCATAATGGCCTTCACATATATCACGTTTTGTTTGATTATACGCAATAGAACCTGAGGTATAGCCTCCCTTTAAATTGCGGAAATCGCTGTATAGCAGCGCCACCTGTTGAGCGGTTGACACTAAAATAGACACTCATTTAGGTTAGAGTGCATCAATATATAAATTTATATGCAATTCTATGCAGTAGTTCCTGAGATATAGCTTTCCTTTATATTCCAGAAATATCTGTATAGCAGCGCCACCTGTCAGTCCATAAGCATTCAAATTGAATCAGCATAATGTCTCACATTGGCCTCTCTTATATCAAGTTTTGATTGGTTATACACAATAGCACCTGAGATGTAGCTTCCCCTTAAATTGTGGAAATCGCTGTATATCAGAGCCAACTGTTGAGCGGTTGGCATCAAAAGTTGATAGACACTAGTATGGCTCAAGGTGCATCTTCATGTAAATTTTTATGCAATTCTGAGCAGTAGTTCTGGAGAAACAGTTGGAACCAAAATATTTTCACACACACACACACGTGCTAAGTTATTAAAATTTGGTTTGTAGAAGTACCTCTCATAGAACGAAATGCTTTGGAATACTTTCGGCTATTCCTGTACATAAACCAATAACAATATTTACTCCATTTTCCATAGAGAACACTCGATAATGAACATATAACAGTTCGAGAATGAACATACTTTCTTATTTCCGCTAAGGGCACGGCTTCTTCTATTCCTCCTTCTTCCCTTTGACCCCATTCCGCTAAGGGCACGTTCCGCTAAGGGCACGGTCGCTAAGGGCACGACACCTATATACTAGTAGCAAAATAAATATCCACATCGGACAAAAGCAATAAAGAATAATACATCTTTTTTTTTTTTTTTTTTTTTTTTTTCCAGACTGTAATTATTAAACAATGAATTACGAACATTTAAATTGAAGTGACATTTTTACTTTCTTCTAAATTCAATAGAAGAAAGTAATGGATATTTAAAAATTTTCCGCTTCCAGTTTTCGATAGATTTACACATTTTGAGAGGTCTAGAACACGATTTTACCATTTATAGAAAATGTCTGTCTGTCTGTGACGAAAATTTTGTGGCGACTCTATCTCCGGAAATACTGTTCAGAATTAAATAAGAATTTATATGTAGAGGCACGTTGACGTAAATTAATGCCTATCAATTTTTGTCAACCGATCAACAGGGGGCGCTGCTATACAGCAATTTCCGAGAGTTAAGAGGAAGCTATATCTCAGGTTCTATTGAGTATAATCAAACAAAGCTTGATATGTGAAAAGGCTATTATGAGACATTATGACGATTAAATTCGAATTTTTATCGGCCAACAGGTGGCGCTGCTGTACAACAATTTCGGCAGTTTAAGGGAAAGCTATATCTCAAGAACAACTGCATAAAATTGCATATAAATTTATATGTTGATGCACCATGACCTAAATTAGTGTCTCAACATTTGGCGTCAACCGCTCAACAGTGGCGCTGCTATACGCGATATTTGCAATTTAATGGGACGTTATATCTCAGGTTCTTTTGTGTATAATCAAACAAAACTTGATATGTGAGAAAGTCATAATGAGACATGTTGAATCAATCTGGATGCTAATCGGACAATAGGTGGAGCTGCTATACTGCAATATCCCTCGATAATGGGAAGGATATATCTTAACTTCTATGGCATATAACTCTCCGAAACTTGATATCTGAGATAACCATTATAAAAACGTACTTTTTAAGATGCTATTTATAGGGAGTAAAACTGTCTTACTTTGGATATCTAGTGTTAGTTGTCTCTAAGATGAAAATCGTTTCCATTCATCCTGTTAGATAATTTTAAAAAATAATAATTTTAATAAATTATTTACACTCCGTAACATATAGGAAAGTTCAGAAAAAAGTCTTGTGGTGGCCACAACATATTAGTTTACTCTTGAAGTTCACAACTCACATAAAGGGTTAAAAATTATTATTGATCAATTTTTCAGATTTTTTAGTTTTTAAATTAAACAATTAGTAATTACATTTCAAATTCTTTTTAAAATAATTTACCAACTGTATGACAATGGAAATTTACCTTATTTTTAAATTAAAAAAAGTTTTGTATGATTTTTAGATGAAAAGTAATTTTCATTTAGTTTTCGGGTTTCGGGTCAGGTTCGGGTCTAAAGAGAGTGGGTTCGTGTCGGGTGCGGGTCGTAAAAGTTTATCTGCTGCGGGTTCGGATCGGTTTTCGGGTTGATGAAAATTTTTTCGTCGGGTTTCGGGTTGATATAAAATTCATCTGTCGGGTTCAGGTCGGGTACTCAGATATATAGTGTTGGAACTTTAAGTCAAAGGACAAAGCTCAAAACCATTGTTTTGTCCACTTCTCATTTTTTTTTTTTAATTAATTTTATAATACAAAATCAGTATATTATCGAAATTAATAACTTTTCTTTTACCATGCAGCAACTATAAAACAAAACAAGAATGAAAAATTATGCGTTATGCACTGATTACTAACAATACCCAACTGTACGTACATGTTGTATCGTATAATTTTCAATATTCTTTGCCTACAAGACTTAAAGCAGAACAGAAATATCAAGATTTACACAACGATAAATATTGATACGCTATTGGTTGTTGTGTAAATATCAATATTTACAGAACGTTATTTTTTACATTGGCATTTTTAACGTTGTGTAAATATTGATATTCTTTGCCTACGTTATGATACAATGGACAGACAGAAAGACTGAATAACATATAGATTAACTGAATCCATAATCAATCTTAAACATTATTGGAAAGTGTTAAAAATGCTTTACGCGAAAGAAAATTCAGCCCCTAGATTCTAATTAGCCCATAATGTATCTGAATATTTTTGTGTAACCTTATAAATTTGAAGGTTAACTATGTCATATTATATACAAAACATTATTTTAGTATAATAAAAATAAATGTGAAATTCTTTATGACTTTTACAGTAGAAAGTTATTTAATTGTGATTTATAAAAATTTCTATCCTAAAATGCAATGCATTAGATTTTTTAGTGCTAAAGGTCTATTTCAGTCGGTACAGCGTTGTCGAATTTGTATACGTCACACTTAATAGTGCTAAGGGCCTATTTCAGTCGGTTTATTCAATGAGGATTTATTGAATGAAGTCCCCCCAAGGCACAACTTTGACATGAGTCCCCCCAAGGCACAACTTTGACATGATTCCCCCCCAGGCACAACTTTGACATGAGTCCCCCCCAAGGTACAACTTTGACATGAGTCCCCCCAATGCACAACTTTGACATGAGTCCCCACCCAGGCCCAACTTTGACATGAGTCTCCCAAGGCCCAACTTTGACATGAGCCCCCCCCCAAGGTACAACTTTGACATCAGTACCCCCAATGCACAACTTTGACATGAGTCCCCCACCAGGCCCAACTTTGACATGAGTCCCCCCAAGGCCCAAGTTTGACATGAGTCCCCCCCAAGGTACAACTTTGACATGAGTCCCCCCCAAGGCACACCTTTGACATGAGTACCCCCCAAGGCACGCCTCCCTCTCATTAGGAAAAAGAGAAATAACGTTGTTTTGCGGCTATAAGACAGTTTGGACTTCCAACGTTATTTGTTACAGTATCTGCAGCTGAAACACATTGGTTTGATTTAATGAAAACTTTATCATGGAATTTAGATCGTCACGAATTAACTAAAGAAGAATTTGTCGATATTAACAAGTTTAGCAGTAGGCCTCTGGCACTAAATTAAAATCTGTCAATGTCAGATTTTCATGTTTTAAATAATGAAATAATGTCGTATCCGTATAATTTTTTTTTTTTTTTTTTTTTTTTTTTGGTGTGTGTGTATTTGTACACAAACCAGTTGAACAGAACATCTTAATGCCACTTTTAAATAGAAAACATTCCATAGTTTACTTGAATAATATACATCAATTATTAAAAATTCTTAAAATAATTAAGAACGCTGGAAGTGGGCAGACGGACAGATAAAAAGATGGAAGGTCGGACAGACAGATGCACAAAATGAAATCATATTCAAAGTTAAAATTTGTTATAAAGTGTTAAAAAAGTTAATATAAACTAAAATGTAATTCCAGCCAATTTCCAATAATAGCCTTTAATGTAACTGGATATTTTTGTGAGGCCCTGTAAATTTAATGCTTCTCATATTATACTCTATTAAAAGCATTATTTTGTGCATATGAACAAATATTTCAATTTTTATTAAGATTTGTGCAAAGTAATTAAAATTTGGATTATAGAAATACCTCACATAGAGCGCAATGCTTTGAATACCTTCGGGTGTGCTGTACCATTTTCGACATATAGGAAAGATGATAATTGTTCTTTTATGAGCTAACGGTGCCACTCAACTATCGACTAGGGTTTTTCATTTCGTAGAGCGTTAGTTAGTTTCATTGAGCCAAATTTTCAAGGCCCAGTCACATTCAGCTTTTTTTAAAATTAATTCGCTTTTTCTATCAAAAACCCATAGTAAATATTTGTAGTTTATGTTGCTGCCCTAACTAAAGTTTGCTGTAGTTTCAGATTTTTGCTACTTCATATGAATTTCCACTATGTAGTCGTTTTCCTGTGTTTCCATAATACCCTAATGAGAAAACATACAAGAAACGTATACTGTAGCCATCAGAAAACTTTCTTCTATATCACTTTATAACAGTGCTATCTACCAGTTAGCATGCAAACATGCTAATCCAAGGTACAAAATGAAAGAAAATGGTATTAAATATGAAGTTCGTTTAATCTGAATCAATAGTAGCTGAGATATTACCAAATGCACAATCGCTGAAGAAGAATAACACTTGCATAAGTTGTCGTTCGATTTACAACGAAATTGAATAAACGTAATATTTCATAATAGCTATTACACATATCAATTTTGGTGCATTTATGTATCAAAGAAACTCATATGCATTATTCCCGTATATAGAAAATATTGCAGCAAAACAACATGGGTTATTCGTCGATATGCACTCAAACTGAATGAACATAATTTTTCAGCTTCACCTACATGCACATAAAGTTTGTTGAACTTTACGCTGTATCTGTTGCGGTATAAAAATTCCTTAAACAGGGAAAAATGCAGCTTTTTGGGCGATATATCCCAAAATATAATCAGCAGGAACTTTTTTTAAATTTAAACCTAATATAAATTTTGTGATTGACATTATATCAGGAAATACAATGTCCACAAAATTTTATTAATATACACACAAGATGTTTTCTTTTTTCTTTTTTTTTTTTTCTTTTTTTTTATTTAATTATTATTATTATCATTATTATTTTGAATTGTTGAATCTTCGTCATGACATTTAAAATAATCTGGTGTGTCACTCACACGAATTTCTCTTATACTAAAATTTAATGCCAAAAGTACAAATTGGATATTAAGAGTTAAGATAAAATAACGAGCACTGTTAGGTAAACCTATGTTAAATCAATTCAAATCAGGCTTCGAAACAGCTTTATTTGACAAATAATTCTATGTGAAGGGGGCGACCGCTCCCCTCAGCCTCCCATTCCATTATTGTATCTACCTTTATATAGAATTCACATCCCTTATTAAATTCAAAAGTTTATTTAAAATTATTCACTCAACTTTCACACTCATCATTCCTTGAAACTTATCAATCTTGAACAAAAATTTCTAAAAACAAATGTATTAACTTCAAAATACATCATTTGGATCGCCTGAAATTATTTGTTTTTAATTTACTCTAACAGACACAGTCAAAGATTAAACAATAACACTTGACTTCGGTATTCAAGAAGCCACAAAACATGTAAATATACAAAAAAAAAATGAAAGATAAATATTTAGCTTAAAAAATGCATTATTTATCATATGGCTATGAGGACTTTATTTTAATTCCTGAGCAGCATACCTGGACATAGTAAAACATTATAGTGAAGCACTTCCATTTACAAATGAAAAAAGAATGTTATGGCGTAAATATTGGCAGTCCTGTATATCTTCTGAAAGTTATATACACATCACATAGTGCACATAAATGTAATCTTATATTAACAACATACGACACAACCTAAAGTACACTTCCATCAATTTACAAGTATTGTCGTATTATAATGTAGTTATTTTGTGTAGCCCTGTAAATGAACAGTGAATGATTCCTATACCATATTTTACATGAAACATGTTTTTACGCATATAAAAAATATATATTCGTTTCATTTGGTTTGGTGCAGTCTAAAGATGTTAAACTCTACTTACCAATAAATTCCCACATAGACTTAATGTATTTTAATTATCTTGGGTGTCCCTGTACACAAGCCATTTGCTTCATCTCAACAAAACGTTTAGTGTAACATCCCTATATGATACACATTTAGAGTACCAACTTTGAACTTTCTTCTGTAATTTGTTTTTGATATATACTAATAACAGACAGACACATAGACACACACACACACACAGACCAAATGCTAAAAACATGATTTTTGGATTCAGGTGACCTCAAAACTTGTAAATATAACAAAAACTCAATTTCGAATATTTGACCCAAAAACAATACTTCCTCTACCTTATGCGTAAGAGAAAGTAAAAATAGAGAATTTTTATGAGTACAATATTTTCTTTTTATATATAGAAGAATTTAAAAACAATCAAATAAATGAAATTATGCTTGAAACAATAAATTGTTTTTCTGCAGATTAATTTCCAAGTTGAAACTTATGTGGAAGAGAAAATTAATTTTTATTTGTAAACATATTCCATTGCAAGTTAAGAAAGTCGTTAAATTTTATGCACAATATTTTTTCCATACATTTTCCTAAATAGTGAAAACACAGTACTTCATTTTTTTAAAATCAAAGGAAGAAGTTTAGCATTTCAATCACAAAACTTCTATTTTTTATTCAATTGCATAACGGTATAGATCTTTTCGCAGCGAGTTAAAAAAAAAAAAAAAAAAAAAAATATTTGTACTGAACACATTTTGATGAAGGTGAAACAGGAAAGAAATTCGATGCGCAACTAACTATTATAAATATTCTTCGTAGAATTTGATGGAAAGCATGAAAAAATATAAACGAACCAATAGAGCTTTGCTTTAAGTTTAAGATTAAATTTTTTCCTAAGAATTGATTATAATCTCAAAAGTATGTTGTGAGCGTCTTTCTCCATTATTTTTCTATATAAATTCAGGCAGTGCAAATTATTTATTAAAATTTTTATTAAGAATTATAATATATAAGAAATGCAGGCCGTTTCGGCCCGAAAAAAATATAAAACTAAATGTCGATATAAAAGCAAATTTACATCTCATAAACAACATATTAAAAAATGCAGTTTTTTTTTTTTTTTTTTTTTTTTTTTTTTTTTTTTTTTTGTTGTTGTTGTTGTTAAAACAAAATGTCTAAATTTATTTTAAATTATCACAAGTTTATGATTAAACCATTTTTTTAAACTGTGTTGACGAGTTCTTTCGAAAAATAGTCATACTGAAAATTTGCGCACCAAGGAATTGTGGAAAGCGATGTTTTTCCATTAACATTTGTTTTTCTCGTTTTTTTTTTTTTTTTTTTTTTCAAATTTCAAAATTATTAGTTAAAAACAACTTTCATGCTGCACATTTATACGAAATTTTATCCTGCGTTGCTTTATTTTAAACAACTGGATGATAGCGCCACCTCTAGGACAATTTGCACCAAAAGTTACTAATTTATGTCAAAGTTCAACAACATATAAATTTGTATAAAATTATGTACATTAGTTCTTGAGCTATAACTGTCCCAAATTTTTTGTTATACTCAGAGAGACATTTCTTAAAAATGATCAAATGGTTATCTCGAAAATTTTAACGAATCCCTTACCTTCTTCTGTTGAATATCAGAGAAAATAGGAAAAATGCTGAATGTAGGAAAAAATGTCATACAAGGATAAGACATTTTGATATAATTGTTAAGAAATACTTCAAATTTAGTAAGAATGAAAGTACATCTTTTACTAATAAATGCAATATATATTTTAGCGGCGATATTTATTCAAAGAACTAATTTTATGTTCAACTAAGGTTCACTTAAATTACTTAATCTTCATTATATCCAATTTAAAGAAAAAAAAATGTGACATTAATCACTTTATCAGGGAAATAAGTTTTGAAATAAAACGTATATAATATATTCAGGTTTGGATGTCAGTGAAACACTTATTGTAAAAACCCTGTACCTTTCACTCATAGCAGAATGGAATTTTAATGAACGAATAATAATATAATATTACTGATACTGTAGAAATGAATATGCAAAACTTAAAAATATCATAAGTTACTTAAAACGAAGAAATAAAATAAAATTGTTGAGCTTATAGAGAATGGGCGCACAAAATAATACGTATATGTAAAATGAAATATCACTAAATATTACAATTTAGTTGTAATTCTAAAATAACATTTCTGGTCTTGACATATTCCTCTATACCTTTTGAACGTAATTTAGATTTCATCAATAAAAGCACGGTGTCCTCTGTTTGTAAGTGTGTTTATATAATAACGTTAGGTATTCTTCAACCACATTTCTTGAAACCATCAGAGCCTCTGCGCAAGGGCTGACTCAACCAGTCCAGTGTTAAAATAGGGATAATTGAGAGAAAATAAGCGATAAGAGATCATCAAATGACTAGATGTTTTCCAAATCCCAAAATTTCGATCAATTTGGCACCCCTCCAAGATTTGGACTCGTTCTCACTGCTAGTTTTAGAAAAGGTGGTTACACTATAATATTATATTTAAAATCAAAAATTTAGATAAAATTCTAAAATATTATATATAAAATCAATAAAAAATTTGATGAAGTTCAACGAACATTTCGTTTTAAAAACGAAAAGGTAAAAGAACTTTGAGATTAATTCTTTAAAATTTTATAAGCAATAATTCTTAATAAATATTAATCTAATTTCCATTTCATACTAATCAATATTTAAAAAAATAAATAAATAATAATAAAAAAAAAAAATAATAATAATAAAGTTATTTCTTTTGAAGAAAATGTAAATGCACGCAAACATCTGTGTTTGCTATTATAGTTATATATAAATAAAGAAGCGAAACTTGATATATCTCCAGTAATTTCAATTAAAAATCCTAATACACCATTTTTATTAAAAAAAATCTATATGATAAAACATTTGTAAAAATAATACTCTGAATTTTTAAGCATGTTTGTATACTGTATCTAAATCAAAATCTCTCGAAATAATTTTAGAAATATCTTGTATATAGCACATTATTCAACTTAGAATACTTTTTGACGGAGAATTAAATTTTAACTCATGCAAATTAAAATATCTGGAGTGATACCACTCTACTTTCTGAACATTAAGTAATTAATGGTTGTATAAATAAAGTAAGAGATGTCATTATATAAACAAAAGAGAAAATAATAATATGGTATATAAGTATTTTTCTTTGTGTAGTATGTTCTTTAAATTAAAGCTATCGCCCTTCAAATATTTTGAGCATAGATCATGATGATAAAGAAATCTTCGTTATGTCCTTCAAAAAATCTTTAAATCCTAGACTCACTAAAATCTATACAGTCTGTGCGACAGTCGCCTATAACAATTGTATAAATTTTCAGCTCAATCCGATATGACGTTTAGACGTTATCGCACTTTGAAAAACTTGAGCGCATAGGGCATAATAGTAAAAAAAAATTTCATTGGCTTCCTGTAAAAAAACTGCACGAGCTAGATTCGCCAACAACTATACGGTTTGTGAAACTGTAACCTATAATATGCGTATATATATATTTTTTTTTCTCAATTTAATAAGACATTTAGACGCTATCACACTATTAAACATTTTGTCCTATTGGTCATAATGATAAAGATTTATTATTATTTTTATTAATATTATTTTTTTAATTTTTTGTGTGTGTGTGTGTACGTCTGTATGTTTCTGTAAAAAAAACTATAAATGCTAGGTTCACAAAAATTTACACTTCGTGCGACGTTGAATCATAATATGTGTATAAATTTTCAGCTTAGTCGAATAAGGCATTTAGACACTATCACACTTTAAAAATTTTGACCCATAGACCTATGATAAAAAATTTTTATTTGCGTCTCTGTAAATAAACTATAATAACAACTATATTCCCAAAATCAATAGGGCTCGTGCTATGGTGACCTATAACATATGTATCAACTTTCAGCTTATTCGAAAAAAGTGTTTAAGCGTTGCCGTATTCACTCACATACATACACACATACCTCATCGTAAAAATAGTAAATATGAATTCAGGGAACCTTAAAACGTGTAGAAACACCAAAATCTGAAAGTCGGATTTTGACATGATTACAATACTTTCCTCACTGTAGTGTTCGGAAAGTAATAAAAAATTTCATTGTTTAAATATCCACCAGTACATACGTGCGAAGATGGCGCATTTTAACTTATATCTTATTTACTTTAAAATTTGAAACTCATAAATCTTGAACCCATTTCTCCATCCAATTTAATTTCTAATTCACCGAAGCGAAATTATATTAGAATCAAATTAGTATTGTGGAAGGAAACTCTAATGATAGTTAATTCAATATCATTCTAAACAAAGATTTTAAAATAAAATTCATGCTTGACGACCCAGTTTAAACACATTTCGACAGGAAGTTACAGCTTTAGAATAGAATCCCCATGGCGAGTTTTAAATTTTTGTCGCTACGTTGGTGACGAAATTTTATTAATTAATGATTTCTGAATAATTTTCTCTATGTATTAAAAAGAAGTTACTATCCTTGGCGTCAAATTTTTTTTGTCTGAGACAGCATCTTCTCTCAGAGGGCAGGGTCCTTCGCGTCATGAGAGATATCAATGTGTTCCGAATATTCATAGAAAGACATTTTAGCTGCTTAGAAATTTCTATCGTTTTAATTAAAGAAGTTATTAACTAAAAACGACGAGTTTATGGAGGTACTCTATTTGCTACCTTGAAAAAAGTTTCTCCCAGTGCCGTTATTCTTATGTCATGAAGTCATTTTATACGGGAAAATTAAAATATGATCCATGGTTGTAGGTAGGTAGGTAGGTAGGTAGGGTTTAACGTCGCACCAGTATTGCGCTATGGGTAATTGGCGATGGTGTGGAATGCACCCCTAGGAATGTTCCGGAGACCTGCTATCACAATTTTGATCCTCCGCGGAGGGAATGGCTCCACCGCTTTGGTGATCTCCAGAGGTATAGTTTTGATGGAAAAATAGAGGACTTTGCGGTCACGACGGATTTTATTTGCAGCAGTAACACTTAGTGAACACGACGGTCTTTGGCCGGCTCAAGTATCGAACCGGCAACCCTCCAATTATGAGCTTGTCGCTTTACCGACTGGGGTACCGTGGCCTAGATCAATGGTTTAAAACATAAATAAAAAAGGATCATATACTAAAGCTATATAATGCAAAATCGTCTAGATAGTACAAGTTTCTTTCTATTCAAAAAAAAAAAAAAAAAAAAAAAAAACATGGCTTCAAAACATGGCTTCAAAATAAATATAAAAATGAATAATATTGTATTGAATATTATGTTTTTCAATTTGACATTGAGTATGGGGATTTTTATAATATTTTTCTGCATTTGTCTTGTGTTATGCACTATTAATATTCCTATTCCGTGAAAAACTAAGCAGTGAATAGGCTGGCAGAGCTTTGAATGGGTTAATAAGTAAAGTGAGTCGGGTGAGGCGAAGCCTCCCTCGGGGGTTGATGAGAGAAACGAGCAAGGGGCAAAGCCCTCTTGTTTAAATAAAAAAAAAAAAAAAAAAACTTGGTACCTATTTTGATTATATGTTTTATTTTTGCGTTTTTCAGTCAATTTATGACAATAGTTCATATTCTATTTATATTTTTTAAGTATTGCTAGGTTTAAAATAACGCTAGCAAAAATTGTAAGGGAACAACTTTTAAAAATACATTTTTCTATAAAATGATTAGATGATGAATACAATGAGTCCTCGTGCTTAAATATTATCCATGTATAAATATTATTTTTTTTATCCTCACGTACTTTACTTATTACTCATTTGACTGTCGTATCGTTTCGACAAAATTTAATCGTAAGTGGTCCACGTTAGACAAGCATTTATAAAGATTATTAAAAAGGAAACTAAATTTCGCTTTCGAGAACTCTACTCATAATTAAATTAATGAATTGTGATACTAAATCTTGTTAAGTATTTTTGCCTCTTTCTGTATTCTATGATCCTTTATTATTTTTTAAAGTATTTCATGAGCACCCTGTATATCACATGTATATATATATATAAAACATATACTAATATCTTTTAGCTTAGATAAATTTAGATTTAGAAATGCAGAATATCGTACACCATATGTTTATTATTATGCAGCGTAAATTGGAATAAAAGCAGAACAATAATAGGAATTAAATAAAAGCAAGAAAAATCGTGTGTTTATTTTACTGTTTCCTTATAAAATTTCTTAAATATGTGTTAATAAAGTTTTGTAAACCCTGAAAACTGTAGTTACTTATCAAAATCCCTCTTCCATTTAACTATTTAAGGATAAATCTTTGTCGATTATATTTATTTGCTTGTGTGAGCAAAATTAGTCAATAATGCTATCTTAGCCATACTAATGGGTAACATATCTTCATGATTGTAGTTTTTCCTTATATATCTTCTCTTTTTAAGTACCAACGACTGACGATACTTAGAGAAGATGTTTCAAGGAATCTAGTGTGTAGTTTTCAGCACGTATCTAAGAAGTAATAGGATATCGAAAGCTTCGCAGAGCAAATTGAATTCTATTAAAAAGATTTATCAGAGTTGAAAAGTGTATTGTTTATTCTGAACGTCAAATGCAAGTTATTTTTGGTTCCAGTATGGAAGAATTAAAAATCGTAGTCATTTATTTAAAGTTATACATTAATAAAATCGTGAAAGGAAATGATAGTATTTGAAATACTTTTTTAAGAATGATGTTTGGATTTTTGGATTTTATTGACTATTTAATAGCTGTAAAATTGCAAATAAAAAAAGTTAAAAAGCTCGATTGAGGCACTTTCTCTGTTTCTTTCGTTGTTTTTTAGATAATGATATAATAATAATAATAATAATAATAAGTAAATAAAACTTTATTTTTCATTTTATTTTATTCCATAAATTTTTTTCACGTTACGATCATGAAACTTGTAAGGTAGGAAGCAGTTTCGCAAAGTGTGAGTCGCGAAACAATTTTCAGGGTTTTACTTTCCTACTAAAGTATTCTAATAAGGAGTTAGGATTTAAAAAGACTTGCGTATTTTACGAGATTCGCAAAAGGAGTTTTAGTACAAGCGCGGTTAAAGAGAAAGATGCAAATTAGCAAAACGTATAAAAATAATGATGGTATCATGCTTGGTAGATGCAGGTGGTTTAGGTGTGGAGTAGGTAGTGAAGTGGGTAGTGAAGTGGCTTCTGCCTGGAAGCATAAGTCTGGCCACGCTAGCGCCTTGAATATCTAGCTGTTCGAGAGATCATCGAGTTAGTGGTCAAGTTTTTTCAGGACTGGTAATATAGTATCGTTTATTGATTTATGTTATGATAGTTAAGTTACATTCTTGTTAGCTAGTGAAAGTATTTAGTATCTATAATTTTACGAGGACGTTTGAGCAAATAAATGTATTTCAAAAGGTCGTTTAATGGTGTAGTCCCATTCTTCTTTGAATTGAAATTTATTTAAATATAATATATTTAGTTCTACATTTGTCTCTGTTGATTACTTTCTCTCACTACTTCATTAAGTACCCAGGTAGCACAATAATATCCACCAATGTCCTACCAATATTGGCCGGTATTTTGAATGTCACTGAATGTCAAACGTCAAATTAACGATATTTATGAATATTGACAGACGTAACTTAAAATCCATATTATAAAAAAGCATTTAAAAGAATTATTTTCATTAATTACAAAAATCATGATCCGAAAACAATATTTAGAAAATTAATTTTTATAAATTAATATTTTTTTAAGAAATATAATTTTCTAAGGCTTTATTTTTAACATTTGTTAATATTAGCCAATGTCGTAAAAATTATATTATTTTAACAACAATCAGCGATATCTGCCGACATTCGACAAGCAATATCACTTTTTGGATATTGGGAGACATCTGCCTACATTATGAAAAGAATCAATGTGGCTTTGAGCATGCGTAGCGTCTGAACCCCAGTAGCACAGATTCACCGGGCAACATCGGAAATTGAGAATTTGCAATACTGGGCAATATCGCCTGCCGATCACCGGCCTATATTATTTGGAAGCCTTTTTTTCCAATATTCCGATATTGGATTATCTATATTGACCAATATCGGTCGATATCGCTTGGACCGACTCAAATTGGCGAACCTCGGAAGGCCAATATCGGCAAGCGTGTTTCTCCGATATTAAGAGGAACTGGCACATTTGACTAGCACCACTGAAGGCTTCATTTAAAGGTTAATATTTTCATTTATAATTATAAATTGAACTGTATTAGGTTTGTTTAATAAAATATATAACTAGGTAACAATAATTATGGTTTTTGATATATTTTATACAGATCTGAAATCTTTAAATTGCATTTTCTCAGTTTGAATTTTTTTCTGAATTCATGATATTCAAAATACTAAAACTTCCACAGATATTTAAGAAAGACTCAATGTTTTATTCTTTCCTGCTGTTTAGTAAAACCTAACAAAATTAGTAACGGATTTTGCAATATACTTAAAGAAAAAAATACCAAAAATAAAAGTTTAACAAAAATTATTGTTTTTTTTTTTTTTTTTTTTTTTTTTAAATAGATACTCGTATGCGCATTTTTTCTCAAAAACTAATTAATGTATTTCAAAATCCATCTCATTTCCTTTTAAATAGGCTCTACTAAAAAAAAAAAAAAAAGAAAGAAAGAAAAAAAAGCCTCCTTTTAAATATTTGTAGAAATTTTAGCATTTTGAATAGCATAAATTCATGAAAAAATGAAAACTGAGAAAATACAATTAAAAGATTGCAAATCTGCAATAAAATGTATCAAAATCCATAAGAATTGTTTCCTGATTACATATTTTATAGAACATATTCATTACAGTTCAGTTTAAAAATATTAAATGGAAATATTATTTTTTAAATGAAACTTACTTCAGTGGTGCCAAGCCAAAGGTGCCAGGCCCCCTCAAAAGGATAGTGGACGACATAAATCGATTTCTTTTAATTACTGTTTTAGATCATAGAAATCTGCATACATATGCATTTAAATACAATTTTATTAGCTATATTAAAACTTTCAAAAACTATTTAAATTAAAAAGTAATTAAAAAATTTAATATTTTGAAGTTTTTAGACATGTTTCCTGTTAAGTAAATTTTAATTTTTTCTCTTGGTTTTAAATTATTAGATGAACAACATATTCTAAACATATTTCAGAATTTTTTTGTGATTTTTTTTATCATTAACACATAAATTTTCTAAAAAATATTTTTTTGTTTGAAGTAAATTTCAGCAGTCAAGCATAAAATGTTAATTTAAAAGCAACCTTACAATTCAATACACAAAGTAATAATCAACTATGCTTAGAATATATTGTTAAGCTATATAAATTCGATGGAAAAAAACAGTAATAAGAATTTTAAAATATTTCAGAAAGTTAAACAAATTTAATCTTATAAAAAATTAAATGTTTTGGAGAAATGTTTACTACACTTAATGAAATTTCTAAACATATGTAAGCAAATTTTTATGATTAAAGACAGCAATTTAAAAAAAGATTTATTGCATTCAACCCCCCCCCCCTTTAAATAGGGTTGAGTTTAATTAAATTCCAATATTCTGCAAACAACCTGCAATGAATAACTGGATAACTTTAATTCTGTTTTTCAAAGGAAGTTAAATATGTATTAATATGTATAATTTAAAAAACTATTGTATAAGAACATAAAAACTCAATACATATCTGTAACTTATCATATAATCTCATTATGCTCCACACTTAAGGAGTAATATGTGCATCGCTCAACCCAGCTAGTCATTCTATTGCATGCTTCAAAGGCCAGTATTTGTTTATTTCAGTTTTTAAAAGTATCCAATTTATATAAAGTGTAAAGCTTTATAAATTAGGCAAGTTCCATCCAGTTTTTCCACTTATTTAAAAGTGTCACGGAGTAAGAAATAACTGGAGGGGAAACTCCAATGGCCGAAACCTTGAAAAACTGCAATATACTTTTAGGTAATATAGAGGCGCTACTCGTCGGTAGATGTCCGATTATCTTCGCTCCGTAATGCTTTTCAGTTGCAAAAATGCTCATTTAATAACTTTCTTTAACAAAAATAATGATTTCTGAGAAAGTCAACGAAAAATGAATTCGATTACACAGAGTTTTCTAAACAACATATATTTTTTACAAGATGTATGTGATACTTGTTATTTTTAAAAAGCCAGTTTTGCATAAGCTGTCATCAAAAGGAAAATTAATTAAAAGAGACATTTAATTTCAAATAATTTATAAATAATTCTTAAAAAGTATTTTGTTATAATTTTTATTATATATAATTATTTTTTTTTCTTTTATCCCAATGAAATATGAAATTAATTCCCATAAAAAAAAAAAAAAATCTACGTAAAAGTAATAAATATTTTTGATTGTCAAATGCAATTTTACTATATGTAAACTGTTTGAAAAAGTAAATTTTAGACCTCATTCGTGGTGTGATGTTGGGATTATAAGGCCAATTGACAACACTTGGGTTTTAGACCTGAGGAGAATGCCCTCAGTGTGTCTCCTTATGGGATCCTAGCTAATAGCTATGCAAGTTGCGGAGAAAATCACGGAAAACTCCGATCGGCTAGGTCCGCAAGTGCGACTTGGAATTAAACTCGGCATTTCCCGTCTATCAGCTTGAAAAGAGCACTATATTAAAGAAAAAACACTCTGTTTACGGTAGGTGCCCTATTGTCTTCGTTCTGTAATGCTTTCACTTGCAAAAATGTCCATATAAAAATGTTTTTTAACAAAAAAAAAAACGAAAAAAAAATTATTTTTGAGAAATTTACGAAAAATGAATTTGATTATACTGGGTTTACTTAACAATATATATTTTTTTACAAGAAGTATGCGAGGCTTGTTATTTTAAAAAAGCCAGTTTTGTGTAAGCTGTCGTCAAAATGAAAATTAATCAAAGGGATATTCAATTTCAAATAACTTATATAAGCAATTTTTTTTTAAATATATTTTATAATTTTTATTTTATTTTATTATTATTATTATTATTATTATTTAATCGCAATTAAATACGAAATGCATTCTATTAAAAAAACGTCTGCATAAAAGCAATGGATATTTTTAATTTAAGATGGAATGCAATTTTAGAGTCTTAGACCTGAGTAAATACCCTGCCCTCCATAGTAGTTTTTTTTTTTTAAGTATATTTACATTTTATTCCTGCGAGCTTCGGAGAAAACCACAGAAAACACCTTGCGATTGGTTGGTGAACGCGACTTGGTATCAAACCCAGCACTTCCCGTCAAACAACTTTGAGAACATAGCCATTCGGTCAATCGTGGGGCAGGTAAAAAACAAAATTCTTTAAAGATATATGTTTAGACGAAATAATATGTTGGTATTAAGGTAATTAACTACACGAGGCTTTTGTGACTCAGTTATGTGTCCTCAACACATAACCCAAGAAGTGAAAAGAGGGGGACTTTCTAAGGAATCCCAGCACATATTTACCTGAGTTTCAGAGAAAACCACGGAAAACTTCGAACGGCTATTCGACGAAACAACCTAAGATCGAACCCAGCACTTCCAATCTACCAACTTCAAAAGCAGTATGACGCCACTCAGAAATGTGTGAAGATTGATATATTATAAGGTGAAAAATAAATTGTTTTATAAATATTAATATTTATAAACTAAATTAATCATAGATATTATTTTCAAATAATTAGTTATATTTATAAATTAATTTTATAGAAACTAAATCATATATTTAAAAAAAAAAAAAAAAAAAAAACACTTTGTACAGCTAAATGTAATAATGACAAATCATAATCATAAAATACATTTATACTATTAAGATATTTAAATAATGTATAGAATCATCCATAACTAAGAAGTATAATAACAATAAGAAAATAATAATAATAATATTAAATAAAATAATTTTTTTCTTCTACTTATTTATAAATTGCTTATAAATTAAAAATGAAATTTATTATTAAATATATATATTGTTGGTATTTTCATCTATCTTTCATTTGCTGAGTGTTGTAAAGGAATTAAATTATTCAAATTATTTATATATATATATATATGTGCGACGAAAATTTATTATATACGATAGATTTCTTTTCAATCTACATTTTTCTTTATTATAGATATCATTTTCCTCCCTCGTCCTTTTAAATATCCCTGTGTCCCTTTAAATGTCCCTTTCGTTATGATCTTAACGAAAGTCTATAAAAATTGGCTCTTTTAAAATAACAAGTGTCCTATGCCGCTTGTGAAAATTTTATGCTATTAAGAAAACCCTATATATTCAAATTCATTTTTCGCCGATTTTCTCAAAAATCATTCTTTTCGTTAAAAAAATAAAATAAATGAGCGTTTTTCCCATTGGAAAGCATTACGGAATGGGAATGATCGGACATCAGCTGAAAGTGGCGCCATCTTTTACTCAAATAATTGGATAACACACATTTTATACTAGTTTCCCCTCCAGTTATTTCTTACTCCGTGAAAAGTGTATTTATTACATCTTTTTCAATGATGTAATACCAGAGTTTTTCTAAATATATAAAAAAGAGAGATAAAAATAAAAATTCATTATATCCCTTGTGACATACTTTTGTTAACTAATTGGTAAAAAGTAATTTTCTTTTATTTTTTTATATATATATTTTAATTCCATATGTCGTTATAAAGTGTATGACAACGACAAAATTTGAATTTTCAACTTTTCATTGATTTTTTCTCGCTTTCAGAGTAAATGTATGATAAACAATATTCTATAACACAACATCCCTTAAGAAAAATCATGGTCCCCCTCCCCTTTATGTATGCTTCCTAATGTTAAAGGTTGTACTCTCATCTACATATTTTATTTTTAGTTTCTCTCTCTCTCTCTCTCTCTCTCTCTCTGTCTCTCGCTCTTTTTTTTTTTTTTTTTTTTTTTTTTAACTGTTCGATGACTATGATATCGTTTACTTCTAAAAATGTTACTGACGTATACCAGAATTATTTTGTTATGACAGTTGAATCAGAGTCTGATTGAGTCCAGAACACGCTACTGTTTCAATATTCTCACTAATTTAAGGCAGAAATGCAATGCTTTTATTACGAAATGATTATTATTGGAAAATAGTATTGGTATATATTCGAAACTAATTTACGCCGAGTAAACAACTTCCCATTATTAAAAAGGTTATATTTATCTCCTGATTTCTGCAAGAACTTTAAGTCAATTACATAAGGAAATGTACAGAGAATAAAGGTATGTAAAGAATTCATTCACATATTATAACTGTATCCACTTTAACTTACACTAAAGCTGCTGTAACAAAAATAAAATAAATTATTCAAGGTATTTTTATTCTACTATTAGCATATCAGGATTCATAGCAGTCAATATTTTAAATTCCACTATTACTGAAAAGCAATTTTTGAAATATTTAATCGAAGAAATATATTGCAAAATGTTTAAGAGATTACCATTAAAAAAAAATGAGATAATCAAAATAGTGTTGTTATCCTAACATGTTTTTGAATTTCTATGGTCCTGGAGAATCCAGATTATTTTAGATTTAATTGTATACGGACATACTGAAAATAAGAACTTGGTATACAAACACCATAAATTTCCAAAATATCAATCGTTTCAAATGAAAATAATTAACTTTTAAGACAACAACAAAGGAGTCAAACAATTGAAAAATTGTCGTGTTTATGTACAAAATTCTTATTTATTATAGCATCAGACATTTTGTGGCGAATAGAATCATGGAAAATTGATTTTGTGAACCAATCAGCTTGCAGTACTTAGTGCTTCAGGTATTTTAGAGATAAGTATTCTAAAGAATATAACATTGGAGGAAAATCTAAGATTTCTTAAAAACATCAACTTTAAACTAAAGCAGTAATTTTTTCAGGCCTGAAAATTAATGTTAAAAACTGAAAACAGGTAAAAAAAAAGGAAAGGTTGAAATATTAAGGTGAAAAATTTAATGTGTCAGTTTCTATAAAGCGCCTCAATTTTTAAGGACTTGGTAAAATTACAGAGAACACATTTTAATGAAGTCTTCTTCAACACTTTAAATAGACTGAAATTAATTCCAAGGTTTTAAATACCTAACAAGTGAGGTTTTAAATGATTAACAAGTGTAAATCTAATTTGATAAAAACACCAACTTTGAAGTTAATTCAGTATTAATACAGTCGAACCTCGTTAACTTTAATCTCAATGGGGGTAAAAAAAAAAAAAAAAATCATGTCTTCAATAGTTCATGCTATCAGTAACTAATCTTCATATAACTAAACTTATCCTCTTTTTGATGGAGATTCTGGGAACCGTTCATGTTAATAGTAATTCACGTTAACAGTGTTCACTTTAACGAGGTGCGACTGTATGTATAATAAATATTATTTTGATTGGAAAACTTTCAGCTCGCAAATTGTGAATTATTAACATATTTTTGTTCTTTAATTTAATAAAGTATTATTATTTTGTTATATAAAACCTGAAAATTTCAACCAAATTTAAAGATTTTTGGACTGTGTACTCATAATCACTACTATAAACAATTTTTGTTTTTAATAACGGGAGACTTGGCGTTGGAATATTAAAACCCGAATAAACTACTACGTCAGAAACGCCAAAAGAAAAATATTTGCGGTGCATACAGCTGTTAGCCTTAAGCGTACCGTCTTCAGTGCAAAAAGAAGCACTGAAGACGGTACGATCTTTTTGCACTGAAGACGGTACACTTAAGGCTACCGAAACAGCTGTATGCATCGCAAATATTTTTCTTTTGGCGTTTCTGACGTAGTAGTTTATTTCGGGGTTTAAAAATTTCGTTTTTCATCAAAATCGGTTGAAATTTCACCGTTTTCTTTCCTTTTTTACCAAGTTCAATGAAACCATGATAATTATCTTCTAACATGAATTAGAAGTTGAAAGATTGGCAGATCACAAATTTCAAAATACCAATACAAAACTGATTTTGAAAAAAAAATTACATTTTAATTAATTTTAAAAATATATAGAAAATAGAATTTCCTCAAACATAGTTAAGAGCCAACCAGATTGAATTAATGTTCAAAATAAAAAATAAATATCTAAATAAAAACGAAGGCTGCACACTTAGAACACTTTTTTTTTAGGATAGGGATAATGAAAATGAAAACAGCTACATTTTATCAAAAATTATAAAAGTTGAAATTTACAATAATTCAATTTGAGAACAATTATGGAAGAACAATATAATCTACTTCACCAATGTGTTAAGGCAGGGCCTGACTACAGCAAGTATATACGGTGCAGTTGCCCTAGGAAAGTTTTCTTAAGTTGGCCATTGTGTTGAGGAAAACAATAAGCAATATTTCAGATTTAGAAAAGAATAAGTAATTTTCTAATATATAGTATTTCTAAAAACATCACAAACATGAGCATTGTTTTAAATAATTAACATAGAAATTAAGACTTCAAAATGTAAAAAATGACATTCATATCTCAACAAATAAAATTTATTGAAACTCACGCATTTTTACAGTATTTAATGCAATTTTTCAGAAGTTAAAATATTCTCTATGAAAAAAAAAAAAAAAAAAATCATTGTTTGCAACCCCCTCTCACTATTTTTTTTAATAACAAAATCATTTACAGCTCTTTAAATTTGCTTTCTTCTTAATAGTTTTTCCGATTAACATATGTCCTGGTAGCACTCCTTCGATAGGTTGCAATGGATAGTGATCGACTTCTCGTATTTCATTTCAAAACACTTGCTAGAAAGGATAATGAAGCAAAATTACAAATATTAAACACAATAATAAAAAACTGTAGATTAAATTAATTTTTAACTTGAAAATGTTTTACATATTACACTGTTCTACATGAAAATAGGCCCCAACATCATTTTTGTAAATTCTTATGTAAAATGACCTCCAGAAATTCGAATATGACGCCCATTTTGCCCTATCACCCACCGTTTTTTAAGAACACTCCCATACTTTTATCATTTTTTTGTAATTTTATACTTATAAATTTGATTTGAAGGAAAGGAAAGGATTATTTTAGTTGTTCAATATATTCTGAGGGGCTGCAGAGTTGGTAAATTCTAAAACACGAACATTTGCAGCAAAGAGAAAATTTAGGGATGGAGGGGTTGCCACTGAAATTATATATTGAGTTTATTATATTTTATTAATCAATTATTATTATAATTTATTTTTTATTATACATTATATTTTTTAATTTTAAATGTTAAAGTAATTCTTTTCCATTCTCCAAATCAAATTCATGGCCATAAAATTACCGAACTTTGATAAAAATTGGGGGAGGTGGGGGCGTCGGGCGTCCTGAAAAAACGGTGGGTGATTGGGTCATATTTGGATTCAGGAGGTCATTTTACATAAGAATCAGCAAAAATAATATCAGGGCTTAATATATATATACAGTAACCGCCGCTTAATAAAAGCACTGGTTAATAAAATCAGCCGCTTAATCTGATCAAATCGCCAGGACCAGAATCAAATCAATACAAACAACTTTTAAAGCCGCCGCTTAATAAAATCAGCATCGCCGGTTAATAAACTCAAAAATATCTCCTTAGCAGCCAAAAATATCATTTATGCATACCAAAAAAAAATACTTTTTTTTTTTTTTTTTTTTTTTTTTTTTGGGGGGGGGGGGGGGAGTAGAAAAAGAAATTAAAGCATAACAAACCCTCCGTTATCGCTCATTGTTAAAGATTTTACACTTGCAGCACAGTTACAAATGAAACACACCCCATAACTTATCTCCCTAATAATTTCAAAGAATATATTCTTCAAAGCGCAGTAATAAAATAGAAATTTGATTTAAAACGATTTTTTTTTCTAATTATTAGAAAGCAATTTGTACTTATTTTGAAATTACTATCATTCATGAGGTTTAAACGGAAAGATTTTAAATTTATAAGAAAAGCGTGAACTTTTGGTAATGTAATGATGATTTTCCTCTAACGAAAGTGTACTGGAACCTGGAACTTAGAATGCGTTTACTTACATCGAAGAAACATTTAGTTAATTATCTACCAAAAATTAATTAATATTGTTTACTAATTCCATTATTCGTTATCTTTTGAAGTTTTTTTCGAAATTCAGGGAAGTAACACTTTTTCCTTAACGGCAGGAACGTTCGCCGGATATAAAAATCAGCCGCTTAATAAAATCACTTTGGCTCAGAACGAATGTGATTTTAATAAGCGGCGTGAACTGTATATATATATATATTGCAGCGCAGTGTTACTATTCTGTAACTCATATGGACAAATAAACAGTAATATTTCATAATTAATTAAAGCAAATTTTATTGTCACGTTAAACGTTTTATATTAAAAACTGTAATATTGATTTTATTGATTTGATTTAATAAACACGACCAGGCTTCGCCAGCTTAGCTTGTAGCTGTATTTAAGTACATTTTAAAAACCTTGAATCACTTATTGCCTTATAAAAAATGTTATTGTCTTTATCTCATGCAGATTGAGTTATTTTTGCTACAAAAATTATAAAATTTTAATTTTAAATTTCAAAACTCTAGAAACAAAACCGCAAACATCCATTTTCGAATGTAAACATAAATATTTCCTTTCAAAGGGTGATATTTACAGAATAAATATCCGAATAACATACTAATTAAAAGGAAAATGATAAATATTTTATCTCTTCGGATTTCGGATAGTGTGGGTTGGAGGTACCTCTGACAAAGTCACGCACCTTCTGGTTCCTAAGGATGGAATCTAACGGAGTGAAAGTCCCGAATTCAATTTCACGGCAATGGAAGGAGGGGAGGGGGGGGGCATAAAAGGAACAAGAAACATTAAAAAAGGAATTTTAGAGCTTATGAAAATAGGAAACACAATATGTAAAAATGTGTAGAGAGATTAAGGACAGCATTACAAATTTAGAAGGAAGTTTAGGGATGGTAAGACTATTTTTGATTTTTAAGAGCGCAATTTTTGATTTTTTTTTTTCTGATATTTTGAGAACAAAAATTTTTTTAATTTTTTTTTAACACAAGGACAATAAAACAGACTAACACGAAACAATACAGAGACAAGAACAGGGTATAATCTCTGAAATATTCTATCATAATTTGAAGTCAAATTTGTTTTCAGATCTCTAAATAAAGTATCTGATATCAGATACTAATATGTTTCAGCGGAATATATTTGATATCTGTCGTCCTTATTGGAAAAAAAAAATCGCCAAAATACCTGGCGAATATGTTTAATTCCTTTCAAAAATCATGGTTATTTTAACAACGCATATTAAACGATCAATTAATAGTGTAAAACAATATTTCGTACAATACGTATTACGAAAACATACATCTGGCATGTATGTTTTCGTACTGCGTTTTTGATCGAAAAATACAAAACACGCCAAGGACGAGAGAATTTAAAATTTAAAATTAAAATTTTGTCACTTTGACAGCAAAATAACTTAATCTTGTACATGTGCACGATAACTAATTTATAATTATACCAAAATATGGGAATTAAAATCGGGAAAGTATTATTATTATTAAATCAGTTATCATTTAAATAATTCATTCTTAATTAAGGGAGGGAAAAAAGGAATTTTCATAGCAAATATAATCAAGCTGTATATCCAATAAAGCTATTTTACTTTATAATATATATATATATATATATATATATATACAGCCAAGTATTTGTACTGCTTTTGAAAAATAAGATGAATTTCGGTATACATAATGAAGTAAATAAGTAATTTTTAACGTAATATCAACAAAATAACTTTTAGTGTAAATACATACATGTACACTATTAACTAGAACAACACGAACATTTACGAAATCATATTAATGCCAAATTTAATATATTATAAAAGTATTCCAAATTACGCATTGGCGCATCTAAATGAATATCACTATAAAATAATCTTAAATCTAATTAAAAATAATAATAATAAATGATAATTAAGAGTTAATAATGAATAATTAGTTATATTTACCAGATACATAGAATTTCATCCGTACGAGTAACTTCGTTTCTTTCGAAAACAAAAACATTTTATTCTTGATGCCATTTCTCAAATAAAACATCTAAAATTATTCTGTTGTGCAGACGATCATTTAATTTCATTTGAAAAATATTTTAATTTAAACAGTGTACATTATATTTATTGTAGAAAAACAAACGGTATTTAATATTTATAAACAGGTTCAATTATTATTATTTTATTTTTTTTTCATCTATACTTAGGTGATAAAATAAAAAAGAGGAGGAAAATTCACGCTGTTCGCATGGATTACAAGCACTTCCAAACTGTACTTATCCGATACATCATTTGACCCAACTTTCAAATATTATTAATATTATTATTATTATTGATTCAAGTATTAACAAAATAATACAACTGAACATGGACTTCCAATAATTTTCTCTTATATACTAAAATGTATTTAAATATTTTTGCGTGGCCCTGTAAACCACTCACTAATGTTAACAATACAATATTTCATAGGAAGCCTTTTTTTACCCCATTTAAATACTGCATACTAAATTCTTTATATTTTATATTGTATAAAGATATTAAATAAGCTTAAAAAAAAAAAAAATACCGCTTGCAGACAGCAGTATATCCAAATCATTTTGTGAGTTTGTGTACGTAGATT
Source organism: Salticus scenicus (assembly GCA_963930645.1). NCBI lineage: Eukaryota > Metazoa > Arthropoda > Arachnida > Araneae > Salticidae > Salticus > Salticus scenicus. The sequence goes on from OZ005652.1 coordinate 324,487,221, forward strand.
TTTTACATCCATTACCCGACTACCGTAGGTAATGGAAGTATTGTATTCGGTCCAAAAATTCGATGTCGAGTTTTCACGTGATTTACATGTTTTAAGGTCCCCTGAGTCCAAAAAAGTGCTTTTTGGCAATTGGTCAGAGTGTATGTATGTGTATGTGTATGTGTGTGGGGAATCTTTTCTGACTAGTATGTCTCCGAAACTAATAAATATGGAACCACGAAACTTCAGAATTGAGACAGGTCTAGTGTACAGATGAATTCTTTAAATTTTGGTGAAAATTGAAAAACCGGGAGTGGGATATTCGAAACTGGTAGTAGATCCGTAAGTCCGTACCTCAAAAACGGCTCTAACGATTGCCTTCAAATTTGCTGCAAAAACAGTTTATTCGATGTCCTTTCGAATGATATAGTTGGTTAGTTCAGGAAAATTGGTAGGCATCCTGTATAAATAGTTCAATTTCAGGTACTGCAGGTGAGTTTTTTTTAAAACGGCTGAACGAATTTTTTTCAAACTTGCCATATTAACTCCCTTTTAAATATCCTTTTGTATGTAATTATTGTTTTCCGATCAACAATTGAATATGCCAAGTTTTGGTAAAAGTCGGTATCTCAAAAACGGCTCTAACGATTTTCTTGAAAATTGTTACATAAACCCACTTTAGATATCCTTTCTCATACTTTATGTGATTATTACAAGAAAATTAATAGTCATCCTGATCAGATAGATCAGTTTTAGATCTTGGAATTTAGTGCCTCAAAAAAAAAAAAAAAAAAAATCCCTCTACTTTTTTATTATTTTTTTTAACTCGCTATGTAAACTTTGTTTTGCGTGTCTTTACCCGTGAATTAACTTTCTCTCACTGAGAAAGTTTTAGTTGTCTATTTCATTAGGTCAATTATATCACATCATATTCAAATATCTGATCACATTATATTCAAAAAGTGCATATAAAATGTGTAATAGAGGGTAATGGAAGTAGTGTGGTTGTTTCACACCAGACTTTTTTTTTTCTTCTTTTGCCTATGTAAGAAGTATTGGATTCGGGAAAAACTTTCGAACTCAGGTTTTCGAAATTTTTACACGTTTTGAGATAACCTGAATACGATTTGACTATGTTAAGAAAACGTCTGTCTGTATATTGTCAAAAGTTTGTAGCCACTATATTTCATGAAAGAGAAAACGGAATTCAACATAACTCTACTTTTGGTTGTATATTGGCTTAAAGTGGGCAACAAATTGGCAACAAATGGCGCTGCTATGTTGCATTTTCCCATGTTTAAGGAAAGACTGTATCTTAGTTTCTAAATGCTTAAATTCATAAAACGTGATGTGAATGAGAGATAAACGTGGTGTATAAAACATGATGAAAAACAAAATTGAGTTAATTGGGTTGCATATGAGCCAACAGATGGCGCTACTATGCTGCAATTTAACTCCGTCTACAGGAATATAATAGCTCAGTTTCTATGATATATATCTATGATAAAAAAGCACAAATCTTGGTTTATATATATATATATACATGAGTGTATATCGGCCGACAGGTGGCGCTGATTTTCCGAGAATGTCAAGATGGTTATATCTCAGGACTTGTTAGCGAAAATAGCACCAAAGTGGATATGTAAAATGTAAGCAATGAAAAGTTATAGCAATAAATATTTTTGTGCCTTATAACCAGTATAGGTACCGCTATTATTCATGATATAGAGGAAAGATTTACGATGGCCACAGCATACAAGTTTATTTTGAATCTTGAAAAGAAATAAAGAATAAAAATACCTCACAATTCTTTATTTATAGTTTTACTTTTAAAGAAGAACGATAAAGTAAATTGCTTTATTGTAGCCCTGTATATTGTCTAAAAATAGAATATGCTTTCATATATCATATTAAAAAATTAGATGAAAAAAAAAAGGGGGGGGGAGAAGAGAATTTTTCAACATAACACAGCTGAAGACGCCCCACGAGCAATTTCCACTTATTTTATTTTGTATGATTCCATAAACTACTCATTAATTCTAGTCATACCTTATTTCATAGAGAACATGCTTATGTATATCTGGATTATGTTACATTCGTTATGTTTTGTGCAATATAAAAATTTAATAAGCTCTAAAGAAATACATCTTATACTTATAGATCATGATGTACCGAAGTTCTTTTATGAGCCCCTATATACAAATCAGTACTGTTTTTTATAACACTTGTTTCAATTATGGATGAAGAAATCTCATAAAAAATTATATTTAAAGCATTACAATACATAATTAAAATCTTGTGCAGCCCCTGTATACTGTCTAAAACTAAAATAAATTACAATGTATTAATAATTCTCACAGCACAACTGAAAACACCCTTCGAGCTATTTCCACATATATTTTAATTATATGCCTGCAGAATTTTGTGTGGTACCCTGTAAATCAATGATTAAACTATTCATACCCTATGCTAAGGGAAACATATGCAATTTGCACATGGATAATATAAATTAATTTTATTATGTGTTGTGCAGGATAGAGATATTACAATTTGCTTTACAGAGATACTCTCATAGACCGTAATATGTATGAATTCTTTTGACTGTTCTTACACACAAGGCAGTGTTCTTATTTCTACCATTTTAATAGACAGCGCTCTATAGTGTACCAGAAAAAAATGCATCAATTTCGATCATTCTTAACATATTTATGGAAATTAGAGTGCGGGATTGGGAGCGGACACAAACAGACAGACACATAGAAGAATGGAAGTCCTAAAAAATTTTAAACGTTGTTGGAAAAGGTTAAAAATGCATAAGCCTATTTGATTATTCGTTTCTAGTCATTTTCAGTTACATATTTAATATATCTGAATAATTTTGTGTGGCACTGTAAACTAGTCATTAATGTTGTTCATATGATATACGACATAGAACGTGTTTTTGTTAATATATGTTAAATTTGTTGTATTTTGTGCTGTATAAAAATATGCCTTATAAAAATGCACCGACATGAAACGTGCTTTTGTACATATGTGTAATATATGTTACATTTGTTGTGTTTTGTGCTGTAGAAAAATATTAATATATCCCTTATAAAATGCCCCACGTAGAGCTCAATAAATTGAAGCTCTCTTTGGGTGTCCCTGTATACAAGCTGTTAGTGCCTTTCATACTATTTTAAATGTAAACCCTACAGCTCATCTTCTCCTAAGGACATCCTAAGGATACCCTGCGGGTGAAAGACATCCAGGATATATACATACGATGTACTTGGGATAAGTGTGCTGTTAGGAAAAGCTGCTTTAGTCTAATTAAATAACTTGTATAAGCTTGAAGGTGCGACATTGAAAAAAATGGGAAAAAATTTGTGGATTTTCCCCGATGCAGATCGACGCTGTGCGGCATTGGAAAAAATGCTCAAAAAATTGCCGATTTTCTCCGACGTAGATCGATATTGGGCGTCATTGGGAAAAATAGGTAAAAAATTGCCGATTTTCTCCAATGTAGATCGATATCGAGCGACATTGGGGAAAATCAGAAAAAAGTTGGCGATTTTCACCGATGGAAACCAATGTCGGGCAGCATTGATACAATACTGCCCCATATCGCTGTGCTACTGGGGAAATGTCAAAAAGCGATATTTATTGATGTCAGGAAGTATTGTCAATATTCCCAGATATCAGAAAAAAATATCTGTAAATATGTTTTAGGGAGGGTTCATTTTATATTCCCCGATATCATATTTTTATATTGGCCAATGTCTTAGTGCTACCTGGGTATGACGTTGGCAGACAAGACAACGTCTTTACATTGGCGCCCAATATCTGTCGATACCCCTCCCTCGAGAGACAAAGCATATCATGATAACCCTCCTTCAAGAGTGTATTTTACCGGCTCCAGCAATGTCAGTCACTTTTTTGATGAACTAAACGAATATTTTGATCTAAATAAAATTGAAGATCCGGATAAATTTAATATATTAAAGTATAGTCTAAAAGGAGATGCCAAGATCTGGTATAATACTGTGGCTTCAAGGACTTTAGCAGAAAACCCCACTTTTACGGATTTAGAGCGTAGTTTCAGAAATTCATTTTCTCATACGATTGATAAAACAAAACTAAATCAAGAATTGATGGCCGGAGCAAGTCATTTTTTGATAAACCCACAAAATTTTTGTTGCGTAAATTGGAAATTATTGAGGAGCTAAATTTGCAGTTATCTTTTGATGCTGTGCTCGATATAATTATCCCACTTTTCACTATACCTCTGCAAGATTTTTTAGATCTGCAGGTTATAAATTCGTATGATTCACTTTTTCAAATACTAAGAAAATACGAAAACCGTCATTTTTCTGCAAGTAATAACGAAAACGAAGTAAACTTTCAGCACGAACGGAACATTTTCCATCCTCAAAATTTTTCTCGTAACTATAATGATCACGAAAATGAAACCGCACGATATCCCAGTAATTTTCAACGTAACTTTTCTAGAAGTGATTTTCGGCGTAGTGATAAATACCAGCGTAATTGGCCTAGAAATACATACAGCGTAGCTAGAGCACCAATACACAGAGTTAGAAATTCTTCTGCAAATCTGCATAGTATGTCAGTTAGTCCTGTGAATTTTTCATCTTCATGGACTGTCCATTTTAGAAAAACTGATCAAGTTAAACTGCCCTCATCGAATGAATCCGCTCTTAAACCAAATGAACAGACCACAAATTGTTCTAAAAGTGTACACCCTGTATATAATTCGGGTTTAAAACTACATGAAGATTTAAAATGTGATAATGTAACTAATGAAAGTGAAAATTACCTTTATGACTCAATTGATATCTTTGAAGAAAATCTGGATATTAAGTGCATAAATGATGTTAAATTATTTAGAAAGCTTAAATATGATGGTAAAATTGAAAGTTATTTACATAATGATGTTTATATTTCTTCGAGAAGTAATGCTAGCATTTCTAAAAGTTTAAAATGTGAAAGTGAAATATATTTTGAGGAAGCCATTGATATATTCAATGAAAATTCTAATATTCAGTGTGTAAATGCAGATAAAACTTCGGAAAATTTTAAATGTGAAACAAAAGTTTATGTCCATGATATAGTTGATCCTCATTTAAATATTGCAGAGTGTAAAAATGATCCTAAAACTGTTGATAGTTTTCAATGCGATAGCGAAAATACAACTTTCTTAAATTCAATAGATATGTTTGATGAAAATGCTTCGATTAATGACGTTGAAAACTCTAAACTTTCTGAAGTTAAAAAAGATAAACTAAAATGTTTCAACAATATTAAACAGTTTAATTGCATGGAAGGGGAAATTGTGAAAGTATATTCTAAATTTGCGGATGTTAAGTGTAATGATATTTGTGACAAACCGATTTCATTTTCTTTACATGATTTTCATGTAATTGGAAGGTCTGCATTAAACCTTGGTCTAAATGATTTTTCAAATATTTTAAACGTTGGCGATACCGTTACTTTTGATGGTTTCGAAGTAACTTATGATCTAAAAATCACTCGGTAAAAAATAACTAAAGCGTGCAAAAGTTCGAAAACTAATCCTTCAAATGAAATATTCCCAGTGAAATTTATTGAACAAAATGAGCAGTCGAAAAACAGAAATTGCGATGCAATATTTGACGAAATTCTTGATAGCAATTTCCCACCTTCAGTTAAAATTTTCGATACTGATATACCTATAGAAACATTCCCTAAAAGAGGAACACTCATCGTAAATTCAACAGCACCAATATTGCATGATAACTTTATTTTTCTTCCACCTAGTCATCCTGTATTGCAGCTTTCCAGCAAACGAAATTTGAAGCGACCCCTCCTCCAAATGATGGCTGTAACTACAGAATCAGGAAGAGACCCAGGAAGAGTTTTCAAGCAAAAGTATGGACAGATGTGGCTACCCCTCCTTATGTTGTCAGTGCTAGAACAGACTTGAACAGAAAAGAAAAACCACCTGACTGTCTGGTACCCAAAATTTCGGATGCGACCCAGATCCCACAGCTGCCAGTGGTCTAGTAGACGATAATACACACCTGATGACGAAGACAAGCTATATGAAAATCAGGTGATTACGTTCCCTTTTTTTTTTTTTTTTTTTTTTTGGGGGGGGGGGGTATTATTTTTCAAGAAAGAGAACAAATTCTATAAACTTTGAACTTTTATTAGCAATGAATGTTTAAGAAATGAACTGTACTTTATGACTATAAATTTGTCCATTGTTTACCTGTCAAGCTGACAAAATTTTTTACAGCCATCACCTGCAGAGTTTATACTTAATCTCCTTTAAAATGTATATAATCTATGAAATATTAATTAATGTATGATAGGTTGTTATATGGGGGAAAATGTTTGAATGTATATGTATCCAAATGTATAAGTATCTGGGTTAAACTAGTTTAAAATGTAGGTTCAAATTATAACTAGGTAAAATTGAAATTTTGTATAAAGTTTATAATTATTTGCTAATCCTACTTAGCATCTTAAATGTAAGCAGTTTTTGTTTTAAGCTTCGAATTAAATCAGTTTAAAAAGAGGGGAAATAATGTACGTGTAAACATTTAAGTATGTTATATTGATATGTTCACATTACTGTTGATTTGAGTTGCATCTGCTGATTGTAGATATTACAAAATGTTCCTTTTTCTCGTTTTTCAGATAAGATGCTAAGCTTTTCATCCCATTTCTAAATGTTATGAATGCAAACGAAGTTATTTTTTTTATCATCTCAAGGAAACTGAAAATCTTCTGTAAATTCTGCTAAATTTGCATTGTAAAATTTTCAATATTTGTTTAACAAAACGAATTCCCAGATATAGCTGGATAATTGTAATTACCTCTGTAAAATATGGGACTACACTAGACAGTAACTTTAAAATATTAACGAGCAATTTAAGAGAATGTTTGCTTTTCGAATTGACGCACTTTTGCATTAGTTAAAATTTTTAAAAGTGCGTGTTTAAGAAATTTGGTAAAAGTCTTTTTTTAAATAACTACGATAAAATTTACTACGATGTATAAAATTTAACGATTTGCTGTAGATTAGGATTATAACGTTAAAATTATTAGAAATTATAGATTTAAGAACTTGGTTTAAATGTTTGAACCAAGCATTCGGTATTAAAAAGTTTACAATTCGAAATTTAATTACGTTAGTGTTTAAGGAAGATTTTGCTAGTTGAAGTTTAAGCTTAAGTATAGAGACGATGTATATATATTTTTTCTCTTAAAGGTTGTTAGTTCAGAATTATTTTAGAGGGAATAAATAAGTTTATTAGGTATTTTGTATTTAAATTTTAAGAAGCTGGAAGCTATTAGTTGATTCAAAATTATTATTTTAAGTTTGAAAATTTTTTCGAAGGTTCGCTTAAAAACCTTCTAACAAAATTTTATTTTTCCAAGGGGGGAGCTGTAAGGTAGGAAGTAGTTTCGCAAAGTGCGAGTCCGAAACAATTTTCAGGGTTTTACTTTCCTACCTAATAAAGAGTTATAAGGTATTCTAATAAAGAGTTAAGATTTAAAAAGACTTGCGTATTTTACGAGATTCGCAAAGGGAGTTTTAGTACAAGCGCGGTTAAAGGGAAAGATGCAAATTAGCAAAACGTATAAAAATAATGATGGTATCGTGCTCGGTAGATGCAGGTGGTTTAGGTGTGGAGTAGGTAGTGAAGTGGGTAGTGAAGTGGCTTCTGCCTGGAAGCATAAGTCTGGCCACGCTAGCGCCTAGAATATCTAGCTGTTCGAGAGATCATCGAGTTAGTGTTCAAGTTTTTTTCAAGAGTGGTAATATAGTATCGTTTATTGATTTATGTTATGATAGTTAAGTTACATTCTTGCTAGCTAGTAAAAGTATTTAGTATCTATAATTTCACGAGGACGTTTGAGCAAATAAATGTATTTCAAAAGGTCGTTTAATGGTGTAGTCCGATTCTCCCTTGAATTGAAATTTAATTAAATATAATATTCAGTTTTACATTTGTCTCTGTTGATTACTTTCTCTCACTACTTCATTAAGTATGACGTTGGCAGACAAGGCAACGTCTTTACAAACTATATAAATGGCGTTTATAACAAAATACGGAGAAAATGAATATGAAATACTATTTCTATTTGAACTCACAATAATAAAATGGAATATTTTGCATCGTTGGGAATTTGACTATTACAAGCTTTCAAGTGTTATTAATGCATTTTTATGGTTTTATGTTACAAATAATAGACTTTACATGCAAGATTTTCAGTTAAGAAAAAAAAAAAAAAGAGCTATTGTTGGGTAATATGGACCAAAATAGTATGGAATAGTTACGAAAGGGAATATGGAATACTCATTTCCTTAAAGAATAATATAGAATAAAGTAGTATTTTTACAGAAAATCCTAAGTGATTGCAACATACACATTTCATTTTGAAATTATTAATTGAAAATAAACAGTATTGAAAAAACTAACAAATTTAAGTTTCACAAAAGCCATAAATAAAATAGTGTGGAATAGTTCGAATCGCCATCTTGGAGAGTAAATCAACCACAACTAAATTGTAAAAAAAAAAAATAAAAAATCATGTAAGATTACGGGGAAAGTCCGGCAGCAGAAATGCTAGACAAAGCCCTTAAAAAAAAAAAGTGTAGACTGTTAAATTGTGAATATAATGACCTTAAATTATGCTATATGCCCGTAAAAAAATATTATGCACTTAAAAAACATTAAACTTTTTTTTTTCTACGGACTTTGTCTGGAATTTTTACTACCGGGCTTTCACCGTAATCTTACGGGATTTTTTTTTTTAAGTGTACCTATTTGTCGAAATAAGTTCATCGGAATCTGATTACTTACTAACTCAACTCCCGCGCCAGAAAATGACAATCTGTTTTCATTGGATTTCCCTTAAATGGATTACAAAATTTGCAGAGTATACCTCCAAACAAGCCTGAACATTGAAAAAATCAAACAAGTTGTATGACACAAAACATGCTCTTCTCACTGAGACAATGTAAACTATCGTCCATATTTGATGCCTAGTGAAGAAGTTTGACGTTCTTCAGATGACTGCAGCATCATACGAGTGAGAAACTAGGTATTCCATTTTATCCGACTACTTCATATTTCCCACCGTTCTTTTGTCTAAAGAAATTCATAACTTATAATTTCTATTAAAATATATTATACCTAAGCAGTAGGGAAGATTCTAAATAAACAAATTTATTTTAGCAGAAGTAACATTTTTATTACTATTATCATTAATATTATTTATTTATTTATTTTATGTATATATTGCACAAATGAAGTGCAAAATTTTTTTATAAAAATGATTAATATCTAGTGGAAAAATGGACGAAATCCATAGCAAAACCACATATTTCTTACAAAATTACGATAATTTTTATTCATCAGACAAAAATTTTCAAATGTAACACAAGAAACACAATATAAGGAATGTTCTGTTATTTGTTCACCATAAGAAATGAATTCTTAATCTAAGTACAACCTTAATGTTCAAGTGCTACGATTTGCATATTTTCTTCATTTGCTGAGCTCAGAGCGTCCTCTTTTAAAATTATTTTTATAAAAAATACCTACTATTTTTTTCTTAAATAATAATATTATTAATAATAATAATAACAATAACAATAAATGAATAAAAATTCTCCCCTTCGTAAGAAATTTTTTACTTCCATTACTCGACTACCGTAGGCAATGAATGATAGTATTGTATTCGGTCCAAAAATTCGATATTGAGTTTTCACCTGATTTACACGTTTTAAGGTCCCTTGAGTCCAAAAAAGGGGTTTTCGGCAATTGGTCAGTGCGTGCGTGTGTGCGTGTGTGCGTGTGTGTGTGTATGTATGTGCGGAATCTTCTGACTATCATATCTCGTAAACTAATAAAGATAAAATGACGAAACTTCAGAATCGACACAGGTATGATGTACAGATGAAGAGTAGGTAAGAAAGGAGAGTTCTGGCGCATGAGGCGGGTGCACCGGTGCACCGGCAAGCCGTGCGGGTGCCACACCACCCCCTGAGGGTCTGGATGACTTGGTATTGACCTTGAGACTTCCTCTAACTTAATCGTAAAAGATGAGGAGGGTATTAATGAGGAAATTTAATTAAAAAAATTAATGAGTGATTTATTGTAAAAGTTGACGATGGTTTTAAAGCGATGTTTTCGGTAGAATGAAAAAAGCAGGATATTGTTTGTGAGTCATTAGAAAATTAATTAGGAAATTAATTAGGGAGTTAATTAAGAAATTAATTAAGAAATTAATTAAGAAATTTAAAAAAATTTAAAATAAGAAATCAATTGAATTTAAGAATGCGAATATACTATGCAAGAAATAGTGGGGTCTGACTGGGGTTCGAACCCGACACCTGGCAGTAAAAATATTTCCATAAGACAGTAGTTTTCGAGCGCGAAACCACTGACCTATGGAAATATAGCCTGATGACTGTATCTTAAATATAAATATGAATTTTTCGATTGAATATCATTTAGTGTTCGTCATGTTACCGTCCCGAGAGGAAGGGATTTTCGTGTTCTGCATTTATTTTGTGATGTGTGTTGTCTTTTCGATTCTTTATATTTTTTCTGAAGGCGGGAAGTTTAACGTTGATTTTATTTTAAATTTAAACGATACAGGAAATTTATCCTTTTCAATGTAATGTCTTCACATGCTTGCTGCCATGGCATAAACTTATCGAGACCCGAAAGCGGTTGCAAGTTTTGGAGGTGTAGATGCCTTACACCGTGCTGTTCGCGGCAAGTTATCAAAGAAAAAAATTCGAGAATGGTTACAAGGAATAGATGCATATTCACTTCACAAACCGATTCGAAAAAAAATTCCCCACGAACCGTGTCATAGTATCCAGAATTGATCAACAGTGGCAAGCAGATTTAGCTGATCTTACGTCTCTTCAAAAGTTTAACGATGGTTTTCGCTACATTTTAACTTGTATAGACATCCTCTCAAAACGAGCGTGGGCGGTTCCTCTGAAATCTAAAAAAGGTGAAGAGATTGCGAAAGCTTTTAAAAAAATTTTCTCTGAACGAAAACCCAACTGTTTGAATACGGATGCAGGAAGGGAATTTTTAAATAACAAGTTTCAAAAATTTCTCAAAGAGGAAGGTGTGAAATTTTTCAGAACTTTTAACAACACGAAAGCGTCCGTAGTAGAACGATTTAACCGTACTTTAAAAACTAAAATGTGGAAATATTTTACCAGTCGTCGTACTTACCGCTACGTAGACGTGTTAGATCAATTACTTTATAGTTATAACCATACTTATCAGTCGAGTATTAAAAGGGCGCCCACCGAAGTAACTCCGGAAAATGAAAGCGAGGTGTGGTTTACTCTGTACGGGGATATGGGGAATGAAAAGAGAAAGCCTTGCGTGTTTAAACCGGGGGATACGGTTCGAGTATCCAAACAAAAATTAACCTTTGAAAAAGGATATGAAACTAATTGGACGGAAGAACTCTTCATCGTGACCGAGTGCGTACCACGGGAACCGCCCGTCTACCGGATCAAGGATTTGATGAACGAACCTATCTTAGGAACATTTTATGCAGAAGAACTTCAAAAAGTTCAACCTAAAGAGAACTTTGCTATCGAAAAAATCTTTAAAAAGCGAATGAGAAAAGGGCGATTAGAGTATAAAGTGAAATATAAAGGTTATCCTTCCAAATTCGACCAATGGATACTGGCTTCTAATTTATTTCATTTATAAATTGAAACGACATTTCTTTTCAGAATCATTCACCAACATGTCTTTCTACGTGACGCTACCTTCCGACAGTTCTTTGAAATTTTACCCAGAAAATAAAATTTCACATTTTATTACGAGATTACCTTCCCCTCTCTATCTGAAAGGTGAATGGGAGGTCGGACTTGTGGAATTGATTTATCCACATATGTGGAGTAATATATTTGACGGTGGAAATGAATACGAATACGATGCAGGTATTGGAACGATGAAAAGAACTAAAATCCCCTTTGGATTTTTTGAAAGCCCTTCAGACATTATTAAATGGATGAACTATCAAGACTTCAACGGTTTAATTCAGATAAGCTACAACAAACATACTAGAAAAGTGAAAATTGGATTAAAACCAACAGCTAGAATAAAGTTATTACCAGGACTCGCCGAAACTTTAGGCTTTTATCCGATCGAATTGGCTAACAATGAGGACCCTATACGTGATAGTCCTTTTAAATACTTTGAAGGGATTAAAGAAGCTGACCCGAATTTCGATTTAAAATTACTTTACATATATTCGGATATAGCAGAACCTCAGATCGTTGGTCATATAGTATCCCCTTTGCTTAGAGTAATTACTGTGAAAGGTAAAGATGGTGATATGATTCACGAAATGTTTGACAGACCACACTATGTCCCTCTTTCAAGGAAAAACTTTCAAACAATTGAAACTGTTATAAGGACACACACAGGATGATTGGTATCAATCGAGCGTGGACAGTTGATCGTGAAACTTCATTTTAGACAAAAGTACCTCTCATAATGTTTGTTCCTTACAAATGTTGTGCGAAATCTTTTGAAGATTATTACATTCACCAGTCAGGTAGTGGTTTGAACTACTACCAAGGTTCTGCATTACAAAAAGGATATGGATTAGGTGGACTGTTTCGATCTCTTTTTCGAGCTGCAGTACCCCTTTTTAAATCTTGTGCGAAAGCGGTTGGTAAACAATTGTTTCATACGGGTGTAGATGTGTTGAACGACCTGTCACGAGGTGAAGATATAAAAAATGTTGCTAAGCGTCGGTTGAAAGAAGCTGGAAAAAATTTAACTGACAAAGCTGCTACAAAAATGAAAAAAATGATTGGTTCAGGACAACGCTATAAAAAGAGAAAGCGATCTAATAAAACCATCATTCGTCCCAAAGTGAAGAGAGTGAAGACACACGATATTTTTGCTTAATCATGTCGGGTCTCATTCATAAAGATTCACCTGCCTGTGTCAAATCTGAACTAGACTTTTTTTTTATACCACCTACACAGACAGCTATTGAAAAAGGACATTTCGTCGGATTTCACCCTCTCGCGAACATTCGCGATGGGGGACCTGTGGAATTTAACATCACGGGTAATGGTGAAGAATACATAGATTTATCCTCCTCGCACATGTACCTAAAAGTGAAAATTGTAAATGCTGACGGAACTGCTCTGGCTGATAAAGAACCTTTTGCACCTGTTAATTTATTTTTTCACGCATTGTTTTCTCAAATCGATGTGAGTCTGAACGAAAGATTAATATCTTCTTCGAGTAACACTTATCCATACCGTGCCTACATTGAAACTTTGTTGAATTTCGGTGAAGATGCTAAAAAAAGTTTACTAACCTGTGAATGTTTTTACAAAGATGAAAATTTAACTGTATCCGATCCCACACAAGCTACTCCCCAAAACCCTGGATTGGTAAAAAGACATGAACTCACCAAGACGAGTAAAATTTTAGATATGATCGGTCCTTTACACTGTGGCATTTTTCAACAGAATCGACTTTTACTGAATATGGTGGATTTGAAAATTAAAATGATTCGAAGCACTCCCCAGTTTTGTTTAATGACAAAAGTGACTGGTCAGGAAAAGAAATATAACGTCGTGTTAGAACATGCCTCGCTGTTTATTCGCAAAGTGAAAGTGAATCCAGGAGTTTTATTAGGACATGCTAAAGCTTTGGAAAAAAATTCTGCAAAATACCCCATCGATCGAATTTTATGCAAGACTTATACAATACCTGCGGGAAGTATGTCTTTTATGCAAGATAATGTTCTTTTGGGTGCTATGCCAAAACGTGTCATAATTGGATTGTTAGATAATGCAGCCATGAGTGGTAAATATGAATTAAACCCTTTTTACTTTCATCACTACAATGTTAACTTTTTAAGTGTGTATATGGATGGTCAACCTGTTCCTAGCAAACCTTTGGAATTGAATTTCGAGGATAAAAACTATATAAGAGCTTATCATCGATTATTCTCTGGTTTCAACCGTGATGCTGGAAATTATATTTCACGAGAAGATTTCGTGAATGGTCATACTTTGTATGCTTTCGATCTAAGTCCTGATTTGTGTGACGGTCCCCACCTCAACTTACAACAACAAGGAAATTTTAGAATTGAGATTAAATTCTCCACAGCTTTACAATCCACCATTTCTGTGTTTGTGTATGCAGAATTTGAAAACATTATTGAAATTACCAAGTCTCGACACGTTTTATGTGACTTTGCCAATTAATGAAAATGGATTCTCTGCAAATCAAGAATATTTTATCCAGTGATACAATTACGAAAAAATATTTTTTAGATGTTTTTCCAAGTGATCATCTACCCGAGGTGGTCGTGCGTTATCCATCTTGCCTCGTGTGTAACACAGATGACTCGTCTGAACCTGGAACTCACTGGTTAGCCTTTTTCATACAATCTGATGATGAAGTGGAATTCTTTGATTCGTATGGAAACGACCCCAGTTATTTTAAAGGACCTATCTTGAACTTTGCATCTCGATTTTCACATGTGAACTATAATCCTCTGATGCTTCAGAGTGCTATAACCGCCGTTTGTGGCCAATTTTGTGTTTATTATCTATATTGTAGATGTAGGGGAAAAACCCTGAAAGAATTTTTGTCTATGTTTGTAACCAAGAATATCTGTAACGACCATCGAGTCTATAATTTTGTTGCCAAAAGATTTTGTGTGTATGCTAATTTTTATCAATAAACACTTATTTAAACTGTATGCATTTTGTGTCTGTGTTCATTTATCATGGAGTTTCCACGTCTACAACATCCTTGCACTATGATTCTTGCCGGTCCTACGGGATGTGGCAAGTCTTTTTTTATGAGAGATTTGTTACATTTTAAAGAACAAATGTTTCATCCTACCATCGACAAAGTGGTTTGGTTTTATGGTATTTATCAAACTTTATATGATGAAATACCTAATGTTACTTTTGTAGAAGGTTTCCCATCAAATTATAAAGATTATTTGAATGGTAATACTTTGTTTGTGATAGATGATTTAATGACCGAATGCAGTAACGATAAACGTTTGACTTCGTTATTCACGAAAGGCAGTCACCATTTAAATCTAAGTGTTGTTTTTTTAACCCAAAATTTTTTTCAAAAAGGGAGTGAAATTAGAACAGTGTCTTTAAATGCTCAGTACATTTTTCTGTTTAAAAATCGTCGCGACATGAGTCAAATTATGCATTTGGGTAGGCAGTTGTACCCTAAAAAATCTACATTTTTTCAAGAAGTGTATGAAGATGCTACAAAGAAACCCTTCGATTTGAAAAATGAAACGGACGAAGATATGAGATTGCGAACACAAATTCTACCCAATCAAATTCAGTTTTTATACAAGTATAAATAAAGTATTAGTGTGTGTGAAGAGTTAGTTGCTAACATGACTTTGTCAAGAGAACAACTTAGCGACCTGGAATTGATTCGCTCATTTCCCAATAAATTACGTAAACATTTTCTTAAAAAAATACCTAATCGTACTGTTAAAGCTATCTGCGAGTGTACGTTGAATGTTTTAAAAGGAAACGTGCCTCTTTCAACTAGTCAGAAACGATCGTTGGCAAAATATAAATCGACTCTTAGAAAAATTGGAGCGAAAAAAGGATCCTTATTCACTAAAAAGAAACTGATTGTTCAACAAGGTGGATTTTTAAACATTTTAATCCCCGCTGCCATATCAGCCATCTTTCGCTTTGAAGAGAAATGATTACGAAAATAACTTCTTTTTCGAAAAATATCTGTAAAAGAATTCTACATTTTCTTATAATGTTACTGTACATTCAATAGAATTCAGCAACCTTGTCTAATCTTACAACATTAACAGAAGTCACGTATGTACACCACACCTGAAAAGGGGGAATAGCAATTCAAATCAACCTTCTTTTTTTGGAAAAGGATGCATGCGGAGAGAATCACCTCCCCATCCCCCCTGCAGCTAAGATCACATTCTTAACCTCTTCCACGCATCCCCTCTCCTCTCCGAGATGGGAAAAATCATATATGCTTCTTTCATTCAGATACTTGAATTTGTCTAGATAAGACGTCTCGCTCTTTCGCTCTGTTTAGTTTGTTTTTACCTCTTAAACTATTTGCAATGGAGTTCAAATTTGACGAAAATATGCCAACAATTTCCAACGTGTGCATTTAAAACATTTATTAATATTTCAAAATGTTTAGATTATTTTTTAAAAAATGATTAAAAATATACTTAAATATATTTTTTCTCTCTTTTTTCAGTTCGAATTTGATTTTGGACTTACCCAAGAGATAATTTTGGGGGAGATATTAGAGAGCAATTGTATCGATTATACATCACCGGTCAATTTCTCAGATGACGATTCAATGGTAAATATAACTTCTTTAAAAAACTTGTAGAATATTTTAAAATAGATTTTTATACTCAAAATATTCTTTTTTTCTTATTTCAGATTGAAACATCCGTTGAATCAACTGTTAAAGTACCTCCTGGTTTTAAAGCTTTCGATCCTGTCCGTCGCTCGAACCAGGTGTCTGCTAACCGCTCACTTCTTCGAAAATCTGTAAGAAAAATGTATTTTTTATTTTTCTAGGAAAATTTCAGCATACGATTTGGACTTAAAATATTTTTCTGCTTTTTTCTTAGGCACCATCATTAAATACTGAGGCTGGACCTTCGCATCTGAGTGAAGCACCTGTAGAGCCAGCACTACAGTGTGGAGTTTGTGATGAAGGATTTTTCAATACGAATGAATTAAGACTTCATCTGAAAAGTCATATGGTACGTATTATTTCACTTTTTCTGTTTAACTGTTTGAATAATATACAATGTTTTAAAAAAATATGTTTTCTTTTCTTTTTTTTTGTTAAAGGTTGTTCAGACAGGATCTGGAATAAATGTTGCAGAACAATCCAGTACATTACAACCAATTCCACAAATGTCGAGATCTGATGGCAATACAACTAAGGTATTTTTACTTCAAAAATTTTTTAGTGTTTAAGTTGAGTTTTCAGGATTCATTTCTGTTAAAAATTAAATTCTCTCTTTAAAGTAATAGTAAAAGTTTTGTTTAGATAAACTAAAAATAAATTTTCACTTAGAATAAAAATTAAATTCTCTCTTTAAAGTAATAGTAAAAGTTTTGTTTAGATAAACTAAAAATAAATTTTCACTTAGAATAAAAATTAAATTCAACTTAAAATAAATTTTTACTTAGAATAAAAATTAAATTCACTCTTAAAAGTAATTAAAAAAACTTGATTAGATAAACTTAAAATAAATTTTTACTTAGAATAAAAATTAAATAAAGTAATTAAAAAATCTTGATTAGATAAACTTAAAATAAATTTTTGCTTAGAATAAAATTTAAATTCACTCTTAAAAGTAATAATAAAAGTTTTGTTTAGACAAAATAAATAAAACATGTTTTCTTTTCTTTTTGTTATTTTTTAGGATTCTAATCAAGTAGCTGCTGGAGATGGAGGCGAGCAGTTGACTGGCGAGAGTGCTTGCAGCAACACCGCACTCAAACCTACCGATGATGAGATGGACGCAGATAGTTCTGATGATGACATGGAAGAGACAACTGCAAAATCTAAGGTAAAAACTTCTCGGCTCTTTGGGAGTATTGCCCTTTTTCATGACTCGAGGTGGAGCATTAGGCACGACCTGAAATTCAGGCGCATACCGCCCCTCAGTCCCGCGTTTAGACGCAAACTCCCTCTTTCCTATCTTCTAGAAAAAAAATGTTAGGTTTCCAAAAACTAATTTCTCTTTAAGTTTTAAAATAAATTCTCTCGAAAAGTAGGTTAGAAAAAAATCTTGCTAGGTTTCGAAAAACTAATTTTCCTCTAAGTTAGAAATAAATTCCCTCTAAAAGTAGGTTAGAAAAAAATCTTGCTAGATTAAAAACACTTGTTAGTGAAAAAATAATTAAGATTTTTAAAAATAATTAAAATTCTAAAATAGGGTTTTTTATCTTTTCAGACTTGTCCTGTTTGTCAAAAAGTTTTCACTCATACGGGAACTTTCAATCGTCATGTTAGAACCCACTCTAATGAGAAGACATTCCAATGTGAAGATTGTAGTAAAGGTTTCAAACTGAAACATCAACTTTTGAGGCTTCAAAGAACTCATGAAAATGAAAAGCTGTTTAATTGTGAAGTTTGTAACAAAAAATTTGGCCGAAAAGATGACTTGACTCGTCATTTAAGGGTACATGAACGACAAACTTCTTTTCAATGTAATGAATGCGGAAAAGTTTTTAATAGAAAGGATAGGTTGAGAAGACATAAATCAATTCATCAAAAAAGCCCTTCTTACCCCTGTTCAAATTGCAGTTTGAAATTCGCAACTAAACAGAACATTATGCAGCATCAAAGAACTGTCCATGGAAGCGTGGCTAGTAATAGTACTCAAACATCTAAAAAAATGAAAATAACTAATAATAATAGAATTCGAAAAATAAATCAAGCCCTCAACGTTTTTAAAAATTTCTATCTTTATCCTGAACCAGAGGAGGAGAGTGATGTAAATATTTTTTCTAATAATAGTCGAAATGAAATAAATAATATATTAACTAATGAAATTAATCTTAATAAGGCAATTAAATGGCACGGGGTGATGAAGGCTGAATTTATCAAGGTGGATGGAGATGAAATTAAAGAGAGAGCTTCATTTTTCTTCTCATCCAAATGCACCATTCAATTAACCCCAGACCACTTAAATAATAATATAAATATAATGTTTAAAAAAATTGAAAATAACATAGAAGATTTTCAAAATCAGGGTCCGACTGGATTTTTAATAAAATTGAATGCCTTGAAATCAAAGTGGCAAAATACATTCCCCTTCGCGGCGGCTCTTTCATAAATACTCCTCAGAAATTAAAAGCTAAGAAGGCCTTAATTAATATACAAAATTTCTCAGATAATAAATGTCTCATATGGTGTCTTCTGGCCCATAAATATAAATTTGAAAGAGATGCTGAGAGAGTTAATAAATATTTCCCATATGAGCATGAAATAATTTTAAATGACATTACCTGCCCAATCCCTTATAATAAAATTCCTGAAATAGAAAAATTTAATAATCTCAGAATAAATATCTTTATATACGATGCTGATGAAGACATCTGTCCTCTCTACATTTCTCCAAGAGAGGATGAAGATGTCATCAATTTATTATTATTAGAAGATTCTGAGGGGAATCAGCATTATATTTATATAAAAAATTTCTCAAGATTAATGGGCCACTTAACTAATCATAATGGTGCAAGATTTTATTGTTACCGATGCCTCCATAGATTTTCAAACCCTGATTTATTAAAAGACCACCTACAATATTGCAAAAATCACTCTGTTCAACAAATTAAAAGGCCATCAAATAATAATAATATTCTCTCTTTCACCTCCCTCCACATGCAACATCTAAAATCTTATGCGATATATGCTGATTTTGAATCTATTTTAAAA
Source organism: Salticus scenicus (assembly GCA_963930645.1). Lineage (NCBI taxonomy): Eukaryota > Metazoa > Arthropoda > Arachnida > Araneae > Salticidae > Salticus > Salticus scenicus. The sequence goes on from OZ005652.1 coordinate 324,506,714, forward strand.
CCCGTCTCCACTGTCGCACCTAATAATAGTACCTCATTCACCATAAAAACATCTGAACATATTCCTTGTGGCTATGCCTATCTTATCGTAGGGCCCGACGGTAAATCTTACAAACCTATTCAAGTTTATAGGGGTGACGATGCCGTTGGGAACTTCTTAGAAGCCATTCTATACGAAAAAGAAGACATAGCCAGAAAATTAAGTTCAATAGTTCCAATGCAGCTTACCCCAGATGAGGAGAGAGCCTTTCAGCAAGCTACTAGATGTTCGATATGTAATAATAGATTATATAAAAACAGAGTACGCGACCACGATCATCTTTCCGGAGCTTTTCGTGGCGCGGCTCACAATAGCTGTAATCTCAATTACAAACAGCCCAAATCCATCCCCATCATTTTTCATAACAGTAAAAATTACGATACCCATCACCTCATGACCCAACTTGGAAGAGTGCAAGACCATACAATAGAAGTCATCCCCAACACCTTGGAAAAATACATAGCCTTCAAATTAATCAAGAAAAATTGTCCCATCCAGCTTATCTTCCTGGACTCTCTTCAGTTCCTCCACTCATCTTTAGAAAAACTCGTCCAGAACCAAGATCCTAATCAATTTCATCTTCTTAAAGAAAACTTTCCTCCTACAATAGATTGCTCTCTCCTCTTAAGAAAAGGGGTCTACCCCTATAACCATATCATCGATTTCAACACCTTCGGTGAAAACCAGCTGCCACCCCCAAGGGCCTTCCACAACGATTTAACTGATGAAGACATTTCTTCACAAGATTATGAACATGCTGTTAAAGTGTGGGAGGCCTTTAACAACCAAGATCTTGGGGAATACCATGACCTCTATGTCAAGACCGACGTGCTGTTGTTAGCAGATGTCTTCGAAAATGTTCGAAGACTTTGTCTTAAATATTATGGATTAGATCCCACTCACTGCTTCACAGCACCCGGTCTGTCATGGCAAGCATGTTTAAAAATGACAGGGGTAGACCTCGAACTACTCACTGACATCAATATGCTTCTTTTTATAGAAAAAGGTGTAAGAGGTGGGGTTTCCATGATAAGTCACCGCCACGCAAGATCCAATATCCCAAGAACTGAAGATTACAACCCCTCTGCTTTATCTCAATACATTATGTATTGGGACGCCAATAACCTTTACGGGCATTCAGGGTCAGAGCCCCTGCCTTACGGAGGCTTCCAGTGGGCTGACCCTGAAGACTTCAACACAGAAAAAATCCTCAACCTACAACCCGACGCAGCAGAAGGTTTCATCTTCGAGGTGGACTTGGAATATCCACAACATCTCCACGACAATCACAACGATTATCCACTGGCACCAGAACCTCTACATATTACAGAACAGATACTATCACCATTTGCCAAACACATGCTTCAAGATAGAAAATTCCACCCTTCCAAGAAACTCACTCCTAATCTCAACAATAAAATTCAATATGTCACCCACTACAGAAACCTACAATATTATCTACAACAAGGATTAAAGCTCACCAAGATACACAAAGTTTTAAAATTTAAACAAGCACCTTGGCTCAAACCCTACATTACCTTCAACACAGAAAAAAGAAAAGATTCCAAGTCCACCTTTGAGAAGAACTTTTTCAAGTTACTCAACAATGCTGTGTTCGGGAAGACAATAGAAAATTTAAGAAAACGAAGATCCATAGAACTTACAAACTCCACCATAAGAGCAGAAAAGATTGTCGCCTCACCTCTTTACACCAATTTTAAAATATTTGACGAAAATGTAGCGGCAGTGGAGCGGGTTAAAAAAATCCATCTTGATGAACCGTCCCGTTTACATCGGCTTTACCATCCTGGAACTCTCTAAACTACACATGTACAGATTCCACTATGACTTCATAAAACCTACATTCCAAGATCAAGCTAAACTTCTCTTCACCGACACAGACTCGCTCACCTATCACATCACCACACCTGACATCTATCAAGACATGCTACAACATCAAGACATCTTCGACACATCCGATTATCCCACAGACCATCCACTTCATTCACAGCACAACAAGAAAGTTTTGGGAAACTTTAAAGACGAACTAAACGGGCGGTTCATCCATGAATTTGTAGGCCTCAAAGCCAAAATGTACAGTCTTAAATCTGAAGATGGAGAAAAGAAAACCGCGAAGGGGATTTCCACAATAACAGTCAAGAAAAAAATTAAACATGAAGATTACATTAATTGCCTTAATAATTTAAAATATAATATATCAGAGCAAACGAGAATTGGGCAGGAATGTCATGAAATATATACATTCAAACAAAATAAAATTTCTTTAACTCCTTTTGATGACAAAAGATACATTTTGGATTATGGCATTTCTTCTTTTTGGCTTATGGGCATTACAAAATAACTTAAAAAAAAAAAAAAAAAATTATAAAATATGAAAAAATGAAAAAAAATGAAAAAAAATGAAAAATGAGAAAAATGAATAAAAATTGAAAAATGAGAAAAATGAAGAAAAATTGAAAAATAAGAAAAACGAAGAAAAATTGAAAAATAAGAAAAATGAAAAAAATTGTAAAATGCAAGATTTCAGAAAAGTTAGAAGATCAGAAAAAATTGGGGCGTCGCACACATGCGGCGGGTGGATGGTGGGACCCCTTTAAAACATCAAAGAAAAAACTGAAGATTTGAAAAGAATAAGATCTCAAACTTACAAGAAAGAAAATTAGAAGAATGAAAATGAAGTTGCAAGATTACAGAAAAATTAGAAGATCAGAATGAAAAATTAGAAGATTGAAAATGAAGTTGCAAGATCCCAGAAAAATTAGAAGACCTGGAACATAGAAGATTGAAAATGAAGTTACAAAATCCTAAAAATAATAAGAAATGATGATTCAAGTTCATAAAAATTGGGGCGTCGCACACATGCGGCGGGTGGATGGTGGGTCCCCTTTAAAACATCAAAGAAAAACTAAAGATTTGAAAAGAAGAAGATCAAAAACTTGTAAAAAGGAAAATTAGAAGAATGAAAATTAGAAGATCGAAAACTTACAAGAAAGAAAATTAGAAGAATGAAAATGAAGTTGCAAGATCCTAGAAAATAAGAAGAAATGAAGATTCAAGTTCAGAAAAAAATTGGGGCGTCGCACACATGCGGCGGGTGGATGGTGGGTCCACTTTTTTTAAAAAATAAATAAGAAATCCTCTTTTGAGGATTTCAAAGAAAAAAAAGGAACTCATTAAATGGGTTCCCAAAAAATATATGTTTGTACAGTTTTAAAAAGAACTGTGCAGACATATAATAGAAAAACATATACACTCGCACACATTCATACCTAAAATAGAACCATCAGGCTATATTTCCATAGGTCAGTGGTTTCGCGCTCGAAAACTACTGTCTTATGGAAATATTTTTACCGCAAGGAACCGGGTTCGAACCCCAGTCAAACCTCTCTATTTCTTTCATAGTATATTCGCATTCTTAAATTCAATTGATTCCTTATTTTTAATTTTTTTAAATTTCTTAATTAATTTCTTAATTAACTCCCTAATTAATTTCCTAATTAATTTTCTAATGACTCACAAACAATATCCTGCTTTTTTCATTCTACCGAAAACATCGCTTTAAAACCATCGTCACCTTTTACCATAAATCACTCATTAATTTTTTTAATTAAATTTCCTCATTAATACCCTCCTCATCTTTTACGATTAAGTTAGAGGAAGTCTCAAGATCAATACCAAGTCATCTAGACCCTCAGGGGGTGGTGTGGCACCCGCACGGCTTGCCGGTGCACCGGTGCACCCGCCTCATGCGCCAGAACTCTCCTTTCTTACCTACTATGAAGTTTCCAAATTTTGGTGAAAATTGGAAAAATGGAAGTGGGCCACTGGAAACCGGAAGTGGGATTGCAAATCCGTATCTCAAAAACGGCTCTAACGATTTTCTTCAAAGATACTGTATAAACACTCAATTAAATATCCTTTCGAATAATATAGTTGATTAGTTCAGGAAAATTGATAGCGTGTTGTATAAATAGCTCAATTTTCTGCCTCGCAAGTTTCAAACTCTCCATATTAACTCCCTTTTAAATACCCTTTTGTATGCAATTATTGATTTCCGGTCAGTAATTGAGTATACAAAGTTTTGGTAAAAGTTGGTATTTCAAAAACGGCTCTAAAGATTTTCTTGAAAATTGTTACATAAATCCATTTTAGATACCCTTTCTCATGTATTACGTGGTTATTACAAGAAAATTAACAGTCATCCTGCTTAGGTAGGTCAGCTTTAGATCTCGGAAATTGATGTTTCAAAAAATAACTCTACCATTTTTTTCCCCTTATATTTTAACTTGATATGTAAACCTTGTTTTATATCTCTTTACACGTTTATTAAGTTTCTCTTACCGGAAATATTTAGGTTTCTACTTCGTTAGGCCAGTTTTATGTCTTCTGATCACATTATCTTTTCTAATCGCATCTCCTAAAAATGCATATAATACGTGTAATAGTGGGTAACGGAAATCGTGTGGTTGTTTCACAACAGATTTTTATTTTTTCGTAAACTGTTCTGGATCATGCCAATCATTTCAATTGTTATGCATTTTTAATCTATTTTAAAATTTATGGATTACCCTGTATGCATACATTGAATGCGTCTATAAAATTATATATTTTTTATAGTTCTTAAAATGGCAACTCTGTATTTTTTTTTCTTTATCCTACTGAGCGCCTTGGAAAAAGACAAAATTGTAATGTGGTGTTCAGTGCATGGTCTTTGTAATGTAAAAAAAAAAAAAAAATATGTGTATATATATATATGTGTGTGTGTGTGTATATATATATATATATATATATATATATATGTACATATACATACATATATATATATATATATATATATATATATATATATATATATACATATATATATATACTTTAGAGGAATTATTTTAGCTAAGCTATTTTCGTTTTCTCGCTGAGCATTTTAAAAATACACGTATAATTACGTATGAAAGAAAATATTATTTTCATTTTATTTGCATAGGAGAAATTTATTTGAACAAAAAATAATAAATTACTTTGTTCGCCGTATATTAAAAAAATAAAAAATAAAAAATAAAGTATAGTACATGAAATCGTCTGTAACCTCAAATGGTTCTTTCAGTTAAATATAAATAATATTTGAATCTTAAGTCTGAAATAATAATTCGAAAACAATTCGTTGTATACATGTTTGATAAAATCATCAGTAGAGAGAGATCTTTCCAGTCGAATAGAAGCATCAGCGATGCATATCCTGTTGTAATGGCATATCATTATCACTGTTCACATGGTACGCCTCGTTTCACAACTGGATGACAAAGTATCAAAATATGGAGATATCGCCACATTCAGTAAAAGGAAATATTTGTTGGAATGTTATAAGAAGAATTGGGATTCTTATCATTCGAAATTCAAATGAATTGCTGTAAACCAACGCCCTTTAATGATTACATTATTTAAATTTCTAATACGAATTGTTACAAATGTAATTGTTTTATTATTTAAATAGTTGATTTTATAAAATTTTTGTAATTATCCAAGAGTGTTTTTTTTTTTTTTTTTTTTTTGGGGGGGGGGGGGGGGGCGTAATTCTTTGCTTTCTCTTGCCCATATGTGATATGTGATACAGAAATAACTGTTTGGAAAGAAAATTTCGACAATTGAGTTTTTTACATATTTACACGTTTCGAGATTCCATAAATTAAAAATTCTACTTTCAGCGGTTGGTCTGTGTATGTGTTCGGGTAACTGTTATCACCCTAACTCAAACACATATATAAGCCGCAAAGTCTTAATTAGCTATTCTAAATCTGTATAATATGAGTATACTACCTGAAACATGTATTGAATTCGGACAGGTGGTTCATGTACAAGAGCATCAGAGAAAATTCAGAGAAAATTGCAATCCTACTTTAAACGATGAGTTTTATTTATTTATTTATTAAATTTAATTAAGAATTATGAAGCCCTTGAATAATAATAATAATACATTGAAATTAATGTTTTTAGCATTTGCTCTTTATACTTGTATACGTCTGTTACTGCAACTTTCAAAGTGTGATGTGTAAAATTTTGTCTGAATAAATTGGGATAAACTTATAAATTTAAAAACTGACTTTTTTTTTCATAATACCACAAAAATGAACCAAATAAACTTAAAATAATTTTAAAAATTAGTATAAAAATGAAAAAAAATAAAATAAACAACTATAACAGATGAGTAACGTAGAACTTGTTATAAAACTATATGAAGATTCAAAGCAAAAATCACGCTTGTTTTAAAGCAAGAACTTAGTGACATTTTGGTTTTTGTTAAATTTTATTTTTATATTTATTGCTGTTATGCGCATTTGGTATTTAACATAAGAAAACGATCTCAATTTCATAATTATTAATAATTATATTAATAATTTCTATTATCTATTATGTGCTTTTATAGTTATTTAGTAAGAAATTAATCAATATAAAATAAATTTCTCGATTTCTTAAAGAAAGATTATTATAAAAAATTCTTGTTTCAGGTCACATTTTTCTATCGATAGTGAATCCAAAAAAATAACACTGAATCCATAGCTACCAACGTCTTAATTAATATTCCGTAGCACTATTAGTACACGTAACATTTTTACCTATAGCGTACCGTCTTCATGGCAAAAAGGAACCTTTTTGCACTGAAGACGGTACGCTATAGGCTACCGAAACAGCTGTATGCATTTCCAATATTTTTCTTTGGCGTTTCTGACGTAGTAGTTTAATCGGGTTTTAAAATTACAATAACGTTTTTATTGTAATTCTTATTTTTTAACTCTTTTAGGTGCATTGGTATATATATTATATCACCTAATTTTAATTCCCAACTGCAAAAATTCATCCCGAAAATGTTTTATAGAATTTTATTTATTTATTTATTTATTAGTCGAAAGTCTAACTTATTTCTTTTCTTCTAATCTGGTTCTGAAATTCCGGTGGCTCTTGATTTAAATGAGCCTAATTATTGCCCATAAAAGGGTTAAATAAAATATTTATTCTGTTATTTACATTTAATTCCTTTAATTTACTTTGATTAAAAGTTGTAAATTACTAACGGCAACGAATTGTGTTTAATAGAGTGTCTGGTTATTACTGGTGCATCAGATTGTATATGTTTTTGTCAGTTATTAAGTTTATTTTAATAACATCTGTTAGTAGCTCAAGAATTATATAAAGAATTGTTTATAGGTGGAATCTTAAAATGAGGAGTGAAAGAGTTTTTTTTTTTTTTTTTCCTATGAAACACTTCCACCGCTAATTTTTAACAAAAATAGCTATCATATTTAATCATAAAATATAATAACTTAAAGATATAATAAATACTTTTGAGTAGAAATAGTGGTGTCAATAAAGCGGAACACATTCATCACTGTAAAATTCATTTTTCAAAGCTGGCAACCCCAAATTACATCATAAATCCTAAACTGATATGATAAGGAAAATTTTGTAATATGACTTTGCATAAATTTGGATGTGATTTAATCTTACATAAAATTGGGAATTTAAGAGTAAGTATGGAAAAATCGGGAGTGGTGCATTATTTCCATAAAAAAAATGTTACTAATAGTTCAGTTTTTTTTTTTTTTTCATTATAGAGAACTTAATGCTTTAAAGTCTGTTTTAAAAATATATTGTTTCATGAGGTTGAAATTTTATTTTATTTCAAGAAATATCTTTTATGTATCTGTTTGTAATATAAAGTGACAAGTCACCATTTAATAAAGTACTTAATGCAGCGGTCGAGTTATCTAGATTTTTTTTTCTTACTTCTAGCTTTTAATAGCATTATTGGTCATAACATATGCATATAAATTTACAAAGGAGTTTGTCCTTAGAAGAAAATGTCTCAATGAATAAAATGGCTATGGCAATTACGTAAGTAAAGACATTCGTGAGAAATATCCAAGTTACTTCGTTGTCAAATTTCAAATTTCGTCAAGGTGATTCTATACTAAATACGTTCCATTTCTTTTACACGATTTTTCTTAATTTTATTTATATTTCAATGCTTCTTCCATTAAATTCCTTTTAAAAATCCAACTGAAAATCCTATTAACTGGAGCAAGAAGAGCGTCACCCATATTAGAGTGACGGGGCCCCCACGGAAGCATACCTGTTACCCAGATATTAAGGCTCGTATATATACGAGCTGGCGCATCAGGCATTTTGTTGCCTTAGGTTTGCCACATGCACCCAGCGCGTTTCTCTGATAAACAAACGACAAACATTTTTTTTAATCGTATTACGTTACTTTAGAGTAACTTGTTTTATTATATTTCATAATTTTAGCTATGATATGGAAGTTTGTTTAGCGATAAACTGCTATAATAATTCAAGAAGTGAATATAAAGTGTTCACAGACCTTCTATTACTATGTATTTGAGTTTTGGCGACATTTTGTAAAAGAAACAGAAACCGCCATAACAACACATCTTACCCTAGTACATCCATAGGATATCCTCAGAGTAAAATTACATCCTGAGAATGTATTGTGAAAAAATGTGTTTTTAGGAATATTATTGTTGCTTATTGCTTTTATCTTGACTGGATTAGCTTCAGATCACGATTTCTTAAAATCATTAGGGAAGCGATAAGAACGCCAAGCGGGAATGCTGTCCTCTTCGGAGGCAAAAAAATGGCGGTGATGCGCCGGCCTATTATTTTATTTAGGGGCTCTACCAGATATGGGTGACACAAGGACGAACGTGTTAAAAGGTAAAAAAATTAATAAGGCAGGTGATAGATTTTATAAGTATATACTATAGTTTATTCTAAATTAATGTTATCCAATTCTATCTGCAATCTCAATAATTTCCCGCGGCTTTAAATGCTTTTTTTTTTTTTTTTTTTTTTTTTTTTTATATATCTACGTTTTATACTTGTATGTTGTTTTAGAAAGACATCTGTACGAAATAAATAAAAATAAACTCTATAAATATGTGCATACATTACTGTAAAATGTTGTGCATAAATTTGTATGCTCATTGAAAGACGCATACTATATATGTAGGATGGTTTTATTTTTTGAAAAAGCTTATTTCATATTTAATAGACTGGTTTACAAGAGTTAAATGTATATTCAAAATAGGAATCCATTAACATTGTTGTTAAATATAGGAAATTAAACATGCAAAAACTGAATAGCAATTAAATGTTTTAACCTTTTATTTACTGCATTATGATACAGACAAAAATTGTGTTTGAAACATATATTTTTAGTTACTAAAGTGCGTTATTTAAAGATATATATGTTAAAAATTATGCATATCACCTCATCATAATAATTAATGAGAATTTTGTGAGGTCGTACTTTAGTGTACCACTGGTACATAGAGGTCGAAAAAAGTATTTCGACATGAAAAAGTGTAGAGAAATATTTACTCTTTATGTTCCTCACATTTTTTCTAAGATTAGTGGGATATTCTTGAAATAATATAGGAATTAATTATAACACACATGAAGATCGTGAAAAATATCAAGCAAAAACAGCAAGTGCACTCCATAAAATCCCTTATGAAACAAAAATGGCAAAATGTATCGTATAATGCTTTGTAGTGATATTAAAGTAAGGTACATTTGTTCCCTTCTTTTAAATATCTTTGACATTTCTTTTATAAATTCGATTTTATACTCTTTTTTTAAGTAATGGTACTTTAAAGTATCGTCAGTAGATAAAAGATTAATATATAAAATATCATCATTATCAATACACAATTATTATACTTTAAAATATTCGATAAATATAAACAAACGAATAAAAACTATCTGCTTGAGTAAATCTGTTAACTCGTGTATTTATTAAATATCCGGAAGCTAAAATAAACAGGAACGAAATCATGAGGTTGTACATTTGCTGATGCGACAACTAGTATTAAATAACACGCTTCCTAATTCCTTATTAAAATAATACGTATACGTTTTAACTATATGTGTCTATTATCTACATCATTTAGGTTGTAAAAGATGTTGTTTACTTTAATTAGTTTATTAATTAAAGCGCAAGCAACTTTAGGCGAAATCTTCCTTAATTTTCTCCAAACACTGCAGATACGATTTAGTAAATATTGACTTCGTTAATTTAGTAGACAGAAACTTTCTTTGAATCACCTGATATTCTTAGAGGTAAGTGCCAAATTTGTGCCGCTTTAAGTTTCGAGAAAAATTACTGCTAAAATGTCGCTGTTTTCTAAGGATTAATCTAGACAGAAATCTGGTAATTAATAAATTCAAGAATAAGTTGTTTCACTTAACTCTTTTAAAATATTAATTATATTTTAAATATAAGAATTTTGTCTGTGTGTATATATATGTGTGTGTGTATGTATTATGTAAGTATAAAGCAGTAAAATAATTATATTAAGTATCATAAATTTATATTTTAATAAATTTGTTTATTAGATTATTTTTCTTACCCCGACCTGGAGATTGGCAAATAAAAAAGATTTTTTAAATAAAACTACAGTAAGACCCCGCTTAACGCGGTGGATACGTTCCATCAAAGTAGAGCGTAATGCGAAACAGCGCTAAACGAGGCTATCTACAATTTCGGGAATCCCCGTACTGCTGCGAACAATTTCGGGGAATCCGCGGGTTGAAATAAAAGAGCGCTAAACGAAACAGCGCTAAATGAAACAGCGTTAAGCGGGGTCTTACTGTATTTAATTTATTGCTTTCACGATATCTGTCACTTTCTCAATTGGTTTTTCTCCGTTCATTTTATCTGAAAAATATGCTTATTTCTTGGATTCTTTTATGCTACTTTATTTATTTTTATAGGTATTTATACCGATTATATACTTTTAAAATAATTTGTTCTATCAAATATTTGAAAAACGCTTCTCAAAATCTATTTTGAGTTTTAACTTCTCATTGTATTATATTATGATTCAAAAACTACACACACACACACACACACACACACACACGCACGCACGCACACACACGCACACACACACACACACACACACACACACACATATATATATATATATATACAATATATATATTAATTTTGTTTGTGTGTTTGTAAATTGTATTTTCATTCGTTTTTTTTCGACTCTGTAGTCTTGTTGCTATTATTAAATATATATGATTTATCAGTGCTAAATTTCGTCAGAAACTATTTACTTTTATATTCGCCTAACAGATGCAAGTACAACTTCTTTGCTGTTTCTTTTATTTATGGGGGGGAGGGATTTATATTCTATTTCATTCTCAACATTTTGACAGTTCAGAACTGTGTCTTTAAAACAAAATCAGTATACCATTATAATCTAATTATGTATATATAATGTGTAAAATATAGATAACCGAAAAGAAATATTTCTTGTTCTCTAGTTGTCATTGATAATATGATTATTCGAAAAGAATTGTATCCGCACCGGCATTCATATAGAATTATTAATCTCAAAAGTTTATTCCAAATTATTCAGACAACTTTCGCTCACACCACTCTTGAAATAACTATTTTCATAAAAATTTTCAATTAGCAACCCCATATAAACTTCAAGAAACACCATTTGAATTGTCTGCATTTATTTAGTTTAAGGTTACGCTGATAACAGACATACTTCAAGAGTAACTGTTAAAAATTTGTTTTTAGTAATCCAGGAACCTCCAAACGTGTAATTTACGAATAAAAAGACTGAAAGTACTTTTAAAAATACTTTACCGTATGGATATGCGGAATTAATTTTCATTCCTGAGTCCTTTTTCTGGGCAACGTAACAGTATATTAAAGTACTTCTACCAATTACATAAAAATAAAAAATAAAAGAATACTTTCGATTAATTATCGGCAGTCATGTCCCTAACAGCACAAAATGTTCCAGAAACGTAACAATCATATAACATTGAAACATTATAAACATTTCCGAAACGTTTAAAAACATTCAGATTGCTTTCCGATTAGTTTCAACGTAGAAACGTAGAAACGTCCACCGTAGAAACGTCAAACGTAGAAACGTCCGCGATCGCAAAAAAAAAAAAAAAAATCAGATACGTAACAGAAACGTAACAATCACTTATCAGGTAGAAAATCAAAAAGGGCGAATGATTCAGAAAGGTATCAGAGAGCATACTAAAACGTGTTACGTTTTTGAAAGATTGTAAGCATTTTGCAACATAACTGAAACATTCCGTGCTGTATGGGGTATGTCTTCTATAAACTAAATATACACTACATAATGTACACCGTATAACACGCACCGTATAATAAAAGAGTCATATATTAATAACACACGGCACAATCAGAAATGTACTACCAGCAATTTTCAGGTAATTCCCCTATAATCAAATTCTTGCGCGTAGCATTATACTCTAATGATGAATGATTTTCATACCATATTCTACACGAAACATGCTTTTGTGCATATAAAAATGTATATACATATTAGGTTGATTTCTTTAGAAATCGACCTATTGCAATCACTTTGTTGATCTATCTATCTATATAGATATATATATACACTAAGCGAAAAAAAAAAAAAAAAAAAAAAAAGCCGCACCTGGACATTTTCCAATTTTCTTTCTATAATCGCTAATTTTATTGTTTCAAAAGTAAATTTTTGAACAGATTTTATTACGTTGTATTCCGCGTGCAATTTAGGATTGAGAAAAGTGTTAAAAACAAGATGCAATTTTTCGGAAAATTGTAATTTTAGAAAGCATTTCAAAAATGTCAAGAATAAGGCAATTAACCATTCCACAAAAAATATTAATTTTACAGCGAAAATCCAAAAAATATTTTAATACGGGGAATGTCAAAATGATTAAATGTTAACAAAATATTAGTGATCTGGTTTTTAGCAAGATATAATATTTTTGGCTGTTTAAACTGCACATTTGTCCTTAGGCGGCCACGTTACACATCCAGTCGAGATGACCGCAAGTTAAAAAGCCAGCGCTTAAAAAAACAGTTTGTATTACATTTAGAACTTAGCAGGGACTCGGAAAAAGTGTTTAGTAACATAATTTATCTAAATACCGTAAAATAAAAATTAAACAAAGCAAGTTTAATTGCCAGAAAATCTGAAAAAATTCATTCTTAACGGAAAGAATTAGAAAGCCAAGACATTAGAGGGTTAAAAAAATTAAAAAAGGATCAATTAATTACTGGACTGAAGCTGTTCTCTCTGATGAGTCATGTTTAACTTATTTCGAACTGACGAAAGCAAGCAGATCTGATTACGAAAATGTGACTGACTTAATGAAAGTCGCACTTTTAAAACAGTGGCATATTCCCCGTACATTGCGATACGAAAATGCATACTTTTTCGGTGAGTCTGGCAAATTTTCATGTTCAAGGGAACAATTAACCCGAAATAAAACTTAGCTATTAAAACATTGATACCAGACTGACTATTTTGGGGGTATTTCAGACTCTTCCATAATCAGCATTTCAAGATGATAATGCACCTTGTTATATGGCGCTTGTGATACATTTATTTGATTCAAGTTGTTAAAATTATTTATTCATTCTCATGAGCATTTATAATTTTGTAGATTATCATAACTTTTTTTTACTTAAAATTAAATCCCACAAAGAATATCGAGGATTTCTTCTTGATTAGACCTAAAAATTGTCCTAATCTCAATCCGCTCGAAAATGTTTAGTCTATAAAAAAAGGTGGGTATTAGAAATTTGTAGCCTACAACTTTGAAAGAACTAGAAAAAAATATTTATGATATTTGGCACAGTGAAATTTCTGAGTGTCATGTTAAAAAACTGTAAAATACTATGCCATTGCGCATTAAAGCAGTAATTCCATATAAAGGCGGAATTATCCAATCCAGAATGCATATTTTTATTAAATAATTGTTTAGATTTAACAAATAAATAGTTTTATTTCATATATTAAAATTGCATTTGTTTATTTCATACAATAAATCTTGACAGAATACAAAGTATATGTTTATTATATTATGTTTAAAAAGAAACTTTTACGTAGATTTTTATTAAATACTTAATAGAGTGTAATAAAACAAATTATTAAATCGAAAATGTACATAGCTATCATTTTATGACTTCCGTATTATACAAACATCACAATTTTAATTGTTGCAATCATTAGTTTTTAAATAATTACAAACCCAAAAGGTATAAGTCAATTTTTCTGCAGTGCGGCTTTTTTTTTTTTTTTTTTTTGTCGCTTAGTGTATGTACATATATATATAAAATGAAAATTTTTCTCATCACGATAACTCCAAAATAATACTCCAAATCAAACCAAATTTGTACACTGAACGTATCTTATAAATATCTTGAATGAGTTCGTTAAACAAGTTGCTGCGCTATTTTGTTTTCAAATGGCAGCCAATTTCAACCCTGGCCAATTTCAACAACAGTTTTCAAATCCACGTTATAAAAAGCGTATTTAAAATCATATTTGCTTGAATTTTGATGTATACATAGATCATACAATGGTATCAACCAAGTTCATAAATGAACTTTATCCGCCATTTTTTAACAAAGTAGTAGCTATCTAAAATTAAGCAGGTACATTTGAATTCAGACTACCACTTTAAAATTTATCATCACGATAACTTCTTAAATACCGAATCGATTCGAACCAAAGTTGGACAGTGAATTTTTCATACAAATATCTTGGAGGGGCATATTTTTCCGACATTTTGTTTCCAAGTTGGGGCCACTTGAAATCGAGCTACCACTTGAAAATGTGCCATCACGATAACTTTCGAAGCACTAAACGGATTCAAACCAAAGTTAAATAGTGAACTTATCATACAAATATCTTATATGATTTTGCTAAGCATGTTGCTCCGCCATTTTCTTTTCAAGTGGCAGCCATTTGAAAATTTGTCATCATATTAACTTTTGTAATACTGAATCAATTTGAATCAAATTTTTGCAATGGACTTATTATTCAAATGTCTTAGATAAGTTCACTAGGCACCTCACTCAGCCCTTTTGTTTCCAAGTGGTGGCAACTTGAAATCACGGTGCCACTTGAAAATTTCTAATCACGATAACTTTTGAAATACTGAATTAATTCTAACCAAAATTGGACAGTGAACTTATCATACAAATATCTTGGATGATATCGCTGGTCAGTTTGCTCCGCCATTTTATTTCAAGTTGCGACCACTTACAATCAGACTGCCACTGAAAAATTTGGGATAACAATGACTTTCGATATACTACTAAACTAATTCGAACCAAAATTGGACGGTGAACATATGCTTCAAATATCTTGGATAAATTTTCTGGGTAATTTGCTCCGCCATATTGTTTCCAAGTGGTGGCCGCTTGAAAATTTGTTATCACGATAACTATTGAAATCTGTAATCAATTCGAAGAGAAATTTGTTAGTCGACTTATAATTCAAATATCTTAACTGGTTTCGGTGGGCAAGTTGCTCCGCAAATTTGTTTCTAAGTTATGGTTTACGCTTCCATTTTAGAATTTGTTATCGCGATAACTTTTAAAATACTGATTTTATTCGAACCCAAGTTGGACAGTGGACTTATCTTACAAATATCTTGGATTAATTGACTTAGCAACTTGGTCCGTCATTTTATTTCCAAGTAGCGGCCACTTAATTTGCCAACACGATAAGTTTTCAAATACTTTCAAATTCGAACTATATTTTTAGAATAGTCTTATCTCAGAAATGCATTTAATATATTTGTTTGCCAACTTGATACACCATTTTGTTTCCAAGCGCTGGAAATTTGAAATTTTCACATTCACATAAAGAAGATATTTATGAACCAATTTTCTTAAAACTAGATGTGTGGCCACTTCAATATTTCCCCAAGTCCATTAATTAATTATTGATAACTATTGCAATTATTTCATAAGTAAAAAGCAATCAACCTACCCTTCCGAATGAGCTGGAAGGGATTGTTTTATATGTCCATTTCATTTTGTTTAGTACAGCCTATAGATGTTCAACTGTACCTACCAAAAATTTTGACATTTGCTTTAATGTATTTGAATAATCTTGGATGCCCCTGCACACGAACCATTTGCTTGATCTCAACGAAAGGTTTAGTGTAGCATCCCTATGATACAGATTTAGAATACCAATTTTGAACTCCCTGCTACCATTAATTTTTGAAATATGTTGATAACAGCCATACATGCAAACACATAGACAAATCGCTAAAAACTCCATTTTCAGATTCAGAGCCCTCAAAACATGCCAACATCGCAAAGATTCAATATCGAAAACATGACTCATAAAAAATATTTTTTCTCTTATGTATATGGGTAAGATAAAGTAAAAAAATGGTTTCGAATTATAATTAAACGTTCATACATTATTGACTGCGTTATTACTGCATTTTATAACGGTGTTGGATTTGGCGAAAACGTTAGATGGTATAATACAAACTTATTGCAAATTCTTTCTAAAATGAAATTTAAATCTACGTAATTCCTTTCATCTGTTTTACATTAAAATTTTATTACAACGCAGAAGAGTGGTGAATTATTGAGAAATTTGTGAAGATATATAGGACCAAAAATGTTTAAACATTTCTTATTATATAAATTGTACATACTTTTTTTTAACTTTCCTTTTATTATTATTATTATTATTAAAATACTAATATCTTCATTTTTTATTTTCATCTTTTAAATTTTAACTTATCCCCTTATTAATAAATAATATTAAGATAAAAAATACAAATGAATATGGAACTCCAAACAAAATTACATTTTAATGCTTTTTTTTTTTCTTTGCTGTGCTTTGGGGAAATTGTTTTTAACAATAGCTCGCTCGAGGTACTAAAATATCATTGATTTGATTTATTATTCTTTTATGGGATTCAATATCTTTAGCCGATTCATTACACTTATCTTTATGAAAGTTTCTAGGCATAATTTTATTTTTCTCATAACTTTTTAGTCTCTTTCAGTAGATAATGTTCCAAATGATATCATTCATTATCATTTTCTTTAAAACATTAAAATATCTTTTTGTAACATCTTTATTTCGATATTCTCTGAAAACTCGAATCTTTTACTTAATTATACAAATAGTTCTACCTCATAACTTCTTATTGATTACCAATTCTCATTATACGCATATTTAAAAAATTATAATATGATGAACAATATTATTATTATTATTATTATTATTATTATTATTATTCAACAGGACTGTTGCTTTCAATCTGACATTCGCGTCGTCATTTGTTGCGTTAAACCTTTATTATATCAGAATGATTTTACCTTTGCAACAAAATAAAAAACCTGCAAAAGAAATTCTTAAGAAATGAATATAGTAACCGTTACTAAGGAATACAACTTCATATTTCAGAATAAAAACTCAATCAATTAATTTTTGCTCTTTTTGTATATTTGGACCAGTTAAAAAAGGTTTTCCTTTTCTCTCTAGTTTCTAGTTTAAAAAAATAAATAAAAAAATAATATATTTGTAATAAAACTGAGGAAAAACTATTGAAAGAAATTTTCAAAAATGAATACAGTTAGTTTTTCTAAGGAACGCAACACAGTTACTACATCGTTATATATGGAAGAATAGACTAAAAGAACTACTCCCGTACTAAATTAAATTTTGTTTTGTACAGATTTATGTCTATTACTTAGGAAACAAAAAATGGACTTCGGTTTCTGGCTTTTTACATTTTTTTTTTCTTTTCGTCTACAATGACAAAAATAAAATATTCGATTCTTAATAATTTTTCAAGTTCCTGTCTTTCATGGATTTACATAATTTGAAAACATGAATTAAACATTTTTCGTTTCTTATTTTTTTTTTTTTTAAATACCTGTCTTGTTGTGTGTAAAAGTAAAATTAAATTAAATTAAATTAAATTAAATATCTAGGATGCTAGCTTAGGAACTAAACCATAGATTTTCAAAAGTATTTATCTCCGATTAACACGCACATTTTCAGCAAGTTTAATCATATCTTTATATTGTCTTGCCATGATAAATTCTCAGTGAAACTTCTGCAACACAGACGGAACGTTATTACATCACCCTCATGCAAATTTAGTTTATCGTAAAATGTATTAAAGATTGTCTGTCGTCAATGACGAAACCAAAAATTTTATCTATCGACACACAATACTTGAGAAAATAGTCAACTAGCGCACGCGTGGCAAATGGCGTTTACAGACAACGAAGACAAGTCAAATCGTTAATGTAGTTGCCGTCCCATGCTTTTTTATTAATTGTCAATTAAAGGAACCCAGAAAAAGGTATATGATATTTTAATTCAAAGTTTTTTTTTTTTTTTTTTTATAAAGTAACATTTTTTTTTCGACTTATTTCATATAAAAATTCTGATAAATTAAAAGATTATGTTAATTTCCTAACTAATGTTTATGTCTAATGTTTACGTTTTTCAATAGTTACGTTTAGGACCTTGTGTTAAACCAATTATGAAAATTTTATTTTTAAAATGATTTTTTCTTCAACCTTGAGAAAATGACAAAAATTTTATTTTATTATTATTACTAGCCGCCTTCGGCGACCAGCTGGTTCGCGATCCTTGAAAAATCTGACTTTACGAAACTCCCGCTCGGTGAAATTTTAATCTCAGTAAATATCCGCTCGGTAGCGCCTGCGGTGCCCTCTTCCAGTTTCAATATCTGAAACAACCTGTTCGCTCACCATGTTATGATCTTTCAAACTTCTGAGTTCAGCAAAGTCCCGCTCGGTGGAGCCTGCGGCGCCTTATCCCGGTTTTAGAACTGTTCAATTCCAAATTAACAAACCTTTCAAATCATGTATTACTTGTGAATTTATTTTAATTAGTAGCTGAGATACCAAAGGAAACCTAATCAGGAAACCTCGAAACGTGTAAATTGGGTGAAATCTCGAATTCCACTTTCGATAATATAAAAGTACTTTAAAATATCTTTCGAATGATGTATTAAAAATAATTTAATCATGATTAGAAATTGAAATGTTGAAATTTGAAAATATTACAGCCCCATCTGGCGGTAGAAATATCTGTATTCCCCTGTTCGATTCCAAATCATAAAAGCTTTCTAATGATGTATTACATAAGAAATTATTTTAATTAGTAGCTGAGATACAAAAGAAAACTGATTCAGGAGACCCCAAAACGTGTAAATCTGGTGAAAACTTTCGATAATATAAAAGAACTTTAAAATATCTTTCGAATGATGTATTAAAAATAATTTAATCATAATTAGAAATTGAAATATTGAAATTTGAAAATATTACAGCGCCATATAAGAAAACTGATTCAGGACACCTCAAAACGTGTAAATCTGGTGAAAACTTTGGATAATATAAAAAACTTTAAAATATCTTTTGAATGATGTATTTAAAATAATTTAATCATAATTAGAAATTGAAATACGCGTATTAGAATAAAATTTAATTTGCAATTAAAATGCAAATCTTTTGTTTATAGACGAAAATCGATGAAATTTGAACTGCAAGTTTGTTTTGTAGTGTTAAAATTGTATACCAAGTTTCGTGTGCGAATTTGAAAAATTGAAGAAAATAGAAAATTGCAATTTTTTATCCCACTTAAAATTCATCTGATTATCAACTGAATCAGTCCCAGGTGTTTTTTTTTTCTTTCCACCAGAAGTGGTTGTCGTGGTAACGACAACGGACACATTATACAATCTCATGGAATGAAGGTCGCGTATTCAATTCAATGGTTTAATGCCTAAAATTAAAAAAATTATAACTCATTCAGTTTTTGAAATTTTCTCTCAATCTTTTGGGAATTGAATTGTTAAAGCAAGATCTATATACAAAAAAAAAAAAAAAAAAAAAAAAAAAAAAAAAAATGATTTATCTCTAAATGCTTTTGAGTTATAAAATGTTTTGTGAAAAAATCGATGTTTCGTAAAATCTAAAAATATGGATTGCTAATCCGTATTTTGTAAAAATCTTTATATGGTTCGAAAGAGGATTAAATGTGCTTTCCAAATATACCAGTTGTTAAGAAATGGAACAGTTACTCGGTCGTATAGGGCGTTTCAAAAAAGACGATCGAGAAAAAGAGAAATTTTCGACCCTTTTTAAAACTTTTTTTAAAAATATAAAAAATCCGTATTTTTTAAAAACATTGTACCATAAGAATCGGTAATAAATGCTCTTTCTCGTGGTACAGATGTATTTTCGATATTTCCAACAGATCGGCAGCGATCACTTTAGAAAAACCCGCGAAATTTTTCTCTCTCTGCTTCCTCTTTTGAGGAACACGCTGAATTCTACTTGAAGGGCGGAAATTACGATCCGCTCGCTTTTTAATTAGACATTGGTCGACGTTTTAATTAATATCTCAGGAACTAGTTAAAATTTTTAAATTCTTTTTTCACTATGCACTCGGGCAGGCTTCTGAGCACCCGTATGTCAAATTTTGTAGTTCTGCGTTCAGTAGGGGCTGAACGTATAGATGCTCAGACAGACAGACAGACATCTTCTTTTATTATTATAGATTATTATTATTATTATTATTGTTGTTCTTGTTGTTGTTGTTGATGATGTTTTTTTTTTTATTTTTTGTTTCCTTTCACAAAGTTTTGCGGCAAACTAATAATTCTATCTTGAGTATATAAAAGTATGAGTATATGAGTACTGAAATAGTTTCTTTCTCCTATTATTTTGTAGAGGAAGATGCATGGCATTCAACACAGGTGCTTTTAATCTCAGAAGTGTTCGAAGCCGAAGTATCGACAAGGCTTCTATAAAACAAAATTCTATGCATATTTGCGATTTCTCTTGTTATGAAACGGCTGAATTTTCGACTAATTTACAATGAATTAGCATAAGTTCATATAACAAAAGTGCCACTTGCGAGACATATCTATTGCAAATTTGAAATATAGTGACTTCGAATTTTGCGTTATCTTGATGCAGTCTTGTTATGAACTTACAGGCTTGTCATTCTAAATTCGTTACAAATTTGCAGGTTTGCAAAGAAAAACTGTTTCAATTTTGAGTAAAATTAAAATTGCTATGTGGAATATTTTGTTGCATCTTAACATAAATTGGCTTCTGTCAAATTTTGATGTTAATTTCAAAACAGGTAACGGTGCTATTCCTTTACGGTAACGGTACAGCTCAGACTTTTTTCAGTGCATGTCGGCGGACAAAATTTTCCGTTGAGTTCAATATAACTATGTCAATGCTAATAAAATTATATTTATATTATGAAAAATATTTCGTTCTAAATAATCTCGTCACATTTAGTCTACGCACAGGCATTTCATAATTTGTTCTAAAAAGAGCTTCTTAAATCTCAGAGATAGAATTACTTGCAGTTCTTTTTTTATTTTTTTTTAACGAATAATAATAATAGTAGTAGTAGTAGTTAATGGTGGAAGCTAAGGAGATCTCGAAAATGGTTAGGACATATTCAAGGCGAAGTCAGGGTCAAAATATCGATAGAAAAAGAGAATAATGGATACAATGAGATTGACATTGCTACACTGGCAGAAATAAACAAAAACGGATTAAAGGCGCTCATTTTGGGTCTTCACCTTATTAAAAGAATCGTTGTGGCCATATGTAACGAGTGTTTTTAAAGCGGGATTATCAATAGACTTTTGAGCCAAACTGAATTGAATATTAAGATATTCAATAAAATCATTAAGTTTAGGGTGAATACATGCTTATACATATGCATAGGTGCCAATTCTACTGTTTTTGGCGGGAGACTTCAAACCGAAAAAATTTTATAGCTTTTTTTCAGTAATATTAATCGTCAAAAATATATATAACACATTCCATTTAAAAATACTGGTGTCAATTTTGATTTAAAAGTTTAAAAACTTGGCAGGTCTGCAAATGACTTTATCTTACGTATCAAGCCATATCAAATATTTTCCGAATTCTTAATCTGGTACTCTAGTGAGTAACTTGATATGGGTTTTGGCTGCATGTGACCATACCATACAATTCTATATTAGAATGGTTAGAATGGAACTTAACTATTATGTGCAAAAGATCCCTTAAATCTCAAAACATTACTTTCAGCTAACGTAAATGTTCGTTTAATGCCATAAATGATGCAATGATATTTTCGACTTAGGAGTTCAATATTGCTGAGTGTAGTAATATATCTGAATATTTTTTAAGAAAGAATTTTGAACTGCTATGTAAACAACTGGCGGTCATGCAAATGTATACAATTTACTTACTTTCAACGCCAGTTTTCTTTTTTTTTTATCTATGTCTAAATACACTACTCGTCATGAGTTTAAAAGGAAGTAAAAATTCAACTTTTTAACCATGTCCACTAAAAATGTTTTTGGTCAATATTAATTTACTTTGAGTTTTTTGTAATATAGCATGCCTTATCTTATAGAAACAAGAATTTTTTATGCAACATGTAGAACTAGAATAACATAGAAGTGAGTCCCTATTTAGACCAGGCTAGGCCAGAAGATGAACAACAATACATATATATATATATATATATATATATATATATATATATAATAAATAAACTTTAAAAGTTATTTTGCATTAGTGGAGAGAAAACCTTTTGTATACCATTCATTGCACTGTTATTTCATGTCTGGCAAAAAGTTGTACTCTAACATGAATTTATCTTTGTCTCGAAATATAAACAGAAAATATTAAATCTAAAAGTAAAAAGGGATATTTTAATATTATTATCATAATTATTTATGTTGATTCTTTTACAAATTTTTGTTGCCTATACTTTATTTATTTATTTTTTACTTTTACTCAGCCTATTTTCTCTTGCACTGTTTCATTTTAGTATTCTTGCGGTTATGTATACCTATATATTTTTGTGATCTTCGTAGATTTCTTTGTTCGATTTTTTAGTATATGATAATTTCAACAAGAAATATTAAACTAGAATTTAAAAATATACGGGCGAATAAAAGACTCAAGATAAAAATTTCTTTGTAATTCTTTCCGATGTATTTAATCTTCAAACGCGGACGCGAAAAAATTTCACACTCAAGGGTTGTGGGTTCTAAGAGGCCTCAAAAATCTTAATTTTTTTAAATTTATTTATTGTTTTTTAATTTATACTTTTTATCAAATCATGTTTTTTAATGACTATTTAACTAGAATCTGTATCATGTTTCGATAAAAAAAAATAAAATAAAAATAAAAAACAATAAAAAACAACAGGAACTTGCAAAAACGAAAAATATTAAAATGTGCAAAACGTACTTGTTTGAGTTCTGGGGGTCAAGCGAACTCCACATTCCCATTTAAAGTTTGGGGTTATTATTATTAGTTAGTTAGCTGTTTTTTTTTTTTTTTTTGTTTTTTTTTTTTTTAGGTAAATCATGCGTTAATTTTATTTAAAAATTTATTTATTTCATTTATATATTTTTATATGGTATCTGTCATGAGTAACTGTCTACTCTGAAATTAAAATTATACAAAAAACAGTTCATATTTCGTTGAATTCTAAGGACCACATATATTTTCTGAGACCACAATAATACCTGAAATATTTTAAACTATCAATATTATTTTTAAAGAATATGGAAACATTTTATAAGATTAAATTACAACATTTCAATTAAAATTTTCAAAAAATAATTTTTACAGCTTAAATTCAAAGTAAATTATGAATTACTGCACTGTTAAAGGCTGCACATTAGTCAGAGTAACCGTTTCTCCCTTTCTATGTAATTAATGGAATTTTTGATTATTTGTTTTTTTAAGAATTCTAACTGAAAAACGGAGTTATTCGAATTTCCTATTTTTTAATTCCACTCTTTTAATATATGTAGTTATTTATCTTAAAAAGCAATTAAAAATATATATATTACTAGCAGGCTTTGCTCGCTTCGCTGGACATTAAACTTAAATGAGTTGTCAAAATGCCATATCTTTATTAATAACCTAAGTTCTCGCTGTGATTGGTAGAGGTTTTCTCGCTCCCAATGTGAGGAGTCTGGGTCCCCACTGTCTTCGACACAGCTTACCCACTTCTTACATCCCCACCCTCAGCGGGTGAGTTCGAAGTTTTGCAAAATCCCACTAATGTACATAATGCGTACACGTAATCAATATCCACACACCAAAATTCGCCATTCTAAGATAATTCAAAGCGAATTCAAACGGAAAAACATGTTTTTACACATGTTTATTGCCCTCCGACTCCGAGAAGGGGGGGGGGGATTTCGAATTTCATGAAATGCAGTTACAATAAGTGCCGTGTGCATATACAAACAATTTCCGCACCAAATTTTGTGACCACAGAAGTCTTTAATAGGCAATATTATAAATAAAAAAATAAAATAAAGCACAGCTTAAGTATCGGAACCCTTTGATGACTTTAAATATTTTAAGCCATTTTTGCGATGAACTGAATTGGCTAGCTCAATTGTGCAATTAAAGATCTTGGCGAGAAACGTCCGAGCTACTTCAGTGCCGAATTTCAAATTTTGCGAAAGGGATCCAATACTAAAGCTGTTCCATATCGAATCTGGGTTGAAAACGGAAAAAGGGTAAAATAAATTAGAAATATCAGACCTATATTTATAAATTTGATACCAAATGAAAGGGGCGATTTTGCTGAATCCAGGGGTTTAAACAGTTTTTCGATGCGACAATTAGATTTTTAAAAAATAACTAAAGTATGAAATTTAAGTAGCAACGGAAAAACGGATAAAGGGAAAAATAAATTAGAAATATCAGACCTATCATTACAAATTCAGTACCAAATGAAAGAGGTGAATTTTCTGAATCCTGGGGTGTAAACAGTTTTTCGATACGACAATTAGATTTTTTTAAATTAACTAAAGTATGAAACTTAGATGGCAACACTTCATTTCAATCTTTTCATAATTTGTAGTGAAAATCACGCGAATACAAAAGTCTTTAACTTAAAAATTTATTTTTATATTTTATATTTTCATTCAAAGCATTTTAGTGAAAAAATATGTATGGCGCATGCGCAGGCGTTTTTTACACACAATTTAAACACTAATCATAATTTTGAAAATTTCTATAGATATAATTTCAAGTTGGGTGAAGACCTAAGTTTCTGCCAAGTGCCGTTGAATTCCGTCCAGCCGTTCTCAAGTGATGCCCGGACAAAAAAAGCGACATTCGGACACGATGACACACACACAGACACACATACCGGTTTACCCTACCAAGTGAGGTCCCCGTAATTTTGCATTCATTGCGAGGTCCACCTAAAATTATTTATATCTCCGGTATAAATTAACATATCAAAATATAAATTATTGTTTTCTTAATTATAGACATGGGAGAACCCAGATGATCCAAAATTTTTTAAATAAATTAAATATAAAATTTCCGCATTTTGCATTTAAAGCGAGGACCAGAAGAAGGGAAAATTTGTGGGTTTATTAGGGAATATCTTCTTAAAATCCCCAGTAAAAAGGGTCTCGTTTAAAACCGGAATGTCAGCTATCAAGTGCGGGGAGTCAAAAACCACATTCTTTTCTTTTGAATAAAACAAATATCGGTCCACGTGTTTTTACATATATTACGCAGAAAACATACATACGGGAAAATAAATTGCACTATTTGAA
Source organism: Salticus scenicus (assembly GCA_963930645.1). Lineage (NCBI taxonomy): Eukaryota > Metazoa > Arthropoda > Arachnida > Araneae > Salticidae > Salticus > Salticus scenicus. The sequence continues at coordinate 324,532,271 of OZ005652.1, forward strand.
ATTGTTTTTTTCCTCCCGTCCTTTTAATTATAAGAGAAGTAAAAAAGAAAATATACAGATACATATATATATATATATATATATATATATATATATTTGCATTATTCAATGGACAATTATTTGTACATTTTCAAAATAAAGTGATATTTTAAATTATGGTTTGTTAACACATAAAAAATTGCACCAAATTTAATTTTTTAACCGATTAAGTTCTGAAATCACAATAAAGTTCACAGCTTTAAGAGAAAAAAACGTGTAGAAAAACTTTTAAAAAGAAAAAAAAAAAACTGCCCAAAACTGCAGACTATCAAAACATTTTGGAACAATAAAAAATTTAAGAAAGGGGGGGGGGGATTATTTTCTTCCAAACTGCAATTATTATAATATTTATTTCAAATACCTTCAGATTATTTGCAGATTTTTCTGCACTTTTCTTTTTTTTTTTTTTTTTTTTTCCTGGTTTTCCAGGATATAGCAGCTCGAAGAGATATACTGCTTGTATACTTTTACTTATATATTTAAATGGTTAAAATAAGTTAGGGTTTGAGGAGATAATAATATATTTAAATTACATATAATTTAGATATTTCATAAAATAAGTGTAAAATCTTTTATTTTTAAACGAACTCAGCGAAGTTCAAACTAACACCTAAAATTAATATTTATGGCTAATTTTTAACTTTTCTCGAATAAGGTTTAAAATTCGCTGTTATTTATTTATTTATTTATTAACGTTTATATAATTCAACATAAAAAACGAAGTGATTTTTAATTTATCATAATTTCAAAAATACAAGATTGCCTGTTTGCAGATTTCACGTAAGATGATTTGAAATTTAGGAGACAGACAGCTCGAAAAAATTGAAGTTATAATGCAACGTGATCTGACAAATATATATATATATATATATAAATAATAGATAACATAATAAAATTTAATCTTAAAATTTAGCAATTAATAGAACTAAAACAATAACAGCACACAAAAATATAGAACTGAATTTAACATAGAGGAAAGAATGACACAAAAAGTTGCGATATAGATAAGGAACCAATGAGTTACCTTATTAACTTAAAATACTTACGCCGACCTGAAGGATAATAAAAAAGGACCATTAAACTTGTGAAAGTGAAAAAAAGATAGATAAAAAAAGATAGAAAAAAAGATGAAAAAAAGAGAGAATATATATATATATATATTAATTTTAGAATATATATATATATATTCTAAAATTTAAAATTCTTTTAAACTGATAATTATGAAATATAGCTAAGAATCATATAGAATATATGTACATCAGCGATCTAATACAACAATAATAATAATAAAACAGAATGAAATTAAGCTGTTTATTTAGATGCCAAAATGCCGCAGATAGACAAGCATAGCTTCAAGTTTTTAAAACTCCCCTTTATTAATGGGAGATTAAAAACAACATTTTTTCACAAAGTTAAAGAAAAATGTATAAAGATATAGGTCGTCGTTTTTTCTAAAATATTAATTTTCAAACATTAAATTACTTATTGACTGACATGGTTTTTAGTGTTTGAAAAGTGCAAGTAAAAACATGCGAGTAAATATCGACATTCTAATTAAGAGTGAGAAATCAGAAGGGTATGAAATTTTTTTGTTATTTATGGGTATTTACATTTCTTTCGAGTGCAGACCAAAGATACCTATATTATAAAATGTATAATATAATATATGCGCGTGAGTATATTTTTATAAATATAACCTATATAAGGATATATTTTTATAAATATATCTTGTATATTTTTATAAATATATCTTATATATAATTAATAATCTTACGAAATTTACTGTTTTTAGAAAAAACCCTGCAGCTTAAAGCAAACAGTTTTCATATGTTATTTTCAAACGAAAGATTTCTTAATTTTTTCTTTTTCTTTCTTTCTTTAATTTCTAAAAGCTACCTTTCATCGAGGGTTATTAAATGTAAATATATATATATATATATTTTTTAAGAATCTTATATTTTAAAAAAATATCTTTGAACAAATTTTTCAAATAATATGTAAGTGTGTGTATGTATTTTCGTTTGTTTAACCTACAAAATGCAGACCAAAACCCGGTTATACATCAGCATTGCGAGGACACATTTCTGGTCCTCGGGAAAACAGGAAAATGCGGGGATCACGATTGGTAGAGTGAATCAGTATATTTCTTCTCATACATGAATATATTTTTATGAATGCTAGAGATTTCATATTACTTTTTTCATCTCCCAAAATCAAACAATATTTGAGGGGAAAAAAAAAAATTGCAGGTTCAAAAAAGTTGTTTGCCATGTGTTATTTTTAAATGGAAAATTTATTCATTATTATTATTATTATTATTATTTCTAAACATCGTTTGTTGAGAAAGTTCTTCAGATATACTTAAAAGCGGTTCTATTTTATTGTTATTATTATTCATATATTAATATGATTTGAAAGCTGCAAAAATGCCAGCTTCAAATTCTTTTTTTTTTTTTTTTTTTTTTTTTTTTTTTTTATCTATGCAAACGTTTCTGGAAGATACGTCAGTTTAAATAATAATAACAATAATAATAAAAGTCTTTCAATGAAAGTTTTATCAAACATAGTTAAAAACCACCCCAAAATAATTGGATAATTTATTTAGATTCTAAAATGAACAGATAGAAACACAGACAATGTTTCAAGATTAAAAAGCATCTCTCTCTATATATATCAATCTATCTCTGTCTGTCTCGTTTTTTTTTTTTTTTTTTTTTTTTTTTGGGGGGGGGGGGGGGGTTAAAAAATAATTTTATAGACACTTTAACAACAATATAAAAACATCTGTGTTTTTAATCTTTAAACATTATATTAGTTTAACATGAATCGGAGCATTTAGTGCCCGAAATATTCGCAAGTGAACAAAAGCACATGCTGCCAGATGGGCAGCCAATTAAAATAAATAAATTAGCAGAGTATGAAATTTATTTAATATGTATTTGTGTGTATGTGTGTTTATTTTCTTTTGTTTACCCTACTAAGTACAGACCAAAGCTCGGTTACACATGAACACTGAGAGAACCACATTTGGCCCTCGGAAAGGAAAGATCCGTGGATTTCTATAGGCCAGTTTTACTATTTTTATTTATTTTATTTTTTGCGTTATTTATAAATGTGATTGGAAAGAGGGAAAATTGAGAGCTCGAAATTTTTTAAATATTATTTCAATGTGTTCTGGGAAATAAAATAAATAAATAAAACTTTAAAAAAAAAATATATATATATATATATATATATATATATTAAATCAAATTTTCAGTTAATATGCATGTGTGTATGTATTTGCGCTTGTTTATCCTATCGAGTGCGGACCGAACTTCGCCATAAAATATTGCTTTACATTTTTAAAGATCTTTGAAGTGACATTTCCTCAAGCATAGTCCAGAATCAGCAAGAATATGACATTCCTCTAATAAAATATACAGCAAATAATTTGGGCTATTATTTAGACGCTAAAATAGAGCAGATGGATAGTTAAAGAGACAAAGCTTCACTATTCTTTTTTTTTTTTTTTTTTTTTTTTTTATCAGAGAATAAAAACGATATTTTCATAGAAATTTTATTATAAACATGATAAATATACAAACATCTATATTTTTATTTTTAAACGTTATTTTACCATTATAAGACCATTTATTCCTTAAGAAGACCATTACCCTTAATAAGACCATTTTGTCGCCGAAGATATCGCAAGTAAAAAAAGTGCATATTGTCAGATGGGCAGTTTAATTAGAAGTGAGAGATCCGCAAGGTCTGAAATTTGTTTATTATGTATGGGTGCGTGTATATTTGCGTTTGTTTATCCTACCAATTGCAGACCGAAATTCGATTAGACATCGACATTGCGAGGACAAAATTTCTGGTCCTCGGAAAGAAAGGAGAATGCGTTGAACTCTCTAGGTATCATAAATACAGTGGAACCTGTAAAAGTGACCACCTTGGTAAAGTGACCACCTGACTAAAGTGGCCATTTTCCTGACTAAAGTGACCATTTTCCAATTTTAAAGAGACTTTATAAAGTGACCACCTGCATATAGTGACCATTTTAGCCGGTCCCCAGGGTGGTCACTTTAGACAGGTTTCACATGTATTATAAAATATATAACATAATATAGATATATGTATAGATGAGTGTATTTGTTTACATAATATTCGAGATCCCATAAATGATTTGTAATTTTTTTAAAATCAACCACTTTTCGAGAAAAATCCTGAAAATTTAAAGAAACAATTCTCATACATTATTTGTAAGTGAAAGATTTATTATTATTATTATTTTATTTTATTTTATTTCTAAGTGACACCCTTTTTTGTGGAAGTTCTTTAATTACATATAATAGCGTATTTTTTTTCTTTCTAAATATCATTTGTTGAGGAAGATCTTAAAAAATGTCTTTCTTTATACTCTTATTTTTTTCTTTTTTTAATATATTAATATAATTTCAATGTTAGAAGATTGCCAGCTCAAATTTTTTAAAATATCAATGAAATAATAATAATTATAATAATAATAATAATAATTCCTTTTAAATAATAAAAAAAAAAATCTTTGAATCAAAATTTCATCAAACATAGATAAGATTCATTAAGATCATATCAGCGTTCTAATTATATAAAAGACACCTAAAAATTTTTGAGCTACTTATTTCGGTGCCAAAATACCACAGATACATACATAGTTAGATAAAGCTTAAAAATTATGAAGAATCTCTCTTCTTTTTTGCCAGCTCGAATTTTTTTTATTTTTCTGTGCAAATGTTTATGGAAGAACCGTCATTTTAAATATTAATAATAATAAAAGTCTTTGAATCAAAGTTTTATCAAACATAGTTAAAAACCACACAGAATGTATCAGCGTTTTAAAAGACATCCCCAAAATAATTGGGCAGATAGAAACACAGACAAAGTTTCAATCAATCTTTCTCTCTCTCTCTCTCTTTGGGTGGGTGGGTGGGTGGGGGGTTAAAAATATTTTTATAGACACTTTAAGAAAAGTATACAAACATCTGTATTTTTAATTTTTAAACATTCCATTAGTTTAACATGAATCGGAGCATTTAGTGCCCGAAATATTTGCAAGTAAACAAAAGTACAAGCTGCCAGATAGGCAGTCAATTAAAATAAATAAATTAGCGGAGTATGAAATGTATTTAATATGTATTTGTGGGTGTGTGTTTATTTTCGTTTGTTTACCCTACTAAGTGCAGACCAAAGCTCGGTTACACATGAACATTGAGAGGACCACAATTGGTCCTCGGAAAGGAAAGATGCGTGGATTTAGGCAAGTTTTATTATTATTTTTTTCATTTTTTTCATTTTTTATTTATTTTATTTTTTACGTTACTTATAAATATGATTGAAAAGCGAGAAACTTGAGAGCTCGAAATTTTTAAAATATTATTTCAATGTGTTCTGGGAAATAAAATAAATAAATAGATAAATAAAACTTTTTTTTTCTTTTTTTAAGAAAAAAATTATTATATCAAATTTTCAGTTAATATGTATGTGTGTATGTATTTGCGCTTGCTTATTCTGAGTGCGGACCCCCTTCGCCATAAAATATTGCTTTAAATTTTAAAAGATCTTTGAAGCGACATTTCCTCAAGCATAGTTAAAAATCTTCCATAATATGTCATCGTACTAATAAAAGATATTGCAAATATATTGAGCTATTATTATTCAGACGCTAAAACAGAGCAGATGGATACTTAAAGAGACAAAGCTTCACTATTATAAAAAATCTTTTTTTTTTTTTTTTTCAGAGAATAAAAACGATATTTTAATAGAAATATTATGATAAGCATGATAAGTATCAAACATCTATATATATATATATTTTTTTTTAAACATTGTTTTACCTTATGATGAATAAGAGCATTTAGTGGCCGAAAATATCGCAACTAAAACTAGTATGTTGTGGCCACAACAAGACTTTCTTCTATATTTTCCTATACATATTCACTCAGTAAAAAAAAAAAAAAAAAAAAAAAAAAAAATCGTTAAATGTAAAATAAAAAATCGATAACTTTGTTTTAAATTATCACAGATTTATAGTTCAACCATTCGTTTTAAAGGTATTGGCGAGATCTTTCGAACTATACCCATCTTGAAAATTTACCCCTTCCGCCCCCGGGGGTACTTCCCCCCAGGGTGGAAGCGATGCCCCCACATACACAATTATTTTTTCCTAGTTAACTACTACTATTATCAATAATTCAAATTAATTTTGCAATCACAAGTTAAAAATAACTGATTATATACATTTATACGAAATTTTGTCCTATACTGCCATGTTAAATATTTAGAAAAAATGCGATCACAGCGCCACCTGTTGAGTGATTGATCTCCAAATGTAACCAGCGCCAGTTTATGTCGGGGACCAACTAAATACCAAGTTTAGTTAAACTTCGTTAAAAAAAAAAAAAAAAAAAAAAGATTTTTTTTCAAAGTTCTTTTTTATTAAAAGTAAAAAAAAAAAATCGATAACTTTGTTTTAAATTATCACAGATTCACCAGGGAGGAACCACATGCACAATTTTTTTTTCCTAGTTAACTACTACTATTATCAATAATTCATATTGATTTTATTGTCACACGTTTTACATAACTCTAATTATGCACATTTATACGAAATTTTGTCCTATACTGCCATGTTAAAAGTTTACAAAAAATGCGATCACTGCGCCACCTGTTGAGCGATTCATCCTCAAATATAATCAGCTCCAGTTTATGTCAGGGTGCAACTAAATACCAAGTTTGGTTAAATTTCATTCATTGGTTCGTCAGATAAAGCGTCCACAAAAAAGTGATACAGACAGACAGACATTTTTAAAAAACTGTCAATTCGTGTTTTGGACATCCCAAAATGTGTAAATCCATCAAAAAACGGAGCTCGAAAATGTTCGCGAATCCAATACTTTCTCTATATTACATATAGAAGAATGTAAAAAAAGGCATATTGCCAGATGGGCACTTTAATTGGGAGTGAGAGATCCGCAAGGTCTGAAATTTGTTTATTATGTATGGGTGCGTGTATATTTGCGTTTGTTTATCCTACCAACTGCAGACCGAAATTCGATTAGACATCGACATTGCGAGGACAAATTTTCAGGTCCTCGGAAAGTAAGGAGAATGCGTTGAACTCTATAGATAGGATAAGTATATGTATTATAAAATATAAAACGTAATATATATATATATATAGAGAGAGAGATAAATAGATAGTAAGATGAGTATATTTTTTACAAAATATTTGAGATCCCATAAATGATTTATAATTTTTTTTTTTTTAAATCAACCACTTTTTGAGAAAAATTCTGCTGTTTTAAACAAACAATTCTCATATGTTATATTCAAATAGAAGATTTATAAACACAATTTTATTTCTAGACTATACCGTTTGTTGACGAAGTTCCTTATTTATATATAAAGGAAGCCGTATTATTTTTTCCTTAATTTATTATTATAATTTTTAAGATGAAAAATTGTCAGCTTCAAATTGTTCTCGAAAAAAAAAAAAAAAAAGAAATTAGAATTAAAAAAGCTTTTGAACCAAATTTTCAACAATTATTTATGTGTAGGTGTATTTTTGTTTGTTTACCCTACCAAGTGTAGACCGAAACTCGTTCACACATTAACATTGCCAGGACCACAGTTGGTCCTCGGAATGGAATGATGTGTGGATTTCTGTAGGCAGTTTTTTTCTCTTTTTACGTCATGTATTAATACGATTCGAAAAAAGGAAAATTTGAAGCTCCATAATTTTTAACTATCATTTCAGTGTGTTCTGGAAAATTAAATAAATATAAAATTACATACAATTAAAAAAAAAAAAAAAAAAAAAATTGAACCAAATTTTCAGTTAATATATATACTATGTGTGTGTATTTGCGTTTGTTTACCCTACGAAATGCAGACCGAAACCCGTTTTCACACCGGTATTGCGAGGACCCCCATTTTTGATCCTCGGAAAGAAAAGGAAATGCAGAGATTCTATTACATAGGAAAAATATATAAAATAATAAATATAAATGAGTATATTGTTATAAGTATTGGCTGGTTGGTTGGCTGTATGATTTAAGGCTGATTAACTATGCTAAGGCCCAAGGCTTTATAAATATTGGAAATTTCATATATGATTTATAATTTTCTTAAATCAACCACTCTGAGAAAAATCCTGCAGTTTTAAACAAAAAATTATCATATGTTGATACAAATGAAAGATTTATAAATATAATTTTATTTCTAAACTATACCGTTTATCGACGAAGTTCTTTATTTATATATAAAGGCAGCCGTATTATTTTTCCTTAATTTATTAATATGATTTGTAAGATGGAGAATTGCCAGCTCAAAATTTTTAAAATATCACTCCAAATTGTCCTGAAGAAAAAAATAAAATAAAATAAAATAAAATAAAATTAGAATTAAAAAAGCTTTTGGACCAAATTTCAAAAATTATTTGTGTGTAGGTTTATTTTTGTTTGTTTACCCTACCAAGTGCAGACCGAAACTCGTTCACACATTAACATTGTGAGGACCACAGTTGGTCCTCGGAAAGGAAGAATTTGTGGATTTCTGTAGGCAGGTTTTTTTTTTTCTTTTTACGTCATTTAATAATACGATTCGAAAAAAGGAAAATTTGAAGCTCCATAATTTTTAACTGCCATTTCAGTGTGTTCTGGAAAAATAAATAAATATAAAATTACATACAATAAAAAAAAAATAATAATGACCAAATTTTCAGTTAATATATATATACTATGTGTGTGTATTTGCGTTTGTTTACCCTACGAAATGCAGACCGAAACCCGTTTTCACACCGGTATTGCGAGGACCCACATTTTTGATCCTCGGAAAGAAACGGAAATGCAGAGATTCTATTACATAGGAAAAATATATAAAATAATAAATATAAATGAGTATATTCTTATAAGTATTGGTTGGTTGGTTGGTTGTAGGATTTAAGGCTGATTCACTATGCTAGGGTCCACGGCTTTATAAATATTGGAGATTCCATATAGATTTATAATTTTCTGATATCAACCACTCTTTCAGAAAAATCCTGCAGTTTTAAATAAACAATTCTCATATGTTGACACAAATGAAAGATTTATAAATGTAATTTTATTTCTAAACTATAGCATTTATCGACGAAGTTCTTTACTTATATATGAAGGCAGCCGTATTGTTTTTTCCTTAATTTATTAATATGATTTGTAAGATCGAGAATTACCACCTCGAAAATTTTAAAATATCACTCCATATTGTACAGAAAATAAATAAATAAATAAAATGAAATAAAATGAAATAAAATGAAAATTAAGAAAGCATTTGAACAAAATTTTCAACAATTATTTATGTGTGTGTTTATTATCGTTTGTTTACCCTACCAAGTGCAGACCGAAACTCGTTCACACATTAACATTGCGAGGGCCACAATTGGTCCTCGGAAAGGAATGATGTGTGGGTTTCTGTAGGCAGTTTTTTCCCCCTTTCATGTCCTTTTTTAATACTATTAGAAAAAAGGAAAATTTGAACCTCAAAAATTTTTAAATATCACTCCAAATTTTACAGAAAATAAATAAATAAATAAAATTAAATAAAATGAAAATTAAGAAAGCTTTTGAACCAAATTTTCAACAATTATTTATGTGTGTGTTTATTTTCGTTTGTTTACCCTACCAAGTGAAGACCGAAACTCGTTCACACATTAACATTGCGAGGACCACAGTTGGTCCACTTTTAAGGAATGATGTGTGGGTCTCTGTAGGCAGTCCCCCCCCCCTTTTACGTCATTTTTTAATACTGTTCGAAAAAAGGAAAATTTGAAGCTCGAAAATTTTAAAATATCACTCTAAATTGTACAGAAAATAAATAAAATGAAATAAAAAGAAAATTAAGAAAGCTTTGAACCAAAATTTCAACAATTATTTATGTGTGTGTTTATTTTCGTTTGTTTACCCTACCAAGTGCAGACCGAAACTCGTTCACACATTAGCATTGCGAGGACCACAGTTGGTCCTCGGAAAGGAATGATGTGTGGGTTTCTGTAGGCAGTTTTCCCCCCCTTTTACGTCCTTTTTTAATACTATTCAAAAACAGGAAAATTTGAACCTCAAAAATTTTAAAATATTACTCCAAATTTTACAGAAAATAAATAAATAAATAAAATAAAATAAAATGAAAATTAAGAAAGCTTTTGAACCAAATTTTCAACAATTATTTATGTGTGTGTTTATTTTCGTTTGTTTACCCTACCAAGTGCAGACCGAAACTCGTTCACACATTAACATTGGGAGGACCACAGTTGGTCCTCGGAAAGGAATGATGCGTGGGTTTCTGTAGGCAGTTTTTTCCCCCTTTTACGTCATTTTTTAATACTTTTCGAAAAAAAGGAAAATTTGAAGCTCGAAAATTTTAAAATATCACTCCAAATTGTACAGAAAATAAATGAATAAATAAAATTAAATAAAATGAAAATTAAGAATGCTTTTGAACCAAATTTTCAACAATTATTTATGTGTATGTTATTTTCGTTTGTTTACCCTACCAAGTGCAGACCGAAACTCGTTCACACATTAACATTGCGAGGACCACAGTTGGTCCTCTTTTAAGGAATGATGTGTGGGTCTCTGTAGGCAGCCCCCCCCCCTTTAAGTCATTTTTTAATACTGTTCGAAAAAAAGAAAATTTGAAGCTCGAAAATTTTAAAATATCAATCCAAATTGTACAGAAAATAAATAAATAAATAAAATGAAATAAAATGAAAATAAAGAAAGGTTTTGAACCAAATTTTCAACAATTATTTATGTGTGTGTTTATTTTCGTTTGTTTACCCTACTAAGAGCAGATCGAAACTCGTTCACATAGTAACATTGCGAAGACCATAGTTGGTCCTCTTTTAAGGAATGATGTGTGGGTTTCTGTAGGCAGTTTTTCCCCCTTTTACGTCATTTTTTATACTATACGAAAAAAGGAAAATTTGAAGCTCGAAAATTTTTAAATATAATTTCAGTGTGTTCTAGTAAAATAAACAAATAAAAAATAAAATAAAATTACATACAATTAAAAAAAAAATCAGTTAATATGTTTGTGTGTGTGAATTTGCGTTTGTGTACCCTACGAAATGCAGACCGAAACCCGTTTACATATCGGCATTGAGAAGACCACATTTTTAATTAATGGAAAGAAAAGGAAATGCAAAGATTTCATTACATAGGAAAAATATATAATATAATAAATATAGATGAGAATATTTTTATAAGTATTGGTTGTTTGGTTGGTTGTAGAATTTAAGACTGATTGACTATGCCTACTTATAAAGCCCAAGGCTTTATAAGTATTGAAAATTCCATATATGATTTATAATTTTCTTAAATCAACCACTCTGAGAAAAATCCTGCAGTTTTAAAGAAACATTTCTCATATGTCGATGCAAATGAAAGATTTATAAATATAATTTTATTTCTAAACTATATCATTTATCGACGAAGTTCTTTATTTATATATAAAGGCAGCCGTATTATTTTTTCCTTAATTTATTAATATGATTTGTAAGAGGGAGAATTGCAGCTCGAAAATTTTAAAATATCACCTCAAATTGTTCAGAAAATAAATAAATAAATAAAATAAAATAAAAATAAAGAAAGCTTTTGAACCAAATTTTCAACAATTATTTATGTGTGTGTTTATTTTCGTTTGTTTACCCTACCAAGTGCAGACCGAAACTCGTTTACACATTAACATTTCGAGGACCATATTTGGTCATCGGCAAAGAATGATGCCTGGATTTCTGTATACAGGTTTTTTTTCTTCTTTTTACGTCATTTATTAATACGATTCGAAAGAAGGAAAATTTGAAGCTCGAAATTTTTTTAATTTTGAGAAAAAACCTGCAGTTTTAAACCAACAATTCTTATATGTTGATACAAATGAAAGATTTATAAATATAATTTTATTTCTAAACTATACCATTTACCGATGAAATTCTTTATTTATATATAAAGGCAGCCGTATTATTTTTTCTTTAATTTATTAATATGATTTGTAAGAAGGAGAATTGCCAGCTCGAAAATTTTAAAATATCACTTCAAATTGTTCTGAAAAATAAAAATAAATAAATAAATTAAATTAAATTAAAATTAAAATTAAAAAAATTTTGAACAAAATTTTCAACAATTATTTATGGGTGTGTTTATTTTCGTTTGTTTACCCTACCAAGTGCAGACTGAAACTCGTTTACACGTTAACATTGAGAGGGCCGCATTTGGTCCTCGGAAAGGGATGATGCCTGGATTTGCGTATATAGGTTTACATAATATTGGAGATCCCATAAATGATTTATATATATATATATATATATATATATATATATATATATTTTAAATCAACCACTTTTTGAGAAAAATCCTGCAAATTTAAGGAATCTTATAAATTATTTGTAATTAAAAGCTTTATTATTATTATTATTATTATTTATTTTCTAAATGGCTACATATTTTGGGGAAGTTCTTTAATTACATATAACAGCCTTTTTTTCTTTTTCTTTTCTTTTCTTTTCTTTTCCTTAATTTATTAATATAATTTCAGACAGGGATAACGGCCAGCCCAAAAATTTTAATATATCATTTTAAACTTTTCTGAAAAGAAAAAAAAAAAAAATCTTTTTCTTTAACTAAAAAACCTTTTAACCAAATTTTTGATTAATATGTATGTGTGTGTATATTTGCGTATATTATTCTACCGAAATTCTTTTACTGATCAACATTGCGAGGAATAACAGAAAATGCGTTGACGCCGATTTGTAGACTAATTCAGTATACTTGTTTACGAATCAAACATTTGCGGAAAAACCTGCAGTTTCAAAGAAACTGTTTGCCAAGTGCTATTTTAAAATGGAAGATTTATTCATTGTTATTATTAATACTACTTTTATTATTTTATACCTAAATATAGTTTGTTCGAAAGATCTTTAATTAAAGTCTATCCCATATATATATATATATATATATATATATATATATATATATATATACACTGATGGAAAAAAAAATCCCAACACCAGGAAGGAGCTGTGCTAGTTAAACGAAATTTGGTAGGCGTGTTTATACATCTGAAAGATGACGTCGATTCAAATTTCGAGCTACGCGCATAAGTTTTGCACTAGTAGCGACACTATGAACATGCAAATGAGGTTTGCTTTGAATAAGCGCTGAAAGGTTCGTGATCGTTATTTACAGTTGAGATTTGACGTAGTGGGTTAATGTTTGTCATGGATGCCTCTAAGAAGACGAAGAAGCCATTATCAACAGCTCACTGAGTTTGAACGAGGTCGTGTAGTAGGGCTACGAGAAGGTGGGTTTTCTTTCCGCGATATTGCGGAAAGACTTGGCAGGAATGTATGCACTGTGCAAGAGTGTTGGTAGCAGTGGTCAAGGGAAGGTACTGGTTCAAGAAGACCGGGTTCCGGGCGGCCACGTGGCACTACTGAGAGGGAAGAACGCCGTGTTCGGCGTATGGCTGTGGCTAATCGTACTGCGTCTGCAGCTGAAATTCGAGCTGCAGTTGGCACCACAGTGACACGACGAACTGTTACAAATCGGTTACTTCAAGGACAGCTCCGAGCCAGTCGCCCTGTAGCGTGCATTCCACTGCCTCCAAACCACTGCCGTTTGCGACGTTAGTGGTGTCAAGCTAGAGCTCATTGGAGGACGGAGTGGAGATCTGTTGTGTTTTCTGATGAAAGCCGGTTCTACCTTGGTCGCAGTGATAGCCGTGTGTTGGTTAAAAGGAGGCCAGGTCAACGCCTGCTAGCGACCTGTCTGCGTCCTAGACACACAGGGCCTACTCCTGGAGTTATGGTTTGGGGAGCAATTTCGTATGACAGCAGGAGCACTCTCGTGGTTATCCCACGCACCCTGACTGCAAATTTGTACGTTAGTCTAGTGATACAACCTGTTGTGCTGCCATTCATGAACAGCATTCAAGGGGGTGTTTTCCAGCAGGATAACGCTCGCCCTCATACCGCTGCTGTAACCCAACATGCTCTACAGAGTGTCGACATGTTGCCTTGGCCTGCAAGATCACCAGATCTTTCTCCAATCGAGCACTTATGGGACATCATTGGACGACAACTCCAGCGTCATCCACAACCAGCATTAACCGTCCCTGCATTAACCGCCCAAGTGCAACAGGCATGGAACTCCATCCCACAAACTGATATCCGACACCTGTACGACACAATGCATGCACGTTTGCATGCTTGCATTCAAAATTCTGGCGGTTACACTGGTTACTAATGCACCAACATTTCACATTTGAAAGGGCTGTTCTCGCCAATGGCTCTACCTGTGATCTTGAAACTTTAATCAGTTAAATATGTTACCTAGACAAATGTATTGCTGAAATTTCATTACTGTACAATAATTTTTTCTTGGTGTTGGGATTTTTTTCCCCATCAGTGTATGTATATATATATATATATATATATATATATATATATTTGTTATTATTAACTTTTTAATTTGAAAATTTGAAGGTTTTCAACTCGAAAATTAAAAAAATAAATGTCAATGCAAAGTATTCTGTAGGAAAAAAAAATAGATAAATAAAAAAAAATGAAATAAAATAAAACCAAAATATATGAAATATAGCTAAGAGTCATCCGAAATGTATCACCCTTCTAATGAAATAGACGTTAATGAAATTCGGCTACTTATTTTATTTATCAGAAATGTCACATATAGGCACATAGACAGCCAAAAAACATCAAAGTTACAAAGAATCGTTTTTTTTTTTTTTTTAATTAATTCCTTTTAAAATTAATTATTTTTCTTTTTATATATATATATAGCATTTACGGGAAATAATAATAATAATAATAATAATAATAATAATAATAATAATAAATAGAAAATATGGTAGTATAAGGGATGAGACTGATTAAAGCGTAATTAAAATTTATTTGTTTTCTATTTATTTAATTCCTTTTAAAAGAAAATATACTTTTAATTTTATTTCTTATATTAGGCGGAATCAAATCGTAATATGGTGTAAGGAAAGGGGACTATAAAGTACATGGTTCAAAAGCTAAAATATTTATTAGATGCTGAAATACAGTCATCTTTAAAATCGTAGTTCTTAAATAATAGCAGATCCACTTGTCGTTGATAAATACCCAAAGTAAAGCGCCCGAAAAAACCTTTCGGCATTCAGTGGGAACCTGGACCAGATAAAATGCGGGTAGAAAAAGGACTGTCGTAGGCAGCGGGTACCCGAAGCGAAGTTTAGAGCAATTTCAGTGTAGTTATTTTTATTTTTATTTTTTATTTATAATGGAATATAAAAAGTAAATAGTGATTGATTTCTTTTGAAAATGCATTTAAATATATTGACTAACAAAGCGCACCAATAAACACTTGAAAATAACTTCAGGAGTTGCAATTCCAGTAAAGCATAGAAAAAATATAAAAAAAGAAACAAACTATGGATTTTCCTTCGCGGTCACTGCTATAAACCGCCAAATTATGGTCATGTAGCTAAGTTATATATATATATATATATCCTAATGAAATTTAACCTTAAAATTTAGCAATTAATAGATACAAAACAATACCAACACAACAATATATAAAGGCGTAAAAAAAAAAGTTAAAGTAGTTATAATTAAAAAAAAATATATATATATATATATATATTAAGAATTATATAAATGATAATATATGCAAACCGAAAAAAAAAAAAAAAAAAAAAAAAAGAAAGAAAAGAAAAGAAATATATATATATATATATGATACTTTTCTGTTTTCGGAATCAAATTAATGGAGATTACAATTAAAAAAAAAAAAAAAAGTATTAAATTTGGGGTTGTATTATTCATTTGACGAATGAACTAGCAACGCTTTAGAGGAATTTGCACTGAAATTATTTTTCACATATAATTAAATTTAAATTACATTTCATGACTCGAATTTCATTATTTTAATTTAAAAAAATCACTTTATTTATTTATTTATTTTTCACTATTCCCTATTTATCATGACATGTGGCCTCTGTTTTTGATTTGGAGAATATTATTATTCTAAAAAGAAGTTCGTTTGAAAATATCGACCTCTGTAACATGATGATGAGCGAATGCCGGCTAGTACTTATAGATTATGTAACATTGCGTAAATAAATATAGAAAGTATTGCTACTCAAATGGTTTTAAATTGACGCAGACATAATCAATTTCTTTTTGAGTTACTGTCATTTTTCTGTCACTCATGTGAAATAAATAAAAAATAAATAAAAATAAATAAATGTAATTGCAAACGAAGAATTGGGTGTTGATCAGTTGCGCTTAAAAATAGGAGGTACTATTCAATTGCGTTCAGGGTTTTTATCCTCATAAGTAGCAGTTGCGCCTAGATCAAATATCCCCCCCCCCAAAAAAAAAAAAAAAAAAAAAAAAAAAAAAATAATAATAATAATAATAATAATCATAAACGCATCAATTTCGTCCAAAGCATATTTCCTCCCCAAAAGCATAAAAATATCAATTGCGTTCAGCGTTCGTAGGTTTTAGTCCCTCCCAAACCCTAAGTACAGAGAACGGTTGAACAATCTTCAGGTACGATAACGGCATAATGTAAATTCCGGTACAAAAGCGAACTTTTTAAGACGCAAACATTTTGTCGAGTGCCAGCTGATGCCACAACTAAAAAGTCTTTTTATTTAATTTATGCATAATGCATACGCATGAAGGTAACATATTTTAGGTAACAGAAGATTTATTAGCGAATCAGCTTAAAATTCCTTTATTAGGTGACGCTTTAATTGTAAAATTTCTTTCTTATTGTAGCGCAATACATTCAACAACGTAACTAGACTGTAAATGCTCAATGTAACGGTCGTCATTCATTAGTATGATTGTTAGTCGTTAAAACATTAGAAATTCTCCTTAATAAAACTTCAGTATTCGCAATATGGCGTCATTTGATCAGGCGGATCTGTTTAAAATGTAAGAGGATACTGTGAATACTGCGCGATATATTGGTGAAAATATAACTAATAGTTTTTCTTTTATATGTAAAAAAATTCCATGTTGTTCTATACTTTTCAGTGAAAACCGCATAGAGTCAATACTTTTTGAATAATGGTCTTTTTTTTTTTTTTTTTGTGACTTTTGGATTACCTGGTTTTGCTCGTATGAATTATTTTGCTTATTACATTTGTTAACCCATTAAACGATGCTATATGAATCCCACTGAAAATTTATAAATTTTCGTATATTTTGGGTTTCAATGTTCATTTCTAATCATATATACTTTAAATTATTTAAATATATATATATATATATTTTGTTAGAAGATATGACATGTTTCGAAATGGATGATTTGACACCTAATTGGGGTAGAACAAATGTTGAAAAAAATGAAAAATCCTCTTTAATTAGTTTTCTTGATCCCTGTTTGTTATAATTTAAGAAAAGAATTGTTTTATTTCATATCGATTGTTTTAAACCCCTGTACTCGAATGAGTTATTTTTCTTGATTTTTTATTTTTTATTTTTATTTATTTATTTATTTATTTATTTTTTTTTTTTTTTGTCGCGGATGTTTTGCAGAAAAACAAACATCTTTGTTTGAATAATTGAAAAAAAAAAAAAAATGAAGCTGGGAGTTTTAATATTTAATGTGAAAAAGAAAAAAAATTATTTATCTTAATTATTTGCAGGGGGAAAAAATTCTTAAAAAATTGTTCCCACAGCGGGAGCTTTGACGCCTAATTGGTTAAATGAAAATAAAAAATTAATATTTATGTTAATAATACAGAATACTAAATGAAACATCTTGATAAGTAAACATATTCTGTACTTCCACGTGAGATTAATAGTTTAATATATGTATAATATGTCTCTAACGTGGACCAGTTAGGATTACATTTTGTAGAAACGATATGATAGTGACAATAAAGTAAGCAAAGAATTCTTTCCTTTCTAGAAATTATCATTTTTTACCTTCCGGTATACAAGGGGGAGGGGAGGGTGATAATAAACGTTTTCAGTAATTTTTCTCGCGAGCGCAGTTGATGCATTTTTAACAATAGGGAGGATTAACGTAAGCGCAATTGATGTGTTTCTGAAGAATTACCCAACAAAAAATATCAAGTTAAAGCTTAGAAAATATCGAGATCTACTTGAATAACATTTCGTTTCGTTTTTAAGAACTCCTATAATGTTGCTTGTAAATATCTCAACATTACCACACGCGACGTGGAATTTTCTTACGAATGAAAGCTTGCTTTGAAATACAGGAGCGGTTTGTCCAAAAGACGCTTCTTTTGTGAAGTAGTAGTTAAAAACGCTATCTCCCAACAGCTGCTATGGATTTAGAAGTTCAGCTGGACGGGTCAACTTTTGATAGAAGAGCCAGCCAGCTCATTAAAGCAATACAAAATACAAAATTGCATTTTTTAAAAAAATTATTATTATTAATTATAGAGTTTCATTCATTTTTAGAGTTTTATCATAAAATGATTCAAATTGCGCGTTCCAATACCATAATTCTTAGCGGCCGATTTTAGGTTGTCACTACGGGGGTGAGATTTGTTGCTTATAACCGGTTGAAAACGAGGGGTGGGGGGAGAGTAGAGATCCTATATATTCATAAGATGATAATAAAGGCTTCCTACCTCATACTAGGGAGACTTCCCTATGTTCACTTCACGTCATCTCAAAATGTGTAAATCCGTTCGAAACCGGAAGTAGAAAATTTTTACGAATCCAAAACTTCCTTATATGAAAATAGAAAATAATTATTATTAGATTTGTTTGTTTGTTTATTTGTTTATTTATTTATTATCATTATTATTATTAATTTATTATTTTTTTTTTTTTCTTTTTTGTGGTAAATGTTCATAAATTTAATACAAAGAGAGTAATCAATACAAAAGAAACTGTAAGGGTAAAATGCACAACACTTCTCGTAAGAAAGTAAACAGTATTATTATTTTTTCATTTGAAGGGTGGAAAGGGAATGTAAATGAAAGACCGAAAATTGGTCTAAGGATTTTTCTCTACTGATATATATACGAAAAGGCATACATACAAAAATGATATTTATTACTATATTTACAGGAAGTTTCCGATGTTCAAGGGTACCATTCTTTCCGTTACCGTTTTTTCCGTTAACTATATAGTCTTTAATTAAATTTTATTCTTTTACAGAAGGAAAAATCGCTATTTTAAGAAATCCATGTCAATATAATTGCACCTTAGCCCCGAACGTTTAAGGGGACCTAACACCTTTTCAACATCATTTTTAATTAATTAATTAATTAATTTTATTATTTATTTATTTATTTATTTAAGAATTTTATTTATTTATTTTTCTACAGTTTTCTATATTTTGTCACCAATTTTTTTGTTTTATCTTTTAGAAATATATATATATATATAAACGCGATTTAAGCATTTAAAGGCGATGAATTTTCCAATTAAAAAAATCGTAAGTTATTTGGACTTTACGATTTACTTAACACGGCAGAATAGGGCAAAATTGAGCATAAAAGTTCATTTTTAGGATCATAAATATATCAGACAAATTCAAAAAACATTTATGATACTTGTTTGAGCATGATTGACTACAAATATTCCAAAAGAAAAATTTCGTAAGTTATTCGTAATTTAAGATTTTATCAACATAGCAAAATAAAAAATTTTCCATATAAATAGGAATTTTGTGGATTCTTGCATTGGAAATAGTAGCATGAAAACTAAACTACGAAACTGACCCTAATAAAATAAATTAATAGATTAGAATAAGATAAACAAATTGAAGTAAACGGTGGATAGCGTATTCGGCGGGGATTTTATTCTGTCACTTTGTCAAGCGTTTGATCAAATTCATTTCTCTTAATATGCTATAATATGTCTCACACTAGAAATTTAATGTATAACTGAGCGGAGTCCATCTATGCCAACTAATTTTAAATTGAGAGGAACCGTTAAAATTTCTATTACCTGGTTTTAATGCCCGATAATTCGATTATGAATATTTTTGAAAGTTTAAAATTATTAGGAGTGTCTTGAAGGAAGGGAGGGGGGGGGGGGGAAGGAGGAGGAGGCGAAATGGCAAAAATGTAGAACAACAGTTACAGCGTTTAAAAGTGATATAAATAGGTTTTAAGGCCCGATAAATCGATTGCGAATATTTTTGAAAGTGTAAAATTATTAGGAGGGACAGAAAGTGGAGGGGGTGAAGGGGCAAAAATGTAGAAATGGAGTTAGAGAGTTGACAATTGGCATTATCAGATTTTAAGACCCGAGAAACCGATTGCAGATATTTTCAAAAGTGTTAAATTATTAGGCGAGACGGGAAAGGAATGCGAAGGGGCTGCTGTAGAAATAGTGTTAGAGCGTTTAAATTTGGTATTATTAAGTTTTAAGATCCGACAAATTGAACGGTGTTCAGATTTCGTACGGGTGTTTCGGGTCCGGGGAAAACTACGAGCAAACTACGGAACATCTTTATTCTTTTGAATTTTACAGACTTTCGAATTCCGATACTCAGTTCATATTTTCCATTAAGAATTTTTAACGCTATTCAGATTGGATTTATGCAAGTTTCCCAAAAAACCACAGAAAAATCAGATAAATCTTATTATAGCAATGTTTATATGATTTTTGTATCTTAGCTTCTATTTAACATAATTTCAAAAATAATATATTACTTTAAAACTTATTTGAAGTGAAATTGAAGAGCAGAACTCGCAAATCAGTCACCAGATAGCGCTTTAATATAATAAAATTTCACAATCTCCAATACTAATTATGATTAAATTGCTTATAATATATAATTCGAAAAATATTTTAAAGTACTTTTTATTGCGGACTTTTAAACTGATATAAGCCGGTCAAATTCTGTAACTACGGATAACCCAAAACGCCTTTATACTTTTAAATTTTGCAGAGTTTCAAGTTCCGATACTTGGTTCATATTTCGTACAAAGGATTTTTAACGGTATTTAGTTCGGAATTACACAAGTTTCGAAGAAAACTACGGAAAAACCTAAATGCCTTTATTCTTTTATATTTTGCAGAGTTTCGAATTCCGATTCTCTCATATGCCTTATTTTTATAATCTTACGCTAAGCACCATTAATAATCAATAAATTATTACATACTGAAGGGAAGTTCTATACAGAGCAAAATATATTGAAAAAGTTAATTAATGTTGAAAATAAGTTTAAAATTTTCCATAGAACGACTATATCAACAGCAATTATAGTAGCAAGATAATAAAAAATGAGTTATTTCTGAGACATTGATATATGGCATCATACATAAGAAATCTGAACAAACTATAACAGAAAATAATAAGATAATAATATTTAGAAAAAGGAGCAGATGCCATCGTGGTTTAAGTAGGGTGTATTTGGTCAATAATGGCAGGCGTTCGACTTTCCCAAACTCATCCGAGAGATCAAAGGTCAAATAAAAATAATTACAGAAAAAATTAAGAAAGCAAAAAATTAGTGAAATTTATCAATAAATCATTGAAAAATTAAATAAATAAATAAATAAAACAAAATTACGGAGTAAATATATGACAAAAATGCAGATTTTTTTTTTAATAAATCATTGTGCCCAAATCCCAAATGCGACCTGATTTTTGGTAAGTTTATCGCATTTAGGAAATTTATGATATTTTAGTAAATAAATAAATATGAAAAGAAAGAAAAAAGAGTTGAACATTATACGCTTAACTCTGAACTTGTGTTTGGGTCATTTCTTTTCAAGAAATTAAAAAATTGTCTTTAATTTATGAAAAAATATACCCGCGTCGCACTTAGGAATTTTTTTTTTCGAATTTATAGTACTATATCCTAAATGCGATGTTCAAACTCTCTAACTGCGATAATGCATTTAACGCATGGGAATTACTTGATAAATGTTATTAACAGTTTACAAAGAAGGTTAAAAACTCAGGGGTCAAAGCAATCAAACAGGAAAATATAGGAATATTTTTCACACAAAAGTAGGAACATAATTTCAAGAGAAGATTGAGAGATTGAGTAAAAACGAACTTTCTCTAACATTATTTTGCAATCTGGGAATGATTAAATGATTTCGTAAACAAAACACCCTAATTTAATCTCATATAATTTAACAGATAAAATGAATGAACTGATCTATTACTGTTTACTTTTTATATTATTTAGAAAAGAACATATTTCCAAATTTACCATCTCTTGCTTGTCTAACTTTCATACCAGTTTATATCATTTAACATCAATCCACATATTATATTCAAAATAATAACACCTCTTTTACATCATAATGCTTAAAAAATCAAAAAGAAAAAAAAAATCATGAACCTTCAATTTAACTACATGTTAGTTAACTACATGTAGTGCCTATTTAATGAACTGTGCCCCCCCCCCCAACTTTCCCATACTTCCACAAAAATAATAATAATAATAATAAGTGAAAATTAATATTAAAATGGTAATGGAATAATGAATTCTTTCAATGCCTAGCAGGGAAAGCAGAAAATAAGTAAGAAGAACTTAAACTGAAGTACCAGAATATAGGAAATGTAGGAAAATTTTTGTGAAATATAGGGAAAATGTAAAGAATTATAAACTATAGGAAAATATAGGACATTTTTCATGATTTTTTGAAATATATAAGAAAAATAGGAAATATAGGAACACTTTCAGCCCTGAAAACTGTTATTGACTTCGGTTTGGGTCTGTCTGTTCGTCTGTTCATCCGTCTGTCTGTCCGTGCACTAACTCCCATAAATATTCATGGAACTTCTTGAAACTGATGTATGTTATTCAAGTTCACTATAGCATGTTCCTTATTGAAAATGGAGTGTATGCCTCTACTTATTTGTATATAGGGGCACCCAAAAGTATTCCATAGCATTGTGTTCCATTCAAATATTTATACTCCTTACACATAGTAGAATACTGAATTTTTCATTTTTTTTCCTGCGATATGTTAAAAATACTTCATATATACATAAATGAAACAGAAAAAGAATCATTTAAAAGGAAAAAAAAAAAAAAAAAACAATTTTAAAAATAGAAGAAACATAATGCCACTAAAAGTTATTTAAAAGCTGCATTTCGCTTATGAAGACCACCAAAATTCATTTCCGGTGACTTTTTTTTTTTTCGATTACCGTTTAAAATTTACATACCGGAGAGAAAGGGTAGGGGATAGAATAAAGATATACATAAAGAAAAATTTCCTTGGTATTCCTAACTATTACTATCAAATATATATTTTTACATTGAACAGAGAAAATCAATTTTGGTATATAAATTAATTTTTTCCTATACTGTGATTTCAAAAGTTACTAAAAAAAAAAAAAAAAAAAAAAAACTAACATAAAATAGACGATAGCAACGTCAACTGTTAGGCGACTGATTATCAAACGTAATCAGCTTTAGTTTAAATCAAAATTCAGTTAAATTCGTCCATTGGTTCTGGATACAACCGACCAAATACAGAATTTTTTATACACACAGAGAGAGAAACACACAGATTTTTTCTAAAAATAGTCATATCGATAGTCATATCGTGTTCAAAACGTCTTAAGACGTGTAACTATATCAACGGTCGAAAATTTCCACAAATTGAATACGTTCTTCTTATATATAGATAGACACACACACAAAAAAAAAAAGGGGGGGGGGGAAATTAATCATACATTTCATTACGTCTTTATTTTCAAAACATAAAAATTTTACTCTTAAATTACATTTTATGTTGTTAAAGCTGAAAATTTTCTTTATTTCTTTTTTTTTTTTTTTTTTTTTTTTTTTTTTTTTGTTCTTCCAAATAATTTTCAAAGGATTTTTTTCAGAACATTCTTTAGAACTTTCCAAAACAGGACTCTTTGTACCGTGTCCTTTTATTTCATTTATAAAGAGATTTCTTATTAAAATTTCTTTAAAAATGCCGATACTGTTATTTACATCGAAAATATATAAGAACAGAGAATCGATAACTGAAATTGTCTACAAAGATAATTACATGTAAACAATTTATTATGCGTATTAAGAGTATTTCAATAAACTTAGATATTAAAGATTTTTATTACTTTTTCCAATATATTTATTAATTTCATAAATTGACAATCTAAATCATCTTGTAGAAATGACCGTATTTACTTGTTTGCTGAAGTAATATTAATAATGAGATCTGGGCTTCTAAAACAGCAGTTTTTAACCTATTAATTATCATTTTTGACAACTCCTTCCACTTCTCGGCCTCATCAGTGGTCAAGCAGTTCTGAGATTAAAGCTAGTAGACGAGAAGCACCGCATTCAATCCCAGGTCGCACTCGTCGACCTGGCCGTTCGGAGTTTTCTGTGGCTTTCTCCGAAACTAGTGTAAATACGGGCTAGGACTCCTTAGGAAGATTCTCATGGAGCGCGTTCCACCTATAGGCCTAGAACCAAGTATAGTCAATTGACCTTAACTCCTTCAACCAACAAACAAATTCCTCTTCCCTTTTCGTGTGTAAAATTGAATACTGATATTAATCGGACTCAAACAGTGGTTAATAAATAAATAAATAAATAAATAATGGACAAACATATACAGAAAATTTTAAATTAAAGAGAAATATTTAATTAAATATCTGTATTTTTAATAGCATTAAAAGTTTGCTTCCTTTTAAATATTAGTATCTTTTTCGCCTTACTAACCCATTTAAAAGAAACTTTCAGCATGAAATTTTTGTGCTATGGGATAGCTTTTTGTTACTTTGAACTGAATGAACAAAAGCTTTTCTGTCGGTATCACTTTTCTTGAGAATAGAATTCCTGAAAGTTGCACCCATACTCCAAACCGCCTTGACCGTGAACAATAGCTTTTCTGCCTCAACCTATCTTTAGTCTATAAAGAACAGGTGTTCTCTCATGTCGTTTAGCTTTTCTCTTGCCAAATGGGAATTGTATGAAGTACAGTAGATCCTGCTGGTAACCCATCAGTAAAGAAAGAAAGATAATAAAAAAAAAATAATAAAATAAATAAAAAACGATGTACTGTAAAATTCAAATATATGATCAAACTAATTTTCACGTTTGAAATTTCGACCTGTTGGAAGTTGGAAGCACCCAGGCAAACATATATTTTCGCCCCCGTGAAAAAAATAAAATAAAATAAAACAAAATGAATAAATAAATAATAATAATAAAAGCTATGGTGACCATCCCCGCTGACCCAGTTAAGCAGACGCCTATGCCAGAATTAAATCAAAAGACGTGATTTTAATATTTTGTGCAAGTTTTGTTTAAAACTTTAAACTCATTTTTCTCCAAATTCCTTTTTATAAGTTCTAATATGCTTAATTCCTAAAATTTTTCATTTTTATCTAAGATTGTTTTGAAAGAAATTTAAGGAAATATAATTCTCATTAAGAAAATTAGGCATAACATAAAACAGCATATTATTAACTTAAAAATATTTATTTATTCATTTATTTATTTAAGATATATTAATTTTTAAGCATGGCTACATTTCTATTAAATTTTAAAATAAATAATTTTGTCATATTGAGCGAAATGTATGAAATATTACGCTGCACGTGAAAATAATAATAATAGAAAATTGAACAATAAATGGAAAAAATAAATTTTCGTCTTCTGGGCCATCTTATTCATAAAATTCTGCAATTAAGTAAGTAAAATTACTATTTTGATTTTTGTTTCGAATGTCAGTTTTATAAAGTCCAGTAGTATAACACAATTCTTTTGCAATCAAAGGTGGAGAATTTTCGGAAAATTTACTTTTTAAGAACTTTTTCTTTTCTTTCTTTCTTTCTTTCTTTCTTTTTTTGGTTTATATTGTAGCTAATGCAACACACACGGTTGTTACAATGACATAGCTGCAAAATTTACTGAAAATAATTTCTATTGCCGTATTTTGCATCAAATATACAGAAATGCTTGAAAAATTATATCAATAATTACACTTTTAATCAATTATCGATATCTACACTAATAAAAATTTCAAAAGAAAAACTACTGATAATCATTTGTCTTTAGTTATTTATGGAAAATTACAGAGAAAGTAAATGGAGATATTAAAAAATCTATTTTATATAAATTTTAATGACTATGATTAATTATAGAGGAGACTATGTTTGTAACTAAGAATGCTTTTTTTTTTTTTTTTTTTTTTGAGAAGTTAAATAAACAAAATAAATAAAAATACATAATAAAAATTGATAATTTCGATTACTTACTTTTAACTAAGAATTATTGTAAATTTACAGAGAACATGGATAAATATTTTAGTAAATTTATATAAAACGTTATTACAGTACACATTAAGTAACCCCAGCAAGATAAGTGCCACAACTCAAAAATGTAGTAAAAAAAAAAATCATCTTAAAGGTAACAATAAAAACATTGACTAATCTACAATAAAACGGATATAACAGCCTCTCAGGTAGATAAATTGCGAAAAAGAGTAGAGAGGTGATGCTTTACGTGTACGTAGGGTACTTCATATACATTTTTTAATACTGGAGTAATTTTTACTTAAATTTAACCAGCTCGGGATATGTTATCAGGACAATAAAAATCTCGGTCGAGTCGTAGATGAGGCATCCAGCTCAAAGGGGGTGGAAAAGGTGGGGGATGGAAATTTTCATTTGCCCATAATTTTTTTAATATTGAAAATAGGAAATTGCTTAAAATCAGGCAAAATGCCGCCTTACCCTAAAGAACAATTTTTGTATTTAAAATTTTTCGATAACTTCAGTTGCTTAAAAGTTACAAGTTAAAAAGTGTTTTTTCGTCAATTGTGATGAAGCCGACTTTTTCTATAGCTTTAATTTCTTAAATTTATAATCTGATGCTTACGTCGCGTGCAAACGATAATAAAAAAGATCACTGAAAATATAAAAAACATGGTAACAGCTTTAATTAATTATTTAAAAATATAAAATTGAGGTAATACGTTAGTCTTGGTAAAAATATCGTTTGTGGGGAATAGTTTAGAACGCCGGTTTACGCAAGAATTTAAAGTTTACGATTGGAATTGAGAGTAATACGTTACAGCTTCCTTTGATTTTTTATCTTGTGAAAACAAGATATTGGTCTGTGAACAGATATGAGGTTTTTGCGTGGGAAGAAAATATAATGACGTCAAAACTGCCATTTTTCATCGCCGAGATCACCAAATTTTGTCATCAAATAACGAATTTCGTCGCCAAGTCAAAACTTTCGTCAACAACTGTCAAATTTTCACAAATTTCAATCCTAAGTCGCAAGTTTTGTCACCAAATTGTATATCTTTATGTCTTCTATTTGTTGAATGATTATAAACTTGGATTTAAAAAAAACTGAATCATTTACTGACCAATAAATCTAGACTGAAATTTTTAGTAGAATGAATAGTACTAGTTGATAATTAAATTTCTTAAAAACAGAATAGCGACGTAAATAATGCAATGTGTGGGAACAAAGCCGTTGGCTAAGTATGCATTAATGCATATGTAATATTTCTTTACATTTGAAACATTAATGTAAAGGAATCTACCTTTGCCTTTAAGCTTGCCGAAAAGGGATTTTTTTCTTTTTTTTCTTTTTTTTTTTTTTTTAGATCACAGACAGAGGAACTATAACTAAAATAAAGAAAATTAAGGCTTTTATTATATTATGATTTTTTTAAGCTGAGATCAGTTAAAAACTGACTAATTTTCTTGCATATTTTTTCATTAATTTTCACTTGCATGTGAAGTTTTTCATGAATTGTTATTCCCGAACAAGAAAATTGAAGAGCAGTTTCCGCCTTTCTATAAAGTTCGATTTTTTTTTTCTATGAATGTTTTTAACTGGTTTTCTGGAAGTGCTTTATTATAGAAAAGTTGTCTTATTTTCCCAAAAAGACAATGCAATTATAATCAAAATTCAACAATAAAAAAGATATTTTATACGAATAAATATTTAAAAAATTACTTACGAGTATTATAAAGTTAATATCTGTGGCAATGTTTATATATTCTGTATTTCAGCGACTTTATTTCTTGAAAATTTGATGAAATTACTTTTGAAGAATGAGGCAAAGCCAAAGAAAATTTAAGGCTTATTATTAAAATTTTAAACCTAAGATCAATTGATATTGTCTAATTTCTAAGACATTCTTGCTTTCATTTTCAATCTTAAGTAAATTAAAATTTTCAAGTACTGTCTCCGATCAAGAAATTCCAATAGTATTTTTTGTTTTTCTATAAATTACGGATATTTAATTTTTATTCACTAGACGTTTCAATTGTTTTCTTTCTTTCTTTTTTTTTTTTTTTTTTTTTTTTTTTTTGTTAGGTGGGGGGGGGGGGGACGCGGTAGCCCAGTCAGTAGAGCGCCGGGCTCGTGATTGGAAGATTGCGGGCTTGATTCTCGAACAGACCAAAGACTGTTGTGTACTCTAATGGTGACTAGTGCACGTAAAATCTGTCATGTCAATGTCCTCCATGTTCCCATCAAAATTATACCTCTGGGAGTCATCGAAGCGGGAGAGCCATCCCTTCCGTGGAGGATCAGAATTATGATGGCATGTCTCCGGACCACCACTCGAGGCGAGTCCCAGACCATCACCAATTGCCCATTGCTCAACCCTAGTGCGACGTAAAACCCAACCAACATTCGACAAATTAAAAGAGATTTTATGAAAAATAATTGTTTAAAAAATTAAATACTCCTATAAAGTTGCATACCCACATTCATTTTCGTTTGTAAGTGTATGAAACTTTTCATTTGTTCTTATTTCCCAACAAGAAAATCCAATGGTGTTTTTTTTTTTTTTTTTTTTTTTTTTTTTTTTAATAAAGTACGGAATGATTATAATTTTTTAAGTGGATGTTTTTTAACCGGTTTTCTGATAGTGACAGTCAGATAGTGCTTTCTTATGGAAAAGTTGCAATATTAACCCAAATTACTATAAAGTATTCATTCCTTTTCAACTCTTCCTTTCCTGCGCGTGTACGCTTTTTTGTTCTAATATATAATTTGTAAAATGTTTCGCAAAGGTTAGTTGGAATTATTATGTACGAAGGCTTAAGTCTCAACTCCTTTAAATCATAAATTCACAAAACATCATATGTATGATGATCGCTTATAGCTGCTCTGTTTCAATTGTATTATTGTGAACAAACCAGTAATTGAGCAATAAATGGAAATTTCTTAAAGTTTTATACTTTTCTAATATAATCATTGATAAAATTTTTGAATATTTAACAACAACTGGAAATAAATTCTTTGTTATTTTCTCTACAATTATGTTATATAGAATAATAGTTTCAAAGTGAGATTAGATTGGATTTTGGGAATAAGGCCGATTGACTGCTGTAGGTCCTAGGCCTGAGAGGGAGTGCCCTCCGTGGCGGTCTATCTAAGGGGTCCTACCCTAGCCCGTATTTAAAAAGTTTTGGAGAAAACCACGGAAACACCGAAAAGCTAGGTCGACGAGCGCGACCTGGGATCGAACACGTCACTTCAGGTCTACCAGCTTTGAGCGCAGAATCACACGGCCACCGGTGGGCCGTTTCAAAATGCGATTTTGCTAGTACCATTACCTCCCCCCTCCCCTGAAATGTACAAATTTGTTTAAAATTTTCAATCTGTACTATATTCTAAAGAATTAACATTGTGTGCTATAATTTGAACCGCCTCCCAAAAAATTAACTACCAACAGCCTTAGATAGGGGGCGGAGTATATCAAGTGCATGTTTTTGTAGCAATTAGTCAAATTTGTAAATTTTAATTGGAGGGGGATTTAATTTAATAAATTCTAATAATTCAACTTTTAACACATCTGAAAAATTAGTATTGTATTTTTTTGCGAAATAATAATTTTTTATTTCTTCGGCTGATAGCATCAGGGATTTTGTATGGTTGTAGTATTATAGGTGTTTTATCAATGACGATGATCGCTGTACTTACCGGTAAGTTAAGTTTTTTTTATGCCTATTTATTAAAGATATTTGAATTCATTTGTCTATCATAATCGCCTTGCGTTTTATTGATTTTTGAAATTATTATTATTATTATTATTGTAAAAATTCGATTTCTTCCTTTCCTCCTTATACACAATACGATAATTCAACATGAAGTATTTCTCAACAGAGGAACCAATTTATTCGTCTAATATCGCTATAGTCAAATTCATCGTTAGGTGTTCTTTCATAAACATGCTTTTTTCTTTTGTCTTTTCTTTGGGATCAAATTTAGGATTAAGGCTCTTTGGATTAATTAGGGTAAATTAGGACTAAGGTTTAGTTAAAGTCAAGGTCATTGAAAGCCCATGTTAACTTACGGAGAAATTTGTCCCATTATTATTCATTACATATTATACATTTTTAGTTCCCCATCATACTATAGGTAAGGTAATCGTGAAAATTTTCGACCTCCGTTTTTTGACTGTTTTATACGTTTTCAGGTGAGGATTCCGAAAATGACAAAATTTGTATGATGTCCGTCTGTAGGGTGTCTGTTAGTTTGTTAGTCCGTTAGTGTGTTAGTATGTTAGTCTGTGTACACAATATCTCAAAAAAAAAAAAAAAAAATGACGCATAGAAGTCAGATCAGTTTTAAAATATTATCTATAATATTTTCGTCGTAATGATGTCACACTACTTTTGAAATATTATTTAAGATACTCGCATGAATATAATTGACTATGAATTTCCCAATATAAAAATTTCGTAAGTTATTGGAAATTTACGAATTTCTTAACATGGCAGAATAGGGCAAAATTTCACATAAACGTCAATCTTGAGTGATATTTTCATCGTAAAGATGTCAGACCCCTTTTTAAATATTATTTAGGATACTGGTATAAATATCATAGATTACGATTTTCCCAATTTAAAAAAATCGTAAGTTATTTGGAATTTACGATTTGCATAAATGGCAGAATAGGGCAGAATTGAGGATAAACGTCCATTTTGAGGATCATAAATATATCAGACTACTTCAGAAGAACATTTAAGATACTTGTTTGAACATGATTGGCTACAAATATTATAATAGGAAAGTTTCGTATGTTATTCATAATTTAAGATTTTATCAACATAGCAAAATTGAAAAATTTCCATATAAATATGCATTTTGAGGATTGTTGCATTGGAAATAGTAGCATGAAAATAAAATATGAAACTGACTTTCATGGTGTTTGAATGACCTTGATAAATCCTTTCAGAGGTTTTAGTAGAAACCCCGGAAATTTTCGTAACCTGTTTTCTACGAAGCGTTGTCTGAATAATTATCTCGCCGTTTTCCGCTAATTTCTCTCAGAATTTTAAGAAACTTTATTCAAAATCATCTTAGTTCAATACCTACAAACTTTGTTTCCTCTTGAACAAGTCACATGAAAAATGTGTACTGATATTTTGAATCAAATTTTATATACTGTTATTCAATTCAAATTTAAGGTGAAAATTAAAGACCGAAAATAAAAGTGAATCAATAAACAAAAATGCACCAGAGATAAAATTTTGCGAAATACTCCTCTCAGACGTAGTGATCACCCCTCTTGAAAATAGACTCAACTTCTTTTTCTTTCTTTCTTTCTTTTTCTTTTTCTTTTTCTTTTTTTCTCTTTCTTTTTTTTTTTTTTGTTTCAAATTGAAGAACGAATAGTATAAGAGTTTATTTCATTCTTGTTTATAGTTCATTTCTTAATTTACTTTTTAAATTTACTTATTTTTGTACTTTGTTAAAATTTTTATTTTTATTTTTTTCGCCCTAAATTAAATAAAATTAGTATCGCCCAGTAATCGGATCTCGACCACCTTTTTTGAGTAAGCACAGCGCCGTGTTAATTCACCCACACTTTCACCGGCCCCCGACATGATCGTAAGTTTCAGACTTTATCAATACACTGCAGAATGAAGGCCTCGTCTAGGTGAATCTGACCTTTTTCTACAATTCTTCTCCATTTTGTTTTTCCAAACTTCAAAATTTGATCGCTCCAACGACACAGTGATACCTTCCTCGGTCTTTTCTTATCTTTCAGAATGCAAAATACGACTTTGGTGTCTGTCTATCATTATTTCTTCTCGCAAGGTGACTCCATTTTAAATTCTTAACACCAGAAATAACATCCTTAACTTTGGTTTGCTTAATTATCCAAGTGTTTGGCTTTCTGTCTCTTCAGGTGAATCCTAACATGTTTCTCTCCATGCATCTCTGAGTTGTTTGATGTTTTTGTATTGTTTTATATGTTCATGTCCAAGTTTCTGAAACCATAAGTTAAAACAGGCGAAATGCACTGATCAAAAACTTTTCTTTTCAAAGAAATTGGGAGATTCGTTTTGAATATAGCGCTATTTCTGCAGAATGCTCTCCACGCAAGTTTAACTCGGCTGTTAATTTCTTTCATGGTGTCCTATTCATCGGAAGGACTTGTCTCAGATATGTAGAACAGCATACCGTTTTTAACTTATCCATATCAATAGTGATTCATATCAATCCATACCTTCAGTGAAGAAACAAAGGAATTTGCCATAATTTTTGTTTTATTGAGGCACTGTGGGTCATTTTCAATCCACCGAGTTTGCTTTCTTTGTTTAATTCCTGAAGCATTTCTTACAAATCCTCAGATGACGAGGTAAGCAGTATACTTCTCGTAAACTCTCTTCTTCTCGTAAACTAATGTCGAGTGAATCTACTCTCAAAAGCTGATAGACGTGAGGTGCCGGGTTCGATCTTAGGTTGCACTCGTCGGTCTAACCGCTCGGCATTTTCTGTGCTCTTCTCCAAAACTGGCGCAAATGCGGGTTAGGATCATTTAAAAAAAACCTGCTGGAGGGCATTTACATCCTTAGACCCAGACACCTATGCCTATAATAGTCAACTGGCCTTAATTCCCAACACCAACACCTCATAAACGAAATTTTGCTAACACACCATACCCACGATCAGAGAAGTAGTCATTTTCCAAAAATGGGTGTATTATGTTTAGAATATCTCAAAAAGTATAAATTCATCGAAACTCGGAATTCATTGAAAACTTTCAGGAAGCAATATTTTCTTCTACAACATATTATTTAGCTCATTCAATAACAACTTATTGGCGTTTAAAGTATGAGCCAAAACCACAAGTAACTGTTCTAAATGAAATGCGGGTTTTATGAAATTTGGGGACAAGAACTAAATACAGAAAATCTTGACTGCTTTTGTTTTAATTTTAATTTCTTATACAATGCCTTTAATTTATTACTGATTTTTTTTTTTTTTTTTTTTTTTTTTGTTTTTTGTTTAAGGAGAATAAAATTCTCGTTAACATAACTATCATAAAGTCTTTGAGCATAATGTTTTTTACATATGATTGCAAAATTTCTGTTAGATTTGTCGATATATAAAATTATAAATTTAGCTTGTCATTTTTTAATTGAAGCTTTTAAATCTGCATAAATATTATTTTTGAAATCCCATCATAATTTTTTATATAAATATCTTTCAAATCTCTTTGTATATGATACCTCCACTAGTTGAATACTCAATAGGTAATCTGTATCTAAGAGCCATTTTCTATATGAAAAAATCGATATTTTTTCTAAATTCTTTCATGAACTATCTTTCTAGACAAGATTCCTTTTAATCTGTATTTTGTACCGTATTTCATTTATTTCTGCAGAAAAATATTCGGAACTATATCCAAATCTCTATTAAGAAGATATCCATGATCTTCATAAACGTATCTGAGATACTTAGTTTCTTGACAATAGCATACGCTTTTTTCCCTCTGAAATTCTTTGCGAAATTCTTGTAATTATATATCGTTTTGCTTATGGACTTATCATATTTAAAAGCCTTAGCAATATATATATATATATATTTTTAAGATGCAAAATATTGTTGTATTTATTTATTATAGTGTTAAAGTTAACTTTTTCATAATGTTGACCAACATAATCCAACACTAAGTAAATTATATTGTTTGATTTTATTTCTCTCTCTTTTTTTTTAATAGTTCATTAAAAATTGTTTTCTCATTCTATATTTTAATAAATCTAAACTCATGTGAACTACTATAGTTCCGATATTTTCACTAGAATTCAACCCATGATATAAATCTATCAATTGTGTTTTTCTTACATAAAAAATTATGTTCTTAATTAAAATTTTATCGCTATATTTATCCTTATCAATTAAATTCATGATCTTTTAGAAATTTTTACTTATTTCTATCTTTAAAATGTTGAACGTTAGGTATAGATTCACAGTTCTTCCAGTGGTTTAACTTATCATAAATTGAATCGCAGATATCCATCCTTCTAGATTCATTTAAATCATCCCCTTCCCCCCCTCCCCCCCCCCGGCCTTTTTAATAAATCATTTAAGCCACACGGGTAAATTGTACCATACTTTAATATATTCTCACTTTCACATATTTTGCGATCATATTTATTTGGCACAATATTTGGTATAGAGATTATTGCAATATTGTCAATTCCATGTTTTGCAAAATGTCCAATTTCCACATGTTGGTCTTCCTCATTTAGTTTATTAAATCTAATATTAATTCCGTAGGAAATCTCACCTATATATGCTATATTAATATGATGTCTTTCACGGTGAAAATATTTTGAAATATAATAATCAGCAGGCGTAAATATTGAACTAAAATAAAAAAAATAATTACAAGATAAAAAGAACTTTTTATATACCATGTTTTTAAATTTTCTGTTGAATCATATAAACATTAACGAAGTCAGCGGAAATCCGAAATAATTGGC
The DNA here is from genome assembly GCA_963930645.1 of Salticus scenicus. NCBI lineage: Eukaryota > Metazoa > Arthropoda > Arachnida > Araneae > Salticidae > Salticus > Salticus scenicus. The sequence continues at coordinate 324,567,061 of OZ005652.1, forward strand.
TAAAAGTATTAAAAAAATGCATTGTCACCGTGTTCTGAGCTATTTTGAAAGTTTCAAATTTCTTGCTAATCGGGAAGTTATATGATTGTTGAATCATAAAAACGCTACCGAAGGCAGTGGGGACCCGAAGCAATTGACTAAAAGTATTATGAAATATGTCTTATCACCGTGTCCTGAGCTATTCTGAAAGTTCCAAATGTCTAGTTAGTCGGAAAGTTATGATTGTTAAATCATATAAACGCTACCGAAGGCAACAGGGACCCGAAACAATTGGCTAAAAATATTTAAAATATGCATTGTCATCGTGTTCTAATTTATTCTAAAAGTTTCAAATGTCTGGCTAGTCGTGAAGTTATATGATTGTTGAATCATATAAACGCTACCGAAGGCAGCGGGGTTGTTGTTGTTGTCGTTGTAGGATTCTTTAAGGCGTATTGAATTATGTGGCCTAGGCCTATGGGGGGGGGAGGGGGAATGCCTTCCGTGGAAGGTCTTTCTAAGGGGTCTTAGCACGTAGGACCCCTTAGATCCTACGGGCTAGGACCCCTTAGAAAGATCCCCACGGAGGAAGGCAACGGGGACCCAAAAACATTGGCTAAAAGTATTTAAAAATATGCATTGTCTTCTTTTACTGAGCTTTTTTAAAAGTTTCAAATTTCTAGCTAGTCGGGAAGTTATGTGATTGTTGAATCATATAAACGCTACTGAAGGTAGCGGGGACCTAAAACAATTGTATAAAACTATTAAAAAAAAAAAAAAAAATGCATTGCCACGATGTTCTCAGCTATTCTGAAAGTTTCAAATGTCTAGCTAGTCGGGAAGTTAGTTAAAACTCGATTGCAAGATTTGTACTGGACTAACAAATAAGAATCGATGTTAATAAAAACGTAATAATTGTATATTCATCAGATAGTAATTGTATAACGAAGAATAAAATCAAAAGCAAATGTCACGAATAATAATAATAATAATTTTAAATTGTAACAAATATTTTGCTTTGAAAGACCATATGATTCTTCAACAAGCGATAAAAAAGAAGGTCTGCTATCACACTGTAATTATGCTTTTTTTATTTTATTTTATTGGTGAAAAACGGCGCCTAATTATTTTGACTGAAAAGTATTTTTATTATTAATAAGAGTAGGTTTCTAATTTATGTTGTTGTTGTATAAAGTTGGTATCATTTAATAGAAAATATTATATTTCAGTCCAGTGTACCTGCATTAAAAATTACAATTTAAATAAAAGATAAAACAGTTATGTTTAGTTTAACTCGATGTTTTAAACTCCAATCCATTAATCAAATGAAAATTTTGCCATGCAATGATCTCAGTGTGTTTACGCATTATACTATAACCAACAAAATGTCTTACTTAAAAATATAACAATATATATATATATAAATACATACAAAAAAAAAAAAAAAAGCGAATAGGATTTGTTGGATTAAAAAATTATTATTATTATTATTTCAATTTAAAACATTTTTCACTGCACTTTTATCCAGCCGAAATAATTCTTTCGATTTGAATAAAAGTTTTAATTTAAATTCTGGAATATTTTTAAAAGAGAGAGAGAGGAACTCTTCAAAATATATTCTGTTTATTAAATAATTTTCTCTGTTGAAAAAAATATAACAATAATGTATGAAGTTAGTGATTTACAAAAATATTTGTAATATTAGAAGTAATTTGTAAGAATTACTCAAATCGGAAACATAATCTATAGCAACTTTATGAAAGACACACATTTTCAAAAAAATTCACAGCAAGAGACTTAGCAGCTTTGAAGATATCCACAAAAATTCCTAACCCTCTTCTACATACAAAGGGGTGTGTCATTTGACAGTTTACAAATTACATACGACACATGTTTTCCGCTTCTACAATACGAATACACAGGGGAATTTCTCACTTCTCTATAGACTCTTATTAGCGCCTGAAGCTTTCTTACCAAACGAAATCCCTACATCTATATCCCTACATACCATAAATCCGTGTGAAGGAAAGAGGATAATAGATAATTGCGTTTTAGAAACGGCAGCGCCATCTATGTCACACACTTCACACACACATCCGTACATTATAAACAAACCGAGGACCACCAAAAAAATATATGAGGATCTTTGTATGACATAGTAGATTACGAATATGGGTCGATTTCGTTCCGAGGTCCGGCAAAACGGTCCTCGCAACGAAATTGGTCCTCGCAGTGTTGGTATGTAAACGGACAGTGGTCCTCGCATGGTAGGGTAAACGAACGCACACACACACACACACACACACACACACACACAGGCAAAATTTTCTGAAGTCATTTTCGGCTTTCATGGGGTGTAAAACGTGAAGATATCGCAAAATTTTTTGATTCTGACAAATTTACAGACAAAACTCTGATTTTATTAATATAGATTTAGCTAAATAAACTCTGTGCTCAAATTTTCAATCTCGAAATTATTATTATTATTATTATTGTTATTACTATTATCATTAATTTCTCACTAAGATAATAATTTCTCACTGAGATATTCTAAAAATACGAATCGGCAAAATACCATACCATTACATGGGAGGAAGAAACGGTACCATGACTGCAATATAGCCTTAAAAAATAAAAAGTTAAATAAAAATATTAATTTCTAAAATACACTACTAAAATATTAAACCTTAAAACATAATTTCTTAAAATATAAGTTGCATCTAAATTAGTGAAGTTAGAATCATTCTTTTGGCAAAATATTGAACTTTTTTTTTTTTTTTTAACACTATAAAAATCACTATATCTATATATCTATATATGTTTTTGAAATTTAATAATTTTTACGCTATTAACTAAACGTTAATGTATCAGAAAGTGAAGTAGTAAATAAATTGATATTACAAAAATTATTATTTCTATGGTCAAATATAATCTTCTGTTTTGTAATCTTTTCATTACGTTTATTTATAAATGTATTTAATTTGTAATTGAAAAATTCTTAAATGCATAAATTATATAGAAAAATCTATGCCCTTAATAAGCTGTTTGATTTCGAAATTGTAGTTTGACAACTCTCCATAACTTTTAACGTCGAGTTTTCTCTTCGGCGTGATGTTTTGACAGCACATCAAGCAAAGGCATTGTTGAAATGTGACAGCTCCACGATCATATTTGGAGAGTCATTTCACTCTTTACTTTCCTCAAAGCCACTTATAATTTAATTTGCTCTCTTTGGAGGCAGATGATAAAGTAAAATATTGTATAGTTTTCCACAAGTTTAATTAAAAATAACTTATTCTTTAAAATTTTCAAAAGATATATCTGTATGTTGTAAGTTGAAGTATTTTATTTACAATGATAACCTGAAATAAGTACAAGCTTTGTAACAATATAAGACATTTAAGTATGTTTAGTATAAATACGTTACAGTAAATAATATTAATTTATTAATAGAAACCTTCCATTTTAAGAGAAATTTAAGGTTCAAACTGTATTCCCATACAGCACAGAAGGTTTCAGTTATATTGCATAAAACTTACAATCTTTCAAAAACGTAATTCATTTAAATATGATCTCTGATACCTTTCTGAAACATTCGCCCTTTTCTATGTTCTACCTGTTAAATGATTTAAACGTTTCTGTTACGTATCCGATTTTTTGTTACGATAGTGGACATTTCTACACATTTTTAAAAGTTATCGGAAAGCAAACTGAACGTTTCGAAACATTTCTGAAATATTTACAATGTTTCCATGTTATATGATTATCAAGTTTCTGGAATATTTTGTGCTGTTAAGGTTCTGGTTACGACATATGAAAATCTATTTGATTACAACATATACTAATCTATTTGGTTACAAGATAAACAAATCTATTTGATTACAACTTACACAAATCTATGGCAGGGCTATAACAGGCGATTTTTTTTTCTTTTCGTACTACTATTTCCAAAAAATAAAATTTATAATATATTTACGTAGGTAAATCTACAGTTTGTCTGATATTATAAATTATATGTTATGGAAATTGTGGTACGAAAGTAAAAAAAAAAAAAAAAAAAAAAAAAAAAGTCACCTGTAGCAGCCCTGTATTTGGTTACAACATATAAATCCAATTAACCTTACAGCACGTGCGCTCATAAATTTTACATGAACACACACGTGTCGTATTTTTTAAGACAGCTATTATTTTACGATTTTTGGCACGTAAAACGACAAAAATGAATGAACATTGGAAGTAAATTTGTTAAATAAAAAAAAACATTAGCCTTATTGTAGCAAAATTGCAAAGTCACCATCAGACATCCCAGCTACAACATGCGAAAAAACACCTTAAAAGCGAATTTGTCGTAAATTTTGTGCAGACACGCGTGTTAAAAAAAAAAACGAAGAGCAAGTATAAAATAATTTTTAAAAAAAAAGTATAAAAATCTCAAGAAAGTAAATCATAAAACAAATTTTGCTTAGACACAAAAAATAAATTACTCTAAAAGTTCGGAAACAGAACTTTCATAACAGACACTTTTAAAATTCTAAGATATATGTAAATATATCAGTTTTAGTCTCTTTTGAATAATTTAAAGAACTTTTGATAAATAGGTCATGATATGGGTTTGCTATTCCATACTTCCATGTAAAAGATCTGCATTATCAAAGCATATATATATATATATATTGAAAATATGAACGTTTTGTTAAACATTAGGGCTGTGCCGACTTATCGATTAATAGGTTCAGTTAATCGAACGGTGCTTAATCCAGATCAATTTTTTTAATCGAGTTAATCGGCTCGATTAATTCGATTGAAATTTTTCAAACTACAAATTAAAGTAAAAATTTTAAGTGCTGTTCTGCCTACAAATATTTTTTCACATATTTTGCTAACAAACATTCAAAGACGTTTCCATCAAATAATAAGAAAAGAAAAGAAAAAGTACCTCTTAAAAGAAGTTGTTACCTTTTTAAATATAGAGAAAATGGAAAAGACAGCTCTTATACAAAATACCGTTTTATGTCCGTGCTGGGCTGGGGGAATAGGTTTCCCAGAAACAAGAAGCTTCTAAGGAACAAAAATGCTCAAAATACAGAAAAAGACTATGTTTTCCACTATTCCTTTGATGGGGGAGGTGCCAACTGGGTTTCGTAATACCTTCGAGTGGTTATTGTTCGTTCAGAAATGCTGATAATAACTATTGAAATAGAAATAGAAAATAAAATTATGTTTTCTGTACTGAAATGAGGATGTTTGATTGGTTGGGGCACTAGTACTGCGCAATCCGAAATGACGAAGAACACTTAAATATAAAAACAACAAAAAATTTGAGATTTTTATAATAGTGATATGGAATTTTTGGAATTAATTTAAAAATAGTGACAAGCGAGGTGGGCAAAGCTTACTGGTATAAAATAAAAGCACGTATAAATTCACCTAATTTTTCTTTCAAAATGAATTGAAAATTAATTTATTAAAATTAAAATTAAATAAATGAAAATATTTATATAAAATTAGCACTTAAAGTCATCAACTATTACGCTGAAAATTGATTTAAATTTTACTTATGAAACGTATTTAATCAATTAAACAAAAATAAATGATTTTTTTTTTTTTTTTTTTTTGAAAAACTTATGAATAAAATAATATTGTAGAAATTTTGTTTGTTAGAATATAAAATTAAAAATGAATATCAGTTATTTCTCAGCTATATTTCCGCATAAAAATTTTACTTGTGTATATATTAAGGATATATATTTTCATTATTTATTTGCATGTTCATTATTATTATTATTTATTGTTTAAGAAACTAACTAAATTAACATCTATATCATTTTTACGGTTTGTTGTCCACTATACAGAAAAAAGAATGTATAGGAAAATTTTATTCATCATTTAAATAAAATTGTATAAAGTAATAATAAATAAAATTGTAAAAATTAAAATTGACTAAAAATTCGATTAATCGACCGATTAATCGATTAATGAACTACGTTTAACCCAATTAAAACTGTTAATTGATTCCCACCCCTATTAAACTTTCATATATATATATATATATATATATATATATTGGTTAAACATTTGAAAGTTATATTCCAAAGTGTGAAAGTTTTAGATTTCTGAGTTATATTATATATAACTTGCTTTTTTAGGAAAAAAAAAAAATAAAAAAAAAAAAAATAGTTAGACCATGCAGTTTTGTAAAACTCTGAATATTTTTGACATATACCACTACAATACACAAATGGCATACTATTCCATACCATCTTCTTCAGTTTTCAAAAATGTGAACTATATTTTTTCTTCAGAAATTAAAAATCGCGTACACAGGGGGAAAATGCACAAAATGCTTTAAAATTTTTTTACAGATAAGAGCTCTAAATACATTTTTAAATGATATTCAAAATTTTAAAATATTTATGCATATGTATAGTAATGTTGTTACATTAGAGTCATCTGTTATTTTTACTTTCCGAACACTATAGTGAGGAAAGTATTGTAATCATGCCAAAAATCCGAATTTGAGATTTTGATGTTTCTATACGTTTCGAGGTCCCCTGAGTCCGTTTTCACTATTTTTGCGATGATGTATGTAGGTGTGTATGTATGTATGTATGTGTGTGTGTGTGTATGTCTGTGAGTGAATACGCTAGCGTCTAAACGCTTTGATCGAATAAGCTGAAAGTTGGTACGTATATTGTAAATCACTATAGTACGAACCCTATAGATTTTGGTGAATCTAGCTACGTATATTGTAAATCACTATAGTACGAACCCTATAGATTTTGGTGAATCTAGCACTCATAGTTTTTTTACAGGGACACAAAGAAAAATTCTTGATCATTATGGCCTATGGGGCAAAATTTTTAAAAGTGTGATAGCGTCTAAACGCCTTATTAATCTGAGCAAAAATTTAGACACATGTTGTAGGTCACAGTTGCACCAACGGTATAGATTTTGGTGAATCTAGCGCTTACAGTTCAGTAGCCTTAAATAAAACATCGTGTAATATATGGATAAAAATACTCAAACACTCAATTATGGTTTTTTCTCTTTTGTTTGTTTAACAGCTTCTCTTTCTTTACTTTAGTTACAAAACTGTTAATTACTCAATGTTCGGAAAGTCGAGTGGAGTCACTCCAGATTTTTTTCTCGAGTATTAAATAAAATTTTCAAATGGGTCCAAAATAATTTCACGAAAAATAATTAAAATGGTAGCTATTATAACTTTATTAAGCATACTCCTTCTACTCCATAAACTTGCATTGCGAATTAAAAAAAAAAAAAAAAAAAAAAAAAAAAATCTAAACAAAAATATGAATATAAACATACGTGCTTAGCTCTGTACATTCTTAACTCAGAAAAATAATCAATGTAACACATTTTTTTTTTTCCAAAGTCTTTAAAACCGAAATTTCTTGAAATTGCATAAAACGCTTGGATACAAGATGTTTCAGTCACTAAGAAACGAAATAATTATCTAATTTAAAGTATCTTTTGTTTTTAGAACATTCGCACTCAGACGCTAGTGATTTATTGCCTTCCTTATAAACTTCGTTGATGCAGATTGGCTAAGTGACTCGATATTCTCCTGGGAATTTAAGGTGGTTCATCTAAGCTAATGGACTGTAACAATTATTAAAATGTCAAAGTTTATAGAGTTTGCATGTAATCATGGGCACTCAGTAGAATTAAATAATGATACATGTTTTAAACATAAGGTAAAAATAAAAATTTGAATAGTTGACGTTATTAATGTTCAAGATAATACAAAAAAAAATTACATACAAATGTAAAAAACACATATTAATAATAATAATAATAATAATAATAATAATAATAACATTACATATATATATATATGTGTGTGTGTGTGTGCGTGCGTGTTTGTGTCATTCTGGTTAACTAAAATATCAAGTATTTTTTAAATATTAATTAACTAGCACAGGTTATGCCCGCTTCGCTGGTCGCTATATTTCAACGAATTTTCAAAAGAATTGAATTACTGTTTATTTTTATATCACATTATACATAAAATATTAATATACATACATACATATATAAAATATATATTGAAATTGCTCTAAACCTCGCTTCGGATACCCGCTGAATACGGCAGCTCTTTTTCCGTCAGCACTATATCGGGTCATGGTTCCCACTACCTGCAGAAATATCTTTTCCAGGTACTTCAGTTTGGGTATTTATCGACGACAGGTGAATATGCTATTATTTAAGAACTACGATTTTAAAGATGATCGTACCTTAGCAACTATTGAATATTTTAGTTTTTGAACCATGTATTTTATAGCCCCCTCTCTTTACACTATATTACGATTTGATCCCGATCAATATAAAAAATAAAATAAAAAGTTTATTTTTTAAAATGAATTAAATAAGTAAAAAATAAAAAAAATTTAATGAAATATTTATTTTAATTAGTTTTACCCTTTCTACTATATACTACCATTTTTTTTTCTAATAAATACTACATATATATTTTTTTCAAAAGAACTAATTTTAAAAAAATGAAAAATAAAAAGTTGTTATACTATAAAAAATATGCATAAACATAACTGCTACATAGCGTTTTTAAATTTGAAATTTAATATACTTAATTTTTTCTACTGCATTACCACTTGATTTTCAATAAATATCATATATTTAAAAAGAAAAAAAAAAGATTTCACCTTCAAATGAATGAATTAAATAAATAAAAAATAAAAAGCGGAGTCTTTTTGTTAAATTTCAAGCTGCTACAGAACATTTTCTCAAGTATACGGTGACTAATCTCTAGTCTCCAGTCTCTAAAAGAACGTACCTTTTCATGCCCTTAAATGTTAAATTGTAGAAAAACCTCGTCTTTTAACTTAATTAGGACCTAAGCGAACACAATTTACTAAGTTTCAAGCTTCTACAAGTAACCATTGCAGTTATACGGTGATAAGACTTAAAAACTGCGATACCTCTTTTCACCCCTTTAGAAGTTAAATTTCAAAAGATTCTCAGCTTTTATAGAACTAAGGCCCTATGAGGATACATTACGCTAAATTTGTTTTTGAAACATTTATAGAAAAACACACCAGATATCTGGTAAAAATTATCAAAAACTTCAACACATTCTTACAACTCCTTAAGAGTTAAATTTCGTTAAATCCGTACTTACTGAGCCACTCCGTTATGAGAGGACTCTGGTATCCAAATGTCATATTTTTAGCTACTCCGATATAGAAATGGCCCTTTGATACATGAATCAATGAATCAGAAGTATTATCGCATTTGTATATACCAATAAATTTATTTTTTGCAAAATAATTCAAATTCTTTGCAAAGTAATATTTTCAACATAGGGTAAGTGCACCAGTGATTGACACTTTAGAGCAATATCTGATGTTTTTAATGTTCTAGTCATGAGAAAATATTTTTAGAAATCTTAAGTTAGTACATATGGTATGAAATACATTCAGAACCACATATATGTTAAAATATATACATTTGATAACATTTTTTTTTTTAAATTAATTTTTATTTGACACCCACTCAATGTTCCAGTAATTGACACTGCCAGTTTTTCATTTTATCAGTATTTGGCACCCTATATTCCAATGTTTGACACTGCTAGTTATTCATTTTACCAATTATCAGCACCTTATGCTCCAGTGTTTGACATAAAATGTAAAAATTCTTATATGTAAAATATATAATTTTCTTATTTTTCTTATTTATTAATTATTTCGGTATAGATGTCAATTACTGGAGCACCTACCCTATACACCTATTAATAGAAATATATTTTAATATGTATTTGATGTTACGAATTCTAAAATCTATCAACTAAACTGAATTGATAAAATGTTTTACCCAGTTCTTATTTGTTAGATGACATTAAAAAAAAAAATTAAAACTAATGAAAACTTTAATTAACGTCAAATTAGATACCGCAAATATTGTCTCAAGTTATGTAACTTCTTAAAAATTTAAATCGAAACTTCAGAGAAAAAGAAAATGTATTCACTAAATTACTTTAAGATGAAAAAAAGAAATTGAAATCAACAGACCAGCTACTAAAATAGTAGCGTCAGTTTGAAAAATCTCTTTTTTGTCCTCCTCCTGCTTGAAATTCGTGATAAGTAATGATATATTTCGCAAACATGCTTGACAAGAAAATGAGATCACGTTGTATGTTACAAAATAATAATGAGAAGATGCTTCAGTGAATTAATGCATGCGTGATGAATAAAAATTTGTGACTTGATAGAATTACTTTTTCATCATTACTCAAAGTCTTTTAAAACAGTTTAAAAAAATTTCAATATGTTAGCTAATTAAAAATTACGAAGTTTTCTCGAATTATCAATTGATAACAAAAATACATTTAAAAATGTTATATTTTTATTAATACTATAATTAATAGAACATTTAATTAAATGTCAGATAAATAAATTTTAATAACTAACAAATGTTTTCTTCTTTAAATTTAGTCTGAACAGGCCTTATGATTTATTAAAACCAAATTTATTAATTACATTGGGAATTTTTATGTAACAAAATGGAGTTAAATTTGTAGCTAAAAATATTTTGATGCGCTTCATCCGATGATAGAGCTACATAGACACTGTAAAAAAATAATGAATTAAGATAATATAACATAATAGAGTTTAGCAAATGTAATTTCAAATCTACGTAATTATTAACTTTAATTAACATGAGATGCCTTACGAAATATGAGTAGCTTTTAATAAATTCGTTTAATTTTTAATAAAATTTAAAGAATGTTTTTCTCTTGGAAAGATACACGTTTAAAATTTATGAAAATAAAATTTATGATAGATTAATAAACATATTGGATTATATGTTTAATAATGCCGTAATAAATGGGAGTATCGTATTCTGTCGAAAATTTCGATATCGAGTTTTTGTTTTATTTACATGATTTAAGGTCTCCTAAGTTAAAAAAAAAAAAAAAAAAAAAAAAAAAAAAAAAAACGGTTTTTGGCAATTGATGTGTGTGTGTGTATGCGTATGGAAAATTTTCTGACTATCATATCTCTGAAATTATTAAAAATAAAACGACAAAACTTCAGTATTCATGTATATGTGTGTGTATGTGTCTGGAAAATTTTTTTACTATCATAGCTCTGAAATTATTAAAGATAGAACGACAAAACTTCAGAATACAGACAGATCTGTTGTACGCATAATTTTTTTTTTTACTTTCTGTGGAAATTCGAAAACCGGAAGGGGGACAACGAAACCGGAAGTGACAAAGGAAGTCCGTATCTCTAAAACTGCTCGATCGATTTTCTTTAAAGTTGCTATATAAACACCCTGTTAGATGTCCTTTCGTATGCATTAGTTGGTTAGTTCAGAAAATTTGATAGGCGTCCTATATAACTAGGTCAATTTGAGGTCTCGCAAGTGCGTTGCTTTAAAAAGGACAATACGGATTTTTTTCAAACTCGATATATTAACTCCCTTAGATATCTTTTCATATGTAACTGTTGTTTTTCTGTCAACAATTAAATTTCCCAAATTATGGTATGTCTCCGGATCACCTCTAGGGGCGGTGTGTCCTAGACCATCGCCAATTGCCCATCTGCGCAGCACTAGTGCGACGTAAAACCCATCCATCCATCCCAAATTATGGTAAAAGTCTGTATCTGAAAAACGGCACTAAAGATACTTTTTTTTTTTTTTTCTTGAAAATTGCTACATGTATCCCTTTTGCATGTATACGTGGTTATTACAGGAAAATTAATAATCATCCTGATTTGAACGGCAATTTGGGTTCAGAGAGGGCAGATCTTGCGAACAGGACTTAGAAAAAATTTTGTCTTCTAGTGCCCTCAGTTACAATACTAATCAATATACAACTTTAGTATCCCTGGATATCCAAGGGGCATTCGACAATATAGAATGGCCCCACATTCTTAACTCCCTATCAAAAGTTGAATGTCCGAGAAACTTGGCGGGAGTCATCCGATCGTACTTATCTGAGCGTTCCATCTTAATCGACTGGGGCTCAGGCTCTAGTGTGCATAGTCAACAGAAAGGTTGTCCACAGGGCTCGTGTCTCGGCCCGGTCCTGTGGACACTCATTGCTAATAACATACTGAATTCTATGAGCTCACAAGGCTTTGAATTATTTGCATTTGCGGATGACTTCACGTTAATTCTCTCGGGCAAACGCAGAAAAGATCTGGAGACCTTAGCTCAGGATGCCTTCACTGCTTTTTCCCAGCTGCTCAAAGACCTAAACCTTCAACTTTCACCCAATAAAACTCAATCTTTAACTTTCTCCAAACCACGTATACTGAAGAGAAAGCCGACGGTGAGGTTTGAGGGCAAAAGTGTAAAACATGTCGATCACTTGAAAATTTTAGGACTAACAATAGACAAAAACCTTAACTGGATTGAACATTTAAACTCACTTAAAATTAAACTTCTTATACATTATCATAACTCGTGCAAATTAATGGGTAAACAATGGGGTATAAGCACCAAAATGTTAAAAACATGGTATCTAACAATAGTGGAAAAAATCGTTACTTATGAGGCGGGAATCTGGGGAGGTAATCTTTCAAAAACAGCTATAGGAAAATTAAATTCATTGCAAAGGATGTTCCTCTTGCAACTGTCACGGGGTTATAAAACCATCTCCACTGATGCCCTCCACGTCATCACCGGTGTTCCTCCTTTACACCTCACTCTGAATTACGAATACAACAGAATAAACGTACTACAACTAAGAAACAAAGACCTACAAAAAATCCTATTTCCAGATGAAAAAATTCAACTCAAAATGGGCAGCTGGTTCATACACCCAGCAGAGGACTTTACGCATGCATTAATTAATACTAATATTAACTCCTTCTCTCCTACAGCCCCTGTGGCGATATATAGAGATGGATCTAAGACAGACCATGGTGTGGGTGCCGCATTTTGCGCCTTTGTTGACGGGGTCTTGGTTCATCAGTGGTCCTGTAGGCTTGGGGACTGTAACACTGTTTTCCAGGCTGAGATTTTCTCTATCAGCCAAGTAATTTCTTGGTCAATTTCCTATTTTACCAACTCGAAAATTTATATCTACAGTAACAGTCTCTCAGGTCTTCAGGCTCTGGCTCGCCACAGGAGTAACCATCCTATTATTCAGAAAATCAAATTAGATCTCCTGTCTAAGCCCGACACTTTCTCTTTAGCTCATGTCTCCGCTCACAGGGGTGTCGCGGGCAATGAAATGGCAGATCTCTTAGCAAAAACTGCCACTAAAAAGGAAGCAGTGGATTTCGTTCTGCCCCCCCCCCCCCCTCGTACATCAAAAGATATCTTAAAGCACGACTAAAGAAAGAATGGCAGCTATACTGGGATACATCTAAAGGTAGATTTACGTTTAACCTCCTCCCAAAAGTGTCAAATTATAACTTTGACCTTTCCCCAGGTTCAAATCACATCTTTACAAGTTTCATTGCTCGCGCACTCCACAATGTGAGTGCGTCGCTGAGGGTAATGCAAATCATTACTTTTTCTCATGCCCACTAACTCATGATTGGCGTATCCTTAACCCACCTAATAAACCTAACGACTGGCTTTTTAATATCGTTACCCGGCTTCCCCTACGTCAGAAACTAACCAGAATCTATAACTTCTTAATGCATCTTTCCAATTTGACCAACTAATTTTTCAATCTTCCAAGGCAGTTACCAACTTTTCTCTTGGAGGTCCATATAATTTTTCTTCACAAGCTTTTCCAAGCGAGGGATCAAGGCTCCATTCTTCTTTTCATATTCTTGTTCCTTGTCGCCCTCTGTCGTGTGAAAGCTCCGCTTTGGCGACCTCTGTAACCTTTTTTTTTTTTTTTTTTTTTTTTTCTGTTTATGCAATAAACAACGGAGGAGGTTTAACCTTTAGACACGGGCTCTTTTGAATCACCACAGTGCCATCGGAGCCCCTCTCTAAAGGTTAAAATCGCTCAAAACCGCTGCATAGTGGTGAGCGGCCATCTTCCGTCTTAGAGTCTTAGAATCATCCTGATTACGTAGGTTCGTTTTGGATATTGGAAATGAGCGTTCCAAAAAACAACTCTACCGATTTTTTTTTTTTTTTTTTTTTAACTCAGCATGTAAACTCTGTTTCATATGGCTTTACACATGTAGCAGTTTTCTTTTACCGAAAAATAATTAGGTGCCTAATTTGTTAGGTTAATTTTATATCTTCTGACCAAATTATTTCCAAAAATGCATGTTATACGCATAATGGTGGGTAATGGAAGGCGTGTAGTTGTTACACACCAGATTTTTTTTTTTTTTCTTATAACTCTCAATTTGTTTTGTTTTTTTATCTCTTGGTAAAAAGCAAATGTGTTTATGTTTTAAAATCTAACAATGCCGCACCCATAAATTTATATTTCAAAACATATTTCATTACTTAGTTTAATTTTAACAATATTAAACTAACATTTATTGAAATTTACTTTTTATAAACATTTTTTGTTAAATAATTAATTATATAAGTTAAAATTCTGGTTTTTGAGAATTAGAAAACATTTTTTCATATTCTTCTTTTTCAACAATTTGCAAGCGTTTTCTTTTTTCTGGCTAGACTAACTATAACACAGCAAAAAAATTTACTTCACATAATTCACTGCTTTATTTATAATGTTGTAAGCATCTAACTCGCAGCAATACCTATTCTATATTTTGCAAGTGTATGAACATTTGATTTCTTTCATTATGGATGTGAATATGTGAATATCGAGAATTCAAATTATACAGTTGTAATTTTTTTCTTTTGGTTTTATAAAAAGAATTTTTATTTAAGTGATTTAATATATTTGCTATAATACGTTAACAAAAAATTATTTATATGATTCTGCATAAAATTTGCTAATGAGCTTTTCACGTCGTCTTCTTTTTTCTTTTTTCTTTTTTTTTTTTTAAGACATTGTATTTAACCTTTTAAATTCGAATTTTTGTTTCGTCTTACTCAATATGGCAGAGAAAGTATAGCTTCATGGACAAACTTTCAAAATCAAATTATTACTATTTTACACGTTTGAAAGGCAAAAACGGTTTTTTAATGGGTGGTCTGTGCATATGTCCGTGTGTGTGACGGCGCTTGTTTTGGACTTTGACTAGCATAAATCAGCAACAAATAGCAGCAGAAAGTCCAAACTAGTTATTCAAAATATTAAAACCCGATTAAACTACTACGTCAGAAACGCCAAAGAAAAATATTGCAAATGCATACAGCTGTTTCGGTAGCCTAAAGCGTACCGTCTTCAGTGCAAAAAGGCGGTACTGCACTAAAGGTTTTTGCACTGAAGACGGTACGCTTTAGGCTCCCGAAGCAGCTGTATGCATTTGCAATATTTTTCTTTGGCGTTTCTGACGTAGTAGTTTATTCGGGTTTTAATATTCCAACGCCAAGTCTCCTGTTATTATTCAAAATATGTATCATACGGGTACGCTACTTAAAACCTGTTGAAATTGGAGAAGCGGTTCGTGTACAGGAATATGCAAAAGTTTTCAATATACTACGTTAATGGGTGAAAATCACGCAAGTAGGATTTAACATCTTTGAGCTCCACTAAATAAAATAAAATTGACATAAATATTTTAGAAGAACAAAAACTGTCACTGACATAGCAGTGATTTAAAAGTGATAGAAAAAGTTCAATATGCGTTTTAAGTTGCATCATAACATTGTGTTGTTGTTGCTATTGTTTATTCTGATCAAATTAAGTACACTATTAAAGTGCGTATACACTATCTGCCAATAAGTATTTGGGGAATTTTGAATTTAGACGTTTTGTTAAATATCTAGAAACATTCTTGAAGAATTATCTTGAAACTTTGGGAGTATAAAGAACATGTTATCCCTCATGTATTTCAGAAAAAATGTTTGTCCTGAAGAGGAAAAGGGGACCAGTAAAAAATTAAACAGAAATCATAATGTTTTGGAACACCCAGTAAAAAGTAATGCACTTTAACTGTAGTATGTGCTTATGAGGATGCTTCTCATTATCTGTATGAATTTTTATGAGGCTAACATATATATTCGTGGAGATATAAAGGTTTCTTTAAAAAATTGCCAAAGAAAATTCCATTTTTTTAATTATAACACATAGGGTATTAGGCCCAGTGCAAAGCCGTTTTTTAGAAACTTCAGGTACTGCTTTACACAGAGCATGCTGCTATCAGAATGCAGGAAGGTTAAATATTTTACGAAACATGAGAATTTTTACTGAATAATTTATACGCATAAAATTTCATAGGATGAAGAGAATTTCAGTTCCCCTGGAAAAAAAAAATTGATGATAGGGGGTTTTATTAATATTTATTTACAATCAAAGAACACTGTATACCATTGAGCCTTGATTGAATTAAAATAAAAATATGAGTAAAACCCCTCATAATTTAGCTTTTATTTTGAGAGAAATGGAATTTCTGTTCATTCTATCTCTGATAACTTTTTCAATTTGCTCGATATTTGTTTTGGATTTTTTTGACTCGATATTTGTAGCTCAATATTTTTGGCTGTTTAATTATACAAATGAAATTTTTTAAAAGCTTGCACATGCGTAGTAAAAAATTATTTAGTAAAAAGATTCTTATTTCGTAAAATACTTAATATTTTTGCATTTTGATTGCAGTATGCTTGGTCAAATTTAGTATGCCATGTTTTCTAAAAATAGCTTTGCACAGGGTTTCATACCCTACGTGTTATAATTTAAAAAGTAGTTTTTTTTTTCACAATTTTAAAGAAACAGTTATATCTTCACGAATAGATATGGTAACCTCATAAAACATTATACAGTTAATTAGAAGAATTATCTTGATCACATGCTACAGTCAAAACGCATTTCAAACATTACCTTTTACAGGGTGATCCAAAACATTTTGACTTTTATTTAATTTTTTACTAGTCCTGTTTTTTTTCTCTTCAGGACGAAACTTTTGCTGAAATATTAGAGATATAACATGTTCTTTATACTTCCAAAGTTTCAAGATGATTCCATAAGAAATTTTCTAAATATTTTACAAAACATTTAAATTAGAAAGTGTCCAAATACGCATTGGTAGATAGTGTTAGAGGTCTGCATGGACTTAGGCTTACGG
Organism: Salticus scenicus; assembly: GCA_963930645.1. Lineage (NCBI taxonomy): Eukaryota > Metazoa > Arthropoda > Arachnida > Araneae > Salticidae > Salticus > Salticus scenicus. The sequence goes on from OZ005652.1 coordinate 324,584,148, forward strand.
GCCAAGCCCGGCCCCGAATTTTTCAATTTGCTCTTGGCTCGAGCCAGGCTTGGGCTTAATTTTTTTTTTTTTTTTTTTTTTTTTTTTTTGCAGGCTCGGACCGGGTCGGGGTCGGGCTCTTTTTTTTTTTTTTTTTTTTGGTATACTCGGGCTGGGTCTGGATTAAACTTTTTACGGGCCCTATCAGCTCGAATCTTTTACACAGACGGATACATTACGGTATATAAGAAGAAATAGTTGAAAGTGCATTTTTAGTAGTATTAACCATTTTAAATACCTTCCTATATTGTTTGATGAATGCTAATATTTTCGATTTGGCTTTCTGTCTGACTTTTTTCTGCCTTCTGTACATCTGTAATAATGAATTTTTGTTTATGTATAATTATCTTGTAAAAGATCAGCAGTTTTGTTAAAGAACATTCTATCGCTTGGCATTCTATTGCTTGGATCGATTTCATACCGCGCCGGGTCGGTTAAACAATGCTTTCGTACGGACCTCAAAATTTCAGCCCTTGCAGACCTCTAGGTAGTGTATTTTTTACGTATACAGGGATGCAACACGGGAGCAGAATTCATACCGGAATTTGTTTAAGAAATTTTTCTACCTGTAATATCGTTGATCTAAGAACCAGAATTCTTTTTTTACGTTGATAGTGGTATGAGTTCTGCACCCGTGCTCCATCCCAGCGTATATTATAAGGACTACTCAAATTTAATCGAACGCCTTTAGCTTTAATAGTATGCTCACAGTAATGTATACTAAGAGGAATTAGTATGTGTGTCACACTAGACTATTTTTGTTAAATGAAATCTTTTAAGTACGAAATAATTTGAATTCTTTATTTAAAAATAAAGTACTATAATTAATTATATTAAAAAAGGGAAAGTAAAATTAAATATTAATTTTTAACAAGAAGGGTAGAGCTTATAAATACAATAACGTGAATTTAACGTTAAAAACTCCAAAATAACAAATGAAATTCACAAACGGCAATTTCGATATCGTTAAGCATGCCATCATGAAGGAAGAATAGCAAGGCCAAACATTGCTCCTAAATGTAAGGCGGTAGCCGATTCTAGCGCCGAAATAACAGTCAACAGATTAATGAATTTTGTGGAAGAAAGAGCCTATGGGAAATTCAGGTATTGTATGCTATGGGAATAGTAAAATATTAATAAAGGTGAAATTTATATATTTCCAACAATTAGACAGAGAGGATATCGCAAAATTGCTGTTAATGATATTTTATGATTTTTATTGCTACTAGCAGGTTTCGCCCGCTTCGCTGGTCACTATTTTTAAATGAATCACTATAGTCTCAAAATTGCATCAAATTTTATCATACGAAAAAAAAAAAAAAAAAAAAAAAAGAGAGAGAGAAAAACCGTGATTGGAAAAATGTTGCAACGGTTCTGCACTGCCCTTGGCAGCGCAGGCAATTGTGTGCTACGCGCGCATTTATGTTCAACACTCTTAATGAATCACTATATTATCGTAAGGGAAAAACATAAAAAATATATATATATATATTCTCCCATCAGTGGAATAATCGGTTCGGGCCACCACTGCTTACGGCAGCGCATAGAGGCGCGCAAGGCTCGCATGCTCCTTCACCTGCCGTTCCCGCCCCTCCTAATTATTTTAGACTTTAAAAAATACTCGCATTCGTTCTCTCGGGCTTTTAAACCTAATAATACTAATTTCCAACATTTTATCCGAATTTCTTTATTTTTACCCCTGCACCCGATCCCTTCCCGCCCTTCGGAATAATTCTGTACTTTCGAAAATATCCGCAATCGATTTATCGGGCCTCAATACCTAACAACACTAATTTTCAGCGCTCTAACTCTTATTTATATATTTTTGCCCTTTCACCTCCCCTTCCCGTCTATCCTATTAATTTTACAAATTCGAAAATATACGCAATCGATTTGTAGGTATCAAAAACCTCCATGTACCAATTTAATAACTTTACAAATTCGAAAATTTCCGCAATCGATTTGTAAGTATCAAAAACCTCTATGTACCAATTTTGAACGATCTAACTCTATTTTTATTTTTTGCCCCCCCCCCGTCCCCTCCTCCCGCCCCTCCTAATAACTTTACAAATTCGAAAATATCCGCAATGGATTTGTAGGTATCAAAACTCTTTATGTGCCAATTTTAAACGGTCTAACTCTATTTTTATTTTTTTGCCCCTCCTCCCCCTCTCCCACCACACACCTATCTGACCCTCCTAATAACTTTACATTTTCAAAAATATTCTCATTTGACTTGTAGGTCTCTAAAACCTATCTGTACCAATTTTGAACGGTCTAACTATATTTCTATTTTTTTTTACCCCATAGCCCCACTTTCTCGCCCCACCTGGGACGAATTTCTAAAATTAAAGAAATTAGTTTTTATGCATTTATGGGAACTATATTTTAGAGCAAAAATATCTTGCACATATATTTTTTTTCTGTTTGCAATATAAAGGATTATTTCAAATCACGTTTTGCCCCCTCTCCTTCCCTCTTGGGGGCTGAATTTCGAAAATTCCAGAAATTAGATTTTAGGTATTTGTATTAGCTATATATCAGAGCAAAAATTTCACTTACATCTGTTTTTCTGTTTGAGATATATAGGAGTATGTGAAAGCATGTTTTGCGCAATTGAAATCACGTTTTGCCCCCTTTCACCCCTTGGGGACCAAACTTCTAAAATTTCAGAAATTGGTTTTTAGATAATTAAATTAGCTATATTTTACAGCAAAAATTTTACGGATATCTGTTTTTTTCTTTGAGATATGAGGGTTTTTGTGAAATCACATTTTGCCCCCTACATCCCCTTGGGGGGCGAATTTCGCAAAATCGCTTCTTAGGGGATGCTTACACTATATGTTCTATAAGCTGACCCAGTTTCAAGTCAGTGGCTCCAGTAGATTTTGCTGTGTGTTGATGAGTCAGTGAGTGAGTGAGTGGAAGTACTCTTTTACATGTATAGATTAAAAACTCCAATAATATAAAATTCACGTAAAAATTTAGGCTTGCAAATTAATTTTATTGAACTGAAGTTAAAAGTGTTATTACTCTCCCAGCAATACGTATATATACCCAATTTGTTGATTTCTTCTTTTCAAATATAACCCATTTATTCTTTTATACGGAATTTTAACTTGTGTTTTATTTGATTAATTTAGTATTTCCTTCTGTCTACCCATATTTATAAGAATGAAAAAAAATATCAATAATAGATATTTCGTAAAACCAACTTCGTCCAACTGCTGAAAATATTATATAAAATCAGCATTTTCATAATTTTTGTACCATTTTCAAAGCACTTCATTTCCGTATCCTATTGTCTGATATTTTGGCGCTAGAATCGTCTTCCCCGTTATATTTAAGAACGGGGTAGATAAAAATTAAGATAGAAACGTAATTTTATGAGTGCTATATAATGCAATGTAAAGACAAAGTTTGTTCTAAACGCAGATCTAAGATGGAAATTTTTTCTTCAATAGCATGTGGTTTTCTTCTGTATTTTTGAATGTGGATTAAGGAAAAACTATTCAAACATTTCCATCACGTACAGTGTTGACAAAAAAAAAAGGAACATTTTTAAAATAAAACTTCCCCTTTTCTAAACTGTTTCACAAAAAAACTAGACGATGTGAGTGAAGAACTAGAGAGGTATTTCCTCAAGACATAAAAAGAAAAATATAAAAAATATAAAAAAATGTAGAGGAAGTATCAGGGAAGATGGAATGGTAACATGTTAGCGGATTATTGTTGGATGCTGCATAGTGACCCCCCCCCCCCTTCAAGGCCCTTAAGCCGTACACAAGAGAATGTTCTAAAGGGAGCTCCGATGTAAATAAACACATTTAAAAGATAATCTGTAACCAAATAGCCTATTTTAATGTATTTTATACATAAATAGTTTGGAATTGGCTATAGCATCTGTGTGAATTCTGCCGATTTTCATCCTCACTTTGCGAAAAATCCTTACGTGATATGTAGAAAAGACGAGCATTTCCTAATTCAGCGTATCAATGCCCAGTACAGACACCCAAAGCAGTGCGAAATTTTTTTAAAAAATTTGATTTCGCTCACCTTTGTAATCCGTTTCACTATCCTGCTCAGATGACGGTACGCTTAACGCTACCAAAACTGTCGTATGCAAATTTTATTCTTTCTTTCTTTTCTTTTTTTTTTTTATTCATAATCACTTAAAAAATTGTCTGGAAGTTCCAAGCCTGTTTATCAGTTGTACTATAAACTTTAGTACAAAAATTTTTACTTTCTAAAGTTTTGAAAAAAGGCAATTTTTTTTTTTTTTTTTTTTTTTTTTTTTTTTGCAAAAGGAATAACTTATTCCTTAAATTACTTTTTTTAATAAAGGAAAATAAATTTTAGAGGTAATTTCAACATAAAATTTTAAAAAGAGACAGCAAAAAGGTTTACTGTTCATCAGCATTTATTAGATACAGATTTACAGAAAATTGATAGGCTTTCTCAAATTATTACAGATACAGATTAAAATGTAATGCGGTTGCAGCCATTTTTCTCCATACCTGTTTGCTGATGTAATATAGGGATAAAAACTTAATTTTATTAGTGCTATATAATGCAATGTAAAGACAAATTTTGTTCTAAAACTTCTAAAGATTCTATACTTCATTACAGAGATCTGCAAAAACGTAGTTTTTAATTTTTTTTCTGCACTGCGTTCGGTGTCTCTAATGTGTTGTGATATGCTAAATTTAGAAATGAATGCCTTTTTTTCCTATCACGTAAGGAATTTTAACAAAATAAGGATGAAAACCGTAAGAATTCACCCAGAGTCTATAACAAACTCGAAATAATTTATGTATAAAATACATTAAATTAGGATATTATTTGCAGATTATCTTTTAAATGTTTCTTTACATCGAAACTGCCTTTAGAGCTTTTATCTTGCGCATGGCTTGAGTGGTTTGTTGAGAGAATAGACATAGAATACACACGTAACTACATAGAATTCTCCATGCAGCATCCAACAAAAATCTGCTAACATATCAACACTCCATCGTCCCTGATACCTCCTCTACATTTCTTTCATGTCTTGATGAAATAAGTTTCCTTATTCTTCACTCATACCACCCAGTTTTCCCTGGAAATATCTTAGATGGGAGTTGAAAAACGTGATGGAAATTTTTTAATAGATTTTCTTTAATCAGCATCCAAAAATTCCCCAGAAAAATACATCACCTAAAAGAAAAAAGTTTAATTGTCGACCTGCGTTATAATTAAAAAAAAAAAATGCTTAATATTCAACCTGTATATGCGAAATTTATCAATTATCGATTAATAAATTTAAATAAAAATGTTTTGGCAAAAATGAAATACGCCAAATAAATATAACTAAAGATACTTTTATAAACATGTTTTAAAAATGAAAAGTTACTGCTAAAATTAGCAAATTTTTTAAACAGAAAAAATTCGTGGAAATTATATTTGATTTATAAATCTGTTTATCTCTTTTCATAAAAATTTATAGTTTCTTTTCATTGGCATTGAAATACAATGATGATAATATATTATTGAGGATTCATTGCTATATAAATAGCCATTTTTGTGACAGTCTTTATTCTATTTGAAATATAGTTTTAAAGAAAACCAGAAAAAATCATAGAGCGAATAAGTACTTTTTTTAATTTATTATGCTGTAAATTACACATTTTCTATCAAAATTCTACAATAATTTCAAAAGATGAAATTTATAGAAAACTATAAGAAGAAGAATTTACTTTACTCACGTGTTCTGAACTTCCACTGCTTTACATTTTTCCCCATTAATTTTTCTAGATGCAGAACAGTAACGTTCTTTACTCGCTCTAATATACATATATATTGTAGTGAAAGTATTGTTTTCGGATCAAACATTCGAAATTGAGTTTTTGTTATATTTACACGTTTTAAGGTTCAATGAATTAAAAATAAATAAATAAATAAATAAATAAAAACGGGTTTTTAGCGATTGATCTGCGTCTGTTTGTGTGTCATCAGCATATCACAATGATAAATGGCAGCAGGAATTTCATACACGGTATTCAACTGTATTTATGTAGGTATGCTATACTAAACTTTTAGTTGATATCAAGGAAATGGTATTTGTATAGGGACATCCAAAAGAATTCAAATCCATTACGTCTATGGGCTAAGTTTTTCGTAGATACAGTCTAACATCTATAGGCTGAATTACACAAAACAGAATCAATATATATATTTTTTGTATGCATGAAACTTGTTTCTTGTAGAATATGATACGGAACTCATTTACTGTTCGTTTACAGGGATACCCAAAAGAACTAGAATATAGTGACTTAGATTATACTTAAAAATTCCTGCAATTGCTTTCCATGTTGTGCTGTGTGTTATTGATATAGGACTGTATTTAAGTATACATAGAAGCAACCTTTTAAACATGATTAAAATCATACTTAAAACGTCTTTTAACTGATAAAACGGCGCAAGCATGCGAGCCTCGATATAATACGCAGTGGCAATTTTTAACATATTCGTCCGAAAACCTATGTAAATGCCCGTATTTATACTCCCAGTATTTTTCTTATATTGCACGATATGACGTGAAGTCCAAGTGAATAATGTGGCTGTGCACATTTTGTGGGACATCATGCTGGTACACCATGTCTATTTTTTTAACATCCACTCAATAAAATCTTTATAATAATTTAATAACCGTCAAAAGATGCGTATCATATTCAATATTTTTGATTTTGATTTAATCTAATTCAGGATCAGGTTAGATGTAAACGCAAAAATACGACATTGCACTGAGACTGTAACTAACCTCTAGAATCTAAATTATGGATCTAGTAAAAATAGTTCCATGTCATCTTTATAATTTTTTCTCCCCTTTAAAAGCGAGTTTTAGAAACCCCTATTAGAATTCTACAATGTTTCCCTATATTATCGACGTCTGACTTATTTAAAAATCTTTATTCATCAAAATCAATACATTTTGTACGACGGTAACTTATTACATGAGTGTAAATTTTTAGCTTAATCGAATAAGGTATTTAGACGCAATCGTACTTTAAAAAAATTGGCGCTATACGTCATAATGATAAAGAATTTTTCTTTCTATCCCTGTAAAAAAGCTATAAATGTTAGGTTCACCAAAATGAATAGGGTTCGTACTACAGTGACCTATAACATACGAACCAACTTTCAGTTTATTCGAACAAAGCGTTTAAATGCTATCTTAATCACTCATACACATACACACACTCATACACAAACATGCACACAGACATACATACACATGGATGTATGTCTGTGTGTATGTCTGCACACACATCATTGTAAAAATAGCAAATATGATATTAGGGAATCTCAAAATGTGTAGATACACCAAAATCTCAAATTCGGATTATTGACATGATTACAATACTTTCCTTACATATGTATGGACAGAAAGTAAAAATGAAGCACCAAGTTTTAACGTTTACATCCTCATAAAATCAAATAAAAATATTTTTCAATATATTCGAAACGATAAGGATAAAGTTGATTAAGGGAAAGAGCAGCAATTTATTAAATGAAATATTATACTGGAAACCAAGACACTGGATATAATTTAGGGATGACGAGAAGAAAAATCAAAAATCACATCAAAGAACATAAATCTTATATTTAAAAAAGTTACCACAGTCCTTACTAAAGTAAACAAAGAAAAAAAGTATTAAAACAAATTTCGTAAATATTAGAAAGTTAGCAAATTATGAAAATCGCGAAATCGTAAAAATTCTACCTAATCCACGTAGCTCAATAGGAATGAGCCAATGGGAGACATCGATCAGAGATAGCGCCATCTTCTTAAATCGGGAACCATAAGAAAGAAAGCAAAAGAAAGCAAAAAAAAAAAAAAAAAAAATCACAAAAAGAGCTACATAGGAAGACCAAGACCCTGCTTGGAAGAAAGTGAAACAAAGCCTCTATAAGTAAGGTTTATTTGTTTATTTTTTTTTTCTTACATAGAAAAATACACATTTATTCAGATGTGTTTTGGATTTCCATTGTGTTTAATGTCATATTCTGTTTCTATTTAAAAAATTGCTTTTCGTTACTCATTTTACTTTTTTCTATATATATAAGAAGAAAGTGTTGGATTCGGGAAAATTTTCGAGATCAGGTTTAAGATGTATTTGCACACGTTGAGAATTTCTGAATACGATTTGACTGTTTTTTGAAATTGTCTGTTTGTGTGCTTAAGTGTGTGTGTGCAACAGATATTTTGTTAGTGCTGTATCGTGCAAATTAATGATCGAAATTTAACCAAACTTGATATTTTATTGGACCTCCACTTAAATTGATTCTGATTAAATTTGAAGAAAAATCTCTAAAAAAATGGTGTTGTCATCCCATTTTTTTTTATTTTTAAAAGGGTAGTATATGACTGAATTTCTTATAAATGTACAAAATGAGAATTATTTTTAAATGTATGATGGGAAAATAAGAAAAATACAGGGTGTCCATAAAAGAATGTCCCAGTTTAAATGGTATATTATAACAGTTTAATTTAGACTATTTACAACAAATCATACATCAAATTGAATGTAAACTAACCTAGTTTTTCTTACAAATGTTCAATATGTGCACCTTTAGTTATACGGCATACATCCTACCTGTAGTTCAATTTGCCCCACACTTTGGACGTCCCGTGCTTCTTCCTTTACAAACACACCTGGTCGTTTCAATTGCCTATATCATCGGCAGATGTTTTTGCCACATGGAGAATCACATTTAAACTTTAAACGAAACGCACGTTGAACTGAAATTAAATTACAGATTGACTTTTGACAAATTGCAGAACACAAAACACTTTACGCTCAGGAGTCGCCATTCTGCATATGTGGTGCTGCAAGCGAGAAAACAACAAAGCAGTGCTCTCACATACGATTATCTAAAACTGTTTGAGTTACTCTTTAATTGTGACCTTGAAACAACACTCTACAACGCTTTTAGTTGATACTATTAAAATTTATAACTGGGACATTCTTTTATGAACAGGCTGTACATTTATAATAGTAATAAGCAACCAGGGAAAAAAACTTGTATATTTACGGATATCATTTGCTACCCAGGGGAGATGTAGATTTTTAATATGAGTAGATTTAAAAAGAATTTGTCAAAACCTTTAAAACAAAAGGTTGAACCATACATTTTTTTTTTTTTTTTTTTTTTTTTTTTTTTTTTAAGAGAAAAAAAGAAAGAAAGAAAGAAAAAGAGAAGAAAAGAAAAGAAAGAATGAGAACTTAAAGAAAAAAAGCATTCCCTCAGATATCGACAGAAAATTGACTTTCGTTCGACATTAATTTTATACTTCTCTCGAAAATCGTCTGCATTCTTCAATTAAAATAATTTTAATAATAAATATTGGGTCTGGGAAAAAAATTCGTGACTTTTTTTAGTAAAATTCAACTGGTTTTCTTATAGTGTGAAAATGAATTTATTTAAACCAAATATGCTCCATTATTATCGACAATGTTTCGCCATTTTTCGGTAGAACCATGATGCCATCAGTGGTTAAATAATGATAATAATAAGTAATTAAATAATAAACCGATAGACCTAATTAACATCTGCGATGCGCTGCTAAAACGCAATAAAATCGAGCCTTTTCTGAAACGGCTAATAAACGGTGATGAAAAATAGATCACGTACGACAACCTGAAGTGAAAAAGATCGTGGATAACGGATGGTGAGCCATCACAAGCATTCGCGAAGCCAAAATTGACGCCAAAAAAGGTGATGCTGTGTGTGAGGTGGAATTGGAAGGGAATCGTCCACTATGAGCTACTTCCAGCAGGTCAAGCGATTAATTCTCAAGTCTACTGTGAACAACTGGAGAAATTACGCCTGGCAATTGAAAGAAAACGGCCCGAATAGAATAATAGAAAAAGTGCTGTCTTCCATCATGACAACGCCCGTCCACACACTTCTTTGATGACCCGTCAAAAATTGTGAGATCTTGGTTGGGAAGTTTTGATGCATCCACCGTACAGTCCAGAAATAGTACCTTCTGACTATCACTTGTTCCGATCTCTGCACAACTCTCTCAATGGAATTAAGCTGGTTTCAAAAGAAGCTTGTGAAAAACACTTGACTCAGTTTTTCAATAAGAAACCATAGAAGATCTTCACTGATAGTATCATGGTTCTACCCGAAAAATGACGAAACATTGTCAATAATAATAGAGCATATTTGGTTTAAATAAATCAATTCTCACACTATAAGAAACACAGTTGAATTTTACTAAAAAAACGCCACGAACTTTTTCACAGACGCAATACATTTTACTGTGTGAACCATATAAGAAAATACAGAAGAAAGTTTTGTGTTGACCACAACATACTAGTTTGCAACCACTGAGATAAACGTTTTTTCATTAATTCTTAAAACTGGTATTAACGTACATTAATTAGATGTAAACAATAGCTTAATACAGTTTGATACAGTGCAACCACATATCCCAAAACTAGTAGTGCGGACGCGTCCAAAATGTTGGAGGGATGCCAACTTCACCGACAGTTTGAAATTTGGAAAACATCCAGTAATTCCTCGCTCTATTATTGCTCATTTTCTCTGAGTCAGTTGACTGTCACCCCTATTTTAGAATTAGACTCATTGAGTTAGCACTTGCGCAGATGCTTCCATGGTTTCATGAAATGTGGTGGAAGAATACTAAATTAGTTTCTAAGTCAATTTAAATTTATTGTCGTTGAAACTCATGATTATTTCATAAACTAATTCCGGACAACACTTAAAATAATTAACTTAAAGGTTACACTTTAAATAAAATTATCTTATATTTCACACTTTAAATAAAATTATCTTAAATTTTACACTTAAATAAATGAATGTGTTTCTTTTTTCATGTATTATACTTAAGAATGATTGATAAAATCGATTTTTCGAAGTAGTTTGTTTCTGTAAAATGTAAATATGAAGAATTCTTATCTTAATCAATATCATATTATTTGCACCCTTAATATTTATTGCTTCATTTTATAAGATATTTAAAAATACTACAAACACTTGCATTTCACTTTCAGTGCAACAGAATGTTTCGTGAAGCAGTTTGAAAACAATAATGATTATTATCATTTTCAAATCAAAAAAGAAAATGCTGTGAAACAATGCTATAAAACACGCATTTATATTAAGTGCAATCGGCTTTTGCATAAATAATGTTATGAATAACTGTTAAAACGATTCAGTGAAATTTTAACTACTACTTTGAGACTGATAGTTGTTTTATTGTACACATTCTAGGGATGACGAGATTTGTAAGCACTATTCGAAGATAAAAATCTTTATTACTGCTTTAAGCTAAATTTATGTCCTCAAAGTTATTTACTAAATTTTTAAATATGTATTTAATGCATAAAAATAAATTTACTGCACGTTGTTATAATATATTATTTTAGATAATATGAAACTTTCAGCTTTAAATTACGTAATGCAATATCATACAGTTCTACTAAATCAGCTTTACAAATAAAAATATCAAATGATAAAAAACAAATAATTTATATAAAATATAACTTATCTTAACTAAACAAATAGTAAATAATAAGGACACAATTATTATTTTGGTAAATGTAATCTGTTTTGAAACTGCATAATTATTTTGAAGTATAATTTGTAGAGCAAATTACACTTCAGAATTAGTAATTTAATTTTGAAAATTTTTAAAATACGAGAAAACGATAAGTCATCTTTTTAAAAAATAAAAAATACACAAAAACATATCGATAACACTAATTTAGAAAAACCTATATATAATTTTTAAAAACATACGTAAGAAAGTGTTTCTATAAAAGTTAGGTTTAAGTAACCCAAGAAGGTTATACTGAAAAGAATTTTAATATCACCTAATAAGTTCTGAAAGAAATGTTCAGAAATAAATTCCAACAAAAAGAATATCTGACTGTTTCAAAATTAATTTTAAAAAAAAATCCTCAATCTTGTAATTCGTAATATAAATAAAATAATTCGTCATAAAATAAATTGCATAATATCCTTAATAAAAATTTCACAAGTTTTAGGCTAAAAAACATTACTTTCCCGCTCCGACTGTCACTATTTTAAAATAAATCATTTTCATAATAATAATGTCTCATTTTTTTTAATTCCTTTGTTTATCAACTAGCTGACCCGTCCGGCTTCGTACGGATGAACAAATTTTAGCTAAAAATAGATTGATATAGAAAAAAAAAAATATATATATATCAGTTTATGTGTTTGTGAGGCAATATTAACAACTGTTTATAAAATTGTGACTTTTTTTAGGCATATTCTAAACAAAAGTTCCTAAAAAGAAGGAATTTCGAAAGGTAGAAAAATGTAAATTATATGAATTAAAAATTAATGTGTAGGTAAATAGATAAGGTACAGCATTGCTAAAGGACCTCCATGACGACATCATACTTATTTATATATTAATTCTTAAATTTGTTTTTATTGCTATTTATATCTTTTTTTTTTTTTTTTTTTTTCATTTTTACGATGTACTAAGATGACTATCTCTGTTGCGTAAGTAAAGGCATTGTCGAGGAACGTTTAAGCTATTTCAGTGCTAAATTTCAAATTTCGAAACGGTAGCTATACTAGTGGATCTGCAGATCAGGAGCCTCAACGTCCTATTTGCATCAGACATTTTTCAATAGGTCATTTTTATTTATTTCTTATTATATAATAGTATACATTGATTCGATCGACTTATTACCATAATCAGATACATTCCTGAGGGGGGCTGCCGCCCCCCTCAACCCCCCGCTATATCTCTCTTTCTATACCTATTTGTATATCATATAAAGTGTTACGGAATTGTAAATAATTGCATTTATTTTTGTATAAATTTTTTCAAAGAGGCTTAGTAAGTCCATAAAATGCTAAATTTGTGCATTTCTAGTCGTTTTAGAGTTAAAATAGCCTAATTTTCCTTTAAAAACGAATTGAAAAGCTCCAATAAGGGAAGAAATGGATTTGGCGCCAAATTTGGCGACTGCTTCCCTCCTTGGCGATTTTTTGGCGACCTTGGCGAGAAAATCCTTATTAGGGATATACCAAATATGGAAGCTCTAATCTCATTGGCTGATGAGATTAGAGCGATAATTTTCCAGAACAGTCTGTGTTCGATAGAATAGTATAAAAGGAGCATTTTTTTAGCCAAGGCTTCCAATCTTAGATCTGTGTCGGTTTCGTCAAATGCTTGCTTTGCTTTGAGCCTCTTTGAATGAGACTTGCTTTATGTGTTATTGCTAAACAGTTTGTACTGTTGTTTTGCTGTTAACGGCTGTTGTTTAAGCTATGTTTACTGGTTGAATTGAAGCTGATACTTTGTTTATAGACCTGTATTCTTCTGGAACTTTCTGTGAATAAATCACTGAATTTTTGCAAGTTTCGCCTTTCATTCTCGGACAACTTACAAACCCCCAAGTACGCAACAATATGCATTCTTATTAAACGACGGTCTTGTATTATTTCCCGGAAATTCATAAATACCGAATTTCATACAAAAAAAATTACATTGCATATCGGAAATATTTTGCGTAACCTTTAAACTAATTATCAATTCTATGCCCACAATTTTCAACATGAAAACAGGCTTTTAAAATTCTAATAAAATTTCATTATATTTGATGAGGTGTAACCATGTTAAAATACACTTTTAAGAAATACCGACTATACACCATAAAAGTACGAAATTCCTTTATGTATCCCGGAAAAGTAGCCACAGTCATTATAAACGCCAATAATAAGAATAAATCTAATTAATTATAAATCATTAATCTTTCAAACTAATTTGACATCATTTGGATGATTACAGTACATACTCGGAATTATTTTGTGTGGTCCCATAAATTATTTAGTTTATACATAACCTTTTTTTAGAGTAAACATGGTTTTAAGCATGTTTATAATGTATGTTAACTTTATTAAGTTCAATTCAGCATAAACGCATTAAAGTGCGCGCTTAAATTAAAAATTCGTCCATAGGCTCTAATGTTACGAAATTCTTTCGTGTGTCTTTGTAAACGAACCATAAACAGTGTATACACCAGTAAAAACTATTCAGCTTATTTTGCGTTTAAAATTAATAATTGTTCCAAATTTAACATCGTTTCGATGACTAAGTGACATTGTCAGAACACTTTTGTAAGGTCCTGTACATTAATTAGAAAGCTTAAGAGCACATATTTTCTCCAAGCAACATAAGTTTAAGCATCCTACACACGTACTCTAGTTTCATTTTCTTCATTGCAAAGTAATGATATTAAAATGCGTTTAAACGAAATTCACCCCATACGCCGTAATGTTAAGAATTTTGGCGAGTCCCTGTACACAGTTTATAAAAAATATAGCAATGAAAATTATACAGCTACTTATATGGAAAGCTGGAATGTGTGCGACAATTTGCAAGTCAATCGAAAGATTTTTGCGGCCGCTATTGCGGTACATACAAATTCTTCCCATAGGCCGTAAGGATAAGAAAAATTTTGGCGTGTCCCTATACACGAACAACAAAGGGAATACACACCTAACACTACACAGCTAATTCCGTTGGGCTCGTGAATATGTGTACCAAATTGCAAGTCTATAGCGTTATTTTTGGGGTCGCTATCGCGGTACATACAAATTCTTCCCATAGGCCGTAATGATAAAAAAAACTTTGGAGTGTCCCTGTACACGAACTACAAATGGAATGCACACCCAAAACTATACAGCTAATTTCGTGGGGATCATGAACATGTGTACAAAGTTTCAAGTCAATAGCGTGGTTTTTACGGCCGCTATCGCACGGCAGACAGAGAGACAGACGGACGGACCGACGGAACCCAAAATCCTTTTGAGTCTCAACAGAGGGCCTCCACTGACGTTTCGGCAAAAATTGAAGTCAATAGCGTGATTTTTGTGGCCGCTATCGCGATTCATACAAATTCCCCCCTTAGGCCGTAATGATAAGAAAATCTCTGGCGTGTCCCTGTATACGAATTGCAAATGGAATACATACCTAAAACTATACAGCTGATTTCGTGGGGCTCATAAACATGTGTACCAAATTTCAAGTCAATTGCGCTATTTTTGCGGCCGCTACTGCGATACATACAAATTCCTCCCATTGGCCGTAATGATAAGAAAAACTTTGGAGTGTCCCTGTATACGAACTACAAATAGAATACATACCAAAAACCAAACAGGTGATTTCGTGGGGCTCCTGAACATGTATACTAAATTTCAAGTCAATAGCGCTATTTTTGCGGCCGCTATCGCGATACATACAAATTCCTCCCATAGGCCGTAATGATAAGAAAAACTTTGGCGTGTCCCTGTATACGAACTACAAATGGAGTACACACCAAAAACTATACAGCTGATTTCGTGGGGATCATGAACACGTGTACCAAATTTCAAGTCAATAGCGCTATTTTTGCGGCCGCTACCGCGCGACAGACAGACACAGCCCAAAACCGTTTTCAGTCTCAATGTAGGGCCTCCACTTACGTTTCGGCAATTAATAGAAGAAATAATTTGCCTGTCTGTGGTTGACGCACAGTATAAACTATGACACGTTAAGTTTAGAAATTCTTTTCTATAAAAAGAATACGTGCATATTTGCAACATATATTTTCGATATTCCTAATAGAACTTTCAAAAAATTACGTTTCATGCAATTTTCTTCATTTTTTTAAAATATTATTTATTTAAATTAAATTTTGAAGCTGATGATAATAAAATTAAATGTTGACAATTCTTACTTACTGTTTATCTATTTATTCATTTATTTTTTACATGTAAAGAAACGTTTCTTTACTCATGCGAATAAAATGTATTGAAAAATGAAACCTATGAAATGATTTACTTTTTATTATTTTGTAAAATATAAAACTGACGTCATAATAGCTTTAATTATTATTATTATTATTATTATTATTATTATTTATTCTTAAAATATTAATTGTTATTAAATAAATAGCTTATGTATTTTCTTAAATTTAACGTCCGGAAAACAATATTGTAACTGTTTTAGTAATGGCTCTCCATAGCGATCATTAATATTTTTTGTGATTTTGGCGATGAATTTAGAAGGTTGTCGCAATAGCGTAAAGACCTTGGCGCGATACGTCTTAGCTATCGCGGTGCCAAATTTTAAATATCGCCAAGGAAGTCCTATACAAAAGCAGATTTCCAATGCGAATACATATTTAATTTATTTTAAATGAACCATGTTTCTAATCAGTATAATGAAACTCGAATAATCAAATGTCATTTGCATTTCCTTAGCGGCTGTATATTGCGCTACTTGCCATAATTGTTAACTGCTGATAATGTTCGCTAAATCAATTTAAACTTTCAATTATTCAGTTAAATCATTGAAAGAGCGGAGCCAAGCGGCAATAAAATTTAATAAGTAAAGTCTCATTGATTCCACAATGGAACATAAGTATTTCAAAGAGTGAGCTTGTCAGCCATTTTTAATTCACAGGTTAATCAGTAAAACTCGCTGGTTCAAACATTCATTGTTGATTGCGGTCGCAGCCACCAAATGTTCACTGGTGTGAATGGTCAAATGCGCCAAATTACGTGAATGTCACATAACTGAAAGTAAACGGCGAGAAATAATATACATTTTAGCGATTGTTTGGCTTATATTAGATATCTGTCGTATTTGGCGATATTTTATTTGGAGGTTAAAAATGTAATGCAAAAATATATACATTCCAAATATATATTTTTGTAATACATATCGTACAAAATATTTTTTTCAAATTATCGACTGCTGTCTTAATGGACGTTATTAAAATAACTATGATTTTGATAGGAATTAAATATGTTTGCCAGTTGACATGGCAACCTTTTTATTAACATATTATTATTATTTTCGGCAGGGACATTATCAGATCTGCTCCGATTAGTTTCTTTAAAAATATATATATATATCAGAATTTAAAAGTAAATAGTGAAAAAAAAAAAAAAAAAAAAAAAAGCAACTCTGGTTTTAATTTTTTTCTGTTGAATGATGAACGTTAACTATAAAGTACAGTTTATAATATGTTTAAGCGTTAATACTTAAACTGGTGAACAAGTTATAATTGTGAAATTTGAAATAAATTATAATCATTAGAGAAAGAATGTAGGGCTCGTACACTTCAGGGAAATTAATTCTGAAATACTCATTTATAGAAACACGCGAGAGTGAAATATTGAAAAGAATGATTTTACTATGGTATTTTGGGAGATTTTTTTTTTTTTTTTTTTTTTAAGTATTCAATTATTTATGGTTATTAAAAAGTTTTGGGAAAGGTTTTGATATCTATCATCCATGGCGAAAAAAAAATAATAATAATAATAATAATTGCCAGGTTATCTCACGAATATATTTAATTTCTTCCAAAACTGATGGTTATTTAATAATGTATATTAAGAGAGCAATCTATAATATGAAACAATATTAGTACGATATATACTACAAAAACATAGATCTGATATTTTATACGAAAATATACATCAAGCGAAAATATACAAATTTTCATATTACGTTTTCGATCGCCAAATACAAAAGTCGTCAACGACAACAGATATCAAAGCTATGCTTTTTTTTTTAAATTAAAATATTGAAAGTTTGAATTAATAATTTATTTTATCAATATTTATGATACCTTGTAGCACTTAAGGACAGTGTAGATAGCTTAAACATGTTTCTAATCAACATAATGAAACTCGAATAATTAAATGCTATTTGCATTTCACTAATGACTGTATGTTGTGTATATATTGCACTACTTGCCATAATTGTTTGTTGCTGAAAATGGTCGCCAAATAAATTTAAACATCTCAATTATTCAATAAAAAAAAATCATTTAAATATAGTGACTGGAGAAGCAGGTAATAAAATTAAATAAGTAAAGTCTCCTTGATTCTTTAATGGAACATGATTCAAAGAGTTAGCCTATCAGGGATTTTTAATTCATTGGTTCATCAGTGGAATTCACTGGTTCAAACGTTTAATGTTAATTGCGGTCCACCAAATATTAACTGGTTTAACCATGTGTGTAAATCGCTAAATTACGTGACAGTAATATAACTGAAAAAAGTAGAATTATGTTTAAGCGTCAGCACTTATAATGTCAACAAATACTTTTAAATAAATTTTTATAATCAATAGAAAAAGGAAACATAACTGCTTACATTTCTGGAAAATTATTTTTGAATTTTTAGAAATGCTCGAGAGGGAAATATTAAAGAAATGATTTTCACTGCACCAGCAATACTCACTTGCTTGACGGCTATTATGAAGTTTTCGGAACAGATTTGATATCTCGTTTTTGGAGAACTAAGGATCGCTTACTTATCTCGCGCAGTATTAATTTCCCTTTAAAAATCATGGCTATACGCAAGCGAAGTGTGACGTCACTAACCATCTGTGGGGCCAAGAAAAAGTTTTCCTATGTTAACCGTCCTTTGGAATTTTTGTAAAAAAATATTAAAAATCAAGGAAATTTTTTCCCGAGTTTAATCCCCATATTTTGGTCTTATAAATCTGTATTAGTTATTGTGTGCATGTGTTAGATTAAATTATTTTGCTGTCAAATTGATAAAATTTTAATTTTAAATTTTAAAGCTCGGACGTCCTTGGCGTCCGAGTTACTTGTTTTGTGTTTCGCGATCAAAAACGTAATGCAAAAATATACATACCATATTTATATTTTCTTAATATGTATGGTACGAAATATCGTTTCATATTATTGATTGCTCTCTTAATATACGCTGTTAAAATATCCATGATTTTTGAAAATAATTAAATATATTCGCTAGATAATTTGGAGATCATTTTTTCCCCGCCAAGGTTGACATATCAAATCTGTTCCGCTGCAACATATTAGTATCTTATATCAGATACTTTATTTAGACATTTGAAAACAAATTTGAATTCAAATTATAATAGAATATTTATCATTTTCATTTTAATCTGTACATTACTTGGATATTTATTATGCTAATATCACCCTTTGAAATGAAATGCTTATGTTTACATTCGAAAATGGAAGTTTGACATTTTTTTTTTCTACAGTTTTTAAATTTAAAATTTCGTCAATTTAACAGCAAAAAAATTTAATATAACACATGCCCAAAATAACTAATACATATATACCTAAATTTGGGGATTGAAATCAGGAAATAATTTTCCTCGATTTTTAATAAATTTTTACAAAAAAAATCAATGGTCGATTAACATAGAAAATAATTTTCTTGGCCCTACTGACGGTCAGTGACGTTATCACTTCGCTTGCGTATTTTAATAACTACATATAAAACTTTATTCTAAATTAATTAACTTATATAAACGTGTATAAACTTTAATATAAATTATAATTTTTAGTATTTAATGTTGAAAAAAACATTTAATGCTTCATGTAAGTTATTTATTTATTTATTTATTTTTAATCCAATTTTGTTTACACATCTGTTTAAATATTAATGCTTAGTATTAAATAAATTATATCATTAGAAAAAAAAATAATAATAAACTATAATGACGTCAGATTTAACTTGTAAGTTTAACATTTCGCAAATCTTTGTATGAATTTCAATTTAATTCACGTGCAAATATATTTCTTTTCTTTTTATGTCAAGATAGTTAAAAAACAAAATGAACATGTAAAAGTTTGTTTTATGCTGGCAGCAACTAATTTTTTTAATATTTCATTATTTCTATTTCTATTATGGCTTTTATGGGGATTTTAATTAAAATGCTCAGATTTTAAACTAAAATTTATTTTATCAAAATTAAATATAGCCTATAACAATCAGGGATTGTGTAGCTTTTGATCAGTGAAAAGAGTTTTTAAATCGGTTCAGTAGTTTTGGAGATTACCCTCCACAAACATACATTTTTTTGCTCTGTATATAATAGTATAGATAAGCCTCGAAAATTTCAGCAGTTATTGTTTGTTGCAAACAATTTTAGAAATAACTCATGTGTAAAGCATAACCTTAGAATGGTATCACTCTTAAAGAAAAATAATAATAATAATAAAATTATACAGACACGACATTATTTCATTATTTAAAACATGAAAATCTGACATTGACAGATTTTAATTTAGTGCCAGAGGCCTACTGCTAAACTTGTTAATATCGACAAATTCTTCTTTAGTTAATTCGTGACGATCTAAATTCCATGATAAAGTTTTCATTAAATCAAACCAATGTGTTTCAGCTGCAGATACTGTAACAAATAACGTTGGAAGTCCAAACTGTCTTATAGCCGCAAAACAACGTTTTTTCTCTTTTTCCCAATGAGGGGGAGGTGTGCCTTGGGGGGGACTCATGTCAAAGGTGTGCCTTAGGGGGGACTCATGTCAAAGGTGTGCCTTGGGGGGGGGGGTCTCATGTCAAAGTTGTACCTTGGGGGGGACTCATGTCAAAGTTGGGCCTTGGGAGGACTCATGTCAAAGTTGTGCCTTGGGGGGGACTCAGGTCAAAGTTGAGCCTTGGGGGGAACTTCATTCAATAAACCGACTGAAATAGGCCCTTAGCACTATTAAGAGTGACTTATAAAAATTCAACAACGCTGTACCGACTGAAATAGGGGTACCTTGGGGGGGGGGACATGTCAAAGTTGGGACTGGGCGGGGACTCATGTCAAAGTTGTGCCTTGGGGGGACTTCATTCAATAAATCCCCATTCAATAAACCGACTGAAATAGGCCCTTAGCACTATTAAGAGTGAATTATAAAAATTCGACAACGCTGTACCGACTGAAATAGGGGTACCTTGGGGGGGACATGTCAAAGTTGGGCCTGGGGGGGGACGCATGTCAAAGTTGGGCCTTGGGGGACTTCATTCAATAAATCCCCATTCAATAAACCGACTGAAATAGGCCCTTAGCACTATTAAGAGTGTATTATAAAAATTCGACAACGCTGTACCGACTGAAATAGGCGAGTCGATACTAGGCGAGTCGTGTTAATCCTGGACGAAAGGACCCATGCCCCAGCCCGCCCGGTTCCCGCTGTTCAATGTATTTTTCTAGTCAACTTTGTCCCCTTATTACTTCCGGTGGGAGCCTTTTTTTTTTTTTTTTTTTTTTTTTTAACACACTTGACATTGTGATTTTTTTTGCTTTTCTTCCCATGCTATTCCTATGGGGTTTTTAGCCTTTTTTCCCCTCTTTTCCTACATTCTAAAGTGGCTTGGAAGTACTTGGAACCATTTGGGTGTGTCTTCAATTGTAAAAGGGTTAAAAAATTCCTTACCTCGTTAGAATTGCATTTCCGCCCCTGCATTGCTATGTGATTCCGAATTGTCTTTGTGTCCCCTACATCTCCTGTAAGTTTGTTGCATCGGTAGGAAACACCTTATATTATGAGTTAATTAATACACATTTTTATAACTTGTACAGTTTAAAACTCGGCTACAATTTATTCAAACTGTGTCAACCTTGGGCGGGACTCATGTCAAAGTTGCGCCTGGGAGGGGGGGGCTCATGCCAAAGTTGTGCCTTGGGGGGGACTTCATTCAATAAATCCCCATTCAATAAACCGACTGAAATAGGCCCTTAGCACTATTAAGAGTGTATTATAAAAATTCGACAACTGTACCGGCTGAAATAGGCCTCTAGCACTAAAAAATCTTGTAAATAAAATCCCCCAAAAAATCATAATAAAGCGTAGTAAGTTTTTCGATGAAAATGTCAATTTTTCACCTAAAGCTTTTAAGAAATTACATCATTTTAAAAACGATACGGCTTAATTTGGGCGGTTTTTTTTAAAGTGATGTCATTGTAACGTGCTATAAAAATAATTTTGATTTTAATAAAATTAATATATCTACGTCATTTTGCTGTCTTTACAGTAAAATGTTTAAAACGCATGAATACAATTTTGACAAAAGCGTCATTTTTTTTTTTTTTTAATCCTTTTACCTTTCTTTAACATATGGAATTTTTAAAAATCTCTTCTTAGGAAAAACGTTTACGTTAGAAGTAGCCTACATATCAAATGTGTATAGTTGAAAAAATTCAGTTTTAAGTTGAATTATTACTATAGAAAACATACAAAAATGTGATTTTAAGGAGGTTTGTCCTTATCCCGCCCCATCAGCATGCAGCAAAGGTGTCAATCTCCTACAGTACTTCAACCCTGGTAATAAGCAGTAACTGTATTATGTTTGGATAAAATTGGTTCAGTGGTTCTGAAGGAGATGTAAGATATACCTGCAATGACTTTTACTTAACACATAAATGTGTAATAAAAAAAAATTGAAATTTTACAGTAATTACAATTATTTACTTATAATTTTAATTTTAAACTACTAAAGACATTTTTGAGTTTTTAAACATCTGCGAAATATTTTATTTGTAATTTTAGATTAAACAGTATGAATAATTAATAATATCTATGGTATTTTACTAAATATGTATTACTATATTAATTTGATTTTTATAGTTAAATATTGCAGTATATCTCTACAAAAATGTAAAAGATTATATGTATAAATTTTCTAGTTATACGCCATCATTCTAAACGTACTTACATTACAACTAGCATATATATATATTTAAGTATTAAAAATGCATTAAGTAAATCTTATTTCGATATAACAGTTATTTCATTTTGTTATATTTAGTAATCATTATTATCATTATAAAATGTTTTCAAAAAAAAAAAAAAGTTTAATTAAAATATACCATTAAAATCAATCTCTCATCCATAAATTGTTAATATAAAAATGAATGAATGTTTTTGTCAACATTAACTGGAAAATATATTAAAATTACTTAAATTAATTTTACTTTAAATTTACAATTAGTCGAAAAAAACATAAAATTACGAAATTAGTTTCAAAGTATTGTCAAAATACTATCAATATATTTAAAAAGAAATTAATTAACTTTCTATTAGTGATTACATTCAAAATTTTAATAACGATATGATATTTCGATATTATATAATTGAAATTATAAAATTCATTAAGATATAAGCTATATATAAAATCTTACCATTAAATAATAGGGAATATAGTAAAGGTCAAAAAGAAATTGATTACATAGTAATAATCACATTACTTAATTAACAAGTAATTGAAGAAATTAATTGGAGCATTCTTTTCAATTAAGAAAATTTTAATCATTATATGAAAAATACATTAAGTAAAATTAGAAAATATTAATTTTAATAAAGTCTTTTAATAAAGTCTTTTAATAAAGTCTTTTAATAAAGTCAGAATTAACAAAACTGTATGACATGTGTATATTAAAAGCTTTAAGGTATAATGAAATGCAATACAAGAAATATGTTTTTGAGGAGAAACCATGCTGAAATTTCTCTAATTAGGGGAGACCGGGGCACAGTAGACCACTTTTACACTCTTAATTTTTTTTTCACAAAAACTAGAAAAGCAATGTACTTGAAAAAAATAGCAAACAATCTCTAAGCCATTCTTGACATGTCTTATTTTTTTATAACAATATTTCCAATACATTATGAATAAAAAAAGAAAAAAGAGCACTCACAAAGTGAACCACTGTGCACCATGACTGGGGTACAGTGGACTAGCCTCTTTTGTTTGTATTAAATTAATATAGGGTTAGTGCACCAGTGATTGACACTTTTAGAACAATCTCTGATGTTTTTAATGTTCTAGTCATCAGAAAATATTTTAATCTTAAGTTAGTACATATGGCATGAAAGACATTCAGAACCACATGTATGTTAAAATATACATTTGATAACAAATATTTTTTTTAACGAATTTTTATTTGACACCCACTCAGTGTTCCAGTAATCGGCACTGCCAGTTTTTCATTTTATCAGTAATTGGCCTCCTATGTTCCAGTGTTTGACACTGCTAGTTATTCATTTTACCAGTTATTAGCATCCTATGCTCCAGTGTTTGACTTAAAATGTTAAAATTCTTAAATGTAAAATATATGATTTTATTATTTTTCTTATTTATTAATTACTTCGGGATAGATGTCAATTACAGGGGCATGCCAATCACTGGAGCACCTAACCTAAATTACTTTGTTTTCTCTCTAAAATTAGTTTCTTATACTATTCTAGTCTAAAGAACCTAATTCAAGCATTTTCATGAAATAAACTAAAATAAAGTAAAGTAAAGTAAACAAATAATCGGGAAAAAAAAAAGCTGACATTTATTCACGTTGTAATGGTTGAATAACATTTTCAATAAAATCATTTTAAGTAATTATTTGTCATAATTCAAACATGTAAGCAATAAGTATTGTAGTTCATCAGCAATTAAAAACCTCTTTATCAGTCCACCTCTATTTCAGGGCCGCCTCCTATAAAAGCTAAATTTCCTCGGCAAATTTTTAAATTTATTAAAAATTTCCCTATAAAATTTAATACTGATTTATCTGGATTCAGTTCCTAAATACAAATACATATTGCGAGAACAGGTAATATTGTTTAGATCTCCATGTGAACTGACCACTTTTCGTATGTAACTTCTTTTAAAGCAACCTCCTATTCAAGGCCGTGGCCAGAAAAATATCAGAGGGGGGTTCAAACTTTAGTACGTTATGTTTAGTGTTAAAAGTAGAGTTCAATTTAAATATTTTGAACAAATCTGCAAAATTTCGAGGAATGTTTGAACCCTCCCCCCCCCAACCCCTTCTCCCTAGCCCTAAGTCTTATAGCTCTCCATTTGTAAAATTATAACAGATATTTCCTATGAATGCACCGGTATAGAAAATAAGTATTTAATAAGACTTTATAGTTTTTAATGTGCATATAATAGGTAAAATTCAGTCTTGGAAAAGGTGAATTTTGTGTCATACCAATATTCAAGTAAATTTTAAAAGCTTTTAAACAGTAGTGTTGACTTTAAGGGTCTTGGCACCTTTGACATAAACAGCTGAAATATGTTTCATATAAAAGCTTATTATTTAATTTAATATTTATAAATTGAACTATATTAGGTTTGTTCAATAAAATATATTATCAGCAACATTTTTTATGGTTTTTGGTGCATTTTTTACAGATTTGAAATCTTTAAATTGAGTTTTCTCAATTTGCATTTTTTCATGATATCATGATCTTCAAAACGTTTAAATTTCTATTGATATCTAAGAAAAGACTCTTTCTCTCTATATATATATATAGGATGTTCACCAGAACCTACCTAAAAGAATTAGGGATGGATTTTGCAATACCGTTAAAAGAAAAAATATCAAAAATAAAAATCTAATAAAAATCAAGCTTATATATATATATAGAAAGAGAGAGAGAGAGACATTCTTTTTTTAAATATTTTCTCAAAAACTAATAAATAAATTTCAAAACTCATCTCTAATTCTTTTAAGTAGGTGCTTCTAAACATCCCAAAAAATTTATTAAGTTCCATATTAATTATCTGTAGAATATTAATCATTTTGAATATCGTGAATTCATGAAGAAATACAAACTGGGAAGAACAATTTTATAAATTCAAATCTGTAAAAAAAAAAAAAAAAAAAAAAAAAAAAGCATTAGAACTGTTCTCTTGATGTATATTTTATTGAACAAACCTTAATATAGTTCAATATATGAATATTAAATGGAAATATAAACGTTCATACGAAATCTACTTCAGAAATGCCAGCAATCGTGCCAAGTCCCCTTAAACAACAAAATTAAAATATTAAACATAGTTTAGATTAAACAGTAAAAGCTTAACCTATTATTTTTATCAAGAGTTTTCAGTGAGCTTAATAAAGTCGACTTATTCTCTTAAAATTAATGTTAAGTTGATCAATTTGATCTAGGATAAAAAAGAAAATTCTTAGAAAAAATAAAAAGCATTAACTCTAACTAACTAATATTAATGTCTACTACAAAGCAGTATTGATAAATAATGTAAATTTAAATAATATAATTCATTTAATTCATAAAATGTTTTGCTGAATTATGATTTCTTGAACGACAGTTAGTAAATGACGACCTCTTTAAAGGGCATTTTTAAAAAGCATTGTGGGTGGCTTTCTTAGAAAGATTTCAGTGTATTTTTAAAATTGACTGCTGTTGTTGGTGTGAACTTGTAAAACTAGCATTTTACCTTTAAATTTCCACCTTCTACAAGCAAAAAAATTGGGAGCAACTTTTTAGACTAACTTAGATTTTAAATGTTAGAATAAATCTTAAAAAAGAAAGTGCTAATAATGTCGTAAGATAAACGTTTAACGGCCCTCTTCACTCACCGTCGCCGGAAGCCCGAGCCAATGTTATTCAATGGGGAAATTTTCTTTACAAATAACTTATTAACTAATACATATTTTTGAATTCTGTTTTCACATTCAGAAAATTCCCAACTGTTAAATTGATGGACCTTTTTCAAAAATGTAATTTTTCAATTTTTAATATTTTATTTCGAAATTGCAAAATGAAAAAAATTCACATATTGAAAATTCGTATTTTGCAGCTTCAAAATAAGATATAAAAAATTAAAAAATTAATATTTTAGAAAAGGTGCGTCAATTTAACAGCTGGGAACTTTCCGAATGTGAAAACAGAATTTAAAAATATGTATTAGTTAATAAGTTATTTGTAAAGAAAAATTTCCCATTGAATAACATTAGTTTCGGCTTCCGGCGGCGGTGAGTGAAGAGGGCCCTTAAAGATTCAAAATAAATAGGCTGCAAAAGGTATTGCGAAAAAATTCATATTATTAGGTCATATAGTCACAAGTGTTACAAATTTGTAAAAAAAAATCTTGGTTTTAACTTGGTTGCATTTTAATTTAAGCTTTCAGTTTTACAGCTATTGTAAAAAGAAAAATTTTAATTCCCATAATTAAATAACATATATATATATATATATATATATATATATATATATATATATATATATATATATATATATATATATTAATCGTACACAGCATACGCTAGTAAAATATCATTATCCTCCATCCCATCAAGGACAATGCATAGCATTTTCAATTTTATGTCATCTCAAATTTGTTTAGTTCTAAAATCCCTTTCCAAAATTTAAAAATATAAATTATAACTATGTGCAAATTTTCTGAATAATGATTGTTGTAAGTATATAGTAAAATGAGTTGTATTTAAAAAAAAGTAATTATCATCCTCCCCTCCCCTCATCCGGTCCAGGCATTATTTTCACTCAGTCGGAGAAAAAAAAATATCATCCTCCCTCCCCATTAACACTTTAATTATATTCTACGTGTTTAATTGCAATTCCCGTAAATGTATCACGTACATGAGTACGTGCATGTATTATTCTAAATGTGTTTGAAAAAAACAAAATTTCTCGATATAATAATCACAAATTAATTGTAAATTTTTGATTGATCTGGAAGAAAATTCTGGAAAACCTTAGCCCCCCCCCCCTCTCCCCCAAAAAATAAATAAATAATAATAATAAGTTCTAGATCCGTCAATAATCAGCCCTGACAGTTTAATTATGGTCACGTTATATAATATATATATATATATATATATGTATGTTGTTAAATTATCTTTTTTAAATTATTTTATTCTTTCCAAAACACAGTTAAGGTTTTATTTCCTTTATCTCAATGTATTTTTGTAGCCATTATTTGAAGTCTTAAGCCATGTTAAAACCTCAAGTTGATTGGTTCATAACGGATCACCATGAAATTAGGGCTATTTTTATTATAAAGATCATAATATTTCACATAAAACACTGTAGTACTTTGGAATAAAATAAAAAAATATTAATATATTCATTAAAGGTCTTTTATATTGCATAACAAAAATTATTTATCACCGCACTGTATCCAGTGAAAAAGAAAATTGAGCATTTGAAAATTTTCTTATCAAAATAAAAATATCGAGGGACAAAAATGCTTATTATTACATTTCAACAACACAACTCAAAAATTTTTTCCTTTGATTGTGATTAATATTTTACTTTATTTAAAAGCTTTTCGGTTTCTTAAAGTACAAATAAAGCAAAATTTTTCAAAATTAATGTAAAAAATATTAATAAACATGCAAACAAAATACCTAAAATATGTTCATTAAAAGTCCTGGATATCCTGTACTAATTATAGATGTTTAAATGTAGACAAAATGTAGACAAAATGTAGACGAAATGTAGACCTGCCTTTTTCAATGTCCGATAGATGTAACGTGTTAGATTAAAACAAGATTTAGATATTTTCAATATCTATTAGATCTAACAAGTTCAATTATTGGATATTTGGAGATTTATCGGATATGTAACAGACATCTAATGGATGTAAAAAAGAATGAAATTTGTCGTGATAATAGATATCTGTAGGATATTTATAAAAGTTCAGTGGATCATTTTTAAACATTTATACGTGCTTATAGATGTCTTATGGATGTAAGTGGAAAAGTTGACTACACTTCTTCGTTCCGAGGTTTGAGAGAAATATCCTACGTGGGGGACTATGGGAGGTCCTACACTGTATTTAGTCGAGTTTCGAGATAAACATGAAAGTCTTCAAATGGTTAGGTCGACAATCATGACTTGTGATCGCACCCGGCACTTCCTGTCTACCAGCTTCGAGAAAAGAACTTTTCGGCCACTCATGGGGCATCTACTGAAGAGAATAAATGAAAACATAAAATTTAGACAAAATAATATATATATATTTCAAGTAACCTGAAGAAAAACAATAAAAATAACATGAAGAATTAACGCAAGGAATGTACAGATAATAAAAATTTACTGAAAATATGTTCATTATGGAATCTAATTAAATATAACGTAAAGAATTTTATGGTTCATTGTATTGTTTTTCCCGTTTTGAAAAATAATTTTCGTTTTAATAGATAAAAATTCTGGAGTGACTCCGACTTTCCGAAAACTTTTCAATTAACGGTTGTTTAAAAAAAAAAATTAAATAAGATACGTAGTTAAATAAACTAAAAGGAAAAGCATAGTAGTTTGATGGAGTATTTCTGCCTAAGTTTTATGCCATTTAATGAATCGTAATGTATCCAAAGTCTTTCGTTTACCCCTATTCAAGAACTATAAATAGTAGGGCAATACTAAATATTTATATGTTTTTCTATATTTAAAAAAAAATAATAATAATAATATTACAAAAGCGAATTGTAAGTGGTTTTAGCTCCTAGACTGTGATGTATAAAAATTCGACTTTGCATATCGATAAATAAAATCTCTAAACGTTTTACTTGTGTAAATCTATACGCAATGTTTCCAGATCTGGCGAATTTTTTATTCAAAAACCACCAATAATTTTTAATTGTAATGTTTGCCTAATCACTTCAAAGACTGATAGTCTATGTATATTAAAAATCACTTCTCAAAATTATTGGTGATTATTGAATAAAAAGTCCACCAGATCTGGCAACACTGTCTATACGGTTATTACAGTAAAAATTAAGATTAATCAGCCAAAGCATTTAGACACTATCACACTTCAAGTAATATAAGTTCATTGGCCATAAGGATAAAGATTATTTTTATTTTTGTCCCTGTAAAAGAACTATAAGTTCTAGATTCATCCTACTCTATATAAATCGTTCGACATTGACCTATAACATACATACCAAATTTTAGCTCAATCGGAAAATGCGTTGTACACTCAAATAGTTCGTACGACGGTGATCTATAACATACCTATAAATTTTCAGTTCATTCAATTAAAACATTACACGCTGTCTGAACTTAAATAATTTAAATCCACGGGCCATGATGGTAAAGAATTATTATTTGCGTCCCTGTAAAAGAAACATACGAGCTAGACTCATCGAAATCTATACAGTTCGAGCAACAGGAACCTATAACATACAACCAATTTTCGTTTAAATCGACCAAAGTATTTAGAAGTTATCGTGTTTACTCACACGTATTACATACACATATACATACACATGCATACAACACCATAAAAACAATATTTTAGTTACAAAATGTATGTTCGGAAAATAAAATACCAAGTTACGTTTTAGAGGTTAAAAAATTAAAATAAAAAAGTACCAAAGGATCTGCATTTTTGTACAAACCTATTTATGCGCCTTGTTTTCCAATGTTAAATTTCTTTTTCGCATACTTAAAATTCTAAATGTAATTACCTTTATTTATTTATTCATTTATTTATTCATTTATTTATTCTTTTTTTTATTTGGCATGTGTGTGTGTGAATGTATGCCTCCAAAGGCCAAATCATGCTGTAACTATTTTTCTTTTTTTTTCATAACTAATATTTATTTGTGAGTGGGTATATGAGTGGGTATCTATTTACTTAAAATTTTAATTTTGTGATTTGATAAACAAACCATGTTTCTGTTTATAAGTTCAATATGTATGTAATAAATATTTTATACAAACATAGCGTGTTTTCTGTGAAATGATATGCATCATGTAATGTGTTGTAAATACGCAATCAGCAAGCGAACCAATTCTTTAACATTATCAGCACATTTGAAATATCAAATACGTATCCCAGTATTGCTTGATGTTGATGAATATGTCAGAACTTTTTACATAAAATAAAGCAATCTGTTTATATTAAATAAGGCATTCGTACTGTTACTTAAGTTAAAAAAAAAAAAAATCTATGATTATCTTGAAGTACAAACCAGCTATTTCTGACTCAAATAGAGTGTAAACATGCCTGCACATAAAATAAACTTTGTTTTATTGAACCCTTCATCTTATTAAAAATTTCTGTTTTTTTTAAAATCAACGTGTGTATATGCATATACTTATAAATAAAAACCTTGTAAAAATACTTATTTGTAAAGAAGGGAAAAAATATTGCTACGCACGTCTATTATATTATATTATTTAATCAACAATACATAAAAAAATCTCAAATTTCAAT
The DNA here is from genome assembly GCA_963930645.1 of Salticus scenicus. Taxonomy (NCBI): domain Eukaryota; kingdom Metazoa; phylum Arthropoda; class Arachnida; order Araneae; family Salticidae; genus Salticus; species Salticus scenicus. Next base: position 324,615,015 of record OZ005652.1, read on the forward strand.
CTGCTACAGAAAATGATTTTATTTATCTAAAAGAATTCGAAAGTAAATTAATATAAGAATGCTTTTTGAATGAACATATCGTTTATTTCAAAATTCCAGTTCATATGTTAAATTACTTATTTAATTATATTTATTAATTAAAATTTAATCAATGTAATTTGAAATCTTCATTTAGATTCTCGAACCGAATGGCCGCTTAGAATGGTTTAGTAAATACTGAATTCAAAGTTTGAACAAATGAATATTTCCTTGTAATCACATGAAACTATGTTAACTGAAGCATGTAATTGAAAATTGATTGAAATTTAAACACGACTTCATCAAAATTGAAAGGAAACTCAATATTCTATGATTGGAAAATTGAAAACTTTATTTTATCGCAAGGAATTAAAGCGAAGAAAATCGTAATGTACAAAATTGTTTAAAATAAAAATAGTATGAAACTTTTTACGTCCTCTGACCTATACACATGGTAGAAAATGTAATTGTTTTGGGTGTCAAATTTTGAAAATTCAATTTTTGTCACATTTACAGTTTTGAGGTCCCCTGAATCTGAAAATTGTGTTCTTAGTGGTTGGACTGTTGTTTATGTCTGTGTGTTTGTTATAAGTATATCTCAAGAACAATTAGAAGCAAGAAGTCCAAACTCGATATTCTAAATTCCTATCACATACTGATGCTATAATAAAGTTTTCGTTGATATCAAACAAATGATTCGTGTACAAGGACATCCAAAAAATTCAAATACATTATATTTATGTGAAAACTTGTGATAAGTACAGTGTAACATCTATAGGCTGCTCTAAACAAAATGGAATGAGCATTTATATATATATATATATATATATATATGTATGTGTGCATAAAAGCAAGTTTTGTATAGATTATGATATGGGAATCATTCATCAGTCGTTTGCAGGGCTACTCAAAGTATTTGGATATATTAGGGCTATGCTTAGAAGTTTCTTTAAATGTATTTCCTTTTGTGTTAATTGTTTTTTATATACGACTAAATTTCACTACACAATCTGATGTGCATATAGTTTATCAAGAGACTCGGCAGAGTCTCAAGTGACGCAAGCGCAAAAACAAACGAACGCCACGACACTCAGCGGAAACGGAAAAACGAACGAAACTGCGACACTTATATATACACGAATTTAAAGATCAAAGAAACCGCTGAAAGCCGACACTTAATATCTCAGGAAATATGGGAGGTTATGTTCTGATAATTTCAAAATAGTCTTACACCTTCTGTCTGATCCTACCCTGAAATCGTTACATTTTTGTGTGCAATATATTTCGAGATATGAATTGGCTCATTTAAGCTATAAATGGACGGCCTAATGTGTAAGAATTTTTTCTCGAATATGGCTCGAGCGAATTTAGTTTAATTTATATATGATATTAATCGCTTTTATCTGATGTGCCTGACATCTCCCTTTTCCCTAGGAAAACTCTTGTTTTTTTTATAACTCAGTTTAAAAATCGAACTATTTTTACTACGCGATGCAAAGATTTCTATTGATAATTCTCAGAATTCTGAACAGGTGTTATTCGGTTTGGTCTTGGAGTTGGTTGGTTGGTTCAATCTGAATGCAGTCAATAAAAAATTCAGATTTTGTTTTTTAATGCAAGAAAGACCCTTTATTGTTTCTTTTAAATATTTATTGTATATATACGAAATGAAATTTCACCTAAATATATATTTTTTTTGTTATAAAGTAAATATTTAAGATTTTAAAATTTCGCATTTCGTCAAAAAAATATTTCGATAATATTTTAAATCAGGAAGTATTTTGTAATTATAAGTATTTTACTTCATAGTTATTAATGATAAATTTACAGTTTTTTAAAGAGAAAATATTTCACATTTTTCTTGGCTTTTAGTGTGACGTAAAACGCGTAAAACGCATCCATCAATCAATCCATCCATTCTCGGCTATTGGCTAATTTTTCACTTTTCATCTTGTATTAATACGCCGGGCAATAACAAATCGTATAAAGAAGAATTAAGTATTTATATGAAATCAAGGATTTCATACTATATTTCAGGTAAGAAATATTATTTTAATAGTTTTATTATATTTTTTTCTGTGTTATAAATATAATATCCATTTTTAATTTTTGTTTACAATATTCGTGTCCAGTTGTAGATTAAAAGTTGCCGTAATCTTTGAAAATGAATAAAAAAAGTCTTATTGACATTTAAACCACCCAAATTACACAATCAAAAGCCAAACTGGCTCCATACTGTCACACTTTTCTGTGATCATTAGATAAATAATACTAATTAGATAATAACTCCTTTTGCCCAAGTACAGTAGAATCCTGATTCTAAGGCATCTCTTCTCTGAATCGATGGAGATATCCACCAACTGCAAATAATGACAGTCGTTAATTTCAACTTTCACTGACTCCTTTTGCTTATAAAATAAGCCTTCCCTCATGAAATTAAAATGCCTAAACCATCTTTTATTAAAATATGTATACTTGTATACCATGAATCATAAAATAATTCGTGATAAAAATAATAATCAACTTAAAAATTCCAACAACAATTATCTGAACCTATCTGCAGCAAAATAAAATTTATTTTCAAACCATGAAGGCTGAACCAAGTCTCGTATCTCTAGAAATAATATCAATTCATAAAATATTTAATTTGTAGATGCAAATTTTTCATAAATTAAGACTATACAACCAATGTAGTAATCTAGAGATATAATGCAAGTGTATTTTTAAGCCTAAACATTTCTTTAGTTGTTAAATTCATCTACAGAGCTTTAAACAATCTGCTGCACCCGATGCCATGCTCCGTTACTGCTGCTGGGTTAAAAAGCTTTAAGTAACTTTAAGATCATTTTTAGTGTTGCACCGAGTAGCCATGTATCAAATACCGAGTAGTTGTAAGAAAGAATAATTGACGTACATATGAAGAATTTAGCACATCTTGAAATTAAAAAAAGACCTTTTGGACATAAAATTAAGTTAAACGGCAAACAGCATGTTTTCATGAAATGTTTCAGAACTTTTGTAGTGCATATACACAATTAGGTTCATCGTTATATTTGATACTTCCAGCTTAGTGGATTATTAAATCCGTAATAACTGATAACTTCATTCTTTATTATTAGTCTTCTTTCTCATATGTGAATCATTCTCAGATAATTCTTAGAGAATATAAAAGTTCCTATACACTTGGGCTTAATTTAAGATGCATGAAGTTATTATATGAAATGAGAACATTTAAAATAAATATTTTATCATTTCAAACATAATATATTTCATTAATCTTCAAATTCTAGAAGAGTAAACAAGATAGGTGGTTTTGGGCGGCCATAATTTGAAAAACAACATTTTTGATTATTAAAATATATTTTTAATAACATTTTAGTGTATTTACTTTTTTCATAATTATTATTTTTTAAATTAAAAATTAATCTTTTCTTAAACTTTTAAAAGTGTCTTACTTTTATTTGAACAAATATGTAACTAAAGTTTTTTTTACAATATTAGTATAATAATTAGTGTAATATTAGTATAATAAGGGTTCTTTTTTCTAAAATATTTTATTTTTGTCTGTTTTATAGATACAATAAGTTTTTATTAAAAAAAAAAAAAAAAAAATTGCATATTACATGCATACAAGATGGTTATACTCAAATTCTTGTAACTAAAATGGATAAGCTCCTATCATGATTCGTCTCTATACAGAGTTTGGTGGCAATCTACTCACCTGTTTTAACTGCAAAAAGCTGTTTGCAGCAAAAAGTTTAATGACTTTATATTTTCATACAGGTGACGGGTTTTTACTTTTTAATGCATAGATATTATCTCATATTATTATACGTTCAAACTGTGCAAGTGATAATAATTATGGAATTTTTAGCCATAATATTTGCTTTTTTTTTTTTTTTTTTTTTTTTTTTTTTTAAGGATACAATTTTTTGTATAAACTCAAAGCTGGTATCCAATGAACTGCATCAATAAGTAATATACCTACTTTTAAACTTTCCTGCAAGTTATCTAGGGTTTAAAAAAAAAAAAAAAAAAAAAAATCCGTAGTTTGTATTTACTTTAAGTTGAAAAATAAAGTGCAGTATTGAACTACTAAAAAACTTTTCATTTATTTTACGGTCAACTCCCTCTAACTCTCAAAAGTTTTGTCCACAGGTTATGCGGATTATAGGAATTTGCAGATTAGAGATCATTGCCTTTGTTTACAGTTTTCTTTTGCAGATACAAAGTCAGTTATTATTAATTCATAAATAGACATAAAAATGGAAAGACGATTTCTAATAAATTTTAGAATAAAATATTTCTTCAATATTAATAAAACTAATCTATCTCATTCATATATGATGATAAATAATTCAAGCATATTCAAATAATAGGTACCTGTATAATATAAATAAACATATTTAAAAAATACAAAACAAAATACTTTTGAAAGTTCAGAAATAATATTCATCACTGATTAATTTTGTTAAACATTGATGTAATAGTGGTTTGTTTTAAGTGCTAGTCTGCATGAATTGCAGGATAATAAATACAAGAATGTTACCTCCCCCCCCCCCTATCCAATTTTGTTTCAAAGCAAGGATTAAGATAAAAATTTGGTTTAAAAAAAAAAAAAAAAGTAAAAAGGTGAGAAAGGTGAATTTTTTTAAAATATGAGATGTAAATTTCTTTTACATTAAAAAATCAATTATGGATTAGAAGGATTTGCAGATTATAAATCTGTGGATTACAGGGAGTTGACTATACCGTATATGACTATAAAGAAAAAGTTTTTGATGACATTTTGTAATACAGTATTGACTACTGGTTCTTTTAATTAACTGGATGTTTGTTAAAAACTGCTTTATCAGAAAATATAAGAAAGTGATCCAAATCCAAACTATTATTTATTATCAGTTAAAGAAATAAAATTGTCTAAATTATAAAACTTTACACTGTTTAAATTGAAATTGATTTTTTTTTTTTTTTAACTGGATTTTGAGTATTTTAGAACGTAATCATCAGATAACGAAGATCACTATGGTAAAAATATCCATAATTATTAATTAAATATGTTATTAAATTTTTATAGGTATAATTTTGAAGTTACTTAAAGTTGTTTATAAGATAAATGCATCCATTGTATCCACTAAGCTGGAAGTATCAAATATAACGATGAACCTAATTGTGTATATGCACTACAAAAGTTCTGAAACATTTCATGAAAACATGCTGTTTGCCATTTAACTTAATTTTATGTCCAAAAGGTCTTTTTTTAATTTCAAGATGTGCTAAATTCTTCATATGTACGTCAATTATTCTTTCTTACAACTACTCGGTATTTGATACATGGCTACTCGGTGCAACACTAAAAATGATCTTAAAGTTACTTAAAGCTTTTTATCCTAGTAGCAGTAACGGTGTAGCATGGCATCGGGTGCAGCAGATTGTTTAAAGCTCTGTAGATGAATTTAACAAAAAGAAATGTTTAGGCTTAAAAATACACTTGCATTATATCTCTAGATTACTACATTGGTTGTATAGTCTTAATTTATGTAAAATTTGCATCTACAAATTAAATATTTTATGAATTGATATTATTTCTAGAGATACGAGACTTGGTTCAGCCTTCATGGTTTGAAAATAAATTTTATTTTGCTGCAGATAGGTTCAGAAAATTGTTGTTGGAATTTTTAAGTTGATTATTATTTTTATCACGAATTATTTTATGATTCATGGTATACAAGTATACATATTTTAATGAAAGATGGTTTAGGCATTTTAATTTCATGAGGGAAGGCTTATTTTATAAGCAAAAGGAGTCGGTAAAAGTTGAAATTAAGGACTGTCATTATTTGCGGTTGGTGGATATCTCCATCGATTCAGAGAAGAGATGCCCTAAAATCAGGATTCTACTGTACTTGGGCAAAAGGAGTTATTATCTAATTAGTATTATTTATCTAATGATCACAGAAAAGTGTGACAGTATGGAGCCAGTTTGGCTTTTGATTGTGTAATTTGGGTGGTTTAAATGTCAATACGTAGCATAATAGCAGGAAAATTTTAAGAATTTTAGGATAACTAATGATATTTAAAGATATTTCAGGAAATTTTTTAAGAATTCAGAAAAATCAGGATATCTCTGATTGTGAGACTTTTTTAATTCATTTAAAATAATCTGAATTAAACTGTAATAGAAAGTTTAAATTGCTTAACAGGATTTTATACAAATCAGAATATAATACTCTATGGCCAAGTTCATGAAACATAACTCGCCCCTTTCTTTCATGGACGTTTAAATGCATGCTAAACTAAGTTTTTCTTAAAATATTTCAGATGTATAAAATAAATAATTTTTTCAAAGATTACGGCAACTTTTAATCTACAACTGGACACAAATATTGTAAACAAAAATTGAAATTGGATCGTATATTTACAACACAGAAAAAAAATATAATAAAACTATTAAAATAATATTTCTTACCTGAAATATAATATAAAATCCTTTATTTAATATCTACAATATAAACACTTAGGGTCGTATTCACCAAACTTCATTGATCGAGGATTAAACAATGGATCAGAAAATCCGAGAATCAAAGCTAACACTGGATTAAATTCCTACGGTATTCACCATCAGCCGATTAATGTTCGGATTCACCGTTCGGCTTCAATTAACCAGGGATGAGGACTTTCAGACTTTTCTTAATTTTTTAAAAACAATTTTCAGGTTTTTGCTTCTAAATATTCTTATTTTTGTTCAATTTTCTTTCTTTTGACTGTTTCTAAATAATTTATTTTCATATATTTTCCAGTTTGGCTTATAGAAAGTATGATTTTGTGTATCTGTTTCTTCTTTTACTACTAAAATTAAATTATTTTTGAGTTTTGCTGATACTTTCAGACTTTTCGTCTATTTCCAACTCACATCTCTGATTAACTAATCAATCGGATTTGAAGATTAGAAAGGGTAAAAAGCAAATTGGCACGGCGAAAAACACGATTCTTCAAGCATATTCAAATAATAGGTACCTGTATAATATAAATAAACATATTTAAAAAATACAAAACAAAATACTTTTGAAAGCTCAGAAATAATATTCATCACTGATTAATTTTGTGAAACATTGATGTAATAGTGGTTTGTTTTAAGTGCTAGTCTGCATGAATTGCAGGATAATAAATACAAGAATGTTACCCCCCCCCCCCTATCCAATTTTGTTTCAAAGCAAGGATTAAGATAAAAATTTGGTTTAAAAAAAAAAAAAAAGTAAAAAGGTGAGAAAGGTGAATTTTTTTTAAATATGAGATGTAAATTTCTTTTACATTAAAAAATCAATTATGGATTAGAAGGATTTGCAGATTATAAATCTGTGGATTACAGGGAGTTGACTATACCGTATATGACTATAAAGAAAAAGTTTTTGATGACATTTTGTAATACAGTATTGACTACTGGTTCTTTTAATTAACTGGATGTTTGTTAAAAACTGCTTTATCAGAAAATATAAGAAAGTGATCCAAATCCAAACTATTATTTATTATCAGTTAAAGAAATAAAATTGTCTAAATTATAAAACTTTACACTGTTTAAATTGAAATTGATTTTTTTTTTTTTTAACTGGATTTTGAGTATTTTAGAACGTAATCATCAGATAACGAAGATCACTATGGTAAAAATATCCATAATTATTAATTAAATATGTTATTAAATTTTTATAGGTATAATTTTGAAGTTACTTAAAGTTGTTTATACGATAAATGCATCCATTGTATCCACTAAGCTGGAAGTATCAAATATAACGATGAACCTAATTGTGTATATGCACTAAAAAAGTTCTGAAACATTTCATGAAAACATGCTGTTTGCCATTTAACTTAATTTTATGTCCAAAAGGTCTTTTTTTAATTTCAAGATGTGCTAAATTCTTCATATGTACGTCAATTATTCTTTCTTACAACTACTCGGTATTTGATACATGGCTACTCGGTGCAACACTAAAAATGATCTTAAAGTTACTTAAAGCTTTTTATCCTAGTAGCAGTAACGGTGTAGCATGGCATCGGGTGCAGCAGATTGTTTAAAGCTCTGTAGATGAATTTAACAAAAAGAAATGTTTAGGCTTAAAAATACACTTGCATTATATCTCTAGATTACTACATTGGTTGTATAGTCTTAATTTATGTGAAATTTGCATCTACAAATTAAATATTTTATGAATTGATATTATTTCTAGAGATACGAGACTTGGTTCAGCCTTCATGGTTTGAAAATAAATTTTATTTGCTGCACATAGGTTCAGAAAATTGTTGTTGGAATTTTTAAGTTGATTATTATTTTTATCACGAATTATTTTATGATTCATGGTATACAAGTATACATATTTTAATGAAAGATGGTTTAGGCATTTTAATTTCATGAGGGAAGGCTTATTTTATAAGCAAAAGGAGTCGGTAAAAGTTTAAATTAAGGACTGTCATTATTTGCGGTTGGTGGATATCTCCATCGATTCAGAGAAGAGATGCCCTAAAATCAGGATTCTACTGTACTTGGGCAAAAGGAGTTATTATCTAATTAGTATTATTTATCTAATGATCACAGAAAAGTGTGACAGTATGGAGCCAGTTCGGCTTTTGATTGTGTAATTTGGGTGGTTTAAATGTCAATACGTAGCATAATAGCAGGAAAATTTTAAGAATTTTAGGATAACTAATGATATTTAAAGATATTTCAGGAAATTTTTTAAGAATTCAGAAAAATCAGGATATCTCTGATTGTGAGACTTTTTTAATTCATTTAAAATAATCTGAATTAAACTGTAATAGAAAGTTTAAATTGCTTAACAGGATTTTATACAAATCAGAATATAATACTCTATGGCCAAGTTCATGAAACATAACTCGCCCCTTTCTTTCATGGACGTTTAAATGCATGCTAAACTAAGTTTTTCTTAAAATATTTCAGATGTATAAAATAAATAATTTTTTCAAAGATTACGGCAACTTTTAATCTACAACTGGACACAAATATTGTAAACAAAAATTGAAATTGGATCGTATATTTACAACACAGAAAAAAAATATAATAAAACTATTAAAATAATATTTCTTACCTGAAATATAATATAAAATCCTTTATTTAATATCTACAATATAAACACTTAGGGTCGTATTCACCAAACTTCATTGATCGAGGATTAAACAATGGATCAGAAAATCCGAGAATCAAAGCTAACACTGGATTAAATTCCTACGGTATTCACCATCAGCCGATTGCGTGATCCATGGATTAACTGGGAGAGAAAGAAAAGCTTCGTTTTGATTGGCCAAAAACGAAGATAGATGTTCGGATTCACCGTTCGGCTTCAATTAACCAGGGATGAGGACTTTCAGACTTTTCTTAATTTTTTAAAAACAATTTTCAGGTTTTTGCTTCTAAATATTCTTATTTTTGTTCAATTTTCTTTCTTTTGACTGTTTCTAAATAATTTATTTTCATATATTTTCCAGTTTGGCTTATAGAAAGTATGATTTTGTGTATCTGTTTCTTCTTTTACTACTAAAATTAAATTATTTTTGAGTTTTGCTGATACTTTCAGACTTTTCGTCTATTTCCAACTCACATCTCTGATTAACTAATCAATCGGATTTGAAGATTAGAAAGGGTAAAAAGCAAATTGGCACGGCGAAAAACACGATTTGCTCTTGTTTACGCACGGATTAAGAATCAATTTTACTGTAGAACATTTTTTTAAAGAATAATCACGCAGACGCCAACTGTTTACGCTACGATTTAAAATTTTGATTGTTATGAATAAAAGAAAAAAATTCTCCGAACTACGCTCCCCCCCCCCCCCCCCAACACACACACAAGCAATGCCCCTGACTGTAGACCAATTACATACGCTATATCAAGCAGTCTTCAAAAATTAGTGATTTTTTTTAATTGAAAATATTTTTAAATAACTTTAATTAATTTTTCTTTATTTTAGTTAGCTCATTAGATTACTTAAAAATTTGGCTTGGAATAAGTTTTAAACTAAAACAATCAAATGAAGATAGCTTTTCCCTTGTTTCATTTATTTACCAGTTTTCAGTAGGTATTTCGGGTACATTTCTAAGTAGTAATTAATAAAAAGGTTAAAAAATATACAAGTTTATTAAATAATTTTATGAGAAATTGGGAAAAATATATAAATTAATGAAAACTTTATAAGCTAAAACCATAAATTATGAAACACGCAACAATTGTTTCCGTCGAAGTACAACCTTTCATCAGGCAGAAAAAAAAAGCACGATAATTCAACACTATATTATTATTGCACACATTTGTAATTTAAGGTGCTACTTTACAAACTTCATTCAACAAAAAATAATTTGGTGCATTTTTCATACATTATAGTTATATCATCATATGAAAGATATTTGGTTAAATTTGAAAAGTTTAAAATTTCTGCTATGCTACCCATTAAAATAAATCAATTTGTGAATTAATCTTTAACGATTAAGCTCATGGAAATGAAGGAGAAGATATATATCTTTATTGATAGCAAAAATCGCTTAATCAGCAAAATTTTATTTGACATGACAGAACAGAGTATAATGTCGTCAGAAATAATATTAACTTAATTCAATTTTAATTAAGTAAAAACACAATGATAAATGTGTATCATTAAATAATTATAGCATATTTTTTAATCAAACTCTTGTTCAAAATCAGGTATTTAAAGACTGTGTTTCAAGATTAAAATATAAAAAAAATCATCAAAATGATTTTAAAAGCAATTTGCTGCTAATAAAACAAAATTTATATTTCTTTCATGTTCAATATTTACGAAGCTAAGCTGCGTAGTACGCATGTGTTACGAAAAGATCCGAGAATTATCTCTGTTAATTCTCCCATATTCGAGGATCAAAAAAGAAGTGTTAAAGTAGCCGGTGAACTGCGAATTTTCGTTGGAGAATACCGATTTTCGTATGATCGAGTGATTACCGCTGATGCGAGATTTAATCCGAGTGTTAAGAAGTTGGTGAATACGGCCCTTAATGTGCTATAGTTTTTTTTTTTTTTTTTTTTTTTTTTACGATTTGTTCTCTGGCGTATTAATACATTGAGATGAAAAGTGAAAAATTAGCCAATAGCCGAGAACGGTTCGATTGATTGATGGATGCGTTTTACGTTACACTAAAATCCAAGAAAAATGTTCACTTTACAGTGTACACCTTTCACCTGTTTTGAAGGGAAAAGTTGAAGTGATTATTATTTCCATCTAATAGCAGGCGTGTAAAGGGATGTTGGTGATTTATCATTCTGATAAACACTTAATTAAAAATAAATAAAATATTTAATTTTACATTAAAAGCATTTAAAACCTTTAAAATTACCGTTCCACACAATCGGTGTAAGGTATTTAATTTTAAACTATATTAATTTAAAACGAAGTGTTGAATTACTAAACTAAATACATGAGAAAACCTTTTCCCTCTTGAAACCGCGGGAGTCTACAAAATACCTTACACCAACCAAAACAACCAATCAGGTTCGTACATCGGTGTAACCAAGAGAAAAATTAAAACAAGAATAAAAGAACACATAAAAGATATCAAAACAGGAAGTCAGAATACAGCCTTGGCCAAAACATTTTACAAAGAAGATATTAATATAAATTTTGAACAAACAGCTAAAATAGCCAATTATGAGGATTATAACTATGCAATGTACTGCGAATCCATTGAGTTAGCAACCAATAGGAACACTTGCAATGACAGCGGCTCAGTAGCTCCGGACAGAATGTGGCGCCCTGTTTAGAAAAGTAAAAACCATCACAACAGTCCAAGTCACGCACAGAGGAGGCCGTCTGACGAGAACCGGGAACCCGGTGGAAAAGTTTAACGGCAAGCAACGAAGTCAGTAAAGGTTTTTTCATGTATTTAGTTTAAAATATTTAATATTTACATTTAGTGGCAATCTATTCACCTGTTTCCTGTTTAAAGTTTAATTACATATTTTTATAAATTTTTAGTTTTATATTATCGATAAACACTATTACTAATTTTTTTCTTTTCAATTTAGTGCATAAAAATAATGAAATTCTTACAGCTACTTAGTATTGGCCAAGTACTTGGTCAAAATTTGACTGCATATAGAGTACTCAGCAGATTAGCTGAGTGCAAAGTACATATCAAGTACTTGATGCAGCTCTAATTAATAAATCAGATGATAAAAAGAGAGGGGGGGGGGGCTAAAACTAGAGCTGTACTTTGTGCTAAGTATTCGGCCAATACAGAGTAGTTGTGAGAATTTCATTAATCTTATGCATTATTGAAAGAAATGTGTTAATGAGTGATATTTATTTTATACTAGCCGCTTTCGGCGACCAGCTGGCTCGCGATCCTTGAAAAATCCGACTTTATGAAACTCCCGCTCGGTGGGGGTTTCATAAAGCCCCATTTCACTACATGAAACAGCCTGTTCGCTCACCATGTTATGATCCTTCAAATTTATGACTTTGAGCAAAGTTCTGCTCGATGGCGCCTTATCCCCGTTTTATAACTTACAACACCTTCCTTGCTCATTAGAATTTTAAATATTGAAATTTTAAAATATTATAGCACCATCTGGTGGTAGAAATTTCTGTAATTTATTGTTCAATTCTAAATCAACAAAGCTTTCAAATGATGTATTACTTATGAAATTATTTTAATTAGTAACTTAGATACCAAAGAAAACCTAATCAGGAAATCTTTAAATGTGTAAATCAGGTGAAATCTTGAATTCCACTTTCGATAATATGGAAGTACTTTAAAATATCATTCGAATAATGTATTAAAAATAATTTAATCATAATTAGAATTTGAAATATTGAAATTTTAAAATATTGCAGCGCCATCTGGTGGTAGAAATTTCTGTAATCTATTGTTCAATTTCAAATCAACAAAGCTTTCAAATGATGTCTTACTCATGAAATTATTTTAATTACCGTAATTTTGTGTGTAATATAACCTGCAGGTAATCTATAAAAAAAACCCTTGACTTTGTATATCCTGCGGGGTATCTATCGCGAACAACGAGAAAATCAACATCAGTCTCGTTTTTGTTTCGGAAGTCTCGATTATTAACGCATAATAAAGATGAAATTGAGGACAGTGAAAAGGAATTTGATGAGGATTTGAATTAAATATTTTATGAATTGCTATGATTTCTTATCTGCCTTCATGGTTTGAAGATAAATTTTATTTTGCTGCAGATAGGTTCAGAAAATACTGCTATTGGGATTTTTATGTTTATTATTATTTTTTTCATGAATTTTTATATAATTCATGGTATATGCATTTTAATGAAAGATGATTTGGGCACTTTAAATTCATGGAAGGTTTATTTTATTTCATTAATAAAAGGAGTCGATAAAAGTGGAACTTAACGATTGTCATTATTTGAGAATGGTGTATATCACCATCGATTCAGAGAATAGATATCCTGGAATCAGGAATCTACTGTGCATGGGCAAAAAGAGTTAGTTTATTTAAAGAGAGAAAAACATCAAATTTCTTAATTTGTGTATATCACCCCATCAATGCAATCACAGTCCAATGCACCTAAAAATGAGTGCTAAAAAATGATAAATTTTGTAAAGCAAGCATCATAAATTAAAAAAATAATAATTAATAAATTAGTAATTGTTTTTTGTACTCAAAAAAAAAAAAAAAAAAAAAACTTATATCCTCATCAGAAAAAAGCAGGGTTGGCAAGTTTCTTCCAAGTGGAAGAATGGAAGAAACTGTTTCTCTTAAAAATTTATGTTATAAATTGCAGATATGTAAGATACAATGGATGCATTTGTCTTATAAACAACTTTAAGTAACTTTAAAATTATACCTATAAAAATTTAGTAACATATTTAATTAATAATTATGGATATTTTTACCATAGTGATCTTCATTATCTGATGATTACGTTCTAAAATACTCAAAATCCAGTTAAAAAAAAAAAAAAATCAATTTCAATTTAAACAGTGTAAAGTTTTATAATTTAGACAATTTTATTTCTTTAACTGATAATAAATAATAGTTTGGATTTGGATCACTTTCTTATATTTTCTGATAAAGCAGTTTTTAACAAACATCCAGTTAATTAAAAGAACCAGTAGTCAATACTGTATTACAAAATGTCATCAAAAACTTTTTCTTTATAGTCATATACGGTATAGTCAACTCCCTGTAATCCACAGATTTATAATCTGCAAATCCTTCTAATCCATAATTGATTTTTTAATGTAAAAGAAATTTACATCTCATATTTCAAAAAAATTCACCTTTCTAACATTTTTACTTTTTTTTTAAACCAAATTTTTATCTTAATCCTTGCTTTGAAACACAGTTGGAAAAGGGGGGGGGGGGGTAACATTCTTGTATTTATTATCCTGCAATTCAGGGTTGGGTTTTTGCCGGCAAAAATGCATTTTTGCCAGGACAGCGGCAAAAAGTGGAAAAAATTGGCAAAAATGGAAAAAAATTAGGAAAAGTGGAAAACAACACAATCCCTTTGAATTTTCACCCTTTACACTTTGGCACCTCAATGAAAAAAATGTTTGAAGATTTTTTAATTTAAAAAGTAATTATAATTAATTAATTAATATAATATATATAACCAGTGTCCGACAAATTCCGGGTGCCAGGGTGACTATAAATATCCATTGGTGACCAGTTACGGCAGACTGACAAAAAAATTTTTGTGCATTTACAATATTTTTTATGTATATTTTTGTTTTTCCTCCCACCTTCTTGTCTTGGTATAAAAGATGACATTGCTGATGTATTGAATGAATAGTATGAGTTTAATGTTTTCTGAAAAATTTAACAATTATTTCTGTTTTTAAAAGATGTTTTTCCATGAAAGATAAATTCCCATATTTGATAAATCTTCTTACTACTATACTAGTACTTTCCATGTCAACATCTTTGTTAAACAAGATTCAATAAAATAAACACTATCTAAAGCAAACTATGTTCGAATTTACAACGAGAAAACTTAAATAGTATGATATTTATCAAATGGATTCTCTTTAAAGGAATTCTGTCCTGAAAAATTAATAGACAAATAGTATTTTAAAGCCAAAACTTAAACACTCTCAATATATTTGATTATATTAAAGGTAAAAATAATATTTATTTCTGTGGATTTTTCCCCCCAATAGTTTGTTTTTATCTTTATAAATAAAAAATAGTTTTTTTTTTTTTTTTTTAATTTCCTTAGTTCAAATTTTTAACTGAATAGTTCATTTATTCAATGTAAAATAATATGTGAATGACCTGCATTAATTATACAATTATGAAATATTATTAATTTTTGCTGTGAGTATTGTCATAGAAATAATTCACTATTTCTGGCTCCTAAGATATTGAAACTTTGTCAGTCCCTGAACATAACCATAAAAACAAAACTACAAAATTATATTTTTATTTTATTGAAGTAAAAAAAATCTTAAGTAAGACATATTCAGAGAGAGAGAGAGAGAGTTTACTTGCAATTTACATTTCAATTCCAAAAAATGCATGATCAGTGACTGACTGGCAAATTTTAGAACAGCTGAGTCAATAATTGACTCAATATTTGACTTTTCCCCACTGTAAACAAAAATATGTAATACACTGAAAAACACAAATATTCTAGTAATTAATTATTGAAGAATATTTTTTAGATAGGTAATTTAAATATTTTTAAAAATGAAAAAAATTGTTAATTGTTGATGTTAAAAATTTCAGTTTAAAGAAATTTTAGAATGCATTATTTTAATGATGGATTCATGATCTCTGGTTTTAATTTGTTAAAATTATGATTTAAATATTAAAATCCTTAAAACCCTGCTTGAAATACTGGTAATTTTTGCCACTGGCAAAAATTGTGGCAAAAACTATTTTTTCCGGGGTGGTTTTAAGACTTGTTTTAATCTTTTGATTAATTAATCAATAACCCTTAAAAAGTAATGATATCAGTACAAAAACCCTTAACGGGTTAAAAGTTTGTGACGCAGCTACTTTATCGCTATAAGAATTTGAAATATGGGTCTTAAAAATAATGATATCAAATTTTAAGTGACGCTTTGCTATTGGTTAAAATATACATAGATTTTTCTTATTTGATCATTTGCTTTTTTCTTTTATTTATATTTACAATGCAAACATATTTTTAACTTCAAGATAAGACAAATATATAAAATATACTCACTGATGCTTTTTCATTTTGCATTTCCATTTCAAAATAACAGTTTTAAAAGGAATGATATCAAAATTCCAGTGACGCCTCAATGTCACTTTAAAAGATTTGTTTTTAGATTCCACTAAAATTACCTTTGTTTTGTCTAATAAAGTGTATTTACACATTGAAACAGTGCTTTTAATTTTCAAGTATACTGTCAAATAATCACACTTTCACTGAGTTTGCATTATAAATTGAAATTATTTATTTCAATAAATTGATTTGTCTTTTGCGTCACGCTATCCAAAACTGTGAGTAAAATTTATGTAAATGTTACTTTGTATCATAGTATCCAACTAAGTCAAAATTTGTTTGTGCAAAGAGATAGTGTGATGCAAAGAAAACATTTGCACAAATTTTACTTGCAGTTTTGGATAGCGTGACGCAAAAGACAAATCAATTTATTGAAATAAATAATTTCAATTTATAATGCAAACTCAGTGAAAGTGTGATTATTTGACAGTATACTTGAAAATTAAAAGCACTGTTTCAATGTGTAAATATACTTTATTAGACAAAACAAAGGTAATTTTAGTGGAATCTAAAAACAAATCTTTTAAAGTGACATTGAGGCGTCACTGGAATTTTGATATCATTCCTTTTAAAACTGTTATTTTGAAATGGAAATGCAAAATGAAAAAGCATCAGTGAGTATATTTTATATATTTGTCTTATCTTGAAGTTAAAAATATGTTTGCATTGTAAATATAAATAAAAGAAAAAAGCAAATGATCAAATAAGAAAAATCTATGTATATTTTAACCAATAGCAAAGCGTCACTTAAAATTTGATATCATTATTTTTAAGACCCATATTTCAAATTCTTATAGCGATAAAGTAGCTGCGCCACAAACTTTTAACCCGTTAAGGGTTTTTGTACTGATAGATTATACATAGGGCTATCTATAATTAAATAAAACGTTCTTTTCTATTGAAAGTAATTGATGGAAGTGCTTGAAAACATTTTACTATGTCGACGAATGCTCTTGAGGATGGAAATTTTTTTTATGTCCATACTGTAAACAAAGTACTTCTTCAAGTTATATTTTCAACTCGGGTTTTTCGTATAATATCACGTTTTAAGGTGCCCTGAATAAGAATGTCTATTTTTTATTTGTATGTGTACAAAGTGTAGACAAACGAAATTTTTTCCCTGATTCTTACAGCAGTATTTTTCTGTCGGAATTTTTACTAGTAAGTTTGATTGATTAATTAAGTAAAAAATTGTTATATAAGTATACTGGTGGAAGAATGAGGAAAAATGTTTCGACTGTCGACAGTCTGGTATGTCTGTAATGAGCATAACTTAAAAACAAATAATGGCAGGAAAATCAAACTTGGCTTTTTAATGTTCGTATTACATTGCCACTTGAAAATTTGATCAAGATTGGGAAATTTGAAGGCAAATATTAAACAGCCCTGATTTTTTTTTTTTTTTTTTTTTTTTTTTTTTTTAATAAATGTAGGCATTATAATTGAACAAGCAGTTGAGGGTTGCGGTAGGACCCGCTCACACAGAATTATATGTCAAATAAAACTATTCCTAAACCTATTTCAGTTTATTTTTAAAGTAGATTGCACTTTATTATCTTACCTTATTGATGCTATGATTTAATCTGTAATCTATCTTTATAGTACTGAAATGCAGGTTAAGAGAAAACTGTGTAAGTGACACACCCCATTATTTATTTTATTTTATCCTTTAAATTTCTGATATATATATACATACAAATATACGACGTAAAATTCGGATTATTAGAAATTAAACACACATAGGGTGGGCAAAAAGTCAGTAAAAACTTTAAAAATCCATAAAAGGCGAAAAAATAACCAAAATAAAAAATGGTTTGCAAGTTTAGCATCGATAAGTCACGAGATTTTTTTTAAGATAAGAAAAAAAATTAATTCAAAAAACAGCCGATAGGTGGCGTTTCGTACAATATCACGTCAGTAAAAGAAAATACACGCAAATAACAAAAATAATGTTATCAAATCATTTATTATAGCACTATCTGTTCCACATGTCCACCACCATGGGTGATAACACATTGCAGGCGTGTCACAAATCCAGCAACGCCAGAGTGCACCATGTCCGGTTATATACATGACAGCTCTCTCAACACCTCCTGTAATAATGCCTCCGAGCTGAGCGCTACGTCATGGAAGGTCGGCCGATTTTATCCAATCAACAGTTACTATGATACATGTTGGATCGTGGGGATTGGATGAAATCGGCCGATCTTCCGTGACGTAGAGCTCAGCTCGGAGGCATTATTACAGGTGGTGTTGGCTCTCGGCGGATTGCATCTTTCAATTCCGACAAATTGGATGGACAGAATCGATACACTCAAGATTTTAAATATCCCCATAGCGTATCCCCAAGAGCGTAAGTATTTATAATCGTCTGTCTCATTTGCGTATTTCCAACTAAGTCGTTCGTACCAGTGCCCTCTGTCGGCTGTTTTATGAATTTTTTCTTCTTCTTCTTATCTTAAAATACCTCCCGTGACATCAATGCTAAACCTCCAAACCGTTTTTCATTTTGATTATTTTTTCGGGTTCTATGAATTTTTAAAGTTTTTACGGACTTTTTGCCCACCTTGTGTTATCCTAATTACACTTTCGCATGTAAGTCCGTTATTAATGGACCTGATTTCAGATGATTAAATTCAAAAATTAAATTGCTATGTAAATTATAAATCACTAACATATTTTCTTAGTTTTTACTCTAGATTATTTAAAGAAAAAAAGAAATCAATTTCTAATTCCCATAACTGCACCATTTTGTGATGAATTATGGATAGAAATCAACTTAATAAACTGTTATACTTTTAAATTTTAAATTTATAAAATCAAAAGTAAATTTAATTCAGAAACTTTAATTTTTTTAAAAAAAATAAATGGTATTGTTTTTACACAGAACTTCTTATAATTATTTACACAATTTAAGTTTTAAAACTTTCCGTGCAAAATCTTTATCTAAATGCAGTCGTTTTATTCTTTTGAACTCATATATTTTGCTAAACGAAATAGACATTATAAAAATTACGAAAAATAGAAACGTTAGCTACATTTTCTTAATTTAAATTCCATTTTTTGCTATACAATATACAGCACAAGCGTATTAGTTCCGAATTAAACCAATCAAATATTATCGTCCTATTATCCTAATATGTAATCTCGAATTCTCTATAAAATTAACATTTTCATTTACAAAAGTTTAATTACCTTTTTCCTAATTTCGACAATAACTATAAATAATTATTTAAATATATATATATGTAAAATAATACTTATTGTCATAATATTGCTGTGGAGCTCTGCGTTTGTTCTAGGAGTATTACACCCCATTCTAGAGTCATTAAATTGCACACTTGCAGTCTAGGCACAATAATCACTCAGCAATTAGCTTTAATTGACTTTATTTAATTCTAAGGCATGACTGAAGGTGGTTGAAGGCAATGGAGTTCGGGGTTTTGCTGGACATTATTATCGAAACTTGCCGAAACTTAGCCGGGCCCCGAGGCCGGCGTATTAGGTCGTTCCAATCTTTTTAGCCGATGATAGTTTAAATATCTCTAAAACTCTCTCTAATTTTTGTGAGTTTCGAGTTTTATACCCGTAATTTTTGGTGTAATTTGGCGTAGTTCTAATTCCATTCCCTTTTCTATAATTGGCTATCCCTTTAATAATAACCAATCTTATTGGCTGTACTTTCGTTTTTCCCAGACAGTCTGGAGCCTTAACCCGCCAAAGTTGCCTATTCGCCAAGTCATTAAAACAATTATTTATTGCTTTATTTTGACATTAAGTAATCAACCCTTAATTTAAAAATCATAAATCTTTTATTCTTTTAAATTGAATCTTTCTGGCGCCTGCTATTGTTTATTAAATATTATTTATAGGATATTTCCAGATATTAAAATACTTAAAATGATTAACTTGTTTATTTTTAAATGATGATCGTGATTGTAAATTCCGATTGTAAATTCGCGATTGTAATTTTTAATGCTTTTAATCTTGCAGCCTAATATGAAATTTCCTTTAATTTATTTTGCAATATTACTTTGAAATATAAACAGAATACCCTGAAAATATGAAAACAATAATTTAAAATATAAAATATTAATTCTTACTTCTTTTTATCTCTTATATTTCATATATACTTTCAACAAATTCATTCTTTTAATTAATGGCGTCTTTGCAGGTTCTTAATCTAAGGGTTCACAATGCAGAAACCGCAAAAATATAATATGCATAGAGATTAATACATGTATGCATTATGGCACTTGATCATCTATTTTTCTTGCATTCTTCTCTCACTGTAATAATAATATATATATAGTTACGACAAAGCAGTACAACTATACAAAATAATAATAATTAATAACAAAAACTTTGAAGTAATACTTCTTATATTCTTAATAGAAATATGTCAGAAATCATACTTTTACTAGTTATCCGTTAAAAAAAGGGTGGAAACGATAAAAAATACACTTTTAATAAATTAAATTTATAATTACAAGAGGATGACTCTTTTTTTACCAAATATTCCTCATTATTATACATAAAATAGATATTGATTTTAAAATTATATGATCGTTAAATGATATAAAATATTCTTAAAAGTACTTGTACGAAAAATTTAAATGTCATAGACGAACAATTATTTTCCTCGATAAAATATGTAGCTTAAAGGGACTTCGCACATTTGGAGACACTACTAAAATAGATTTCATGTAAAAGCCTGTGTTTCCATTTAATATTTATAAATTTAACTATATTAGGTTTTTTCAATTAAATATATATTCAGGCAACATTTCTAATGGCTTTTTATAGATTTTTTACAGATTTGAAATGTTTAAATTGCGTTTTCTTAGTTTGCATATTTTCATGATTTTGTGATTTTCAAAATGCTTAAATATCTACAGATATTTAAGAAGCGACTTAATATTTTTTGGATGCCTAATAGAACCTACCTAAAAGAATTAGGGATGGATTTCGCAATATCTTTAAAAGAAAATATATCAAGTACAACAAAAAATAACAAAAATCCTTTCTTTTTCAAATTTTTACATAAAAGTGCGCTTTTTCATTTTTCATTTTTTTTTTTTTTTTCTGAAAAGCTAATTAAAAAATTTCAAAACTCATCCCTAATAGTTTTAAGTAAATTCGCTTAAACATCCAAAAAAAAATATTAAGTTTCTTCTTAAATATCTCTAGAAGTTTAAGCATTTTGAAGATCACGAATTCCTGAAAAAATGCAAACTTAGAAAATGCAAATTAAAAATTTCAAATCTGTAAAAAATATACAAAAAACCATAATAAATGTTGCTTGGATATTTATATATTATTCAAAAAACTAAATATAGTTCAATTTATAAATATTAAAGGAAAACATAAGCTTTTATATGAAACCTACATCAGCGGTGCCGTCAAAGGTGCGACGTCCCCTTAATGAGAAGATGTCAAAAAATTAATGTAACATAAAAAAAAAATCGAAAAGTACTATCCAGTTTTAACAATTCAATTTATAAATTCATAATCGAATTGTCATAATCGAAAAGTCTTTAATCTAGAGAATTTGGATGGCGTTAAATATTAGAATACTCCAACACTATCAGCATTTTAGTTTGACCTTTTCTTTCTTTCTTTTTTATTGAAAAAACCATTTCGTTAATAAGAACCCGGTGTTCTTGAAGGCAATGCACTTTGATTTTCATGTTATTTCTGTAATATTTTACTATGATCATACTTTAAAGGAATTAAGAAATAAATGATCCTAAGAGTGATTACCTTACAGATCTTTAGGATCCTCCTGAAAATTGTAAAAGTCGCATTCGGGCACTGCTTTCACACCAGTATTTAAAAATAATAATTTTTCCTTGATTAAATCATTGGAGCTTATTATAAAAGATTTCTGTAGAAAAATATGTGTGTGAAACCTGTGCCACAGTGTGACCCCTGAAAATTTATTAAAAACTAAAAGTATGCTTTATGTTATTTTTATTGACTTCTTACTTTTATTTAGGGGCTCCCGTGCACATGTGAGCTTATGGAGAACCTGCCACTGATTTGCATAAACATCTTCCCATTCATGCATATGCAAGTATGGAGCAACTTACATATGACCTACTGTTGATGTAATGCACCCATATGTTTACACCAAACTTCAATTGTTAAAAATGAAGAGCATGTAAATATATTAAACATGGCTTAAAAACATTCCTATATCAATTTTTTTATTACCTAATTTAAATATGCATCAGTTTTAAATTTAAAAATGAACAACCTTAATAAAAAAGGTATTTACGCGTAGTTAAAATTAAACTGATAAATCTGAAAAGCCAATAGCTCCAGTTTTATTGATCAAATCCGAATGAAATTTCGTTTGTATGTTGTGTAAAACATAGGAACAAAAATTACGTGGGAAAAAAAAACAGATTTATTTATCGCCGAAAGATAGCCCCTTGTGAACGTGACCCCCCCCCCTTTTTTTTTTTTTTTTTTTTTTGCAATACAAGCGATTTTTGTCATCAAATCAAATTATTTGCGAACAGCAACCATGGCTCTGGTTAAAAAGGGCACACGCATTAATTACTTTTATAATAAAACTCTGCATCTATTTAGTCCGCAAAGTGTCTTTTGTTGCATTATAACAGCAACTGCACTGGCCACAAGAAGCACCAGTAAGTTACTGACGAAAAAAAAAAAAAAAAAAAAGAAGTCGAAGTAAACGTCGGTCTCAAAATTTAAACAACTGAAGCTCGATTCGGATACTATAACTACAGTAGTAGAAATGGAATGGGATCGATTGGTTTCTGAATACTGACGGTTTATTTATAACCAATTTACATTATATACACGAAAATTTTAATTATTTTTTTTTTTATTGTAATAATCAGAAACAGACGAATAAAAAAGAATTCTATTATTTGTTTTGATTTCGATTACTTTTTATATTTTTATTTTTCTCTCTTCGTAATTATTTTCCTTTCTTCCTTTAAACTCTTATCTTTTAAGATATAGGTTTCTTTTTCATCATTTTTTAAATACCGGAATACTTTTTTTTTTTTTTTTTAATATTGAAATATTAATATTTTTTGATAATATAAGAAAAATTAAAAAAGGAATCCTTTATGAAATTTCACTGCATAATTTTGAAAAATAAAATACTTTTGAAAAACTCTAAAAACTCGTTTTTTTAGAATTGAAATGGTTTAATATATAACACTTCTCGGAAATTCGATATCTATAGCTATTTCATTCGAACTATCATTATGAACATTCGTGCGTAAGAATTTTATTTCACTCCTAATAACTTTTGCGCTTCGAAAAAATCATGTTCCTTACTTTTTTGTTCATATCTATGAAAATATGTATATTTTTTCTTTATCTTTTTTTTTTTTTTTTTTTTTTTTGTCTTTTTATGAAAGTTATAGATTTTTTGGCTTCAGTAAAATTGATTGAAAATGGCAATGCACACTTTTGTCATTCATTTCTTTATTATATATTTAGATAGACGAACACAAGTAAAAAAATTTCCTTTTTTTAAAAACAAATTAGCAAATCAACTTGAAAACTAGTTGGCATAGGTGGACTCTGCTCAGTTCCCCATCATATTTATGTTCTCAAAAATTTCTAGTGCGAGACATATTATAATCATGTTAAAAGAAATGAATTTGACCAAAGCTTGATACAGTGACAGAATGAAATCCCCGCCTAATAGGCTATCCACCGTTCACTTGGATGTAATTATCTTATTCTAATTTATTGATTTATTTTATCAGGGTCAATTCTGTTGTTTAGTTTTCATGCTACTATTTCCAATGCAATAAACCTCAAAATTCATATTTATATGAAAAATTTACAATTTCGCTATGTTGATAAAATCGTAAATTACGAATAATTTACGAAAATTTCCTAGTAGAATATTTGTATTCAATCATGTTCAAACAAATATCATAAACTTAATTTTGAAGTTGTCTAATGTATTTAGGATCCTCAAAATGGAAGTTCATGATCAATTTTGACTTATTCTGACATGTTAAGTAAATCGTAAATTCCAAATAATTTACGAATTTTTTTTAATTGGAAAAATCATAGTCTATGATATCCATGCCAGTATCCTAAATAATATTTCGAAAGTGGTTTGACATCTTTACGCTGAAAATATCCCTCAAGATTGACGTTTATGTGAAATTTTGCTCTATTCTGACACGTTAAGAAATTCGTAAATTTCCAATAACTTACGAAATCTTTATATTGGAAAATTCATAGTCATTAATATTCATGCCAGTGTCCTAAATAATATTTTAAAAGTAGTCTGACATCTTTACGATGAAAATATCTCTCAAAATTGACGTTTATGTGAAATTTTGCCCTATACTGCCATGTTAAGAAATTCGTAAATTTCCAGTAACTTTCGAAATTTTCAAAGTAGCATATTTGTAGTTACTGATGTTCATTCCGGCATCAAAACTTATATTTTAAAACTGGTCTGACATTTTTACAGTAAAAAGTTTTCATTTAATGCACGTTTAAGTGAATTTTTGTCCTATTCTCCCATGTTAAGAAAATCGTAAATTTCTAATAAATTACGAAGTTTTTAAATTCGAATGTTGCAAAAGAATAGGGTTCTTGCCAGTGTCGAAAGTAATATTTTAAAACTGATCTGACCTCTCTGCGACAATTTGTTCTTTAGATATCGTGTACACAGACTAACAAACTAACGGACTGACCCACTAACAGACTAACAGACTAACAGACTTACAGACTAACAGACTAACAGACACCCTACAGACAGACACCATAGAAATTTTGTCATTTTCGGATTCCTCATACCTGAAAACGTGTAGAAAAGTCATAAAACCGAGGTCGAAAATTTTCACGATTACCTAAGTTCCCCAGGTAAGTTCCCCTATAGTATGATGGGGAACTAAAATGTTCGTTTCATAGAAGTTTTATTCAGAAATTTCAAAGAAAAGGCAAGTTCATATGTCTAGTATTTTGCCTTTAAATGCAGTAAAGAATATATTATATAAAATAATATAATTTATTAGATCCAATAATGTTATTTAAAATTGTATGATTGCTTCCAAAAATCTATTATATAAATGGCTAAGAAATTTCCTTGGATTTTGTGTGTGGACTGTGGACGCACAGAGTATAAGATCACATGCGGAACAAAAAGTAGAAGAAATAATCTGGTGTATCGCTCACACAACTTTCTCTTACCCTGAAATTTAATACTATAAATACAGGTTGCAGATTAAGAAGTAAGATAACGAGTACTGTTATGTAAACCTGTGCTAAACAATTCAAATTAGGCTTCGGAAGAGATTAATATGATAATTAGTTCTGGTTGAGGGGGCTACCGCCCCCTCAACCCCCCGTTTCATTAATGCACCTACATTTATATAGAATTTAATTCGATTATTAAAAAATAATTCTGTTTTTAAAAAATAATTTATTAAAATTAGTATTTAAAAAAAATTATCTTTTATGCTAATGCGGATGATTTCCATATTAAAGAAGTACTATAACACTAAATATCAAAGAAAAAAATTTATTCTCAATACTACATTTTTTTTTTTTTTTTTTTTTTGTTAAAAATGAAAAAAATCGATAACTTTATTTTAAATGAAAGATATACCCATCATGCAAATTTACTCCCCTCGAGGGGGGACTTCTCCCCCCAGGGGGAAGGCAAGGCTCATACATACACAACATTTTTTTCCCAGTTGACTATCTCTATTACAAAAAATATATATTCGTTTCATTTGGTTTAATGCAGTCTATAGATGTTAAACTCTACTTACCTGCAACTTCCCCCATAGACGTAATGTATTTAAATACTTTTGAGTGTCCCTGTACACGAACCATTTGCTTCATCTCAACGGAAAGCTTACTGTAGCATCCCTATATGATACAGGTTTAGAATACCGAGTTTATAATTTCTGCTGTTATTTGTTCTTGAGATATGCTGATAACGGACACACAGACAGACACACAGACAGACACACAGACCCTTTGCTAAAAACATGATTTTCGTATTCAGGGTGTGAGGTCGAGACTATAGACCGTCACCAAAGTTGGGACGGTTAAAATCACTTCGTCGCCAGTGACTCGGCGAAAGTCTTGGTCGAGTTAGTTTTATGTCGGCAGGGTGCAGCAGTGAAATAATTAGGATCTCAGTGTTAGATGATTTAGAAGTAATTTTATAAGGTTTTGATTGAAATGAAATAAAAGGGTGTTGTTGAATGGAGTATAAAATGAAGGATAGTGAATTTCTAAAGAAAATAGAAGGGTGATGAATTGGTAGCTATAGGGAGTTGGAGTTGGTGGTGATAAGGAGTGGCACCGGATTATGGTGTGTGTGTGAGTGATGGTCGAAAGGTGTAATATTGTGGCGTAAGTTAAGAAAAGAGCTGTCGTGTATCGGGAATCCGCTCGACACTCTGAAGTGAGGATAGTTAGCAGTAGTAGAGGCAGTCGCCAAAAAGATCAGTATTGGAGAGATAAGTTTTGTTTTGTCTTGTTAAGGTTATTTCCTTAAGCCATTCACTTAAATCGAGTTAGCTCAACGCCCTCCTTGAAATTAAGAATTAATAAACTGTCTTATTTTGTATTTAAAGCTTTGTCTCGAGCTCTTCTTAATTCTATCACATTACTAAGTAATTAAGTATTCAAATTTATATTTAAGATCTAGTAAGATCTAAGATCTAAGATTTAAGATCTAAAATGGAGACCAATTATTCTCTACAGTGGCGCCCAAACGCGTTCAACCGTCGCGCTCGAGTATATTTTACCGGCAAAAATAATGTACTTAACTTTTTTTAGGGAACTTTAAGAATATTTTGACGTATGTCATATTGATCTTTCTGATCGATTTAACTGTTTAAAATACGCTTTAAAAAGAGAACGTAAAAGGTGGTTTGACCTCATCGCCTCTCATTCTTTGGGTCCAAATCCCACCTATGAAGAGTTAAAAATCAAAATTATAAGCACATTTTCCTCGAGTGCTGATAGAGCTAAATTAATGCAGGAACTGTATACAACGAAAATGTCCGTATTCGATAAGTCGACAACCTTTTTCCTGCATAAACTTGATTTAATTAAGCAACTTAACTTACAGTTATCATTTTTTGAAGTGTTGGACATTATAAACCCGCTGTTTACAGCCCAAATTCAAGATTTTCTACATTTAAAACTAGCCGCATCTATTGATAGTCTATTTGAACTTCTAGAGAAATATCAAGCACGTCACACTCCTAAAACTGCGAAAACCACTAATTGCCGGCAAGAAACCGTCAGTGTTGAAAATGAACAGCGAGAAAATATTGCCCCCCCCCCCTCACATTGATACTTTCAACCAACCGCAACAAGCTAACTTTTCGCAGAGGAGAAACAGTCATTTAAATCAACTACAAACTGGTGCAGGAAATCAAACGCACTCTCATAACACCGAAGTGAAATCTATATTTCTAAATTCCCTTACTGCGTGTCCAGTAAACTCGCAGCATTTAACCCGGTAGCAC
The DNA here is from genome assembly GCA_963930645.1 of Salticus scenicus. Classification (NCBI taxonomy): domain Eukaryota; kingdom Metazoa; phylum Arthropoda; class Arachnida; order Araneae; family Salticidae; genus Salticus; species Salticus scenicus. Next base: position 324,642,813 of record OZ005652.1, read on the forward strand.
TCGCTGGGGTGACTCAGTTACCCCAAAAAAGACAATTCATTGGAATAGGTAGCCGGTTTCGAAAAATCGCCAACGTCGCGCTTTTCTTATCGTGCCGAAAATTGCAACCCTCCACAGCATACGTAAGAGAGTGCGAGTTACGTCAAACAGAACGCTGAATACATGTGGATTAGACTAGAAAGGGTTTATTAGTGTCGCTCTAGAACTGCATAGTGAGCTATTGGAGACAATATTGATTTTAAGCCTAGGGTTTAAAATACGTATGGAAACAATTTATTGTATATACACATACATGGTTTGATTTTATATATATATATATATATATATATATATATATATATATATAATTTAAACATTATATATAAAATTAAGTACACATAATATTATATGTAAATAATATAACACTTTAACCCATCCCTTACAGTTAATCACAGACTATCGGTAGAACCGCGCTGTGGGATATCAGCGATAGCAGTTATAGTTAGACGTTAAACTCACTCAACCTCATTCTTGATGGAAAAAAAAAAGAAAAGAAAGAAAGAAAAGAAAAGCTCCTCCAAACGCCATTTTTTTAAAAATAACTTTTGGAGAAAAATGTTTAAAATCGATTATACACTAATCTCTATAAGTATATAGTGAGCGTCTTCAAATAACGAAAAAAAAAAAAATACTGAATATTTAAATTTAGTTATAATATATTACCTTAAGAGGTCATACCTTCCGTGGAGGATCAAAATTGTGATGGCATGACTCCAGACCATCTTTAGGGGTACATTCAATTACCCATAGCGCAGTACTAGTGTGACGTTAAAAATCAACCAACTAACTATAGAGCGTCTCAAATTGCCCATTGCGTAGCATAACGCAACGTTAATCCCGCTCAGCGCGGCTCCCTTAATTTGTATTCATTAAAATATCATTAAATTAATTAGACCGTAGCACTCGCATGGGATGATTGAGTCACCACAAATGCTAAAACTTTTTAGGGGTACATACTAATGAAACACTTCCAGTTGCAAAGCCGTTTGCAAGCGTTCCAAATCTATGACTGCAGTCGGCAGCAAAAGTATCCGAGCACTAGCAAAAATTCCTATATGAAAAAAGCACACTTAACACTGTTTTGTTAAATAAATCCTTGTCGAATCATGTTCTTAAACTGATTGAGAACAGGATTCGACAAGGATTTATTTAACAAATCTGCATTAAGTGTACATTTTTTACATAGGAATTTTCGCTAGTGCTCTGTTACTTTTGCTGCTGACTGTATTTGCAAAACACTTGCAAAATTTACGTCATCGAAATTGCAAGCGTTCCGTTTGTATGTAACCCTAAGAGAGAGAGCGGACGTGCGTTTTATGTCACACTAGTGCTACGCTAAGACAATTGGCTACAGACTAGGTTGGTTGGTTGGGTTTTACGTCGCACTAGTGCTGCGCAGATGGGAAATTGGCGACGGTCTGGGACTCACCCCTAGAGGTGGTCCGGAGACATGCCATCGCAATTTTGATCCTTCACGGAAGGGATGGCTCTCCCGCTTGGCTACAGACTAGGACACACCACTTAAGGGTGTATATTTTTTATATATTTACAGGGTGGGTAGGCAGGCTGGGTTTAACGTCGCACTAGTGCTGCACTATTGGCGACGTACAAGGACTCACTCCTAAGGATGGTCCAGAGACATACCATCACCATTTTGATCCTCTACGGAGTAGATGGCTCCCTTGCTTCGGTGACATCTTATATTTACCGATAAATGTATGTACATGGTTGAGATTATATAGGTTTTAGGTAGCACTAGTGCTACACTATTGACAACTGTCTAGGCAACTGTCTAGGAAATGGCAACTGTCTAGGATACGCCCCGAAACGTGGTCAGAAGACATCAGTGGCGGCTCGTGAGTGACGTTTTGGGAGGGCTGCAGGCTAATGACTGAAAACAGTATGTTAACAACGAAAACGTTTTCTTTTAATTGGCTCTTGAAGTGTTAACATATTTACTTATATTGTCGAAATAAGCGAATCAGCCAATTAGGTGAATAAAAGTTCCATTCTTTGTACTTTTTCTAGACGTTTCGATGAAGTACCCCCAATACGAGCCGCCACTGGAAGACATACAGTCGGCTGCAAAATTATTCGAGCACTAGCCAATAATTCCTATGTTAAAATAGTACATTTAAGACTGTTTTGTTAAATAAATCCTTGTCGAATCATGTTCTTAGACTGACTAGGAACATGACTCGATAAGGATTCATTTAACAAAGCAGTATTAAGTGCACTTTTTTTAGACAGGGATTATTGCTAGTGCTCGAAAAATTCTGCAGCCGACTGGAGGGGAATGGAGCCTTCATGGTGAAGATAGATTAAATCGGAGAATCATTTTGAATGATAATCATAACAGAACTTCATCAAAAATATTTTCCAATGCACCTACAATATTAAAAATTTATCAAAAGCCATAATTCCGATACAACTTGAAACTTTATTAAGACTTGTAATTCTATTCATAGCATTTTTCTCAAAGCACCAATTCCATTTACTTCCCCAGGACCATCCTTATGGGTGAGTCCAAGACTATTTGCTAATTGCCCAAAGCGCAACACTAATGTGACGTAAAACCCAACCAACAAACCGTTTAATATTCCATTTAATATCTTACTTTAAAAAGCAAAACTATTCGAGCTATGTAAACCTTCGTATACAAATTTCGTATAGCAGATCTTCATTTCAAATTACACTTTCATTATTGTTTGCACAAATATGAGGCTTTCGCTAAATCTGTTTGCTCCATGTGTTGCTAACAATAATGTAATGATGGGGTCAATGATGAGAAAACGCTGACACAAACTGAGCAGAAGGAACAAAATGAGAGTTTACTATTTTTGGCGAACTAGCACACTTATGGCATCAGGCAGCTGCAACTGAATTCCAACAGTTCGAGGGTTAGCGCGCGCCTTCCACGGGGTTAAATTCTTCTCAATGCGTTTCCAAATTAAACTCTTCGTTACCTTCTAATTTAGAGACGAATGAAAGCTTATTAAATGTAGCGGCTAATCCTTTCATCAATAAATCACATTTATGTTCTCAAACTGTCAAGTCTGCAGATTCTACTAATTTTAATGATACATCATACGCAAATGCTAAACCGATCAAATCCGGGGAGTTATCTAATTTCACAGAAACTGTGTTAAAAGAAAGTGGAAAATTAAACCACTGTGCCTCTAAATATCTCGCAACTTCTTTAAAAGAAACTCTAGTAGCTAATGCAAATGAAAGTAGTGAAAAACGGCATTTAAGCTTTCTACATGTCAAGCGGACCGAATCCACTAGTTTACACGAAAAAGTAACTGAAAATGATTTATTAAATAACGCTGCTTCTAAAAACTTCTTTACAAAGCTAAAAGAAAATGATGTTAAAATAAATGTTGGTACTAAATCTTTATAGTCCGGTCAATTTAGACCAAAAAATTAGAGTGAAGATACGTAAAGTTACAACAAGCTGATAATCAGTAAAATTGTTCAAAATATAATTATAAATAAAATTTTTAAATTCACCACCATTCCGGTGTATGGAAAAAATTTTACTCAAGGTCAAAGGTACAAAAAACGAGTTTTTCGCGTTTTTCAGCAAAACGGTAAGTTTTATCATAAAAATATCTCAGACAAAAATTGTAGATCATAAAATTATCTCCAAAAAAAGACAGGACAGACATTCAATAATATTAAATTAAAACGCGCTGACAAAGTTATTCCTCTTTTAGCTATGACTAGTACCCTAAAAGTTCATGAAGAGAAAATAACTGTTGACCCTGTAGTATTGTTCCAACGCATGAGTATTACTGCAGCATTTCAAGATGAAATAGAAACATATTTTGAATATGAATTAGCTCCCTACCCTTTAACGTTGTTTGATGAGATCGGAATGCGTAAAACACAGAAGTCTGCCATTTACGATTGTTTTGAAAAGGTAAATATTGATATTAACAACACTAATGCGACATACATCATTGATGGAGGATATTTACTGCATCGCGTTGTGTGGGATAGCGAAGAAACATTCAACGTAATCTTAGATAAATACGTTCAGTATGCACGTCGACATTTTGGTTCCAGAGTTACTGTCGTATTTGATGGCTACAGTGATTACACGAGAAATATCAAAGCTGCAGAACAACTTCGTCGAACTTTAGCAACATCTTCATCTTCTGATATTTTATTTGATGAATTCATGACAGTTCCAACCAGTCAACAGAAATTTCTTACAAATACTCACAACAAGTCTCGGTTCATTTCAATGTTGAAAGAAAAGTTCACTGCTGAAAATATATTGGTAAAACAAGCTAATAATGATGCTATTGAAACAGCAATAGAGCAATTCAATGTGACAAATATAACTGTTGTTGGTGGTGAAGATGTAGACTTACTCGTATTACTCACTGCTCGTACTCCAACTGCAAAAACTATTTTCTTCTTAAAACCAGGAAAAGCTCAACATCAATCGGAAATATATTCTTCAAAAAGTTTATCTACTTTTGCAAAGAGTTAAAAATCATGTATTATTTTTACACGCAATAACTGGCTGTGATACGACATCTGCATTTTACAGGAGAGGTAAAACAACAGTTTTCAAAATGTTTGAAAAACAAGATTTACTTCAATGTGCTCAAGTTTTTAAAAACAGTAATTCAACTCAACAAGAAGTCATCACCAACGGCATTCGCTTTCTTCTTTCTATGTACGGAGCTCCTAAAAAATCTACCTGCTTACATAAGTATCGATATGCATGTTTCGTTAAAAATACTAAAAATAAAAAACAAGTTCTATTAGCTTGTCTTCCTCCAACCTCAGATGCTGCTCATCAACATCTTTTTCGGGTATATTATCAAGTTCAAGTGTGGCTTGGTTATCAGCTAGACCCTACAAAGTGGGGTTGGAAGTTGGTCAACAATACATTAGAACCAGTTCAAACTTTACTCCCACTGCGCCGGAAAAACTGCTGAATACAATTTTTTGCAACTGCAAAAAGGGATGCAGCGCTAAATGTGGTTGCAAAAAAGTTGGACTGTTTTGTTCTCTGGTATGTACAAATTGTCAAGGCCGGTCGTGTTCTAATTTGAATCCCCAACAGTGGAGGATTCGTTTAATTCTAACGAAATGACATGCGATGCGTCGCTATTAACGCAATTTACTTGCTCTCAAAATGAAGATGAAGAAAAGGAGGAAGAAGAACAAGAACAAGAACCAGAAGAAGATCAAGAAGAAGAACAAGAAGAATTTGAATCAGACGAATAAGCTTCATTACTTTTTTTTAATTGACATCGCTTTTATTTATTACAATCTTTGCTAGTTTCCGTTATTTTGCAATAGTTACAAATTAAACAGGATCATAATTGACTCGTGGAATATGCCTACTGGGGAATCCACGTTAAAAAAAAAACGCGCTAAGTACACTGCCTCATAGGTGGCGTAGAAACGTGTGCATATTATGACGATTACAACTTTTACAACTTTTTGGATCGTAATATCTCAGAAACGGTGGCTCGTAGGAAAAAAAGTTTTGATACATTTTTTGTAGATAATTTTATGATCTACAATTTTTGTCTGAGGTATTTTTATGATAAAACTTACCGTTTTGCTGAAAATCGCGAAAAACTCATTTTTTTTACCTTTGACCTTGAGTAAAATTTTTTCCATACACCGGAATGGTGGGGAATTTCAAAATTTTATTTATAATTATATTTTGAACAATTTTACTGATTATCAGCTTGTTGTAACTTTACGTATCACCGAATGTCTAGATTGACCGGACTATTATTAAAGGCATCAAACTCTTGTTTTCATTCTGGTCAACCAACAGATTTATCTATTAGTTTACATGCATCTCCGGATAATTTACGTTTAATTTCTAAAATAGTCAAGTCGACAGATCCTTTTAGTTCCACGGAATATGTTGTAAAAGAAAGTGGAACGTCCAATAGCGGTCCGGCTCAAAAATTGCTAGCTAATTTACATAAAAATGTATGGAATAAAAGAGGAAAATTAATACATTTCCACGTTGATTCTTCATCTGGGCATAAACTTGGGCATACGGGTTCGGATGTTCTTTCCCGAACCATTTCTAGTAACTGTGGTTTCGGTAGCATAAGAGAGACTACCTCACTTCATACGACTTTGCACTTTAATCTCAGAAGATTTTTTATAGAACCAGCTAAACCTTCTCCTGGAATTGTGGACAGTAACAAGATGCCGGGTTCGATCACAGCCCAGGAATGTGCCCTTGCAACGCCTGACCTCCTGCTGCAAGCTTCCAGCCCTGTGATTTCTGCAACGAGTGCAATGGCCAGCAGGACTCACATGTTTCATACTTATGCTGTTACAGCGGAAACTTTTGGTCAGGTTGTATCGTTTCTTGTTTTATTTTTTCTCAAGTATTTGTTTATCAGAGTTGTACCAAAATGTGCGACATGTATTGAAGCCGTTTGGACCTGTGAACCTCTTCTGAAAGAAATGAACTTTCTGAAACTAAAAACTGTAAAATTTAAATTAGTGCATGAACTTTCATATCGAAAGTCATGTTTCAGCTTCAATGTCAACATTTTTGTTCTCTCTTAATATATATTTTATGTATGTATACTAAGTTCTTTTATTTTCTAGCCATCACCTGCAGAGCGGGTAATATAAAATTGTTTTTTTTTTTTTTTGTGCCTTTGTAAATATTCACCCCTTTTTTTCATATTTCTATAAATGTTATATCTGTATATATAACCTGAACATTTGTATACATAAAATGAAATTTGATAAGTGTATAAAATGAATATTTTTTATTGTTAAAACTTTTGTATTCAACTAAATGTTATATATATATATATATGTGTGCGTTTAAGTGGGGAACTATTTTTTTTTTTGGCTATATGCGTAAATCACGCGTAACTTTAAACTAAAATCACTAACAAATTAATTTTTTTGTCTTTTCGCATGCTATAGCCTAAGAGGGAAAATTATTGTGCATAAACTATTTTATGTATTCAGAGACAATTTGTCTCGCTTATCTATCTACAAGTTGTAGTTTAAGTCTATTTTTTGATTTATACAGTAAAAAGAGTTTTATATTTTAGAAACTTTCCAAATGGAATTTCCAGTCCTTCCAATCTAATCTGATGTCCACAGTCCTACTCTCCTGTAAGCCAAAGATGGAAAGCCTCGTTTTTTTGATGACCTAAGTTACAGCTGACATTTTTAACCTTTTCGCTACGGCGCGGTAAACCTGTCTTACCAGCAGAAAAATATTACTAGGGTACGGCGCTGGTACGAACGTTCGTACCAGTTCGAACGTTCTTCCAACACACGCCCAGCTTTTATCAGTACAAAGAGCGGAAAGCTTCAAAGCAGTTCCGAATCCTGAACTAAGGGGGGAAAATTCTGAAAAGTCTCCCGTACTCAAGGCTCACGTTTCTATTTCATATGCGCCGTACCTAGAAGGTTAAGCCTAGACTGGCTCTCATATGGATGAAGAAATTCCTCATCATAAGTTTCGAAAGATGGCTTGCTTCAGAGAGGAATGAAAGATTTTTTTTTTCAATAAACTATTTTCTTTATGTTGCTTGGTTATGTTTAAGCAACCCCCCTGTACCTTCTTCCTCCTACAACTCAAATTTAAAATTAAGTTTTCCTTTCTGGAATTACAGAAAGATGATTGTAAGCCCCATTGTATAGTTGAGCTAACTTATTTGAGGCGTTTTTTTTTTCCGGAGTTTCTCGGGGTAAAGGAGCGCCATTTATTTAAAAGTTTAAAATTACTTTTTTTTTGCGTTCCCGAGTTTTTCGCTTAGGAATTTTTTTAATCGCCATTGTATTTTAAGCTGTAAGCAGTTCATTGCTCAGCAAATTAAACGTTAATTTTTTTTCTTCTACCTTATTCTAAAGTTTGGTTTCAGAAATTTAAGTTGTGGCTGCTCTTACTCCTATGAGATATACTAGTGTTTTAATTTACTCGTTAAAACCCGTTGGGGATTTTCCCCACTAATTTTTTTTTTCTTGGAGGGGGGCTGTGAGGTCGAGACTATAGACCGTCACCAAAAGTTGGGACGGTTAAAATCACTTCGTCGCCAGTGACTCGGCGAAAGTCTTGGTCGAGTTAGTTTTATGTCGGCAGGATGCAGCAGCGAAATAATTAGGATCTCAGTGTTAGATGATTTAGAAGTAATTTTATAAGGTTTTGATTGAAATGAAATGAAAGAGAGTTGTTGAATGGAGTATAAAATGAAGGATAGTGAATTGCTAAAGAAAATGGAAGGGTGATGAATTGGTAGCTGATAAGCGTGGAGTATAGAGTTATAGGGAGTTGGAGTTGGTGGTGATAAAGAGTGGCACCGGATTATGGTGTGTGTGAGTGATGGGCGAAAGGTGTAATATTGTGGCGTAAGTTAAGAAAAGAGCTGTCGTGTATCGGGAATCCGCTCGACACTCTGAAGTGAGGATAGTTAGCAGTAGTAGAGGCAGTCGCCAAAAAGATCAGTATTGGGGAGATAAGTTTTGTTTTGTCTTGTTAAGGTTATTTCCTGAAGCCATTCACTTAAATCGAGTTAGCTCAACGCCCTCCTTGAAATTAAGAATTAATAAACTGTGTTATTTTGTATTTAAAGCTTTGTCTCGAGCTCTTCTTAATTCTATCACATTACTAAGTAATTAAGTATTCAAATTTATATTTAAGATCTAGTAAGATCTAAGATCTAAGATTTAAGATCTAAAATGGAGACCAATTATTCTCTACAAGGGGACCTCAGAACATGTAAATATAACAAAAACTCACGTTCGAAAATTTGACCTTAAAACAATACTTTCTCGACCCTATGGGTAAGAGAAAGTAAAAAAATGGTTTAACGAATTTAATGCTTTGATTTTTATGTAAAAATGTGATCACGGGCTATATTTAAAAGAGTGTAAAAATTAAGAGTTTATGTGATGCATGTGGCATCTGTATAAAATGTTTATAAGAAATAGATTAAAGAAATAGAATTCAAGAAATAGGTTAAAGAAAATGTTAATAAGAGAATGTTTAAAGAGAAGCAACTATGTTGGCTACATTTTGTCTTAGAGCTTGAGTTTTTGAATTTTATATATTATCTACCGTAGTATCACATTTTATGCAAGCGCAAATTGGTGCTACTTTACTGATTTTTAAAGTGGGGATCTATTTTGTTAGCTCTCTCTCATTATCTATCTTCGATCAGATGGATCAGAGTGGCAAAGACGAATTGATTTTTAAAGTGTGGATCTCCTTTATTTGCTCTCACTCATTCTCTATCTTTGATGAGATGAATCCTAGCGACAAAGACGAAGATCAAAAGAGACTAAACAGAAACAATGAGCGTAGACGTTTAAAGCTACAAATGAAAACTGCTGAAGAACAAGCAGTCCGTTTAAAGAAACGGATGGAGACCGGGGGTCAGGATCTAAAGGAGACTCAAATTATATCCAGTATGGCTCTTCGCCGCTCAGAAGAAACTCTTAAACTACGGAATGCTAGGTTAAATCAAGATCGCCAACGTCATGCAGCTTGAATCCAACAAGAGTCATCATTAGAACGAGAAAACAGAAGAACACGATACGTTCAACGTGAGGGTCGCAATCAGAGGAGGCCTACTGCAGCTAATGGGTTTAGGAGGAGCGATGCGGAAAGCGTAAAGATGAACGAAAACTTTGCACAAGAGTCGTACTTGGGGATCCTTAACGGCAAGCATTGCAAGATCGGCAAGCATTGCAATTCAATAAATTTTGAAGAGCAAAAAACGGGACACATGAGAAACGAATGCTCGCGATGCTTTCAAAAATATCAAGTCAAATTAACGCCGTTATCGCCATTGCCCGACAACTTTCAACAACTGCTTCGAAACGAACTTCCCTAGAGCAAAAACTTTCTATAATGCATCCGTTCCCTTAATAGTTCATCTGCATTTTCATCTATGGGTGCTAATATATCACTACCACCAGGAAATGGTCCATACTGTTTTAGAATGTGCGATCAAATCGTTCATCGTACGGGCTCACTTATTCCACCAGGAAGTGAACCGCCAAGGTTTGCACAGTTGTATATCTTGGATCCTGACACTACAGCAAATTATAGAATGAATCTGCCAGAAAATAAAGACTGCACACTACATCTTATGCGAAAAATTGGATAAATAATGAATAACCACCTGCTCGACCGATCAATTAAAATGTTGAACGAAGTCGAACAAGAAGCGAATGCACATGCTGATGTGCATTCAGCAATTTGATTTAAAAAAATTTCCAGCATTTGGAATTCGGTTGGCTCACGAACCGGGACTTTCCTAGTATATACATAAAATGCTATTAGTATTAGAGTTTTTCCAATTAGAGACAGTGGTTAAAAGATTTCGGAAGATTACTAATTGGTACGTCATGTTTTAATGTCAATATTGCTTTCGTTAATTTTTTAAATTGTAAATCAACATTTCGTAGCTGCCAAGTATCCCATATCTTGGATACTGATTTTTTTTTTTCTACAAACACTTATAAACACTTAAACACATGCTTTCAAAAAAACGTATCGGTGTCCAAAATGCAAAACACTTGACAGTTGTGGCATTTGAAAATATAAAAACCATACTCTTCTAGATATATTTTATTTCTGCATTATTTTGCAAAAGATATATTTTACATTAACAACTGAACTATTTTATCGCCTGCTGACTTTTACTTTATTTATTTATTTTTTGTTTTTGTATTTTGTTAACAAATTTTTAATTATTTGCATGGAATTAAGATATCAAAAATTTAAACTAAAGAAATCTTTAAAAGTTCATATAAATTTGTATTTATTTTATTTTTTTTTTCAGTGATACTGTTATAAGTTCAAAAAATAAATATAATAAATAATTTTCAATAATTTTTTTTATAAAACTGTTTATTATAATTAGAGTTAGACTGGCAATAAATAAAAATTTGTTCATAAAGTAACTGCTTATTTATAACTTTAAAGAAACGTAAGGGCTTTAAAGAAACCAAAAAATAATAAATAAATAAATAAATAAATAAATAAACGGACTTTATATATATATATATATATATATATAGTCGTTTTAATAGATATGAATTGTACTAAACAATTTTAAAAAATGTATTTTTTTTATTATTATTATTAAAACGCCATGATTTCCAACCGTTTCTGAAACTCGCATATTTACTAAGCATTATCCCGCAATTTCTATTTATAAGTACGACACAAAACTGTAAACTAAAACTTAAAAATGTATTAACATTTAATTTTAATTGTATTAATATTAGTTGTAAAAATACATAATTTTCACGATGTCTTTTAATAACTTTCTCAATACTATGTCATCAATTCCTTTTCAACCAGAAAACTTTATCCTCGAAAGAAATGGAATATCCAAGACTTTTTTTTTTTTTTTTTTTATGCACAATAAAAATATCTTTGAACATGATTATGAGAGAATACTAATCTTGAATCGCTATGGAAATTAAGTAAAAGAATACTTTTATATTATTTCTAAACTACTCAGAAAAGAGGACTCCGCTAAGATTTTTTAAAATAACTTGAAACATTCTTTATGGTATTAATATAATTTACGCACATTCATGCAACACCATAAAAATTATATGTATAAAAATTGCTTTTAGGATCCTTCGAAAAGAAAACAATTCGCAATAAATTAAACAGACATCTTTATTCATTTCGATCGATACCATCCCTAGGGATTTAAATATTTCTTTCTCTGATAATATCATTTAGTATAATGCGACCTATTTCTGTGAAAAATTATATCTACTGACAGAAAAGAAAAAAATATTCCTTTAGGAAAAATAAATGTTTTTATGTAGAATTTAACAGCAGAAAATTTTATTTCGAATAATTTTCATATATTTTTCATTTTTATAAATAGCCGTTTCCTTTGTTTTATTTCATTTTATTTTTGTTTTTTGTTCTAGTAAAAAATAGTTAGCTAAATTTATATTTCTTAGAAACATCAATGAAATAGTTTATAGATACAGGGTGTAAGTCTGTAGACATTAAAAAATTCTTAACTATTGAATGAATTGATAGAATTGAACGCGGATTACTGAAAAATCACTCTCGTGAAGAAGAATTTTTTTTTTTTTTTTTTTTGGTTATATATATATATATATATATATATGTATAGTTAAATGTTTTGTCAACGATAGTTAGATAAATAGTTAAAGTTTTCGCACGGATGTGAAAGAAAAATATGCAAATGAAAGTCCTGTAAATTGCAAAATTTTGCGATTGGAACAGTTTATTTCTTATTTTGCCACCTACTTTTGCATGCATGAAGATTTAATTGCGATGCTGAATTGGTAGATAAAGCGTTATTGGTGAAGACGTTTTCCCTCAGTTAAGAACCGCCAACTAAAACCGCAGTTAGCAGTGTTATAACTCGTTTGCAAACTCTAATTTGTGGTACCACGGACAAATAGAATTGGATTTCTATGTCTGTAAACATTTCCATTCGAATATGCACAGTTTTTCAGGAAAAATTGTGATCTGGTCTCGCACAGCGTCCTCTATCGACAAATAGCTTAATAATTATGTTTTCTTTCCCCCCCCCCCAAAAAAAAAAAAAAAAAAAAAAAAAAATCCCCTTTCACGAGAAGGATTTTTTCGCAAACCGCTTTCAATTCTATCAATTCAGTCAATAGTTATGAATTTTTTAAATGTCTACAGACTTATGGGACACCCTGTATATATGTACACTCATGTTTGTGAAAATTGCAACACCATGAAGGGATTATGCAAATTGAACGAAACTTACAGAAAATGTAAAGCGAGGTAAGGCAGCAAATGATTAGAATTACAAAGCGATTGGCAATACGTGTAACGAGAACCAACTCCTTATCAGTCGCTTGTTCTAGGTATATAAAGTACTGTAAAGGCGCGTTGAGATCTGTTTATCGTCCTCTGTGCCGTAAACGTTTCATTGGTAGTCAGTATGCCTCATCAAAAGCGGAGGGTGCCATACCAACAACTAACGGAGTTTGTATGAGGCCGCATCGTTGATATGAGACAGGGTGAATCTTCGTATTTAGAAATTGCAGCCCTCACGCAGTGTAATGCCACAACAGTGATGCGTGTTTGGAAGAAATGGACAAAGGATAATAAAAAAAGCCGAAAACCTGGCAGTGGGGCACGCAATAGAACAACGGCGCCAGACCACAGATATCTCATCTGCATGGCTGGGACGGACCGTACAGCATCCTCTCGTGTGTTAGTACAACGTTGGAGCACGGCTACAGGTGTTTTGTTTTCTAGCTCTCCGGTTCGTCGCCGTTTGCTCTGTTCAAGTATTCCTCTACGCAGGATTCTCCTCTCGCTGAATCACAGACGCCTCCGACTTCATTGGGCTCAGCAACACAGCACGTGACGTACCCAGTGACAACAAATTGTTTTCTTCGATGAATCTCGCTACAATCTGGAATACAATGATGGAAGAGTACGCGTCAGACGTTACAGGGGGGAACGTCTGCTCCATGTGTGTTATCCGGCGTCATACTGCACAAACGCCTAGCATCATGGTGTGGGGAGTTATTGGGTATAATTGTCGATCCCATCTAGTATTGCGGGCCACCTCAAAAGGGAAATTTTGGAGCCAAAGGTTTTTCCCATTCTTAGACGCATTCCGGGTGCTGTATTTCAGCATGATAATGCCCGTGCACATGTTTGTCAAACTGCACAAGCTTTCGTCAGTGAACAAAAGGTTTCGCTTCCTCAATGGCCTGCTTATTCCCCGGATATGTCGTCCATCGAGCATTTCTGGGATTTCATTTGTCGGCGACTCGCTCGTACAGCTGGTGGGACACACAGTAAGATTGAACTTTGGCGTCAAGTCGAAGCCATCTGGAATGTCATTCCCCAGGATTACATTCAGAACCTGTATGATTCAATACCACGACGTGTACAGGCTCTCATCGTTCATCGTGGTGGGCACACAAAGTACTCATTTCAGACGTTCTTTTTGTTTTTTTGTCTTGTACATTTGATCGTTTATTTGTACCACTATCAGTAATATGCGGAATAAATTTCATTAATTTCTGAAAATTCTTTCATGGTGTTGCAATTTTCACAAACATGAGTGTATTATTTATGCAGTATTATATTTTAATTGAATGTACAGCTATATAGTAACTTTTACTGCAAATTTTTAACAGATTTTCATGCAGTAATGAATATGAAATGGGTAAAAAATTATGATTAAATGTGATCTTTGATTTAAATTTGTATAATAAAAAAAGTGAATTTCTCTACCGAACTTTTCGAACGTTTAGTCGATGTCAGGCATTTAAAGAAATTTAAATCATTGTATAATTTATGAGTTACTTAAAACTGAAAAGCACAGTAGAGTGTGTGAGTATTTGTAAAATACATAGTTATTCATTAGAATTATTTTGTTTGCTCCTGAAAGAGAGTATAAATTTTAAGAAAGTAAATTTCAGTAACAAACATTCCGCAGTAAAGTTCTAAAATGTGTAACAGTTTTAAAACCAAAGTAACATTTAAAATGAGATAAAGAATACAAACATTTTTAAAACTTTAAAAATACATTTTAATTAAAAACATTAAAGTACACGACAGACGTTTCGGCTAGAACACTAACTCTCATCAGTGTCAATCATACAAAGCACAACATTTACAAGAAATTCATAACACATCAGAACAAGATTATATATTCAGGAGGAATAGCTTTAGCCTCGTTCAAGGCAGAAAGTTGCAATTTAGTAAACGCGCCCTCTAGAAAAATACAGGATTCATATATATAACATTAGAAGCAAAAATTTTAAAGTTGTCAAAATCAGGAATATGATCACTATTGAGAGAATGGATTGCGAGTTTCGATCTTAAGTCACCTGTTTTATATGAGCATTTATGTTCCTTTAATCTAATTACGCCTAAACGTTTAATTGGGCGCACAGAAAGTTTAAAGTGTGAGAGAAAGTTACTAATACGGAGTTGAGGTTTAAAGCTAGTAGAAATATTAACTGTTCTAAGTAATTTAGAGATATTTTCGGAAATACCTTTATAATAAGGGATAGTAGTATGGTGAGTGGAATTTTTAACTTTAGGACAAGCTGATTTATATGAAAATAGAGCTCTTCTTTATAAATTCTTTTAATAAAACGAGGGGGGTAATCATTATTTTTAAATAAAAAAATTGGATAGTTCAATATTTAATAATTCAAAATTACTACAATAATGCTTTGCACGATGTAAAAGAGTATGAATAACTGCAAGTTTATGTGATAAAGAATTAGCAGAATTGAAGTTAAGATATTGACCAGAGAAGGTGGGTTTTCTATAAACTGAAGTTGAAAAATGTAAAAAATTATTGACAGTTTCATGCATCATAAGGATGTCAAGAAAGGGTAGTTCATTATTAATTTCTATTTCATCTGTAATCTTGATAGCAGGACAAAAAGAGATAGCAAAATCTAAAATATCGTTAACATGATGTTGCTTAGTAATTATAAAAATATCATCCACATACCTTTCCCAGAAAATTTTTTTATCATGTAACTGGGAATTACTTTTGTTTTCTAAGTGTTGCATTACGATTTCAGCTGTAACGACATATGTAGGGGCTCCCATAGCAGTTCCGTTAATTTGGCGATAGTAAGAATCATTAAAAAAGAAAATAATTAGACGATAAACAAAAAGTGATGAGATCAAGTACAGTATTTAAATTTAAATTAGAGTCAACATTGAAATTAGGATAAATATCTTGAATAATATCACATGCAAATGATATAGGAATAGAAGTAAAAAGAAATATAATATCTAATGATATCATAAAACAATTAGAAGGGATTTGAATTAATTTTAAAGCATCTAGGAACTGAGAGGCAGAATTAAACCTGTAATTAGAAGAAGTAATGACGGGAATTACTCATAATTTTTATTGGAATGGGATCTCATAGCAAAAAAACATAAATAGCGTTGGAACGGTACCTCTAGCACAAAAATTATCAACTCTAGGCATATTAAGAAGAAAAGAGAAAACAACAGTGCCTACCAGAGCACGACTTTTATTTTATTTATTTAATGACGTCACATTTCCCAGTGAATCTTCGGCTTTGACTAAAGTCTACTGATTCTGCTTCGAAATGAAAAGAAGAGACCACGGTATCTTTAATTTCGTGTAAGGCTACTGAATAAGGTCTTCAATTTCGTTGTTAGTCGTAAGATGCCGTCATAACTGACGTCATCGCACTACGTGAAAAAAAAAAGCATTGTGAAATGGCAGTCAAAATCGATTTCGATGATGATGATGATGTTTCCCAGTAAATGGCATATTGTTCACAGAGCAAGAAAGCAAGATACACATTACGCATTTCAGAGTTTGCGTGTAAACTTTTAAATCAATAATTCGTTTCATTAAAATAATTTATTTCTTGGATTTTCTTTTCTGAGCATATATTCAGATTCAATCAAATTTAATAGATTAAGAGTGGAATTGCTTCAATTAAGTATAATCTTTAATTATAAAAGCACATAAATTTTATTATATACACGTGCAAATGAATTTAAAATTTGTATTCTATTGAGGAAGATAATGGATAGGAAATTTTTAAATATGAGTAAGCCTACAAATAAGAGTGTTGTTTTTTTGCTGTAATGCACCACAGCAATCGCTGTGACGCATGTTGTGTATGTACTGCGTATATTCTTGAAAAAAGAAAAAAAAAAGCATATTTTTGTTTCCTAAGTAATAGATATGTGTTTCATCCCTTAGAAACAGATACTATCAAAAAAAAGTGTATTTATTCTTTTTTATAAACTTGTATTTTCCCCTTTAAAAGTTTTAGAGTTAAATTGGGGCTTTTATTTACTGTCTTTTAAACCAATTATCTGATTGAGCTAAGAAATACGGCATTAGTTAAAATTTATTTTGATTTAAAAGTGTACTAATTTTCATAGCGAGTGGTTGAACGGTGTAAATATGTATATCGATTTAAAACCTGGCATATATAAGCTTAATTCAAGCTGGGCTATTGAAAATTTACATAACGGTAAGATCACCGATTGAAAACAATAGCCTATCATTCTAAAAAAAAAAAAAAACCTGACCACCGCATTCTTTCTGTGCATGACTTAAAAATATGCAAAATTTGATATCTCAGCATGTATGCGCACTGTGTGTACATGAAAAAAAAAGAGGTTGAATAACGATGTGATGCTACTTCACTATGCATCAATTTTTAAAATACATAAAATTCGATATCACAGCAATCATGCATGTATGAATGTATGCTCCGAAAAGTACATCAGTGGGTGTTGCCTCTTCATTTTGTACTGCTATCACTTTCGTGCATGTTATGCATGTTCTGCATACATGAAAACTGAAAAGACATCACTGATTGCTACTTCCTCGCTATACCTGAATCTGAAAATGCACAAAATTCAGTAATGCAGCTAGCACTATCAATCGCGGATGTATGCTTGCATGCATGCCTCCCACAAGAAAAAAAAATGCAAGGTGCCACTACCTCAGTGTGCATCAATTTGTAAAATGCAAGAAATTTGATATCACAACAATCACTATCATTCACATATATACAGTTTGCATGCATAGAAAAAAAAAAGAAAATCACTGGGTAAAGTTTTTTTGCTGTGCATGAATTTCAAAATGCAGGAAATTCGGTATCGCAAAACCCACTTTTACGCTTATATGTATTTGGAATCCTACCAGTGACAAAGCTCTTGAAGCAGGTAGATGGGAAGTGACGGATTTGATCCTAAGTCACACTCGTAGGTTATCACAATCAATGGTTGACCTACAACTTTCGAGGCATGGGGCAAAAATCTAACTGGAGCCCCCTAAATGGAGGTTCTCCTACGTCCTATTTTCTATCAGGATATCCCTCTTGTACTTTTTCATTTATACTTTCAACCACAAAAAGGCACTGAAATAAGTTTTAAAATTGATGTGGTAGCCCAACTCATCGTGGTAGCAGGGGCATTCCCCTCCTTTCCCTGCCAGGTCTTGCATAAATAGGTTTTAGGGTTGTTGCTCTATGATCACTTTTTGTAGATAAAAACATTATTAGAATGGAACCTAAGATATAATCTTTTTTTATTGGCACAAATTTGAGAAAAATATAACACCAGAATACAGTGCTTATTCCTATGTAGGTAAATTTATATAAGACATAGAAACGCGAAATATGTAGAGAGAATAGAGGTGAGATGAGATGAGATGACACAGATGTCAAACTAATGTCTGTTAATAAAGAAAAGTTAAGCAACTAATTAAAAAAAAAAGTGTGGAAGTCGTGTGGTGTGAAACAACCACAAGACTTCCATTACCTACTATTATACGTATTATGTGCATTTCTTGGAGATAATGTGATCAGAAGGCATAAAAATGACCAAACGAAATAGTCTCCTAAAAGTTTTCTGGCAAGAGAATCTTGATACACATGTAAAGATATATAAAACAGAGTTTACAGATTCTGATACATAAATATTTCTGTTTTATATAGAATTTTATATCTATTACTTAGAAAACAAAAATATGCTTCTTTTTTTATTTTATATTTTCACAAATATATGCCGAACATACACACCATGCGTGACAGTGATTGCTGTGATACCGAATTTTCTGCATTACAGAAAAATAACAACACTCTTATTACACATATTTATAACAAATTACACATATTTAAAAATTTCCTATCATTTAGCTTTCTCAATAGAATACAAATTTTAAATTCATTTACACGTGTATATAATACAATTTATGTGCTTTTATAATTAAAGATTATACTTAATTGAAGCAATTCCTCTGTTAATCTATTAAATTTGATTGAATTTGAATATATACTCAAAAAAGAAATTCCATGAAATAAAGTATTTTAATGAAACGAATTATTGATTTAAAAGTTTACATACAAACTCTGAAGAAAATTTTGCAAAGAAAATATTTTCTTTTTTGCTAAAATTTTAAGTTGAATATAGCCAAATATTTTTTAAAGTAAAATATTGCTTTCAAAAATTATTTTTATTTACTTATTCATTTTATTTTTATTTTTATTTGTTTATTTATTTTTGTCTTATTTTATTTTATTTTATTTTTCCCATTTTTAAGATATAATACGTTTTAATAGTGAAGTATATACCTTGTGCATAAATAGTATAATACTATGTTCTGTATTTAGATAAAAATCAATTCACTATTTTGCAGTTAAATTACTATTCAGTAATCAGCCAAAATACTATTTTTATTAATGCAGAATATCAATTCAGCATCAAATATATCAATCAGATTGTAAAATAATTTATTTTTCCTGTGATAACATTGAATGTCAAGTGAACTACAATTTTTATTAAAATCACACAATCAACTGATTGAAAGAAAATCATATTTATTGATATTTTATTTTTCCGACTGAGTGAAATTAATGCCTGGACCGGGAGTCGAACCCCGGATCTTTGACT
Source organism: Salticus scenicus (assembly GCA_963930645.1). NCBI lineage: Eukaryota > Metazoa > Arthropoda > Arachnida > Araneae > Salticidae > Salticus > Salticus scenicus. The sequence continues at coordinate 324,662,302 of OZ005652.1, forward strand.
TATAAGGTCAAGGCTCTACCAGTTGAGCTATCCAGGCTGACAACCGGTCGGCATTACTCACTCAGACAACCTTTAGGCAGAAACATCTGGTGTATCATGCAGATAGCTCGACAGAAATAAGCCGCAGGTAATGGAAAACACCATTAAACAATGGGAGAAAGAAATACAATTTTTAGTAAAATCACACAATCAACTGATTGGAAGAAAATATCTGTGGATTGTGTGATTTTAATAAAAATTGTATTTCTTTCTCCCATTGTTTAATGGTGTTTTCCATTACCTGCGGCTTATTTCTGTCGAGCTATCTACATGATACACCAGATGTTTCTGCCTAAAGGTTGTCTGAGTGAGTAATGCCGAACGGTTGTCGGCCTGGATAGCTCAGGTGGTAGAGCCTTGACCTTGTAAGTCAAAGATCCGCGGTTCGACTCCCGGTCCAGTCAAGTGAACTGTTACTTTCAATCTAAAATTTAAAAAAATCACTATTTTCCATTATTTACGGATTAATTATTGCATATTAGAACATTAGAGATAAGTAAAATATTTTGAAATTCTTAGTACGTAATAGTCAAGGGAAAAGTTAAGTATTAAAATTGAATAGTACATTTCTAAGCTTTATATGTTTATATGCATATATTTTCAACAAAGTAGTTTATACCATTAAATATAGTTTGTATTTTGGTTATAATTTTTAGAAAATTAAATTTGATACATGATGTTTTTGTCCTGTTTATGTTACACTAGCAATGCATTTAAAACATGTATTTGTTATCTTCTTATTACTTTTAAACATAACAAAAACAGATAATTTGCATAATATAAATGCATGAAATTATAAATTTGTATTTTTTTTTTTTTTTTTAATCACTGTTAAAATTTATCTTTCACTCTAATGGTTTACAGTGAGGCACTTTATATTGCAATAGTTACAAGTAAAAAATAGTAGCAGAGAAAATAATTGGTACTTTTCAGTAAACGTGAAACAAATATTTTTCAAAAAAAAAATAAATAAATAAATACTGTTAAATTTAAAAACAGTTCCATGTTAAACAATTCCATGTTAATGGAAAAGTACAGTATTATCTTCATTTTACTTTGAAAAATTACCACTGAATATCTAAGTATATCTGCTTACAAGGCTCAAATTTAGAATTTCAATTTTAAGATTCATTTTTGTAAATATCTTATTAAAAAATCAAGCAATATTTAAATTTTTTATTATGGAAAGTATTTACCAGAAAGCAATGTAAAATTGACAATTTAACCTGAATTTTGGCTTTTGAATTTTATTATGTACAGTCAGCCAAAAAAAAAACACCAACCCCCACCTAATTTCGCCGTAAATTATCGTAGAAACATGCGATAGGTACCGATCAGTATGTAATAACGTCTAGTTTATAATGTTATAGTTAGATTTTACTCAGGGGGTCGTCTACATATTAAAACTGACATCAACTTCATTTTTTTCAATGGTAACCCCCCTTTTTTATAATTTATTTGAATTCTTTGGATCAAATCATCACGGAAAATGGTATAGTTTATATATTTCGCTCAATTTTTCATAGAGTTATAAGCTGTCAAAGTTTGGGGATGCTAATGTTAAATGAATGTGACAAACATTAAATCATATCTCCGGAAATAATTATGTTATTTAAATTCTGTTTTTTTTTATTCATTAGAATGAAGTGGCCCAAACATATTCCATGCAAATTTTTGCTAAAAAGACATTTTTCGAATTATGAAAATTATTAATAAATTCATATTTGAAAAAAATATGAATTATGACCTATGTTAATTTTTGCACGAATAGAACGGGCATCATCAAAAACATGGGTTTCCAAATTTACAGCTCGTTCCTAACATTATCTTTTGAATTACAGTGATATTTCACTTTTTATTCCTGTTAGAGGGCCGTCACTTGTTATAATCTGTATCCTCTATAAGTAAATGTTTGTATATAATTTGACGGAAAACTATTTTAATTTACCTTTATGTTATTTTTATTGTTTCCTCAGCAATATTTCGATGTTTATTATACAAATTGGCATATTTTTGTAAAGTTATCACAATGTAGGCGAGGCTTTGTGAAAAAATTTCAAAAGAAAAGATTCGCTGAGAGACACCGACTCTGATTCGCTGAAGCACTATTTTAAAATGACACTAATTTGCATATTCCTATTTGACTCAATCACAATGGTATTTACTACATCGATTATTGAAGACAAAACTTAAATGATTTAATTACAAATATGCAAAATTATTTTGTTTTATATTATAAAGTTTTAGAAAATTTGTGAAAAGGCGTGGCTTCCGGTACAAGAAAAGAATATATCCGATCCTAATATGTTAAGTCTTTCCTCATATATATTAAATATCTTTTTCTAGTTTTTCGCTGCTAAAATTCTATTTTAACCCTGTTACACTTTTTTTCGCATTTCAATATTCTAAAGTACGTACACCTCTAGTTAAATATCATGTTTTAGAAAACAGGGTACAGCGAAACTGATTGCATGAAACAGCAATTATGCATTCGACAATCGTTTGATTATTATTATTATGAATATATAATAATTTTGAAAAGATTTTTTACCATGAATTTTCTGTTTAAATTTTGTTGTGACATATTTGCATTTGGTTACTGTACCGTTTGTAAGCTTTGTGTTATTTAAAATTCATCCCATAATGTAACATAATAAAATATCAAATTTCTATTAAAAGTTTTTTAATACAGAATCAAATAGTAAAAAATTGCATTTTTTTTTTTTTTTTTTTTTTTTTTTTTTTTTTTTTTAAGTTTATAAGATCTATTAATGGAACATAGCTCAATAGTATTTATTTTCAATTTCCTAATCATGAAATCAAAGTCACAGTTATTATGGAATAAAAATTTAAAACAAAGGAATAGTCTTATTACTTTCAAATATATAGATATTGATCTTACAGAATCCTGAAATTTCATTTAAAAGACTTTAATCGTTTAAATTTAAAAATTCCAAATAAAATAAATTAATCTAAATGCTTTTAAAGTTGAAACAGGAAGATTTCAAAATATATGAAAATTGGCATTTCTGCTTTGAACATTTTGGTGCGGCAGATATTAAAAACAATATTTTAATGATGAGCTGAACCTGAGCTTAAGGGCCCTCTTCACTTACCATTTGCTTTTCTAAAAGACAATGTTAATCAATGGAAAACTTTCTTTGCACTTAGGACAGTGACATATTAATTGATTGAGACGCGGTTTTTTTTATTGGATTACTCTCATTTCGTAAACTGACGCAGCTTTTGTAGATTTTATGAAAGAATAACAGTTGTTTTTTAAAAAAGCTGTTTTATTGCAATATTTGGGTTGATGCATTAAATGGCTTATAAAAACTCTTTCAATTTTTTTAAAACAGAATTTAAAAAGCTGCGTCAATCTCAAAGAGTTTATTTCAATGCGGAAAAAAATCCTGTATTTTAATAAAATTTTAAATCAATTAAATTTGCAAAGAAAGTCCAAAAATTTTACAAATTTGTGCCGATTTTCCTCTTTGACACACCCTTTATCCGGCTCCACCTCTCAGACAGATGTTTTTGCTTTTCGACGAGCCAAATGTTTATATTTTTGTGGTGAAGAAACATCGTCGTGGTTTTTATTTCTTTACTACTTTTATTATTATAGATTTTTTTTTTCTTTTTGTATTACGGATGTGAGTCTGAGTAACATATAGATTTAGAGGACAATCGTTCAAAGAATTTGCGAAATATATGATCGCATTTCATTTTAAATATTTTTCTTTGCACATAATACTGTTTGCACAATAAATCTGATATTTCACTCATAAAGCAATGAGTGGCAATATACAAACATCTATTTTAGCGATTCGTAAAAATATTTTGTTGAATTAAACAGAATTTCAATAATAGAATTCAAAGTAAATAATCTGGTATGGCACCCATACGACTTTCTCTTACATAAAATTAAAATTCTATTAAGATAGATTGCAGATTGACGAGTAAGATAACAAGTTCTATATATAACTAGTGGATATGCAGATCAGGAACCTCACCGTTCTATTTGCATCACGCATTATTCAACAGATTATTTTTACTTATTCCTTATTATATATAATATATATATATATTGATTCTATTGACTTTTTATATAAAAAAAAAAGTTTCTGAGGGGGGTTGCAGCCCCCCTCAACCCCCTCTGCTTTTCTCTTTCTATAACTATCTCTGTATGTATGTATTATTAATAACTGACTATCTTGTACTTGCACTAATTCCCCGTAATTCATAAGTACTTCTACCAAAATTCCTGCAAATTGATTACATAACATACTAGAATTACTTTGTGCAACCCTGTAAATTAAATACCAATTCTATGGCCACATTTTCCCACAAAAAAAAATATACTTTTAAAATTCTAATAAAATTTCATCATATTTCGTGGGGTGTAACCATGTTAAAATTCAATACCAGTGTTGAAATATGAACTATAGTGCGTAATAGAACGAAATTCTTTTATGTAACTCGGAAAAGCAGCCACAGTAATTATATACACTAAAAAAATTAGAATACACCTATTTAATTAATTGTAACGCATGAATATTTCAATGTAATTTGAATCATTTGGATGATTACAGGATGTTATCCGAATTCATTTGCGTGATCCCGTAAATAAATCATATAGTCCATACATATCCCTTTTATTAGAGTAAACATGTTTTTATGTATCTTTATAATGTATATGTTAATTCCACAGTGTTGAATGCAGCATAAACGTTTTAAAATGCGCTTTTTTTTTTTTTTTTTTTACTGTAATTTCACTTTGTTGAATGCAGAGTAACGACATTAAAATTTGTTTAAACAAAATTCACCCCGTAGGCCTTAATGATAAGAAAAACTTTGGAGTGTCCCTGTACATAGAGCATGAAAAATATACACATAAAAAATTATACAGCTATTTCTATACAGAGCTTGAAAGTGTCTACCAATTTGCAAGTTATTTGGAGAATTTTTGCATCCGTTATTGCGGTACATGTACATTCTGTCCATAGGCCATAGTGATAAAGAAAAATTTGGTGTGTCCTGGTACACGAATTCCAGATAGAACAGACGCCAAATACAATACAGCTAATCCCATGCGGCTCGAAAACATGTGTACAAAATTGCAAATCAATAGCATGATTTTTGCGGTCGCTGAAACAGACACACAGACAAACAAAATATACACACAGACGGAACCCAAAATCTTTTTGAGTCGCCACAGGGAAGCTTCCACTCACGTTTCGACAATGAACTAGTGGATCTGCAGATCAGGAGCCCCAATATCCTATTTGCATCAGCATCTAGAGATGAGACGGGCTCAGCCCGAGCCCGTAAGCCCGAGCCCGAGCCCGAGCTCGGGCCCGATCGGGCTCAAATCTTACGCAAGTCTTCGGGCTCCGGGCGGGCTCGGATTCAAACTAAAAGTTCAGTTTATTTTATTCTTCACTAAGTGGAAAATGTAAACCAAAAAAAAAAAAAAAAAGAAAAAAAAAAGAAAGAAAGAAGAGAAAAAAAAATGAAATTTGATTTATTTTGAGAGCACCTTTAGTAATGCCATAATAGACATGATAGGTTATAAATCACAAAATAATTTTGCAAACCTTAGTAGCTTTGACTTTCCTTTTTCTAAATAGAACTTTTTTTTCAACGGGATGCATATTATGTCATAGTGTTATACAGTAATCCTTCCTCCTTCGTTATATTGGGCCTCATCATATCACTCATTCGGATAAATTTTTTGTCCCCCGATAGGCGCGTTTTAAACAATGGGCTGCACTATAAATATATATTATATAAATATATACATGCATACAGAGACACAGACATTATAAATTGTTAGGATAGTTATTTAAATTGAGGATTGATAATAAGAAAATTAATTTGAAAATGAAAACGGTATTTAATTTTACTATTGTGTATGCGTTGCGTACCACTTTCAATATCGGGCTCGGGCGGGCTCGGGCGGGCTCGGGCTCTGATCACACAAAATTTTTCGGGCTCGGGCGGGCTCAGTTCAAAAATGTTTCGGGCCCGGCGGGCTCGGATTGCCAAAATAGAGCCCGAACTCACCTCTATCAGCATCACACATTATTGAACAGGTCATTTTTATTTATTTCTCATTTTTTCATATATGCGTATATATTGATTCGATTGACTTGCTACATAAACAGATACGTTCCTGAGGGGGGCTGCCAACCCCTCCGAATATAATAAAGATAGAGCTATGAAACTTCAGATTTAAGACAGAACTGGTGTACAGATGAATTTTACAAAGTTTGGTGAAAATTGGAAAAGTGGAAGTGGGACCGTAAGTCCGTATCCAAAAAACAGCTCTAAAGATTTTCTTAAAATTTACTACATAAACACTCTATTAGATGTCCTTTCGAATTATATAGTTGGTTAGTTCAGGAAAATTGGTAGACTCCCGATATAAATAGCTGAATTTCAAATCTCGCAAGTGCGTTTTTTTTTTTTTTTTTTTTCATATTAACTCCCTTTTAAATATCCTTTTGTATGTAATTTTTGTTTTCCGATCAATAATTGAGTATGCCAAGTTTTGGTAAAAGATGGTATCTCAAAAACAGCTCTAACGATTTTCTGGAAAATTGTAGCATAAATCCATTACAGATATCCTATCTCGTATAATACGTGGCTATTACAAGAAAATTCACAGTCATCATGCTCAGGTAGGTCACTTTTAGATCTCGGAAATTGGTGTTTCAAAAAATAACTCTACCATTTCTTCCCCCTTATTATTTCTTAACTCGCTATGCAAACTGTTTTACACGTCTATATATCAGTTTGTCAGGCGTCTACTTCGTTAGGTCAATTTTATGTTTTCTGATCACATTTTTAAAAAATTGTATATTCTAATATGTGAAATAGTGGGTAATGGAAGTAGTGTGTTTGCTTCATACTATTTTTTTATTTTTATTTATTTATTTTTTATTTATTTATTTATTTATTTATTTTTTGTCGCAGATTTATGGATAGATAATTTTTTTAAATGGACAAAATATGTTCAGGACACCTGAAATTGTGTAAATATACTGAAAGCTAGAAGGTGAAATGTTTTGAATCCAATATTTTATTTCATCTTGTACAAAGAAAAAAGTAAATAGGAGGATATTTCTATCAATGATAAAGGCTTCGAAAATTTTTACGCATCCAGTATTTTTTTTTTTTTTCTTATAAATACAGAACAAGGTTTACTATATCAATAACTTCAGTTTGTGGTTGTACTTTTCACATTTCTTCTCAAAAAGGGGGGGGGAGAAAGAAAAAGGACAAGGAGATCAAATGTGAGTAATTTCTAATACAAAGCTTTTAGGAAATGGGAGCAATTGTTTATAAAATTATTTCCAAGCGAAGAAACCACATTATTAGTTACACTTTACACTCTAAGATTTCGCGCCTAATGACGTAAAGGTGCAGCTGACCTTTTCAGAATGATACATGGACACTGATTATAATTTATAAGTGTTTTTTAGAATTACGATAAAGAGTAATCACGCAGATGTATTTGTAAAAAAACAAACTTATTTTAAAGTTATATATAATATTTTAAAATATTAAAGGTTTTCGCTTATTATAAGATATGCATATGCAATTTTCAGAAATAAGTTCTAGATTAAAAAAAAAAAAAAAAAAAACTGGAGTGAAACAACTACACGACTTTCATTACTTACTGTTGAATGTATTATATGCATTTTTTGGAGATAATATAATCAGAAGACATAAAATTAACCTAAAAAATTAGACACCTAAAACTTTTCTGGTAAGATAAAGCTTATACACATGTAAAGATATATAAAATAGATTTACATAACGAATTTAAAAATAGTAAGAAGAGAAAAATCGGTTTAGCCGTTTTACGAAACATTATTTTCCGATATCTAAAACTAATCTACCTAATCAGGATGACTGCTAATTTACCTTTAATAACCGCGTTATACATAAGAACGGATATCTAAAATGGATTTATGTAACAATTTTCAAGAAAATCATTAGAGCCGTTTTTAAGATACCGACTTTTGCCAAAAGTTGGCATACTCAATTATTGACTTGAAAACAATAATTACTTACAAAAGGATATTTAAAAGGGAGTTAATATGGCGAGTATGAAAAACATTCTTACAGTCGTTTTTAGAGGAACACACTTGTGTTCCTGACTGTTCCTAGTTGAGAGACCTAAAATTGAGCTATTTATACAGGACTCTTATGAATTTTCCTCCATACTATCCAACTGTATCATTCGAAAGGACATTGAATAGAGTGTTTGTATAGCAACTTTGAAGAAAATGTTTAGAGTCGTTTTTGTGATACAGACTTACGGTACCTCTTCCGGTTTTCCAATTTTCACCAAAATTTGGAAAATTCATCTGTACACCAGGCCAGTCTCAATTCTGAAGTTTCGTAGTTCTATCTTTATAGTTTCGGAGATATGATAGTCAGAAGATTCCCCACAAATGTATATATATATACACACGCACACACTGACCCGTTGCCAAAAATTACTTTTTTGGACTTAGGAGACCTTAAAACATGTAAATCAGGTGAAAACTTGAAATCGAATTTTCGGACCGAATACAATACTTCTTACAATTATTAATTACGGTAGTCGGGTAATGGAAGTAAAAAACCATAACAAAACTTTCTTCTACATCATCTATATAACAGCGTCATTTACTGTCTAACGAGCGCCCAAATGTTTTATAATAGTTTCTCACAAGGAAAATTTCGACTATATATGTAATTTGGGGCGATTTTAACCATATGGAAAATAACTAATAATAAAAAAAAATGTTTGACATAATCATAACTATAATTGATGTAAACTAGAGTCCTGCGTATTGATTTTTTTGCGCTAGATTGAGTCATTTTTTCTGTAAAATTCATAAAATTTTAATTTTTAATTTCAAAACTCTAGAAAAATAAAATGACAGACTTCCATTTTCGACTGACTATAAACATAAACACCTCAATTCAAAGAAACAGATTTGATATCTGTCGTCCATAGCAAAATAATAATAATAATAATAATAATAAAAGATGGCCAAATTATCTCACGAACATATTTAATTCCTTTCAAAAATCATGGTTATTTTAATAAAGTATATTAAGAGAGCAATCAGTAATATATGAAACAATATTTCGTACAATATATATGCATTATAAAAATATTCATCTGGCATGTATGTTTCCGCATTACGTTTTAATCGCCAAATACACAAAATGCGGAGGACGAACGGATATCAAATCTATGCCCATTTTGTTTCTAGAGTTTTGAAATTTTGTCAATTTGACAGCAAAATTACTTAATCTAACACATGTGCACGATAACTAATTTGTAATTATACCCAAATATGGAGATTAAAATCGGGAAATAATTTTCCTCGATTTTTAATAATTTTTTACAAAACTAGGGGGCTCTGCCCCCTGCTCGCTTCGCTCACCAACCCCCGAGGGAGGCTTCGCCTCCCCCCGACTCACTTTACTTATTAACACATGCAGAGCTCTGCCCGCTTATTCTCGGCTTTCTTTCACTGAAAAGGAATATTAATAGTGCATACTACAAGTCAAAAGCAGAAAATTATGGAAATCCTCATATTCAATGTCAAATTTATATATATAATATATATATATATATATAATTTTTTTATAGAAAGAAATTCATAATATCTAGACCATTTTGCATTACAATTTTAGTATATGACCCTTTTTATTTATTTTCTACAACCTTAGATCCGGACTGCGGTACTCCAGTCGGTAAATCACCGAGCTCGTAATTGGAAGATTTCGGGTTCGGTTCTCAAGCCAGCCAAAGACAACACCCTCTACATACAGGGGGTGTTGCCAAAGACCGTCGTGTATACTAATGGTGGCTGGTGCATGTAAAATATGTCGTGGACGCAATATCCTCCATGTTCCCATCAAAATTATACCTCTGGGGCCCACCGAAGCGGGGTAGCCATCCCCTTCGTATAGTACCAAAACTGTGGTGGTATGTCTCCGGAACATCCGTACGGGTGGGTCCCAGACCGTCGCCGATTATCCATAGAGCAGTAATGGTGCGACGTCAAACACAACCTACGTAATTATCTACCTACTTACAATCACGAATCCTATTTTAATTTTCCCGGATAAAAAAATTAATTTTCTTAGAAAAAAAGTTGATATTTATTTTCTTTCTTTTTTTACATCCATGGTTTCGGGCCGCGATACTCTAGTCGGTAAAGCACCGAGCACGTAATTGGAAGATTGCCGATTTGATACTTGAGCCGGCCAAAGACCGTCGGGTACTCTAATGGTGGCTGGTGTACATAAAATCTGTCGTGGCCGCAAACTTCTCCATATTCTTATCCACACTATACCTCTGGGAATCACCAAAGTGGGGGAGGACCCTCCGTGAAGGATCAAAATTGTGAGGACATGCCTCCGGAACATCTCTAGGGGTGCGTCCCAGACCGACGCTAATTACCCATAGCGCAGTACTCGTACGACGTTAAATCCAACCTACCTACCTACATACGTACAACCACGGATCATATATTTTCCTGTGCAAAATGACTTCATGAGAGAAGAACAACGTCACCGGGAGAAACTTTTTTCAAAATGGCAAATAGAGTACCTTCATGAACTTGCCGTCTTTAGTTAATAACGCTTTTAATTAAAATGATAGAAATTTCTAAGCAGCTGAAATGTCTCCCTTGGTGTATTTGGAACATATTGATACCTCTCATGACGCGAAGAACCCTGCCCTCCGCTAGAAGATGCTATCGCAGACAAAAAAATTTGACGCCAGTGACAGTTACTTTTTTTTAATATATAGAGAAATCCTATGGACGATTAAAAAATTTTTTTAATTAGCCACAATGACGGTCAGTGACATCACACTTCCCTTGCGTATACCTTCTGTATATATAAGAAGAAATCATAAGATTTGAAAAAACTTTTGGTTTTCGGTTTTCGAAGAATTTAGAGACTTTGAGATTTCCTTGCATTTGAATTACTGAAATTGACTACTTATTTTTAAAAAGTGGAACTATTACAATCTTCTGCATCTATCAAAGAAAAAATTTCGATTTTCTGTTTTCGCTGAATTTACGTGTTTTGAGATTTCCCTGCGTTACAATTAACTGAAATTGACACTACTTATTTTGAAAAAAGGGGATTTATTACTAGCTTCTACATGTATATGAAAAAAATAGAAGATACGGAAAAATTTCGATTTCCGGTTTTCAATGAATTTACACGTTTTGAGAATTCCTGTCATTTTCATTAACTGAAACTGACTACTTATTTTTTAAAAAGTTGGTTTATTATTCTATCCTCTGCATATATAAGAAAAAAGCATAAGATTCAGAAAATTTTTAAATTTTCGGTTTTCGATGAATTTACACTTTTGAAATTTCCTTGCATTTTTATTAACTGAAACTGACAACTTATTTTTAAAAAAGTGGATTTATTATTCTATCCTCTGCATATATAAGAAAAAAGCATAAGATTCAGAAAAATTTTTAATTTTCTGTTTTCGATCAATTTACACGTTTTGAGATTTTTCTTGCATTTTTATTAACTGAAATTGAGTACATATTTTTTAAAAAGTGGATTTATTATTCTGTCTTCTGCATATATATAAGGAGAAAGTATAAGATGCAGAAAAAGTTTAGATTTTCGGTTTTCGATGAAGTTACACGTCTTGAGATTTCCTAAACATAATTCGATCTTGTTTAGAAAATACCTGTCTTTTTGCGTTCGAACACTGTACTTTATGAACCATTGAACTTAATTTAAACCGAACTTGATATTTGGTTGGACCTTGGTTTGAGTTAGTGCCGATCAGCTTTTGGGTTATATCACCGAACACGGGGCGCTTCCACATTGCGATTACCTCTCATTTCAGAAAAAGCTCAGCATACCAAACTTAGTAAAATATATTAAATAAAACATTGCTGATTCACTTTGAATATACACTAACCAACTGCCTCACTTTTCTGGACTCGAGGTACATGTCATCAGGTCAAAACTGGATATCAAAACTAAATTTTTGGCTGAATACAATATTTCTGATTGTAGATATATATTTATAGATTTTCTGATATATATTAGATGATATAACAATATCAAAAATAAATATATATGAATTTTTTCGATATAACTATAATAGCAGGCTTCGGTAATAGCTAAGCTATATTTAAATGAATTTGTTTATTTTTTAATGAATCACAATTTTTTTTTAAATATATGTATATATATCACTTTATAAATAAAAACTAAAAAGAAAATTCCATTGAAATCACCCCGAACTTCGTTTCGGGTAACTTCTACCAACGGCATCGTTACTCCCCCCCCCCCCCCTTCGCGTTGTATCGAATCCAGATTTCCACTGCGCATGCAGAATCGTCTTTTCTGGGCACTTCAATTTGGATATTTATCGGTTTACAAGTTGATCTGCTATTACAATTTAAAAATGGCTTTATCTCAGCATCCATTGAACATTTTAGTTATGGCACCATGTAATTTATAGCACTCGCTATGCCTACTATATTACCATATGATTAATAATATAACTAGTATGTTGTGGCCACCACAAGACTTTCTTCTATATTTTCCTATACAAATTCACTGAGTAAAAATGATTTATTAAAATTATTATTTAAAAAAAATTATCTTCCATGATAATGCAGACGATTTCCATATCAGAAAAGTAGTATAACAGTAAATATCCAAAAAAAAAGTCTATTTTGTTCTCAAAAAAAAAAAAATAATAATAATAATAATAATAATAATAATAATTACGATTTTTTTTTTAAGTTTTTTTTTATTAAAAGTAAAAAAAAAAAAAAAAAATCAATAACTTTGTTTCACATTATCACAGATCTATAGTTCAACCATTCGTTTTAAAAGTATTGACGAGACCTTCCGAAAGATACCCATCTTGAAAATTTACTCCGCCCGGGGGAGGGCGACGCCCCCACATGCACAATTTTTTTTCCCTAGTTAACAACTACTTTTATCAATAATTCATATTAGTTTTACAATCAAAAGTATAAAAATAACTCTCATTATGTACATTTATACGAAATTTTGTCCTATACTGCCATGTTAAAAATTTAGAAAAAATGCTATCACAGCGCCACCTATTGGGCGATTGATCCCTAAATCTAATCAGCACCAGTTTATGTCAGGGTCCAACTAAATACCAAGTTTGGTTAAATTTCGTTCATTGGTTCGTGAGATACAGCCTCCAAAAATTCGTGACACACACACACACACACACAGAGACAGACATTTTCTAAAAACTATCAAATCATGTTCAGCACATCCCAAAACGTGCAAATCCATCGAAAACCGGAGTTCGAAAATTTTCACGAATCCAATACATTCTCTATATTACATATAGAAGAAAGTCCCCCCCCCCCCGGGAGGGATAAATTTTCAAGATGGTTATCTTTCGAAAGATCTCGTCACTACTTTTAAAACGAATGGTTGAATTGTAGATCTATGATAATTTAAAACAAAGTTATCGGTTTTTTTTTTTTGTTGTTGTTGTTACTTTTAACGAAAAAAAAACTTTTGAAAAAAAAAAAATATCGTAATTTTTTATTATTATTATTTTTTTTTTATTGAGAATAAATGGAACTACTTCTCTAATATGGAAATCGTCTGCATTATCATGGAAGACAATTTTTTTAATAATAATTTTAATAAATTATTTTTACTGAGGGAATTTGTATAGGAAAATATAGAAGAAAGTCATGTGGTGGCGACAACATACTAGTTTAGTTAAATTAATTATAACAGACTTCAAGTATAATTATAAAGTATATATATATTTTTTTTAAATTTCACTGTTACGTAATTCGCCGGTATAACTAAAGAAAGCCTGAACCGGGCTGAAAATAGTATAAAGTACTTGGTCGGATCGAGCTACTCTATTAAAATACATGTAAATAGATTAGAATAAATGAGGAAAGTTATTTGATGTCATGTGAAAATGGAAAAAAAAAAAAAAAAAAAAAAAAAAAAGAATCAAAAAACAAAACTTCGGCGAAACCGCAATATGGACGTGGCTGATTTTTGATTTATTCTTCCAAAAAGTCAATGATTTGTCAGTGAATCTGTCAATCTTCTCCACCTCCTGTCAAAACCACGTGGGACACTTTTTATCTGCTTTCAGCCGGCATCGGAATTTTTTTTAAGTGAAGAGGGCCGTTAAGGTAAAACATCGTAGAAAGCAAACGGTTATGACCGAAATGAGGAAAAACAAGTATGAAAGGTTTTAAAAAATTAAAATTCGATTTGATTACTTATAATCTCAGGGAAGAATACTTTTCACTGGCCATTTTTCCAGTTAAATAAAAAAACATATACAAGTCCTAGACCATTAAATAAATAAATAAAAATGAAAGTTTAAAAGTTTTATTTATTTATTTATATTTTATTTTATTTTATTTTATTTTTATTTATTTATTTATTTATTTATTTATTTATTTATTTATTTTTATTATTTATTATTATTATTTTTTTATTTATTTATTTATTTATTTATTTTTATTTTATTTTATTTTTTTTTGGGGGGGGGGGGTGTTTGCTTTAAAATAAATCGATCTGATAGTCTGTTATTTCCAAAAGAGTCCCCCCCCCTACCCTCTAGCACAGCCGTGCAGTTCTGCGCTCAAAGCTGGTAGATGGGAAATGCCGTTTTCGATACCAGATTCGCGCTCACCGACCTATCAATTCGGAGTTTTCCGTGGTTTTCTCCGAAACTCGCGTAAATACTGGGTAGCACCCCTTTAAAAGACCCTCCACGGAGGACATTCCACAAATAGGTCTATTAGCCTAGCGTAATCCATCTAAATCTTACAACCAACCAACCAAAATAGTTTATTTTCATCGACAATCTGCTCTTCAAACTGCTTTGACCTTTTCTATGACATGCTTTTAGGCTTTTCGAATAGTCTAACTGCTCATCGTAATGTATAAAATTGTTACTGTAGTCCTCTGGCGCTAAGCCCCACCAGTGGCCGAGAGGTTTTGCTCCCAAAGCTTTTAAATTTGAGATGCCGGGTTCGATATCAGGTCACGTTCGTCAGCCTAACCGTTCGGAGTTTTTTTGTGGTTTTCGCCGCAATTTGCGTAAGTTTTGGCAAGGATTCCTACGGAGGGCACTCCCATCCCTCTCAGGCATAAACTACTAGAGCAGTCAATTAACCTTAATCCTAATACCAACGCCTCTGGCGCTAAATTATAATCTGTAAAAGACTTTTTTTTTTTTTTTTTTTTACGCGTTTTATTTGTTTAAGATTATATTATTATTATTCTCTTTCATTGAAAGCAGTTGATGGAAGAGCTGTACTGAATTTTACCAAGCTTAGATATTTGCATTAGGGTTTAGGACAATTGACTACACGAGGGTCCTACGCCTAGATGATGTGTTTAGGGCGTCCAAAGTTTGAAAGCTCTAGCTTCCCAAAGAACTGAGTTCTTGAATTTTCCAGAAAGATTCATTAGTTTATAGCGCAGAACTAAATTCTTCGAAAGCTCTATAAATGACTAACAAGACTGTAAAAAAAGAAAAGATTATTGAGGATTATACACTAGAAATTGCCTATATCTTTACGTGCTACTTTCTATACAGTATTACGGTAAAACTGGAAATAGAAGGTAGTTTTCTCATTTCCACAAAGGTGAGCGCTGACTTAGTATCAGGCATTCAAATGTGGGGAAAATTTGTAGTTCAGGATTCCCAAAGTTTGGAAACTTCAATTAGAGTCGAGTTCTGGAATTTTTTTATAATGAATAATTGGTTTATATAGCAGAACTACTTCGAAAAATTCTATAAACCGCTAGCAATACTCTCGGTGAATTTAAATTCCATTCAGACTTTGAAATTTTTGGTTGTTCCTGAATTAGCAAAATTTCTGCTCTGGAGTGTATTTAACAATATTTATTTGATTTCTATGATAAGAATGGCTGTTTCATTGGATTGTTTCGAGAATATTCATTAATTATTGATTTTTGTAACATAAAAAGAGTTTTATTCAACTGTTTCCTGAATATTCATTAAATAAAGTGCATTCATCGACTACAACGTGCTTATGTCCTTGAGAATCACTCACTATAATCAAAAAGGTCAAAAACTTCCAAAACAATATCATTCCGGGGTCTATCTACAGGTTGAATATTCATTAAATGAAACGCATTCGTCAACTAGAACCTTCTTATGTCTTTAAGAATTACTTTTTACATGCAAAAATATCGAGATCATTCATAAGAATAACATTACGGGTTCCATCTACGTGCTGAATATTTATTAAACAATGTGCATTCGTCGACTAGAACCTGCTTATGTCTTTAAAAAAGTACTTTCTACGCAAAAATGTCGACAACTTTCATAACAATACAGGTGATTCAAAATTAGTGTGACCAGTTTTAAAACCATGTAACTGTTTATAGTAAATTTTAATCGCTTTACCAGCAGTTTTATTTTAAAAGTGAGACGTTTAAATTATCATTTTAGCAATTTTTATTAGTGGAAGTAATTTATAACTCCTAAATTAGATCCTCAAACCGGAAACGAAATTTTAAAGCTTTTGAAGGATGGTTGCACAAATTCTGTTATAAATAAAGCATTTAAAAATCAGAAAAGACATTTTTCTAATGGATTACTATCTAATCTTCGAAAATAAATAAAATTTGTCTGGCAATCAACAGCTCTAGGGAAAAATTGTGGACGAAAGGAAGTCCTTGGTGAAAAAGAAAAAAAGAAGCTGAAAAGACTTATCGCTGTCGCTGTCGAAAATCCTCTGCCTCAAAGAACTTTAGCAAAGAAACTACAGGTATCGCAATCGACAATTTGTCGTCAGATAAAGAAAATTGGCTATAAAAAAAAGTGATTAAACCAGCCTGTCATCAAATGTCTGCAAAGACCGTAGAAATACTAAGAAAATGTTCTTGGCCTATGTATTTAATGTTACGCAAAGGTAGATACAAAACATGGATAGCATCGGATGAAGCACTGTTTTATATGTCATCCACAACTCGCAAAACGAAAATACAATATATTTCACCCGAAAAACGTCGCAAAGACGTAACTGTTTTGCAAAAGGCAAGTTGACCGTCACGTGTTATAGTATTGACGGGAATGTCCTCCCAAGGCTTACCAAAACCATTTTTTGTGGAACCAAAGGCTAAAATTGATGCTAAATTCTATCAGAATAAAGTTTTGAAGCACATGATCAAAGAAAGTAAACTTCTTATACCCCAAGGAAACTTTGTATTTCACCAAGATTCTGCACCAAGTCATACTGCAAAATCAACTATAAAATGGCTGAAAAATAAAATAATAAATTTTCTTCCTCCTGAGAAATGGCTACCATCATCCTCTGACTGTGCTCCTTGCGATTATTTTTTATGGGGATGCTTAAAAAACAATTAAGTAGATGTAAAGTAAGAACACTTCAAGGGCTTCAAAAAGCAATCGAAGAGGAAGTTGGAAAAGTACCCCTAAAAATGGTCGAAAAAGCTTTTTTGTCTTGGCCTAAAGATTTAAGTAAAATGTACTATGCTAAAGGAAACTACATTGAAAATTTCATGTAAATAACTTAATTAAATAAACATTTCTGATGCTCTGAAATTGGTCACACTAATTTTGAATCAACCTGTATCATTACGGGCTCTATCTACGGGCTGAATTTTCATGAAATAATGTGCATTCGTCGACTGAAACCTGTTTATGTCTTTAAGAATTACTTTCTACAAGCAAAAATGTTGACATCTATCACAACAATATCATTAGGCTCTATCATTAGCTTCATTTGATATAGGTCATTTATAACGACCAAAACCATTGCATTTTTAACACGCTTTTATGAGCTTCACCTGTATGTATGTATGTATGTATATATAATGTATCAATGTATGTTTGTAACCGCTCTGGGAGCAAACAAAAAATCTATATTGTAAAAAAAACTTTCCATGCTGGGAGGTAAAGCTCCACGCTACGAACCTAAAGGTCTAGCGCTCGAGCCCAGTCAGGGGAGATCTTTTAAAAATGGTTTTTGATGTAAATATCATGGTGTGTCACTCACACAATTTTCTCTTACCCTGCATTTTAATACAAAGATAGATATTTTGTGGTTTTTAGTTCACATTTCTATAAAAGCGTGCTCTTTAATTTTTTAAAACTATAATATTATTAGTCATTATGAATATAATTTTTGTTGGGAAAGTCACAGAAAGACCAAAAAGGGAGGTGCACAACTAGATATAATAACAAATCTATGTACCAATTTGCAACGCTCTACATCTAATTTTTTTTTAGTTATGCGCGATACACACATGCATACATACACACACATACAGACGTACATACAGACGTCACGTAAAATCCTGCAAAGTTCGTTAAACGGGAGCAGCCCGTAGTAGCACTAAAATTGCAGGGACATTGCTCAGACATTTTCAGTCACAAATTTAAATTTGCAACATTCTACTATCATTTGTTTTAGAGCTGCGAGAGATACAATTGTATCCATTTCGCAAATCAGGATTACAATACTTCCTTGTACTTTGTATAAAGAAGTTAAAAAGAAGTCACTCATCGAATATTTGTGAGCATTTTGTATAATAAATGAATCACTAAAAATTTCAATTTTTTGTTCTTGACAAAAACAACAATTTTTATAACAAAATAACAATAATAATAATATTCTGGTGTGTCACTCACACGACTTTCTCTTAACCTGAAATTTAATGCTATAAATATAAGTTGGAGATTAAGAGGTAAGATAACGAGAACTGATATGAAAAACCTATGTTAAAACAATTCAAATTAGGCTTCGGAAGAGTTTTATATTGTTACAAAATTGTAAATAATTGTGTTTATTCTTGTATACGTTCTTTCAAAGAGGCTTAGTAAGTTGATAAAGTGCTAATTTTATGCATTTCTAGTCGTTTTAGCGTTGAAATAGCCTTATTTTCCCTTAAAAACGCATTAAAAAGCCCCAGTAATGCAGGTAATGGGTTTGGCGCCAAATTTGGCGTCCATGGAACAGCATATAAGGAGCGCTTCCTCGCCAAGGCAGTCAGTTCAGTTCAGATCTCAGCCAGCTTCGCTAGTACTTGCATTGCTCTTGAGCCTCTTTGAGAGAGACTTGCTTCAAGTGTTTTGCTATACAGTTTGTACTGTGGATTAGCTATTGACAGCTGTTGTTTAAGCTGTGGTTACTGCTTGAATTGAAGCTGATAATTGGTTTATTGACCTGTATTTTTCTGGAACTTTCTGTGAATAAATTACTGAATTTTTGTACGTTTGGCCTTTCATTCTCAGACAACTCACGAACCCCTAAGTACGCAACATTTCTGGTGTCAGGAGTGGGATTTGTCTGTGAATGGTGATAACGAGGGCTATGGAGCAAGAGATGAAAAAACTTCTAGAAACCTTAGCTACCCAGATGAATGAAATGAAAACCGGACAGGAAAAGATGGAAACCGGATTGATAGAGAAAATGGAAACATCGCAAAGAGAGTTGAAAGACACTATGGGTGAAGTTCAGGAAGAAATTAAATCTAATCAAGATGAGATGAAGAGAGAGCTTTCAACGGTGGAAGAATCAATCGAGGGTAAATTAACGGTGATGGAAAATAGAATGGATGGAATAGAAGAGAAAGTTATGAAGATAGAAGAAAATTTTGAAGAGAAAGTTTTGAAAATAGAAGAAAGTTTTAAAGAGAAAGCTATGAAGATAGAAGAAAATGTTATGAAGGTTGAAGAGAGTGTTACGAAAATAAAACGGAGTTTCGAGGAGAAAGTTAAAGAAAATTTTGATCAGGAACTGAAAGGAAGGTTTGCAGAGATAGAAGGTAAACTGAAGAGAATAGAAGAAGATCTGGAGAGAAAAGTGGAAGAAAAGTTAGAATCCATGCCCCAGGAAACTGAAGAGAAAGAGAGAAGAATCCAGAATCAGGAATCTATTAAGCTATCTACCTACGATGGCAGTTCCTCCTGGCATGTATATAAGACGCAGTTTTCCATCGTAGCTGAAGCTAACGGCTGGGACTCTACCGCCAAGTCAGTCCACTTAGCAGCAGCATTACGGGGAGATGCAGCTGAGATACTGAGGAATGTTCCTAAAGAAGAAAGGAACGACTTCGAGGCCTTGACTAGAGCATTGGAGCTACGGTTCGGAGAGAAGTGTTCTAAGGACTATAGTCGCCTCCAGCTAAAGTCCCGTTACCAGAAAACGGGCGAAAGTTTGCAAGAGCTGGCAGCGGACATTCAGAGATTGTCACACCTAGCATTCTCAGACTGTCAAGCTGACACTCGTAACGACTTAGCTCTTCAGTACTTTATCGATGCTGTTCGGGATCCAGAAATTCAAAAAGCGCTGAGACTCTCCAACATCAGAGACGTAGAATCAGCTTTAGGCTATGCACTTAGGATAGAGGCAGCCCAACAAGCCTCCCGTAAAGACCGCCATTCCATAAGAGCAGTCTCATTAAATGATACGCCTGCTGATGAGAATGAAATGAAGAGAAGTTTCGCAGAGATCCTAAAGAGATTGCGCAGCCTGGAAAATATTATAGAAATAAAGAATCGGAAGATAAAGTGCTGGGGCTGTGGAGGGGATGGTCATGTGAAGAGGAACTGCCCCGTACGACCAACTATAGGAAATCACCCGGCTTCACCATCACAGCAGGGAAACTAAGAGGAGGCCATCTCGCGGGGCGGAGGTTGCCTAAAATTAAAGAGCCCCAATTTACAGTATTTCATGTTTCATCGACGAGTGGCGGCGATAATGGACTTCACGTCTATGGCCAAGTCAACAACGCCACCTGCCGGATGATTCTGGACACGGGAGCCAACGTGACCATCATTAAAACGGATTTGGCTCAAGAACTAAAAGAGAAGATCATCTGGACTCCGCCCTGCGTTAAACTCCAGACTGTGACCGGAGACGAAATCAAAATATATGGAAAAATGAACTTGGCCATCACTTTTGGGAATGCCAGCTACCATCATATGGCATATGTGGCTGATATAAGACATCCTTTAATCATTGGAATTGATTTCCTGAGAAAATTTAACTTTCAATTGGACTTCAAGAATAATGAACTGCATTCGAGTTCGGAAGACATCGCTGTGTTCAACACTGAAAATCAAGACATTCAGACAATTTGCCAGATAACAGCCAAGTCTGAAATTTCCATCCCTCCACACACAGAGACAATAGTTTCAGGAACACCACCTACAAAGCAATACTTCCGCTATGGACTGATTGAATACCCGAATACAGACAATAGCCCAAGAGGAGTTCTGGTAGCTTCATCTCTAGTTGATCTCTCAAAGAGTACTATTCCTGTGAGAGTCGCAAACATCAGCGATAAGGTCCGAACAGTGAAGAAGGATGAGGTGTTAGCAGCCTGCACTCCTGTAACATGCATCAACCGCCCCACGCAAGCAACTGAATCCAAGTCTTCAGAACAATTAATAACGGAATTACTCAAGAATGCAGAGTTAGGAAAGGAACAGAGATATGCTGCGGAGAAGCTACTCCAAGAATTTAAAGACCTTTTTTCTCGAACACCTGAAGACGTCGGGCGAACGAACATCACCCAGCACAGAATTGATACAGGAAATCATCCTCCAATTAAACAACATCCAAGAAGACTTCCTTTTGCTAAACAGGAAGAGGTCACTGAACTTCTAAATGAAATGCAGCACAATGACGTCATCGAGCCATCAACGAGTCCTTGGGCCTCTCCCATAGTACTGGTGCGGAAAAAGGATGGTTCAACAAGATTTTGTGTGGATTATCGTCGTTTGAATGACATCACGAAGAAAGACAGTTACCCTCTTCCCAGAATTGACGACACATTAGACACACTTGCTGGCAATAAATGGTTCTCGACGTTGGATCTGAAGAGCGGTTACTGGCAAGTAGAATTACATCCTGATGATCGTGAAAAGACTGCATTCACCACGGGACAAGGACTGTGGCAATTTAAAGTTATGCCGTTCGGATTATGTAATGCTCCTGCCACCTTTGAACGCCTGATGGAGACAGTGCTAAAAGGACTTTCCTATGAAGCCTGTCTGGTGTATTTGGATGATATTATCATTGTGGGGCGCACCTTTGAAGACCATCTACGAAACATCCGAAAGGTGCTGGAGAAACTCAGAATGGCTAACCTCAAATTGAATCCAGGCAAGTGTAACTTGTTCCGTCGTGAAGTGAGCTACCTCGGCCATATCATCTCTGCCGAAGGTGTGAGAACTGATCCTGAGAAGGTCTCTGCAGTCGAGAACTGGAGTCGCCCTGAAAATGTACACCAACTACGAAGTTTCCTGGGGTTATGCACTTACTACAGGAAGTTTGTCAAGGGTTTCTCAAATATTGCCAGACCACTCCACAAGCTGACGGAAGCCAAACAGAAGTTCCTCTGGACAGAGGAATGTGAAAATGCGTTCAAGCGACTTAAAGAGGCCTTAACATCATCGCCTATCTTGACGTATCCACAGCCCGACAGACAGTTCATACTTGATACAGATGCCAGCCATGAGAGTGTCGGTGCTGTTCTGTCGCAGGAAATTGATGGTCAAGAACATGTCATTGCCTATTGGAGTAAATGCTTGTCTAAACCAGAGCGAAATTACTGTACCACCAGGAAAGAGCTACTCGCCATCGTAAAAGCCATAGAATATTTCCATCATTACCTCTATGGCAGAAGATTCCTGCTACGGACTGACCATGCATCTCTAACGTGGTTGCTCCAGTTCAAGAACCCGGAAGGACAGATTGCCAGGTGGATACAACGCCTCCAGGAATATGACTTCGAAATACGTCATCGTAAAGGGACTCTACATTGTAATGCAGATGCCTTGTCACGGAAGCCCTGTTTGGAAAGCTGCAAGTACTGCTCTAGAGCCGAGCAGAAATACCTGCCGATAAATCCGGTTGCCTGCCAAGTTACTGTCTCAACACCATCAGATCAAGATCCCGATCCATGGAGTGACGAAGAACTTAGAAAAGCCCAGTTGGAAGATCCTGACATAAAGCCAATATTACAGCTGAAGGAGACGACCAGCAACAGACCTATCTGGCAGGACATTTCCAGATTTAGTCCCATTACGAAAAGTTATTGGGCACTTTGGGACTCTCTTCATATCCGAAACGGCGTATTATACAGAAAGTGGGAATCTGATGATGGGAAAAGCTTCCGATGGCAGATGGCATTGCCAAGATCAAGAATTCCAGATGTTTTAGAACAACTGCATAGTAGCTCTACCGGAGGCCATTTTGGGGTAATGAAGACTCTGCAGAAAGTTCGGGAACGCTTCTACTGGTGCAAGGCAAAGAAGGATGTGGAGAAATGGTGTAAATCCTGTGATGTTTGTGCGGCACGTAAAGGCCCGCAGAAACGAAGTCGAGGAAGACTGCAACGGTATAACGTGGGAGCACCATTTGAACGGATTGCACTCGCCATCTTGGGTCCTTTGCCACGGACCTCCAGTGGAAATAAATACATCCTCGTCGTGATGGACTATTTCACCAAGTGGCCTGAGGCATATCCCATTCCCAATCAAGAGGCATGCACGGTCGCAGAGGTCCTAGTGCAGCAATGGGTGTCAAGGTACGGCACGCCCCTACAACTTCATACCGACCAAGGTAGGAACTTTACCTCTGATGTTTTCAAAGGACTGTGTCAACTACTCGGCATAAACAAAACCCGGACTACACCCTTACATCCCCAGTCGGACGGCATGGTCGAGAGGTTCAATCGTACCATCCTGAATAACCTCTCTCTTCTAGTATCAAGGAACCAGCAAGATTGGGATTTGAAGTTGCCATTGTTCCTGCTGGCTTATCGAAGTGCTGTCCATGAAACCACCGGCTATACTCCAGCCCAGATGCTGTTTGGACGTGAACTTCTTCTCCCTTGTGATCTCCTGTTTGGTTGTCCACCCGATGCGCCTTCATCGCCCGAGGTGTACATCCAAGATCTCCAGGCACGATTTGAGGACGTTCACAACTTTGCTCGGGAGCGAATTCACATTGCGTCGGAGAAAATGAAGACAAGGTACGATCTAAAGGCTACGCAACATGAGTTTCAGGAAGGAGAGAAGGTCTGGTTGTGGAATCCTGTTCGACGCAAAGGACTCTCTCCCAAGTTACAGTGCAACTGGGACGGACCATACACAGTCTTAAAAAGGCTGAATGATGTAGTGGTGCGGATCACTAAAACACCTTCATCAAAACCGAAGGTGGTGCACTATAATCGGCTAGCCAAGTACCACAAGTAACGGTAATATTAAAAATTAAAAATGTAAATACTGGTAAAATTTGCGCATGCGTAATGTAAATATTTGTATATAAATATTTGTACATATTTGTGAATTTTGTAAATATTTGTATATAAATATTTGAACATATTTGTGAATTTTGTAAATATTTCTCACTTGATTTGTATTTCTATTTTATCGTTATATGCAACTTAGTTTTTGTGTTTTAGATTGTGTAAATTTGTTTAGTTTCACCTCGTGACCAAGGGTTGCACTGCCCGGGACGTGCAGTCCTTGGGAGGGGGCAGTGTTAGAAATAGTAAATAATTGTGTTTATTCTTGTATACATTCTTTCAAAGAGGCTTAGTAAGTTGATAAAGTGCTAATTTTATGCATTTCTAGTCGTTTTAGCGTTGAAATAGCCTTATATTCCCTTAAAAACGCATTAAAAAGCCCCAGTAATGCAGGTAATGGGTTTGGCGCCAAATTTGGCGACTTTTTCTCACCTTGGCGATTTTTTTGGCGACCTAGGCGAGAAAATACTTATATGGGATATACCACATATGGAAGCTGTAAGTTGATTGGTTGACCACTTTCTAGAGTTTTCTCGAAAAATCTGGGCTCCATGGAACAGCATATAAGGAGCGCTTCCTCACCAAGGCAGTCAGTTCAGTTCAGATCTCAGCCAGCTTCGCTAGTGCTTGCATTGCTCTTGAGCCTCTTTGAGAGAGACTTGCTTCAAGTGTTTTGCTATACAGTTTGTACTGTGGATTAGCTATTGACAGCTGTTGTTTAAGCTGTGGTTACTGCTTGACTTGAAGCTGATAATTGGTTTATTGACCTGTATTTTTCTGGAACTTTCTGTGAATAAATTACTGAATTTTTGTACGTTTGGCCTTTCATTCTCAGACAACTCACGAACCCCCAAGTACGCAACAATATGATAACTAGTTCTGTGTGAGGGGGGGTGGGGGTGGGGCTCAAGACATGTATTTCTTTTGAAGATTATGTACAGACCCAATGGTGCACCTAAATATAATCCTATAGTAATAACACATGGCACAACCTGAGATACACTTCCATCAATTTTCAGATATTATGGCACTATAATCTGGTTCTTTTGTGTAACCCTGTAAATAAACAGTGAATGATTTCTCAACCATATTCTACATGAGACATGTTTTTATGCATATAATAAATTTATATTCATTTCATTTGTTTTAGTGCAGTCTATAGCTGTTCTACTTACCTGCAATTTCCCTTATAGACGTAATGTATTTGAATTATCTTGGGTGTCCCTGTACACGTACCATTTGCTTCATCTCAACGAAAAGCTTAGCGTAGCATCCCTATATCACACACATTTAGAATACAAAGTTTGGACTTTCTGCTACCATTTTTTTTTAGATATGCTGATAACAGATAGACACACACACACACACACAGACACACAGACCGACCGCTAAAAACATGATTTTCGGATTCAGGGGACCTCAAAACCTGTAAATATAACAAAATCTCGTTTTTGAAAATTTGACCCCAAAGCAATACTTTCTCTACCTTATTGGTAATAGAAAGTAAAAATTGCTTATTTTATATAAATCTATTTAAATTCGATACTTTGCGAAATATTTCTGAATTATTAATTACCAAATAAAAGTTCTCTTTTGAAAATTTGATCATTTGAATAAAAATCCGTTAGTGGATACAGTTCAGTTGTTTTTACGGTTGAACTTGTATACGGTTGAGTTGTTGAATGCACTGTTAATTTTTTAACAGGAAAATCGCAAAGTACAAAGTTTGAATATTTATACGAATTTTTCTACAAAAGATAAACAATACTTGATAAAGTTCATCGAGGATGTCCATGGACTGTTGTGTGTTTTCCAGGATATTATGAGAATGCACTAAGAAAAATATGCGGTGTATGGGTATATACATATTAGGGAAGATAAACAATATAGATATTACACTCCATTGCACTTTAGAATAAAAAATTAAAAAAAAAGGTGAGGGTAAAAAATTTATAGAAAATAGCATGGGATTGGGATGGGGGAGAACTGACACTACACCAGTAAGAAAAGGCGAAAAAAAAAAAAAAAGAAATAGAAGCTCGGGATGCGTGGGCACAGGATCCCTTTAGCTACGTCTCGCTTAAGGGCCCTCTTCACTCAGCATTTCCTTTTCTAAAAGCCAATGTTATTCAATGGAAAACTTTCTTTGCACTTAAAACAGTGACATAGTAATTGATTGAGACGCGGTTTTTTTTATTGGATTACTCTCATTTCGTAAACTGACGCAGCTTTTGTAGATTTTATGAAAGAATAACAGTTCTTTTTAAAAAAGCTGTTTTATTGCAATATTTGGGTTGATGCATTAAATGGCTTATAAAAAACTCTTTCAATTTTTTAAAACAGAATTTAAAAAGCTGCGTCAATCTCAAAGAGTTTAATTCAATGCGGAAAAAAATCCTGTATTTTAATAAAATTTTAAATCAATTAAATTTGTAAAGAAAGTCCAAAATTTTTACAAATTTGTGCCGATTTTCCTCTTTGACACACCCTTTATTTGTCTACGCCTCTCGTTCCTGGTTTCGATGAAAAGATGTTTACATTTCTGTGGTGAAGATACGTCTAAGTAGGCGTTGTGGTTTTTTATTTAGTTATTATTTTTATTATAGATTTCACCTGTATTACGGATGTGAGTAACATAACAATTTAGAAAACAATCGTTCAGAGACTTATTTATAGGAAATATATGATCACATTTTATTTTAAATAGTTTTTCATTGCGCGTAATACTATTATTATATGAATACTTTGTACATAAATCTGATATTTTACTGATAATGCCAC
Organism: Salticus scenicus; assembly: GCA_963930645.1. Classification (NCBI taxonomy): domain Eukaryota; kingdom Metazoa; phylum Arthropoda; class Arachnida; order Araneae; family Salticidae; genus Salticus; species Salticus scenicus. The sequence continues at coordinate 324,689,479 of OZ005652.1, forward strand.
GATTGACAATATACAAACATTTTTTTAACAAGTTATATAAAACTTTTTACTAAATTAAACAGATTTTCAATAATAAATTTTATTTTAAAGTTTATATATAATCTGGTGTGGCACCCACACGACGTTTTCTTACCCTACATTTAAATTTTATAAAGACAGATTCAGATTGAGGAATAAAATATCAAGTACTGTATAAACTTCTATAGTAAAAAGAATTTAAGCTAGCTTTACGAATAATTTAATTTGACAAATAATTTTCTGTGGGAAGGGCGGAGGGGAGTACCACCCTTCTCAGCCCACATTTGAAACTAATATCTACATTTCTATAGAATTCACGACTAATATTAAATTTAAAATTATGTTCAACAATAACTTTCAATCACATTTATTGACAACTTTAACCCTTATCACTCGTTGAAACTTATCAATATTGATCAAACTGTTCAAGTATGAATTTCATATGAACTTTAAAATATGACACTTGAGTTCCCTGCCGGTATTTAGTTTTTAAAGTAACACTGATAACAGACTCACAAAGAACAACTGTTAAAAACTTTGTTTAATTATTCACGGAACCTCAAAATACGTAGTTATTAAAAAAAAAACCAAGACTTCAAATTAAACTAAATATTTTATTTACTCTTTAGTTATGGAGAATTAATTTACATTCCTGAGCAAAATAAGTTGTATTAATATTGAAGTCTAGGAATTGAGTGAAACAAATATTTTTAACGACATAAGCAAGTTGATTTTATAACTGAAGAAACTAGAACAATTTAAAGTTTGCAAGAAATGGGAGTCATATGTTTATGAAATTATTTATAAACGACGAAATCACACTATTATTTTCAAAGATTTTGCGCTCTTATTTTCGCGCCTAACATAAAAGCGCAGCTGAAATTTTAAGTATGGTACCTGAACATGAACACTGTTTCTATGCGTCCTTTTAGAATTACAGTAACTGGATATCAAGCTGTGTATCGATATTAATAAAATCAGACTTTTCTCTGTAAATTTATCAGAATTTAAAAAAAAAATTGCGATATCTTCACGTTCCACACACCATAAAAGTCGAAAATTACTTCAGAAAATTTTGTCTGTGTGCGTGTCATCGTGTCTGTATGTCTGTAACGCTATTATTGTCCGGGTATCACGTGAGAATGGCTGGACGGAATTCAACGGCGCTTGGCAGAAATTTAGGTCTTTACCCAACTAAAATCTGCCAACTTTTTCGAAATTCCCTCCCCAGTTCTAGACGGGATGGGGGGAGGGGGGAAACAAAAGTCAAAACATATTTGTAAGCATAACACCGCTCCAAATTACTTCACTGTAAAGAAATTGCACATATAAAGAATAGTCATGAGTATAAATAAAACGTTATCTGCAATTTAGGAATTTTCGATTATTAACCCTTTCAGTCGCAGTATTCCCCCTGATGGAACACCTAATTTTAATTCTCACGTGCAAAAACTCATCCCGGAAATTTTTTAGCAAAAATTTACGTTTATAACATATTAGAAAAGGCCCTTTTTTTACCCGAAAATTTAAAATTTCTTTTATTTAAATTTTGTTCGTAAATTCCGGTGGCGAGAAATTTCGCAATTTCCGAATTTTTTAAAGAACTCTACAAAAAATGGAACAAAGATGTTAAAAAAAGCTACGAGACATGCTTAGAAAATTTCCAAAAACACATTTTTTTTTTTCCTTATTTCCGATATTTTTGTGAGGAGGGGTTTACGAAGGGTCAAAATCGAGACAACCCTTTTAGCGCTAAATTTCTCCTGAGAAATCTATGGAAGCTGCGGTCACGAATTTCGGTGCCGGGATTTATGTGTATTTATCTGACACCTAAAGTAATGGAATAAATAAAACATCGCGATTTAGGCAATTTCGATTTTTAAGGGGAGGGAAGAGGGAAATCACTTCTTGGCGGGAAATTGTGCAAATTCCAGATTTTTAGTAAAATTTCGCAAAATTTCGAACTTACCCGCTGGGGAAGCGATATGAAGCGGGTAAGTTGCTGCCGAAGGCAGTGTGGACCCGGACTTCTCACGTTACGAGCGGGAAAACCTCTACCGAACACATCGGGAATTTTAACGTAGATTATTAACAATGATATGGGATTTTGACAACTTATTTAAGTATAGTGCCCAGTGAAGTGGGCAAAACCTGCTAGTTTATAATGAAACTAATTTTAAAGTTATGTAATAACACATACACAAAAATAAATAAATAAATAAATAATAATAATAATAGAGTTTTTCCGCATCTTATTAGATATGTTTATCTAATTTAAAATAAAGAGATGTGTGTTATAGATACAAGAAATCTGTGTTATAGATACAAGACTTCATTCATCTTTCCGAACACTAACTAATTAACGGTTCTACAAATCAATTAAAGCAAGACAAATAAACAAAAAAGTAAATTATGATAGGTTTAAAAAAGTTTTCGACTTAGAAGCATGAAATTTTGTGACAATGTTCTTTCTATGACGTACACACCCACTAAGAAGCGCTTTTACAAAATTCACCTTGAAGGGGGGGGGGGGGAACATGTGATTTCCCAAAATCCTTCATATCTCACAAAAAAAAAAAATTGGTGCGAGACAACTACACGACTTCCATTACCCACAATTACACTTATTATATGCATTATTTGGAATTTTCCAGTAAGAGAAATTTGATACACGTATAAAGTGTATAAAATAGAGTTTACATAGCGAGTTATGAGAAAGGATATTTAAAATGGGTTAATGAAACATTTTTCCAGAAAATCGTTAGAGCCGTTTTTGAGAACCAACTTTTACCAAAACTTGATATTCTAAATTATTGACTGGAAAACAATAATTACATACAAAGGGATATTTAAAAGAGAGTTAATATGGCGAATTTGAAAAAAATCCGTACAGCCGTTTTTAAAGGAACGCACTTGCGAGACCTTAAATTGAGCTATTTATACAAGACGCCTATCAATTTTCCAAAACTAACCAACTATATCTGTCGAAAGGACATCTAGTAGAGTGTTTATATAGCAATTTTGAAGTAAATCGTTAGAACTGTTTTTGAGATACGGACTCACGCTCCCATTTCCATTTTACGATGGCCCACTTCTGTTTTTAAAATTTTTACTAAAATTTGTAAATTTTATCTGTACACCAGACCTGTTCCGGCTGTAAAATTTCGTAGTTCTATCTTTATTAATTTTGGAGATATGATAGCCAGAAGATTCCACATATACATACACACTGACCAATTGCCCAAAACTACATTTTTGGACTCAGGAGGACTTAAAACGTGTAAATCAGGTGAAAAATCGATATCGAATTTTTGGACAGAATACAATACAGAATACAAATTACCTACGGTAGTAGAGTAATGGAAGTGAAAAGAGATATCCGTAAATTTTTTGCTTTGAAATATAGCTAATACAAATACTTAAAAACTAATTTCGGGAATTTTAAAAATTCAGCCGCACTGGGGGGAGGCGGGGGTCAAAACGTAATTTCAAATAATCCTTTATATATATATATGTATATATATATAAAAGATATATATGAGACTTTTGCTCTAAAATATAGCTCATACAAATGCCTAAAACTAATTTCCAGAATTTCAGAAATTCGTCCTAGGTGGGCCGGGAAGGGGGGGGGGGGAAGTTAGATTGTTCAAAATTGGTACACAGAGGTTTTTGTTAACTACAAATCGATTGCGGATAGTTTCGAATTTGTAGAATTATTAGGATAGAGAGGTAAAAATATAGAAATAAGATTTAGATCGTTGAAAATTAGTATTATTAGGTTTTAAGGCCCTATAAATCGATTGCAGATATTTACGAAAGTGCAGAATTATTATGAGGGGCGGAAAGGGTGAGCGCAAGTGCAAAAATAAAGAAATTGGGTAGAATGTTGGAATTTAGTATTATTAGGTTAAAAGCCTGAGAAAACGATTGCGGATATTTTTGAAAGTGTATAGATAGATTTTAGAGGCCTGCAAGTCGAATGAGGATATTTTCGAAAGTGTAAATAAGCTATTAGGAGAGGAGGGAAGGGGGTGACGGAGGGGCAGAAAAAAAATAATAATAGAGTTAGATATCGTTCAAAATTTGTACATAGAGGTTTTTGATACCTACAAATCGATTTTTAAATCTGTAAAGTTTTTAGGACAGCCGGGAAGGGAAGGGCGAAGGGCAAACAATAGAAATAGAGTTAAACCGTACAAAATTGGTACGTGTTGGTTTTGGGGACCTACAAATCGATTACATTTCCTGAAGAGAAGAGAAAAAGTATTAGGATAGACGGGAAGGAGTGAGGGGGGGGGGGCTAAGGAGCAAAAATATAGAAATTAGAGTTAAAACGTTGAAAAATAGTATTAATAGGTTTTAAGGTTCGATATATCGATTGCGGATACTTACGAAAGTGTAGAATTATTATGAGGGGCGGGAAGGACGAGCGCAGGGGCAAAAATAAAGAAATTAGGTAGAACGTTGGGATTTAGTATTATTAGGTTTAAAAGCCTGATAAAACGATTGTGGATATTTTTGAAAGTGTAAAACAATTAAGAGGCTCGGGAACGGTGGGCGAATATGCGCGTTTTGTGCAGGCTTGTACGCTGTCGCAGTCAGTGGGGACCCGGATTGATTACTCTACCGATGACAGAAGATTTTTTATTTCGCATTTTATATCTATGTTTTTCCCTTACGATAATATAGATATCTGCCTCATTAATAAATTTGATTGAGACATTTTTTAGTTTATGTATACATTAAAATTCAAACAAATTCGGAATATGCTTTTTACAATTCGAATTTGAGATTTTCAAGTGGTCTCCACTTGAAAGCAGAATGTCGCTGCAACTAGGTTAAGAAACTCATCCAAGATCTTCATAAAATAAGTTAAGAAACTGTCCAAATTTGGTTCGATTTGGACTATTATTTCGGAAGTTATCGTGATTTTAAATTTTCATGTGATGGTAGCCTGATTTCAAATGGCCTTGCTTAACTTAAGATAGCCACCACTTTATTAAAAATGGCAGATAAAGTTCATTAATAAACTTCATTGAGACACTTTTATGATCTATGTATACATCCAAATTGATACAAATTCTGAATACGCTTTTTACAATTTAAATTTGAAATTTTCAATTGGACTTCGCTTGAAAACAAAATGACGAAGCAACTTGAACAAACTCACACAAGTTATTTATAAGATAAGTTCACTGTCCAAGTTTGGTTCGATTTGGAGTATTATTTGGAAGTTATCATGATTTTAAATTTTCAAGTAGTATCCTGATTTCAAGTGGCCCCGCTTAATTTAAGATACCCGCCATTTTATTAAAAAGGGCGGATAAAGTTCATTAATAAAGTTCATCAAAACCCTTATGTTATGTATCTTTACATTGAAATACAAACAAATCTGGCTTTAAATACACTTTTCACAATGTGGGTTTGAAATTTTCAAGTGGCCGCCACTTGAAAACAAAATGTCAGAGCAATTTGGTTACCGTACTCATCCAAGATATTTATAAGATCAGTTAGCAATGCAAATTTGGTTCGATTTGGAGTACTATTTCGAGAGTTATCGTGATGACAAATTTCATTATAGATAGACAGATAAATATATAGATAAACGAAGTGGTTGCAATAGGTCGATTTCTAAAAAAAATCAACCTAAAAAGTTTTTTTTTTTCCCTAAAAAAACCCTGTTTTTTTGCCTACCCTTCGAAAAGAAGCATTTAGATGATATTGTGATCACTCACATACATACACATACATCATCATCATCATCATCATGAAAATAGTAAAAATGAACTCATATGGGACCTCAAAACATGTAGATACGCCAACATCGCAAAAGTCAGAATTTTGTCACGATTACAATGATTCCCTCTTCGTATGTATTTTCGGAAAGCAAAAAAATTGCATGAAAGGTACGTGAATCATTTAATTTCATCATGCTTAATAACTAATTTTTAAAAGGTATATGTGTCTATGAGAGAGGAAATGACAATGTAGTTGTAAACAATGGAGGGAAAAAGTGGAGGATTGAAATTCAAGATATAAAATATACCTTTCCACCTTGAGAAAAATACAAATATTTCATTTATTAAATATTGTAAATTTTGCTTATTCCATGTCTATTTTAAAAATTCAAATTGATTATACAAACATATTAATAAAATATCTGGTGTGATAGAACTCCTACATTGATAGGCTGACGCATCCGCCATTTTCTATCCCACAAGACCGGCTGACGATTTATTATTGGTGGTTTTTCGGCAATAAATTGCACGAATAACTTCAGAAAAGGGCACCGCCTGCTAATATTTTCTTCTAATCCAGAAAGAAGGAAAAGGTGGATTATAAATTGCAGATGTAACTCGTGGATACCCGGAGCAGGAGCACAACTTTGTAGCATAAAGTTTCCCTTATTTTCAACTTATTTCATCCTATTTTCAAAGTTGTTTGAAAAATTTAAGATGAATGTACTGTTTTTTTAAGTTATTGTTTTTAAATTCTTTTAAAATTAACTTTAAAATTACATTTCTTTTAACGTGAAGGGTTGCAGTTTTGAGAATGTTGGCGATATTCTTAAAATTGCCTACTTGCTTGTTTCGTGATAAGAAGTTCTAGCTCACTTGATCTGTATAGAAGTTTAAAGGCGATAACAACGCTAATCAGGTAACCTAGCTTTTTCTACCGCCAACACTTTCCCAGACGGGCTAGAAAATGGCGGACACTGCGCCAGCTCTTATCATATAGGAGTCTTATGGTGTGAAACAACCACACGATTTCCATTACAAACTATTACACATATTATATGCATTTTTTGGAGATAATGTGATCACAAGATATAAAAGTGACCTAAAGAAGTAGAAACCTAACATTTTTCTGGTAAGATAAACTTTATACACATGTAAAGACATATAAAACGAAGCTTACATAAAGCGAGGTAAAAAATAAGAAATATATATATATATATATATGTAGTAGAGGTATTTTTTGAAACACCAATTTTCAAGATCAACCTAAACTTCTGACCTACCTAAACAGGGTACCTGTTAATCAGGGTGGCTAGCAGTCAGGGAAAATCAAAGAATCAGGGAAAAGTCAGGGAATTTAGAAAATCTGGAAATGTCAGGAAATAGTCAGGAAATTTCCTTTAAAGTCAGGGAATTTTAACAAATTTTGTAAAAATAAGCTATATTAATCATTAAATTATTAATGATATTTTAAATCACTAAATTTTTTGCTAGTGCCGTGAAATTTTCATCGAAAATAAACGTGAGAGTCAGGGAAAAATGGAGGAAAATCTCGAAAAATAGTCAATGAAAAGTCAGGGAATTTGAAAAAGTTTAAATTCTAGTCACCCTGTTAATTTTCCTCTAATAATTACGTGATACACAAGCAAGAAATGAATTTATATAACAATTTTCAAGAAAATCGTTAGAGCCGTTTTTGAGGTACCAACTTTTACCAAAACTCAATTATTGACAGAAAAACAATAATTACATACAAAAGCATATTTAAAAGTGAGTTAATATGGCGAGTTTGAAAAAAAATCCGTACAGCTGGTTTTAAAGGAGCGCGCTTCCGAGACCTGAAATTGAGCTATTTATACAGAGCGCCTATCAATTTTTCTGAACTAACCATTCGAAAGGACATCTAATAGAGTGTTTATGTAACAAATTTGAAGAAAATCGTTCGAGCCGTTTTTGAGATACGGATTCTTACGGTTTCCGATGTCCCACTTCCGGTTTTTCAATTTTCTCCAAAATATGGAAAATTCATCTGTACACCAGAGTTGTTTCAATTCTAAAGTTTCGCAGTTCTATCTTTATTAGTTTCCGATACATAACAGCCAGAAGATCCCCCCCCCCACACACACACTGACCAATTGCCAAAAACCACTTTTTTGGACTCAGAGGACCTTAAACGTGTAAATCAGGTGAAATCTCGATATCGAATTTTCAGACCGAATACAAATACTTCCATTACATACTGTAGTAGGGTAATGGAAGTAAAAAATGTTTTTTTTTTTTTTTTTTTATATAAATTGAAAGAATAAAGATAATTTTTAATTTACTACTCGCAAATAATTAATAGTGAATAAAAGTGGACGAAATGGTATTTTATCTGGGACGATTTTAACCAGGTTTTTTCGATTATGGAAATAAAACGAACAACCCTGTATCACCATAACTTAAATAACTTCAGGAAATTCAAATTTGGTATTTCGAAATTGGTATGTGGCTGCTACTTGTAAAGTTGACCAAGACAGGCAAGTTTCAAGACACATTAATAAGAGTGTTGTATTTTATTTATTTTTACTTTCATTACCCGACTACCATAGGTAACGGAAGTATTGTATTTGGTCCAAAAATTCGATATCGAGATTTCACCTGATTTACATGTTTTAAGGTATCCCGAGTTCAAAAAAGTGGTTTTTAGCAATTGGTCTGTGCGTGTATGTATCTATGTAGAGAATATTCTAGGTGTACAGATAAACTTTTCAAATTTTGGTGAAAATTGGAAAACCGGAAGTGGGACATCTGAAACAGGAAGTGAGGCCATAAGTCCATATTTCAAAAACGGCTCCAACGATTTTCTTTAAAATTGCTGTATAAACATTCTATTAGATATCCTTTCGAAAGGATATAGTTGGTTAGTTCAGGAAAGTTGATAGGCGTCCTGTACAAATAGCTGAAATTCAGGTCCTGCAAATGCTTTCCTGTCAAAACGGCTGTATGATTTTTTTTTCAAACTTGCCATATTGACCCTCTCTTTTAAATATCCTTTTACATATAATTGTTGTTTTCTGGCCAACGATTAATTTTGTCAAGCTTTGGTAAAAATCGGTATCTCAAAAACGGCTCTAACGATTTTCTTGAAAATTGTTACATAAACCCATTTTAGATATCCTTTCTCATGCTTTACTTGGTTATCACAGGAAAATTAATAGTCATCCTGATCAGACAGATCAGTTTTACATCTCGAAACTTGGTATTTCAAATAAATAAATAAACTCTACCAATTTTCTTTCCCTCTCTTTTTCTTAAAAAGAAAAAAAAAAAAAAAATCGCAGTGCAAACTCTGTTTTATGTTTTTACACGTGTATAAACTTTCCCTTACCGGAAAATATTTAGGTGTCTATTTCATTAGGACAATTCCATGTCTTCTGATAACATTATCTTCAAAAATTGCATATAATACGTGTAATAGTGGGTAATGGAAGTCGTGTGGTTGTTTCACATCAGATTTTTAAATAAATGTTGGCACATTAATTCAACGCTATTTATATATTATACTACTTATAAAAATTTTGACTTGTGTAAAGAAACACGTATAAATAACAACACAAGTACACTTTCTTTAGAAAACAGAGCTCGAGGACTTGTGCGACCGCACCTGTCCGTGATCTTCGAAATACGATCCCGAAGGTCACGACCTGTCGCACACCCTGTCCAGCTCTGCGTTCAGTAGTCTGAGCTCCAGAGTGCAGATAACCCATCTCTATATATCAGTAAAGCTATAATGTTATATATCTTTGTTATTTTTTAGTTAAATTAATTATATCAAACTGCAAGTTTAATTATAAAGAATATTTACTTTTTTTAAATTTCATTGTTACAGAATTCGCCGATATAACTACTGAAAGCCTAAAACAGGCTGAATATAGAATAAAATACTTCGTCGGGTCGGGCTACGTTATTAAAATACATATAAATAGATAAGAATAAATGTAGAAAGTTGTTTGATGTCAGGTGAAAATGACAAAGAAAAAAAAAAAAGAAACACAAAAATAAGAAAAGAAAGAAATAGTCAAAACAAAACAAAACTTCAGCGAAACCGCAAGTAAGGAGGTAGCTGATTTTTGATTTATTTATCCAAAAAGTCAACGATTCGTCAGTGAGTCTGTCAATCTTCTCAAATTAGTTAACACCTCCTGTCAAAACCACGTGGAACACTTTTTATCTGTTTTCAGCCGACATCGGAATTTTGTCCAAGTGAAGAGGGCCGTTAAGAAAGGGCGGATCCAGCTATTTAGCACAAGTGATATCACCTGACTAAAACCAGAATAAACAACATTTTAATTTATTCCGGGGTATTTTTAGCCCACTGTTATTCCTTTTTTTCTTTCTATCTTTTTTTTTTTTTTTTTTTTTTTTTTTGACAGTTTTAAGAAACTGTCAATTAAAAAAGAAAAAAATAAATAAAACTTTTGCGTATTTTGTAAAACAGACTTAATTTTGTTAGTCAACTTCAATTAAAAACCAAGATGTTAAAGAAAGTATAAAGAATGACCACTAAAATAGAGGGAAATATAATTTTAAATCATGTGCCAAATGAAAATAAAATCTATAATCTTCAGTTTCCATATATTTAATTAGTATTTAAAATAAATAGTATTTTATGAGATAATTTTGCAATGAACAATTTCATAATTTCACTATAATGAAGTAACAGGGGGTTTGTATTTTAAAATACATCTTTCTCATGTATCTCAGAAAATTAAATGTTATTATTATTATTATTATTACTATCTGTATATATATATAAATTACGTGTCACGATGTTTGTCCGGGGTAAACTCTTAAACTAAGGAACCGATTTTAATGAAATTTTGCACACTGTGTGCAGTTTGGTCCAACTTGAGAGATAGGATAGTTTTTATCTCAATTTATTGTCACAATATTGTTTTATTGCAATTATTTGTTAATTATAGACCTTTATTAAAGTTGCTCCAAAATATCTGTGAGTTCCATTAATTTGATTGTTGCCAAAAAAAAAAAAAAAATACGAGTTCATTTTCTTTCGACATAAAAATAAATACATTTAATCAAACGTGAACGTTAAAAAATTATAAAAAGTTAAATTATGCATCTCACGAAAATTGACGTCATAATCAATTTAAAGATTTTATACACATTGATAAAGTGCTAATGTAGTTCTATCATAGATATAGTAATATATATAGATCTCTCATCCCCATGTTATCGTACAAAGATTTTTGATGCCGAAAAAAAAAAAAAAAAAAAAAAAATTAAAGCTTTGGAAACAACCATTAAGTGGTATTGAAAAAAAAAAAAGAAAGAAAGAAATATGAATTTGAAACTGTATCTGGAGTCTTCCATTCCCCTTTAGCAAATAAATTATTCATAAATTTTATTTGCTAAAATATTAGTATGTATTCCCGTGTGTATTCACTCGGGGAAAGACGGCCATATTTTGGTAAAAACGTCGTCTTTTCCCAAATGAAAAGGAATAACTTTTTTCTCCCCAATGATCACTCTATTCTATATATGCTATACTATATCTATGAGTTCTATACGCAAGCGAAGTGTGACTCACTGACCGTCTGTGCAGCCAAGAAAAAGATTTCCTATGTTAATTGCCCACTGGATTTTTTGTAAGAAATTATTAAAAATCGAGGAAATTTATTTCCCGATTTTAATCCTTATATTTGGGTATAGATATGTATTAGTTATCGCGGGTGTTAGATTGAATTATTTTGCTGTCAAACTGACAAAATTTTAATTTTAAATTTCAAAACTCTGTCGCCCTTGGCTTTTATTATTATTATTATTATTATTTGGCGATCAAAAGCGTAACACGAAAATATACATGCCAGATGTATGCATTGTACGAAATGTAATATGTATTATTCATTGTACGTATGTATGACATGTAAAATGTATTGTACGAAATATTGTTTTATATTATTCATTACTCTTTTAATATAAGTTGTTAAAATAACCATGATTTTTGAAAGGAATTAAATATTTTCGCCAGATAATTTGGCGATATTCTTTTTTTTTCGCCAAGGATGACAGAAATGAAATCTATTCCGCTGCAAAATATTAGTATCTTACATCAGATATTTTATTTAGACATTTGAAAACAAATTTGACTTGAAACTATGATAGAATATTTATCATTTTCCTTTTAATTAGTATATTATTAGTATATTAAAATTTAAAAGCATGGTATATAAAAAGTTTTTTTTTTTTTTTTTTTTTTTTATCTTATAATTATTCTTATCTTAATCCTCAATGTTTCCCATCTTTATTAACTTGAATTTACTATTAAAATTTTAACATACTCAAAAACTTCTCATCACTTCGTTAAAATACACTAAACTTTTCCAAAATCTTTTTCTATTTAAAATGATACATGTATTTACTTTAAATGTCCAATATTTCATAAGATTTCCAATTTTAAAGTTTTAAAATATTTATCAAATTTACTTATTTTTCTGGTTTAGCCTTATTGTTTTCCTTTTTATAACTACAGCTGTTGCCCTCTTTAAAATATTTAAAATGATGAGGTCATTTTATAGTAAAATTATCCATTATAGCATATATTATACTAGCAGACCCGGCCACGCGTTGCTGCGGCTAAGTAATACGTTGATAATTTGATAAGGTATATAGTATTTCCCCACAACTGGATTTGGCGATTTTTTTTTTTTCTTTTTTTGCGCCTTTTTGAAGGATAACGAAGTCGTTCTGGATTCTTTGCAATAAAATACGGTAACCTGCATGCTTTTATTTTAGATTTATGATTTAGCTTATGATTTTATCATTTATGATTTTTAGAATTATGATTTAGCCATAATCGCCAAATCCAGTTGTGGGGAAATACTATAGTTGTTACCCACAACTATAACTTATAATATAACTTCAGTAATTATATTCGGATAATTATAACTTCAGTATCAGTATATCCCCACAGCTGAATTTGGCGATTTTTCTTTGGCGCCGTTTTGAACGATAACGATGTCGCTCTGGACTGTTTGTGATATAATATGGCAGCCTATATGTTGTTTATTTTGGATTTATTATTTTATGTTTTTGATTTATGATTTAGATTATCATTTATCATTTATAGATTTATGATTTAGCCATAATCGCTAACAAAAAATTGCCAAATATCGTTGTGGGGATATACTGATTAAAATATTACTGAAAAGATTAATATATTTTAACGAAGTGGTGAGAAGATTCTGAGTATGTTAAAATTTTCATACTAAATTCAAGTTAATCAAGAAGGAAAGCATTGAGGATTAACATAAGAAAATTGCAAGATTTTAAGATCGCATTTTCAGCAATAAATATGAGTCAAAATTTAATGCAAAATACATATATAAATCACAAATTTAATCAGAAACGTTAAATTGGTAAGTTATTAAAGAAAAAGTAAAGAAAAATAAGAGAAATAATTAATTAAAGTTTCGAACATCGATCATATAGTTTAGCGTTACAAAACAAATAAACAGACTTAAACTCTTCCAGACTTTTAAATAAGTTTTAAATTAAGTTTTAAAATTTAATGTTAAATAAAACAGACTTTTAAATAAGTTTTAAAATATTGAAATGGTTACTTTTTATTTAGAACGTTATATATGATCACAAATTTCTTAAAGAAAACGAAGTGATACAGATTAGAATAATGCAACAAAAATTGAAAAAGCAAGGTTATGTCGTAAATAAATTTTTAACACACGTGTCACGTGAAATAAATTGTAGCATATACATAATGTATCTGATATAAGATATTAACATGTTGCAGCGGAATAAATTTCATATCTATCATCCTTGGCGGAAAAAAAGTAATATCGCCAAATTATCTGGCGCACACATTTAATTTCTTTCAAAAATCATGGTTATTTTAACAACTTATATTAAGAGAGTAATGAATAATATGAAACAATATTTCACACAATACATATTACGAAAATATACATCTAGCTTGTATATTTTCGTGTTACGTTTTTGATCGCCAAATACGAAAATCTCCAAGGACGACAGAGCTTTGAAATTTAAAATTAAAATTTTGTCAATTTAACAGCAAAATAACTCAATCTAACGTATGCACATGATAAATAATACATATCTATACAAAAATATGAGGATTAAAATCCGGAAATAATTTTCCTCGTTTTTAATAATTTTTTACAAAAAATACAATGGGCCATTAACATAAGAAATCTTTTTCTTGATTTCACAGACTGTCAGTGACGTCACACTTCGCTTGTGTATAACTACATACTTTATCAATGCGAATAAAATCTTTAAATTGATTATGACGTCAATTTTCGTGAGATGTATAATTTAACTTTTTATAATTTTTTAACGTTCACGTTTGATTAAATGTATTTATTTTTATGTCGAAAGAAAATGAACTCGTATTTTTTTTTTTTTTTTTTTTTTGGCAACAATTAAATTAATGGAACTCACAGATATTTTGGAGCAACTTTAATAAAGGTCTATAATTAACAAATAATTGCAATAAAACAATATTGTGACAATAAATTGAGATTAAAAACTATCCTATCTCTCAAGTTGGACCAAACTGCACACAGTGTGCAAAATTTCATTAAAATCGGTTCCTTAGTTTAGGAGTTTACCCCGGACAAACATCGTGACACGTAATTTATATATATATACAGATTTCACTCCTCCATAAAAATTGATTTTAAAATCGTCTGTTTCTTTTATACTTTTATTTTAATAGAATTTTAATAGAATTTAATTTATATATTAGTCATTTTAGCAATTTTATCCAAAGTAGCATTAGAAATAATATATATCCCTTCTCCATTAAAATTTATAGGACCCTACAATAAAATTAATTTGTGCTTAATATCAACACTACGAAAATTTTTATCAATCGCTTCCAAATTTTGACCTAAGTTTCAAATCTCAACCCTGTGGGTTTTTACATAGGCTACAACGTTTTCGTCTTTGTTCGTAAATAATAATTTGACTGTACTAAATAGTTTACAGCCGTATAATTCAACGTATAACTTAGTCACAGCAACGCGTGGCCGGGTCTGCTAGTTATATATATTTTTTTCATTTCACAACAAGCTACAGTACGCTTACGTCCTATTTACATTAACCTTTGATATGGAAGCTATGTTGCTGTTTTTTGATGCTGCGAAATTTACAAAATATATTTGTGTTAATATACTATACAGATAGAAAAATAATTATATAATATCAACAAAACTTCTTTAATCAATATGTTTATATACATTACCGTATGAAATGTTTATATATGAATATTGTATTTATTTTTAATGAGATATATAAACACAAAATACTAAAAAAAAAAAAAAAAAAAGAAGAAGAAAATGTGTTATAATTTTTTATAAATCAAGCGAAATATACATGCATATTTGCCAACCTAACCCGTAACATTGTTAGTTCCCGCCCCTCCTTTGTGTGCACAATTTAATTTTTAGAATAATTAACTTCAAATACAGTTACAATTAACTCATTGAGCGCCACGCGAATTCTTATGGAAATCCCATTCAGGCCACACGCACTGCTTAGAAGCTTGTTATGTTTATCGAGTTTCAATAAACCCCATTATACCTTAACGATATAATCCTATAAAAATCCTATAATTAAACAAAAAGGGGAAATAAATTTTAAATAAATTGTCAGTAATTACTTAAAACTATGTAAATTCTGTAGTTTTATATCATATTTTACACTGCCGGCTGACTTGGCCTAAATGGAAAGATCAGTGTCAGCCACCGATGGCTGACATTGCGCTGAACCTGTTAAATAAAGAAAAAATATTCTACAAAGACTGATGTGAAAAAATGTACGGAAAGGGGCGGGACCAGTAATGCTCCGGGTTAGGTTGACAAAAATGTATATACATAGAGCAATGCCAGAAAATGTTCTTTATTTTTCATGAACCGGATGAATGGCACTTTTTTTCTGAATAGCCTATGTATAAAATATAATGCTGCTTTAAATACCCTTTAAATGAAAAGTTTTATTACATAAAGTAATTTTCTGGCACCCTACAACTCCCAAATGACACACAATACGAAACCCCGCCCTTTTCCAGTGTTTAAAGGGCATTAACGTTTAATATGCTTTCTATTCGTTTTGTTCTTTCCTCCTCCTCCTCATCTTCTTCTTTTTTCCTTAAAAAAAAAAAAAAAAACCTGCAAACTGACACAATTTTGTTAACTTAGACTGATAATTATACAGAGAATTTTAACAGGAACAGAGAGAAGAGAACATTTTAAAAGTATGATTCGTAATAAAGTTCTATTTTTATGTATTTATTTTATTTGTGTTCATGCGGTTAATTGTTTTCTTGTGTTTAAGAGGAAATCTTATCATTTTCACATTGCTAATTTATAAAATATAGCTTTTTGTTCTAAATATTTTGAGAAATAAATAAATATATATATATCTGCGAGAATACCGAATATTTCTCTTAATATTAATTAAGTCAAGGTACATTTTTAAAGTCCTCGATAATGAAATTATAAAATTCTGCATTCGGAAAGCTTCATGTATGTGTAATTCACAAAATATTAATATTTAAACGTGTGGCTAATCTGACGCAAAAAAAATTAACTTTTATTTAATTTCTAACTATTTAAATTTTGAATACATAAATTAACATTGTAATCTGTATTCTTTTTATAAAAAGTTTATAAAATAAAGACTTAACTTGTAAATTGTATTAAGAGAAAAAAAAAAAGAAAGAAAGAAAACGAATATATATATATATATATGTGTGTGTGTGTTAGGCAAATTTTATGCATATTTTGTAAAATCATAGAATTTAGGAAACTTAAACATTTGATATTTTTCCCATAATCGATGCGTACAGATCATATTAATTATGACATCTTTTTTTTTTTTTTTTTTTTTTTTTTTTTTTTTTTTAATAGAGTAATGTAACATTTTGACCTTTTCAACTGAAGATTTAGATTAAGGGTAGTCAGCCTTTCTACACCCACCGTCCACTTCGGTATATGTGTTAAGAGTAGAATTTTAGAACATCCCATTAAGTAGTAGGATTTATTATTTTGCATATTAATTTGTTACACATTATAAAATATAAAAGCAAAAGAATATCGTGGAGATTTATGTAAAAGTTTTTAATAATGTCATGAAAAAAAAAATAATTAATTAAAAAAATAAAAAATAAAAAAAAAAAAAAAAATCTGTTTTAATATTTTTGAAAAGTCAGTTAAATTAAAGAAAATGAAAGTACTGCAGTATCAGAACAAACTCCTATTGTCACTGTGAAACGGCTGTGGGAACCAGGTTGAGTGCCACCGGTAGATTGAGTTAAAATAATTTTGAATTTTCAAACAAATTTAAAACCATTCACCTTTTTTTTTTTTTTTTTTTGATAGATATTTTAATATCTATTCAAGCTATTTAATTTTCTTCGTATGAAGTGAACGATTCGATGTTTAATCAATAGAAACCAATAAAAATCTTTTAATTTATAAACTAATTCAGAGAGTTCGACGAATCGAAATCTTTTTTTATTTAAGATTAACATTTCTGAAAAAAATTTCCGGTGTGAAATTTAATAAATAATGTATCCTGGGTGGAAGATCATGATTTATATTTTCTAAATGTATAGACGGACCCCTAATTCATTTTCACGTGTAACTATATTTCGAATTAATTTAAAGTAAATAAATGGGTATGTTTTCCTAACTGCCTTGATCTCAGAAATCTGAATATGAAGTCAAAAGTAGGGGTTGCTATTGAAGAAAATGAAGTTAATGCCAGTTTTAATATGTAGACGACCCCTAGGCTAAATCTAACTATACCGTTATAAACTAGACGTTATTACAAATCGATCGGTACCAGTCAAATGTTTCTAGGATAATTTACGGCGAAATTAGGTGGGGGGGGAGCGTTTTTTTTTTTTTTTTTTTTTTTTTGGCTGACTGTACCTATATCACAAACAAATAATTTTTGTATAGAGCAATTTTAGAGGATTATGTTTTAGAACATGTCACGTTGAACCTCGTAAACGGGAATTACGTTTAACATGAACTCTCTCCATAATACCCGTCAAAATGAAGATTAATTTCTGAGTTACTGATAGCATGAACTACTGATAACATGAACAAAGTTCTTATTTCCTTTGAGATTCATGTTAACGAGGTTTGACTGCATACATAAAGAATAATAATAATAATAATAAAATAGCGCATATTGTACACTATAAAATAGCCCATAAGTATTAATTTTAAATTTAAACATTATTATTAGTGATCTCTTACCAGTCAGTCTTCTCTTTGACTGACAACAATAGAATTTATTAAGAGAGGGGGGGGGGACTTCTTATTCAACATAGCATTTGAATAGTATTAATATTAATAGCTTTATTAATAATATTTTTAAAACTCAAATTATTACGACTTTTCTTTTCTTTTTTTAATTAAAGATAAATATAAATCAGTTTTGCTATATTTTAAGTTTAACAATAAGCCAGCTTGAGCTGGTTAGAAGGCAGTGAACAGATGATGTTGAGGACAGCTTCACACTGAGTAATATGGCATTGTGGATATACATTCATGCCACCACACATACCATATGTAAAATTGCTGAATGTATCCAATTGCTGAATGTATCCATTTTAACAATTCAACACATCACTTGAATAGTATTATATTAATAGCTTTATTAATACTATTTTTAAAACTGCTATTATTACGACTTTTCTTTTCCTTTTTTTAATTAAAGGTAAATATTAATCAATTTTGCTATATTTTAAGTTTACCAATAAGTCAGCTTGTGCTGGTTAGAAAGCAGTGAACAGACGATGTTAAGGACAGTTTCACGCTGAGTAATATGGCATTGTGGACATACATTTGTGCCCCCACACATACCATATGTAAAATTACTGAATCTACCCATTTTAACATACAAATATTCATATATTCTAAACATGTCACGTCGAACCTCGTAAACGGGAATTACTTTTAACATGAACTGTTTGCATAACACCCGTGAAAATGAAGATTAGTTTCTGGGTTACTGATAGCATGAACCACTGATAACATGAACAAAGTTCTTATTCCCCTTGAGATTCATGTTAACGAGGTTTGACTGCATATATTAAAAAAATAATAATTATTATAATAATGCATCACTATAAAATAACCCAGAAGTATTAATTTTAAATTTAAGCATTATTATTAGTGATCCCTTACCAGTCAGGCTTCTCTTAGGCTGACAAGAATAGAATTTATTAAGAGAGAGGGGAAAAAACTTATTCAACATAGCATTTGAATAGTATTACATTAATAGCTTTATTAATACTATTTTTAAAACTGTTTTTATTACTACTTTTCTTTTCTTTTTTTAATTAAAGATAAATATAACTCAGTTTTGCTATATTTTAAGTTTACCAATAAGCCAGCTTGAACTGGTCAGAAGGCGGTGAACATATGATGTTGAGGACAGCTTCACACTGACAAGGAAACATTCAAAAGGTGTCGTCTTCAAAAAATATTGAAAAAAATATATGTGATTCTACTTAATAAAACACCAGAAAGTGAAAAAGTTTTCGGGTGAAATGAATTACAGCAACCACAAAAAATTATCAAAATTAATCATTTTTGGTGATTTAGCACTGTTAGGCGATAAGTTCGCTCGCACTGAGATTGCCGTGTACGAACAGAAACGTGTTTTGCTTCTCCGCCAAGTACTCAAAAGAAATCGCCTAACAGTGTAAAGTCGCCAAATATGCTTAATTTTGATAATTTTTTGTGGTCGTTGTAATTCATTTCAGCCGTTAATTTTTTCATTTTCTGGTGTTTTAAGAAGAGTAGAATTACATATATTTTTTTCAATATTTTTTGAACACCTTTTGAATGTTTCCTTGTGAGCAATATGGCATTGTGGACATACATTTGTGCCACCACACATACCATACGTAAAATTACTGAATGTATACATTTTAACATACAAATATTCATATATTCTAAACGGTTTACGGAAATTTCGCCCCCAGCACCTCGCCCCCGGCATTTCGCCCCCAGCATTTCGCCCCCGGGAAATCTCGCACCCCGGAAATTTCGCCCCCGAACAGTGGATTTCGGAAATTTCGCCCCCAGCGTACATATACATGTAGTAATTCTCGATATACATCTGTTTAATTCACACTATTTTCCCTTTTAATTTCAATATAAAACATATGAATTAAAATAAGGTATTCGAATGCAAAAATTAATTAAATAATTAATTTTTTTATCGCTGATAATTAAAAGAAAGTTCAAATGTACAGTAATATTATTTATTTATTTATTAAATTTTTAGTGCACACATAATAATTTTATTAATTTATGAAATATTATTTTGCTTTATTCATTAATCAATTTGATCATTATTGATAAATAAGGAAACAAGATTACAGAAGCAAGAAATTTTCATTACCCTACTACTGTAGGGTAATGAACTTATACTAGGGGAATCATATTAACTCCCGACGACATATTGAGCACCCCAGCCGATCCGTTACCGCTCTTCGAGGTCTTTTTCTAGTCAATTTTGTCCTTTTATCATTTCCGGTGTTAGCATGTTTTTTTTTTCATTTTTTTTTCACACTTGACATTGTGAGTTTTTTTTTTTTTTTTTTTTTTTTTTTTTTCTTTTTCATCCCAACCTTTTTTTTTATGGAATTTTGACTCTCCCCCCCCCCTCCCTGTTTCTATGAATTTTTAGCCTTTTCTTCTCGTTTTCTACATTCTAAGGCAAGGTCCGAAAGTTTGATATCGAGTTTTCACCCGATTTATACATTTTAAGGCCTCCTGAGTCCAGAAAAGGAGTTTCTGACAGCTGGTCAGAGTGTGTGTGTGTATGTATGTGCGGAATCTTCTCGGTATCATATCTCCGAAGCTAACAAAAATAAAACTACGAAACTTCAGAACTGAGACAGGTCTGGTAAAGATAAATTATTAAAATTTTGGGGGAAATTGGAAAAAAGGAAATGGGAGAGCGGAAAACGGAAGTGGTCCGTAAGTCCGTATCTCAAAAACGGCTCTACCAATTTTCTTCAAAGTTGCTATATAAACACTCTATTAGATGACCTTTCAAATAATATAGTTGGTTAGTTCAGGAAAATTTATAGGCTTCCGGTAAAAATAGCGCAATTCCAGGCTTCGCAAGGGCGTTCCTTTTAAAAACAACTGCACGGATTTTTTTTTTTTTTTTAACTCGTTATTTTAACTTCTTTTTAAAGCTCTTTTTTATGTAATTATTGTTTTCCGGTCAATAATTGAGTTTGCCAAGTTTTGGTAAAAGTTAGTATCTGAAAGACGGCTCTAACGATTTTCGTGAAAGTTATTACATAAATCCATTTTAGATAACCTTTCTCATGTATTACGTGGTTATAAGAGAAAAATTAACAGTCATCCTACTTAAGTAGGTCTGTTTTAGATCTCGGAAATTGGTGTTTAAAAAAATGAGTTTAACATTTTTACTTCCTTATACAAAGTATAAGGATGTTAGTAATTCGGATGTGCGAAATTGATTTTGTATTCTGCATAGCTCAAAAAATGAATGATCGTAGAAGGTTGCAAATTTATATGCATAACTGTTATAATGTCTAGTTGAACACTTGCAACTTTGGTTTCAATACGAGTTCCCATTTAAGAGATATCAACGATTTTGCATGAATTTTCGTGACGTCAAGTATGTAAATATGTGTGAGGGGGGGGGGAGGGGGGGTATGTATCTCGCATATTCAAAGACTGTTAGACGTAGAACGTTGAAAATTAGTATATTGGTCTGTTATAACATCTAGTTGTGCACCTCTATTTATATGATTTATATGATTTTTCGTTTTGGAGATATTTAGGAAAACTATGTTCATAATGACCGAAAATACAAAGATTTTGGCCATTATATATGACTTATCATCAGAGAGATTTCAAAAAAAGCTAATGATAGAGCCAGTAATGATATTGTTTTGAAACTTGAAGACTTTTTACGTGTAGAAAGTTATGCTTAAAGACCTAAGCACGTTCTTGTAAATGAATGCATTTTTTTTTTTTTTTTTTTTTTTTTTTTTATGAATATTTATCCCGTAGATAGAGCCTGTAACGTATCTCGCATAGTTCAATAACGATTCGACGTAGAACGTTGCAAATTGGCATAAGGGTTTCTTTTAACATGTAGTTGTGCACCTCTCTTTTTGGACTTTATATAATTTTCCGTTTTGGAGATATTTAGGAGATTTATATTCATAATGACCAAGAATACGAAGGTTTTGGCCAATAAATATGACCTACCATCATAGAGTTTTCAATAGAAGCAGTAATGATATTAATGATATTAATAAGAATTAATATCATTAATGATATTAATAGCTAGTAATGATATTATTATGAAAGTTGAAGACATTTTTGCGTGTATAAGGTAATATGTAAAGACATCAGCAGGTTCTTGTCGACAAATCACTTTATTTAATGAATATTCAGCCCATAAACAAAGCCTGTAATTTTATTGTTGCGAAAGTTTTCGACATTTTAGCGTTTCTAATTTGATTCTTTAAGACAGAATTATGTTCTAGTCGACGAATGGAGTTTATTTATGAATATTCAGCCCGTAGATAAAGCCTGCAATGATATTGATAAAAGACGAATTGTTTACGAATTGCGAAACACACGAAAACTTTCTTAGTAAGCCAGCATTATTTATTTTGGCTTAATGTAATTTAATTAATTATATGCTCCATTACTAATAAATAGTGTAAAATAATAAATGTAAACCCACAATAAAACTTTCTGTGCTCGATTAGAGTTAACAGTCACTTTTGAAAATGTACTTTATTTGAAAACTACCTCATTTTCGATTCTCAGTTCTTAAACCCTTTGAGGAGCAGAGTTGGTTGGTTGGTTGGTTGGGTTTTTACATCGCACTAGTGCTGTGCAATGGGCAATTGGCGACGCCTGCGTCTCACCCCTAAAGGTGTTACGAAGACATGACATGACATCTTTGACCTCCACGGATGGGATTGATAATCAGAGTAATTTTGCTTATTGAAAGTTAAAAATGACCAGAATTTATGAACGATGTCAGAAGAGAAATAGTAAACCTTTTTTAGCGTGAATGAATATATTCAATATTCATTCACGCATACTTTTATCGCTATGCTGTTTGTGAACCCTTGTTATAACCAAAATCAAAACATATATCAATATTGAAAAAAACTTCATATTTTTATACAACAAATTATTACAAGATAAAAAGAAAGAACTTTTTATGTAACATGTTTTTAAAATTTCTGTTGAATCATATGAACGCTATCGAAGGTAGCGGGGACCCGAAATATTTGGCTAAAAGTAACGAAAAAATGCAATGCTACCGTGTTCTGAGCTATTCTGAAACTTTCAAATGTCTAGCTACTCGGGAAGTAACATATTTGTTGAATCATATAACACTGCCGAAGGTAGCGGGAGCTCGAAAAAGTTGGTTAAAAGCATTAAAAAACTCATAGTCATCGTGTTATAAGCTTTTATAAAAGTTTCAAATTTCTAGCTAGTCGGAAAATTATACAATTGTTGATTCCTATAAATGCTAACGAAGGCAGCAGGGACACGAAACAATCGGCAAAACGTATTAAAAAAAATGCATTTTTATCGTCTTTTGAGCTATTATAAAAGTTAGTCGAGAAGTTAGTAAAATAAATTTTCTGTTGAATTATATAAACGCTGCCGAAGGCAGCAGGGACCTGAAACAGTTGTCTAAAAGTATTTAAAAAATGCATTGCCACCATGTTCTGAACTATTCTGAAAGTTTCAAATGTCTAACTAGGCGGTAAGTTAATTAAACAAATTTTCTGTTGAATCATATAAACGCTGCTGAAGGCAGCAGGGACTCGAAACAGTTGGCTAAAAATATTTAAAAAATGCATTGTCACTGTGTTCTGAGCTTTCCTGAAAATTTCAAATGTCTAGCTAGTCGAGAAATTAGTTAAAAGTCAATTGCAAGGTTTTTACTGGTAACCCTACCGAAGGCAGCAGGGACACGGAACAGTTGGCTAAAAGTATTAAAAAAATACATTGTCACCGTGTTCTGAACTATTCTGAAAGTTTCAAATGTCTAGCTAGTCGGGAAGTTAGTTAAATAAATTTTCTGTTGAACCACATAAATGCTGCCGAAGGCAGAAGGAACCCGAAGCAGTTAGCTAAAAGTGAAAAAAAAAAAAAAAAAAGCATTGTCACCGTGTTCTGAACTATTCTGAAAGTTTCAAATGTCTAGCTAGTCGGGAAGTTAGTTAAATAATTATTTGTTGAATCACAAACTCTGCCGAAGGCAGCAGGGACCCGAGACAGTTAGCTAAAAGTATTAAAAAATTGCATTGTCACCGTGTTCTGAACTATTAGGAGAGTTTTAAGTGTCTAGCTAGTCGGGAAGTTAATTAAAAATAGATTTCAAGATTTGTACTGGACACACAAACAAGCAAAGACAAATCGAAGTTCATAAAAACATGGTAATATTTTGGAAAATACCGCATGTATGTTTATATTTTATTTGTAATTACATTTAAATTTTACATCACTCGGGGGCGAAATTTCCGGCGGAGAAATTTCCGGGCTGCGAAATTTCCTGGGGGCGAAATGCTGGGGGCGAAATGCCGGGGGCGAGATGCTGGGGGCGAAAATTCCGGATCCCATTCTAAACATGTATCTTTTAAATTATGTTTATTTTTTTGCACAGAATGATTAAATTTCATAATTTCTTTAGTCAGTCGACAAAAGGAACTTTAATCCTCCAGGTACAGCACAGGCCTGCCGATAAAATTATTTTGAAAACTGTTACCATAATCAAAAATTCAATTAGAAGATGAATAAAAATAAATAAATAAAAATTAAGGTGAAATCCATATCAGTTCTGTATTAAAAATGTCAGTATAAGATTATTTACACAATTAAAAGACCAACACACAATAACTATTATCAAATGGTAACTGAATTCTAAAACCAAAAAACAGCAAAACAATAAACAATTAAAAATACCCTACATTAAATCCTTAAAAAGATGAGCTTTATATATTCGGTTCCGATCGAAACAATCCTCAGAGCTCGAACGATGACTACCAGTGGTTTATTTTCTTCCTTCATCGCTTTCGTCCATCATCTCTTCACTTCTTTTCTTGGTCCTGATAAGCTGTTGCCACTCAGGTGTAATCAAACTGTGCACGACGTCATTTACTGAATTACTAGTAGTCAAAATTTCCGGGGCTTCTCTTTTTAGTGCATATTTATTTAGTTTAAGTTTAGAATGACGGACGAAGCAAACAACTTACAAACACCAAAAAAATCACAAAGATTCAAAAATATGTATTACAGCAAAACAATATTTGCATAAAATAGAGCATGTCATACCATTAGACATACTTTATTGTTTTTTTTTTTTTTTTTTTTTTTTAATACTTAGTCTGGAGGAAAACAAAAATCTTTTACCTGTTAAGATTTTGTTCGTTATCTATTATTAAAATGGTAAAAATAATGCTAACTAAAAGTAAATAAGCTGTAAAATAATACTTATTCGCTAGCTCATACTTTTGCAAACATAATTTTAAATTGCATATTTACTAATTTAATCGTGATAATTTCACTTCCGAGCTTAAGAATAAATAAATATAAACATAAAGATAACAAATACGACATTTATTCATATATGAAATAAATAGCCACATTATTTTTATTAAAATAAATAAGTCCATCTTTCACTATATAATAGGAAAACAATGGCAACTATCAAAAAAAGACATAAATAATAATATCACGTGTAGTTATTACATATATATATATAAAATATTTATAATTATTAGTTATAATAGTTTTGTAATTTTTAAAAATATTCACGTCATTTTAATAAGACAAACAGCATTCTTATTGGTATTGCTATATGTTGCGGCACGGAGTAAAAAGACAGGAGAAGAAGGTAACGCTGAAATTTTGTGATGTTGTTTTCTAATGTTTACAGATGGCGCCAGCGTGCAATCCTTCCTTCTCTCCAGCTTCTGCAATGTTATTCAACGGGGAAATGTCTCGTTTTAATTATTTTTTTAAAAATAATATCAAGCTAAAAAAATTTCGATTGAAAGCAAATTTCATTAAATAGAGTATTCTAACCAACATGTTTTTTTTAAGAGCCATTTTATACTAATTTTACTTTGAAAGAAAGCTTTTAAAAAATGACGATTCTTATGAACCGAAGCTAGCTAAAACAGACAATTGGGAGGAAGGAGAATGGATGAAATTTTGTAAAGAAAAAAAATAAACTTACTTTAGGTGTAGAAAACACGAACTCGGACTTTATTTTTCTCCTAGGGCTTTTTTTTCTTCTTCTTATCACTATCATAGCCTGTTTTACAACTAGGAACGAAGTATTTATTTAAAACATCTGAATTATGCAGTTTTAAGAACTTACAAAGAAATTAAATTGCTTAAAATAAAAAATTTTAAATGTACTCCAGCAAAATTCTATCGAAAACAACAGTATATTCGCGCCGAGGTAGGGAGGAATGACAAGTGGCGCCCTCAATATTTACCAAAAATTTAGATCACAGTTTCGTAGCTTTCTCCCATTGGACCTTCAACTCCTATTAATATTACTCCGTGTGTTGCGGTAAGGGACAGAGAAATGTGGAATGAGGAAGGGAATTCCCAGTGCCAATTTCACAACCGGAAAGCTCGCTATTGAGTGGGGGGAGGCATTCTAGCGCATGCGTACATCATCGGGATCTTTAAAATTTTCAGCGTTCGCTGTAGGCGCTGAAAAAACTGTTAAAGAAATTACCGAGGAGTTCTGCTTTACAGCGTTCATCCTCTTGCTATAGATATCGAAAAAATGTTCAGACAAATTCAACCATAATAACCTAAATCGTAAAATTTTGAAAGGTTTTCAAAAAAGAAAATATGGTGTGAATACAGAATTTTCTCTGTTGTACAATTATACATATTGTAAACAAGCTTAAAGGCTACGCCTCTTAATATCAGAAATATATCTTTACGGGAATGCTTAGTTTTACCTGTTTATGGAAATATTGTGTATTTTTTAAAAGGATGTGAAACGTAATCAAAATATTTTTTTTCAATATATTTATCTTCCTAGAAAATATTTCACCCAGTATCAGTTTAATATTCAGGGATGATAGAAGGCACTATATTGATTAATGTGTGCATTATTCTATGTACTTAAATTATATTTTTTAATTGAAGATATGTACATTAAATAGATACTAAACCTTACTTTATATATATATATATATATATATATATATACATACATATACATACAGGGCCTTATTGCACAGACGAACTCAGAGGGGAAACAGAAGAGCTCATATGCAGCATAAAAATGTATGTCAACCCTGTCCTTTTTTAAACAGTTCTTTCTTCTTCTTCTATTTTTTTTTTTTTTTTTTTTTTTTGGAAGGAGGTTGGGGGGGGGGGGGTTAGAGTAGAAAAAGCTAAAACAATCTCTCTCATTTTCGAATTTTGTATTTTCTAAACATGCTACACTAATATGAAGGAAAAAGAAAAATCTAAAGAAAGACATAATTTTTGTTAGATTAACTAGATTTAATGACGAGTTACAAGCGCTGAAACAGTAAACAAAATTCCAAAAAGAAATATTCACAGAAAAATTTAATCAGCAATTCTCAAATATCGCTCTAGCTACAATAAAAAAAGTTACTAACCAGGAAACCATGCCATACTGCATTCATAAAAAAAATCCAAACAAGCATTAATCGAAAGAGCAAATAAAAATATGTTTTTGACACATAAAACAATAGTCCTCGTTAGCTCGTTTTCGAGTGATAAATTCTGAAAATTCGCTAATATATAATCGGTGGAACCGCGCCTGAATCGATAAGACCACGCCTTAATGAAATAGTGAATGAAATACAAAACAAACAGAAATCGAAAGAACATAGACGAACGTGTTCGTTGCTGCATTAATGAGTTACCCATTTCAGCTTTGAGATATAATCAATCAATCGAGATATAGTGTCTAAAAATTCGCTAAAATAAAATCTTAAATTTGATAAAGGTCATGGTTCTGGCAAGTTTTAAAAGGACTCCTCCCATTCCTTTCTCATTAGCACAATTTTACACAAACTTAAATTTAGATTTCTTAATAACGTGATTACGAGGGCTAAGAGTTTATGGGTCAAATCACGTTAGATTATGCTGTCTCGGATGAACATAATTTAATTGATTTCTATTATTACATCACTGGATTGTTCCCTGTTGAGAACTGAATTGGTTCATTCCGTAGCTTTCAAATAAGCTTAGAATGAACCATATTGGTTGTCTAATACCCGAAAAATGTAGCATTTGTTTGTTATACACATAGTTCTTCTTCTTGTTCGTTTTGAAACTCCCCTTAACAATTCCCATCAGTTTCCACGTTTGATCATACTTAAATGCATTACTTTACTGTTTATTTATTACACAAACAGTAATTTTTGCTTCTCTGTGTCGTAACATTATTACATGCCAATAACTTTATTTTGATTTTATAAAACTAAATAAATAAAAATAATACAGAAATTATTGTAAATAAATATAGGAGGAGTTTATCTTTCAAAATGCTTAAAACCCCGGTATAAAATGTATTTATTTTACAAGGCAATGTAATAATAATTATTATTATAATTATAATGAGTCTTAAAAAATAAAAAGAAGATATGTACCTCCATGCTTAAGATTAAAGTTTTTTGGGAGTAGGCAAAAGGAAGCATATCCCCCCCCCCCTTCTTTTTTTCCCATTACTCTACATAAATATAGTTGCCAACATTTTTATTTATTCCGCAGCATTTTTAGCCCCACCTTTATAACACACCACTTTAAGTTTTGTATCTAATATATTCTTATCGTTCTTCTTTTCAGTTATTTATTATGTAACAATTCACTGGGCTCAATGATAAAAAATATTTTAGTTATTTCTTAATAAAAAACAATTTATTAGGCTTAAATATTCACAATGTTTTACTTGTTTCTAAAAGTAATAATAATAATAATAATATCTTTAGGTTTAAATTACAATATTTTAGTCATTCATAGGATAAAAATCCATTACATCAAACAAAGAACATTAAATTAACCTTTCATTAAATCTGTAACACCGCTAGTGGGCGTTTCTTTCGCAATTTTTATGTTATTTATTTCTTACGAATATACCCAATATTCATATTTTTATAATCAGTAAACTACGGAGACAACTGCTTTGGTTAGAAAGAATATAATTATAATGTATATCCATTTGTAATATAAATGTAAAGACAGAAAAAAATTTCATGAAATGGTGAATAACGCCCACAGGCGGGCCTTACTCTCAAAAAGACAAAAGCATGCGGTCTTGAAATACTAATCATTGTCTCCCTAATCTACTTGTGTCAAGTCTCCTTAAGTTGGGTGTTGGGTTGCTTTGTTCCAATTTTTTTTAGCAGCTTGCATTACAAATTACAGTTATATGAAGTTACTATATTGCCATATGTAGCTAAGACAATGACTAAAACAGCTATACTTTTGAAACTGAGTTTCTTCAAAACTGGAAGTTCAAATTTAACACACTCGAAGATCTTCAAAATTTACTTGAAAGATGCAGTATCAATCAACACTAAATTTCTAGAAAACCACTGATAATTCTAGAAAACCACTGTAATGGCTGTTCCCTGCAAAATGCTGCTGTGTTCCTTTACGAACAGACCATACGATTGTGCGGGTTAGACATCCACTTACATTTTTGCATCTAAAGCAGTCGTATGTAATAAAATCAGGAAATGAACGATCGAGCTAATTAGAAGAAAGTGTAAAGTACAATTTTCAATCAATAAATATCGGTTATAGTCCATATTTTTTGTTGTAATTAAAATTACACATTTATTTATTAACGAAAATTAAACAAAAATGTGTATAATTAAAATTACACATTTGTTTATAGAAGGAAATAAAACAAACAGGTGTGTAATCTAAATATATATATATATAAATACTTTATGTTTATATAATACAATTTAAAAAGTGATGTGTATAAAAATATAGGCAAGAAAAAAATGTTTCTTTTCTAACATGAGCGATGTAAAAGCGGGAGGTCATCATTGTAAAATTTTAGGAGGGAGAATTGTAATGTATCCCTGATATGAATCTACCAGACAGTCAGGCGACGAGCGGAGAAAGCCTTTGACACTAAACTACAAAAGATCACGAAAGTGGTTTATAGCAGCCATAAATGAGAAAAAAAGAGATGGAGGAGATTTCCAAGGACTGAAATTTTCTAAGAAGAGCAGAGGGAATCAAGAGAAGGTACATTGGTTAAAAAAACGACCACTAAAAAAAAAAAGGGAAAGGTCCCATGTGTGGCAGAAGGCGGAGTCAAAATGGGCCTGTAAGTAAAATATACAAAATATCGTCAGATGATAAAAAAAATTTTTTGGAAGGAGTAAATAAGCTATAAGCCCTGAATCAGCGGTTGGACCCTCGTCGATTCAGACCGGGGAAGCGGCCGGTAAGATTGCCGAAGCAGAAATCATCGAAAGAATGGAGCTGTTTTAGGAGGCGATACACTGAAAGGGAGATGCTTCCCGGAATTAAAGGTTGGATCCTCATAACCCTGACTGATGATGCCCTGAGTATTATAGTGAAACTTCTCGAAAATTAGCCAAGGATGCTTGATGCCTAATTGCTGCATTAGTGTATATTAAACGCTCGTCGTCGGGTGAGTCTCTAATTTAAATTATATTAAAAAAGAAAATATTATTTTTTAAATTTCATTTATTCTTCCTCCTAAACAAAAAAAAAAAAAATGGCTGAGTCCCTCTTAAAGTGCTCACAAAAGGATATATTTAATTTTGACAAAGAATTTTATGTTTAAAATAAAAAATGAATAAAGGATTATTTGTTAGAAATTTTTATTGTTTTTGTTTTTTATTGGTTTCTAGATAAATTATTTTTATATTTTTTTTTATTGGTTTCTAATATATTATTCCAAGAAGACAGCTTAAATAAATAGGAGAAAATTTTAGTATTCAAAATTTCATTTTATGACCCAGTAAAAAATTTAATGAACTTGGGTATTATTTAAAGTATAATTTAAATTATTATTTAGCTTATTATTTTTTTAGAAACAACGCAATGTGTCATACAGAGGGGAGAGTATCTCTAAATAACAATTTCTCTCCAACACTGTAAATCAACAAAAAAGCGATTTGGTGCCTATCCAGTTGAGGTCATAAAGTGAAATAATAATAATAATAAAATAAAATAAGGTAAACTAATTTAGGAAAACTTTAAGGTGGACTCAGACAAAATAATAATATAGAAACATACTATGCAGTTGCTTAAATAAAATTGGATAGATATAGATAAAGGAAATCATAGCATTATAATGTTATTGTATTTGTATATGAATAACTGATAAAAAATATATATAATGAATATATATGCAAATGTGTACATATAATATATATATAGATATAAATTACACTTTCATTAATAATGATAAGTAGAATATGAAAATAAATGAAGTGTATTTGAAATAATTACAGTTGTAAATTTTGAAAAATTGCTGGAAATATTTTATATGTACACATAAACAGCAAGATTGCTCAGGAAGGTTTCTTGAAAACAATTAATCTGATATTTTGTTTGTTTGATAATATTATTTTGGATGCCTGTATACATATAAAATTTGAATATTTTACTTTGAAGAAAGTAAATAGTTTTCTAAAATAAGGAATAATAATAATAATTGAACTAGAATAATCTAGCTAGTCAATAAATATATGTATACAAGCATAATTTGTGTTCATGTTAATATATATAAAAATGATTTTTTAAGAGTTGATTTAAAGTAAAGATTATAAAGTAGGTGATGTAAATGAAAAGTACTTATAAATTGAGAAATAAAGTTGCGAATAAATGTGATACAAAAACTCAAAATCAGAAGAAAACGGTGGAAACAAAAACTGAGAAGGTAGTACCGGGTAAAATAAAAATGGAGAAAAAATTAACAGTGTCATTAGATACGCTATTAGTGGGTCTTCCACACTTCAGTGGGGACAGTCAGGCTAATATAGATAAATTTCTAGAATCATTTGAGACATTAACAAATGCGACAGAATTAGACGATGGAATTAAATTATTAATTTTAAAAAGTAAAATCAGTGGAAAAGCGAAGGAGAAAATAAACTTGGATGAGGATTTAATAAATGAGAATGTGTATGAGCATTTCAAACTTAAATTAAAAGAAAAATTTAAGAGCAAAGTAAATTTCTCAAAAGCTCAGGCAGATTTCATGAATATCAGGCAATCACCAAAACAAACTATAGAAGAATATGCAACGGAAATAATAAAAAAATCAAATGAATTTTTAAAAGGGTCTGGATTCGAAAACAAAGATGGGGCAAAAGAATTTGTAAACAGTTAAAAATTAAATAAATTTATTGAAGGCATGAGGGCAGACATAGCATTTGAGTTAAGAAAGGCAGATATAAAAGATTTTGAAAGTGCATTAAAAATGGCTAAGACCATTGAAAATGCAATGCAATTTAACGTGGAGGAAATAAATACTATAGAGAAAAAAAATAGCAACGAAACCGATATGTGTACATTATTATTAGAATTAACATCGAAACAAACTGAACAAATCAAACAATTAGAAAAAAAAATCGAAGAATTAGAAATAAGAAATAACAGATTAGAAAGTCAAGAGAGACAAAAATATGACAGCACAAGATTTTGTGCAATTTGCAAAACTAGATCACATAATACTGAACAATGCTGGTACAATTCAAGAACTAATCCCAATATTGTAAACAATACAGTCCCTATAATACAAGAGAGTGAAAATGCAGGGGTTAGAAACGTAAGATCAGACGAAAATAGATCTAGTAATACAAATTATGGAAATTTCGATAGGGGTACTAGAAATTATTTCAGAAGAAGTTCACATAGAAATTTTAGACAAAGAGGTAAAGACCGCCCTGCTATAACGTTTCCAAGGCAGTCGGGAAACTAAATGAGGGGTTTACCAAGAGTAAAAATAATAATAACATAGTCCCTCGTAAATCCCTTAACATATCCAGGGGACTAAAAATTCATCAAAATAGCGGTAAGAAATATGTGAAGCAAACAGACAAGGAATTATACAGAAATTATTATGAAAAATATTATAAAGTACAGAGGCAGAGAACCGAGAAAGATAACAATTCACGCAGGTATAATAAAAACAAAAAGAAATCAAATGTAATTCATACACCAGATCGATATCTGTGCACAAAAAGATGGAAAAACACACAAGAGATTAAATATTTGACAAATATTGATCAAAATGACATAGGTAACTTACCCATCTTAGATTTGAATATAAATGGGGTACCTACACGAAATTTAATCGATACAGGCGCAACTTTAAATGCAATGTGTCCCAAAATATTTCAAAAAATCAAAGAAACAGGGATAAAAATTCAGTATTTGTCAAATAATGTAAACATACACACATTAAACAATCAGAGAATTAATTTCAAAAAATGCATTAAAATTACAGTCAAAATTAAAGGGAAATTCGTGACAGGTGTATTTTATATATTGAACTTTAATTTTGATAAGAAGTATAATGTAATATTAGGTTATGACTTTCTAAAAAGAAACAAAATGATAGTAGACTGTAAGGCAGGACATGTACTATTTAAAAACATGAAATTGGAATTAAATAAAACTCCAAACAACCAAGAAATTCCAAATCATATAAATACCATGTCAATAGAAACAAATACAGACACATAACAGATGGAGGACAAAATACAATTCCCACAGTCAGGAGTGCATGATCAGGAACAGGAAGAAAATGGAAAAATTTATGGGTATTTTAAATGCTCAAAAGATCAGACAAAGTCAAAAAACAATGAAAATGAACTAATAAATTGGGAGGCATCTTCTAGTAAACAAATGATAGAATTAAATGAGAAAAATGAAGAAAACATTATAAGGCAGGATACGTTAAATCAAAATTATCACTTTGCAAGACTAATAAGAAAAATGGATGTTGCACCGAAACAAAGAGTTTGGGCGGAAATAAAAGTTCCTAGAATATACCAACACGAAACAATATTCCTTGAACCGCAGAGAAATATTCGGGTACAAACATAAATTGCTCTATACATAAAATAGATAATGAAAATAAACTAAAAGTTCAAATTTCAAATACAAAGGACCACAAAATTACTTTGAATAAAAATATGAAACTGGCGAAAGTTACACAACAATTCATAATAACGGACAACACAAAACCAAAGAGAGAAATTATTAACAATTTAAACATGGTAGATGTTAAACAAATGAGAAAAGCTGACTTAAAAAAGGAAGATTTTAATCTAAGTCATTTAGATTCAGTAACACAAAAAGAAATGCATGAAATATTAATGAAAAATTATGCGGCATTTTCCAAAAATTACAAGACAATAGGGCAAACATCAGTAGTTACACCAATATTTAAATTAGCTCATAATTACCCCCATTCAATTAAAACCGTATAAATTGGCTTATAATATGAAAGATGTTGCGAAAGAGGAGATAAATAAATTATTAGAGGCAAAAATTATTGAACCAACAAACTCTCATTATGCAGCCCCCGTAATTTTCGTAAAGAAAAATTGTAACTCAAAAACAAATGATCCCAAACACATTAAAGTGAGAGCAGCAGTAGATTACAGGGTCCTTAATGAAATCATAGAAGTTTCACCACATCCCATCCCAGATGCGAAAGAAATAATTCAGAGACTTAGTGGCAAAAAATACTATACTGTGATGGACTTTCACTCGGCATTCTTCCAAATTAATTTAAAAGAAGAAGACCGAGAAAAATTAGCATTCATTACGGAATTTGGTTGCTATCAGCCAACCAGATTAAATTTTGGTAATAAAATATCAACTATGACATTTGCTAAACTTATGGATAAGATTTTAGGTCACATAGATAAAAATAAAATTGGGTACTTCATCGATGACATTATTTTAGGAACAGACTCAATAGAAGATATGAAAAAATTAATGCAGGAAGTTTTAGACATTTTAATAAAAAACAATCTAACTATTGACCCGCAAAAGATGCAAATATGTAAAAATGAGATAGAGTTCTTAGGGTATAAAATCAATGAACATGGTTATTCACCTTCGGAGGGAAATTTAAATAAAGTAAAAAAATTAATGAGACCAAACAATAAAAAAGGTATCTTACAACTGTTAGGGTTTTCGAACTATTTCAGAACATTGATAAAAAATTACAACGACATAATAGTAAGGTGACCATATTTTCAAACACTGATTTGAGGACAAATTACCGTTTGTCCCCAAATCGAAGTAAATTTCGAGGACATTGAAAACTCAATTTGGGGACTTTTTCGAGGACACGATAGACCAATATCTATATGCATTATTAATAAAAAGAATTCTGATTTATACATTACAAAATGCTTTGAATCACTTTTTCTATGAAAAATTGCTGAGCCTAAGGTAAGTTTATGCAAATTAAACTATCCCAGCATTATTAAAATAATCAAGTCTATAGAACCCATTTACACTTTATTATGATGATAGGAGAAAACACAAAATAGCACCATTTCATTTTAATCTTCAGAATCCCCACTCCCTGAAATGCAGAAATTATTCCCGATTATATAACTACAAGAAATAATTTCATTAAGCAAATTTTATTTTTCACTTAATATAAATCGGGCAAGATAGAATTTATATACTGATTAGTAGTGCATGATTCTTTCTCTGCTCATAAAGTATGAGGGTCTTTATTTGAAAGTTCCGTTGATTTTCAAGATAATCCAATTATTAGACTGCGATTTTCATTGGATTGGAATAGATGGGTTTTACGTCTCATTAGTGCAGTACAATGGGCAATTGTCGACAGTCTAGCACTTAAGTCCGGAGACATGCCATCACAATTTTGATCCTCCACGGAATGGACTGTGATTTTGAAAGAAATGCACGCAAATATTTAAATTTGGGGACATTTAGCGTCCCCGAGTAGTCAAAGAATTTTTGGGGACAAAAAATAGAAAAGGCCAAAATTCGAGGACAGTCCTCGAATTTCGAGGACGTATGGTCACCTTACATAATAGATCCAGTATTACAACTTACAAGAAAAGACATAAAATTTAAATGGGGTGAAGAACAAGAGAAAGCATTTATAAATTTACAAACCGCGTTATTAAATGAACCAACTCTAAGAGCTCCAGATATGAACAAAGAATTTTATTTGATCACGGATGCTTCAAAATACGCAATATCGGCGATTTTGGCACAAAAAGAGAATGGAATCTTGCATCCGATTGAATATTATGGTAGGAAATTAAAAAATTCAGAAAAAAATTATCCAGCCATGAAACAAGAGTTACTAGCAATACATGAATCAGTATTAAATTATAAAAACTTACTGTTAGGAAAAAAGATATTTTTGTTAACAGATGCGAAGGCGTTAACATATTTTATTAATTTGGAGAAACAGCCTGACATAATTTCGGGATGGCTTTTAGATCTCCAAGAATTTGACATAACAGTAGAACATATATCAGGATCACAGAATCCGAGTGATTTTTTAAGTAGGCACATAACAAACATAACGCATGAAGATCAAGAGAATGAAATGTATTTATTTAAAGCCGAAAAAGAGTTGTCAGAAGAAAACATTTTAAATGAACAAAAAAATGCGACAAAATACAAAAAATAGTAGCATGTTTAAAATCAAAGAGAAATAATAAATACAAAAGAAAATACTCTTTATTAGAAAATGATCTATTAGTATTGAAACATTCAAATAATGCTACGGAAAATACGCAAAATATTATCATAGCTCCACATAGTTTAAGAGAGAAAATCATAAATACCGCGCATTCCCCACACTTCGGTTTTGAGAAAACATATCAAATGATTAAAAATAGATTTTACTGGATTGGGATGTACCAAACAGTAAAATATTTTTGTAGGAGATGTATTCCATGTAACTCTTACAAACCGCATCAAACAATAAAACTTCCGTTACAAGTAATGAATAAGAACTACGCATGTGGCCAAGCAATAAATATTGATATTGTTGGAAAATTAGTACCAACGCTAAAACAGAACAAATTTCTTTTAACAATTATTTGTGCGTTTTCTAGGTTCTTAGAAGTAATACCGCTAAAAAATGCCAATGCAACTACCATCATAAATGCGCTGCTAGAATATTTCGGAAAATATGGCCTATGCCAGTATATAAATTTAGACAATGCGCCTTATTTTAGAGGCAAAGAATTTACAGACTTCGCTAAGAATCTAAATATAACATT
Organism: Salticus scenicus; assembly: GCA_963930645.1. Taxonomy (NCBI): domain Eukaryota; kingdom Metazoa; phylum Arthropoda; class Arachnida; order Araneae; family Salticidae; genus Salticus; species Salticus scenicus. Next base: position 324,726,625 of record OZ005652.1, read on the forward strand.
GCGTTATTCGAGCATTTACAAACCCAGTAGTAATGGTACGATTGAGAAAGCACATTTAATTTTAAAAAATTCCATCTCAGCCATGTGTCAGGAAACTTTTGATTGGGACACGAGAATAAATTTTTTTAAGTTAAACTATAATATGTCGAAGCATCGAGCAACGGGATACGAACCCGCGGTGTTATTTTTTGGGAGAAAATTAAAAACTCCATTTCTAGATTGCAATGACAGAAATAAGGAAATCCCTTCGCAATATATATCAAAAATAAAAGATAAAAAGCTAAATATGAAAAAAATTTCAGAAGAGTACAATAGAAATAAAAGTATAAATCATAAGGAATTGGAGATAGGTGATGAAGTCTATCTTTAATCACTAAGAAAGAATAGAAAATTAGGTAAAAGGTTTGACGGACCATTTTTGATAGAAAGAAAGTTCAGGAACTCGAATTACTTGATACGAGAAAAAGAGGGAAATAGAAGTTTAAAAATTCATATTTCAAAAATATTTAAAGTACCACCAGAAAAAGAAAATTTAAATAACCAGCTAAAGGATATAGGAAGGATCTACGTCAAATAATAGAACAGGTAAAAAAAAAAAAAAAAACACTAATAATAATAGACAGTAAAATAGTGTGGTTAGTTGAGACAAACATAATTTTATTGTTGTAGAGGGGTGCTTCAGATTTTAACTGGTAACTGTTTGAAGCTGGTCTTCAAACAGAGAAATTAATATTTATGGCGGGGCCCCTTTATTAAGCTATAGATGTTCTTTTCTCCTTGCCAGTGAAGAATTTTGAATGTGGCCTTGATAACAATAATAAAAAAGTTTAATAGTAATAAGAATTGTAATAAAGCTAACATTAGAATGTATACAAAAATGTATCAAGTTGTGAGTGTGCAGATAATAATAATAATAGTGATAAAGTATTATTGCATTTTGCAGGGATGGAACACGGGCGCAGAATTCATACCGGAATTTGTCTAAGAAATTTCTCTACCTATAATATCGTTGATTTAAGAAGTAGAAAATTTTCTTACATTGATAGTGGTATGAATTCTGCGCCCGTGTTCCATCCCTGATTTTGGCAGGAAAAACATAGAAATTGGAGTAGAATAAATCAATAACAGCTGTAATAATAGATAAATGAACGTGAATTACATTGAGAATAAATTGAATGTAAGATAGAGATTGGATGAAGGCTCTAAAACGGGGATAGGAATTTTCTTCTTAAACACTAGAGGTTAAAAATAACAAAAAAATCCCAAGCACGACAAAAAAAAAAAAAAAAAAAAAAGCACGGGTTTTAGACTGTAACATTAAGTAAATAAGGAGTTTTTAGATAAACTGTGTATAAAATAAAATAAAACAAACAAAGAAATAAATAAATAAAAGTTGTATAGAGAATGTTGAAATATTCAAATAATCCAGAAAAATAACATAATAGTATATATATAAACTGTGTGTGAAATGCTATGATTTTATTTATTTATATTTATGTATATATATATATATATAGATATATATATAATTTTTTTAATTTTTTGGAAGAGGAAAAATTTAAGAAAAACATTTGTAAAATAAAGAAAAATATTTTATTTTTTTTTGGAGTAGACTCACCCAACAACAACTATCAGTAATAGAGGTGCTCAAAAGCAACAGACACATATATAAATGTACAAAAATTACAAAAATATGTGTAGACTTTTTAGAATCAGAAGGATGAAAAATGAACTATACTTCAAAATGAGACTCTATACAACGGTAATATTTTTTTTCGAAAACAAATACGAATGAACATTCAAAATGCTATGGACTATTTAGAAAAAAAAAACCTTCGCAAAACTTCAAAAACTGATAATAGAAGGTTAGAAACTATAGACTGACGAATGGACAATATTTATTCTGTTTTCTTCATATTTTAGGATCATGAGTATTAGAATTTTGTTTGTGTGTATTTTTTGCATTTTATTTTATAGGTCAGAATGATATACCAAATGCTTATAAATGCACAGAGAATAGACCTAATGTAATACAGAATTTAAGTACATGATGTATATGACAGGATTGATTTTTTTTTTTTTTTTTTTTTTTTTTTTGTAGAAAGGGGGGATATAAATGTTGTAATTAAAATTACACATTTATTTATTAACGAAAATTAAACAAAAATGTGTATAATTAAAATTACACATTTATTTATAGAAGGAAATAAAACAAACATGTGTGTAATCTAAATATATATATATAAATAGTTTATGTTTATATAATACAATTTAAAAAGTGATGTGTATATAAATATAGGCAAGAAAAAAATGTTTCTTTTCTAACATGAGCGATGTAAAAGCGGGAGGTCATCATTATAAAATTGCAGGAGGGAGAATTGTAATGTATCCCTGATGTGTATCTACCAGACAGTCAGGCGACGAGCGGAGAAAGCATTTGACACTAAACTACAAAAGATCACGAAAGTGGTTTATAGCAGCCATAAATGAGAAAAAAAGAGATGGAGGAGATTTCCAAGGACTGAAATTTTCTAAGAATAGCAGAGGGAATCAAGAGAAGGTACATTGGTTAAAAAAACGACCACTAAAAAAAGGGGGAAAGGTCCCATGTGTGGCAGAAGGCGGAGTCAAAATGGGCCTGTAAGTAAAATATACAAAATATCGTCAGATGATAAAAAATTTTTTTTGGAAGGAGTAAATAAGCTATAAGCCCTGAATCAGCGGTTGGACCCTCGTCGATGCAGACCGGGGAAGCGGCCGGTAAGATTGCCGAAGCAGAAATCATCGAAGGAATGGAGCTTTTTTAGGAGGCGATACACTGAAAGGGAGATGCTTCCCGGAATTAAAGGTTGGATCCTCATAACCCTGACTGATGATGCCCTGAGTATTATAGTGAAACTTCTCGAAAATTAGCCAAGGATGCTTGATGCCTAATTGCTGCATTAGTGTATATTAAACACTCGTCGTCGGGTGAGTCTCTAATTTAAATTATATTAAAAAAGAAAATATTTAATTTTTAAATTTCATTTATTCTTCCTCCTAAACAAACAGAAAAAAAAAATGGCTGAGTCCCTCTTAAAGTGCTCACAAAAGGATATATTTAATTTTGATAAAGAATTTTATGTTTAAAATAAAAAATGAATAAAGGATTATTTGTTAGAAATTTTTATTGTTTTTGTTTTTTATTGGTTTCTAGATAAATTATTCTTATATTTTTTTTTATTGGTTTCTAATATATTATTCCAAGAAGACAGCTTAAATAAATAGGAGAAAATTTTAGTATTCAAAATTTCATTTTATGACCCAGTAAAAAATTTAATGAACTTGGGTATTATTTAAAGTATAATTTAAATTATTATTTAGCTTATTATTTTTTTAGAAACAACGCAATGTGTCATACAGAGGGGAGAGTATCTCTAAATAACAATTTCTCTCCAACATTTTTCTTTCAGTTTGCAAAAACAGAAGAATGTAATGTTTTAAGATAAAAATGTTTCGGGTCGGAAAGGGGTACGGTTAGTCAATCAGTATAATAACTAACATTTTCTTAAAGTTTCCCTTTCATGGGAAAAACCCTTATGGGTTAAGTCTGCCTAGTTTCCCCTATATATATATATATTCCTAATAGCGACTACTATAGCTCGCAGTTATTTTATGAATTTTTATTGATCTTTTTAATTAGTTCCTTAGGAATATATATATACAGGATGAATCCTTATTGTACCGAAAAACTCACAAGACCTTATATCACTCCCCTCACAAACACCTAGTGGCTCCAGCTTGCTCCTACTGCTAATGCAGGCACGGGGACTTTCTTTCAAATGTTAAGCAGAAGGTCTCAGAACTTGAGCCACAACCATGCTTCCCTCTATTGACATTTAATTTAAATAAATAATTCCAGAGAATTGTTTTTTTCCTTTTAAAAACCTTTTTTTAAACAATAAAATTATCAGAATCAGAGTTATGTTATTTTAAAGTCAATTTCCATCAATTATAAAAATTTAGAAACAGATTCAGATAAATATTTAAAAGTGTAGAAAGTCTTCATTAATGAAAATATTCATAGATTATCAAACTTTTTTTTTTTTTTTCTTTTCAGGAATTTTATTTCAACAATATTTTTAAAAAGTTTAATTTGTACTTTTATTTATTTTATATAAATATTTTCTACAGATTTTGTATCATTATTTCAAGATATGAAATATAATAATTCAAAATCATATTTATAAGAGTTTTTTTTTTATTTCCTTTATATATTTATTTTTCACATCGAATACTTGAAAACTTCAAATTGATCAAATTAAGTAGAACGCTGGTTTTAAATTAAACCATGCAAATTTTCCTATCCTTCATATAATATTGCTTATTACTATTTCTAATTAATTTATAACATTAAGAAAAAAATAAATAATATATTTCACTTTTAAATTGAAATAACTTAACAATAACAGTTTATTTATATTATTTTAGATATTTTTGAGATCTATTCATGCCTCCCAAAATTAAATAAGTAAAGTATTATTATAAGTTATGCATTATCACCTGAAAATTTTAAAGAACGTAAACTTGAAATAATTTAAGTTCTATGTATTCAACTACACACATTATATATTATGTATAGACAAAAAGAAAAATAAATAAATAAAATAACATAAAATAAAATAAATGTATAAAAAGTTTTCTAACAAATATTTGAGATATCCCCTTTAATAATAAGTTAGAATTTTATTGGATGTAAAATAATCTGGTGTATCCTTCACACGACTTTCTCTTACCCTGAAATTTAATACTATAAATACAGGTTGCAGATTAAGAGATAAGATAACGAGTACTGTCATGTAAAGTTGTGTTAAACAATTCAAATTAGGCTTCGGAAGAGTTTTATATGACAATTAGTCCTGTGTGAGGGGGGCTACCGCCCCCCTCAAACCACCGTTTCATTAATGCACCTACATTTATATAGAATTTAATTCGGCTATTAAAAAATAATTTTGTTTTTAAAAAATAATTTATTAAAATTATTATCTAAAAAAATTATCTTTTATGATAATGCAGACGATTTCCATATTATAAAAGTAGTATAACACTAAATATCCAAAAAAAGTCCATTTTATTCTCAATATGAAAAAAAAAAAAAAAAAAAAAAAAAAAAAAAAGATTTTTTTTTTTTTTTCTTTTTTTTTTTTTTTTTTTTTTCGTTAAAAGTAAAAAAAAAAAAAAATCGATAACTTTGTTTTAAATTATCGCAGATCGATGGTTCAACCATTCCTTTTAAAGGTATTGGCGAGCTCTTTTGAAAGATACCCATCATGAAAATTTACTCCACTCGAAGGGGCACCCCCCCCCCCCCCCCCCCCCCCCAGAGGAGGGAGGCTCCTACACACACAATTTTTTTCCCCTGTTGACTATCTCTATTACAAAAAATATATATTCGTTTCATTTTCTTTAGTGCAGTCTATAGTGCAGATGTTAAACTTTACTTACCTTCAATTTCCCCCATACACGTAATGTAGTTTAATATTTTTGAGTGTCCCTGTACACGAACCATTTGCTTGATCTTAACGAAAAGTTTAGTGTAGCATCCTTATATGATAGAAATTTAGAATACCAAGTTTGAACTTTCTACCATAATTTGTTTTTGAGATATGCTGATAACAGACACACACACAGACATACACACAGACATTCACACAGACCATTTGCTAAAAACATGATTTTCGTATTCAGGGGACCTCAGAACATGTAAATATAACAAAAACTCGCGTTCGAAAATTTGACCCAAAAATAATACTTTCTCTACCTTATGGGTAAGAGAAAGTAATAAAAAAAGTACTTGAAACTTGAAAGTGAACTTCTTTAAGACTTCTTACCGGCCCTCTTCACTTACCGCCGCCAGAGGCCCGAGCAAATGATATTCTATGGGAATTTTTCTTTATTTATAAGTAATTAACTAACACATATTTTTAAATTCTGTCTTCACATTCAGAAAATTCAGAACTGTTAAATTGACGCGCCTTTTTCAAAAACGTATTTTATTTATTTATTTATTTTTATTTTATTTATTTATTTTTTTATTTATTTTATTTTATTTTATTTTATTTTTTTTTTTTTTGCTTTTTTTATTCTGAAATATTAAAATGAAAAAATTCACATATTGAAAATTCGTATTTTACAGCTTCAAAATAAAATATTAAAAATTAAAAAAATGCATTTTTAGAAAAGGTACGTCAATTTAACAGTCAAGAGTTTTCTGGATGTGAAAACATAATTAAAAAAATCTGTATTACTTAACGGAGTTATAAGTAAAGAAAATTTCACATAGAATAACATTAACATCGGCTTCTGGCAACGGCGAGTGAAGCGGGCCCTTAAATAATTTGCAGGGGTGAAAGTTTTCCGGCTTCTGACAGAACTCTTTCACCGGTATTTTTTAGCAAAAATCACAATCCTATTTAATCGAAGTATATTGGTTTTAAAATACGCTCAGTTTTTCTAAATAAAAATAGTGGTGCCGGTGATGATAACTACTTTCGCCCCAGGTAATTTTTAAATTGGAATTATTTAAGACTTCTTAAAAATTATTTAAGAAATCTTAAAACTGAGCAAATGAAAAGTAATGTTTATCATTAATAAACATTAAGAGGATCAATTAATGTGTTTCTTACTGTTAAATAAATAAATAAATGAAGTAAAATAAACAGAAAGTATTAATTTACATCTAGGCATGGGTTTGATATATTCTAATTATTATAGTTTTTATAAACAACATTATCACACATTTAAAATTTATTTAAGGCTTCCTAAAATATTGAAAATTTCATGTAGACAAACAGTTTAATAATGTAATTTATTATTCAACAATTATAATTAGGGAAAAAATAATTTAAAATATTAGATAAATTATATTTATGATTTAACTTATTTTTTAAGTATTATTATTATTATTTGTATAAGTGTATTATTTTGATAAAATAAAATGTCATAATGTAAAAAAAGGTGTGGGGGGGGGAGCGGTCTATATTTAAAATATAGATACATGTTTTAATCAAGTAGGATAGTGTCAAAAAATTATGGACTTTAATTTCAATTCGATCTTCAGTGTAAACCTCCTACATAATTAAGAAGTTTGAACCCCTTTGATAGCTCCCCCCCCCCTATTGTTTTGAATAAATTTCAAATATTAATTATCTGATTACAATATTACTTATTCCTTTTTTATATAAAAATAAAGACACGGCTTTGTTGCAGCCATAGACTATAATGTGCTATAATTAGAATACATTAAACTTACATCTAAAAGCAAATTAATGCTCTCTATTTATTTTACTTTTACTTATTTATTTAACAGTGGAAGGCATGAATATGACTAGAAAGCTATAAAATAAATAAATAAAAATGTTTTAAGATTATATAGGTACAATGCATTGTTATAATAGTGATATAAAATTAAATTCGCATACAGTTGGCAACTTCTAAATGTTAATAATAAAATTGTAAATATTGACTGGGAGGAAAGAGAGAAGATAGAAAGATTAGTTGATCCTTTTAATGTTTATTAGAGATGAACATTAACTTTCATTTGCTCAATTTTTTAGATGTTTACTTTTAAGTGCTTTTTCAAACCCAATAAAATTATCATTTAATATTAATGGGATTATCGCAAATAATTGTCAGAAAAATTGTAAGTAATTTTCTGTGCCATGCAAAATATATATTATGTATAGTTTAATATATAGAAGTTAAATTGATTTAAATTTACTTTCTTTAAAATTTATTGATGATAATGTAACATAGAAATATTTTATTTTATTTTTAAATTCTGTAAATTAAGTAAAAATAGTAATAAGCAGTATTATATGAAGGATAGGAATGTGTACATAATTTAACGTAAAATCAATTTCATACTTAATTTGTATTAATTTGAATCTTTCCTACGAAGTATTTGATATAAAAAATTAATATACAGAAAATCGCAAAGAGCTAATAAACATGATTTTGGAATTATTATATCTCATACATTTTTGTTATTTTAAAAACGTATGTTGAAATAATGGTAAAAATATATGTAGAGAAATTTTATACAAAATAAATAAAAGTACAAATTGAACTTTTTAAAAATATTGGTGAAACAAAATTACTGAAAAAAAAAATAATAATAAAATTAACTCTTGATAATCTATTAATATCTTATACTATTAAGTGAGCAATATGTGTATATTTCACTGATCTCGAAAACGGTAGCTCGGACAGTCACGAGATTTAACACAAAGGTGCCCCCCGAAGGGTCATTGTGCACATCGAAGTCAGATTTTCGAATTTTTGATTAGTTTTTTCTTAATTAATTAAAATGTAAAAATAATAACCTTCTAATTTCTGATAAAAAAGCCATTTAAATATTAACATTTTATCCATAATTTAATTGTTGCCATTTTTTTTTTCAACAAAATAATAATAATAATAATAATAAAAAAAACGTACATTTATTTAAAATGAGGAAAATAAATAAGAAAGATTAGAAAATAAATTAGAAATATCAGTCGCATCGTTACAAATAAGATAGCAAATGAAAGGGAAAATTTTTGTAAATCCGATGCATTAAACAGCTTATCAATCGGATGATAAGTTTTTTCTTAATTAATTAAAATGTGAAAATAATAAGTCATTTAAATTTTTTTATTTTATCCATAATTTAATTGTTGCCAATTTTTTTTCGACAAAATAATAATAATTTAAAATAAATAAATAAATAATTAAATAAAATAACGTACATTTATTTAAAATGAGGAAAATAAATCAGAAAGATTAGAAAATAAATTAGAAATATCAGTCGCATCGTTACAAATAAGATAGAAAATAAAAGGGAAAATTTTTGTAAATCCGATGCATTAAACAGCTTATCAATCGGATGATTAGTTTTTTCTTAATTAATTAAAATGTGAAAATAAGTCATTTAAATTTTAAAATTTTATCCATAATTTAATTGTTGCCAATTTTTTTTTCGACAAAATAATAATAATAATAATAATAATAATAATAAAACAACGTACATTTATTTAAAATGAGGAAAATAAATCAGAAAGATAAGAAAATAAATTAGAAATATCAGTCGCATCGTTACAAATAAGATAGCAAATGAAAGGGAAAATTTTTGGAAATCCGATGCATTAAACAGCTTATCAATCAGACAATTAGATTTTTTAAAATTAACTAAAGTATGAATTTTAGGTGGCAACAGCAGAAGATTGTATGGAAACCGTTAGGAGAAAAAAAAAATGAAAAATCTGCTTCACATTAAGTCACATGATCTTTAAGTGGGACTAAAAATTGCAGTTTTCAAATTCTATTAAATTTTCTCTCACGAACACAAAAATATAATATACAGCCTGTACCCCACAAAACCAACTTGCATTTCAAATTTCATCAATTATTTTGGTTAATAAACAAAAGTTATTATTATTATTATTATTATTATTTTTTTTTTTTTTAAATTAAGTTTTATTCTATCTTCGAAAAGAATTATGTGATCATAGATATAATAATATATATAGATCTATCATCCCCATATTATCGTGCAAAGATAATATGGGAAAAAAGGAAAAAAAGAAGAATGAATTTGAAACTATATCTGGAGCTTTTCATTCACCTTTAGTAAATAAATTATTCATGAATTTTATTTACTAAAACATTCGTGTGTATTCCCGTGTGTATTCACTCGGGGAAAGACTGCCATATTTTGGTAGAATCGCCGTCTTTTCCCGAGTGAAAAGGAATCACTTTTCTCTCCCCAATGATCAATCTATATATTATTACTATATCTATGTATGTGATACGATACATTAATAATTTGGGTTTTAAAAGTTTTTTTAAATAGATTATTTAATCTCTATGAACCATATTTTTATTTTATCAGTTTCATTAACAGATCCTGCTGGGCAATTTTTTAAATTTTGGTGTTGAAGTACACCGAACGTTTTTCGACAAGAAATTTAATATAGCAACAGCCATTTTAATCTAAGTAGCGCATCGAATATATAAAAACATAAATGATTTATTTTTACACAAAATTTACAGAACAAATGCAGTTTTAAAGATAGGAAATTTATTTCAACCAGTACTATTTTAAACCTAAAAACCATTAAAAATATAAGCAGAATATAAAGGATTCTTATGTATAAACAAAAAAGAGTCTGGTAAAATTATTAGCAAAATAGTCCTCCCCTTTTCATACAAAAAAAAAAAAAAAAAAAAAAAAACCCATCGCTAATATAGCGACAAAAATTCAAAAGCCGCCAGTGGAGCAACATAATAAAGTTGTGCAACACGATAATGTTTACCTATTTATTTATTTTTTATATAATAATCATTATGCTAATTTATCATACAAATAAATGAGCCTCTGTGTGTTACTGCACTTGCACGCTGTCGAACAGAAATATTTGAAAAATTCAATTTACTATTTAAATAAATAAATAAAAATATGTTTAAGGGAAAATATATATAACCATAAAAAGATTAGTTGTCTAAAATATGGCAGAAATAGCGCTCATAGCATATTGTTACAAGGTATTAAGTCTTATTGTTTATTGGATTAAGTCTAAAATGGTGACAAAAATTCAAAAGCCGCCAAAGAGAACTATATTAAGGCTGTACTATCAGGTTTACAACCCATGAATTATATATAAACACAAAAAATTAATTATCTCATGCGACAGACGTAGCCGGTCACAGCATATTGTAATATTTGGCGTGAAATTGCTGTCATTTAATGATTTATTGGATAAACAAAATAAACATATGAAATAACGTAAAAGCAAATATTATGTTGTCTAAACCCAGTTACATTTGAGTCCAGTCCGAGTTATATGTGAACAACACGTATAGTGTTGTTCACATGTAACTGGGATTCAAATATAAAAGGGAAACTCCATTTTTTTCGATACTATCTATTTCGAAACTGTTATATAATAAGCACCTAAATGGAAGCTCATTGGTAAACTATTGTCGCAGGTAATAGGGACAAGCGACCGAGTTGCAGTGGATGATCAAATCGCTGCCGAATGCAGCAGGGACCTGGAGCGAACTTTTGAACAATTTCAGTAACTTATTTTATTTTATTTTTATAAAGCTATATCGAAAAGAGTTCCCTTTAAATTTAGTGGCCAGCGAAGCGGGCAAAGCCTGCTAGTTTTCATTAATGAAGAAAGACTTTGTACACTTAGAAATATTTATCTGATTCTGATATTTATCTGACTCTCCGATTCTGATATTTTTATAGTTTTAAAAAAGATTTTAAAAGGGAAAAAAATAATTCTCTGGAAATGTTTGTTTAAATTAAACGTTACTAGAGGAAAGCACGGCTGCGCCTCAATTTCTGAGACCTTCTGCTTAGCACTTGAAACCAAGTCCCCGCGCATGCTCATTAGTAGAAGGAGCAAACTGGAGCATCTGGAGCATTTGTGAGGGGTGCGATCTAAGGTCATGTGACAAACTCAAGAGTTAACAGAAGATGGAGCATAACAATAGCAACACTGTTCAATCTCAAACCGTTTTGAAGCTATTGCAAATAAAATGAAAAAACTAAAAATCTTACAATATTCCTTCTTTTTGAATTCTGTAAACGTGCTACATAAAAAACAAGCACATGTTCGGGAATGGAACACAGGCGCAAATTCATACCATTATCAGAGTAAGAAAATTTTCTACTTCTAAAATCAGCGATATTGTAGGTAATTATAGGAGATACTATAGAAGAGAAATATTATACGTTATTAATGGATTAATGCTTAGGTTGATACGATATTACAGGAGAAATTTCTTAAACAAATACTGGTATGAGTTTTGCCCCCGTGTTCCATCCCTGATGTTTAGGAGGCGAAAGGGAAAAAAAAATCTTACAAAACTACATCAGTTGTCTAAAAAAATATCTACATATAATAATGAATTAAGAGGGATAAAACAGTAAATAATAATAATAATAATAATAATTAATAAAATCAGACTTTTGTCTGTAAATTTGTCAGAATCAAAAAATTTTGCGATAACTTCACGTATCACACACCATGAAAGCTGAAAATGACTTCAGAAAATTTTGCCTGTGTGTGTGTGTGTGTGTCACCATAGAGGAGAAATAGGTGGAGAGAGTTTTTGTAACCCTAAGCTGAAGCAAGCATATCTGTCACGTGACTGCGGGACAAGAGAGGTGGATTTTCTTCGTTTCTATTTCAGTTTCCTATAGCTTTCTGCGCGGTGGATGATGCAACATTTCGCATTCATTTAAAAACAATGGTTGTTTATTGTTGTGCCTATGGCTGCAATGAAAAATTCAAGAAAGGAGGACAAGTGACTTTTCATAGGTAAGCCATATTTTATAATTTCAGTAAATTGCAGCAAAATAATAGAAATTAAAGCTACTTTTGAAAGTTTTATTTGTGTATGGCGTGAATAATATGTTCTATTTTGCTAAGTAAATATTAATATCTCCTTTTTTTTAATATATATATATATATACATATGTATAATTTTATCTTAAAACACTTTCTTGTTCATATAAATAAATAAATAAATAATTATATGGATAAACAATGCATTTTCTCTGCTTTTTAAATTTGGCGATCATATTTACTCGCCAAATAGAAATATTGTAATTCTAAAAGATTCTAAAGACAGATTTTTAATTTCATATATTTTAATTTGCATTACATATTTTGTAAATAGCATATGTTAGAATATGTTAAAAATTTAATAATTTAAATTAGTAAATTAGCGTTTAATTTACGAATTTATGAAACAGATATTATAAAATAAATCAATATGAATACTGCATATATATATAAACTACTATTCAATGTTTAAATATTTTTAAAATGCATGCATTTGAAGCTCTTTAACAATATTTCATAGTTTTGAGATTTTCTCACTGATGAGTTATAATTTTCCAAATCAGTCGTAATAGAAATTGAAATTTGTAAACTGTCTGTTGAAATTTTACTATTTTAATATAAAAAGACCATATATATATATATATATATATATCAGCAAACGATGAAAAAAGTTACCATTTGCAATGTTAATAAAATCCGAAATTTAATTTATAAAAATTAAATTTATTTTTAAGATTTTTATTTTATTTATTTATTTATTTATTTATTTATTTATTAATGTTATTTAATTAAGTATTTAAATTTTAAAATGGATATTAGTTTTCACTTTTCTCCCCATAAAAGAAAATGTATGATATTTGTGAAATTTTTCCATCTCCGGTTTTCGACAAAATTACACATTTTGCGGTGTCCTGAACGCGATTTGACCATTTTCAGGAAGTGTATGGCTGTATGCCATTATAATTTTGTGGACGTTGTATATGTATCTCACGAGCAGTTGAATGGAATTCAACTAAACTTCTTGTTTAGTAAAAACTTGACTTAAATCGGTGTTGATTAAATTTTAGGATAAATCATCCAACACAGCCTGCTTTGTTGTACTTTAATTTCTCCCGGTTAAAGGAGACCTATATCTCAGTTTCTGTGGTGTATAAATATACAAGATGTGATATGCATAAGGACCAAGCTACAGAACCGTTCATTTAATTTTCGTGAATATTGGCCGAAAGGTGGCGCTGTTCTCATGCAATTTAACACCGTATACGAAAAGCTAATATATCCGTTTCTGTAACAGATAAGTGCAATAAACTTTATATATGAGTTGAATATTATGAAAACTATGCAGATTAAATTTAGATGCATATAGGACTACAGGTGGCGCTGCTATGTTGCAATATTTTTTCCTTTATGAAAAGGCAATGTCTCAGTTTCTGTGTTAAATGCATGAAACTATCTGTATAATACAGATACACTGATTCATTTTAGGTGTATATCGAAAGATTGATGCGATTTCCTATTTATTTTTTGCAGTTTTTTACATGGCTTTATATCAGCATCTATTAATTAAATTTGCACCCACTGTATATGTAAAATCTTTATTGTAAGAAGCTATACTGCTTAAATTTGTGCGCATGTAACCGATAGGTGGAGCTGTTATGTAGAATGATAAAGATTATAGAAGGAAGTTTTGTGATGACCAAATTTAATATTTTATAATTTTATTTTCACGTGAAAGCATATTTTATTTTACGCTGAAAGAAAAAAAAATAATAATAAAAATGGCAACAATTAAAAATTTAAATGTCTATTGTAAAGCTATGTCTATTTTCATATTTTAATTAATTAAAAAAAAAAAAAAAAATCTAATCTAAAATTCGTTACAAATAAGGTACCAAATAAAAGTGGAAATTTTTATGAATCCGTCGGATCAAATAGCTTATTGATCGGACAATTAGATTTTTTTTTAAATTAACTAAAGTATAAAAATTAGGTGGCAACTTTCGTTCACACAGGGTTCAAGGAAATATCTTAGCCGTTTTAAGCGTGACACAGTCAGTCAGTGATGAGCGTAACTATGTATATATTATTATTATTGTTATTAAAATATAAATTGCGTATTAAATATTTCTATAAAAATATTTATTCATCGACTTTTTTTTTTTTTTTTTTTTTAGCTTTCCGAAAGATCTACAAAGAAGAGCCATTTGGGAAACAAAATTAAAAAGAGAAGGTTTTAAAGCATCGGATTACTCCAAAATTTGCTCAAAACATTTTACTGAAGAATGTTTTGAGAAAACTAAAACTGGTGGAACGTGGTTGAAGAAAGATGCTGTTCCCACGCTATTTAATTTCCCTGATCATCTTCAAAAGAAACAACAAAAAAGGAAACCACCAAATTATAAAAATAATTCATCTGAAGATTCTCAAAATGACATCTTAAGAGGTGAGTACAGAATTCCTTTTTTTTTTTTTTTTTTTTTTAATAAAGCGTTTTAATTTTGCTTCATATTATATATGAGAGATATTCTTGGTAAAAATTGATATTCCTGAAAAAATTTAGGATCGTATTCCTCCTAAGGAAGTCGGGCTAGTTTTAAAATATCATTTATTATACTAGTAGGAAAAGTTTTGAATATCTACCTTCCACATTAAAAATTTAGTTATTTCTATTTTATGGCTAAATTGAGCTGAATTTCACATGTATTTGCATTAAAGGAACCATTGCATTGAAAGTTAAAATACGAACCAGGAAGATATCATTTCTATATTAATTTCTATATTAGATGAATCAAAAATGTGACAACGTGAAACAATGGCAAAATCTAAAAAAAAAAAAAAAAAAAAAAAAATAGAAATAACAATAAGAAAGAGCAGAAGCCAACACGGCTTAATACAAGTAGAGCAGATATAAGAAATAACGAAAGTAGTAGAATGCGAAAACTAAAAAACTAAAGTAATATTTCAGAATAGAAATTTATCTTACGGAAATATTCTTAGTACTTTTTGATATTTTAATAAAATTACGAAGCAATTAAAGATGTACTGAAACAGGTAGAAGATAACCTACTGGAGAAATTTCAGTTTCAAGTTCGAAGTCATTGCTATTATATCATAATATAACCTACAGTAGAAATTTAGCTCATATTATTTTTTTAGAAATGACTGTTAGAAATCAGGAATGCCAATGCACACATGTATATATTTCTTTCGAAATAGCTGTATTCTAAAATATTATTTTAAATAATTTATGTTATTTGTCTTTCAGATTTGGCTTCTGCTGAAAATGAGAAACGGGGTTCAAAAAGACTGCATTATTTGGGTGACTTTAACGAAGATGACATGGAATCACCTTCAAAAGCTAAAAAGGCTCTTTTTATAGCTCAGAAAAAGACAGAGCAAATGAAGTCAAAGATACGTTGTCTGGAGCAGAAAAACAAACGTTTAGAGAAAAGAATTTCTTCTTTGTCACAAACGTTAGCAGAACTAAGAAAAAAAGATTTGATCTCGGATTCTGCTTCATCCGTGTTAGAGGTAATTTATCTTCATACTGTTAATAATTAGATCCTTTGATCTATCAGAGGTTTTAAATTGCGCTGTATATTTAAAAATTTTGATTATCTAAAACACATATTTATCTATTTATTTATTTATTTATTTAGCTATCTGTACCTGAGACACAGAGAGATATGCGTAGAACTGGCTATTCACCTGAACTCCGAGCATTTGCACTGACTCTTAATTTTTATTCGTCAAGAGCATATAATTATGTACGAAAGACATTTAATTATAATCTGCCTCATCCCGTTACGTTGAGAAAATGGTATCAATGTATAGATGGTTCGGCAGGATTTACAGCAGAGGCCTTAACAGCATTAAAAGTTAAGGCTATGGAGGCTGACAAAAATAATAATAGAGTGAAGTGTTGTTTGGTAATGGACGAAATGGCCATTAGAAATCACATTGAATGGGACCGCAATAAATTTTCAGGATACATTGATCTTGGCACGGACATTGATGATGATCAGTTACCTCATGCCAGAGAAGCTCTTACATTTATGGTAACAGCCATAAATAGTAATTGGAAAGTTCCTGTAGGTTACTTCCTAATTAACGGATTACGTGCTCCTGAAAGAGCAAACTTAATTAATGAAGCTCTTTGCCAGATACACGAGACAGGCGTGGACATCGTGGCATTAACTTTTGATGGCAATAGTTGCAATATTGCTGCAGTTAATTTATTAGGATGCAGTTTAAATGTCAATAGTTTAAGGCCGGAATTTTCGCACCCTGTAACAAAAGAACCTGTTTACATTATGTTAGATGCATGCCACATGCTCAAATTGGTGCGGAATGCTTTTGCGAAAGCTTTAATAGTAGACGAAAATGGGGGTAAAATAAACTGGGAGTACATTATTAATTTAGAAAAAGTCCAGAAAAAAGAAGGACTGCACGCAGCTACTAAAATAAGAACCCGCCATATTCAGTGGTATCGCGAGAAAATGAAAGTGAAACTTGCTGCCCAAGTTTTAAGTAGGAGTGTAGCTGATGCCTTAAATTATTTAAGGTTAGATTTGAACTTATTTGAATTTAAAAATTCTGAAGCTACTTCAAAATTCTTACACATTTTCAATGATCTTTTTGATCTTTTAAATAGTCGCAATTTGTTAGGAAGAGGTTTCACTGCACCATTCCAAAATTCAAACAAAACAGAGTTTATAAATTTTTTAAATTCAGCAGAGTCCTATATAAGAGGATTAAAAACATCGGAAAATGGTGATCCCATCCTATTAAGCAACAGAAAAGTAGGATTTTTAGGATTTCTCGTATGTATTACGAGTATCAAATCTTTATACTCAAGCTTATGTGAACGCGAGAACAGTGGGATGAAGTTTCTTTTAACTTACAAATTTTCCCAGGACCATTTGGAAATGTTTTTCAGCGCAATTCGTTCTAAAGGTGGATATAACAATAATCCGACTGTAAAACAATTTAAAGCCGCATATATACGTCTTTTAACGCACCATCAAATTTTGACATCCGACTCTGCAAATTGTACGATTTTAGATACAACGAGCATTATTAACGTGTCAGAAAGTAAGAATATATATTTACAGAGCATGTCTGAAATTCAACAATCAGATGATTCTGAATGTCAAGACATAAAAAACACAGAAAGTGTTTCTGACACTAATTTATTAAATTTAACTAAGCTAAGTGAATACGTAAGTGATGTTGTTGATTACGTTGCAGGGTTTGTTGTAAAAAAAATTAAATCAACTATTAAATGTGCTGAATGTCATTTTGAGACAATAGATCTCGAACAGTCAAATCAATGCAAATTAACGTTTAGAAAAAATAGAGGAAAATTGATATATCCATCTGAAGATGTTAAAAAAATTTGCAGAATAGCAGAAAAAATATTTAGAGTTTCTAATGCAAGTGGAATGCTCACGAGGAAAAATATAATGCAATATTTAATTGTGAAAGGATTGAAAGAAATCTCTTCTAATTTACCTCAAATTTTTGTTAAATTAAATGAGCATTCTTTTGATCAAGCTCCTATCGATAATCATAGACTTTTGTTAATTAAAGCAATTTTTTTTGAATACTACAAAATTAGATTGGTTCATGCTGGTAAACTAGCTACTGAAAGGCTACAAATAAATAAAATTAGAAATTTAAATTTAAAATCAACTATTTTTAAAGGCCAGTAAACATTATTGCATGGCAAAAAAATAATTCTTTTCGGCAGATGAACAGCATGGAGTTAAACTTTAAAATCAGTTAAATGAATCCATGAAGTATTATTTTTATTATTATTTGTCATACAAATTCTTTCTGATTCTTTTAAGATAAATATTTACCAGGATTCTCATATAAGAAAAGCAAACTAAATATCAAAAACTATATCAAGATTACATTTTAAAAGAAAAACATTTTTAAGTTGATTTCCTTAGAAATCGATCCATTGCAATCACTTAGTTTCTAAATGTATAATGGAAAATTTGTGAGTACGATGTCTCCCAAAATACTGATTTCATTCGAATAAAAAATACGCAATTTAAAGTCAAAATTATGCAAAACTTAAGAAATATCTTGAATATATTTGTTCTAACTTGTTTCTTTCTTATTTCTTTTTCTTTTTTTCAAAATAACGCCTGCTCGAACATTTATAACTCAGATGAAAAAAAAAATAAAAGTTTTAAAAACTAATTCGGTACATACATAGCCCATAACAAGGTTAATTTTATTTGTGACAAACTGCTTTGTAGTCCAATTGTTGTTTATTTATTGCTTATAAATAATAAACAACTTTTAGTTTAAGAAAAATAATTTACATTTAATAAAATAAAAATATAGTGTGACAGACATGACATGACCAATATATATATATATATATATATATATTTCAGTGACTATCTTTATCACTCAGTTGCTCTAAATTGAGACAATTTCAAGTTCAAAGATTTTAATTTATATAATTAAGACTTTCATCTGATATCTAATATAAATATATTTAAAAAATTAAATATGTATATATGTAAACTAGTTGGCATAAGTGGACTCTGCTCAGTTCCCCATCATATTTATGTTCTCATAAATTTCTAGAGCGAGACATATTATAATCATGTTAAGAGAAATTAATTTAACCAAAGTTTGAAACAATGACAGAATGAAATCCCAGCTTAATAGGCTATCCACCGTTCACCTCGATATATTTATCTTATTATAATCTATTAATTTATTTTATCAGGGTCAATTCCACTGTTTAGTTTTCATGCTACTATTTCCAATGCAATAATCCTCAAAATTCCTATTTATATGAAAAATTTTCAATTTCGCTATCAGGGGTTGATCTAGGTTTTAATTTTTGGGGCCCATTTTTGTGAAAAACAAATTATTTTTGTGAAATTTTTATTTATTTTTGTGAAAAAAGAATTGTCGCTAGAAACCTTTCATTTTAACAGTGACTCTGTCTAATGTTTAATATCAAGTTAATAGCATTTTATTAAACAAGTATGGACACTCATTGAAATTAATACTGTAAACATGGAAAAATTTTGTGAAGGGGCAGCAAAAGGGTCCCAATTTTTTGCCTGGATCGACCCCTGGCTATGTTGATAAAATTTTAAATTACGAGTAACTTCCGAAATTTTCCTCTTAGAATATTTGTAGTCAATCATGTTCAACAAGTATCATAAATGTTATTTTGAAGTTGTCTGATATATTTATGATCCTCAAAATGGGCGTTTATGCTCAATTTTGCCCTATTCTGCCATGTTAAGTAAATCGTAAATTCCAAATAACTTACGAATTTTTTAAATTCGAAAAATCATAGTCTATGATATTCATGTCAGTATCCTAAATAATATTTCAAAAGTGGTTTGACATCTTTACAATGAAAATAGACCTCAAGATTGACGTTTATGTGAAATTCTGCCCTATTCTGTCATGTTAAGAAATTCGTAAATTTTCTATAACTTACGAAATTTTTATATCTGAAAATTCATAGTCAATAATATTCATACCAGTATCCTAAATAATATTTTAAAAGTGGTCTGACATCTTTACGATGAAAATATCCCTCAAAATGGACGTTTATGTGAAATTTTGCCCTATTCTGCCATGTTAAGAAATTCGTAAATTCCAAATAACTAGCGAAACTCTCAAAGTAACATGTTTATAGTTAATGTTGTTCATTCCGAATTCAAAACTGATATTTTAAAACTGTGTCCTGACATCTCTACAGTAAAAATTTTCTACTTAATGGACGTTTAAGTGAAATTTTGCCCTATTCTCCCATGTTAAGAAAATCGTAAATTTATAATAACTTACTTTTTTTAATTTGAATGTTGCAAATGAAAAGTGTTCTTGCCAGTGTCGAAAGTAATATTTTAAAACTGATCTGACTTCTCTGCGACTATTTCTTCTTGAGATATTGTGCACACAGACTAACAAACTAACAGACACCTTACAGACGGGCATCATACAAATTTTGTCATTTTCGGATTCCTCACACCTAAAAACGTGTAAAAAAGTCAAAAAACTGAGGTCGAAAATTTTCACGATTACCTAAGTTCCCCATGACGGGGAACTAAAAATTATTTAATAGCGTGACAGACGTGACATGTGTAAGAATTTAGAACTATATTTTGCTTACTTAAATTTTAAATTTTCTTTTTTAATTAGTAATAAACAAGAATGTTTTATGTATAATGTAATACATTATTTAATCTGTTGTATACGTTACCATTAGGAGGAAATATTTAATTGGTTTTACTGTCCACTTTCGTATGAAATAAACCTCCACCAAATTTATTTATGAATTTGATTCGAAATTGAGGCGAATCGAAAAATAATGTCTCATAAAATAATAATAATAATAATAAAATAAAATTAATTAAAAAAGAAAGAAAGATATGTATAAATAGCAAACAAGTTATCAATAGAAACTTAAAATAAATGAATAAAATATCAGCATTTTAAAATTATTTTGATTATACAAACTCAGCTATTTATTAGATTGTAATTATTATTTTTAAAACTATTAATGTTAAACGGGGTTCTTTTCTTTCTTTTTTTTTCTTTTTTTCAATGAGTTCATCGTGACTCGTCAAAACTTACTGTTTTATGATGCATGCTTAAAATTAGGATATTTTTTATACAGGAACTTTCCAATTACGAGATTGTATTAGTCGGATATCGATTACAAATTATAATGATAATCTGTGTGATTTCCATACCAAGTGAATATGTTGTAAAGTATGTAAATATATAATTTAATACATGATAGAAGTAGATAATGTAATATATATGCATAATAACGTGTAATGTATTTGTTTGTTTGTTTGTTTGTTTGTTTGTTTAATGTGTAATGTATAATGTTTGTTTAATGTGTAATATGTAATATTTTGTTTCTTCAGACAAAACTAATGGAAAATTTTCCTTTTATGAGAAAATAAACTTATTTTTCGTTGACATCCAGAATCCTTTTTCTTTTTTCTTTCTTTTTTTTTTTTTTTTTTTTCTACAAAGTGATGTAAAATTGAACGATTAAGACATATTAAATTTTATTTTTTGTAACTAATTGAAATCAGATGATTGCAAGTTTGATAAAGTAATGAATTTTATTAAATAAAATCTTGTAACAAAATTAAAATGAAACTTAAGATATTATATAAAATATATAACAAATTGAAATTAAAAATTATATATTACGAATTAAAGATATTCGAAGAGGAGATAAGAAAAAAAAAAGCGCTGTAAAATTTACTTTGTCATTTTTTCTCTTTTCTTTTACTATTTAGAAAAATCAACTGCTAGATTTTCAGGAAACAAATTGGCGATAAACAGCCAAATCCGTTTTTCTTTTTCCTCTCAGACGTTGTTATCTTAGCATCAACTTTAAGGGGGAAATACAATGGGACGCTCTCTCCATCTATTTCTTCTCTATGTGTGTCACGGTGTCCGTATGCATGTCCGCTATTTTTGTCCGGGCATCACTTGAGAATAAATGGACGGAATTCAATTGCGCTTGGCAGAAACTAAGATCTTTACCCAACTTAAAATTATATCTATCAACTTTTCAGAAATTCCCAAACGTTCCCCCCTGTGGGGGCAAAAGAAAAAACACGTTTGTCCGGATATCACTTGAGAACGGCTGGACAGAATTCAACGGCGCTTCGCAGGAATTTAGGTCTTTACCTAACTTAAAATTATATCTATCATTTTTTTCTGAAATTACTTCCCTTCCACCCTGGAGGGGCAAAAGACAAAAACGTGTTTGTAAGCATAACTCCGCTTCTAATTACTTCACAGTAAAGAAATTACACATGGGGAGACATGATTACAAATAAAACATTATCTGCGATTTAGGAAGTTTCGATTTTTAAGGGAAAGGAGGGGGAAAATCCAGTTTTGGCGGTAAATATCGAAAATTCCTGATTTTTAAGTAAAACTCTACCAAAAATGGAACAAAGATTTTGAAAAAAGATTTTGCGACTTCCTTAAGATATTTCCAAACACAATTTTTTTTCCGCTTGCACTTTTTTTTTTTTTTTTTTTTTTTGGGGGGGGGAGGGGGGTACGAGGGGGCAAAATTCCGACACCCCTTTTAGCGCTAAATTTGTCCTGAGAAATCTATGGGGCTGCGGTCATGAATTTTGGTGCTTGAATTGCTTCTATGTACCCGACACCTAAAGTAAGGGGATTTATCAAAATTACCTACGTTCCCCCCTTGGAGGGGACAGAAGGCAAAAACACTTTTCTAAGCATAACTTGGCTTCAAATTACTTCACAGTGAAGAAATTGCACAAGGTCAGACTACACATTAGTGCAAATAAAACATTATCTGCAATTTAGGAAATTTCGAATTTTAAGGGGAGGGCGAGGGGAAATCCATTTTTGGCGGGAAATTTTGCAAATACTGGATATTTGAGTAAAACTTTGCCGAAAATGGAACAAAGATATTAAAAACAACCATGCGACTTCTATAAGATATTTCCTAAGCACATTTTTGATTTTTTGTGATCTGCTTTTTTTTTTTTTTTTTTTTTTTTCCGGGGGAGGGGGGGGGGAGAGGGCAAATTCGACACTCCTTTTAGCGCTAAATTTGTCCTGAGAAATTTATGAGAACTGAGGTAACAAAGTTTCGTACTTGGATTTTTATATGCATCCGACCCCTAAAGTAACGGGATTTAATGAAATTTCCCCCTTTCTTCCTGGGGGGGAGGCAGGAAGAAAAAAAGACGTTTGTAAACATAACTCAGCTCCAAATTACTTATCGGTGAAGAAATTGCTCATGAGGAGACTAAACTTGAGTATAAATAAAAAATTATGTATGATTTTGGAATTTTTGATTCATACAGGAGAGAGGGGAAAAATCGTTTTTCAGGGGCAATTTCAGAAATTCCGGATATTTGAGAAGAGCTCTGCTAAGAAAGGTACAAAAGTGTCATGGCAAAACAGCCATGTGTCTTCTTTAGCATAATTCCAAAAACACATTTTCGTTTTTTTTTTTTTTTTTTTTTTGGGGGGGGGGGGTGGCGTTACGAAGAAGCAAATCAGAGACCCACATTTTGACGCTAAATTTGTCTTGAAAAATCTAAGGGATCTGCGATCACGAAATTTGGTGCATAAGTTGTTTTTTGTATCCGACACTTGTTTTCCCGTTTGAATTCGTTTTATATTATTTTAGAATGGCGAATTTCGGTGTGTGGATGTTGATTAAATCTACGCATTATGTACTTTGGTGAGATTACGCAAAACTTCGAACTTACCCGATGGAAGAAGCGGGGAAGTTGTTGCCGAAGGCAGTGGGGACCCGTATTCCTCACGTTGCGAGCGAGAAAACCTCTACCGAACACAGCAAGAACTTAGGTTATTAATAATGATATGGGATTTTGACAACTCATTTCAGTATAATGTCCAACGAAGCTGTCAAAGCCAACTTGTTATAATAATAATAAGTTCTAAAACAAATATCCTCCTAAAAATTTAATCGGCAAATCCTCGAACATTGTTCTAACTACAATGGGTAAAATTTATTAAAAATTGGCCAATTCCGATAGGTTTCTATTATTAAACTTACAATGAACGATAGCGGTTGACTAGGGTCGGAGAAAATTAACTGTTTATTTAATTATATTTATATTTACATTATATTATGTTTATTTGTTACACACTAATCGTTTATTCGTTTTCACCTTTTTATAAAGCTAGATTCCTCCTATCACGTTTTAAAACTCCTCTTACCAACTCGCATAATGAATTATCTTTTGGTCTGACATGCATATTAATTTACAGTTGATTTATTACATACACAATAATTAATGTTTATCTTATTATAATATGCATTCATTTGTATTTAATTTATTTTTTTAATTAATTTATTAATTATTGTAAAGAAAACTTCGGTTTGTTTGTCTCTATCTTAGTCTGTCTGTCCACACTCTAACTTATGTAAATATTCATGGAATCCCATTAAACTGATATATGTCATTCAAATTCATTATCAAGTGTTCCCTATTAAAAATGTGGTAAATATCACCACTGATTTGTGTACAGGGGCACCCGACAGAATGCTTAGGCATTACGTTCTATATGAGATGTATTTATAATAACCACATTTCAAAACCTTTATCTTGCATAAATCCTAATGAAATTATTATTTATTAATTATATGCACATACAAAAAATGTTTTCTATAAAATATAGTATGACTGACATTAAGATTTACAGCTACACAGAAAAATATTCTGATGCATTAAGAGCTACAATTAAAAATTGTTGGAACTGCATTTTCCTTTTTTAGGGGCTTTAAACACTTTATAAAAATGTTTCTAAGTGATTAAGATTTGAATAATTCTGTCCGTCTGAGTATTCGTCCGTCTATCTATCCATCTGTCCTCCTTTGGCGTACATAAATATATTCTTATTTTATTTATTTATTTTTTTTTTTTTTAAGTGGTATATTTTATTCAAGATAACTATGACGTGGTCCCTATTTAAAATGATGTAAATAGCACAACTGGTTTGCGTACATGGGACAACCTAAAGTATTCTAATGCATCACGTTTTATAACAGATATTTTTATAAATAATATTTAAATAACCTTGTACAGAACAAATCACAATTAAATTGTCATTTATTAATTTTTCATGTTCTAAGAAGAATGTTTTTCGTGGAATATGGTATGTTTAGCCTAAAGATTTACAGGGTTACTTTAATATATTCAGATACATTAAAGATTGTAATCGGAAATATATGGAATTAACTTTTGAAATTGAATTTTGGTTCAATTTTGGTTTGTGTTAAGCGTTATGTCTTCTGGAATTGAATTTTGGTTTGTGTTGATCGTTTTTAATACTTTCCCACAATATTTAAGAGTGATTACGAATTCAATTAATCTGCCTGTCTGTATTTCTGTCCTGTTTGTTCGTTGTGTGATAACTTGAGCGTTAAAACTTAAGCAATACAGCTTGAAGTGTTATTACTTTATGCGAATGACTTGTCTTTCTCTCTCTCTCTCTCTCTCTCTCTCTCTCTCTCTCTCTTGTACCATTGTTATTAAATATTTTCATTTAGATTTAAAAAAAAAGGAAATAAAGAAAAACATTTCTTCATTTCAATTAATTCTTTCAAAATTTAAAAGTTATTTTATTTTAATTATATAAACTTGTTTTCATTACGCAAGAATAAGTCATTTAAAATACAGTTATTTTATTCCTTTATCTTCACACTTAAATTAATTCGCAAGCAACAGTCCATTATATTTCTTAACGAAGTGCAACGTGATCTCATTTTCTTGTCACGGATATTTGCGAAGTACATCATTATCTCAAATTTCAAATCGGATGAACAATAACTTTTTTATGTAAAGAATGTTGCTATTTCAGTACCAACTCTGTAGAGGGCAGTCTTTTATTAGCTTTAACTATTTTAAATATGTTTATTAAACGGAAAATTATTTTACATTTTTTTAAGTTTTCATCTTATCTTTTTCTTTTTTTTCCCTAGCAATTTGTTAAAAGATAAAATTATATCTGTGTCTCTCTCTCTTCAATCTCACTTTAATTAATATTTTAACAAAATTATAATAATTTTTATTTTCACTTACCCATAAGGTAGAGAAAGTATTGTTTTTGGGTCAAATTTTCGAACGCGAGTTTTTGTTATATTTACATGTTCTGAGGTCCTCTGAATACGAAAATCATGTTTTTAGCAAATTGTCTGTGTGTATGTCTGTGTGTCTGCGTATGTGTCTGTCTTTTATCAGCATATCTCAAAAACATATTATAGCAGAAAGTTCAAACTTGGTATTCTAAATGTGTATCATATAAGGATGCTACACTAAACTTTTAGTTAAAATCAAGCAAATGGTTCGTGTACAGGGACATTCAAAAGTATTCAAATACATTACGTCTATGGGAGAAATTGCAGGTAAGTAGAGTTTAACATCTATAGACTGCACGAAACCAAATGAAACGAATATATATTTTTTGTAATAGAGATAGTCAATAAGGGAAAAAAATTGTGTATGTAGGAGCCTCTGGGGGGGACAGAGGATTCAATTTTCATGATGGGTATCTTTCATCTTTCAAAAGGGCTCGCCAATACCTTTAAAACGAATGGTTGAACCACCGATCTGCGATGATTTACAACAAAGTTATTGATTTTTTTACTTTTAATAATAAAAAAAAAAAAAACCCTTAGAAAAAAAATCTTTTTTTTTTTTTTTTTTTTTTTAATATTGAGTAAAATGGATTTTTTTTTTTGGATATTTAGTGTTATACTACTTCTCTAATATGGAAATCGTCTGCATTATCATAAAAGAGAATTTTTTTAATTAATAATTTTAATAAATTATTTTTTAAAAGCAGAATTATTTTTTAATAGCCGAATTAAATTCTATATAAATGTAGGTGCATTAATGAAACGGGGGCTTGAGGGGGGCGGTAGCCTCCTTCACACAGAACTAATTATCATATATAAAACTCTTCTGAAGCCTAATTTGAATTGTTTAGCACAGGTTTACATAACAGTACTCGTTATCTTACCTCTTAATCTGCAACCTGTATTTATAGTATTATATTTCAGGGTAAGAGAAAGTCGTGTAAGTGACACACCAGATTATTCAGTATATTTTAAGTAACTGAAATTTAAAGAAAAGAAATGGAATTACTATTTAATAAGGTTTTTATTCTTTTTTTTTTTTTTTTTTTTTTAATACGTGATCACACTGCCTACGTGATCACACAATGGACAGACAGGCGAACAGAAAGACAGAGATCACTGTTATAAATGAAATTGCTCAAAAATGAGTAAATTGTTATACTCATTTCGAAATGAATAGTTTTGTTTAAAAAAGGCAACACGTCTGCTTCATTTATAAAATATCGCATGTCTTCGAAAAGATAGATGTTCACTTCATAACTTATTATAAACTAGTTATAATAATAAATCTATTTTTTTCATTCCTATATTTATTAATAAACCTCAAAAATATGAACGGTTATCATTTGCTATAAATGAAATATTTTTTAAATAATTTTTATGTAAAACATAACACTCGAATGGAAACACTCCTGAAAACGAAAAAAATTGGGAATTCTTTTGAATGCGGAATTCTGGTTTTCAAACTGGCTTAGCTTATGCAGCTTTTAAATTCCATGCTGAATCTGCGAGATAAAATTTTAAAAGAGCATTTAATAAGCATCGGTTTTGTGCATAATTTCAATTTTGCATACTGATTATTTTAAGTTGTTACTCAAGAATGCGTAATATGTTTCAGTTTATCTCAATTTAATATTGAGAGTAGATTAAAAAAATAAACTTGACTGTTTAATTAAAAATCTTAATCTTTAAACTATTTTTACGAGAACATTAACTACAAATCAGATAAAGATTAGACTTTCAAAATAACCTTTACTGCTTTGTCCGATGATTCAGTGGTAGATGATTTTAGGTGCAAATAAATATTCCATTTTTCTTAATTAATTTACTAAACTTATTTACATATTTTACAAGATTAACATAACTTAGGGTCTCTCATTTCGACCCTTTCATATCCGAAGCGTGTGCCACACAAGACAGAGAAGCCAAATAAAAACAATTACATGTACCGCACGACTCTTGACGTCCGACGACCCCTGGTAGAAAGAATATCCGTAACAACTGTTTACATTTAAATATTTTAAACAAAATTGAAATTTTCTTAAAAATATTTCTGATACATTAATTTATGCAATAGAAAAAGATTACACATTAAAGACATAGCATACAATTGTCTTCCCCTTAAGTTATGTGGGAGGAGCGTTCTGTTTTACATAATTCATTAATTTGACAAAAAAGAGAAATATGATTTTTTTTTTTTTTTAATTTAACTTTTTTGCTATTACAAATCATTTATTATTTCACAATTTTTTTAAAAGCAAAAATTATTGATAAACCTTGTTATTACGAATATGTGCAGCTAACAATAACAAAAATTTATGACAAAGATTGATTTTTTTTTTTCTGTCATGAGTATTTTATTAATATAGGTACTTTTTGTCTTCTTTTGTACACAAATGAGTAAAACTACTTTTTATTTGTTATAAATGAAAGGCAAGTTTCATTTAACGATTCTTTAGTTTTCAATACATCACATTTAACTGCAATTTTATTACTGCAAAAAAAAAAAAAAAAAAAAAAAAAAAAACTCTTTGCATACTTGCCAACCATCTCATTATGAACCGTACAAATTTTACTACCCGCTTTTTTTTTTTTTTTTTTTTTTTTTTTTTTTTTTCACCTCAGTCATTTTTTACAGTAATTTTATTTTTATTTAATCATAAAAACATTTGGAGAGAATTATTCTAAAAATAAAGTTGTATGAAAAAAAGGCCATTTTTTCAAGCTGCGTTAGCAATTGTACTGTTATTAATGAGATGGTTCAGAAGTATGGCTTTGCGATGTATTTGAAACTCCGCCTACTGCGTAAATTTTACATTTTGTGCGCTTTACAGTACATCTAAAAAATTATTCACAATATAAGCATTTATTCAATCAGTGTGAAGTATTCGGAAATAACATTTTTATCATGTATTTTGTAAGATTAACAGTAAAAGAACTTTTTTGTTAAATAGAGCGCCATTCACAAGCAATGCCAGTAGGCGGAGATTTCTGTTTAAACCCCCAGAAAACACATAGTCCGTAAAGGATTAAAATGAAGTTTGGGGACATGGGTTTCTATACAATTCTGAGTTCTAATGATGTGTCCTACCTCTCCTCAAAGTTTTTCCCATCATCGTTGAATCACCCTGTATATATACATATTCGATCTCTTTAAAAAAAAACAGAAACAATGTATACAAAATTTAAAAAAAAATTAAAACAAAAGGCATCAACAAAGCGTTAAAAAAAAAAAAAAAAAGAATATTAAAAAAAAAGAAGTAATGCATACCTGCCAACCATTTCATTTATAAGCGTAAAATTGTTAACGCCCCTTTTAACACACCACTTAATTTTTAAAGTAATTAACTCCAAATGTTGTTATGATTAAATGACTTCAGTGAAAAAAAAAAAAGCGAGTACTAAAAATTTTACGCTTTATAATGAGATGGTTGGCAAGTATGATAATGCATAACTGTCAATCTCCATGAATAAGTAGCGTTAACATGACAGGGGCAACAAGTCATTTTAAAAATAAAAACGTTTTCTCTGTTTTAGAAAGTTTAATTTTATTAGATGTGCATTTTTATATCTATCAAGTTGTGATAAATTTCCTTTCTCTCCCTCTCTCTCCTTTTCTTTTTTCAACAATTCTTTTAAAAGGAACTAATTAGGAAATTAAATAAGAAATTCACAATATAATTGCAAACTATAGCAGTCACTATTAGGAATATATACATATATATATATATATATATATATATATATTTATACATATATTTATATATAGGGTGAATCCTTATTCTACTGAAAAATTCAGGGGTTAACAGAAGATGGAGCATCAGAATGGCAACGCTGTCCTATCTGAAATTGTTTTGAAGTTGCTGCAAATAAAATGAAAACGCTAAAAATTTTATAATATACTTCATTTTTGAATTCTCTAAACGCGCTACACAAGAATCAAGTACATATTTAAAAAGAGCAAAGGAAAAAAAAAAAAAAAAAAACACTGCAAAACGACATTAATTCCGTTAAAATACCTATATTTAATGATAAAAAAGTTCTAAAACAGTTAAAAAAAAAAAAAAAAAAAAATGCAATATTCGCTCAAAAAATTTAATTGACAATTCCTCAAAAACCGCTCTAGCTACAATAAGTAAAATTTCTTAAAAATTGTGCCAATTCCAATACATTTCGAATAATAAACTTACAAAGAACGATATCGATTGTCAAGGTCTAGGGTAGGAGAAATTTAGCTGCTTGTTTGTTATACACCAATCATTTTGATATTTTCAAAAAGCCAGACGCCTCCTATCATAATAAGAAAACACTACACAACTGGTGTTTTAAAGTAATAATTATAAAACTTTGAATAATTTATGGTGTTTATTCCTCCTACCATCTTTTAAAAATCCTCTTACCAACTCCCATTTTAGTATAATCTAATGTCAAGAGTTCTTTTCTTTGTAGATTATAATCACAGAGCTGCCAACCTAATCCGGCAAATTGTTAACGCCTATTGAAAAACGCCCCTTTTCCTACACCACTAAATTTTTAGAGCAATTCTCTTCAAATGTATCTATGATGAATTAAGTAGAAAAGTACTCTAAAAATTAAGTGGTGTAGAAAAAGGGGCGGTACTAACAAATTGCCGGATTAGGTTGGCAGGTCTGTAATCAGAAATAAATATCTTTGAATTAAAAAACATATACATATTCATTATTATTTGTAACTAATTATCGAAAAGGTATTCACCCTTTCGTCTATCACGGCCGACTTGACAAAAGATGAGTTAGAACATGAATTCGATGACACAAAATAATTGTTCTGTTGTAAGTTGACTTTTTCATAGTTTTAGTTTGATGATTATGAACTATATACTCTGTTGTTAACTATTTACAAAAAATATTAATTTCAAAATTATTTCAGATTCATTCTTATTCAAATAATTAATAATCTTCTCAATATTCAAATATTCTAGTTTCCTTCTTCTCTAATAAAAACAATCATAATAATAAGTGTAAGACACAGAAAAACGTGCTTTCTGTTTATCTAGTCTACATCTTTCTCATCCTGAACATTCAAAAGGAATTCTTATTCTAATAAATCCAAAATAATAAAAAAATATAAGAAAACCATTTCCGCTGTCGCGCCAGATGTGCAAATTAGTCAGGGGAAAAGTGGGGGGAAAGCAGTGATGTTGCAACGCCCATAATGAATTCGCTTTTTTTCTTCTATATAGATGTATATTAATTTGCAGTTTATTTATTGCATACACAGTAATTAATGTTTATCTTATTATTATATACATTCATTTGCATTTTAATAAAAAAAAAAAAAAAAAAGTTAATACAGTAATGGAGGAGCTAAAAAACCTCCGGTATAAATTAAATTATTGGCAACAATGTAAAGTAATGGAAAAAAAGAAGTGGGGCTGCTTCCTTTTGCATACATACTTCAATCCTAAGCATGGAGTACATGTATGTTTGTTATTTTGTAATACTTATTATAATTATAATTATTATTATTATTATTATTATTACAGAGCTTTGTAAAATAAATACATTCTATACAGCGATTTTAAGCGTTTTGAAAGATAAGCTCCTCCATTTATTTACAATAATTTCAGTATTTATTTATTTATTTATTTATTTTTTTTTTTAAATCAAAATGCTATTAAAGGCATGTAATAATATTATGACACAGATAAGCAGAAATTATTGTTTATCAAATAAATAAACAGTTAAGGCATTTAAGTGTGATCAAAAAAGAGCTGATGAAAGCTGTTAAGGGGCGTTTCAAAACGTGTTGGGAGGAGTCTTGCTGTTTAAAAATGCGAAAAAGAATAGCGTATAGCAAACAAATTGCTGAATTTCTACGGTACTAGATAACCCACGTGTTTCATTCTAAGCTTATTCGAGAGCAATGGAAATAGGTCAATTTTTAGTACATTTTATTTATTGTAGCTAGAATGGTTTTTGAGAATTGCTGATTAAATATTTCGGAGAATATTTGTTTTGCATTTTATTTTCTTTTTCAGGGCTTGTTTCTCATCATTAATAAATCTAGTTATTCTAACACAAATAATGTCATTTTATAGATTTATTATTATTATTATTTAATTCATTTTTCTATAGCATGTTTGTAAAATTCGAAGATGACAGATATTTTTTTAGCTTTTTGACAGTATGATCAAAAGTTTTTAAGGATGTTCAAAAGTGGAAATTGAAGGGAGCTGTTAAGGGAGTTTGGAAAGATGTTGGGAGGAGTCTTGCCTTTTTGAAAACGGAAAAAGAAATAAGAAATGTGTGTAACAAACAAATTAAAAAATTTCTCGGGTAGTAAACAACCGATGTGGTTCATGCTAAGCTTATTCGAAAGCTATGGAAATGCGCCAATCCCAATCCAATTTTATTTATTGTAGCTGGAACGGTTTTTGAGAATTATTGACTAAATTTTTCGACGAGTATTTTTATTTATTTATTATTATTATTATTATTATTTTCAATTTATTTAATTTTGAAGACTTGTAACTCGTCATTAAATCTAATTATTCTAACACAAATGATGTCATTTTGCAGTTTTTTTTTTTTTTTCTAATTCATTTTATGTAGTAGCATGCTTAGAAAATTCGAAAATGAGAGATATTGTTTTAGGTTTTTAACACTATTCCTCCCCCGAAAAAATCTGCTTAGAAAAGAACAGGGTTGATAGATATTTTTATGCCGCATATGAGCTCTTCTATTCCTCTCGTCCCCCCTCCCCTCAGTTCGTCAATGCAATAAGGAATCCCCCTGTATGTATATATATAAAGTAAGGTTTGGTATCTATTTAATGTATATTTCCTCAAATAAAAAATATAATTTAAATACATAGAATAATACACACATTAATCAATACATATAGCGCTTTATGGTTTAGTACCTGATCCCTAAATATTAAACCGATATTGGAGGAAATATTTTTTAGGAAGACAAATGTACTGAAAAGTGATTTTAATTACGTTTCATATTCTTTTAAAAAATACACAATATTTCCATAAACAGGTAACACTACGCATTTCTGGAAAAAGATATTTCTCATAGTATAAAGAGTAATCTTTAAGATTGTTTACAATTAATAGATTATATAATTGAGAAATTTTAATATTCACACCATAATATATGTATTTGAAAGCATATAAAATTTTACGATTTAATCGTTTCGATTGATGTTCTTGTCTAAAGTCCTATTACAACACGAGGATGAACGCTGAGAAGCAGATCTCCTTGTACGCTTGTACTGTAAAGTTCGTGAGTATGAGATGGATCGCGCAAACAAGACCTTGGAGCCTCAAAGATCGAGAAATCTTCTTGACATTTGTTCTGCGCATCTCGTCAGTGGTTTGCGTACGTCATGGAATGTTTACACCACGGAACCAATCAGCTTTGCTGACAAATACGAATTCCGCTTAACTACCCACACAGCACATACGTTCAAATTTTGTTGATTTCTCGTCTCGTACGTCCAAAACACGTCCCTCCAGAGAACTGACATCCCATTTTTGTCAGATGCTCACATAAATTCAACCATCATGTTGAAAGTATGTGTCGTGAGTAACCAAATTTGGACATACATTATTAGAAAAATATCTTGGAAGTAATGTGTTCCACAATTGAGCGAATTCATCCCCAATGAAGTGTCCTTTTACGTTGAATTCAACAAGCATGCAGCGTACTTTTTACTAAAACGGAACGAGCAACTGGGCATGCGCATTCAACCAACCATTCCACTTTTCCTCTCGTCCATCGCTTCGCTCGCCGCCATGTTATTTTTGTAAAATGTGGAAGAATTGCGCTGTTTAATTAATATTGCGATTGTCACATTACCGTAGATTTGACGAACCATTCAAGCATGCCTTTATTTTAAGCAGAAATGAAAATATATTACAAGTAAACATTATACTGTAAACTTAATCAGAGTTTCCATTGCATTTTACCCATTCGAAATCGTCACATTTGACAAACATCTGAGATGTGCATTTCATCCTAATTATGTGTTTCTGAAGTGAAAACAATTTTACATTATCGTTCTGTACAGAATACGATTTGATAATAATTATCATGTAAGTATATAAAATCATTTAATTTTATTTTCATTTCTGATATTTGACTTTAGTGTAATAATGCATATTATCCCTCAAAAGGTTTATTATTTGTAAAATTTAATTTCATGGGTGGTTTTAGTTTTTGCTTGTTGTGTAATAATTTCTTATCCGTTGATTTATAGTTCCATAAATATTATTACATGGCCAAATGGACCTTTCTTTTATTTTAAGCAGAAATGAAAATATCGGTACGGTACAAGTATTTTATTGTAAACTTAATCGGTATTTCCATTGTATTTTAACCATTCAAGCATGCCTTGATCAGTTGTTTACCTTTAATAAACAATCCAAAAATGTGTTCATAAAAGCTTAAATTTATTTTAAAACTGTTGTAATTTTATTTAACTCTCTCAAATTATTAAAAAAAAAAAAGATTGATTTCATTAATGAAAGGTGTTATTTAAGTATGAGAAATTCAGTGATTCCGAAGTTAACTTATATGAATAACAACTGTAAAATTTTCTAACGAACAACGAACCATAGAAAATGAGAATAAACAAAGATTTCTCATGAGCTGCTTGTACTGGTTTGGATTCTCTTATCTAGAATATATGTATACTCTTTAACTTGTTTTTCACGAGTAATTTTTTTCCTAAATATTGTAAATATTATATATTTATATATATTAAATTTTATATATCTGCAATTTACAATTAGAAGCCAAACCATTAATTTCTCTTTCTCTTATCTACAATATGCATACGTTTTAATTTATTAAATTTAGTTATGTTTTTCTCAAGAGTAATTTTTTCCTAAATGTTGTAAAAATAAAATATTTGTATATATTAAAAATATATGTGCAATTTACAATTAGAAGAGAAGCCAAACCATTAATTTCTCATTCTCTCACTTTTTATTTAATGATTTTAAATTGATATTTTTAGTCTTCTGCTATTTATGTGTTAATACCAATAGCAGAAACAGTGCAGCTAACACTGCAGTTTAATTTAATAATCTATAAATGAGATACGCTTAGCAATTTTTCTCCTGAATGTTGTAAATATTATATATTTATATATATTAAATATCATATATATGTGCAATTTACAATTAAAAGAGAAGCCAAACCATTAATTTCTCTTTCTCTCACTTTTTATTTAATGATTTTAAATTGGTATTTTTAGTCTTCTGCTATTTATGTGTTAATACCAATAGCAAAAACAGTGCAGCTAACACTGCAGATTAATTTAACAATCTATAAATGAGATACACTTAATAATAATAATAAATCAATGTCGTAGCTAAAGAGTTATACTTTCTCCTTTGTACAAGCAAATTTTGCACATTTTATGAATTATATTATTTCTTTTTATTATACCAGACCTGATCCCAGATTCTGTGATTGCAGAATTTTGTTTTATTGTAGATATATATAAAAAATTCTTCCTGTGCACATGTGTATACGCATATTTATATAAAGTCTAAAATTACAGTTAACATTACATAAACTATGAAAATTGTAACTTCGTGTTGATGGTATTTTTTGATTAGGCATAATTTTTGTTTTTAAAAATTTGATTTCTCTTGGAGGTAATTATTAAATGTAAAATATTACTCATGATATGTTTTTTTTCCCCTCTAAAGTTGGAATATAAACTTTGAAATGTTTTTTTTTTCTTCCTGTACTATGCAGTATTTATAAGCTATTTTTTTTTTTTTTTTTTAATTTTGGCCTTTTGTATTTTTCTTCCCAGATTATTTATTTAAGAAGTTTATGAAGAATATGTAAGGAATCTAGATTTGGCCTGCAGTTTCCTAGCAACCCTTCAGTTTTAAAAGCTTGCAAATTAATTAAGTAAGATGCTTACTTTCTGCATAATTATAACATAACTCACTACTATTCTTTTTTAATTCACGATTCTCAATGTTTCTTGAAAGTGGCATTTTGGGCTCTCTTTATATTGGTGGCTAATAACAATACATTATAAATGACATTTATTTCTTTTATTGATGAATTTCAACAGTCAATGAGATAATGAGTTTTTTACTATAACAGATAGTTTTTAGCCATTCACGTAGAGATAGATCAAAATGCTTTATTTATTTAAATGTTATTTTACAACTATGTATATAAGCTTTTAAATTATATTAATAATGTTTCTGTAATTTAGTATACTGGTTATACAACTATATTGATTTATACAACAGATTCTTTTTTTACATATGTTTAAAATTATTTTAGACATATTTATCAATGTACATGTATGTAGTGTGCACCTATATATATTCATCCATGTTCATAAAAAAAAACATGTATGTATTTTGCTTAAAATCAAAACAATCTTTCAAGCAATTTCAAAATTTTGTAGTAAGCATGACTAATAATCAAGATTACTAAGTATTGTACTAAATGCTAATAAATTAAATTGTATTGTATACACTTGTGATTTAAGTTATACAGTTATATAAAACGTTACTTATTTTTAACTGTTAACTTCAATACTTAACTTTAAATCAAAGAAAAGTTCAAATTAAAGTCAACTATTTTATCTTTATTTCGTAGTAAAAATAAACTGTAATAACAATAAATGGTTTTATTTATTAAGGATATAATAAAAAAACTAAATGTTTAAATTAAAATACAAATAAAACTGAAATATTTTTAATTGGTAATTGCAATACTTAACTATGAATCAAAGAAAAGTTCATATCAAAAACATAGTATTTTACCTTTATTTCACAGTAAAAAAGAAACTGTAATAATAATAAGTGGTTTTATTTATTAAGGATATAATAAAAATGTATGGTTGAAATAAAATATATAATAAAATTAGGACAGTAATGCTATGTACATTATGCTTTTAAATGTTATAAAGCGTTTTGCCAAGAAGTTTGGATGAAATTTCAAAACAAATAAAAATAGTAAATTAAATATGCTTATTTAAATATATATATATAATTAAAATCAGGTTTATGTTAAAAATGATATAATTTGTAGTCCAAATTAATCAATATAGAACAAAAAATGTCCTGATCCGTAATTCCCCCGGGGTCAGGGTGTGATCGATACTTACCCGGTTGCTGGGGTAATTACTGATCAATGAATTTTTTCAATTAATCAAACTTTTGAAACATTTTAATCAAACTCTATATTTTATTGAATTGACACATGGTAAAGCTTTAACCATGCTGAATTTGGTTAACATCAATTGTGATATTTTTAGAGTTATTTAGATGTTTTTATTTTTTTGATTGGGAATTACCCTCGTCCACCCTAAAATCTTATCCATGCTATGGAACTGATAAAATAATTTTGAAAAAGGGTAATTTATTAGGGAAAATGACATCATAATCTGAAACAATGTATTAAGAGGAAACTTTTACTCATACTTCCCAAAGAAAATAGAATAAAGAGTTAAGAAAAATAAAAGTAGGATATCTTAAAAAACTTATATTTAGGCTAAACTAATATAATTTGAATCAAGAAAATTTTTTCACGCTATACCCATTAACAAAATTCACATTTTCATTTTCATCTTATTACTTTCATTTATTCTTTTAACTTTTCTATATTGAGTCGGGACAATTCATTAAACAAGCAGTGACAGCTGACTTGAACTGTATTTAACTGATTATATGTAATTAAATGGGTATGGAGTTTTTAAAAAAAATTTGGAGGCTTCAGCAGAGACCGTTTTATTCCTGTGGAGCACTGTGGCACTCATGTTTAATGGACCCCTCCTTCTCAAATTTTAATATTTATATTCTATTAATCTATACAGAGAAAATATTTTAAAGGTAAATATTTTTTTCTGCACATGATTATACAGTTTACGAAAGGATTAAACACTGATTATCTATATTTAAATAATTGATAACATACTATCATTTTACGGCAAAGTATCTATTGTTCGAAAAAATACAAACAACGTTCAATCTTCCATAGTGCACACAATGGAAATATTCACAATTAGTAAAAAAAATTGTATTTTATGTTATAGGATAAAAAATCAATAAACAAAAAAGTGTAACTTATGATGAAGTGTAACTTACAACTATTTTAATTATAATTAATATGATAGTTAATGTAAGATTTATTGTTCTGATTTTGTTTATTGTGTGTACATGTATGCAATCAGATTTAACATTATTTTTATTATTGAATAATTTATATTGTGTCAGTTGCCTGTTACCACTTTTGAGAGGGGGGGGGGGCATGAAAAGTTCAGCCTTTTTTTCTGTAAGCTTGTACCATGTCTGAAATTTGAAAATTTTATGGATTTTAGTTTTTTACTTTCCGAACACTATAGTGAGGAAAGTATTGTAATCATGTCAAAAATCCGAATTCGAGATTTTGATGTTTCTATACGTTTTGAGGTCCCCTGAGTCCGTTTTCACTATTTTTACGATGATGTATGTATGTATGTGTGTATGTTTGTGAACACGCTAGCGTCTAAAGGCTTTGTTCGATTAACCTGAAAGTTGGTACGTATATTGTAAGTCACCATAGTACGAACCCTATAGATTTTGGTGAATCTAGCACTTATAGTTTTTTTACAGGGACACAAAGAAAAATTCTTTATCATTATGGCCTATGGGACCAAAATCTTAAAAGTGCGATAGCATCTAAACGCCTTATTCAATTGAGCAAAAATTTTATACCCATATTATAGGTCACAGATACTCAATCTGTATAGATTTTGGAGAATCTAGCACTTATAGTTTTTTTACAGGGACACAAAGAAAAATTCTTTATCATTAAGGCCAATGGGGCCAAATTTTTAAAAGTGTGATAGCGTCTAAACGCCTTATTAATCTGAGCAAAAAAATTATACACATGTTATAGGTCGCATTTGCACCAACTGTATAGATTTTGGTGAATCTAGCACTACAGTTTTTTTACAGGGACACAAAGAAAAATTCTTTATCATTATGGCCTATGAGACCAAATTTTTAAAAGTGCGATAGCATCTAAACGGCTTATTCAATTGAGCTGAAAATTTGTATGAATATTATAAATCACTGTTGCACTAACTATAAGCATTTTGGTAATCTAGCATCTATAGATTTTTACAGGGACAAAACGAAAAATTCTTTATCATTATGATCTAAGGGCTCAAAGTTCAGTAGCGTTAAATAAAACCTCGTGTGATATATGGAGAAAAAAACACTCTATTATGGTTTTCTCTCTTTTGTTTGTTTAGCAATTCCTCTTTCTTTATTTTATCTACAAAACTGTTAGTTACTCAATGTTCGGAAAGTCGAGTGGAGTCACTCCAGATTTTTTTTTTACTTTTTTTTAGTATAGACAAATAGTTTTTTTATTCGTTTTATTTTTATTCTTTGAAATTACTTTTTATTTAAGCACAAAAACTTTTTTATAAATTTCATTGTTTACTTTGGTTGTAACTTTATTTATAATTTTAGTAATACATATTAGGGTATTTATTTGCATTGTATAATTTTATATTGCTACTATTCAGAAGTTCTTAAAACATTGTTTTTATCATATTAACTAGTATGCTGTGGCCATCACAGGTCTTTCTTCTATATAATCCTGTACATATTTACACAATATAAATTATTTGTTAAATTATAATTTATTAAAATTATTTTGCATGATGGATGCAGACGATTTTTATCTGAAAGTAGTTTAATATTAAATGCCAAAAGAAAATCAGTTTTGTTCAGACATGAGAAGAAATGAATTTTCTTCCCATTATTTCATTTATTTATTTTTTCATTAAAAATGGAAAAAATCAATAACTTAGTATAAATTATCACTGATCTATTGTTCGATCATTCATTTAAAAGGTGTTGACGAGTTCTTTCGAAGATACCCATATTGAAAATTAACGAAAGGGGGATGGAGCAGAGCAATGTTCCTACATGCACTTACCTTTTTCCCCTAGCTTACTACTACTGTTAGCAATAATTCATCCAAATTTTACAATCATGCTTAAAATAATTCTCATCATGTTCATTTATACAAAATTTCGTCTTGTATTGCCATGTTAAAAATTTAGAAAGAATAGAATAACAGCACGGCCTGTTGAGTGTTTAATCCCCAAATCTAATCATTACCAGTTTAGGTAAGGCTCCAACTAAATACCAAGTTTTGTTCAATGGTTTTGAGATACAGTACCTACAAAGTTTGTAACACACACGCAGACAGACATTTTCTAAAAGCAGTCAAATTGTGATCAGGAAATCTCAAAACATGTAAATACGTCAAAAACTGTTTAAAAATTTTCACAAAACCAATATTTCCTTCTTACATAGAAGACAGTAAAAATAAGATTTTTTTTGCTAAGTTTTTTATGGCAAAAATGAAAGAAAAAATCGATAATGTTGTTTTAAATTAACGCAGATCAGTGGTTCAGCCATTTGTTATTTTTTTTTTCTTTTTCGTATGTATATAAAGAGAAAGTATTGCATTAGTAAA
The DNA here is from genome assembly GCA_963930645.1 of Salticus scenicus. NCBI lineage: Eukaryota > Metazoa > Arthropoda > Arachnida > Araneae > Salticidae > Salticus > Salticus scenicus. The sequence continues at coordinate 324,767,190 of OZ005652.1, forward strand.
AAGTTTCAAACTCCAGTTTTGATGGATTTACACGTTTCAGGATATTCTGACTTCTGATCACGATTGAACTGATTTTAGAAAGTGTCTGTCTGTCAGTCTTTCTCTCTCTGTGTGTGTGTGTGTGTATCACTAATGTAGTAGACACTGCATCTCATTAACCAATTAACAAAGTTTAACCAAACTTGGAATTTTGTTGAAACCTGACATAAACTGATGCAGATTTGATTTGGCGATCAATTGTTCAACAGGTCGGGCTGTAAATTTTTAACGTGAACAAAACAAAATTTCATATAACTCTAAACAATGTAATTATAAAATTAATTGTTAATTAATAATTGTAAAATTAATATAAATAATTGATAATAGTAGTAATAAATTAGGGGGGGGGGATGTGCATCTGAGAACTTCGTTTCCTGTAGTGATGTAACTCTGTTAGATAAAAATCGTCTACATTTATATGGAAAATAATTTAATAAACTTCTATTTTATGATTTTGGTGTATAATTAAAATTATACAGAAGAAAGTCTTGTGGTGGCAATATCACACTAAAGGTATTGATAAGCTCTTTTGAAAGATACCCATGGTGAAAACTTGTCCCCTCTGGGCAATAAATGTAAAGGAAAATATATTCCATAGTCTGCAGAACTGCTTTTCTTTTTCTGTTTTTTAGTAGCTTTTAATATAATTTATATATATTTTTCCATACATTTGGACAGTGATCATTGTATTATGTGATCTGTATAAATCATGTTAAAAAAAATCACCTAGGAAGATCTATAAATAAAGCTTATAAAATAAAATTTGATTCGTAGAGTTTAGAGTGCTATTCAGTCAAATGTGATATCATTGACAGTTTATTATCTACAATTTGACAGTAAAAATATAAAAAATAATTATAATAGAACTAACCTTTAATAGCTATTTGTTTTTAGCATCATGAAGTATATATATTAACATTTATCAATAATTGTTTCAAAATTTTTAAGTTATAATGATGTTCTATTATTATTATTATTATTATTATTCACGTTTAATTTTAATATGTTTGTCAACTAATTTAAAACTAATATAAGGTTATTATTATCATGTTTCAATTAATTAAAAAATGATGAAAAATTTGAAAAATCGGGCTTTAAAATGCACTAGGATGATGTCTCAGTAAGCATCTTCGTGTTGAATCACATGACTGTCTTTATTACCATTTTAGTGCTATGCTGTCTGGAGACACGTCCAGACACTGTCTTTTTTATATATGAAGATTTACTCGTATTATTGAAAAATCTAGTACTTATTGTAGATGAGAAAATTCAAAACTGATTGGTTTCAATTAAATAATCATACAAAATTTTTCTTATAAATACCATAACTTGCATATTGTTATTGAGTATAATTTTTGGTTTATGGGAGGACATAACTGTCAGTTTTTATTTATTTATTTATTTTTCCTTTTGAAATGTTTTTTATTTTCTCTCTCTGCAGGTGCTGCGAGAACTTGTCTATTACAGAGAAAAACATTAGATGCTGAATTAAAATAGTAATGTTCAATTAGCTTCGCTATGCAAATAAAGAAATTTTATGTAATTTTTAAAATAAAAATGCATAAATACATATTGTTTCTTTTGATTCTTTTTGAAATTTGAATCTCAAACCAATACAGGTAGGTTGGAAGTCAGTCCTTCATGGTATCTTGCCGAACAGTCTACAATTTGTAGTAGTTAAAACAAATTCAGCATATGGAACAAAGCACAAGTTTGATTAATATGTTTAATCAAATAGAAAATACGTATGTATATATATATAAAAAAAAACATATGTTAAAAAAAAAAAAAAAAGTTAAGCAAATCACTTTTGATAAAAATATGTGTGTTTTTAAGCTACGTAAGTACTTTCTAATTTTTTCTTTTGTTTTTATATTTTATCTAAAAATTGCACTGAGTTTAATTTTGTTTCTAATTTTGACATTCACTGAGACTTGATTCTTGGCTTTTTCTTTTTAGCTGCATTTCATTGATACAACCTGTCGTCCGAAAAAGTGGGATCATATTAATTATAGTTTAGTGATTACCTCTACAGTTTTACATCACAACCATCATTATGCATCACGATGCGAAAACATGGAGGTAATCAGGAATTTAACTGCCTGTAATTAATGTGATCCAACTTTGTTGAATGCCAGGTGGTATGAAATGCTACTAAAAAAAAAGTCAAGAGTCAAGTTCTTTGAACGTCAAAAGGGGATGCAACTTACTTGGAACAATGAGAATGAATATGTTCATAAAGATAAAATTTATATGGTGGTATTTAAAATATTTGAAAATTGTATATACAGTACACTTATTATGATGCTATTGCACAACATTTGAACCGGTTTTTGCTCTAATTTCTGGAGACTGAAAAAAATTTTTGGTTCAGAAAGTTCTCCAAAATACTTCAGATCTCAGTGGATGGTGTCACATTCAGTCTATGCCTAGAACCGGTTTGTAGCTGCATCTATAATGAACCAGTTCTGGTCCTAGACTGAAAGTGGTGCCATTTACTCAGATAAAAAAAGGAGAGTGACAAAAAATCAGTTTCAACTGTCAACATCACCTAAAACATGTGCTGAGGAAGTTCTGGATGGAAAGAATGATATACATATAAGCTCTGAATAAAGCTATTAAGTTTTATCTTTAATTACAGTATAAAAGTTTCATGTTTTTTAGTAATAGTAAAATGTGGAATTGATTCATTTTTCTAATTTGGATTCTGTGTCTCCATTTGACATATTTGTGATCCATGTTAGTTAAATGTAAATTGGAAGAATGTAATGTTTTTATTATAAGCTTTTAAGACAAAGTTGTAGCAATTCAAAAATCATGAGAAAGGCTCAAAAAATGTTTAAAAAATTGCTTAAAATTATTTACAAGGAATTAGGTGAATAATAATTAATGTTCATTAGTTGTTAATTAAAGAAAACACTGTTATTTATTGACATAAATTTTACTATTAAAGATGTGATTCTTTAGATTAGGTTAATGCCCAGTGGGTGATCCATGTATGCTAAATTAATTTTATATTCAAAAATCTGGAGTAACTCTGTTTGACTTTCTGATAAATTAAAGTAAAAGAAGTTGTTAAATGAAGAGAAGAGTAAATTATAATAGGGCATTTGAATAATTTTCTCCATATAGTGTGTTCTTTAACATTATTGCACTTTAAAAAATTTGAGCCTGTAGATCATAATGTTAAAGAATTTCGCATTGTGTCACTATAAAATAACTAAGCTCTAGATACTCCAGAATCAATAGGTCTTGTGTTACGGTGACCTATAGCATATATACCAACATTCAGGTAAATTCATCAATGCATTCAGATGCTATCATGTTCACTCACACATATATACTACACACACATGCATATAGTACCGTGAAAATAGCAAAAATGAACTCTGAGACCTCAAAGCCTATCGAAATACCAAAATCTCAAAGTAAAATTTTTGTCATGATTACAATATTTTCTTTACATATATATGTTTGTAGAGTATAAGTAATATTGCTATTGCTAGGGGATAAGGCTGATTATCTATTTTATGAATTTAAAACTGCAGGGATACTTTTTTATATTTGTGTGTTGGGGGGGGGGGATTTACTCCCCAACATACAGAATTTTCTGTAATGATTTGCAGACTGCAGTATAGAACTGCTAAACTAACTTTTAAATCACATGTAGCTATTAGCACTTAATAAATTAAGTAATATCTGCATATAAAAGGAAAACGAAGAATGTACAAAAGAACAGTAATCTAGAGACATGATGTAAATTGTATTACTTTTCTTATCTGTATACATGGTAGAGAAAGTATTGTTTTTGGATCAAATAGCTGAAATTGAGTTTTTGTTAAATTTAAATGTTTTGAGGTCCCCTGAATCTGAAAATCATGTTTTTAGCAGTTAGTCTGTATATCTGTCTGTTATCAACATATCTCTAGAACAAATAGTAGCAGAAAGTCGAAACTGTAATGTACAAAATGCGCATCATATAGACGCTACACTAAACTTTTCTTTGAGATCAAGCAAGTAGTTCATGTACAAGGGCATCCAAGAGAATTCAAACATATTATCCTTGGAAAAATTTCGAGTAAGTACAGTGTAACAGCATTAAGCTGACAAAAACAATTTTTTTTTTTTTTTTTTAATGCATAAAAACATGTTTTGTGTATATTGTGATATGGAAATCATTCATCTGTTGTGTACAGGGCTACCCAAAATATTTGGATATTTGGGGCTATACTTATATTGACCAAACGTCCCCATTTTCTGGGGACAAATGGGGGACTTCCTTTTTTTTTTGAAGGCATTTTTCTAAGTTTTAAATAATTGTAGAAAGTAAATTATTAATCAGTAATACTTTATTTTTAGTCCTTATTTATTAGGAATGAAAAAATACACCCATAATTGGATAATTGTAGCAATTTTTAACGCTTCTCTATTATAAAGGTATTTTGATCTGGTCAGCCTAGCTATATTTGAAAATTGCTGGAATAGTAATTCATTTTTTGTTAGGTGTTTTTTGTTTGGGACTAAATTTAAGTACACAATATTATTTATAGACAATATGACAACAGAGCTACCAAAAATTGAGCTAAATGTTCTTTTATATTCAATGTAATTGATGGAAGTGCTTCGATGCACGTTACTGTGTCGACAAACACTGCTCAGAAAGAAAAATTAGTGTTTCAAATTCATACTGTAAAAAAAGTAATTTTTAAAATTTAACTTTGTTTTTTCTTGTATAATATCATGTTTTGAGGTAACCTGATTACAAAAGTCCAATTTTTAGTGATCAATCTGTATGTATTTATTTATATTACCATATCTTAAAAAATCTGGTGTGTCACACACATCATTTTCTCTTACCCTGCATTTCAATATTATAATGATTGATTGCATATTAAATTTTAAGTTCAATAGCATAAGATAATAAAATTCAATATACTTTTAGAACATTCTAAAATAGTTTTAAAAACAATTTTATTTGATATACAGTTCTGTGCATAGAATTATTACAAAAAAAAAAACCAGGCTATTATTAATTTACCTTCAAACTTGCCAGTATTTATAAAATTTTTGCCGGTAACCTAATATGAAATTCAAAGTGCTAAATTTGAATTTCCTGCAGTTATTTACTATTAAGTTATGCGATAACAGATACACATACAGACCAACTGCTAAAAATTGGACTTTCATAATCAGGCCACTTCAAAACATGATATAATACAAAAAACAAAGTTGAAAATAAAACTTCAAAAATTACTTTATTTACAGTATGCATATGAAACATTAATTGTGCAGTGTTCGGCACCATAGTAAAATATACAAACCACTTCTGTTAATTAGATTCAATAGAAAAGAACATTTTGCTTAATTCTGAGTATCCCTGTGTATTGTCTATAATCAATATGCACTATTAAGAATACTTTGTATTAAAAATTAGTCTTCTTTGAAAAGCATTTAACGCAAAAGGAATTATGATTCCTCCAAGTATAGCCCCATCCAAATACTTTAATTGGCCTTGTAAATGAATGATGAATAATTTTCATACCACAATCTACACAAAACATGCTTTTAAGAATTAAAATATATATATATATATATATATATATATATATATATATATATATATATATATTCCATTTTGGTTAAGTCAGCCTGTAGATGTTACACTGTATTTGCCATATATTTCCCCTTAGACAATGTATTTGAATTCACTTGGATGTTCCTGTACACAAACCATTTGCTTGGTCTCAACGAAAAGTTTACTGTAACATTCCTATATGATACGCATTTAGAATACTAAGTTTGAACTTTCTGCTATTATTTGTTCTTGAGATATGCTGATAACAGATACACACTCAGACTAACCGCTAAAATCATGGTTTTTGGATTCAGGGGACCTCAAAATGTATAAATATGATAAAAACACACTTTCAAAAATTTGACTGATAAACAATACGTTACCTATATACCCCTTTAGAAATATATACATAATGTTAAAAAGCATTATCATTAGCTCTGAGACAGTTAGCTAAAAATATTTAAAAAATGCATTGTCAACGTGTTCTGAGCTTTTCTGAAAGTTTCAAATGCCTAACTAGTCAAGAAGTCAGTCGATTGCAAGATTTGTACTTGTAACGCTGCCAAAGGCAGCAGGGACTGAAACAGTTCTCTAAAAGTATTAAAAAAAAGCATTTTCACCATGTTCTGAACTATTCTGAAAGTTTAAAATGTCTAGCTGGTTGTAAAGTTAGTTAAATAAATTTTCTGTTGAATCATATAAACACTGCTGAAGGCAGCAGGTATCCAAAACAGTTGGCTGAAAATAATAAAAAAAATGCATTTTGAATGTGTTCTGGGCTTTTCCGAAAGTTTCAAACGTTTAGCCATTCAGGAAGTCAGTTAAAAATCATTTGCAAGATCTGTACTGGTAACGCTGTTGAAGGCATCAGGGATCCGAAACAATTGGCTAAAAGTATTAAAAAAATGCATTTTCACCATGTTCTGAACTATTCTGGAAATTTCAAATGTCTAGCTAGTCGAGAAGTTAGTTAAATAAATTTTCCGTTGAAACCGTATAAACGCTGACAAAGGCAGCAGGGACCCGAAACAGTTCTCTAAAAGTATTTTTAAAATGCATTTTCACCGTGTTCTGAACTATTCTGAAAGTTTTAAATGTCTAGCTGGTTGAAAAGTTAGTTAAATAAGTTTTCTGTAGAATCATATAAATGCTGCTGAAAGCAGCAGGTATCCGAAACAGTTGGCTTGTTGGCTAAAAATAATTTTAAAAAATGCATTTTCAACAGGTTCTGGGCTTTTCTGAAAGCTTCAAATGTCTAGCTAGTCGGGAAGTCAGTTAAAAATCATTGCAAAATGTGTACTGGTAACGCTGCTGAAGGCACCACGGATCCGAAACAATTGGCTAAAAGTATTTTAAAAATGCATTTTCGCACTGTTCTGAACTATTCTGAAAGTTTCAAATGTCTAGCTAGTCGAGAAGTTAAATAAATTTTCTGTTGGAACCATACAAATGCTGCCGAGGGCACCAGTGGCCCTCAACTATTTGCTAAAAATATTTAAAAAATGCATTTTCACTGTGTTCTGAGCTATCCTGAAAGTTTCAAATGTCTAACTAGTGAGGAAGTTAGTTAAAAATTGATTGCAAGATTTGTACAGGTAACGCTGCCTAAGGCAGCAGGTATCTTAAGCAGTTGGCTAAAAGTATTTTAAAAAAATGCATTTTCACTGTGTTCTGAACTATTCTGAAAGTTTCAAATGTCTAGCTAGCTGGGTAGTTAAATAAATTTTCTGTTGAATCATATAAAAGCTGCTGAAGGCAACATGTATCCGAAACAAATGGCTAAAAATATTTAAAAAATGCATTGTCAACGTGTTCTGAGCATTTCTGAAAATTTCAAATGTCTAGCTAGTCAGGAAGTCAGTTAAAATTCGATTGCAATATTTGTCCAAACAATTTTTGAGTTAAAGTTTTTTGTTACTTTATGGCCAAAAGCTTTGTATTTTTGGTCATTATGAACCTAATTTTCTTAAATATCTCCAAAACGGAAAATTATACAAAGTCCAAAAAGGGAGGTGCACAACTGGATGTTATAACAAACCTATGTACCAATTCGCAACTTTCTACGTCCAATCGTTTTTGAGTTATGTGACACACACACACACATGCGTACTACGTCACGAAAAATCGTGTAAAGTCGCTTATATCGCTAAAACGAGAGCTCGTGTTAAGACGACACTTGCAGGTGTACAACTAGACATCATGACAGTCACACATATAAATTGGCAACATTCAGCGACCATTCGTTTTCGAGCAATGTGAAATACAAAATCCATTTCGCAAATCGGGATTACTATAATTCCTTATACTTTGTACTTTGAGTACAAAGTATAATTCCTTATACTTTGTTGGAAGTAAAAAATGGTGCAGAATTTTATGAAACCAACTAGAAATTTTCAAGGAATTTGAAAAAATAATAATTGTTGCCTGTACAAAAAAACAAAAACAAAAAAAAACAGTATTTTGCAATGAGCAAAATTATGTCTCATATTCTAATAAGATGATATACAAAGTTTTATCTGAAAAACTTCCAGGTGTGATCTGAAAAAAAAAAAACTATCTTGCCAAATTTTCTGCCTGGGTAATGAATTCCATTAAAATCTACCAAAATTGGATATGGAATATACATTTGGATTTCATCCAAGTTTTATAGAAGTTACATACAATCAGCATAACTGATGCATTTTTCTTTTTTTTTTTCTTTCTCTTTTAAGCATTTTAATGCACTTATTTTAAACAGGGAAGCCAAAAGCATTGGCCATGCTTTTTATTATGCAAATATTAATTTTAGACAAAAATATACAGGTATTGATTTTAAGCATATATTTTTAAACCCTGATATTGAAAATCAATATCACACTTATGTTTAAAATTAATCTCTGCATTATAAAAAACAAGGTCAATGCTTTTGGTTCCCCTGTTTAAAATAAGTGCATTAAAATTCTTAAAAGGAAAGGAAAAAGAAAAGAAAAATGCATCAGCTATGTTGATTTTACGTAATTTCTATAAAACCTGGATGAAATCTAGATGTATATTACATATTCAATTTTGGTTGATTTTACATGATTTAGATGAGATCTGGATGTATATTTTACATCCAAATCTAGTTGATATTACATGAAATGGCTGAAAACACAATGTTTCATTTACATCCAAATTTGGTTGATTTTACATGAATTGGACAAACTCTGAATGTCTTACATAACAAGTTGGTTGATATTACGTACCAACTAAGTCTCATTTGGGGCCATGTTACAACTTTGCTTGTGACATTTCAACCAAAAATCAACCAAAGCAGATAGCAAATTTCAACGTAATGGGACGTGATATTTGATCGCGATTACGTAATATCAACCTAATCGGGATGAAGTGTGTTGTGTGGGTAAACGTATTTTGGAAGTGGAAGGAAGGATAGTTTGTTTTGTTTGTGTAAGCGATTTGATGGAAAAATTTGTAATTATTCATTTAAAACATATTTATATTTTTTCAAGTTATTCATCCTTTTGATTTGGATACTTTGAAATTGAATAGATTTTGTTTGATGAATATCTCGCGGGTGTATTGTTTATAGGATTGCTGCAACTTGATTATTGTATCTTTAAGACTACTTTTATTTGCTATATATATTTTAATCGTCTCATTATATAATACTCTCCAAAATTTATTGTAAACATAAATTAAATTTATAACTTTTAAAATGAAAAATCTACATAGAAGTATTTTTTGAATAAGTTGAATGTATATCTTTTTCTTTCATATACAATCTTAAGTGTGCCTGACATTAAGAGTCAGGCTAATTCAGATTAATTTTACTATATAGCTGTTGATTCGTAATAAGGCAATTCCACGGAAATGTCAACCTAAACGTCAATATTTCAAATTTAACAAAATTTTGAGTGTGATACTTACATATTTTTAAAGCTTGTAATATATATTTTAGTAGCGTGAAGTTTGAATTATATGAATTGTTTTGTAAAAAGGGGTTCGTCCATGTGTTTTCAGATTAGGATATTTAAGAAATGGACTTGCATAAAATGCTTAAGTATGTTGCTTGTTACTTGTACATGTATAATTTTAAATATTTAACTGTTTAATTATGTATATATATTTTGTTAATTAAAAAGGAAAGAAAGACAGATTAGTTTTGTGTTTGATTTAATTAAGGCTTTTTTATTTTGGAAAAGAAAAAAAAAAGAAAAAAAAAAAAAAAAAAAAAAAAGAATGATTTAACAATTTTGTCAAAAGTTTACTCTTTAATAATCCTCTTGTAAATATTAATTTTACATATTTACTTAACGTATTTGAAGCTGGTTGCTGATAAATTAAATTAAAAAAGAAACAGATTACGTTTAGATTATGAATTATCGTTGTTCTATTGAAATACCGTGTAAACAGATAAAAGTAAGCTTAATCGCAAATTTATCATCTACCACTTGTATTTAAATTAATATTTAATGCAGTATCTATAAATAAAGGTTAATTTGCAGAAAATTAGGCATTAAAAAGTTTAAAAGTACTGTGCAAAGCCCTGTTTAAAATATAATCTATAATATTTATTGAATTAGTTAAAGGCAGACTATTTTGTGCTACACATGCTTTACAAATTTTTTTGTTTTTAAAATCAACCCATGCCAAATGTGTTTTTAATTTTAAACATTCAGGAATCATTCCTCTTTTTGAAATAAATGATAAAATGCTCTTAAAAATATTTTATTTCTTTTTGATTTCGAAAATTGGGCATTTCTTAGCTTAAATAAACACATTATGTTTTATTAGAGAAATTTCGGACTCCTCATTTTGAAGAGAATTTCAAAGATTTAATTTGATGTCTACCTTGATTATGTTAGTTAAAAAAATATTTTTATTTATTTATAAACATAGTGTTTTGTAAACTTTTTGAAAAAAAAAAAAAAAAAAATACTAACTATAATAACTTAAACTTTTTAATAAGGAATTATGACAAGTTACTGTACATGTAAGAATATAATTATAAATTTTAATTACATGGTAAAAGACCTCATTTTAAAAATTAGTAATCTATAAAATAAGAATACACCTATTGATTTTACTATAGCTGAAGTCGAAGAATCCATAGCCTAGTGTAGGGAAGGGGCCGGCACCTGGAAAACAACTAAACCCCTACACAATGCAGCTATGGACGAGACTCCAGGTGTCAGGTTGAAAATCAACCGTCAATCTTTGAGGCTCCAAGGTCTTGTATCCCGCAATGGGCATACGGACAGGGTTCCCAAATTGGGGACTTATTGCGCCGCTGGGGACTTTCAAAATTGTGCTAGGGACTTTTAGAGACTTTTTCAAAGTTTTGCTGATTTTTTTTTTTTTTTCTTTTTTTCTCTATGCTTCACTTTTCCTGCAGTAATTAAGCATCTAGTTTGGATATTTAGAATAGTACTGAGTTCTAATATTAGACGGAACATTGATTGCGCGATTTTTCATCTGTAGAAACAGAAAACTTATCACATCCGAGTGAGACTTCTTGGACAAGTCTCATTTTAAGGATTTTATTTTGAAAACTTTCATTTTTTTTTTTTTTTTTTTTTTTTTTTTTTTTTAGGACTGAGGGCCTATTAGTCTCAATCTGGGATTTTTGCGTTGTCGATTTCGATTGTTGGACATTTGTCGAAATCTAAAATTTATCGAAAATATAATTGAATAATTTGAAAGCGATGTTATAATTTGAAAAAAGAAAAAAAAAAAAACTAATAGTCTTCCGTCCTAAACTAAATTCTGCTTTTGCCAGAATGTCATCAAAATCTTTTTTATTATTATTATTATTGAAAGAAAAAGAAAAGAAAATTAATAATAATGAGTATCGTTACAAGCGATATCGAAAAAGTTTTTTTTTTTTTTTTATAATTTTGAATTAGGAAATAAAAAGTGCGCGTGAAATAATATGAAATAAAAAATAAGTAAAAAAATGAATTTTATGATTTAATGTTTTTGTTTTTCTGGGGCTGATCATGCATATAAAAAATGCGTATTCAAACGAGTCGAAGAAGGAAGCGAAATAAGTATTGAGTTATATTACGATAAATACAATATATAACATGATACGATATATTAGACCTATCGTCCAGGGTTAGTAGGCATTTTCGTTGAAAGAAATAGTTTGTTCGTTTGGTGCAACTTGCACATTAGTCACGTGAGGTACAGCTTTCATATTAGTCCCTTGAGGTACAACTTTCACTTTAGTCCCGTTAGGTACAACTTGCACATTTGTCCCCTTTAAATATAGTGACCAGCGAAGCTGGCAAAGCATTCGTTGATTCACTACCTCAGTTGATTTTATATATATATATATATATTATGTATGAAAGCAAGAAAACTAATATTTAATACTAGCAAACCCGTGCGACGTTTTCGCAAATTGTTTCTTTTCTTATTTTTATTTAAGACAGTTTGTACTATTTCCTTCAAACGACGTCGTTACCAATTTTCATCTATCACCTTGAATGAACGTGAAAACATTTATTTAAATATACAACGATGAATGTATGGCTAGTCGTATTATGATAGGTAATCAGAAGGTCTTTAACATCCATCACACACTAATTATAAAAAGCGATACTAACCATAACTATATTTAATTAATAACAAAGCAACGCAAAACAAGATACAAGATATGTGTGTTACAATGGCGGTATTGCGCCAGTAGAATACAAACCAAAACTGTTTAGATACGAAAACAGTTAATATGACAGTTAGCTGCCAAGAGAACAACACCTACGCAGAGGTGTGTTCAGTAGTTCAGTTTGGGGTGCGTTCAGTTTCTGTATTGGGAGCGATTCGATCGCTACACCATCTCCCCTCCTGGAAGAAACAAAGTCTAAAAAAATAATAAAAAAGTTAATAGTTTATATATACAGTTTCAGTATATTTCTTTGGGAAATGAACACGACGTCCACAACGTGTCTGTACGACGGGTTTTGGTATGTCCGGAGGATCCACTGATTGTTTTGGCAAAGTCTCATCTGCAGAGGGATCAGGTTCCTGGCTAAGAGGTGTAGTGTCCAGTTTGTCATCCGTAGAAACAGATGTAGGTTTAAGCTGATCATCTGAGATAAGATGTGCAGGTTTCAGCCTGTCAATTGAGACAGTGACTACTTTGTGGTTGATGCGGAGGGTATACGTTTTTGCTCCATGTTTAATCACCTCATGAGGGCCTGTATATGGAGTATGTAATGATGGTTTAACTGCATCAACTCTAAGAAAAACATGTGAACATGTTTTTAAATCTTTAAATATGAAAACTTGTTTCTTGCTGTGATTTGAAGTGGACTTGGAACTAAGTTGATGAAAATGATTATTTAATTTTTGGAGAAAGTCATTGTCAACGTGGGTATTGTCATTTGCAGTAAAAAATTGTCCTGGCAAACGCAGATTCTGTCCATAAACTAATTCAGCTGATAAACAATTAAGGTCTTTTTTGAAGACAGTGCGTAACCCTAATAAAACAGCAGGTAAAGCAAGTGTCCAATGGACGGAGGTGTGGCACATGATGGCTTGCTTTAAAGTACGGTGCCATCTCTCTATAATTCCATTCGATTGTGGGTGGTACGCCATTGTGCGAGTTAGTCTAATACCAAAATTTTTTGATAGAGCCCTAAACAAATCTCCACGAAATTGAGGTCCTTGATCTGTAGTTATACTTTCTGGTATTCCAAATCTTGCGAACCATCCGGTGTAGAGTGTCAGTTTTTATATCCGAAATTGGAAAAGCTTCAGGCCACCGTGTACATCTATTAATACAGGTAAGGCAGTATGTAAAGCCCTGTGAAGATGGCAATGGTCCAATAAGATCGATGTTTATGTGTGAGAAACGTGCATTTCGTACTTTAAATTCCTCTAAGGGTGCAGATACATGGCGAGAAATTTTTGCTTTTTGACAAGCGATGCAAGATTTAGCCATTAATGCAACCTCTTTTTTTATACCTGGCCAAATAAAACGTTCTGTAATTAGTTTAACTGTTGTTTTTACACCTGGGTGAGCTAACCCATGTATAGCATTGAAAACAGACTTACGGAATTCTTGAGGAATATAGGGTCGAACGTTATTAGTTGATGTGTCATAAAAAAGTTGCAAATCACTGTTTGGGATGTGTAATTTTTGAAATTTAAGATCAAATTCATTATTTTCAAGAATTTTTTTAAGTTCTGGATCGTTATCGTGACTTTTTGCAATTAAATTAAAATCAATGGCATCAGGATATTTAACGTTGCATATTCTAGAAAACGTGTCAGTTACAATATTTTCTTGACCGCTCACATGGCGAATGTCAGTAGTAAATTGAGCAATGAAGTTTAATTGATTGACCTGTCTGGGTGAAAGGGTGTCATATTGCTTAGTAAAAGCTTTTAGTAAGGGTCTATGATCAGTGAAAATAGTGAAATTTCTCCCCTCTAGTAAATAGCGAAAATATTTTACTGTCGCAAATATTGCCAAAAGTTCTCTGTCGTATGCACTATACTTAACTTCAGTTTCACTCAGTTTCCTAGAGAAAAAAACTAAAGGTTCCCAAGCTTCTCCCGTGTGTTGCTGAACACAAGCCCCATCTGCTTTATCCGAAGCATCACACATTAGTGCAATAGGTTTGCTAAGATCCGGGAGAACTAAATTAACAACCTGAGTAAGTGTTTGTTTACACTGCCGATATTCAGAGTTAGAAATGTCGGACCATACCAAAGGTGTTTTATCATTTTTCTTGCTAGTACCTAGCATGGCATGTAAATGAAGCTGCATTTCGGCTGCATGAGGCAAAAAACGTCTATTGAAATTTAAAATTCCCAGAAATCGACGCAATTCATTTACAGCTTGGGGTTTTGGATAATCTATACGATAGCTTGAACCTTTTCAGGCAAAGGAGCTATACCAGATTTATCAATAAGATGTCCAAGAAATGTAACTTTGTCTGAAGCGAATGTGCATTTGGATAAATTTACAGTTAAATTATGATCCGCAAGCCGTTTTAGAATAGTATTAAGATGATTAAAGGAGGATTCAACTGAGGAGGATGCGACAAGAAGATCATCGATGTATACAAAACAAAAATCGAGATCAGAGAGTATTTGGTCCATATAACGCTGCATAGTCTGCGCAGCATTGCGTAGGCCAAAAGTCATGAAGTTAAACTCGTATAAACCAAAAGGAGTAATTATTGCAGTTTTGGGAATGTCTTCCTTATTCATTTGGATTTGGTGATGAGCTTTCTTTAAATCCAATGTGGAAAAAATTACTTTGCCGTGTAAATTCGAAGTAAAGTCATGAATATGGCGAATTGGGTATTTGTCGGGTACTGTTATAGCGTTTAAAGCATGGTAGTTGCCGCATGGGTGCCATGAACCGTCCGGTTTTCGAATCATGTGTAATGGACTGCTCCAACAACTTTTTGATGGGCTACAAATTCCCTTTTGCACTAAATGTGTAAATTCGGATTTTGCAGCGGCTAATTTGTCAGGAGCTAAACGTCTGGCTCTAGCAGCAACCGGAGAACCTTTAGTTTCGATAACATGCATTGCATTAACACATTCAGAATCACTCGGTGATTTAGGAACATCTTCAAATACAGAATGGTACTTCCTTAATAATTTATCAAATTGAATGATATCATGCAGAACAGTTATTTTTGGTACGGGTTCTGAAGAAATTTTGCCGAAAGAAGTGACCAGTGTTAGGCCATCTATGAGTTTTTTTTTTTTTTTTAAGTCAACAATAATTCCATAATGATGTAGGAAATCAGACCCTAAAATTGGTCGGGAGACCTCCGCAACAGTAAACGTCCATGGCAAAATTCGACGTAAACCTAAATTTAAATTTACGGAACGTTTTCCATGTACGTTAATTTTTGTGCCATTTGCAGCAACTAGCTGAAAAACCGAAATTGGTTTACGGCGTTCATCGGCTGTCGGTGGTAAAACTGATAAATCGGCGCCTGTGTCAATCAGCAGGTTTATACCCAAAGTTTTTTCAAAAACCACTAGGCGACAATTGTTCTGGCCATAGGCGTTTGTCGCCGCCCACGCTTGGCCCTCTAGTTTTCCTTCGACATAAAATGGCATGGCTGTGAACATTTTGTTGATTTAACACCGAATTTCTTATGATACCAACAAATAACTTCACGCCTAGGGGAATGAGATTTTCAATCGGAATTTCGACTACGTGTTCTATTTTGCGAACAAATTTTAAAGAGTTTATCAATATTTTTATTGATTTCATGAATTTGTTGTTGCAATCATTTACTACCAGTGGCGGCTCGTGCAAATTTTCACAGGTGGGGCCCGATCCATCGTATGATGCGTAATTTAACTTTAATACTATTCATTATTCAAACATGAAAACAAACATTATTAAAATGGGATGTAAAATTAAATTTCGGATTTTTATTTATTTTTTTCTTTTTATGATGACGAATTTCAACACTATGGAAAACATTGCATAAAATTATCTCAAAAATAGTTTTATAAATACAATTGAAAAATTCTGCAATGTTCTGATCAATGGAATATCAAAATCTAAATATCTGGAAGCTAGTAGACGGAAATTTCCAAGTTCGATACCAGATCACTTTCGTCGACATATACATTTGGAGTTTACTATGGTTTGCTCCAAAACTCAAATAAAACGGGATATGTAATACTTAGAAACACTTTCTATAGAGAGTACACCACTCAGGTCTAGGACCCTCTTTTAGTCAACTGGCTTTAACCCTAACACTACACACCATTAAAATTTAAATTCAAATGTCTCAGAGTGTAATATTATTTAGCTTACGCTAATTATATCCCTAAATCTTTTAATTATAGAATTCCAAGTGTTATATTCATGTTCCTTATCTATTTGAATTTAGAAAGTCATGATTAATGTAATGTGGATACATATTTGAAAAAAAAAAAAAAAAAAAAAAAAAAAAAAAAAAACACGTTTCTCATTTAATTTTAGATAATTTAAATTAACTTTCAATAAATAAAGAAATAAAACGGGCTACCATCTTAAAAAAAAAAATAATAATAAAGAAAAGAAAGAAAGAAAGAAAATATAAAGAAAAGAAAATAAGGAAAAAAGAAACATATTGCGGATATTTCTGTTAAATCGCATTTAAAAGAAAAATTCTTTAATAATAATAATAAATCACAATTTTATGCAACTATTTAATCCATTTATCCATGTAAATCCATTAATTATTTATCTAAAAATTTTACAATTTATTTACATAAAACTTTTAACACACTATTCTGAAAGAGAGAGAAAAAAAATCGCATATTATTTTTATTCCCCCCCCCCTCTCATTTAAATTCAAAACACTTTAGTTAAAGAGGTCTTAAATTCTCATACAAGCTTTTATCTCAAAGGCTAGTCTAAAAAATATTTTTGACTATTACCAGATTTCTTTTTTTAAACACGAAAATTTTAAACTGTCATATATAACTCTAAAAAATTCACCGAAAAATCAATGAGGAAGCAAAAAAAAAAAAAAAAAAAAAAAGAAAGAAGAAAAGAAAAACGTAATGCAGAAGTCGCCAAATATTACTCATGGTTAACAGACAGTTTTTTCCCCTATAGTTTTGTTCGAAAGGGCCAGGACTCTGCTGGCCCAACGACGAGAAAATTACAGCGTGCTTAAACTGATAAAGCAATTAGTCGCCAAATATGTCAACCCGATCTTCTAGTAGAATAAACTGTACAAACAAACACGCCGATTTCGGGCCGGCTGAAAAAGGCCCTATTCTCTTAGATAAGGAAGGGGAGTCATTAGTGATCTGTGACAGCTGAAAAAATAAATTGACAAATAAATGATAATGAAAGAAGAGTAAGAAAAAATTAGATAGACGTAGTTATTTTGTATACATGTTTTTGAATAGTTATAAAAATAAAATTATTATTATTATTATTATTATTATTACTATTTTAATCGAGAAAAAATTTAGGTGGGGCCGTGCTCCGCTGGCCCTTCATGTAGAACCGCCACTGTTTACTACATTATTTATAGCAAGATCATTTCCTGTTTTAGGCTGTGTTTCGGCTAAGTTAATTGAGTTAGAATATGTAACGTCGGCTATCCTGTCTGCTACTACAGCTAATTTTGATAGCTCAATACCCGAAGTAGCTAAAATTGCTTGCATTTGTGATGGCAAGCGCTGAAGCCAAAGAGATTTTAATAGATCATTCCCCACCTTACTGCCGGCTAAATCCTGCATCTGCCGAAGTAACACTGACGGACGTTTATCGCCTAAGTCAAGATCTTGTAACAGCTTTTTTAATCGACGTTCTTCGGAGTCAGTGTAAACCTCAATTAATCTCGACTTTAGTGCCTCATAAGAATTAGAAGAAGGAGGAGAAGTGATAATATCACTCACCTGGCTGAGTATATCCGTTTTAGTAATTCCGACTACGGTATGATATTTAGTAGTATCCGCTGTGATTTCAGCATTTACGAATTTGCTCTCTGTTTGCGTGAACCATATTCACACGTTCTCTTTCCAGAATGGAGGTACCTTTACCGAAACTCTATTTACTGAAGCCGGTGTAACACCTTCGTTGTCGGATGGCATCTTGAATAGCGAACACAATAGAAAACAATAAGAATGATGTTAAAAATATGCGGGTCACCACTTATGGCTAGTCGTATTATGATAGGTAATCAGAAGGACTTTAACATCCATCACACACTAATTATAAAAAGCGATACTAACCATAACTATATTCAATTAATAACAAAGTATCGCAAAACAAGATATGTGTGTTACAATGGCGGTATTGCGCCAGTAGAATACAAACCAAAACTGTTTAGATACGAAAACAGTGAATATGACAGTTAGCTGCCAAGTGAACTACACCTACGCAGAGGTGTGTTCAGTAGTTCAGTTCGGGGTGCGTTCAGTTTCTGTATTGGGAGCGATTCGATCCCCACAAATGATTGTATCTGTCCGAATTATAAGATTTAATCAAAAATTGGTTCACTTACTTTAATCAGGACAAAATCTAGTTAGCGCCATATTTTTTAATTCAATTATTTGCACAATTGGTTTAAAAGATATTAAATAAAAACTCCATTTTAACTTTGAAATTACTAAAAAGAAAAAAAAAAACAAATTGATTCTAAAAATAAATAAATAAGTAAATATATTTCTTTTTATGTCGAAAAAAATAAAAGAAACGTGCAAACTTTTTTTTTTTTTTTTTTTTTTTTTTAAATAATTAAAATGAAATTGAAAAAGATCGTGCTAAAAAAAAATGGAATATCTTTTGTAAAGGACTCTTTGGTGAAATTTAAAATTTGCCCGGAAGTAGCTTGAAAGTTTTTTGTCAAGTTTTTTACTTGCGCAATTGCGATGGCCATTTTATCTCATTGCCAAAATGATAAAAAAAATTTAAAAGCTACCAAAGATTTTCTATGCTGAAATTTTACCAAATAAATTTTACCAAATGAATATAGTAACCGATGCTAGGGAATGAAACACAGTTACTGCATGCATTTATATGGAAGAATAGATTAAAATAAGTCTTGCCATACTAACTTAAATTCTATTTTGTGCAGAATTTTATATATAATACTTAGGAAACAAAAGCAAACATAGGTTGTAGTTTTTTTTTTTTTTTTTTTCAGTGCTTTAAAAAATAAAATAAAATTATTTTACAATTAACGTCAATGGATTTTGATGAAAAGAAGCCCTCTGTTTTGAATTTGTAGCTATAAAGAATTAATTAGCATAATTAATTTGATTGCCATGAATAAATATATTCATATATGATCCCTGTTCGGTTTTTAATTTGACTAACATTGGAGGAAAGACAAAAATCTTCAAATTTTTCGGCCCAATCAATGATTTTGAAATTATGAACGTAATGATTTTTAATGTGCACAAATGATTTAATTCTATCATAATGATTTTAATTTATTTCACTTAAAATTTAAATGTGGAAACTAAAATTTCTATTATCTAACTAAAATGAATAGGTTAGTAAACTATTTCTGCGTTTTTATTTATTTATTTATTTTAAGAGTTAAGCAAAATAATTAGGAGGTACGTTTTTAGATTTTCGATACATACAATGTTAAAGAAAGACTAAAATTAGAGCAAGGGGTCCAAATTTCTGGGGACAGTCCCCATTTTCGGTAGTTTTTTTTCCCCCTCCCACATGAACTAGATTTCTATGCAAAGCTTTCGTCGAAATTTATAATTTATTGGGATGATTGTCACTCGTTTAAAGTATTGCTTTGGTCTCCATCTCTTAAATTGAAATTAGAGGCACCACTAATTTGAACGCACTTTGCCTTTCGAAAAATTTGGTTGCCTTAAATTAGAGCTAAAAATTTGGGGACTTTTTAACGGGATTTTTAAACAAAATTTAGTGACTTTTAGGGGATTTTCAACTCGAATTTAGGGGCTTAATTTTTTTGGAGTTGGCAACCCTGATTCAACAGTTGCAGAATCATTTCCAGAATTTTGTCATGAAAATGGTTTTGTTATTGTGAAATTTCCAGGAAAAAATTAGGAAAAATCGGGAAACTATCTTTGTTTCTGAAGTTGAAATCATGTGTTTGAAAGAAAAAGGAATGAAAAGCGTTGTTTATAAAGAAGATTGTGTTGCAAAATTCCGTTACACTGCTCCAAATAATTAAGAGACGTTATGAGTTTGGTAAGAAATAACCATGTAATTGACAATACATTTAACAAAAATCAAAGAAAAGAGATTAAAGGGAAAATTTATAATTTTTACAAATTGAAAAATATGAAAATTTTATCTGTGTCATAGAAAACGGCGTATTGTAGATAAAGAATGATGAGTGACCTGAAGCATTCCTACTATAGGAGGAGATTAAAAACAATTATAACAATGTTGAATGTTTTGAAAAAGCGAACACGATGTCTCAGCAATAGTGCTTAGACTAATCGGTAGCCAGGACAACCATGCTCGTTCAGAGGAGGAGGGGGGTCAAATGTAATACATTGTAACGGAATTTTTGTCAAAGTGTCATTATCAGACTATGGAATTGGTTTTTGAAAACTGAAAATGTTCGCCAAATACCAGCAGATGGTCGTACGTCTTCAACAATACAAAATGGGGAACGGTATTTAACATTACATTCTTGCATTACATTCTTAACATCATTCTTGCAAGAGAACTTTAAGAATCAGACTTTAGACTCAAACTGTTCGAAATCAACTGCATCACTTGGGTTTTTATGCTGACAGACGTGTTTGTGTTCGTTAACAGTGGACCAAAGTGTTGCCCGCACAAGAGCATCTCGGATGGGGACGAGATGAGTGGAGCAACGTTCTCTTCAGTGAAAAATTAAGCTTTAAAGTTCAATCTAATAGTAGGTGGATTATCATCTCGAGTGAGTCCGGTATTCGTAATAATCCTGCATTTGTTCATGAAAGCATATGATTTGACGGAGGGAGTGAGACGGTCTGGACCGTTATTTCTATGAATGATCGCACCGACCTGTACCTCAACAAAAATGGAGCATTAATGGATTAGCCATATAGGGATGAGATCCTCTGATCTACTACGGTTATTTAGGCTGAAACAATGGTGGATGTGTTCATTCTCATGATTGAATATTCCAGGCCACATCGTACTCACCTAGTGGACAATTCCTTTTCCACGAAGGAATCCTAGAAATGTATTATCCAGCATGTTCCCCATATAAGAACCCAATAGGGCATGTTTTATACAAGTTATACAGATGTATTGATAGTTGCTGATATCCCTCTGAAACAATTATGTAGCTGGGAAATTCTCTTCTACAGGAGTGGGAGAGAATACCATGGTCCCTCTTTGATAACTTCATTAATTCCATGCCTCATAAGTGTTTGACATTGATTTTGGACAGGGAAATCCATACCTATTGAAGCGAATTTCTATCCGACAAATTACATATTTTGATTGTTTGTATAATATGCAAAATTTGTGCTTTTTTCGTTTACTGACAAGTACTGTCAAAAAATTTAACTATTCTATGTTATTTGCTTCTTTTTCTTTATCATATCTTACAATATCTATACATCATCATAATATCCCCTAATTGCTTTAAGCAGTGTAATTTAGGTGAAATACTCTTAATGGTAAGAGTGTGGAAATATATTTTAATTTTCATTATTCGATAACATTCCATTTTTTTTTTTTTTTTTTACAAAGTAAGTGTCAGTTAGGTATTTTAATTTATTGTAAATGCGGTACTTTTTTAAATAGCCATTTGATATAAAATTCAAATTCTATGTCTATTTGTTTTGAAATGTTTAAAAGAATTTGTTTCTAGAAACAAGTTTTCCCGAATAGAGGATGTAGTGTCATCATAGTTTGGATGCTGCATTTGTTTTTTCACCATTGTTAATATATATATATATATATAACATTTAAGAATTCTTTATAAGAATAAAATAAATGTTATATGTTACAAAGAATATAAAAGTGGCATTTATTTTGATTCAAAACATTAATAAAAAGAAAAAAAAATGTATTTTATCAAAAAAAAAAAAAAAAAAAAAAAAAAAGATTAAGTCCCCTAGTTTTCCTTATGTTATTAACAAGTAAAATTGTTTTTATATTTACTATATTTGTCTCAGTACTTTAAAAATCTGATGTGAAACAACCACACGACTTCTGTTACTCACTATTAAGCGTATTATATGCATTTTTTAGCGATAATGTGACCAGAAGAAACAAAATTAACGAAGTAGATAACAAAAAAATTTCCGGTAAGAGAAACTTAATATGTTTACATATCGAGCCAAAAAATGAGGAAAAAAAAACTGTTAAAGTTATTTTTTGAAACACTAATTTCCAAGATCTAAAACTGACCTACCTAAGCTGGATGACTGTTAATTTTCTGTAATAACCACGTAATACATGAGAAAGGATATCTAAAATGGATTTATGTGACAATTTTCAAGAAAATCTTTAGAGCCATTTTTGAGATTACAACTTTTACCAAATTTTGGCATACTCAATTATTGACCGGAAAACAATAATTACATACAAAAGGATATTTGAAAGGAAGTTAATATGGCGAGTTTGAAAAAAATCCGCACAGCAGGTTTTTAAAAGCACACACTTCTGAGACCTGAAATTGAGCTATCTATACAGGAAGCTTATCAATTTTCCTGAACTAACCAACTATATCATTCGAAAGAACATCTAATAGAGTGTTTACATATCAATTTTGAAGAAAATCGTTAGAGCCATTTTTTTAAATACGGACTGACGGTCCCACTTCCGGTTTTTCAATTTTCACCAAAATTTGTAAATTTCATCTGTACATTGAATCTGTCTCAATTCTGAAGTTTCGTAGTTCTGTCTTTATTAGTTTCGGACATATGGTAGCTAGAAGATTCCCCACATGCACAAACACACACATACCAATTGCCAAAAACTACTTTTGGACTCGGGAGACCATTAAACGCATTAATCAGGTGAAAACTCAATGTCAAATTTTTGGACCGAATAAAATACTTCCTTTACCTACGGTTGTCGGTAATAGAACTAATAATTTTACATACGTAAACAGTTCGTTGATATATGAGAAGTGTGTAATTAATACGATAGTAGAATTATGAATACTTAGTATAATTTTTCTACAAATTAGCTTTAACTTCATTATCTTTTGGTAAACTGCGTGCTTAATATGATTCTCTGTTTAATCATGCTTGGTTTATCTTCATAAACACTCTGCTAGGCACTATCATAAGTAAATAATTCTGTCAGTTTATTGGAATTGCAATTATTCAGTTTGAATTTTAAAGGGTGTGTATATAAATTTATTCAGCAGTTTTAAATAAATGTTGTTGCGAATAATACAAATAATGTATATTTTAAATAAATATTTAAGCTGTAAAAGATGAGATTATTATAATGTTACTTGAATAGTTTCCGTTTAAAAATTTCCGTAATGTTTGCTTGAGTAATATTTGCTTGAGTTATTATTATTATTATTATTATTATTATTATTATTACTATTGTGCGTGTAACATATAGTGTTTAACCTAACATGGAGACACAATGACATATAGTAACGAAATCCCAGACATGGACAATAAATGTGTTGGTTATGATAACTTAATAAGTTTTTTCTATTTCCTGTCTTCATTTATTATTAGAAGCAAATATGTATTGTGATGTTTATAAAATATCAGTAATTTATTATTTATTTATTTATTGTTTGTTTGTTTCGTTAGTAATTAAAACTAATTTGTTTGAAACAAATTTTGAACTCCAAATTTTGTTATTTATTTGGTAAACATCGTTAAGAGCACAACAGATGAGATTGAGCTTTTTTTTTTCTTTAACGTTCTGTGCCAATGCACTTTTAGTCTGCTAATGAATTGTCTCTTACTACACATTTGCCTACTTTTATGCCCGATGAAAGGCACTGTTTTATGATTCTGGGTCTGTTTAGCAAAATTATGGTGTTGTTTACTTTTGTCATCTGTCAACTGCATTTTACTGCAAATTGCTAAAATTCTGCTGGCATAATTTAAATGTTTAAATTAATTACTCAAATTACACTTGTCTGCTTTTGTTGGACTTAGTTTTAATGGACAACTTGTGTCAAAGCATTTTAAAACTTTAGAGTTAGCACTCATTTCCCTTAAAGGCATTGATAAATATCTATGAAATGTGTAAAAATATCTATGAAATGCGTATTATTTTTTAGCATACACTTTATATATTTTGCACACGAAATTTTAACCTATAAGAATACATAAAACAGCCATTTTTTTTCCGGTGTGAAATTTGTGATATGTTATTATTATTATTATTTAATCGTTCTTCTTTAAACCTTAAATGCATAGCAATATAGATACATTTTTTTACTTTTAATTTTACCAAAACTATTTTATTGTTTTCAAAAGCAACTAGAATTTTTAACAATTTAATCCTTTATCTCTGACAATTTTCATCGTTGGCGCGCTACCTGAGTACAATTTCATTTCGGTGCGGGTGTTACGAATTACAATTGTTTATATAAAAAGTAATAAAAACATGCAAGAAAATTTTTTTTCGGTTCGAAACAAGGTAAGAGTAGCGAATAATAATTACATTTTTGCTTATACTGATAAATTTATGCAAGATAACTGTAGCCTTTATTTTATTTTATTTTATTTTAATGATGAAGAAATACATCAATATGTTTTTTGTTTGTTTGTTTTTTTGAAAAAATACTTTTGTGGAATATTTTTTTTTCCCATTACATACAATCATTTCCCGGTTGATTTTAAAGGTTATTTTGTGAACACTTTAAAACTTAACATAGCTTAAAATGTATAAATAGCAAAATCTTCGTATTATATTTGTTAAGCACTTCAACTTAGGGGTTAAGATTTTCTTCTTCAGGAATTTAATACTATTTTATGGAGAAAAGTGGAGTTGAAAAAAAAAAAAAAAAGAAAAAAGAAAGAAAGAAAGATAATAAACCAATAAAATGTACTGAAATAGGAAAAAAATATGTAATATTAAAAATACTATTTTCATTAAATGTAAAACATAAAACAATTTTCAGTTCTACGTTCTATGTGTTATATAACAGATAAAATTATCAATTGACTCATGAATTAATATAAGTTTATAAATTCAATTGTTCCGCTTAATAGGTTTTGCATAAGTATATAAATACAATTGCAGAATACGATCTTTATATCTCTTTTTTCGAATCGCGTGTTTTAAAAAAAATCATTTAAAATTTCAGTTAATTATCAAATTAAATTATATACAGGGTATTTATAAAGTCCCGGACCCATTTTGATGTTTAATAACTCATAAAATAATAAATATAGATTAAAATTAATAACATAAATGGTTAGATAGACTCAAAATGTTTCATGACCCATGTCAATGAACTTCCACGTGTGCCCCCCTTCGTCGCACGGAGAATATCAAGTCGATAGTCAATTTCACGCCAGGTAGCGGCAAGCATATCGGCATCCACAGAGGCTATTGCGGTTGTAAATCTGACTTTTAGGTCATCAATGTTCGACACTCTCCTCCTGTAAACATTGTCCTTTACAAATCCCCAAAGGAAAAAGTCCAGCGGCGTTATATCAGGTGATCTGGGTGGCCAAGGAATTGGACCTCCTCGCCCAATCCATCTTCCTGGAAAATCGTCATTTAAAGAACTACGAACGATGGTACCCCAATGAGGTGGTGTACCATCTTGTTGCAAAAAGACATGTGGCTGAAGCTCTTCTAGTTGTGGAAATACGAAGTTTTCCAACATATCTAAGTATACGACTGATGAGACCATCTTTTCTGTAAAAAAGAAATGCCCAATGACTCGGTGTCGGTCGTGCATTAGTCCACACCACACATTCTCCTTAATATCCGCTCGAATAAAACATCACATACAAAAGTACTACATAAAACAAACACATCAAAAGTAAACATTAACATTGCAATAGTTGCCAAAAACAAAAGAGAGAAAAATGGAATTAATAAGCAGACGATATTTAGAAAAGTACAGATATTTAGGCTGGAAAATGAAATTATCTGAAATTAACGATATTTACAAAAGTAAAGATATTTAAACCTGAAAAGAAAATATATGAGTTATTCCATCAATAAATGCCATAAGTTTGTTTATATCTTCATTATTTTATGAGTTATTAAACATCAAAATGGGTCCGGGACTTTATAAACATCCTGTATATTTATACTGCCTCTTCATGAGCTTATCACTTTGACCCAGTTTAGAAGTACAGTGAAACTTGAATAATTCGAACTTGTTTAATTCGAAATTTTGGATAATTCGAATATTTTACACGATCCCTTGAATTTTGTATTAAAATAATGTTAAAAAATCGTGGATAATTCGAATTTTTCATGCGATTACCTTTAAAATATTACAGTAAAATTTGTTCCCGAGATTTTACTCATCTGAAGTGCATTATCAATTTTTATAGTCTTTCAAAAGAAGGATAAGGAAATACAATAGAAGCCCCTAGCTAGTGCACCAGAAGATATGGTGCATATGTGTGAACTTCGAGGTTTTTGTGAATTGAAAGTCATGTGTAATGTAGAAGATTCTATTTTTGTATCAGATCATATTCTATGACACAAAGATTCTACTTAAAAAAGAAATAAAAAATATTTGACTATTTTTTAAAAAGTGTTGAATAATTAAGCTCGTAAAAAATATTGATTTAATGGAGGGGGGGGGGGTGAAAGGGGTAATGTAGCGGTATTCTTAGATATAAAGTTTATGTGTTAAATCTCTGATCGTAGAGTTTTAATTTTTTCATTTATCACTTTTTTTGACAAAATAGTAGGGGAGACCCGTGTACCTAGGGCCATCATGTACCTAAGGCCACTCAACTTTATTTGAATAATATTTAATTTTATGTTTTAATACTCAATTGGGCGAGTAACAACACCAATTGCTATTTTTACAACAACTTTGGAACTTTTGAGGAGAAGGTTTTGACAAGTTACATGCAGAAAACGAATTTACATGGATCGAAGTAAAATTTTGCAGCTCATCTCTTTTCTATTTTACAAATGCAAGTCAAATATTTTTTTTTCATTTCTAGTGTATAATTTTGATTGTTATATTGAGTAATAAATGAGATATTTAATTAGTCCTCTCTGCATGTTGATTATTTAGTGGAAGGCATTTTGAATGAAGGTACCAAAGCTTGTACCTAGGGCCACATAGCTGCCTTGTACCTAGGGTCAGTGTGTTTGGACCTTTTAACACTTTCGCGACCGCATTTTTTTGTCTTTGGGTCTGCCTGTGGGCGTTTTTCTCGTAAGTTACAATTTTTCGAAACAAAATTTTCCGTATTCGCATTTATATTACAAATAGATATGCATTATAATCATACTCTCTCTAATCAAAGTATTTGCATCCATAGTATATTGATTGTACATATATGAATATTGTATATATTTTTCAGAAACAAATAACAAACAAATTGCAAAAGAAACGCATACTTCTGGAGTTTCATATTTTCAAATGACGTGAATCTATGTCAGCGGTAGCGAAAGTGTTAAGAAACACAGTACAGCCTATAGTAATTGGATGCTGGCAAACCCTGGTAAACCAATCACTATATATGACGTTGCTGAAAATGTTGGCAAGTCCTATCCGTCGGCCTTTACTCCTGTAAACATTCTATCAGGCTTTCGTGTATCCGGCATATGGCCAATGATAATGAATCAAAACACTATTACTGAGGATGAATATTTAAGTTCAAATGTGACTGAAAGTCAAGATCCCTCCATAAATAATAATAAAAAAAAAATTCCAGGAAGAAAGTGAATTAACAATGATAGAAGAACTGGATGTCTCTGTTTCATGTTCTGTTGAAATTTCGAAACTTTCAATATCTAACATCTTTTCGTGTGTCATGCTTTAACAGGTACGAATCTAAGTAAAACCTTTACCTAAAGCAATACCTCCTACATCAAAGAAAAGAAGTGACCGAAAACCAGAGAGATCTAGAAATCTCAGAGACACTCCAGAAAAAAAGAAATTGAAGAAAAAAAAAACATTCTGTTAGAATATCCCAAAGAAAGAAAAAAAGAAGTGAAAAATTTCGTGTTTCAAATTAAGGCAACAACAGGATAATTATTATATGATAAATAAATATATTACTTGATATTGTTTCTTTTATAAAATACATGTTTATATGCTTATTTTCTATTCATTACAAAGTGAAATCTAGATTTGAGAGAATGGCCCTAGGTACAATGAGGTCTGGCCCCAGGTACAATGAGGGTGTTGTACCTAGGGCCACGCGTGAAGTTTTTTTTAAAAACCTTCTATTTGCTAGAATTTATTATTTTAGGTATTTATGTTAATCCCAATTGGGAGTAATTAGTCCTAAAGATATGTACCTATGAGTTTGATAATTTTAAACAGGTCAAGGGCTGAAAAAAAAGCGGCCCTAGGTACACGGGTCTCCCCTATATGTAATTCGAACTTTTGGATATTTAGAATTTTTTTCTGGTTCCTTCAACTTTGAATTATCCAAGTTCTACTGTAATATGAATTATTCACAGAAAGTAATTGAAATCTAAAGATAGCTCAAGCGGAATTTGAGAAGGTAATTACAATTATAAATCAACAAATTGTGCGAATTTGCACAAGGTTTGAAATATTATCCTCATATTCGGTACTAAATCCTACTTATAAAGCCGCAGTTGGAATTTTAATAATTAAAGACAGCAAATTATATGATTATTTGAATCAATGCCTGTACATGATATTATAAATTATATGTTTATGTTCTTCTATTATTATATTATGTCATGTAATTTAATCTAAATTATACATAATTATAACTTTGCTCTCAATAGCGAAAAATTTGATAAAAATTCAAGTCTTTTAATTAAAGCAAAAGTGGTTTGCATACTTGTTCGATTTCCACCATCCAGTCATATTCGATTCTTAACATAATTGAATTCCGCACTCAATGGCACTTTCGATTTAACTGTTTTCATCTCATCTTTACTTTTTTCTGTTCAACGGGTACGAACATCTCAACTCTACTCGAACAGAAACCGAAAAGAACAGTTTATTCTTTTTCATCCGCACGGTAGCTTGCATGCTATCTTTCACATTATTATCTTTCGCATTATTTTCGCATTGTTACTTCAGTTTATATTGTTTATTATTTATTTGCAATGATTTATCGCACCTCATGTTTTCCACACATATTTACATCTGTATTGTATGTTAAATATAGTTTTGGTTTCTGAATGAAAGAACGAGTATTTATTATTATCTTCACATCACGTCAAATAATATTTTCTGGAGGCACCGGCGAGATGTTCTGTGTGAATTTTGGCTAGCTTACAAATTTGGATATCCAAGCGCAGCTATTAAGGAATAAAACAGATAAGTACTTATTTTCCTATTTTACAAGTTTGACTTTGGTTTTTCGCATTACTCCATTACGTAGTAATGGCAAACAAAAAGAACAATGACGATGACAGTAATGAAACTATCGCTTTAGAAGATGCTGAAAAAATAGCAAAACATTATCGAGGCAGAGCGAAATCTCCGCTTACTAGAATTATGATTTTCATAAATAATGAAAATCAAATTTTTCAAAAACATGATCTCTTAAATAAACTTGAAAAGATTGAAA
Organism: Salticus scenicus; assembly: GCA_963930645.1. NCBI lineage: Eukaryota > Metazoa > Arthropoda > Arachnida > Araneae > Salticidae > Salticus > Salticus scenicus. The sequence continues at coordinate 324,796,912 of OZ005652.1, forward strand.
TTATTTATTCTGATTTTGATAAAGCCGATTCTGAATTACCTGATGAAATTTCAGAAATAGAAGAATTCGAGATAAAATATTATGAAACCAAAGCCAAGCTTTAACAAAAACTTGAAAATTTATCTGTAAACTTGCAATCTAATATTTTAAATTTTCAAAATCCTGCCATTAACACAAATGCTATATCTAGTAATTTTCGTTTACCAAAATTAAATATTTGCCCGTTTAGTGGTAATTATAAAGATTGGATGTCTTTTAAGGATTTCTATATATCATTAGTTCATGAAAATGTTAATTTATGTAATTTACAAAAATTCCAATACCTAAAGGGTTTATTAAAAGATGAACCGGCTTCTATTATTAAACACATTCCAATATCTGAGAATAGTTATCTAGAAGCCTGGGAAAAATTACTTACTAGGCATGATAAGAAAAAACAAATTATTTCTGCACTTATTAAAACCTTTATGGATTAACCAACTGTAATTCATGCTAATGCATATAACTTACGTAAGATAGCAGATACTTCGGATGAAGTAATTAGGGGATTAAAGACTATTGACACTAAAGCTACTGAAAGAGATGTATAGTTAATTTATATTTTATTACAAAAACTTGACCATAAATCACGTGAAGAATGGGCACAATATTCCGCAAAAATTGATTTTCCTACTTTAGAGATCTTTTTACAATTTATTAATGATAAATGTGCATCTATGGAATTATGTAATGAAAATGAGAGTAAAGAGAATGAGTATAAACAAAATAAGGATAAACAATTTAAGTTATCTAAGTTTCATTCTAACGTTAATTACAAATGCATTTTATGTAAAAACAATAATCATTTCTTGTTCAAATGCTTTAAATTTAAAGAACTCCCTGTTAAGGATAGAAAACAATTTGTTAGAAAGAACTCATTATGCAGCAACCGTTTATCTAATAAACACTCTATCGCTCAATGTAATTCCACTTATACCTGTCATTTTTGTAATGCAAAACATCATTCTAGTATATGCGATAATAATTTGAAAACTTATACAGCTCCGGCTTCATCTGCTGGTAATAATTTTGAAAACTGAGAATCATACAGAGCCATCTGGCATATCTCAATTGCAAACAAGTACTCATAACCATTCTATACAAACATCTTTCGCTTTACTTCCTACAGCTAGCGCTTATATTTATGATTCAATGGGTCAGAGACATGTGCTAAAAATTTTATGCGATTCGGGCTCTGAAAGTTCTTTTATAACTGAATCATGTATGAGTATTTTGGGTTATGAGAGAAAAAATGCAAGATTTCCTGTCAAAGGATTGGCAAATTCAAAGATTGCAATAACTAAAGGTTATACAGACATTAATTTAATTTCCATTCACGATTCCGATGTCAAGTTATCCATGCGAGTTTTTATATTAGATAAATTAACAGCTCCATTGCCATCAGAGAAAATAAACAAGGAACATTTTTCGCATTTAAAAAATATGCAACTGGCCGATCCCAAATTTGAAATTCCATGTAAAATTGATATGATTTTGGGATCTGATTATTTTTTTTCTATTTTACTTCTTGGTCAAACAATTTGTACTGAGAATGGTTTAATTGCTCAAAATTCAATTTTTGGTTTTCTCGTATCCGGAAAATTACCTGAATCTCCGACAAAATCTAATTCGATTTCAAATTTACATATTTACGAAACTAATATTGATAGTGAGTTAAAACGTTTTTGGGAATTAGAAGAAGTTTTTAATCCAAGTGAGAAGTTATTTTCACCCGAGGAACAGTTTGTGGAGTCACATTTTCAGGAAAATTATTCAATTAATCCAGAAGGCCGTTTTGTGGTAAAACTACCATTTTATAAATGTAAATCTGAATTATGTAATACAAAACCCGCTGCAGTTTCCCTATTATATGCAATGGAGAGGAAATTTTCTGAAAATCCGGAATTCAAACAACAATATAAAGATTTTTTATATGAATACGAACAATTAGGACACATGGAGGTAATTACTCAGAATTCGCTAAATATTTCTCAAAGGGAACAATATTTCCTACCTCATCACGCAGTTATTAAACCTTCTAGCACTACCACTAAATTAAGAGTTGTTTTTGACGGTTCCTGTAAAACTTCTGATGGTAAATCATTAAATTCAGTTTTGGGTGTTGGCCCTAAATTACAACGAGACATTTTTGAGATCTTACTTAATTTTCGATTACCGGAGATAGTTTTTTCTGCAGACGTGGAGAAAATGTACCGCCAGGTTTTAATTTCTGAGGACGATCAAAATTATCAAAAAATCCTTTGGAGATACAACCCCAATGAGAAAATAAAGGAATATAAATTGAAGACTGTTACATATGGCCTTGCTCCAGCATCCTTTTTGGCCACTAGGTGCATTAAACAAATCGCTCTAGATTATAGTCAAAATACACACGTCTCGCGCACTTTGTTAAAAGAAATATATATGGATGACTTGATATCTGGTTCAAACTCAGTTAATAGCGCAATATCAATTGCTAAGGAAACTGCTAATGTTTTGGAAGAACATGGGTTTCATTTGAGAAAGTGGAATTCCAATTCGAATAAATTCCTTACGGAATTTCGAGAAAATTGCATCACAGATACAGACTTTAAAATAATACCAAACAACAATGAAAGTTCTAAAGTTCTAGGACTTTACTGAAACTCTTTAGCAGATACATTTATTTTCAAAACCGCACTTACTCTCAAACCACCACTAACAAAAAGACGCATTTTGTCTGAATCCGCACGCATTTTTGACCCTCTAGGGTTAATTTCACCTTGTACAGTAGTGTTAAAAATATTTTATCAAAAGCTATGGTTAACAAAAGGAGACTGGGATTCTCCTATTCCGCAACAATTTGAAGAGGAGCTCATTAAGTATGAGAATTCATTCAATAAAATTAGCCAATTTTCTGTTCCTAGATGCGTCACGCTTTCATCCGATAGTACATTTGAATTACATGGTTTCAGCGATGCGTCAACACATGCTTACGCCGCTGCAATCTATTGTCGACAGACTCATGATAACAAATCAAAAGTCTCACTCTTAGTTGCCAAAACTAAAGTAGCTCCTATCAAGCAAATTTCCGTTCCCAAATTGGAACTTTGTGGTGCTCATTTATTATCTAAGTTATTTTCTTCAGTCATAAAAATATTAGAAAATTATAACTTTGACATTTACGCATGGACAGATTCAACAGTTGTTCTTTCTTGGTTATCCGTACATTCACGTAAGTGGAAAACTTTTGTTGCAAATAGAACGTCACAAACATTAGATGTTCTTCCCACAAAACATTGGAGACACGTTCCATCTAAAGAAAACCCCGCTGATATCGCTTCTCGGGGCATCGATCCTAAAAGTTTACCTGAATGCAACTTGTGGTGGAATGGCCCAAGTTGGCTACTTCTGGATCCTACACATTGGCCAAATGATGCGCCTAAGTCTAAGGAAATCGAGGATCAAATTTCGGCTGAAAAGAAAGCTGATCCCATTTTGTCTTACCATATTGATACATCTAATGATCTTTATGATCAACTATTCAATAAATTTTCTTCACTTTTTAAAATCAAACGCATTCTGGCATATTGCATAAGATTCATAAATAACTGAAAATCAGTAAGTAAAGTTCATGTCTCAACAAATGATTCTTGTTCCCCTCTTACATGTAGGGAAACTAAACACTCCGAAGAGAACATCATTAGATGGGTACAAAATAAACACTTTCACGAAGACTTAAGACACATCAAGAATCAAAATATTTTGTCTAGAAAAAGTCATTTACACTCTCTACACCCATTCATTGACCAGAACGGTCTGTTACGGGTGGGAGGTCGCTTACAAAATGCTCAATTATCATTTAACGATATGCATCCGGTAATATTGCCGTCTAAACACAAATTGAGCGACCTTATTATACAAGAGAAACATATTGCACACTTATGTTCGATTAATGTTCTCACCCCATCACATTTTCTTACAGGTGATGTCATGCTTTCACCTGCAGACGAACCATTATCCTGTAGCAGGAATCTCAAGAACCGATGGCAAATGGTGCAAAAATTGAGACGAGGTATTTTTAGAGCTTGGAAAAAGGAGTATCTCAGCTCCTTACAATCAAGGAATAAGTGGCAACATCCTGCATCAAATATCAAGGAAGGAGAATTAGTGATTATTATAGACAACAGCTGCTCACCTTTATCTTGGCCAATTGGTCGAATTACAAAGGTTCACACCGGTACCGACGGACTGGTAAGAGTGGTGTCTATAAAAACTAAAGACTGTGTTATTAAAAGAACAGTTAACAAAATTGCTGTTCTTCCTTTATATCAGGACTAGCGCCCTGATAGGGTGGAAGTCATGTTCGATTTCCACCATCCAGTCATATTCGATTCTTAACATAATCGAATTCCGCACTCAATGACATTTTCGATTTAACTGTTTTCATCTCATCTTTACTTTTTTCTGTTCAACGGGTACGAACATCTCAACTCTACTTGAACAGAAACCGAAAAGAACAGTTTATTCTTTTTCATCCGCACGGTAGCTTGCATGCTATCTTTCACATTATTATCTTTCGCATTATTTTCGCATTGTTACTTCAGTTTATATTGTTTATTATTTATTTGCAATGATTTATCGCACCTCATGTTTTCCACGCATATTTACATCTGTGTATTGTATGTTAAATATAGTTTTGGTTTCTGAATGAAAGAACGAGTATTTATTATTATAAAAATTTGATAAAAATTCAAGTCTTTTAATTAAAGCAAAAGTGGTTTGCATACTTAAGGAAAAATATATCAACAATAATTTTGAGGTGTGATATTTGACATAAATGTAATGGACAAATAACCTTCGAAGTGAATAGGCAACCATTACAGTTAAAATTTAGAAGTAAGTATTGAATAAAATAGTCCCTAAATTTAGCAACAATCACCAGAGGAGCGAAATTAAATAAGACCGCAAATGGTTAATTCTTTATATGAGAAGAAATGTACACGTGTCATAAGTAAACAAATGTACGATAAGAGAAAAAAGAATATTGGGGTTAAAACCCTTTTTCTACTGCATTATGAAACAGGTAAAAATTGTGTTTGAAACATATATTTTTAGTTACTAAAGAGCATTATTTAATGATATATACGTAAAACAATATGCATATCACCTCAACGTAGTAATTAATGAGGCTTTTGTGATGCTGTACTTTAGCGTACCACTGGTACATAGAGGTAGAAAAAAGTATTTCGACATGAAAAAGGTGTAAAGAAATATTTACTTTTTATGTTCGATATATTTTTTTTAAGATTAGTGGGATATTCTTGAAATAATATAGGAATTAATTCTAGCACACATAAAGATCGTGAAAAATATAAAACAAAAACAGCAAGTGCACTTCATAAAATCCTTTATGGAACAAAAATGTCTATATGTACCGTCTAATGCTTTGTAGTCAGATTAAAGTCAAGTACAATTGTTCCTTTTTACATTCTTCTATATGCAATATAGGGAAAGTATTGGATTCGCAAAAATTTTCGACCTCCGTTTTTTGATGGATTTACACGTTTTCGGATGTCCTGAACACGAATTGATAGTTTTTAGAAAATGTCTGTCTGTCTGTGTGTATCACGATTTTTGTGGGCACTGTAGCTCACGAACCACTGAATGAAATTTAACCAAACTTGGTATTTAGTTGGTCCCCGACATACACTGGTGCTGATTACATTTTGGGGATCAATCGCTGAACAGGTGGTGCTGTGATCGTATTTTTTTCTAAATTTTTAACATGGCAGTATAGGACAAAATTTCGTATAAATGTACATAATGAGAGTTATTTTAAACTCGTGATTGTAAAATTAATATGAATTATTGATAATAGTAGTAGTTAACTAGGAAAAAAATTTTGTGCATGTGGGGGCATCGGTTCCCCCCCTGTGTGTGTCTGTGTGGGTAAATTCTCAAGATGTGTGTCCTTCGAAAGGTCTCGTCAATACCTTTAAAACGAATGGTTGAACTATAAATCTGTGATAATTTAAAACAAAGTTATGGATTTTTTTTTTTTACTTTTTTAATTTATAAATATCTTTCACATTTCTTCTATAAACTCGATATTACACTCTTTTTAAAGTAATGGTACTTTAAAGTACCGTCAGTAAATAAAGGGTTAAAAAATAAGGGGACTTACTTCTTTTTTTTTTTTTTTTTTTTTCTTCTATCTTTTTTAGAAATAAAACTTTCTATTGAGGTTTATGTTCATACACACAAAAAACTATGAAACACAAAACATAAAAATAACTTTAATTATTATTATTATTTTCAATGTTTCGAAGGTTCTTAAAATACTGTTTGCATTTGCATTTCACAATTTTTTTAAGTATCGCGTGTGAATACCGATTAAACGTTATTTTAAAGGATTGTTACCTAAATGACTGAGTTTCATTCGGACTAACTGTAAAAATCATTTGTATTGTACATTTACATCGCCTAGAAATATGTAGTGTGTTTATCACAATATAGCAGTAATAAAAAACTATATCGTTGAAAAGAGGATATCCACGAGAGGGCATCGAGAGGTTATCAGTGGATGCTAATTATCCTGAAGATGAAGGTAATTCAGATCTAATTATCATTTCAAAAACACACAAGCAAGAATTTTCCTCGGAATCATTATATTCAATGGAAACGAAGATTCTGCCATATTTCCCAGGGCAAAGCGCGGGTTAACAACGCACGCCAATTTTCCGGAAATTAAAGGCAATTCAGATTGTATTGTAAACTTGAAAAGCAATACCCCTAGATTTTTATCAAATTCATTTGAGTATTTAAAAAAAAAAAAAAAAAAAAAAAGTTTTATCCGTCTCATTCGGAAGGGTTTGTTGATTTCTTTTTATTTACCAAGTAGCCGCCATTTTGTTTAAAAATGATGGCTACTTGGTAAATAAAAAGAAATCAACAAACCCTTCCGAATGAGACGGAAAGACCCTTTCTTTAAAAAAAAAATATTAATAGAGTTTTTTCAAATGCCTAAATAAAGTATCTGATGTAAGTTACTAATGTGTTGCAGCGAAATAGATTTCATATCTGTCATCCTTGGCGGATAATATCATGAATAATATGAAATAATACTTCGTACAATACATATTACGAAAATATACATCTGGCATGTATATTTTCGTTTTACGTTTTTGATCGCTAAATAAAAAATAAAAAAAAAATAAAAATAAAGAGAGAGAGAGAGAGAGAGAGAGAGAGAGAGAGAGAGAGAGAGAGAGAGAGAGAGAGAGAGAAACGCTAGGGACGACAAAGTTTTGAAAATTAAAATTAAAATTTTGTCAATATGACAGTAAATTAACTCAATCTAACGCATGCACATGCTAACTAATACATATGTATACCCAAATATGGGAATTAAAACCGGGAAATAATTTTCCTCGTTTTTTAGTATTTTTTTTTACAAAAAATCCAAAGGGCGATTAACATAAACACTTTTTTCTTGGCTCCACAGATGGTCAGTGATGTCACACTTTGCTTGTGTATAGAACTACATTAGCACTTTATCAATGCGTATAAAATTTTTAAATTAATTATGACATAAATTTTTGTGAGATGCATAATTTAACTTTTTATAATTTTTTAACGTTCACGTTTGATTAAATGTACTTATTTTTATGTTAAATAAAAATGAACTCGTATTTTTTTTTTTTTTTTTTTTTTTTTTTGCAACAATTAAACTGATGGAACTTACAGATAATTATAACCCTTTGTCATATAACAAACAAATAATTTGCAAGAAAAAATTATTGTGACTATAAATTCAGATAAAAACTATCCTACCACTCAAGTTAGACCAAACTGCACGCAATGTATATAAGTTATCCATATAAGTTTTTTGTCTGTTCCATATTATTTTATTCATTTTGTTTTATCCATATTGAATTTAGCCATATATGTGCTTTTTTATTAAACTGTCTACCTAGGGGGAGAGTTTGATCAATTAAAAGCAGTCTCAAGTCATACGGGGCATTTTTTCGCAGTTTAAATAATTTATTTTACAGTTTTGCTGTAAGTTTTACTTATGAATTGTTTCACATTTATTAATTTTCTCGTAAGTTTTCCTTTAGTTATTTTTGTTACATATTTGAACTTTTATATGACTGAAAACGTATATTATAATTTCATATATATATATATATATATAAATGTATATATATACAAACATACATACGTATAATTAAATCGCTACGTAACCAGATACGTTTCTGAGGGGGCGGGGGTTAACGCACCTTTCAACCTACCATTGTATCTATCTGCCTGTATATATCTGAATATATTTAATTTTAATTCATTGTCTTGATTCAATTATTTGTAACTTATATATACTTGTACCGAATTCCAAATCAAATGATTTTAAACCATATTGAAATTACTTTGCGTAACTCTCTAAACTAACTAACATTTCTATGCCTAACATTTTCTACAGAAATTGTGCTTTTAATAATTCTAATAACAGATGTTTATTTTCCTATGACAAATAGAGTGTAACAATGTTAAAAAGCACTTACAAGAAATATCCACCGTAAAGGTACAAAATTCTTTTGGGTGTCACTGTACACGAGGAACAAATATTGTGTACTCCAATAAAAACTATGTAATTTTTTTGTTGTAAATCATTGATATTTGAACTTTATTTAACATCTCTTGGATAATTACAGAATATAATCGAAATTTTTTGTTTGATCCTGTAAGTAAATTATTAGTCTATTTAAAACTTTTTATGGCTAAAATATATCTTTAAGTATCTTAATAATTTATGTTAATTCCATAGTGTTGAATAAAGTATAAGCGCTTTAAATTGCGCTTAAAAAAAAATCTGTCCATAGACTTTAACATTGCGAAATTCTTTTGTGTGTCCCTGGAAATGAGCTATAAACAACATATACATCAGTAAAAACTGTGAAATTTATTCTATATAGTTCATAAATATGACAGTTCGAAACATGACATAATTTGAAAGAATACATAAGATATGGAACACTTTTGTTAGCTCCTGTACTTCAATTATTTAGTCTGAGTACACATTTTTCATTTATATTTAAAAAAAAAGAAATATGTTTTTAAGTTTCCCAATAATGTATGCTTATTTCATTTTCTTAAATACAGTGTAATTACGTTAAAATATTTCTAAACGATATTCTGTCCATAGGCCATAATGATAAGAAATATTTTGGCGTGTCCTTGTACACGAAGCATAAAAAATATACGCATTAAAAACTATAAAGCAACCTGAACATGTATACCATTTTCTGAATGAAGTGGGAGATTTTTCCGGCCGCTATTGTCGTATATTCAAATTCTAGCCATAGGACATAATGATAAGAAAATTTTTGTCGTATCCCTAAACACAAACTACAAACAGAATGCACACCAAAAATCACGCAGCTAATTTCGTTTGTTTCATGAACATGTGTATCAATTTGCAAGTCATTCGGGTGATTTTTGCGGTGCACACGTAAAATTAAACAGACTGACACAGAAAACAAAAAGAATTTTAGTCTCCTCTAGGATTAGGCAAAGTTGAAAATCCTACATCACGATATATAACCAGCTTTATATCACGATTTAACGATATATGGATATTAGAAAATTTATTAACATTTTAAGAATGTTATTACTCTAGTGCGTATAGCATTATATGCTGTGTTTAAATTAAAAATATTTTAGAAAAATACTTTTGAATTGTAAGTCATTATAAAATTTAGCATTCAAAAGATACATCTTTCATGCCAACAACATTCAAATTATAATTTTAAATCAAGGTAAATTTTTAACACTCAGGAGATACATTTTTAATTTACAAATATTTTTATTCTATAAAATTATTAAAAACTACTTAAAACAGAAGTCACCGTGGGGAGTCAGATTCTACCCCCTTTAACGGTGGAATCTTTGCCTTACTAACTCCCAACCAACTCCAAATAAAAAATTTTGTAAAATTAAGATCGTAACTAGCCGAGATAAAGCACCATGGCGGGTGGGGTTAAGACTCTTCTTCCATTTCAATGGAGCAGTCCTTGTTATGCTAGCAACCAACCAACACCATAATTAAAATTTTGTAAAGTTAAAACCGAAACTTTCTAAGATAACACACCATGTAGAGTAAGACAATCCCATTTTCCAATGGTGCAGTCTTTGTCATACTAACACCCATTCAACTCCTGATTTAAAATTTCGTAAAGTTCAGACCATAATTTTTCGAGATAAGGTACCGTGGGTGGTAAAACCCTCCCCCTTTCAACGGTGCAGTCCTTGTCAAAGTAACACCCATTCAACTCCAAATTTAAAATTTCGTAAAAATTTCGTAAATTTCGTAAGAACATTATTTTTGAGATAAGGAACCGTTGGGGGGGGGGGGAGATTCTCCCCCCTTTCAGCGACGCAGCCTTTGTCACACTAACACCCATTTAACTCAATATTTAAAATTTCGTAATGTTTGAGTTTAATATTTCGAGAAAAGTCACAGTGGGGAGTAAGATCCCTCCTCCCTTTTCAATGGTGCAGTCTTTGTCATACTAACACCCATTCAACTCCAAATTTAAAATTTCGTAATGCTTAGACCATTATTTTTTTAGATAAGGCACCGAGGGAGGGTAAGACCCTCACCCTTTTCAATGGCGCTGTCTTTCTTTGTCATACTAAAACCCATTGAACTCCAAATAAAATTCCGTGAATTTCAGACCATTATTTTTCGAGATAAGGCACCGTGGGGGTAAATTATCCTTCCTCTTCCAACAGTGCAGTCTCTGTCGTACTAACATCCAATTAAGTTTTAATTCAAAATTTCGTAAGGATCAGACCATAACCTTCAGTCAGAACATCAGCAATTAAGATAAATCGATGTCCATGTCAGGGTAAGTCACAGCTGATTTCTATATGATGCATGTCACTAATGTTACCTTCACAATTAAAGATGTATGCATCAAAAACTGGCTAAACATAAATCGATTTAGCAATATAGAAGTAAAACCGATATAATCGAAATCAGTGTAAGCTTAAATCGATTTAACGATATTTGTATTAAATCGATATATCTTGATGAATCAATACATCGCACAATCCTAGTACCCACATGGAACCAGTTAAAGTAAGAGAAATTTGAAATCAATCCTTTCAATCGAATAAAGTGTTTAACGCTGTTATATTTTAAATAATTTGAGCCCATGGTTCATAATGATAAGGATATTGTCGTTGTGTCCCTTTAAAAATCTCTAAGCATTAGATTCATCAAAATCTATACATTTCGTGCAATGGTGACCTATAACATGCATATCAATTTTCAGTTCAATCAGTTCAATTTTAAATAATTTCAAACAATAGACTTAATGATAAAGAGTGTTTTGTTCTGTCCCTGTAAAAAAATAATTAATTAATTAATTAATAAAAATAAGAATAAAAATAAGAATAAAATAAAATAAAATAAATAGAAATAAGTGATAGATTCATCAAGACTTATACAATTCAAGCAATAGTGACCTATAACATGCATATGAATTTTCAGTTCTTTTGAATAAGGTATTTAGACGCTGTATTTTAAATAATTTGAGCCCAAAAGCCACAATAATAAAGGAATTTTTCGTTATGTCCGTGTAAAAATCTATGAGTGCTGCATTTACCAAAATCTACACAGTTCAGGTGATGATGATGAATCCCATGGATGTAAATTTCAGCTCAATCGGATAAGGAATTAAGACACTATCGCATTTTAAATGAATTCGTGACATACACTACAATGGTAAAGGGATTTTTGCTGTGTACTTGTAATATATATATATATATATATATATATATATATATGCGCTAGTTTCATCAAAATCTATGCATTCCGTGCAACGGCGACTATAATACGTATTTAAATTTTCAATACATTTGTACAAGTCATTTAGACCATATTGCACATTAAATAATTTGAACCCATAAGCCATGATGATAAATAATTTTTTGTTATGATCTTGTAAAAAAAACTATAAGTGCTAGAATCATCAAAATCTGTGCATTTCGTGCTACGGTGACCTATAACATACATATCAACTTTCAATACATTAAAAAAAGTGTTTAGATATTATCATGTTCGCTCACACACACGCACCCACACACACTCACTCATACATGCATCACAAAAAATTGTGTAAAAGCGTAGATATATTTAAAAGAGGAAATCGTATCAAAACAAAAATTAAAGGGACTCATCATTTTCTATTTTGGATTAAATAAAGTTCGGTTATCCAAAGAATCAACTCTCTGTTAATAATTCAAAAAATATATCTTAAGCCATGCAAGCATAATTTGACTCAAAACCTGTATATGAATTTTAATCAGTAGTTGAAGAATCAGTCCCTGGAAAGGGATTGTTCAGCGATGCATATTTTACTTCTAATATCATGCCATTCCCACAGCTAAGATAAAATGCCTCATTGAACAACTTCATAATGAAGCGTCATAAATGTGTGAATATTACGTGCTTACTGAATGTTTCAGTGATTTATTATGAACATTTCAAAAGGATGTTAAATTGTCTAATTCTATAAACTACTACACGACATTGCACAATAATAACGAAAATTATTATATTATTATTTATTTCTTTTTTTCTTTTTTTCTTGTTTGCATACATATATTGCAATTAATTATTTTATTTATTTTATCATTTTAAAATATAAATTTCTTTGAAACAAAAAGTACTTGGAAATCATTCTAACAAATTGATAAAATCATTCGCTTGCGTTATTTGACATTGTGTTTTTTTATCCGTTAAAAAGCTGTGATATAGTCACAATGTTCATTGTCAAACTCATAACAAGGTATAATTTTTGAATGTTTAAAATATGAAGATGCGTAGAAAAAATGTTCACTAATAATTATACATAAAAAAAAAGTGCAATTGCCTTTAGAAAGTTCGCAGACATGTTTGTTACTCTTCTTTTTAAACGCAAACCTTAACAAGTGCAACCAAACAATATTTCATGCAATGTATATCATTTTTGAATACCATAATTCAATTTTCCCACTAATCGAAAAAAGCGCGTTGTAATACCAGCACCATCTATAAAAGATAAATAAGAAGTATAAAAAATTATTTATATTTATTACTATGTATTTTTTGTTTTGAATTTCCTGCAAGTTAATCACTTAGAGAATGCTGAATGCTGAGATAGAGCTATTACACTATTCAGAAGAAACATATTTAAATTAAACTAGTATGTTGTGGCCACCACGAGACTTTCTTCTATCTTTTCCTATACAAATTCACTCAGTAACAATTAAAAATATATATATATATATATATATAGAATTAAGGGGAGAGGGAAAAAAAAAAAAAGTCCCACTTTTTTATTTTTTTATTTTTTTTTATTCTCTCCCCTTAATTCTATCAAACTCCCACGGTTTCCGTGTTCTGACAAACTTAAACAAATTTTTGCATTTCCCCCCCAATTTTGTCAAAGTTCCACGGTTTCCGTGTTTTGACAAACTTAGAATAATTTTCACATTTTACCCAATATTTTGTCAATGTTTGTCAAAACACGGAAACCGTGGGACTTTGACAAAATTAGGGGAAAAAAGCAAAAATTAGTTTAAGTTTGTCAGAACACGGAAACCGTGGGAGTTTGATAAAATTAACGGGAGAGAAAAAAAAAAAAAAAAAAAAAAAAAAAAAAAGATTTTTTTTCTAAGTTTTGTTTCGTAAAAAGTAAAAAAAATCGATAACTTTGTTTTAAATTATCACAGATTTATAGTTCAACCATTCGTTTTAAAGGTACTGACGAGACCTTTCGAAAGATACCCATCTTGAAATTTTTTGCCCTATATCACCCTGTTAAAAATTTAGAAAAAGCGGGATGGCAACGCAACCTGTAAGACGATTTTTACCAAAAGTTGATGGGCACTAATTTATGTCAAGGTGCAACTACATACCAATTTGTATGAAATTCTGTGCAGTAGTTCCAGAGATACAGTTGCCACAAAATTTTGTCACACACAGACAGACAGACAGACAGACATTTTCTAAAAATGTTAAAATCGTGTTCTACAGCTCTCGAAACGTGTAAATCCATCAAAAACCCGAAATCGAAAATTTTTACGAATCCAATACTTTCTTCTATTGAAGATAGAAGAAAGTAAAAATATATATTAATTTTTTGCGTGTGTATATATATACAATTTTTGCGTGAAATAAAACACCTATTTAAATTGAAAAAAAAAAAAAAAAAAAAAAAAATTACAACTTTTACTGTTACTTTTTGGCTAAAAAATGCAATCGATGTACACTACTGGCGATTAAAATTGCAACCCCAAGAAGGAATGCGACTATAACAGTGGTATGTGTTGGGTCCATATATTATAATAGGAAAAACAATTTATTAAAATTTCAGGAAATTTGGAGTAACACGTATTGAGAAAACAGTACATAAAGCAGCGACCTCTGTGAGCAATAACAGAACTTATCTGCCTAGGCATTGAATCAAACAGCAATTGGATGACATCTACAGATAGAACACTTCATGAAACTTCAAGACGATGCCACAATTCATCGATCGTAGTTACTGGTGAGTGGTGGGAGGGGCAGTCGTTTTCAACGATTAAAAAGGCATTTTCATTGATGCGAGATCCGGAGAACCCGCTGTCCAGAGCAACAATCGAACGCATTTTGTGTCAAGGAAGGTTCTGGACAATACAGACAACTTGCAATTGTGCATAGTCCTGCTTAAATGTTGGACTTCGGAGACCTTAACTATAGGGCAGAGGAACTAGCTTAAACTCGTCAGAAGTGTAATGGCCGGTATTCAGAGTGGGGGGAATAAAAAAAAAGGTGATCGAGACGTTTATTCAATGGTACAGCATGCAATCACTCCAGGTGGTGACTCAGTATGCCGCTACCAAAATTTTGATTCCCCTTAAAACTGCATCACTGATATGGGTGCCTTTAATGTGTGGTCAATGACGAATCTGGACGCAGGAATGGCATGAAGCCGCCTTTCAGATAAATCACAATCCTGCTTACAGCATCAAGATTACCTTATCCGTATTTAATGGCATTGTGAATAATGCACATTGCCAGCAGGATTCGACATTGTCACATTATCCATCATCTGTAGTGGTGGTATGGGGTGTCATTGAATACACGTCTCGATAATTCTTGTTCGCATTCTCAGCATTAATTTACTGGTGAGTTAAGGGCCGCCCCTCTGCCCTATATTCGAGGCCTCCGTAGTGCAACATTTAATCAGGATAATGCACGACCGCAAGTTGCTGTAATGTCCGGAACTTTCTTGATACAGAATGCGTTTAACCCCGTTGTTATTGACAGCGCGTTCTCCTGATCGTGAACCAATGAATATGACTGTTTAATCGTTGAAAAGGGGCTGGCCTTCCACCACTCACCAGTAACTACGGTCTATGAACTGTGGCATCCTGTTGAAGCTTCATGAAATACTGTGCCAGAACATGTCATCCTGGTGCTGTTCGATTCAATGCCTAGGCAGATAAGTGTAGTTATTGCTCTCAGAGCTTGCTGCCTTATGTACTGTTTTCTCAGGATATATGTCTCAAAACTTCCTGAAAATTTAATGAATTTTTCTTTTTACTATAATGTATGTGTCCAATAAATATCATTCTTATATTCGCATTCCTTCTTGGTGCTGCTATTTTAATTACTAGCTGTGTACGTCTCAAGTACCATTAATATATTGTATCAGTTAACTGTAAATACTAACTATTGCTAAAATCAATATCAAAATATGCGTAAAGAATAAGCACAGTTAAGTTATAAAGTAAGGAATACGAACTCTCTCTCTGTGTAACTATTTTGGAATATGAAAAAGCTTTCGACTTTGTATCATCACTAGCAGTTATGAATGCATTTAGGAATACTAATATTAATTCAGAATATATTCAGTTTATTGAAAACATTTATAAAGAAGCAACAGCCAAATTAAAGTTCTACAAAACAAGTATAATGCCTTAAAAATGAGAAAAAGTCTGCAAAACAAGAGGACACAATTTCATCTAAACTCTTCAATGTAGTACTTTAAGAAATTAAGAAAAAAACTAAATTAGCAAGAGAAAGACATAAAAATTGATTGTGATCTTATGTAAATTACTTGCGATTTGCTTGTAATATTGTGTATTGCTTGCTTCCTCATTTGAGGATTTGGAAGAAATACTTCAGGAATTAAACAGAAAAAAGGAATCTCATTGGATTGAAAATGAAAATTGGTAAGACAAAAATTATGTCAAATTCCTTTGCTTCTCCACTGAAGATCACTGTTGATATGGATGAATTAGAGACGGTATGCAGTTATACTTATGACGAACCTTACGACGAACGGGAACATCATGGAAGGCATTAACAACCGTGTTAAAATTGCAAGGAGAGCATTCGGAAGAAATAGCACTATGTTCAAAAGCGACCTCCCAATTTGTTTAAAAAGATGTAAAGAAAAGTCTTTGATCAGTGGATTTTGCGTGTTTTAACTTATGCTTCCAAAACTTGGAAATTAAAGTGTAAAACTATACCAAAACTTCATAGAACCCAGAGAGAAGCATAAAGAAATCTGTGTTACGATTCACTCGAAGATACAGAAAATGAAGAACTTTGATTAGGAAGCAAACCAAAGTTACTAATGTTATTTCTTGAGTTAAGAAGTTAAAATGGAGGTGGGTTTGGCACCTTGCCAGGAGTCCTATTTTGGATACCGAGAGATATTAAAAGACCGAGAATGAGACCATTGTGTCGTTGTGTTGGAAAGGTGAAATTGTGAAGTTTAGAAGATCAGAATGGAGAAAAATTGCAGAAAACATGACTGGAATCACCTAGAAGAGGTTTTCATCCTGCAGTGATTTGATAAAAGCGGAAGTCGATTATATATATATATATATATATATATATATACATACATAAGATATATCAACAAAAGGAAAAAAAGTTGTTAGATTATTTAAGCTATGACATCTAAAAAGGGAATAATGCAGCAAATGTGTTTAAAAAAATTTTTGTTTGAATGCTTTACAATAAAAACTTTCTCGTACAAAAATTTATTCTTATCAGGAAAACAAATTAATAAACTATGTTTTATTCACGTCTCGAGATAGATGTAATCTTTTAATAAATAAGCTACTTTAAAAAAAAGTAAGCAACCTAAAACTCTTTTCTGAGTTATTTTTAACTCAGTTAAAAAGTTAAAATCCTAAACTTCTCTTCATAAAATATAAAATAAAGTAACTTTATTGCTCTTTTTCTAAGATATATGGGAAATAATGCAAGATTATCTCAGAGTTATGTATGAATATAATTTTTACGATTTTCTCAAGAGAAGATATTTACTAATAAATTATAAAATATCACTTTTTATCTTAAACAGTAATATCCTTAGGGATGTAAACATTTCTTTTGTAAACAACATCATTTTAAATATAGCTGAGCCCATTTCGTTGGAAATTTATACCCACTGAATTTACAGACTAATATTTTAAAAGTTAATAATAAATGGTTTTACTTACAACTTTAATTTTAAAAAGCTAATACAAGTAATTTTATAAAATTTTATAAATATTATTTTCTACACCTTTTCCATATCGGAAACATATCATTTATCTTAGATGGATCTTCATTAATTATTTTATTCATCAATGCTTTTAGTGTGTCACTTGTGTCATTTTGACATATCTGCCAGTAGAAAAGTTCTTTTTTTTTTTTTTTTTTTTTTTTTTTTTTTTTTTTTTTTTAAATAAAATTTTGGAAATTGAGTTTTTTTATATTTACACATTTTAAGGTCCCCTGAATCCGAAGAAATATGTTTTTAGCGGTTGATCTGTATGCATGTCTGCCTCTGTTATCAGTATATTTTAAGAATAAATAACAGCAAGAAGATCAAACTCAGTATTCTTAATCTGTATCATATAGGGATACTACACTAAACTTTTCGTTAAAACGAAGCAAATAGTGCGCGTACAGGGGCACCCATGAAAATTCAAATACATTTCGTCACGTCTATGGGGGAAATTCAGCAAAGTAGAGTTTAACAACTATATGCTGCACAACTCTACTTTGATGAAACTTCGAAGTGAGTAGTTCGATCTCAAATGAAGTAAATATATATTTTTTATATGCTTATAAGTAGATTTCATGCAGAATTTAGTATGAAAATCATACACCGTTCATTTACAGGGCTACACAAAAGAAGTAGAATATAAATGGACAGTACTTGGAAATTGATGGAAGTGTATTTCAGGTTATGCTCTATATTATTAATATAGGATTATATTTATGTGGTGTGCACATAATTTTTATAAGGTATACAGGGCTGCCAATAATTAACTGAAAACCTCTTTTTTTATTGAATGTAAGTGGTGGAAGTTCTTTACAATAATATTTTACACTGCCGAAGAAAACTGCTCAAGAACTGGAATTAATTCTTTATACCCATGTGGTAAATAAATTATATTTTTTTAAGCTAAATATTCATCGCTTGTTTTTGTATATTTACACGTTTTGAGGTTACCTGAATAGCGAAGTCAATTTTTTATCGTTTAGTCTTTGTCTCTTATCAGAGTAACTTAAAAACAAATAATTTCAAGCAGTTCAAATGTTGTGTTTTTAAGTAAATATAAGTTTGTTACTTGAAAAGTTTGTTTGAGATTGATAAGTTTCAAGGAATGACGCGCATGAAAGTTGTCTGAATAATTTTAACTAAACTTTTAAATTTAAAAACAGGTTTGAATTCTATATAAATATAGGTACAGTAAGCAAACAGGTATTGACGTGTATAGGAGCCCCTCCAACGTCTACAAATAATTCTGTAGGTGGGGGGAAGGTGGGCGAGAGACCCCCCTCCCCCTCTTTCCTCCTACAGAATTATTTGTTAAATAAAGTTGGTCTGAAACCTAATTTGAATTGTTTCTTTGCATAGGTTTACATAATAGTACTCGTTATCTTAGCCCATAGTCTTCAATTTGTGTTTAGAATAATAAATTTTAGGGTTAGAGAAAGTCTTTTGAGTGACACATTAGATTATTTACTTTTATGAAAAATAATTTCTTCTGATTTTATCGTAATTATATATTGCATAAAATTATTCTTAAAAATGTGGTGTCAAAAAATGGTGGGTACTAACAACGTTACGGAATAAATTAGAAATGTTGGCAGCTTTGAATTTTGGCATTATTATTACTTTACTGGGTAATACATTAAAATTAATATTAGAAAGTTTTCCGCATTTACTTGATACACCAAAAAAGTTCTGGGTTACATAGAAGAGGTTATCTTGCAGTCACTATCGGAAACAAAAGCGGAAATGCATTTTGTTTTATTAAACACCCATTAAAAGTATTTTTACTTTCTCTTACCCATAAGGTGGAGAAAGTATATTGTTTTTGGGTCAAATATTTGAAATTGAGTTTTTGTTACATTTACACATTTTGAGGTCTCCTGAATCCAAAAATCATGTTTTTAGTGGTTGGTCTGTATGTCTGTCTGTTATTAGCATATCTCAAAAACAAATTATAGCAGAACGTTCAAACTTGGTATTCTAAATGTGTATCATATAGGAATGCTACACGAAACTTTTCGTTGAGATCAAGCAAATCGTTCGTGTACAGGGACACCCAAGAAAATTCAAATACATTACATCTATGGGGGAAATTGCAGGTAAGTAGAGTTTAACATATATAGACTTCACTAAACAAAATGAAACGAATATATATTTTTTACATGCATAAAAACATATAGAATATAGAATATGGTATAGAAATTATTCACCGTTCGTGTACAGGGCTGCACAAAAGAACTAGATTATGATGCGAGAATACTTGGAAATTGATGGAAGTATGCTTTAGGTTGTGCCGTGTGTTATTAGTATAGGATTATATTTATGTGCACCATGTGACGTGTGCATAACTTTCAGAAGATATACAAGGCTGTCAATATTTAAGCCATAACATTCTTTTTTATTTGTTAGTGGAAGGGCTTAATTATTATATTTTACCATATCCAGGAAAACTGCTCAGGAATTGAAATTAATTACTCATAGCCATATGTTAAATGATGTATTTTTTTAAGCTAAATATTCATCGCTTTTTTTGTATATTTACACGTTTTGAGGCTTCCTGAATACCGAAATTAAGTTTTTAATGTTTGATCTTTGACTATGTCTGTTAGAGTAAATTAGAAACAAATAAATTCAGACGATCCAAAGGATGTACTTTGATGTTAATATGTTTGTTATTAGAAAAGTTTGTTCAAGATTTATAAGTTTTAAGAAATGATGCGTGTGAAAGTTGTCTAAATAATTTTAAATGAACTTTTGAACTTAATAACAGGTTTGAATTCTATATAAATGTAGATACAATAATGAAATTGGAAGTTGAGGGTGGCGGTAGCCCCCCCCCCCCTCACACAAAGTTATTTGTTAAATAAAGGTGTTGCGAAGCCTAATTTGATTTGTTTTAACATAAGTTTACATAACAGTATTTGTTATCTTAAGCCTTAATCTCCAATCTATATTTATAGTATTAAATTTCAGGGTAAGAGAAAGTCGTGTGAGTGACACACCAGATTATTTTGTTTAAAACAGTGAAACCAATTATATTCCAAATATAAACATGCTTAGAAACATGCTTGCATAAATAGAGGTATGAAATAATTTTCTCTTAATAATAATTTCTCTTAAGGGCTTCACTCACCTCCGCCAGAAGCCGAAACTAATGTTATACTATGGAAAGCTGCAAAATATGAATTTTCAATATGTGAATTTTTTTCATTTTGTAATTTCAAAATAAAATATTAAAAATTAAAAAAATACATTTTTAAAAAAGGTCCGTCAATTTAACAGTTGGGAATTTTCAGAATGTGAAAACAGAATTTAAAAATGTGTATTAGCTAATAAGTTATTTGTAAAGAAAATTTCCCCATAGAATAACATTGGCTCGGGCTTCCGGCGAAGGTAAGGGAAGAGGGCCATTAAAATGTTTTTTTTTTTAACTGCTCCCATCTTTTTAATTTATTAGACGATCAGCAGTTAATTGTAACTACAATATAGGATTTACTATAATACTTTATACTGGCATAATACTCTATGCTGATGGCAAATCAAATCGAGTTAGATTTTTAACGTAGGACAACATATATGTATAAGAAATAAGCATAAAAAAGTTGGGGTTAGTTTTCCTTTTTCAAACTAATCCAAAACGCTGTGCATTTAAAGAAAATGAACGTATTGAATTCAGTCTTTATTTGATCATCTTAATATGTTTTTTGACATTATTGGACTTGTAGGTGTATTTTTTCGGACGTATATAAGTAGGACAAAGTTAAACAAGTTTTTATTTTTTATCATGTTTAAAAATTGCTTAGAGAACATATTATTCCGATTTCTTCACCGAGTGCCACGTTTCTTTCATTTTCCAAAAAATGAAGAAAAAATAACATTCCGATATATAATCTTAAGGGAGGCGTTTAGCTATTGAATGTCATTATTTGATAATTATAATACTTTCTTCCTGGTATTTATGAATTCCTGTGAAACTTTTACTCTACGAAATTCCTATCTACATTGACGCTACCACAGGGCATTCGGTAAACGTCACTTATCAATAAAAAATTACTGCTCTGCCTTCAAAACGATGTAATTCGGAATTTCAACATTGCGTAGATTCAGAGAGATTTAGAAACCGTTTTGTACTCGGTTTTGAAAAAATGTGTTTACCTTCAAATCAGTTTTAATTATTCCTTTATTTAAGAAACACTTAACTCATCTTTAGCAATTTTTTACGTTACTTCGCAATTCAAGTGTATTATTAGAGAAGTCAAAATATCCTTTAGATTGTGCCAAAATAAAATATCTGAAGTTTTAGAAAATAAATATTGGGATTACTATGGAAAAAGATATAAAATCAGTAATTTAGAATGTGACTCCCCACGTGAATTCTAAAAATATATCCCAATCGGTACTGGTTCTTCGTATTCAAAATTTATTCCTTGTTCTTCCTGTTAGAATTATTTGGTAAGCAGTGACGCTTGCTGAATTTAATTATTATCCTTAATATTATTATCCAGCATGCGGCAGATGTGAAAATTGTGGTCTGTGATGCATTATCCTAATGTTCACCACAATGAACAATATAGGTACGTGCTTTACCTCTTTTGATCTTAAAATATAGAAAGTAATTGGTTTAGATTCAGCAATAAGATCCTGCATTTGATAAAATACATTGTCATTTAGCCAATAAAGATCAAAGTTTCAAAAAATGACTTTATAATGTGCCTAAGCTGGTCGAAGATTTAAAATTCATTAATAATTCATTATTTCAGTGTAAACCCTTAAATGTCAATGGGAAAATTAAAATTGTTATCACTTCTTGTATTAAAAAAAGAACTTTAAACGAATTTCACGTTAACGTATTAGTTATAATGTTAATTCCTAATCACAACGGAATTGGGTAAATTTATATAGTTTAAAGACAAACTGCAACTTTCCACAGTGTTACGGCGATCATTCAGGATTATGCTTACAACTTCGATTTATTTAAAAAATAATCTTATTTAAAAAATAATCTCACTCACAAGACTTTTTGTTACCCTGAAATTTAATACAATAAAAATAATTTGGAGACTAAGAGGTAAGGTAACAAGAACTGATATGTAAACCTATGTTAAAACACTTCAAATTAGACTTCGGAAGGGTTTTACATGATAACTAGTTCTGTGTGAGGGGGGCTACCGGCCCCTCAACCCCCCGCTTCATTACTGCACCTACATTTATACAGAATTCAAATCTGTTATTAAATTAAAAGTTCACTTAATTATTCAGACAACTTTCACGCAACATTCCTTGAAACTTATCAGACTTGATTAAATTTTTCGAACAACAAACTTATATTAACTTGAAAATACAACTTTTGGATCTCCTGAAATTATTTGTCTTTAAGTTACTCTAAGAGACACAGACAAAGATCAAATGTTAAAAAACTTGACGTCAGTAATCAAGAAACCTCAAAACGTGTAAATATACAAAAGCAAGCAATGAATATTTAGCTTAAAAACATACATTATTTACCATATGTCTATGAGGAATTAGTTTCAATTCTTGAGCAGCTTTCCTGAACATGGTAAAATATTTTAGTAAAGCACTTCCCCTAACAATAAAAAAGAATGTTATCGAGTAAATATTTGCTGCCCTGTATATCTTTTCAAGATTATGTACAGACCACAAGGTGCACCTAAATATAATCCTATTGTAAAAATAAAGGGCACAACCTAAAATACACTGCCATCCATTTTCAGCTATTGTCACACTATAATTTAGTTCTTTTGTGTAGCCCTGTAAATAAACAGTGAATGATTTCCCTACCATATTTTACATGAAACATGTTTCTACGCATATAAAACTATACATTCATTTCATTTAGTTTAGTGCGGTCTATTTATGTTAAAATCTACTTACCTGCAATTTCCCTCATAGACATAATGTATTTGAATTCTCTTGAGTGTCCCTGTACACGAACCATTTGCTTCATCTCAATGAAAAGCTTAGTGTAGCATCCCTATATCATACATATTTAGAATACCGAGTTTGGACATTTTGCTACCATTTGTTCTTGAGATATGCTGATAACAGACAGACACACATAGACAGATACACAGACCATTTGCTAAAAACATGATTTTTGGATTCAGGGGACCTCAAAACATGTAAATATAACAAAAACTCACTTTCGAAAATTTGACCCAAAAACAATACATACTTTCTCTACTTTATGGGTAAGAGAAAGTAAATATAATTATAAAACTTTACAGATGGAAGACAAAAATTTTGATTAGCTTTACATGCATTCAATTAAACGTCTACTTACTGAATAAATAAAATAAATATAAAATTTTAGCACTTTTTGCCACCTGTATAAAATTATTATGATATTAATTTCCAATTATTGTATTATAATAATAATAATAATAGAAATTTTAATTATTTTGTTTTAATCTAAGATTATGCAAATGAATATGTACTGACATTTTATAAGTAATTTGCCCATATTTTAAATTTCAATCGTTAATTAACTTTAATTTAGCTTGTTCAATTTGTAACAGATGATTTTCTATAATACATAAAATTGAAATTTCGTTATGGGTTCTGATAATTTTTTGCATAGTGAAACTGTTTATGTATTTGCATATATTTTATACATATCATCATCAATATAGCTACAGCGAAAATATAGTAATTACATTTTTCTATTCGATATATATATATATATATATATATATATATATATTTAATGGGAAAATTTTAAGGTCTCTTATCTTATTTAATTATTTCATCATCTTCTTCTTATTATTATTTTGTTAAAATTTCAAACATTTCACGTACATTTCTAAACATACTATCATATATATATATATATATATATATATATATATATATACATATATAGGGGAGCTAGGGGCTAGTTGTAACAAGGGTAAGAAGTAACACGCAATTTACGCTATAGTTTGTTACACATTCGATTAGGGATTTCGATAAACATAATTCTTATGACACGCCTTATTATATAAGCACAATCAGTGCATACTTGCCAACCATCTCATTAATAACCGTACAATTGTTAACGCCCCTTTTCTCACACCACTATATATTTAGAGTTATTCTCTTCAAATGTTGTTACGATTAAATAAGATTGAAATTACTCTAAAAAATTATTGGTGTGGGAAAAAAGGCGGGTACTAAAAATTGTACGGTTCATAATGAGGTGGTTGGCAAGTATGTCAGTGTTCCGTATAAGTGGTTAAACAGAACTTCTGTACATATACTACGTTTTAGCTAGTTAGTGCAAAAAACATACATAGTAAATTTCGATTAAAGATATGTTAATTTATATTTTAAAGAAATGTTTATAGCTATTCATTTTTTCTATATGTTAAGTTATAAAATGAATGTGTAATTTCTTGCATAAACCATTTTATATCTATATATATATATAAATGAACGAAGTGTTCAAAATCGTACGATGAGGGAAGTTGAAAAAAATATTTGGAGCAAGTTGCAATATGTTGCAACTTGCTCTTGTGTTTTGATTCATGTAATTAGGCATTCTACTTTAAATGTTAACAAGCAACTTATTTATTCTATGCTTTATTCTATGAATTTGTTTTTCCTGTTTTAGAAGAACTAAAAAGAAGGAGTCTAAAAGAGTTTTAAAGGGTCAAGATGTATACGAGTTGGCTACAGCATAAGTTTTTGAGACAGGTGCAAGTATATTAGATACTAGTCAAAGATGGGCATAGGACAACTCCGCCGAAAAATTTATCAGCTGTTTCCCCCAGCAGGACAACTCCGCCGCATTCCTTTCTGCCGTTTTCCCTCGATAGGACAATTCCGCCGATTGAGGGGGGAAGGCATTACCTTTGGCGAAATAAAAGTTGGCGAGAATGCTAAAACTTCAGGCATTCAACTTTTGTTAAAAATAAATACACAAAAGAATGGTAATAATCTATATATTAATTCGCAAACATGAAATTTGTTGTACGTTTTTAACATATTAATTATGGGGGTAGAGGATTGAAAGTAGCATTGTTAGAAAATTATGGTTAATGAGAATTTGAGGGAAAAGAAAATCTCTTATTAGAATTTCAAAGAGGCATTCAAAAATACCTTTATTTTTATGCACTTTTTCATTTTATACACGTAATCTTTTGTATTAAAGATTTTTATAGAAGAAAGTTGTTCAATTTGTCAATTTCTTAAAATTCAATAAAAAGCACAGGCACAGTAATTTATATAGATGTAACTTCCCTATATTTTCAACTACAGATTTTTCATTTTATAAGGCAACAACCTTTAGAGTGTTAGAAATGCTTATTGACTAAACGAATGCAAAACCGTAATTTAATACTATTAAACATGGAGGCAAATAAAAAAAAGAAAAAAAAAAAAAAAGATTTGATTTATGAATTATTAGTTATTATTATTATTATTATTTATTCATTTATTTATGATGTAATTAATTTTTTTTTTCTTTTTTTTTTTTTTTGTGATTTACGTCAGCTATAATTGGAAAATATATATATATATTATATATATATATATGAAACGTAATGCATTCTAATTAACTGAAACTTGATTACTTATTTTTGAAAAGTGTATTTATTACTATATGCGGATTCATTATGAATGCATATTGGACGAAAAACGACACTGCTATATACTGCAATTTAACTCTATTTACGGAAAGACCATATCAGCTTTTATGCTATATACCGACAACAAAGTTGCTATATAAAATAGATTTAAGAGATTAAGATTAATTTTAATTAAATTATAATTAAATTTTAATTTAATTAAAGAAATTAAATTAAAGAAATTAAGTAAAGCAAATTTAATATAAGTTAATATACGTTAAGTAATATATATTTGAATATTATGTTAAGTAAAGAAAATTTAATTTCTTATTTATCCTTTAATAATTTTGTAAATATAATCGGAATAATTTAAACTAAGATGTAAATTTTTTCTTAAGTCAATTTTTACTTGAATTTTATGATATTCAAGTGCTACACGAAAATTAGAAATAAATTTATCAATAGCACCGTTTATTAATACGATTAAATAATTGTCAAATAAAGAACATATAATAATAATGAAAAATAAAATTAAATGCATGTTTATGAGTAAAATTTTTTACTCATAATTTGGTTAAAATCTATTTTAATTTTACTCATCTTTCCAAAGCGAGTAGGAAGGGCTCTTATATAATGCTCGATGTGCCGCCAAAGTGCAATGTGTCGCCAAAAATGGAAATACTGCTGCAGACCCCTTCTTCTCGTCTCAGGAAAATGGCGCGGCGGAGTTGTCCTCTGTAGGAAAAGGGGGGTTAAAATTCTCGGCGGAATTGTCCTATGAGGGGAATAGGAGATTAAAATCTCGGCGGAATTGTCCTGTTCCGGTCAAAGATTAGGCTTCTTCCTAAGACTTCATCTGGGAAACAGTCTAACAGTAGTCAACGCAAAAGAAAATCTGCAATTTAACCTCACACACCTCGAAAGAAAAGCATTAGAAAAATATTTTGAAGAAATAATTAAATATAACAGAAACATAAAGAGAAAGGAAAGAGAAATGAAATTAAAAGGAAGAAGTTAGATGGAAAAAAAATTGAAAGGATAAAATTATAAAGGAAATTATTTTGACTCCAGATACAGATTCTGAATCAGAGCAGTGGTTTTACTTCTAGAGATGCCTACAGCCTCTCTGAGGCAGAAGAATGGGTTCAATGCTTAGTTTGCAAAATGTGGGCACTCGTTAAATGTGTGAGAGGGAAAAATATATCATTTATTTTATTTAACGCTTTGACTGCAGCACTCGTGCTTACTTTATTCGCCTGATGAAGGGTCGTGTGTTTTTTCGACCCGAAACAATTGTTGCGAGTTTATTGCATTTTATGGTGTTTATTCAAAGTTTGTAAGTAATATTTTTTTACAACGCCAGTTTTGTGGTGCTTTTTTATTAAACTGTCTTTGATTAGATTTAATTTTCACTTTACTATAATCCATTCTCACCATACCAAGAAGATATAATTTAACATTAGTTATCAATTCTTTTTATTTATTAAATAAATAAATTATTGGTATCAAAAAACATTTTGCAATATTGTCGTTTTTATTGCTAGTAATATATTTATATCTGTTACAATTTGCCCCCCGTGTGTTATAATTTGGCCCAGATCCGAGACAAATTTTAACAGTCAAAACTTTTTGAAAAAAAAATTTTTTTTTGTACGGAAATTAAACAAAATTTACAAATGTTTCTTTTATGAATGTTATAGATGAATACGTATTTTATACAAAACAGTAATGAGAAACAGAAAACGTAAATACATTAAAAAATATACACAATTTTCTAAAAATTGTTACAACTAGCCCGTAGTTCCCCTATATATATTTTCCGAATACATAAAAAAGCAATCTTTGCATATAAAGAAATTAAAAAATTTATATACTAAAAAAGTTTGAATAATAAAGCCTTAGATATTTGTATGATGACAAGGCAACCTTACCTCAATGATGTATCTAATTAAAAAAACCAAGAAAGTATAAACATTATTCAGAATGAAAACAAGTACATTTGGTTATAAATAGTTATTTTCAACGAAAAAAAAAAGTCATAAAGACAAATGGAAAAAAGATGTCACTCTACGAAATGTAGCGGGGGTAAAAAAAGTAAATCATAACACTATTTTCGTTAAGTTCTGTGTAACAGATGTTCAAGATAATGACAATAAAATATAATATAATTACATGCAAATATTATTTGTATTATTATAAAGAAATGGATACAAGATGTTTCAGTTTATTCATTTGTGAGTATACTAAAAGAGTCATCATTTTATGCAATAATCTAACTTAACGTATATGCTAGTTTTAATTAAACATCGTATGCATTTATTGAAAAAAAGATATGACTAAGTATTTTAATTATTATTTTTTTTCCCCTTTACACATTTTCTTTCTTTCTTTCTTTTTTTTTTTTTTTTTTTTTTTTAAGGATATTTTAGGACCAAATACGATTCTTTAAATAAGTAAACTGAATAAATTTAATGCGTTTTATTATTATTATTATTATTATTATTTTTTTTTTTTTTTTTACTACTAATAAAAATTTGTTAGCATAAAATTGGCATATTTTATGTCAGCAGATATTTAAAGCTGAGTTGCCAATTTTTATAATTTTTACCAGAGCATTCTTAGTCCCGCCTTTACTTTACACTACTTTATTTTTAGATTAACTTTCTCCCCAATATGTAATTACGATAAAATGAGAAAGAAAATTATACTTTAAAAAACTGGTATGAAAAGAAGACAGTACTAATAATTCTCTGAAATAAATTATAAAAGTTGACAGCTCTGTTTCAGTTGTTCGTGCTATCATTATTTATATTAACATATAGGGGAATGTCTCCTGTTATGGGCATTCTCTGCATATGGGCACCCTACCGTATCTTTTAACAGAAAGTAAATATGGTGGGTTTGAGTACTATCAAACTTGCGTTGTGACAGTACACAGTTTTTATCGTAACACCGAAGTGAATAGAACCATTTGCTTAGTAAGTGCAAGCATCGTAGGGAAAAAAAAAAAAAAAAAAAAAAAAAAGACAGCACAAAAGTAATTTGTGAATATTTTCAGAATGCGATAAATCGAAAAGAATTAATTCAAAAATCTAAGCGTAATGTATATTTATTCAGTATATGTATTACATTTTGCGATGCAATATCGAATTTAGTCAAAATGTGGACCGAAAACTTCTTTTTCTGTCATTATAAAAATGGCTGCTATTCCCGGTTCTGGGCACCTTTATGTAACAACAAGTTGTGAACACACACTTTTTTTTTTCATTTAAAACGTGTGTTTGACTTACAAATTGTCAAATATGGTGGTCGTTTATGTCAACATAACATATTTTATCAGTGTTTTTATGTATTTTTAGGAATTTTTTGTCATGTCAACCCAAAAAAAGACAAAACCGATCCAAAAGAAATAGATTTTCAAGCGCTGGTTAAAGCCATTTAGGATTGCTTAGTGGATAAGAAATCCATAAAATCGACTGCCCGAGAATACGAACTTCTTCGCAGCATCTGTATCCCTCCAGATAAATCCTGGAAAAAGCAAGGCAACTCCACCTGTCAAACTGCGAACCAAGCGCGCTAAAAATAGGAGTATCCATAATCAGATGAGGATATCAACTTCTACAGAAGGTACAGTCGGGGGGGAAAAAAACGCAACACTCAACGTAACTTCGTTGCTAATCGATGTAGAAAAATGTAATAGGTACCATTCGACGGGGAATTGTGAGTTTCGGAAAATGAACTGAAATTTTGAATTGGGGGTCGTCTACATATTAAAACGCGCACCAACTTTGATTTTTTTCAATGGTAATGCCCCATTTTTCTTTTATTTTTGAATTCCTGGGATCGCGACAACGCGAAAAAGTATATTGGTTGTATACTTTACTTATTTTTTCACAGAGTTATAAGCGTTCAAATTTTGAAGGTGCCAATGTTAAATTCATATTTCAAACTCTTATTAATATCTTCACAAAAAATAACTTGATCGATATATTTTTTTTTTTTTTTTTTTTTTACAAGATACAGTGAAGAAATCCAAACATAATCCATCATTACTTTTGATTCTGAAAAATATTAATAAATTCATATTCATAAAAATTATCAATTATGACCTATATTAATTTTTACATAAAATGAATCCTAATGCTGAAAAATATGGGTGTGCAAATTTGCAGCTCATTCCAATTATTAGTTTTCGAGATATAAATAAATCTTTCTTTTGGGGTGGTTTAGGGGGCCGTCTCTTATAAAGTTTTGCATGAGATAATGAATCAAATCTTAAAAAATAACAAAGAAAATTAAACAAAATATTTTTAATTTTTATTTACGGGTCAAATTATATAACAACAACGTCAAACGCATAGAAATGAAACAAAAATGTTGATTTTTAGACATTAATGTTAGTATCAAGAATTCCTGTTTTCTAAAGAAGACAAGCCCCGCCTTCATCGTTCTTCAAAACAAAACAATACAAAAAAGAAAAGTAAATGTGACATTGAGTGGGGAATTCGTGTTAAACTCCTTATTTTATGTTGATAAAAATATGCACAAGTGGTATTTTTACTTCATCGATTACTAGTGATAAATTTTGAATCTTTTAAACGAACACTAGAAGAAAAAATTAACTAAATAGGCGGGGTTTACTGTTTTAAATAGAAAAATAGGTTTAATGTAAAAATTGCCTATTAGAAAAAAAACGAATGGAATTGAAATGCAAGACAGACTTGTATAATCGTTTCTTAACTACCGTCATAGTTAAACTCATTTGCTTTATTTTTATTTATTTATTTTGTAGGTGGGAGGATTATTATTTTAAAGATACTTTAGTCTTTAAAGTTTTATTTATATATTTTAACTTTATATATTTTTTAAAATATACTTTAACTTTTATAAATATATTTTAACACTTTTTGCGACCGCAGGATTTTGTCTTTTTGACTGTAAGATCCGCCTACAGGCCTTATTCTCTCAAAGTAAAATATTTCAGAACAACTTTTCTGTATTCACAAATATATTACAAATGGATACAGATTATAATTACATTCTTTCTAATCAATATATTTCTATCCATAGTATATTTTATTTCAAAAATATGAACACTGAGTACACATCTAAGAAATACGTAACACACAAATTACGAAAGAAACGCCCAATGACAGAGATTTTCAAATGACTTGAATCTACGTCAACAGTCGCGAAAGGGTTAATTAAGAAATTATATTTTCATAGAAATTATAAAACGAATCGTACAGTTCCAGAGAGTTCAACTGACCCAAAACTGGTAAGTGCGATCAAAATTGTTTAATATTTACTTCATGAACCCTTACAATAATTTATCCGAAAAGATTTAGTTTATGTGTTGTATCTATATTATTTCATTTCGTATATTATGTTACACCTACAAAAGAAAATTTAAGCTTTATTGATGATCAGTACAGTCATAATACACACTTTTACTTGAAAAATATTGCACTTTTTTCAGAGAGTACTGTCTGGACCAGTCGCAAGTGTAATGTATTTAAATAGACCTAAAATTATGTAAAAAGATACTGAAGTATATACAAATCTAAAAAACTGAATTCTGGATAGTTAAGGAACTAGAAAATAAATTGCAACTGTTTTCATTAATTTTTATAATTCTTTCTTTCTGGAAAGATTTCCGGTGTGAAACATTAAAATTTTGTCTATTTCTTAGAGGATCTTAATTTTATTTTTCTACATTTACAGATAACCCCTTAACAAATTTTTGATTGTAACTCTATAAATACTAAAGTTAAAGTAAACAAACAGTATACTTTTCCGCACTGCCAGACTCTCAGAAATATGAATATGAAGTTTAAATTGGGTGTTTCTATCGAAAAAATGAAAGTTGGCTCTCATTTTAATATGTAGATGACCCCTAATTCAAAATTTGACGACGTTTTCACAAAGTGCATTTAATTTCCTGTTGAATTATGTCTATTAGATGTTCCTGCGTCAATTAATAACGAAATTACAGCGGGTGTTGCGTTTTATTTTCCTCCACTGCACATCGTCTACTGAATACAGATGATACATCATCTGTTTAGAGAGCCTGCTACCATGCCTAACAAGAGCCAACTCAATCAAATCAAATGCAATGAGTGTGATCGGCTGGTGAATTTGAAGTGTGGCAATATATGTGCAAATTATTTTACTTGCAAGCATTGCACTTCTGATTTGGAGAACAAAGAAGATGACGAATAAAATTGAAAAAAAAAAAAAAAAGCCATTTTCTGTTCTTATTTTGGCCACTGAATCTTTACAAAATGAATAAATCTTTGTAATTTTCTGCATTTCTGCTTGTTTTTCTTACTACAGTAGTGGACGTAATTACAAGTTCAGCTATACTTTGGCGATTTATTAGTCGAAAAGAAATATAAATCTATAGAAAACCCTAATCTTGATATATGCAACAATTTGAGCTTGTTCATTGTCAGACAGCGTTTTTGCTTTGGGCATGTTGAGCTTGGTTTTGAAAGAAAAAATATCGGAATATTACAATATATTTTACTTGATATTTCCAAATTCATTAATTAAACATTATTCTCAGTACAATTTTATTGATATATGAGGATTTTTTTAAAGTGAACTTATAATTATGTCCGCTCAATACATACACACATTCTTGTATAACTTATATTTTGACATTTTCCTTGAATGAATACACGATATTAGTGTTAAATGCTTATCTAATTAGATTTAAATGAATTGAGAAATATTTTATAACGAATACATTTACGTAAATCCTAGTTTTACAAGATTTTGGATGTGAACTTATATTTACGTCCACTACTGCATTTTCCCATTTTTAGAGGATTTTACACGTGTGC
Source organism: Salticus scenicus (assembly GCA_963930645.1). NCBI lineage: Eukaryota > Metazoa > Arthropoda > Arachnida > Araneae > Salticidae > Salticus > Salticus scenicus. The sequence goes on from OZ005652.1 coordinate 324,829,942, forward strand.
TCACAACCCAGTATACAAATTTTTTTTAATTCAAAAATGACCACTTCACAAAACTGGTGATAGTTTTTTTCTGGTCGTCAGAATAAATACAGTTATTTCATCAAACGTTAGCAAAGACTTCTAGTTTTCCATTCGTATTCATATGTTTGCATAATATTTACTCTACCAAAAGTTATAAGCCAAAATCAAAACCGTTCTCGCAACCGGAGACAGTCCCCCATATATATATATATATGTGTGTGTGTGTGTGTGTGTGTTTTCGTGCACAGAAAGTGATTGTAATATGCGTGTCTCTATTAAAACTAATTATGTATGATATGATAAATATTTACTTAGAAGTTAGGTAGAACTATATATCTTGATATTAAATTTAAATATTGTGAAGATTGGTCAATTTTTACATTAGTTAGAACACAGACAAAAATAAAATTGATAATTGTGCGAACATAATAATTAAGAATTTTAAGAAAATTATTGAAATATCGAAATGAGTGAACTATTCCTTACCAATACCAAAATAAATAAATAAAATAAAATAAAAAATAAAATTGAAACATTTGTTAAAATATCATGCTTAACAGACATTAAACATATAATTAATTTTAATTATTTAAAATGTCTTAATATAAATCATAAATTGTCTGTTTTTTATTAAAAGTATAAGCAAATTAAAATTATTTCCAATACTTTTTTTTTTTTTTTTTATCTTGTTCGATTACTTTAACAATCAAGTTTTATCATATGCATTAAAATTAATTAGTTTTTTACTTTATTTTGTAGTTATCAAAAGTAGAATATGTACTAATATATTCAGAGAGCCCTTGATAAAATTGCATAAATATTTTTATTTGTGTAATACTTCTCTAATTATTCTTAATAAATAAAATAATATAAAATAATAATTTAAATTAATGGCTTGATTTTAGATTATACTATCTACATCTGTTTAACAGAATACTTAATATTAATCATCAAATTTATAATAAAAAATAACTCATATATATATATATATATATATTAGATAAATGATAATCCTATTCAGATTGTATTTAAAATATTAAACTTCTAAAATAAATACATTACAAACTTTTATTTAATTAGTGCAAATATATTTTACATTATCTAAAGTAATGAAATTACGTTTTAATGACAAATTTAAGAAATAATTATCTCCGAAGATTTCTCTTATTTAAATACATTAGTGCATTACATATACGCGACGGTTTTAAAGATAACAAGTATCTATTTTAATTTTCTTTTATAAATTAAAATGTTAGGGCTTAAGGGTATTGAACAAGTAAATCATTATATGAAAAAAAAATCTAGTGTATTTCTATTGTTGACTGCAGTTGAACGCTTGCGACTAAAATGAAGAAAATACTTAAAGGAGGAAATTAAAGTGTTAGTTAATGGAAAATACTTTGATTTGTTGATTAATACTTTGAGTACAATAGAAAAAAATCTTTAGCAAAATTTAATAAAGGTAATCCTCCTTTGTATATTAATTTACGTTTAAATTTCTTTAGTCTGAAATACCGGGTGATCCAAAAGTCAGGAGAAACTTTAAAAATGAATAATTCGAACTTTAAAAATGAATAATTCGAAAACGATTCAAGATACAAAGGTACGGTTGACACCAAACGGATGAAAAAGAAACCGGGTTTTGTGTGGCAAAGAAAAAAATTAGTTCTGTTGGCGACCAACAGATGGCGCTATAGTGTTTTATTTTACCAAAAGATGATTTACAAATGAAAAAAAAAATGTTGCCAACTTACAAGTCAGCTTAATTACAGTTAATTAGTAATACAACAGTAACTGTTCAATGTCAATCATTCAGAAGTATAGAGGTGAGACGATTCACCACATCGTTCACAGCATTTAGTAGCATTTCTTGCATTATGGCAGGCACATTTTGGCAGATGGCATCTTTCAGTGCTGCTAGTGATGCTGGTTGGTCGCGGTACACTTTTGACTTTAAGTATCCCCACAGGTAAAAGTCACAGGGTGTCAGATCTGGAGATCTTGGAGGCCATGCTTGATTAAAGTAGCGACTGAGAATGCGATATTTCGATGCATATAAGCTTCGACTACCATTACCTGCTGTAGTTGTTCCTTTTTATATCGTTTGTTGCTTTGCATAATCCTACATCAGAAATCCGACAGCACCATCTGTTGGTCGCCAACAGAACTATTTTTTTTTTCTTTGCCACACAAAACCCGGCTTTTTTTTCCTCCTTTGGTGCAAACCGTATCTTTGTATCTTGATTTGTTTCCGAATTATTCATTTTTAAGTTTGTCCTGACATTTGGATCACTCGGTACATTGCAACGTTTTCTAAATTTAAAATTATATAAAATAATAATAATAATAATAATAATAATAATAATAATCTGGTGTGTCATTCACACAACTTTCTCTTACCCTGCAATTCAATACTCTAAAGACAGATTGCATATTAAATCTTAATATCAATAAGATAAGATAATAAAGATTGATGCACTTTAAAAATAATCTAAAATAGGTTTAGGAACAGTTTTTTTTTTAATATATAATTTTATTTGAAGAGGGAGGGGGCTACCGATACGATCAACCCTCTCCCCCTCGTTCAATTATAAAAAATACAATTCTAGAAAAAAAAAAAAAATCAAAACTCTCTTATTAATTGCTTTTAGGCTTGCCAATCTTGATCAAATTTTTAAGTGGCAACTTAAAGCGAACTTCAAAATACCAAATTTGAATTTTCTGCACTTTACTGTTTTTAAATTATGCTGATAACAGATGTACATACAGATCAACCTCTAAAAATGTGATATTATACAGAAAGACAGAGTTGAACATAGAACATCAAAAAATACTCTCTTTAGAGTATGGGTATGAAAAATTCCCGAGCAGTGTTCGTAAAATGTAACAAAGCATTTCCATCAATTACATTAAATGGGAAAAAAACGTTTAGTTCAATTTTGGGTAGCTCTGTATATTGCCTATAAACAATATGCACTATAAACAACATTGTGTACTTAACTTTAGTCTTTTTGAAAAAAAAAACATCTAACACAAAATGATTTACTATTCCAACAATTTCCACGTATAATCCCAGTATATCAATATGCTTTGGGTAGCGCTGTGAACGAATGATGAGTAATTTCCATACCACAATCTACAAAAAACATGCTTTTATGCATCTAAAAATATTATTCATTCTGTTTTGTTTAAGTCAACCTATAGATGTTACACTATACTTACCAGAAATTTCTTCATAGACGTAATGTATTTGAATTCTCTTGAATGGCCCTGTACACGAACCATTTGTTTGATTTCAACGAAAAGTTTAGTATAGCATCCTTATATGATATACATTTGGAATACTGAGTTTGGACTTTCTACTACTATTTGTTCTTGAGTTATGCAGATAACGCACAGACACACAGACTGACCGCTAAAAACATGTTTTTTGATTTCGGGAAGGACCTTAAAACGTGTAAATATAACATGAACACAATTTCGAAAATTTTTCATAAAAACAATACATTCTCTACCATATATATATATATATATATATATATATATGGGTAAAAGAAAGTTATTAAAAAGACTATTTATTAGGTACTGTATATAGAGGTACAGTAATAATTTAAAATATCGAGTTAATTATTCTAACAATTTTATAAAACCTTAAATCACATATAGGATAAAAAAAAAAAAAAAAAAAATTAGAACAATGTAAAAAAAAAAAACCTCTTCTAATAAATATATATATATGTACAAACAAATTTACTATGTTTCTACACTTTTTTAAAATTTAGATTCTTTTAGAATAATTTTAACTGTACAATTTCTTTTAAACTTGGAAATTTTTAGATTTTCAAAGATTTTTATTTATTTATTTATTTATTTATTTATTCATTTATTTATTTTACTGCTGTGTTTTATAAAATAATTAACAAAAGACAAAAAAAATTGGTGATAGTGGCAATATTTAGAAATGCTCTGGTTGTCACACACAGTGATGTTTAAGTGCCAAATATAATTGCACATTTTCAGGTAATTTTCATTAGAATACATAAAAAAAAACCGACTACGTGTATAGCAGGTTAATTAAAGAAAAAGACTATAAAAAATGACTTGTATTATCCAAAGAAAATAGTTTAAAATAAAGAGTCTATGTTTGATTTTCGTCATCTTTGAAACGGAATAATTAAAATATTATGATACTGCTCTTTCATATGGTCTGCAAAACTCAGTTAACCATATATTCTACTCAATAGTTATTTAAAACGCTTTAAATTGGGTAAAGTTATTTGCTTAAATTAATCCAACAAGGAGAGGTCACAACATGGAAAATTCAGATCGGGACGAAATTGCGCAGGATTGTAGTATACTATGAGGGTAACAACATATTAAAGCAGTAGGACCCACTATCCACAAAATTTCGAGAAAAAAGCATTTAAAGTTTCAGTAATCTTTAAATACAAGTTATTTGGCAAGCGAGTAAGCGCCTCAGTGGCATGATCCTAAAGCGCCAGTCTCCCATCCAGATGACTTGGGTTCGAGGCTACCTGAGGGACTACACTTTTTTTTTTTTTTTTTTTCTTCTTTAACTTTTTATGTAACCTTAACTTTTTATTTATTTTACTTTATTTTACAATTCAATTCAAAATTTGAAAATTTTAATTTTAATTTTTTTTTTCTTTTTTTCTTGAGTATAAAATAACTTTTTCCATTTTTAATATTTATAACTTAAAAACACAATAAATTTATATAACTTAAAAAATAAATTTTAGTTTTATTTTAACTGTAAAATAAGGTAAAACTAAAGAAACTGTTTTTAATTATTTCTCTAAATATTTTATTTTATTTTAGGTATATTTAATTTTATTTTTTAAATTACAAAAAAAAAAAAAAAAAAATACAGAGAAATGGTGATTTTAATTGCATATATAATTACTATCCAAATTAAATAATTACTTCTCCAATCAATACAGTTTCTTGAAAAATTATAGTATAGGATTACGATGCTATTAAACTATTACAGGTAAAGAAATGTTATCTTTAAATGTAGATTTTAAATGTTAATTAACATCGTTTTTTTTTCGATAACGACTTTCTTTTTTTTTTATCCTTCTGTGCACAAAATAAAATTCCACCTGCCCTTTATTATTAACAAGCTAGAAGTGTTTACGTAATTTGTACACATTCAAACCAAATCAGGAAGCTCAAACCAAGATTTAAGTACACCTGCTAACTATTTTACACTTTGTTTACAGCTTGCTTATTTTTTAATTATTTAAATATTTGTCTGTTTTTCTTTGTTTCTTATTTAGGGTTTTGTAAAACTAAACTTTATTTTTTAAGTTATAGAAATTTATTGTATTTTCAAGTTATAAATAATAAAAATAGAAAAAGTTATTTTATACTCAAGAAAATTAAATAATTTTTTATTAAAATTTTCAAATTTTGAATTGAATTGTAAAATAAAGTAAAATAAATAAAAAGTTAAGATTGCATAAAAAGTTAAAGTAAAAAAAAAAAAAAAGTAGTCCCGTAGGTAGCCTCGAACCCAAGTCATCTGGGTGGGAGATACGCGCTTTAGGATCACACCACTGAGGCGCTTACTCACTTGTGAAATAACTTGTATTTAAAGATTACTGAAACTTTAAATGCTTTTTTCTCGAAATTTTGTGGATAGTGGGTCCTACTGCTTTAATATGTTGTTACCCTCATAGTATACTACAATCCTGCGCAATTTCGTCCCGATCTGAATTTTCCATGTCGTGACCTCTCCTTGTAAGTCTCTCAGGTAGCAGTTTTCAATTCTGAAATGGAGATTTGTGTCGTATGAGAGTTGCAAAATAATCATTGGATTAAGCTTACACATAATCTATATAATTTAGATCAGTGGATTTGTCAAGCCCTTGTATGCATAGAATACCTCCGCTTTCAAATAAAGAAAGTGAAGAAATAAGTATAGTTATTGAATAGACAGTACTACAATATAGGCAAATAATTTGCTCAAAGACTTCGCATATGCTATTGAAACTTAGACAAAGATGTGGAGTTCTGTGTAGCCCTCCATCATGATGTCTATTTAAATCACGATCCCTCTGATGAAAAATGGTAGATTTCTGATATATTTATGGGATAAAAAACCCTCCTTTACGTTTCCAAATCACAATAAGAAGATAATTATTTTGCAGGCTCTGTACTTGTCCCTAAAGATAAAGTTTTTGTACTCTGATTTACTTTACCACTGATGTTCCGAACATAAAAATACATAAGGTAATTCCGGGACAGATGCCCCACTTAAGGAAAGGGACCTATAAAATCGGGTTGTAACAATGACAACGAAAATTTGTGGTAAATATATAATAGATATTGTTTATTACTGCTAAGTAGTTTTTTTGTACCCTATTGTAAATTTTCTAAAGAAAAAAAAAATTGCGGCAGTATTACATTTGGCCATCCCTCCCAAAGTTGCGGGTGAGATGCCCCACTCACATGGGAGAGATGCCCTACCTGTAAAAAACATAATAAAAGGTTTTAACATTGGTCAATAGTTTATAACAATTTTTCAGTAGTTTATAACAAATGAAACGTAAGCTATTTAAAATAATAATAATAAAATAAAAAATAAGACCTTAGCAATAATTTATAAAATACTAGCAGACCCGGCCACGCGTTGCTGTGGCTATGTTATACGTTGAATTATAATGTAGTAAAATATTCAATATATTAAAATTATTATTTACGAATAAAGACCATCCTTGATAACATCCTTGATCTTAGCAGACTTAGCCCGCTTCGCTGGTCCCTATTTTTAAATGATTCACTATAATTAAAGAATTCTCAAAATTGCATTAATTTTTAACATGTGAAAAAAAAAGAGAAAAAAAAAATCTGATCGGGAAAAATGTTCGACACTCATAATGAATCCATATATTATCGAAAGGAAAATGATATAAAATACAAAAAAATCTTCTCTCATTGGTGGAATAATCTGTTCGGACCCCCACTGCCTGCGGCAGTGTATACCTGCGCAAACCATGCGCACCGTTTCTTCATCCACCGTTCCCGCCCTTCTTAATAACTCTATACTTTCGAAAATATCCGCAATCGATTTATCGGGCCTTAAAACTTAATAATACTAATTTTCAAAGTTCTAACTCTTATTTCTATTATTTTGCCCCTTTGCCCTCCCCCCTCCCACTATTCTAAATAATTTTACAAATTCGAAAATATCTACAGTTTATTTGTAGGTGTCAAAAACCTGTATGCACCAATTTGAACGATCTAACTATATTTTTATTTTTTGCCCCTCTGCCCCCCTTCCCGCCCCTCCTAATAAATTTACAAATTCGAAAATATCCGCAATCGATTTGTTGGTATCAAAAATTCTATGCACCAATTTTGAATGATCTAACTCCATTTTTATATTTTGCTCCTCTGCCCCCCCCCCTTTCCCGCTCCTCTTAATAATTTTACAAATTCGAAAATATCTGCAATCGATTTGTACGTATCAAAAACTTCTATGTACCAATTTTTAGCGATGTAACTCTATTTTTATTTTTTTGCCCCTCCGCCCCCTTACCCGCCCCTCCTAATAACTTTACACTTTCGAAAATATCCTCATTCGATTTGCAGGCCTCTAAAACCTCTCTATACCAATTTTGAACAGTCTATCTGCATTTCTATTTTTTTTTTTTTTGGTTGTTGTTGTTTGTTTGTTTGTTTGTGAAATCACGTTTTGGCCCCTCCCCCCCCCTTTTGGGAGGCGAATTTTGCAATAAAAACTATCCTATCTCTCAAGTTGGACCAAATTGCACACAGTGTCCAAATTTCATTAAAATCGGCTCATTAGTTTAGGAGTTCATCGCGGACAAACATAATAAATTTTATATATAAAGATATATATATATATATATATATATATATATATATTATATTAAATTATAAAGTTTTGATCAATGAAGCACAAATAAGTAAAAAACAGGATTAATTTCACTGTATTATCTTCATTATAATATGAATTCAATTTACACTTCAGTCTAAGTAACACGTGGCCGGCTATGCTAACACCAAAAATTTAAAAAGTGGAAATAATTGAATTATACGAAATTTATTAATAGGTTAAAAAGTTGAAGATTCTTTGTGTAGATGACAGCACCAAATATATTTCAGCTTTCATTTCAACCCAGTCGAAAGGTATCGACATCTGTTAAGTGGAAATAATTGAATTATACGAAATTTATTAATAGGTTAAAAAGTTGAAGATTCTTTGCGTAGATGGCAGCACCAAATATATTTCAGCTTTCATTTCAACCCAGTCGAAAGGTATCGACATCTGTTAGAATCATTTGGAGTTAACAGATAATTGTGACTGTCAAATAATAACAGACAAATAATTAGCAATAAATTAAAATTGCGACTATAATTTGAGATTTAAACTATCCTATCTCTCAAGTTGGATCGAACTGCACATGGTGTGCGAATTTTATTATAATCGGTTAAGTGGTTTAGGAGTCCATTGAGGACAAACATTGTGACACGAGATTTATATATATTAAGATAAAAATGTTTATCTGTAAAATTTAGAATAAAACACATAAATTACTGAAAAATATTTCAAATATTTTTTTTTAATATATGTGAAAATTTCATATTTACAGTTTAGAACGTATAATGAAAAAATATTATGAAATGTGTCGAATTTATTCAGATAATATTTTTTTTTCTCTCTTCTCTAATTTTCGCTTTCCAGCAAACGTTGCACAGATCCACGTACATTGTGCATGATTCATGTAACCATTTATGGCACTTTATGCAATTTATCCAATCTACTGATTCTTTTGTAAAATGTTCTCCTCACAGTCGAGGCAATTTTTTTTAGGATCATTTTCGTCCTTTTCAATGGGCATGTCCATCACCAGCTGTTTTGGAGCTTTGCTAATTTAGCAGCGGATTTTAACTTTTTTTCTTGGGTGTGCTCTTGGGATGTAATAAACTTAGCCGACGGTATCTTTCTTTTTCGGCATCTTTCCTCTAACCTAGGTACATGGGAAATCTGGTGCAATATCTTTGTCGGGGAGGATGTTTCAACAGTTGATTCAGAAATTTGGGACTGTTCACCAGTCTGTTTCAATACTTCACTTATGGAAAAGAAGTGGTTTGGAATTGTTGCTTGGTTTAGAGAAAAAATTCCCGTCTCCCGAAAATCATTAATAGCAGTGTCAACAGTGTCCTTTTCCAGGATCTACCAATCAGTTCGGAAGCTTGTATTCTCCCAATTGTCCTTCCTGGATGATTAATAATCCATTTCCTTGCTTCCTCTTTAAAGTAGTGTTTCAGCGGCTAAAAAAGGCCGGTCAAGAGGTTGAAGAGTTCTGTCGTATGGCAGACACAGGCATACAATTATAATAATATTCTTGTCCGCTAATTCTAGCAAGTCATAACAGTTTTAGTGCGATGCGTGACCGTCCAAAATTAATAATGTCTTTCCTTGGGGTTTTCTTGGAACAAAAAAATCTTTAAGTCATCTCAAAAAAATATCTGTACTGATGTACGAGGATTTTTCGTTCATGAACACAATAGATCCAGGTGGAAGTCCATCAGGAAGTTCTTTTTTTTTTCGAACGCCTTTAAAAATAACTGAAGGGGGGAGATATTGTCCTTCTGCATTGCAACAGGCAATGACTGTAACATTTTCTCCTCTCTCTGTAGACGTCAAAACATGAACATCTTTTGCCCCTTTGGTAGCCACGACCTTTCCTGGAACGTTGTTTAACTGACAGCCGGTTTCGTCCATATTATAAATACTCCCCGGTCTGTTAAAGAATTCATTTTCTTCAAACACTCTTAATAGAAGTTTAAAAAAATAATCAACATTTTCTCTGTTCATGTCTTCCCCCCTTGCTAAAGAGAGCCCCTGGGCTTACCTAATACTTAGTTCTGGATTTCTCCTAAGAAATGATGACAGCGAGGCGTACCCAGCCATTCTAAATTAAATCGATGCTTGAGACTTAGTTTTTCAGCAAACTGAAATGCAAGTGTCCTAATTATCTCTTTGTCAGGTGCAAATCCACATTTTTCTAAACGTTGGATGTGCTTGATGAGATTTTTTTCGTTTTCAACTCCAAACACTTCTTGTGGACGAAAAGAGCTTGTTTTTGTATTATTATCTGTTTTACTTCGACGACGAAGTGTCCGAGAAGGAATTCCATAGTACCTAGCAGCTTCATTGACACCAATTTCCCCTGCTTCTAGTCTTCTAAGAGCCTCTTTTAAATAGTCTTCTGTCCAGGTCCTACGAGCTGCTCCAGTATTTTTTCTTTTGAACACTGTAGGAATCTTTCCTAAAACAAACAAGAAGCATTGAACAACTGCATGAACAAATACAATAATATACACTCACCGGCACAATTAACCGCCCACCTACAGTTTCGTTAGCGCCCAAGATTGCTTACGTTATAGTTTAAATGTCAAAGGTCAGTCTGACATACCTGCACGTTTTTTCCTTTCTTATCTGGATTCAATTTGCATTTTTGTGATTTCGTTTTGAGTTGCCACTTCTAGAGATCACGCGAATTTGAAATTTATTTGATGAATTTTAATCGAAATTTATAGTTTCAAAAAATATTTTTAAGTTGAAAAATTTAATGATTTACAAATATTACGCATTTTATAAAAACAATATGATTTTTAAAATATTAGTTTAAAATTTAAACAATTAAAAGACTTTTCTCCCTAAAAATGTATATGGGACATCTCACCCGAATATAATCTGTTGCGTCTATCCTTTTGGTATGGGAGAGATGCCCCGGCAACTGTCCAGAGTAAAATACAGCAAAAATGGCGGCACAATGGCCGAAGTCGACTGATCAACTTCTTACTACAGGTTTATAAGCTTATATAAAAAAATTCCATTTTTATTTACTAGTGCCAGCCTTACAATGCAACATCACTCTTATAACACAGTAGAAAAAACATGGTACTTACTTGAAATATTGTTGTGACAGCAGAACACAAAGAAATAAGTTCACATAACTTTCACAGCACACCATTTAACATCTATCTGAAATAATAATTGGACTTGCAGAGCTATCTAGCGTTGCGTTTCGAAATCACATTAAGTGGGGCATCTCTACCGGTGGGGCAACTCACCCGGAATTACCTTATGCACATTTTCTGTAAGGTGGATGCAAATCTCTACTCGTTTGGCATAAAGCCTAATAAACACAAGTTCTTCTCAAAACAGTGATTTCTGAGTATGCTGCAGAGGAAAAGCCTTGACTGTATAAGCTGGAACTAATGGTGCTTCTGTTGTTACAAATTTAACAACAAATGTCGGAAATGTCGGGCGTTTGCTACCATTAGGTTCTTAGAAATGATCAGCAAAATAAACCCAGAAATTCAAAATCTCTATCCCGCTCTGAGACTCAGTCACAATTTCAATTATTTTAATATGAGATTGACCGTATTGCAACATTACAAGAATTTGTTCTTTCACAAATATGTTTAATTTACCTTTTTAGTCCCTTCTGTTTATAAGGAAGTTTTCTAGTCATCACAGTTACAAAATCTCTCTAAGTGGCAGCACCATTTATGGTCGTTTTTGAAAGGTTTTATTATACTATCTAACTATTCTTTAATGGCAATCAGTATTTTAAAATATATATTTAAATGTCTTGGGTGGAATTAGTCCAAAATAAAATTTATTTTTTGCATTTTCTTATGGTACATAAATTAGTTGAGATTTTAAAAATCTAGTAGAAATTCACATGTTAAACTTTTAGTCATACCTACTCAACATAGGCATTCCTTGAATTCTTCATTTTTATAAAAATAATTTATCTGAGTTACTACGCAATCTCGGTTCAAATGGACAATTTTTAATTTTGAAAATGAATTTAACTAAGAAAATTATAAAAGTAATTATGTAAATTGTGGCGCGTATTAGTTTTTAAATAAAAACCCTTTCTTAAAAAAAAATACTTTAGATCTAATTTTTATACTTTTGAAATTATGAAAAATTTAAGAGTTGTCTGAAATAAGTGCTGTCTCTAGTTACCCTTTTCAATGTATAAAACCTCATTTCTGTAAAATGTGATTAAAAAAAAAAAAAAAAAAAAAAAAAAAAAATGCAATGTAGACAAAACAAAAGTTTTTTTTTTTTTTTTTTTTTTTTTTTTTTTTTTTTTTTACATTTATTTTTTTTATGTTATTATTTTCAAATATTTTGTAAATTTTAAACCAAATCTTTAAATGGTAAAAAAATAAATAAATAAATAAACAGTTGTAATTACTGATTCGATCATCAACTTAAAATCTTTAAACTACTACACCACGTTCACTATGGGGTATTTCTTATTAAAAATGGTTTAAAGAACACTACTAGAATTTAATACCTTTATTTAAACTTCGTGCATGGCAGAAAGCTTTTTCGTGAGGGGATCCCCTCCGTCAAACGATGCCGACTGCTCTTCGTGGTTGGCGGTTGCTGAAGTCTTGATTTTCTCTTTTATATTCGTACAGGTGACGCCACACTTTGTCGATTTCTGCTGATTCGTGGTCGTTGATAACGTGACTATTATGCGCGATTTCAATGCTTTCCCTAAAAAATGCATAGTTTTGGTTATTGTAATTTGCGATTTTTGTAACCCTATTAAAATCTATATTTATACTAGTGGATCTGCAGATCAGAAGCCTCAACGTCCTATTTACATCAGACATTATTCAATAGGTCATTTTTATTTATTCCTTATTATATAATCGTATATATTGATTCGATCGACTTGTTACCATAATCAGATACATTCCTGAGGGGGGCTGCCGCCCCCCTCAACCCCCCGCTATGTCTCTATTTGCATATCTTATAAAGTGTTACGGAATTGTAAATAATTGCATTTATTTTTGTATCAATTCTTTCAAAGAAGTTTAGTAAAGTTAATAAAATGCTAACTTTGTGCATTTTTAGTCGTTTTAGCGTTAAAACAGCCTAATTTTCCCTTAAAAACATTTAAAAAAGCTCCAATAAGGGAAGAAATGGATTTGGCGCCAAATTTGGCGACTGTTTCCCTCCTTGGCGATTTTTTGGCGACCTTTGCGAGAAAATCCTTATTAGGGATATACCAAATATGGAAGCTCTAATCTCATTATGAGATATGAGAATTTTCCAGAACAGTCTGTGTTCGATAGAAAAGTATAAAAGGAGCATTTTTTCGCCAAGGCAGTCAGTCTCAGATCTGTGTCAGTTTCGTGAAATTCTTACTTTGCTTTGAGCCTCTTTAGATGAGACTTTCTTTATGTGTTATTGCTAAATAGTTTGTACCGTTGTTTTGCTGTTAACGGCTGTTGTTTAAGCTGTGTTTACTGGTTGAATTGAAGCTGATACTTGGTTTATAGACCTGTATTTTTCTGGAACTTCCTGTGAATACATCACTGAATTTTTGCAAGTTTTGCCTTTCATTCTCGGACAACTTACGGACCCCCAAGTACGCAACAATATGTATTCTTAATGAACGACGGTCTTGTATTATTTCCCTGAAATTCATAAATACCAAATTTCATAAATCCAAATTTCATACAAAAAAAAAATTACATAGCATATCGGAAATATTTTGCGTAACCTTTAAACTAATTTCCAATTCTATGCCCACAATTATCAACAAGAAAACATGCTTTTAAAATTCTAACATAAATTCATTATATTTGATGGGGTGTAACCATGTTAAAATAAACTTTTAAGAAATATCGACTATAGACCGTAATAGTACGAAATTATTTTATATATCCCGGAAAAGTAGCCACAGTCATTATAAACGCCAATAATAAGAATAAACTTAATTAATTATAACTCATTAATTTTTAAAACTAATTTGACATCATTCGGATGATTACAGTACATACTCGGAATTATTTTGTGTGATCCCATAAATTATTTAGTCTATACATAACCTTTTTTAAGAGTAAACATAATTTGAAGCATCTTTATAATGTATGATAATTTTATTAAGTTCAATGCAGCATAAACGCATTAAAGTGCGCTCTTAAATAAAAGTTTGTCCATAGGCTCTAATGCTACGAAATTCTTTTGCGTGTCTCTGTAAACAAACCATAAACATTCTATACACCTGTAAAAACTATTCAGCTTACTTTGCGTTTAAAATTAATAATTGTTCCAAATTTAACATCGTTTGGATGACTACGTGACATTGTCAGAACAATTTTGTAAGGTCCTGTACATTAATTAGAAAGCTTAAGGGCACATATTTTCTTCAAACAACATAAGTTTAAACATCTTACTCACGTACGCTAGTTTAATTTTCTTGATTGCAAAGTAAAGATGTTAAAATGCGTTTAAACGCAATTCACCTCATACGCCGTAATGTGAAGTATTTTGGCGTGTCCCTGTCTACAATCCATACAATCCATAAAAAGTATAGGCCTAAAAAAATAAATAGCTATTTCTATACCGAGCCAGAATATATGTGTCAATTTGCAAATCAATCGGGGAATTTTTGCGGCCGCTATTGCGGTACATACAAATTCTTCCCATAGGCCGTAATGATAAAAAAAATTTGGCGTGTCCCTGTACACGAACTGCAAATGGAATGCACACCCAAAACTATACAGCTAATTTCGTGGGGATCAGGAACATGTGTACCAAATTTCAAGTCAATAGCGTGATTTTTGCGGCCGCTATCGCACGACAGACAGACAGACAGACAGACGGACAGACGGAACACAAAATCCTTTTGAGTCTCAACAGAGGCCCTCCACTGAAGTTTCGGTAAAAATTCGAAGTCAATAGCTTGATTTTTGCAGTGGCTATCGCGGTACATACAGATTCTTCCCATAGGCCGTAATAATGAAATGACTTTGGCGTGTCCCTGTACACGAACTACAAATGGAATACACACCTAAAACTATACAGCTAATTCCGTTGGGCTCATGAATATGTGTACCAAATTGCAAGTCAATAGCGTGATTTTTGTGGCCGCTATCGCAATACATACAAATTCCTCCCTTAGGCCGTAATGATAAGAAAAACTTTGGCGTGTCCCTGTATACGAACTACAAATGCAATATATACCAAAAACTATACAGCTGATTTCGTGGAGCTCATGAACATGTGTACCAAATTTCAAGTCAATAGCGCTATTTTTGCGGCCTCTACCGCGATACATACAAATTCCTCCCATAAGCCGTAATGATAAGGAAAACTTTGGCGTGTCCCTGTATACGAACTACAAATGGAATACATACCAAAAACTATACAGCTAATTTCGTGGGGCTCATGAACATGTGTACCAAATTTCAAGTCAATAGCGCTAAATTTGCGGCCGCTATTGCGCGACAGACAGACAGACAGACGGACAGACAGACAGACACAGCCCAAAACCGTTTTGAGTCTCAATGTAGGGCCTCCACTGACGTTTCGGCAATTATTTTCATGGCAACTTCTAGCTAAAGCGGTGGTATTTCGAATGAATTTTATGTCGTTTTGGTGTTCTTTAATTCTGGTTTTGATTTTCCTTTTAGTGACTCCTATATAGTCATATTTAAAATAAAATTTAATACCTTTATTTAAACTTCATGCGTGGCAGAAAGCTTTTTCGTGAGGAGATCTCCTCCGTCAAACGATGCCGACTGTTCTTCGTGGTTGGCGGCTATTTCCACTTCGTTTTAAGTAGTTTTTATAATGAACACTACTAGTTTATATACAGGCACTCAGAAAAGAATTCGGATTCATTACAATCTATGATAAGTACATTTTTAAAGAATATTTTCATTACTTTACATTGCAAATAATAAAACTATATTAAATATGTAATAACAGAAGACTTGGCGTTGGAATATTAAAACCTGAATAAACTACTACGTCAGAAACGCCAAAGAAAAATAATGGAAATGCATACAGCTGTTTCGGTAGCCTAAAGCGTACCGTCTTCAGTGCAAAAAAGAATCTGAATCAGGAGAAGTGCTCATATATATAGGAGAGGGGCCGGATTTAGTTCAACCAATAGGATTACGGGAAAGGTGAGGAGAGTGGCCAATAGGAATTTAGGAAAGTAAGCTGTGTAAACAGTAGAAAAATTAAGAAAATGTGTACTGAATATAAAATTTCCAACAGTCAGACAAATAGGGAATAACAAAATCACAATTTACAAGGTTTTTAAAATTTTTATAAATATGAAAAGCTTCAAAGAAATCGAGTTCATGAATGGATTTAGGTCTGCAAATTATTTTAGCTGAATTAAATTTAAAATTATGATTTTCCTCCCAGCAATGTTTAGAAATAGCCGATTTATTGGTTTCTTGTTTGCGGACGTAATTCATAGGTTCTTTTAGACGAAATTTAAGACTGCGTTTAGTTTGGCCAATATATGATAACTTTTTCACTGAAGACGGTACGCTTTAGGCTACCAAAACAGCTATATGCATTTCCAATATTTTTCTTTGGCGTTTCTGACCTAGTAGTTTATTCAGGTTTTTATATTAAATATGACTTCTCTCCTTTTTTTTTTTTTTTCAATTAACAACAAAATACACTACAAGATATTTTCTCTGATATGAAATTCATCCGAGGTTAAACAGGCTAACGGCTAAATACAGATGAAAAGGGCTTAAATCTATGCAAACACTTTTTTTTTTTCAGTTTTTGCGTCTAGTGGGAAGAACTTTATGATATAGTTTTAAACGATGAGGAATGTTGATGTTAAATGATGAGTTATATGTTGAGTTTGATGTTAAATGATGAATTATAGTTTTTTACTTTCTTCTATATATATATATAATAAGAATATGTTGGATTCGAAAAATTTGTCCACCTTCAGTTTCCGATGAATTTCCACATTTTCAGATGACCTGAATAAAATATGACCATTAAAAAAAAATAAGTCTTTGCTTGTGTACGTATTACTACCAAAATTGTAGATTTTATAGATCATGAAGAAATTGACGGAATTCAACATAACATTATATTTAATTGCCACTTGGTTTATACTTTTGCACATTGGGTTTAGGGTTCTATAATCCTACAAGTGGCATTGCTAAGCTGCAGTTCCTCTCATTTAAAAAAACCCTCAATCTTAACCTTTAAAATGTATAATTTCATAAAACATGACATGTATGACGGCTATAGGATGAAAAAAGTTCTTTATTTAGTTTAGGGACATATCGTTCTGCAGGTGGTGCTACTATGCTGCAATTTTTCTTAATTTAAATAAATACAATATTTAAATTTGTATGATATATAAATGCTCCAAATTTGGTATGTAAGATGTATATTTAAAAATTTACAGCGATTCAATTGAGATGTGTATTGGTCTACAGTTGGCTCGATTGTTTCTAGAATTATTTCACTTTCTAGAATTATTTAGATTGCTATAGCTCAGCATCTACTCTTTAAATTTGACCAAACTGCATATATATAATTTCTAGTATGAGAAGCTATACTGAATAAAATTTGTGTGCATGTTAAACGACAGATGGCGTTGTTAAATAAAAACACACAGAAGAACGTTTTGTGATGGACACAACGTACTAGATATGAATGCGTCCGCACATCTCTTTTCTCTATATACCAGTATATTAAAAAAATACATATATATATGCATATATATATATTATTTGTTTATAAATATACCCTCAATTGTTTTTAAATACGATATAATCCAAAAATAATGCAATTTATATAAAAGTGAAAACAGCAGTTATTAAAATCTTTTCAAACTACACCAATGAACAATTTCAAATTTTCTTGATAAGCACCTTTTTTTTTTTTTTTTTTTTTTTTTTTTTTTTTGCAAAAGCAATTTAAAATTTTCTACTAAACAATCTATCAAATTAAGGTTTACAAACATTTTCATTAATGAAGTTTCAATATTTTTTCAAAAGTTTAAGAGATGATAAAAAAATTTTCATCTTTTTTAATGAAATTTCAAAAATAAATATTTTTAGAATTAAAGGAAAGAATATGAAGAAATTTTCATTATCTTCAGAATGAAAAGATGTATTATGATTAAAATGAAATATATTCATTTAAGACTTTTGAAAAAAGAAAAAATAAGGAGAAGAAGAGGAAGAAAGCTAGTATAGAGGGTGATCAAATTGTTAGATTTTTTTTTTTATTTTTTTTTTCGATTTTCAAAAACAAATATTAAACAAAACGACCCGGAAGTTCAGACATGCGAAAAACATTTAAAAACATGCTATTTCCACTATCGATTTAGTTCAGAGTGCAATTAGGGGAGCAATCACAAATTTAAGAAAACTGCATGTACTTTGGATCCCCTATATCATAAAAAGCTATAAATGATTTGTACCTTTGACACATTAATTCACATACTATTTATAATATTTACATATTTTGTTGTGGAAATTGTGCAATTAAGGGATCAATCACAAATTTAAGAAGAGTGCAAATACTTTGGATCCCCCTATATCATAAAAAGCTATAAATGACTTGTAACTTTAACACATTAATTTCCATACTATGTATAATATTTACATATTTTGTTGTGAAAATTTTGCAATTATTTAGGCAGATATAATTTTTTCAAAAATTATTATTATTATTATTTTAAGTTTTGCCTTATAACTAGAAGGGATTTTCATAAAACAGAAAAATTGACAAAACATTAGAAAAACATTATTCTGAAACATAAAATTCCCACGTGTAACATTCGTTAAGATATGAGCATTTATATTTTATATTAGTAAATATTATTTTACTATTCATTCACAAACGATTCATTGCATACGTTGAAAGCAAGATATATTGAGAAACTTTTGACGAAAGCTCATTTGAATAGATTGAAAATTAAGCAAATTTTCGGCAAAAGAACGATCTAGATTTTAGGTATTTTCCAGAATTCAAATTGCAAAAGGGGTTTTTCACATGCTGCGTATTTCACTTGAAGATCCAATTATTTCAACCACATTAGAAAAGTCTTTTTTTGTGGATAAAGCCCTAAAAGGTTGTAACTTTAACATATTTTATATTTATTTATAAGATTTCTGAGTTCATCATAAAGGGTTTTCCCAAAAAAGAACTTTTGCAAAGTGCTTGAAAGAATTGGATCTTCAATTTAAATACGCAGCATGTGTAAAATTTTTTATAAATTTTAAACTGTGGAAAAAACCTAAAATCTAGGTCGTTCTTTTGTCTACAATTCGCTTAATTTTAGTTTATTCAAATGAACTTCTGTCAAAAATTGCTAAATATATTTAGTTTTCAACTTTTTCAATAATTTTTTTTCTATCTTTCGTGCATTCGCAGTGAAATTCTATTTACTAATGTTCATGTCTCAACGAATATTACACGTGTGAATTTTATGTTTTAGCATGATTTTTGTCTAACGTTCTATCAATTTGTCAGCAAGTTTTATTAAATTTTATGGAAATGTGACCTAATTATAAGCAAAAACTTGTCAAAAAACTTAATAAAAGTATATATATAAATATCAGTTAAATAATTGCGCAATTTCCACAACAAAACGTGCAACAATATGTTAAAGTTACAAGTCATTTATAGCTTTTTATGGTACAGGCTGATCCAAAGTATTTGCACTCTTCTGCAATTTGTGGTTGGTTCCCTGGTTGAACTTTGAACTTAATCGATAGTAGAAAATGTGAGTTTATGAATGTTCTTTCTAAGTATGTTCCTTCTATCACGGGTAATTTTGTTTAGTACTTTTATAGAAAATCGAAAAAATGTAAAATAATAATAATAATAATAATTTGATCATCCGCTCTATGGTTTAGCCATCACAAAACATTTTTATATTTTTTACTTGGCAAATTCATGCTATACAAATTATATATAAAAATTATTATTTACCAGATTGTTGTCGAAACGTCAGTGGAAGCCTCCCTGTGGTGAATCAAAAAGATTTTAGGTTCCGTCTATGAGTATGTCTTTTTGTCTGCTTGCTTGTTTTGCCTTCTGTCGCGCGACAGCGGTCTCAAAAATCACGCTATTGATTTGCAATTTTGTACACATGTTTACGAGCCACGTGGAATTAGCTGTATAGTTTTTGGCGTGTATTCTATTTGTAATTCGTGTGCCTATGGTCGTGGGCCTATGGTCAGAATTTGTACGTACCGCGATAACAGCTGCAAAAATCCTCCAACTAACTTACAAATTGGTACATACGTTTAAACTCTGTATAGAAATAGCTGTATAAATTTCTATGTTTATATTGTTTATGGACTGTGTACAGGGACACACAAATTTTTTTCTTATCATTACAGTCTACGGGGTGAATCTCGTTTAAACGAATTTTAACATCATTACTTTGCAATGAAGATAATGAAATTAGTGTACACTACTGATATGCTTATGTTTCCTGCACCCTACAGTAAAAAATAAATAAATAAATAAATAAGCGCAATTTAAAACGTTTATGCTGCATTCAACATAATGGAATTAGCATACATTATAAAGATATGTAAAAGCATGTTTACTGTAATAGAAGGGATATGTATAGACTAAATGATTTATTTGTGGGACCACACAAATGAATTCGGATGACATTCTGTAATCATCCAAAGGATTCAAATTACATTGAAATAATAATGAGTTATAATTAATTAAATAGGTGTATTCTTTTTTAGTGTATATAATTATTGTGGCTGTTTTCCGAGTTACATAAAAGAATTTCGTTCTATTACGGTCTATAGTCCATATTTCAACATTGGTATTGTATTTTAACATGGTTACACCCCATTAAATATAATAAAAATTTGTTAAAATTTTAAAAGCATACTTTTCTGCGGGAGAGTGTGGGCATAGAATTGGTATTTAACTTACAGGGTTGCACAAAATAATTCCGGTATGTTATGTAATCAGTTTGCATGAAATTTGGCATAAGCACTTATCAATTACAGGGAATTAATTCAAGACAATCTGTTATTAGAAATACATATATGTAATAATAAAAATTAGTTCTGGATTACGGATGTGTACGATCATCTTATGAAGAAATGAGGGAGTCCATCTAGGCTAATCTAATTATCCTTTATTAAGTTCAATATGTGCATAGCCATGGAGATACAGTTATGGGCCGAATATGAAGACATCCTGAGCGGCATATGCGCTCTTAGTTCCGGCAACATCGAGCTATGGTGCCGATGGCTGGCAATTCGCAGTAGCGGTGCCCCGCAGGGTCCATGGGTTTAGTTAGTAAACTTTACGTATTGAAGTAATATTTAACGTAAGTTCATTAAACAAGGGATTACCGGAAAGAGCCACGATTTCTCGTGTGTTTCAGCTTAAATACGGCTCATTTCGGCGCGAACCAAAACTCTTGTTATGAATTCTTATTGGGTAACTAGTTGATCTAGATCTCGCCTAGATATTATAATTGGTTGACCCGGACTGCTGGGATTAAGTATTTTGCAAAGTTTTGCTGCTAAATTTAATGATTGCATAATTAATCTTTATTCTAAAACTTGTTCTTATTTCTGATTCTCGCGTTGCGACGTGCTTTGCTGAAAAACTGATTTTACTTGGGCAGAAAAGAATTCCCATTAAGTTGTTCTTAAATTTAAAAGTTATTCTGAGATATTAATATTAAGTTTTCATTTAATATTAATTTAAAATCTTAATTCTTTTTATCCTTTCATATATATACAGATAGTTATAGAAAGAGAGAGGCAGCGGGGGGATTGGAGGGAGGGGGATGAAGGCCCCCTCACAAACGTTTCTGTTTATGTAAGAAGTCAATAGAATCAACACATATATATATATATATTACATTAAGGAATAAATAAAAATGATCTGTTGAATAATGCGTGATGCAAATAGGACGTTCAGGCTCCTGATCTGCAGATCCACTAGTTTGATTCAATCAATAATAATATAGTGTTCGTTGACTGTAAATAAATATCGAAAAAACTCTTATCATTTTCCATACATATATATATATATTTTAGGTTAATGATAGGGGTAAGTAAAATGTTTCCTACATTCTAATTACATGATATTTAAACTTACATTGTACCATAAAAAATATCTCAGAGATAAGATTAGGCAAAAAGTTGACTGAAAAGACACTTTTCAAAATCAAGATATTTTACAAATTACGAGAGAAAATAATGTCATATGTAAATAAATAAACACATTTACATTTTAATTTGCGATTAATCCGTCAAACAATGCGGTTAAAATATATCGCTAGAGCTTTTTCAGGTACAATAAATAGGATACGGGGTTCTTTTATTCTCGGAAGTTTTTTTGAATGGAGGTCGTAAACAAATTAAAAAATTGAAATTATTTAAAATAAATCTCTTAAAATCTTGATGAAATTTACAAAATTATGCACCTGCTTTTAAACATCTTAGTAATAGATCGAGACTTTAACAGATATTTTTTTGTGTGTGTGTGCATGCGTGTGAATGTATGTGTGCGGCTTTCAACTCTTCTTCTCCGACCTTTATCTATCTTCTTAACTGACCGAGTCCAGTTTTACCCTTGTCTTGTCCTGCTTCCATTTCTTTTATTTCTTCAGTCAACCCGGTTTCTAGCTTTCTTCGTTCTGCTTTTAGGTCCTTCATCTGGGCAGCCAGAAACTCGAAAAGTTTCTCCATTGCGTCGGACATGCTTCTGGTTACTGGTATTCACTCGAACTGCCCCCACGTTGTGCGCCAAATGTTACGAAAAACATGTAGACTTTTTTGTGTGATAAAGTAGTTCGTAAAGAAACAGACAGGCCCTAGTCTATGAATGCACTTAATTCTACATAACTTCGCGAATCAGTACAACAAAACTGTGGTTACAACGAATATTCTCAAAACAGTCCACTGTTATTTCATCAAATACTCTACACTGTAAAAAAAATAACTATTACCAGCTGCAAGAAACTATCTGTGATTGGAGAAAATAATTATTTTCTCCAATCACAGAGAGTTTCTTGCAGCTGGTAATAGTTATTTTTTACAGTGTAGTAGCAGTCCAATGAAGCTGTTACTCGTACCACAAAAGTCACTCTTCGATGATTATTTTGAACAGTCCAAGAAAACAGTCATTTGTTCCACAGGAGTAAAGAAAATATCCTCAGATATTTCAGAGCAGAAATTTTCGCTAGCTCACGAAAAAAACTCAGCCGCTTAGAGCCAGTTTACTAAGTGCAATCGCTCAGAATAGGTCTCTGAACAACTCTGTATCGCAGTGACTACGTACTATGGCAGAAATCAACTCACTCCTATTTGTACCTTTGGCGATGAGGTTGGGCAGTAAATCTATCGATAATCCCATAAAAAGGTCTAGATTTTGACTGCTATGCGTCGAAAAGCTACGAAACTTCAGGAACCATAAACTACTATTTTTTGAAAAATTTGGTCACCAATTCGCCAAATTTGCCCCCAATGTTGACCTCAATGAAAATGAATGAACTGCTGCTTTATTTTCACATTTTACCATTTTACCATTTTACCATTTTCGTAATGTGTTATTAAGGTAGTTATAAACTACACTCAGAAAATGTGGTATTGCACCATCTGGTTGTGGAAAAGTCATCCTGTAGATGCGACAAAAGCAATGAATAAAGTTCATATAAAAATACACAATGCCCCCAATACATTACCATTTATTAACGAAATGTAATATTACTAATCGATATTCGTAACATAGTAACATATGTATATTATTTAAAAAATGTATATTATTTAAATTAATACTATAATTATATTTTTGCGTAGAATAGCTTTGAATTCCCGGCATTTAATTTGACTCAAATACATTCATCTACTTATATATATATATATATATTAAACTACAACTCCTATATATTTACTCTTATAAATTACTTTTCACTCCCGACGAAAAGAGAGAGGCAGTAAAGGTTTGAAATGTTTGTCTATCTGTGGTACTATAAATTTCAAACGAATAGACCGATTTGAATTTCTTTTATATTGGTTGAAATTAATATGCATATTTACATGGTATAATTACATTTTGAGTTCAAAAGCCTATGAATTTCCGCATTCAAACTAACCCAAACACATTCACTTTCTCATAAGTATATATATATATATATATATATATCTGTATATATATATAAATTACGTGTCACGATGTTTGTCCGGGGTAAACTCCTAAACTAAGGAACCGATTTTAATGAAATTTTGCACTCTGTGTGCAGTTTGGTCCAACTTGAGAGATAGGATAGTTTTTACCTCAATTTATTGTCACAATATTGTTTTATTGCAATTATTTGTTAATTATAGACCTTTATTAAAGTTGCTCCAAAATATCTGTGAGTTCCATTAATTTAATTGTTGCCAGAAAAAAAAAAAAAAAAAAAAAAAAAAAAACGAGTTCATTTTCTTTCGACATAAAAATAAATACATTTAATCAAACGTGAGCGTTAAAAAATTATAAAAAGTTAAATTATGCATCTCACGAAAATTGACGTCATAATCAATTTAAAGATTTTATACACATTGATAAAGTGCTAATGTAGTTCTATCATAGATACAGTAATATATATAGATCTCTCATCCCCATGTTATGGTACAAAGATTTTTGATGCCGAAACAAAAAAAACAAAAAAAAAAAAGCTTTGGAAACAGCCATTAAGTGGTATTGAAAAAAAAAAAAAAAAAAGAAAAGAAAAGAAAAGAAAGAAAGAAATATGAATTTGAAACTGTATCTGGAGTCTTCCATTCCTCTTTAGCAAATAAATTTTTCATAAATTTTATTTGCTAAAATATTAGTATGTATTCCCGTGTGTATTCACTCGGGGAAAGACGGCCATATTTTGGTAAAAACGTCGTCTTTTCCCAAATGAAAAAGAATAACTTTTTCTCCCCAATGATCACTTTATTCTATATATGCTATACTATCTATGAGTTCTATACGCAAGCGAAGTGTGACTCACTGACCGTCTGTGCAGCCAAGAAAAAGATTTCCTATGTTCATTGCCCACTGGATTTTTTATAAGAAATTATTAAAAATCGAGGAAATTTATTTCCCGATTTTAATCCTTATATTTGGGTATAGATATGTATTAGTTATCGCGGGTGTTAGATCGAATTATATTGCTGTCAAATTGACAAAATTTTAATTTTAAATTTCAAAACTCTGTCGCCTTTGGCTTTTTTTATTATTATTACTATTATTTGGCGATCAAAAGAGTAACACGAAAATATACATGCCAGATGTATGCATTGTACGAAATGTAATATGTATTATTCATTGTACGTATGTATGACATGTAATATGTATTGTACGAAATATTGTTTCATATTATTCATTACTCTTTTAATATAAGTTGTTAAAATAACCATGATTTTTGAAAGGAATTAAATATTTTCGCCAGATAATTTGGCGATATTCTTTTTTTTTCGCCAAGGATGACAGAAATGAAATCTGTCCCGCTGCAAAATATTAGTATCTTACATCAGATATTTTATTTAGACATTTGAAAACAAATTTGACTTCAAACTATGATAGAATATTTATTTTATTTCCTTTTAATTAGTATATTATTAGTATATTAAAATTTAAAAGCATGGTATATAAAAAGTTTTTTTTTTTTTTTTTTTTTTTTTTTTATCTTATAATTATTCTTATCTTAATCCTCAATGTTTCCCATCTTTATTAACTTGAATTTACTATTAAAATTTTAACATACTCAAAAACTTCTCATCACTTCATTAAAATACACTAAACTTTTCCAAAATCTTTTTCTATTTAAAATGATACATGTATTTACTTTAAATGTCCAATATTTCATAAGATTTCCAATTTTAAAGTTTTAAAATATTTATCAAATTTACTTATTTTTCTGGTGTAGCCTTATTGTTTTCCTTTTTATAACTACAGCTGTTGCCCTCTTTAAAATATTTAAAATGATGAGGTCATTTTATAGTAAAATTATTCATTATAGCATATATTATATTTCACTCCTCCATAAAAATTGATTTTAAAATCGTCTGTTTCTTTTATACTTTTATTTTAATAGAATTTTAATAGAATTTAATTTATATATTAGTCACTTTAGCAATTTTATCCAAAGTAGCATTAGAAATAATATATATCACTTCTCCATTAAAATTTATAGGACCCTACAATAAAATTAATTTGTGCTTAATATCAACACTACGAAAATTTTTATCAATCGCTTCCAAATTTTGACCTAAGTTTCAAATCTCAACCCTGTGGGTTTTTACATCGGCTACAGCGTTTTCGTCTTTGTTCGTAAATAATAATTTGACTGTACTAAATAGTTTACAGCCGTATAATTCAACGTATAACTTTGTCACAGCAACGCGTGGCCGGGTCTGCTAGTATATATATATATTAACATTCCTTCTTATTTACTTTTTTTAACAAATTTTAACCCCATTTTAACAAAAATTAAAAATTGATTATATTTACTGACTACTGTTCACCCCATAAAAGTCCTTTTATTTGGTCGGAAATTCAAGATTTTTGAAAAAACTAATATTCAATTACATTCATGACAAATTATGCGTTGACATGTTATAATTTGCAAGCTAGTATTCTTCCAACAGTTATAGTTACGGATTTTATATTTATATATATATATATATATATATATATATATATATATATAAAGTTTTATTAAAATCAACTTCAAGATTTTTTGTAAATCTAGCTATACATTTTAACTTGTAGATAAGAAATCATAATAAAATGAAATCATAAATGTCTTTAAAATCACCAATAATTTTGAAAATTCTGATAACAGATTTGACATATGTGAAAACAATAATATTAAAAATTATGGATATGTCTGATCGATATTTCAATAACTTATTTATTTATAAGACATATTTTCAATTATAAATTAAACAAGTGGTTCAAAATAAAATTACAATCCGCTTTTAAATATATATAATTTTATTGCATGATTAAAATGAAAATATTAATGATGATGATGATGATTTAAGAAATATTATCTCTCTTTGTCAAAAAGTTAAGCTTTAAAACCTGTAAAGTTAATACAATATATTGAAGATTCTTAGAAAATAGTATATCATCTACAAAATTTAATCGGATTAAGGAAATTTTTTTGAAATTTGCATAGTGTAAAAACTAAATTTCTTTCGTAAAATAAGAAACATTTTAGCTTATTCTCTCATATGAATTCATGCGCTTCAGGTTTAGGTTAAAAGCATTCAAAATAATTGTTTGAAAAAAATTCTATTTTACTTGCTTAACTTTGAAAATAACATTTTGAAACAAAAAAAAATTTGATAAGTTGCTTCGTTTATAAGATTATTTATTTATGACAGATTCATTTTTACTGGAATATCTAATTAAATAAAAGAAACTTTGAACAATAAAAATTTTCTAATCCTACATACATTTTTTTCATGAAAATTTTATTAATTTATTACGTTGTTCAGTTTTACAGTTATTTACGTTGTTCTATGAAAATTGATCAAATTCATATTATAAACACTTCTTTTTCTTTTAATATTTAAATTTATATTTTGGAAAGCAGCTTTAAAAAATGTAGATAACGAATTTATGAAATACTTCTACTGCAACAAACATTTTTAGCATGTTTCAAGTAGCATCAAACTTAGGAGGCCTAATCCCCTCATTCACCATATTTTTAATAAATATGTATGCAGTGCGTTGACATTTATTAGTAAGTATTTAAATGCGCTTCGACATTAAAAAGAAGTTTGATAACCATTGTCTGTATTATGTTTTCAAATAAGAGAAATAAGCTTCGAAGTACAATCATATTTTTCTATAAATCTTTTTTTTTTCCAAAGAAAATCCTTGCGAGCATTGTCGTATAAATTCAAAATAAGTATAATCATAGATGCCTGTCGCGTGGCTCGGAAACGTGGAAACATTTGAAGCGGTAGACAGCGCCACCTGGTACAGATTGCGCAACTTGTTTATTCAACTGTCATCAATAATTTTAAGAAGAAATATTTGATATATATAATCGACGTTTCTTCGATTCTATTCGCCTTTTACGTATATCATATCCCACTTAAACAAATTTTGGTGGCTGTTGAATAAAAAAGTCGCGCTATCTGTACCAGGTGGCGCTGTCTGCCGTTTCAACTGTTGCCAAGTTTCCGAGACACGGTATCTAGTTTAGGAGGCTGTGGTATAATAATGCAGGGATCGTACTCACCGCCCTTCACGCTCATGAAGGAGAAATTTTAAAATTTATTGCCACCACTATTTTTATAAAGTAATCTCTACCCTGTATAATAATGGCATATAACTATATATATACCAGAAGTATTTTTCCATGAAAGTAGTGGTGGGGAGAAAGGTGAAAATTTCTTACCTTTAAGAGTGCCCTGAAAAAAGGGCGGGGAGTACAACCCCTGAATAATGCTATAAATATTAAAATTTTTATATATTAAAATTAATAAACGGAAAAATTAACCAGAATAATAAATATTGCAGCATTTATAAAGAAAATATAAATAATGATGAAAACAATTTTATAAATATGAATACCACTAAAGTTCGTATTTTTCAAATGAAAAACAATTTATTTATTAATTGAATTTACAAATTTGCTAATTCAATTCATTCGTTAATTCAATTAAAAGCATACCAAAAGTTGTTTTTCACTTCTCATATATTCATAAATATGTAAATCTAATTTCCATTGTTTTCTTTCCAAACTAAACCGCGATTCTATTTTGATGTGTTTCTTTTTTTAATTGAATAATATGCAAAATAAATGATATTTCCAGTGAAATCATTAAAATTGTGTAAATAAATATGAAATAATAATAGATTTAATACTGCTGTTCCATTGTTTATATAGGCAGTCTCATATTATATAATTAAGTTTAATTTAAGGAAAATATTTATTCGCTTCCATGTTATTTTAGTTGTATTTGTGTTGTTCAAGGAGATATATATATAATTATTGCAGTTAAATTAGATTCTGAATGCATATTTATATATCCAGGAATTTATGTAAATTATAGTTACACTAATTAATCTTTTACATTTTTAGCTTGTGAAATAAATATTTAAACATAAAATATGTATTAAAACAAAACTTTTACTAATTAATTTTCCCGGAGAAAAATATTTAGCAAAGAAATTAATTATAAGTGAAAATTTTTGAACAAGACATTCTTTTAACCTTTAAATTTTGCTTAATTATAACAATACACTATATTTTATATTTTAGTTAAGTAAAATATTATTAAAATATATTATTTCTAAAATAATACAAAAATTCGAAAAAATGGGTATTTTTAGATTACAATTAAATACATTCATTCAGAAATTTAACAAAAAGCTATTACTACAGAAAATGCAAACAAATCTACGTGAAAACGACATAATAGTGAAAGACAGAACATTTTAGTGCATTTTATTCAAAAATATTGTGGTGTCTAATTTTATTTTTGCTATTGAAGAAAGTAATTTAAATTTTGACGCGTAAATGTTCCCAAATTTTTATTTAATAAATTGGATTTCAGGTAGGAATAGAAAACATATCTTCATAAATTAATTATAGAATTGTTTTTATATAAATCATGTGACGCAAAATCAGAAGAATGTTTAAATTTAATAGCTTTTATGTACTTGTACACACTTATAAGCAAAATATATAGAAAATTCAGAAAAAAATATTTTGTTCATAACATTGTTTATTATCATAAACTTGCAAGTTCATCGAATTCATAGGAAAAAGGTTCGCATTTTGAACATATTTCACATCGTCATCCGCAGTTTTATGTTTCATATAATCACAACATAACACTACAACAAACCCGTTTACCCTAAGAATACATAGACCTGAGAATACATATTCTGAGAAAAAATATTTAATGTAAAAATATTTAATGTTTAATGTAAATAACACACACACATTCTTTTATTTTTAGTGTAATTTTTCCAAATGTTATTACGATTAAGTAAGAAAAAAAAAAAAAGAGAGAGAGAGAGAGACTGGTGGGAAAGAATAAACGGGGACTAACAATTTTACAAAATATTAATAAGAATATTAGCAGGTATGTAAATATACTCTGAAAGAATACATTTCATTTAAATTGGGTTAATTTATTCACTGTTAAAAATTTCATTTCAAACTTGAATCACTTTATGGAGTAAAATTATAAACATTACCATATGGTTCAACCTCATTATCAAGTTTTCTACTTCTTGCGATTGAATTTAAGTCGCAGGAAAACTTGGAGCTACCGGACATCCACTCGCAAGGGGAGAATGAATCAGTAAAATTTCTATTGAAACCAAACCAAGCTTAAATTAAAGAGCGTAGTCGAAAACAAATAAAGGGCAAATTTTGTGAGAGCGAAGAGTAAAGGGCAAATTCGGTGCTACAACTCACCCATGGGTGAAGATGATTCTAGAAAATTTAGCCCCTTTTATAGAAATCAACGAAAGACAGAATTAGCGGTCAAGAAAGCGAGCCACAGTGCCAGGGTGTTTGATTTGAGACAAGGTGGTCTTCAGTTCGACCCCCCTCTCGGACTAATTTTGAATGTGTTTTTATTTAAAACATAACACCAGTATTTGATTGAACATAAAATTACCAAATCATGGTAAAAGGTTAAACCATCGGGTGGTTGCAGCTTTTTCAGTACCAAATTTTAGTTCAAATTAACAACGAATTTGTAACGGTGTTGAACAATATAAAATAATTCTCTCAAATTTTATTTCTCTGTGTTATTTTGGCCATGGGGTGTAGGAATGAATAATACCCAGGAAAAAAAAAAGTAAAGGTTAGTGTATATGTAGTAATACAGTCAAAATTTAATTCCATCCTGATTCAAAATCTGATCGACTACGTGACAGACGATTTCGTAATCACCGCCGAAACGCATCTCAATTGGGTTTGTTCTAAATCAGGCCTGTCCAACCTAAAACACTTGCTGGGCTGCATTGGAAATATATTTTATTCATTCGGGCCGCACCGTATGTACAGTCATAAAATGCTTAAAGAAAATTATTTTTTAATAATCATTATGAAATTTAAAAGAATTATTTTTAATAGGGATAGTCAACTGGGAAAAAAAACTTTGTGTATGTAGGAGCATCGTCTGCCCCCCTGGGGTGGAAGCCCCCCTTCGAGGGGAGTAAATGTTCATGATGGGTATCTTTCAAAAGAGCTCGCCAATACCTTTAAAACGTATGATTCAACCATGGATCTGCGATAATTTAAAATAAAGTTATCGATTTTTTCCATTTTTAACAAAAAACAAAACAAAAAAATAAAAAAATAAATAAAAAATAATGTAATATTGAGAATAAAGTTTATTTATTTTAATTTTTGGATATGTAGTGTTATAGTATTTCTCTAATATGGAAATCGTCTGCATTATCATTGAAGATAATTTTTTTTAAATAATAATTTTAATAAATTATTATTACTGAGGGAATTTGCATAGGAAAATATAGAAGAAAGTCATGTGGTGGCCACAACATACTAGTTTAAATATAGAGATTTAACCCTGATCAATTTTTGCCGGTAACTCTATGAAAACTTGATATAAGGAATATAAACTATGCTTTTTTCCGAATCTCCTTGTCCTCCAAAATTCGAATCTGTAGTAAAAGATGGGTCGTACTATTCGGGGAAAAAAAAAAAAAGTAGAACAAAAGAAGTTTTTGCAAGCTTTAACATGTGAATGACATCCTAAACAAAATTTAGCAATTGAATTAAAAATTATATGCTATTACCAATCGTTAGGCACAAGCTGCAGGTTTCTACGATAATTTACGCTGAAATTAGTCTATTATTATTATTATTTTATGACTGTACACATGCATATGTGCAAATATGTTTGTGAGTATATGATTCATGTATGCATATGCTTCTTTTGGGGAAGGCCGGGGGAAAATTCGGAGCAGAATACTTAATTTAAATTACTTTCATTCATAAATTAACAATAGAATCGTGAAAATTTATGACTACATATACATAATAAAACTACAATAAAAAGAATGAATAATGGATCTAATAATATTTCATTACAACAATTCTTTAGCTTCCATAATCGTTGAAAGGTATTTTCACTTCGAAATGTCAGAACGTATTTACTAATTTTTGAACCGTTAACCAAAGTTGTCAAACTTTAAATATCTACGTGGGCCGCAAGTCTCTTCGTGGGCCTCTTCGTAGTCTTCGTGAGTCTCTTCGTGGTCTCTTCGTGGGCCGCAAGAAACTACGCGGTGGGCCGCATGTGACCCGCGAGCCGCGGGTTGGCTACCCCTGTTCTAAATCATTCTCAAACGATGTGAATCTTATCATTTATCATTTTTTATTTCATTTGTTTAAAAAGAATTAAATTATGGGGGTACAATGAAACATCTTAATATTTTGTTAAGCTAACATTTTGAAACTTTTAATCAGCATATCTCACTAACAAATATTAGAAAGAAGTCCATGCTCGTTTTTCTAAACCTTCACCATGTGGGCATGTTTGTATAAAACTTCATATTAAAACCAAACACACAGTTCATGCATAGGGAAACTCAAGAAAATCCAAATATGTTACGTTTATGAAAACATTTCTTGTGCAGGTATACTTTAAAAACTTTAGACTGCATTAAAGAAGATGAAATTTACATATATGTTTTATAAACACATAGGCATGTTTCGCATTTAATATTATATAAAAGGTTTATTTAATATTATATCCTTCTGTTTACTGGCCACGCAAATGATTTTTGGTACATCAGTGCTAAATTGGCTCAGTGTGCATTTTAAGTTTTTAAGTTGTGTCTTCTTCTTCTTCTTCTTCTTCTTCTTTATGGGGGGAGGGAAGACTTTTGCATAATTTTCAGATAATAAATAGTCCTATTCAAAATTGTCGGAATCCAGACATAAAACCGTGATAGAAAATATCGCCGGACAAAATATCTCGTCGAAAAAAAAGATTACAAATAATAATAATAATAATAATAATAATAATAATAATAATATGACCTATTTCACGTGAATCGCATAAAGCTTTATAAATATCATAGAGTGGAATTTCATTATTTTATATGTATTTAATTTTAAGTTATTCTTTGATATTCACCATTCAAAATACATTTAAAAAGTACTGTACATCACAGCTGACATCAAAGTTGAACACTGTTCACAAACCTGAATTAAAAATTACAAAGTTAATAAGCACAATTGAATTCATTATGACTAATCTTGACAAAAGTTAATAAACATTGTCTATAAACTCTTTTATACAAATTTCATAGCGTTGTTTGTGGTGGATTTGTCTGTATGTCAATGCTCTGACAAAGGTAAATATGCATGTGTTCTCATGAAAATTTTTATAAAATTACTAATAATTACCAATTTATTCAAATAAAATGTAAAATGTGTAATTTTATTTGTGTTAAACACAATCACCACTCACATTATTTTGCTTTCCATTCATTTATGTCGGCAATATTTTGTCCCGTTAGATTTTGTCCCCAACCTAAAACTGTTAAATGAATTTGTAAAAGTAGTATAAGTGGTCATTTTTTAAACAAGTAGAAAAATATATAAATAAAAAATAAATAACACGTTTAAACGCTTAATGAATGTATCTGCAATATTCAATGGATTGAGGTAGGCCCCAGTAGCACATTTTCTCCGAAAAGCCTCTCCAGGATATCCTGTGGATAAAAGGGAAAACCTATGGACATTCTCAGAATGTTATGTGGACAAGTATTCTACTAGGAGGCTGAAGGAGAAAGTATCTTCCTTATACAGAAAAGTATTTAATATAAAATTGTTTTTAAAGCAATTTTGGAATGTTTTTTAATGAAGTATTTTTTATATTTCACTTTAAACCGTAATAATATGTCTGTAATAATATAAGGTAAAAGAAAGTAGTGTGAAGGTTACACCAGATTATTTTAAGACATAAAGGTTTTCTTCTGTATATTGGTTCATTTAACAAGAAAATGGAAGCTTCCACTATCTTGATTTTAAATACATTAAAATGAATCGTTTCTCTAAAACGTAATCCTTAATTCGATAAATTAGAATTAAAAAAAAAAAAAAAAAAAAAAAATGGACCATATAAATTGAAATTACCATAAACACAAATCGTTCCAAATTAATTTTCAATTTACAAAAGGTTCTGAATAGCATGAGCGAAGCATAAAGAAAATCTAATTAAGTTTCAACAAGTTTTACTTTAAAAAATTAATTTAAGTATTTTCCATACAAATGACTTCAAATCCGAATGAAATATAATATGTGGCAAGGTGGTACTTTAATTTTGAATAAATAAATAAATAAATGATTGCAGCTTATTAAAGTAAAAATAAAAAAAATAAATAAATAAAAAATAAATAAATAAATAAACTTGCAAATTTCAATAGAGCACTACATATTTTAACTTTTAAATTATTGAATTAAATTAATTTTTAGATTAAGTTTCTACTTGAAATAATTAACATATTTATTTTCATCCAATTAATTAAAGAAAGCTTTTGGTATTAAAATTATCGTTTAGTATGTTGATTGTAAAGTTATTAAGAATTAAATTTATTAAGGCTTAAAAAAATATACATACTTAAACATTATTTTCTTTATTTACATTAACTAAAATAGTTAACTTTTCTTAATTACAAATATTTAATTTAATTTCATTTTATATATTTCAGTACAACTATTAATATATATGTACATCCAAGGTAAAATGTAAAAATAATCTTATATATATAATGTAAAATTGAAATTAATGCAAATTAATTTGATCCGTTAGTACGACGATTGAAATTGAACTATTTTCCGGCATATAACGCACAGGTAACATAAATAAGCAACGCACCAGAAAATTTAATCTGTAAATAAAGCTATAATTGTAAGAATCAAAAGCTTATTAAAAAACAGCTTTTACTGTAAATTTAAATTTCCGGTGTATAACTTATTAAATAAACCTGCGCGTTATATGCCGGAAAATACGGTATATATACGTATATATACATATACATATTAAAAAAGGAAGTCTATTAAATCTATGAATATTTTATTTATTTGTTCCTAATCGAAGAAAATGGCAACATCTTTAATACCATTATTTTTTAAATACTTTCTAACAAAGATAAAAAGTGTTACTGTCTTAGGTTCATCTGTCAGCATTTGGGCGCTCTCATTCCCATACACATTTTTAGAATGAATTGAAAAGGATACATGTTACTAAAAATGTGTCTCTTATGAAATACACTTTCATTAACATGTATCCTTTTTAATTCATTCTAAAAATATTTATGAAAAGTGAGTACACATCAATGCTGACAGACAAACCGAAGTCATAAACACTTTCAACTTTAAAACCCGAATAAACTACTACGTCAGAAACGCCAAAGAAAAATATTGGAAATGCATACAGCTGTTTCGGTGTCCTTAAGCGTACCGTCTTCAGTGCAAAAAGGATTCTGAATCAAGAGAAGTGGTCGTATATATAGGAGAGGGGCCGGATTTAGTTCAACCAATAGGATTACGGGAAAGGTGGAGAGAGTGGCCAATTCCTGTTTAAAAAATAATATTTATATACATTACGTTTGAAATAAATTTATGACTAAATATAAGATTTATTGTTTTATGGAGGGAAAAAGTTGGGAATGAAAGGGTTAATTTTTCTACTGTTTACACAGCTAACTTTCCTGAATTCGTATTGGCCCCTCTCCCCACCTTTCCCGTAATCCTATTGGTTGAACTAAATCCGGCCCCTCTCCTACACATACGAGCACTTCTCCTGATTCAGAATCCTTTTTGCACTGAAGACGGTACGCTTAAGGCTACCGAAACAGTTGTATGCATTTCCAATATTTTTCTTTGGTATTTCTGTCGTAGTAGTTTATTCGGGTTTTAATATTCCAACACCAAGTCTCCTGTTATTAATTTTCAACTTTGTTAGAAAGTTGAACGATACTGACCTTTCCGTTAATATGTATTTCTGATTTGTGTTGATAACAGAAACACATAGACCAAAAAAAAAAAAAAAAGAAAAAAAAGAAAGAAAACAGATAAATCACTAAAACCTGAATTTTCGTATTCAAGGGACCACAAAAGTACAACGATAATAAAAATTTAAATTTAAAAATCTATTTCGACAAAAAATAAATAAATAAATAAAAATAATTAAATAAATTCCATTTCGAAAACATACTTTGTTTAACTATGCGTAGGAGAAATGCTTGAATTTAAGGTATTTAAATGCGTCACTCATAAATTTTAATATAATGTGTAATTTATCTGCAATTGCGAATATCAGTAATATCTTTTTATTTATTTATAAGCTGGTAATGAATAACTACTCGGGAAAAACCGTAGGACATGATGCAACTACCTTGGAATTCTCAACCACGTCATGAATATTGGCTAGTTTAGTAATGCAGTTTATTTTCGTTAAACAAACCTTGAGTTCTATCTAGAAAATATGCGAATTCAAAATTTTTAAATCTTTTTTATTCCAAAAATTAGTTTTACGGTCCCGAATTAAATTTAAAAAAAAAGTACTTTAAGGATCCTTTTAATTAAGATAATAATGACAAATATACAAGGATTAAAATTAAAAATATTTATTGTACAATTTTACGAAATAAATATGTATGAAACTATAATCTTATAAACCTAGTTTGTGGATTTTAAAGTGTAAATTTCATCAAGTTAAATAAATAAAAACTCCATTTAAAAGTTCCATTTTTCTTTAATTTCAATTAACTTTAAGTTCACTTTTTTTGTATTAAATTAAAAAAAAAAAAAAAAAAAAAAAATCCCTGAATTAGTATACGAAATCCTTTAAGATTCAGTGATGTCTTTACATAGAATATTTTCAGCGAACAGTAAATTTAATATTTGTGTACTTTTGTAACAGAATCAAAATCTTCTCATCTAGATGAAATGTCGGAAAATATTTTAAAAACAGAGTAAAAAATTAAATATTTGCAAGTATCTATGAATCCGAGAAAACGTTATTTTTGTAAAATTTATACGTTGTAACAGATGGCATTAAATTAAATATTAAAATTGAAAAAGGTAAAAGTTAAAAAATATATATTCTCCTTCCAAATTCTATTTTCTTCATAAAATAGATGGGTAATTTTTTTCCTTAAGGTGCAGCATATTTTTCCACTTGTAAGAATGTGAGAAATATTAAATTATTGGATTTTCATAAAATTCTGTTGTAATTTTTTATGTTAAATATAAAAACACAGTATTTTATACTATTGGGTCGTCCGGAAATTTTGTGCCGATTTTCGTTATGTGGCATAAGGAGAGGTCTGAATATATCAGATTAATTGAAAACAATTGACATGCGTACATATTCTAGAAGCCGATTTTAGTAAAAAAATTGTACATGATATGTTAATTGTTGTCAGTTTTTATACGCCATTGAATATGGAAGTAAACAAAGTGCATTATAGGCATTTAATGCTTTTCTTTTACCGGAGAGGCACAACGGCACACAAGTGGCAAACAAAATATGCGCTGTTTATGGCGAAGGTGCTGCAGCTGAAAGAACTGTGCAGGAAAAGCTGACCACTTCAACCTTCTAGATCAAGAACGCCCGGGTAGGCCCTCCACCACAGATGAATAACAGATTAAATCTCTGATCGAAAATAACCCATACTATACGACACGTTAATTAACAGACATATTAAAATATCAAAATCCACTATCCATGAGCAATTAAATGTGTTGCGCTTCAATTTTCCTTCAAAATAGACACGCACTTTCCGGACAACCCTATAGCTATATCAATTGCTTTTCTATTGACTTAAACAGAAATAGAAAGATAAAACTAGTATTAGTTGAATATCATGAATCTTTATTATATATCTTGAAAATTATTTTATTTCCTCCGCCAAACAAAATTCAATTGCTCATGATTGTTCTAGTAAAACATTAGGTTATTCTGACCGGTATAGTTTTAAAGTTAAAGTGTTTTGGAATTACAACTTTAACCATAATCACCCTATATATAATATTTAATTATTTGTGATAATACATTTATATATTAGGCGTTTTTTGATTCAACATCCCCAACATCATTGTACGTTTCCCTTTTTTACTAAATGTCAGCATAATACTGCCAAACACAAACATCCAATTTTATTAAGAACAATAATATACAATGTATTGTTTTCATTTCTGTGTAATCCTTTTCATAAGAAAATAATTTTTTGTTTACTGAGCGGAATATAAAAAATCTCTTGAAGTATTAACAACCTAGTTATAAACTTAGCTGCTAGGAAAACTATGTAGCGTACATAAAAATATTTAATAAATAATAATTAAATTATGTGGATATTAATTTATATATTTGTGTTTATTCATATGCTCAACTCCCATAGTTTTAATAGCGGCCGCAAAATTTTCCCGATTAACCTGCAATTTGGTACATATTTTCAAGCGCCATACAGAAACAGTTGTATATATTTTGTTGTTTATATTGTTTATGGTTCGTGTACAGGGAAAAGCCAAAATTTTTCTTATCATTCCTGCTTGTGGGCAAAATTTCGTTTAAAAGCACTTTAACACGGTTACACTGCAACAAACAAAATGAAATCAGCATATATTATTGATATGCTTAAATGCTTTTTTTTTTTTTTTTTTTTGTAGAAGCTTAGACTTAATGACACTGCTTGGCATGAAAATTGCCCCAACACCATCTTGGCAAATTGTTATGTAAAAGGACCTCCTGAATCTAAATATGATGCCCCTTTTGCCCTATCATCTACCGTGTTTTAGGGACGGCCCCCTATTTTTATCATTTTCGGTAATTTTATGGATATAAATTTGATTTTTAGGGGAGGGGAAGATTATTTTAAATATCTTCTGAGGGGCTACAAAGTTGGAAAATTCTAAAACATGAACATTTGTAGCAAGGGGAAAATTTAGGGAGGGGGGTATTTGCCACTGAAATTACGCTATACGTTTCTTACATTTTTTTAGTCTATTATTGTTATTGCCGAAACGTCAGTGGAGGCCCTCTGTTGAGACTCAAAACGGTTTTGGGCTGTGTCT
The DNA here is from genome assembly GCA_963930645.1 of Salticus scenicus. NCBI lineage: Eukaryota > Metazoa > Arthropoda > Arachnida > Araneae > Salticidae > Salticus > Salticus scenicus. The sequence continues at coordinate 324,868,908 of OZ005652.1, forward strand.
GTGTGTCTGTCTGTCTGTCTGTCGCGCGATAGCGGCCGCAAAAATAGCGCTATTGACTTGAAATTTGGTACACATGTTCATGAGCTCTACGAAATCAGCTGTATAGTTTTTGGTATGTATTCCATTTGTAGTTCGTATACAGGGACACGCCAAAGTTTTTCTTATCATTACGGCCTATGGGAGGAATTTGTATGTATCGCGATAGCGGCCGCAAAAATCTCACTATTGACTTGAATGAAATTTGGTACACATGTTCATGAGCCCCACGAAATCAGCTGTAAAGTTTTTGGTATGTATTCCATTTGTAGTTCGTATACAGGGACACGTCAAAGTTTTTCTTATCATTACGGCCTAAGAGAGGAATTTGTATGTATTGCGATAGCGGCCACAAAAATCACGCTATTGACTTCAAATTTAGTACACATGTTCATGATCCCCACAAAATTAGCTGTATAGTTTTTGGTATTTATTCCATTTGTAGTTCGTATACAGGGACATGCCAAAGTTTTTCTTATCATTACGGCCTAAGGGAGGAATTAGTATGTATTGCGATAGCGGCCACAAAAATCACGCTATTGACTTGAAATTTGGTACACATATTCATGAGCTCAACGGAATTAGCTGTATTGTTTTAAGGTGTGTATTCCATTTGTAGTTCGTGTACAGGGACACGTCAAAGTTTTTCTATCATTACGGCCTATGGGAAGAATCTGTATGTACCGCGATAGCCACCGCAAAAATCAAGCTATTAACCTCCAATTTTTGCCGAAACGTCAGTGGAGGCCCTATGTTGAGACTCAAAAGGATTTTGTGTTCCGTCTGTCCGTCTGTCTGTCGTGCGATAGCGGCAGCAAATATCACGCTATTGACTTGAACTTTGGTACACATGTTCATGATCCCCACGAAATTAGCTGTATAGTTTTGGGTGTGCATTCCATTTGTAGTTCGTGTACAGGGACACGCCAAAGTTTTTTTTATCATTACGGCCTATGGGAAGAATTTGTATGTACCGCAATAGCGGCCGCAAAAATTCTCCAATTGACTTACAAATTGACACATATATTCAGGCTCGGTATAGAAATAGCTATTTATTTTTTTAGGTCTATACTTTTTATGGATTGTATACAGGGACACTCCAAAATACTTCACATTACGGCATATGAGGTGAATTTCATTTTAACGCATTTTAACATCTTTACTTTGCAATCAAGAAAATTAAACTAGCGTACGTGAGTAAGATGTTTAAACTTATGTTGTTTGAAGAAAATATGTGCTCTTAAGCTTTCTAATTAATGTACAGGACCTTACAAGAGTGTTCTGACAATGTCACGTAGTCATCCAAACGATGTTAAATTTGGAACAATTATTAATTTTAAACGCAAAGTAAGCTGAATAGTTTTTACTGGTGTATACAATGTTTATGGTTTGTTTACAGAGACACGCAAAATAATTTCGTAGCATTAGAGCCTATGGACAAACTTTTATTTAAGCGAACACTTTAATGCGTTTATGCTGAATTGAACTTAATAAAATAAACATACATTATAAAGATACTTAAAATTATGTTTACTCTTAAAAAAGGTTATGTATAGACTAATTTATGGGACCACACAAAATAATTCCGAGTATATACTGTAATCATCCAAATGATGTGAAATTAGTTTGCAAAACTAATGAGTTATAATTAATTAGGTTTATTCTTATTATTGGCGTTTATAATGACTGTGGCTACTTTTCCGGGATACATAAAATAATTTCGTACTATTACGGTCTATAGTCGATATTTCTTAAAAGTTTATTTTAACATGGTTACACCCCATCAAATATAATGAAATTTTATTAGAATTTTAAAAGCATGTTTTCCTGTTGATAATTGTGGGCATGGAATTGGAAATTAGTTTAAGTTTATTAGTTTAATAAAAGGTTACGCAAAATATTTCCGATAAGCAAGGAAAATATTTTTTTTTTTTGTATGAAATTTGGTAGTTATGAAATTTGTTATTTATGAATTTCAGGGAAATAATACAAGATCGTCGTTTATTAAGAATACATATTGTTGCGCACTTGGGGGTCCGTAAGTTGTCCGAGAATGAAAGGCAAAACTTGCAAAAATTCAGTGATGTATTCACAGAAAGTTCCAGAAAAATACAGGTCTATAAACCAAATATCAGCTTCAATTCAACCAGTAAACACAGCTTAAACAACAGCCGTTAACAGCAAAACAACAGTACAAACTGTTTAGCAATAACACATAAAGAAAGTCTCGTCTAAAGAGGCTGAAAGCAAAGCAAGCATTTGACGAAACTGACACAGATCTGAGACTGACCGCCTTGGCAAAAAAATGCTCCTATTATACTTTTCTATCGAAAACAGATTGTTCTGAAAAATTCTCGTATCTCATAATGAGATTAGAGCTTCCATATTTGGTATATCCCTAATAAGGATTTTCTCGCCAAGGTCGCCAAAAAAATCGCTAAGAAGGGCGCCAAATTTGGCGCCAAATCCATTTCTTCCCTTATTGGAGCTTTTTTAAAGTGTTTTCAAGGGAAAATTAGGCTATTTTAACGCTGAAACGACTAGAAATGCACAAAGTTAGCGTTTTATTAATTTTACTAAACCTCTCTGAAAGAATTGTTACAAAAATAAATGGAATTATTTACAATTCCGTAACACTTTATAAGATATTCAAATAGAGACATAGCGGGGGGTTGAGGGGGGCGGCAGCCCCCCTCAAGAATGTATCTGATTATGGTAACAAGTCGATGGAATCAATATATACTATTATATAATAAGGAATAAATAAAAATGACCTATTGAATAATGTCTGATGTAAGTAGGACGTTGAGGCTCCTGATCTGCAGATCCACTAGTTTATCAAGCATTATATATATACATATATAAGTGTTAAATTAATTCTTTTTCTTTCTCCAAATCAAATTCATGGCCATAAAATTACCGAAAAGTGATAAAAATTGGGAAAGGGTGTGGTGTTCCAAGAAAACGGTGGGTGACTGGACAAAATGGTAGTCATATTCGGATTCAGGAGGCCATTTTACATAAGAATCAGCAAAAATGGTATCAGGGCTCGATTTTTTTTTTCTTTTTCTTTCAGTGCAGTGTTATTATTTGATTATTTTAAGTTGTAACCATTTCCCACAATTCATTCTTAAAAGTAAAAATATGAACAGGTATAAAATGTTTTGACGAAAAATAGCAAGGACTCCAAATATAGAAATTCAAAGTTTCCGTGTAAACAAAGTTCTTGGACTAAATCCTAAGAACAAATAAAAAAAGAAAATATATAGCAAGTTCATTGCGAATGATAAATAACATAAAGGCTGCGATATAATTTTTACTTAAATGAAAAATAATTTGAAAAATAATTTCTGCATAGCACGCCACGTTTCATCCGATATTCACTCAAATTGGATCAGCATAGTTTCATATATTATTGATTACTTAGACCAGGTTTGGTACATTTATACGTTATAGAAGTTTATATATTGTCTTCTCTTAAACGGCATTCAGTTGCAACAGAGCAGTGCCATCTGTCGGGCGATATATACCCAAATTAAAGAAACATAGTTTTACATAAAATCCACCTCGTATATCAAATGTGGTGCTTTTATGTACTACAGAAATTGACATATAGTCTTTACTTAAATGCGATGGAACACAACATGGTAGGGCCAACTATATGTATGGTGATATATTCGTAAAGCTAAACAGCACGAAATTAAATAAAGATTAATTTAAAATAACTATCAAACTTGCTTAAATTCTGTCTATTAGTTCACGAGATAAACGTTTGCTAACATTTCATACATACACCCAGAGACAAATACTTATTTTCTAAAAATGGACGCATCGTATTTAGGACATCTCAAAGCGTGTAAATTCCTTAAAACCGGAAGTCAAAAATTTTCATGAAGTCTTTTCTAGACATCGTTCTATATAACAGCGCCACATACCGACTAACACGAACACAATTTAATAGAATTCCTCACGATTGCTTTTTATACATGCGATTCAATGTAATTTTCACCAATAGATGCTGACATAGAGTCATCTAAGAAACAGCATAAAATATTAGTAACGTCACCTTTCAGCCTATATACACAAAAATTTAATGAGAATATATTTTGATAATATACATATCACACATTAGGTTTGGTACATTTATATAGCACAAAAACTGAAATATATTTTTTCCGTAAACGGAAAATATTGCAAAATAATATTATCGCCTTTTGCTGATATGCAACCAAAGTGAATCAGCATAATTTTAGATAATATAGACATTACACACCAAGTTTGTATTTTTATATACTGAAGAAGCTTGGATATTAACCCCCATTTTTCACGGTATTTTCGGGTTATTTGAATCAAATCAGCCCCGCATGAAGAAGTTCATTTTGTTACTATTGGAGATATGGCTCGTGATCTGAAATATTAGTGGTAATCAGGTTCAAAATAAATCCATTCAAAAAAATCACTTGAAAACAGAGTCAAGAGGTGACATGAATCTTTATTAAAGTACTTAAAAACTATGGAAAGAATTTCAGGGATATGCTCCAATTAAAATATTGTGAGAGAGAGGTAATTTTTTAACGTGTTATCAAGTCAAGATATTATCGTAAAGTGTGTGGGGAGAGCAAAGCGAGCGCACGACTTACCAGGCCAAATCTGGCAAGCCTGCAAATCACATGACCAATCTGTCGCCAAATAACTGCCAAGTGTAATTCTTTGTTCGTAGAATAAACTAATGTTAATTTTTTGAATTTTCAACGACGGTTTTTAAATGTATTAAACCTGAATTTCGCCAGAATCACGCCAAGCGTCATGCTGACTACAGACTGACCGTTATTAAACTGAAATCATTAATATTGCGTAATTTCGAATAAATTATTACATCCGGTGTTGAAATACATTATTTTTGACAATGAGTTTTCTTGTTTAGGAATATCTGAGAACACTTTTTTTTTTATAAGAATATTAAGCTAATTTATATCTCTCAAATGATAAGTTATTAATAAAGTATTACATTTAAAATCTAAATAAAAACGAAACCTTTAATTTATGGGTTCTATTAATAATTCCAAAATGAATGAAGTTTTGATTTAATAAAGTTTTATTTTAATCCGGTTTACGTAATTTAATCTGTATTACTATAAATTTATTTTCTTTTACGAATCAAAAAGTAAAATAAATTAGGATTCGCAAAACTAATATGAAATAAAATTAATTTTAAAACGAAATTTTCTCATGAAAAAAGAAATAATTTAATTATTCAGATTTTAGAGGAAAAAGACTAAAAAGTGAATGTATGTGTGGAAACTTCTCCACACCCCGAAAATATAGTTTATATATTTCTCTCAATTTTTCATAGAGTTATAATTTGTCAAAATACGGGGAAGCTAATTTTAAATGAATGTGATAAACATATCTTGTAGAAAAATTAATATATTCAAATTTCACTTTTATATATATATTAGAATGAAGTGAATCAAACATATTCCGTGCATATTTTTGATTAAAAAACAATTTTTGACTGTTGTTAGAATAAAAAAAAAAATGAATAACAAAGAAATAAAGAAATGAAAATAAACTTATTATTCCAGAATTAGATTGAAATGTGAAATAGAGATATGATTTTTTTAATTGGGGGTAAACATATGCTTTTATCTATGTAAATAGTTTTGTTACCTTTCCTATGTTTTATTGTAATGATCACGTGAATCCTGCTTCCTTTTGAATCTCTTCAGACGAGAATCCATTACATACCATATGAGTATTCCTGACTAAATAGTATCGTAGCACTTTTCGGTTTAATGAGACCTAACTTATGCGTCATTAAAAGCGCATTCTTTACACTGATAATGTAACAAAAAAAAAAAAAAAAAAAAAAAAAAAAATGAATAAAAAAAATGAATAAAAAGAAAAATGAATAAAAACTATAATGACCATAGAAGTATGACCACCAACGGGAAATCATAACGGGCATAACTTCCATTTTAGTACATACAATTTATTTATGGACCTTCCTCATTGGAGATGTTATTGAATTTAATATTGTTTGTGCCTCTTCAATATAGCAGCCTCACGTGCAATCTGAAAATATGAACTCAGTCATGCACCCTTTGGACTCATGCAACTGTGATTTCAATTATGGTGTTCTTTATTTCACAAATAAAGTACGAACATTTTTCTCTTTCACAGACTCTGTGCACAGACAATGAATTCATCGAACGAGTTCCATAATATTGAGCACTTTTAAGGTTCAAACATCTATTCCACATTACTTGTATATAGATATATTTTTAAACCCTGAACTTGATATGCAATTATATTATTCAAGTTAGGCTGCATTACTTATATATCTATATATGTTTTCTTTTTTCAAAGAACTCTCACTTATACATGAACTTATATTATCGAAGTGCTATCGGAAATATATTTATATATGTATATTTCTTCCTCTAAAGTCTCTGAATTTTAGATCTAATTATATTAATCAAGTGCTATTGGACAATCCCTTCTATTGTAGAATGAAGCAACTGTTCTACATTACTTAGTTATTTTCAAGAACTCTGAATTTGATATGCAATTATAGTATCCAATTGCTATTGGACAGTCCCTTCTATTCAACAGGTGTTAACCATGTGTATAAGCTTTATATTGTTATTGATTTATCTATTTACTAATTAGTTTATTCACTATTATTATTGTTGTTGGTATTATATATACATATTTTCCCCTTGGATTACGGGGGATATCAATGTCTTGAGGATAGAAAAAAAAATGAATAATAAATAAATAAATAAATGAAAATAAAAATATTATTCCAGAATTAGATTGAAATGTGAAATAGAGATATGATTTGTTTAATTGGGGGTAAACATGTGCTTTTATATATGTAAATACTTTAGTTGCCTTTTCTAAGTTTTATTGTGAAATGTCTTTTCAAAAATGGGGACTACAGGTTCTGAGAATCCTTGTTCTTCCCCTAACTGACCACCCACACGCGGATTTCTCCCCCGCGGTTGAACAGGAGTTTAAAAGAAAGTAATAATAAAAAACTGAACAGCTCCGAAGAAAAAGTGGAAGAGAGATGGACAGCGATGGTAGATGTTGCTGAGAGAAGACAGACGCCCGGCTCTCTCCCTAGCGAATGAAAATTTCAAGACTTTTTTTTGATGTTTCTGCCCTTATATAAGCAGCCCTTTTGTTTTATCCATTCCCGGATAGCCCACCTTTTAAGGGAGTCTGTGAGTAGCTGACAAGATTGATGCCGGACCGAATATCTACGTTTTTGGAGCTTTTCACGCCTAGTGATATCCTTTGAAAATCCACCAGGATTCAACGTGATGGAAAACTTTTCCGTAGCGAAGTCGGAGCCATTCTCAGAATATGCCGGTTATCGCAAGGTTAGTTCCTCTAAATTTTTAACCGACTTCAAAAAAGAAGGAAGGTTCTCAATTCAAACCGTATGTTTTTTTTATGTTTGTTAGCTCATAACTTCTGAACGGATGCTCCGATTTTGATACTTTTTGTTTTGTTGAAAAGGTCTTGGTCTGAAATAGGTCCCATTATAATATCTTTACGATCTAAAGAAAATACAGGGTGCCCAAAAAAATCAGTCCCAACTCTTTTAACTGCTAAACGGCTGCAGCTATAGTGATAAAAATGGTATGTAAGTATAGCAAAGTAGCCATGCAGTACTAGGTTAAACCGCTTGTAGCGCCACCTGGTGGAAAATAGCGGAGTTAGTGTTCCTATCTTGAAAACGGTTCTAGAAAAAAAAGTGAATTACAAAGTTGGAGAGTATCATTGATTTAGTACAAAAAGATAGTTTAGACATCCATTCTAGCGTTCCTATCTTGGAAACGGTTCAAGACAGGGGGAAAAAGTGAATAATAAAATTGCAGAGTATCATCGATTTAGTACGAAAAGATAGTTTAGACATTAATGCTAAAAATACAATGCTAAAAACGCGCATTTGTTTGTTCGCAATTTCTTACACTGTGCACACTTGAGCTACATTGCACACGTTGTAGCGTAGCTCGTGAGACATACGCTAGATAGTTCAAAATACGGTTACTTGATAATTTTTGTTTTGTTGTAAAGACCTTGGTCTGAAGTAGTCCCATTGTAATATCTTTACAATCTAAAGAAAATCAAACGGCATCTGGTGAAAAACAGTGGAATTAGCGCTCTTATCTCAAAAACGGTTCAAGATGGGAGAAAAGTTAATTACGAAGTTGTAGAGCATCATCGATTTACTTCAAAAAGACAGTATTTAGACATTATTGCTAAAAATAGAAAGCTTAAATCGTGCAATTGTTTGTTCGCAATTTCCTACACTGTGAACACTTGAACTACGTTGCACACTTTGCAGCGTCGCGGATAACACGTATACTCTGTGGTTGAAAGTATGGTTACTGTAAGCGGTCACACCGATTAGCGGAAAGTCGTTTTCAACCAACTTCAGAAAGGAGGGTGTTCTTAATTCAAGCTATGTGTTGTTGGTGTTTGTAAGCCTATAACTTCGTAAGAGATTCTCTAATTAACCGACTTCAAAAAGGAGGAGGTTCTCAATTCAAAGTGTATGTTTTTTTGTTTTTGTTTGTTAGCTCATAACTTCTGAACGGATGATCCGATTTTTATACTTTTTGTTTTATTGTAAAGGTCTTGGTCTGAAATACGTCCCATTGTAATATCTTTACGATCAAAAGGAAATACATGGTGCCAAAAAAAGTCAGCCCCGACTCTTTTAACTGCTGAACAGCTGCTGCCTAGTCATAAAAGTGGTATGTAGGTATAGTAAAGTGAAGATGTGATACGCGATTCAACCGCCTGGAGCGCCAGCTGGTGGAAAACGTTGGAGTTAGCGTTCCTATCTCGGAAACGGTTCAAAACAGGAAAAGAAAAATGAATTATAAAATTACAGAGTATCATCGATTTAGTACGAAAAGATAATTTAGACATTAATGCTAAAAACAGAACGCTTAAAACGTGCATTTGTTTGTTCAAAATTTCCTATTTTGTGCACACTTGAACGACATTGCATATGTTGTAGCGTAGCTGGTGACATTTATACTATGTAAAATTTAATGTATGGTTGTTGTAAGCGGTCATACCGATTAACGCATATACGTTTGAAACCGACTTCATAAAGGAAGAGGTTCTCAATACAAATCATGTTTCTGATTGTTGTTGTTGTTGAAATTTGTTAGCTTTTAACTTCGTAAGAGAAGATTTAATTTTAATACTTTTTTTGTTGTAATTATCTTGGACTGAAATAGGTTTCATTATGATTTCATTAAGATATAAACAAATTACAGGATACTCACAAAAGTCTGTTCTCACTCTAACTGCTGAACGCATGCAGCTACACTGGTAAAAGCAGTATGTAAGTATCGATGTTGAAACTTCTGTCCGTCAGCTGCAATGTATATTTTGCTCTTTGTTTGAACTTTACCCTGCGCAATTTCCAGCGCAGCGGGTAACACGTATTCTCTGTAAAGTTCAATATGTATGCCCAACAGAATTTTTGGTTACGAATACAGCGTATCCGTTCTGTACATTTCTAAAGACTTTTTAACTTAACGTATGTTCATTCAATATATAGATTTTTGCTCATATCTGATAAAGGCAAGAAGAGTAACACAACTTAAAGATGCAGCATTTGAGAAAAATCAACTTAAATATAACTTGACTAGAATAAACCTGGCACAGCTGTCTCTCGAGTGGATAACTTTCTGTATGGAGATGTAACTTTTTTGTTCACATTGGGTGCATTACATGTATTTTTCAGTGACATAAACCATTTTTTGAGTTATGTCACTTTTCTTGGAAGTTGTGATTTGTGAAGCTGCCGTCGAACGTCTTTTGATGTTCTGCTATATGAATAAGTTTTCACTGAAAAGAGAAAAATAAAATCCTTTTGTAAAAAAAATAGAACCGACTCCAAAGAGCAACTACTATTCAAACAACTAAAAAAAGAAAAAAAAAAAAGGTATGAAATGAAACTGTAAATTGCGCCTAAAAGTATAAAATAATTTATTTCGCCAAACAACCTATAACACTACAATTAATCATAACTTTTGAAGTCGGCGCAAAATTAAATAAAAATTTATAACTTTATTCAATACAAAAATCAAATCCTATTCAATATACACATCTCACATTGTCACCTGCAAAACGCAGCCGAAAACTACTTTGATTCAAGAAAACAAATAAGATTTCGTAAGGAGCAAAAGTTCGCGAAGATGCTGGTATCTGACGTCTTTGGTGAAAGAAAAATCGCAAAATTATCTGGCAAACATAATTAATTTCTTTGGGATATCATGATTGTTTTGATAAGGCATATTAAGAGAGTAATCAAGATTATGAAACAATACATCGTACAATATATATTATGGAAATATACATCTTGCGTGTATATTTTTGCATTACGTTTTGATCGCCAAGCACTGTAAAGAATGTTCACTGTTCTATGTAGATGCTACTAATGGACCAATTGTATATTGTGATAAAATAATAAAGAAAACATGAAAATGTATCATTCGAGACAACAGCATTTCTTGCTACCGATCTAAAAACAAACCTTTAAAAACTAATTAAATTTTATTTAATTTTGCGCCGACTTCAAAAGTTATGATTAATTGTAGTGTTATAGGTTGTTTGGCGAAAGAAATTATTTTATACTTTTAGGCGCAATTTACAGTTTCATTTCATACCTTTTTTTTTTTTCTTTTTTTAGTTGTTTGAATAGTAGTTGCTCTTTGGAGTCGGTTCTATTTTTTTTACAAAAATATTTTATCTGATATCCTTTCTTATCGGTGGTCAGACTGGCGGATCATTTTAGTTACTCTTTTTATTTTAAAATTAATTATGTTAAGAATAATATAATAAAATAAGATTAATAAAAAGAAAACAGAATGAAAATAGGACACCTGTAGTCCTTTGCAATTATGAATCTTCTGATCTTTTATTTTAAAATGTGTTTTTATATCTTGATTTGCAGAGAAATAAAAATATTGTTCTTTAAAAAAAATCTGATTTCATTGGATACGCTGTTTGATTTTATGTCTTAATTAGACTATTCGTTCAGGTAAAAAGATCGTGGGCTACTGCTCTTATTGTGTATCAGTTTTAAATCAGTTACAACGTGAAATATTTTTCCTTTCTTTTATTATGGGTATTTAGATTACTTCCATAAAAGAAAATAGAGTTTCTCCTCGGCCTATTAATTTTCGTTTTGTGTTATAGGCTTAATTAGTCACAGCACTGAAATATGAAAATTATTAATAAATTCATATTTCATAAAAATATGAAATATGACCTATATTAATATTTACACGAATAGAACGGATCATCAAAAATATGAGCTTCCAAATTTAGAGCTCATTCCTATCATTGTTGGGGCGCGTTAATCCGGTCGGTAGAGCGGCGAGCTCGTATTAGGAAGACTGCGGGTTCGATACTCCAGCCGACGAAAGACCGTCGTGTACATTAATGGTGGCTGTCGCACGTAAACTCCGTTGTGGCCGCAATGTATTCCATGTTCCCTTTCAAATTATACCTCTGGTAGCACCGAATCGGAAAAGCCATCTCCTCCGTGGAGGATCAAAAATGGGATGGCATGTCTCCGAATCATCCTTAGGAGTGCGTCTGAAACCATCGCCAGTTGTCCACTGCGATACTTATTTAAACCCAACCAACAGACAAACCTATCATTATTTTTTTATTTACTGTGATATTTCAATTTTTATTGCTCTTACAGGCTGCCCCTTGTTATCATTTGTGTCATATATAACTTTGCGTACACATGATTTAAAATAGTTATTCAAGTAAGTTCAGATGTATACATTATTTATTAACCATTGCTTTAGTTTGTTTTATATTTAAAGCAATAATTAAAGAAATTAAGTTAATTAAATTAAATTAAGTGAGCTTAATTAATAATTAAGCTCTTTATACCGCATTGCTTAAGTTCATTTTACATTTAAAATTGTTATACTTCTTTTTCCGTTATTATCTGAATGGATGTAGTACTTTTCCGTGTAACATCTCAATTTAATAATCTTTCATATGGGGATTAATTTCTAATATATTTTAGCTTGTAACTCTATCAAGAATTAATTTAAAATATATAAACTATACCTTTTTTCGAATAGCCTTCACTTCAGGGTTTAGAATAGAGAGTGAAAAAAATCGAAAAAATGAAGTTGATGCAAGTTATAATATGTAGACAACACCCTAAGCAAAATTTAACAATTGCATTACTACTACATGCTATTATCAATCGATTGGCACGAACCGTATGTTTCTACGTTAATTTATGGCAAAATTATTTGGAGGGGGGAGGCGATTTTTTTTTCTGATGACTGTACAATAATCATAACACATAGTTTTCGCTTTAATCAATAGCAGTAGCCTGATCAAGCAAAGCTCTTTATACCACAATAATTTGGCGTGAAACTCACCAAATGGTCAGAATTCGATTCCTTTATATAGCCTGATATACTAATTTCGCAACATAATTTACAGAATTTCCAGTATTTCGCGAAATATTCAAATTAAAGCTTAGATAATCGATCTATCGCCAATAAGAATTTTCTCGCCAAAGTCACCAAAAAATTCTCCAAGGAGTAATAAAATCGTCCAATTTGTCATCAAAGTTATTACCTTCCCTGGGGGAAACTTTTAATGGGTTTTTAAAGGAAAAGGAGCTATTTTGTGCCAAAGCAAGCAGAATAACAGATTAGAATAGCAGAGAATTAACAAATTAAAGATATTAAAGTGATAGCCACGGAACTCTCATGTGATGAGATTAACTTCACATAGTTTTGATTAATGGACGTATTGATGTTTAACTGAATTAATTTTAGAAGTTACGTCCATATCTTAGGACCCCCTTTCTTCCTAACAAGAAAAATAAAAGGTTGAATTTTAAAACTTGAGTTCTTATTGAATTTCTATCGTACACCATGAAAAAAAAAAAAAAAAAAAAAAAAAACAATTTACAGATAGAGGCCGGTGTTCAGTCTCCACAATCTTACATATCATGTTCTATGACATTCCATTTCCATATTGTCATAGATATGCCATTTTCGAGAATCGGGGAATGCCAGTATTGCAGCATTAACTTTTGGACAAATATGCACTAATAGTTTATCCATGTATTTTCTAATAATAATTAACTTATGCATTTTTCCACGAATCTACACGCTGCCTATGGAGACAGTGTAATCAGAAAACCGAATACACAGTGTTGAATTAAAAAAAAAATTGTATAGTATTCAGAAACACACATAAAGCAAAAAATCACTATTTCACAATATTCAAGCTGCACCACAATGATGTAGAGCGCGTCTCAAAATTACAGAAACGTTTATTTATTTATTTATTAAATAACAGTTCAAAAAATAAAGCAAAAATCACGAAAAAGTAACACGCATGTAGAAGCTGAATGTAAGTGAATTACAACGAAGAAATACAGTATAAATATTGCGGAATTTTTGTAAAAAATGATATATATATATATATATATATATATATATATATATATATATGCTGTTTCTAAAGACTATTTCAATGTTTGGTATTTAAATTCAAATTTTTTATCAATTTCTTTGATTATCTGGAAAATCCTATCAGTCATGCTTAGAATTACAAATTAGAGATTGCGTGAATGTAATAAATACCAACTCTGCTCTACTTCTTGCTTTAATTTTTGAGTAGTCTAAACTGAAAATCATGGGCATGCAATTAATACCCAAAATCTCTCGAGCAAGTACTCCCCAATTTTTTTCAATGGGGTTTAGGCATAGATTGGTGACTGGACAAGTGGCAAATCTAAGATTAACTTGCTTCTGCAAAAACGAAGAATTTGTTCAGCAGGGGATGTAAATCGACGCATGGTGCTGATCGATTTTCCATTTTCTCCTCCTAAGGTATTTTCCAATTAGAAATAGATTGCATTTCAGGATATTTTAATAAACTTTAGAGCAATTTCGACCATTAAGAAAAGCGATATCAGCGATATCCGTTATTCCGTTGAAACAGAACGCGATCCACACCATGAAAGAACCGTTCTCTTTGTCAGCAAAAGAACTCATGAAGCTCTCGTCGTAAGACATGAAATCAGTACGCGCAGTCATTGGAGACAAACAAATTGAATATTATTTCATCACTGAAGAAAACATTCAACCTTTCATCCGTCCAAACGACGAGAACTTCATAAGCTCTTTTATTACAAAAGAAAAAAAAAAAAAAAAAAAAAAAAAAGGGGGGGGGGCTATTTTATGGTATGGGGAGCGTTCTGTTTAAAAGAAGCAACAGACATGACTAACAACGCTATACCTAATGGTCGACATTGTTCAATGAATTATTAAAATTTACTCAAAAGCAATTTACTTTCAATTGGAAAATACCTTAGGAGGGGAAACTGAAAAATCCAAAAGAACGGTGCGTCGATTCACACCTCCTGTTCAACAAAAGCTTGGTTTATGCAGCCCATAATGTAACTATTACGGACTAGCCAACCATTAGTTCAGACCTAAATCTAATTGAGAACCTTTTGGGAAAGTACTCACATGAGAGGTATATGCCCATGGTCTTCAGCTTTTGAATATTCAGAAATTAAATGATGAGTAAAACAGAGTTAGTATTCATTACAGTCACGCATTCTCTAAACTCTAATTCCAAGCATGCCAGATCGGATTTTCAAGATAATTTAAAGGAATTGATAAAAAATTTGAATTTAAATACTAAATACTCGAAAAGTCTTTATATTTTTGAGAAAACTTTTCTTTTTCCTTTTTTTTACAAAAATTCTGCAAATCCTGTACTATATTTCTGTACTGATAAGTATAAAGGATTTAAGTCCATATTCTTGATTTCTCAGGAGACGAAAAATAAAGTTCAAAAAATGCTGTATAAAAAATTATAAGTTGAATACAGTTTTAACCAGGATATTATCATAATATACAATTTTGTGAATACACATTTAAATTTTGAAGTTTGTTTATTATTAACAGATTTATATAGTTTTGAAAAAAATGACATTTTTGGACTTAAATACTTTATACCTATCAGTACAGATTTCTTTGTTGTAATACACTTATATTCTGATTCCATAAGCTTATTATTATTATTACTATTATTATTATTATTATTCGTGATTATTACTTCTATTTTTGAATTTTTATTTCAAAGAATCACCAGTCTCTATAATTTTGAGACACACTATACGTAATACATCAGTATTCAAAGAAATAATTTTTTAAATGAGAGCTCATTTAATACAGTTTTTATGATAAAATGAGCATCGAATTGTCAGATCGTCGATAGAATGAACGGAACTTCAGTTCCTCTCTCTCATAGAAAAAAAAAAAAAAAAAAAAAAAAAAAAGGGAGAACTATAGGGGACTATAAATATTTTCTAGTTTTATTTTTCTATTAAATACAGAAACAATATTTATCGCTTCAAAAATATTTCTCGTCACTATAGTGCAAAGTTTTATAAATATTTGTGAAAATGTTGAAAAATCTGGCATGTCACTAAATATTTTGATCGGTACTGAGACTTGCAACAGTAATGATTAAAACTCTTGATTGCTTATATTTTGACAAAATTAAAGCAATATGTACATCAATAATCCTTATAGTAATCTCAGGAGTCACATCTTCCTGAATTATAAAAACCAGTATATTTTATAAAAACATTCTTCTTTACCTAATTTTTCGAATTTGACGATAAATAAATTTTTATAAATTTTATTATAAAAATTAATGGTGTTCTGATATAAGAAGCTTTGACCAATGAATAATATTTCTTTATAAAGTAGTCATATAACAAATGTATAATTTATATAACAATATAAATATATTAATTTGCCAATGATTTTTTAATCAAATATAGAAAGGTAACTACTTTTTAATGATAGTCACATTTGTACAATCAATGCAGTTTGAATACAAATATGTTGATTAGAATGAATATAATTGTAATGTATATCTATTTTTATTATAAATATGAATACAGAAAAAAATGTTTTAAAGTAATGTAATATACAATAATAACGCCCACAGGTGGAGCTTACTGTCAAAAAAACAAAAACATGCGGTCGCGAAAATGTTAAATAAGTAAAATTATATTTTTTATATAATACAGTGAAGCATTTACATTAGTGAGATGAATTTAATGTAAATTTAGACTTTACATCTATATGTAATAATAATAATAACAAATACTTTTAGAAACAAATTCTTATTTGATCTCTTTAAAAAAAATCTAGGAACTTAGACAAAAATATAGCTAATACTATTTTTCTTGAAACAAGATTTAGTTCAGTTATGCATGAACGAATATTCGAGCAAAATTTTGATATTTTTTATTTAAAAAAAGAAATTTATTGTTAAATTTAATATGCTTTGCATTTTCTACAAAAGAAAGTTTGGAAATTTTGAATTCTACAAACAATTCTCAAAAGAAGTCAGACAATATTGAAACTTTTTCAGAGTAGAAAATTCTTTTTATTGTTTCCTTTTAAAATTCATTCATATATTTTACCTTTACTTTTTTCTTATATATACCAAAGGTGCGTGTTTCACGTTTTTTTTTTTTTTTTTTTTTTTTTTTTATCGTTTATGGATTCTCATTAAATAATTAATCTGTAATGAAATAAATTATTCTAGAAATATATTTTTTTCATTTAATTACGTAAAAAGCTCAGAAAATACCAATAAACATTCATTTAAATACTAAATTCTCCCAAAATTTTGCAATAAAAATCTTTATCGCACATTATTATAATTTTTTAATTATTATTTACCCTTTTCGCTGTTCTGTATATTTTTCTTGTCTATTTTTGATATTTATTTTATAATTAGCGTTAGTTTATATTTCATTTTAAATTTATTTTTATTAATTTGTTTAGAAACCGATGATTGTACGTTTCGTTTCTATTTAGTACATGCTTTTTTTCTTGTATCTTTCACCTTCTCTCCTGTTTATTTTTACTTCCATTATCCTACTACCATAGGTAATGGAAGTATTGTATTCGGTTCAAAATTTCGATATCGAGTTTTACACTGATTTACACGGTTTAAGGTCTCCTGAGTCCAAAAAAGTAGTTTTTAGCAATTGGTCAATGTATGTATGTATGTTTGTTTGTATGTGGGGAGTCTTCTGGCTATCACATCTCCAAAACTAATTATTATAGAACTACAAAACTTCAGAATTGTAATAGGTCTGGTGTTCAAATGAATTTTTTAAATTTTGGTGAAAATTTAAAAATAGAAAGTGGGACATCGGAAACCGGGAGTGAGACCGTAAGTCCGTACCTCAAAAACAGGTCTAACGATTTTTTTCAAAGTTTCTATATAAACACTCTAATAGATGCCCTTTTGAATGATATAGTTGGTTAGTTCAGGAAAATTGATAGGCGTCCTATATAAATAACTCAATTCTAGGTCTCACAGGTGCGTTTCTTTAAAAACAGCTGTAAAGATTCTTCTCAAATTGGACATATTAACTCCTTTTAAGTATCCTTTTGTATGTAACTATTGTTTTCTGGTCAATAATTGAGTATGCCAAGTTTTAGTAAAAGTTGTTATCTCAAAAACGGCTCTAACGGTTTTCTTGAAAATTGTTACGTAAATCAACTTTAAATATCCTTTCCCATGTATTACGTGGTTATTACAGGGAAATCAACAGTCATCCTGCTTAGTAGGTAGGGCAGTTTTAGATATCGGAAATTGGTATTTCAAAAAATATATATATCACTTTTTTTTTCTTTTTTTTTTTTTTTTTTTAACTGGCTATGTATACTTTGTTTTATATGTCTTTACGCGTATATCAAGTTTACATTACTGGAAACATTTTAGGTTTCTACTTTGTTAGGTATAAAACGTTAAATGCAAGAATTAGTTAAAAACATGGTATCTCAAAAGAAAAAAAAGATTTGTCTTTTGCGTTCGATTCCATTTACATGAACTAAATTGACTTTTTCTTTCCTCTTTCAGGGCATTTCGTTCCAAAACTAAACACACTAGTTTTAGTTTGTGAATACAGTTTCGAAGCACACTAAATGCATTACCAAACATTACGAAGAGCTTGTGCAAAAACTAACTGCGCCAGAGGAACAAGTTTTGACTTGACGAATACCTCCTTAAATTTTTTTTACACTTCTAGTCATTTCTAAAAGAAGATATACTCATAATTTCAGACACGATATACATACAGGATCAGTCGTTTTGTACAAGCATCGAAAATCTCCCCCACATTATCAAACAGCGCTTGAACAAGAGCCAGTTTAAGCACGGAGTTTTTCGAACACAGACGAAGAAGTGCTCATTTTAGTTGCTTTTTGCCATGAGTGCAAAAGGAAAAATCGAAAGAGACATGTTAAATTATGTGTAAAAAGTGAATTATAAGAGGAAAAACCTGTGCTTAAAATTATTAAGAAATCGGAAAGTATATCCGCGTAATTGACATAAATATCCCAGAGTAAATTAAGGAATTTATTTGAACATTTTGTCACTCGTAACACTTTGAATATTAAAGAAGGATAAAATCATGTTAAAACATATAATCGTAATACCTTGTGGCGTTTGCGTTTCTGCAAACTCCATCTTAACTTAAATACTTAGATTACTAAGAAAACCAGAGACTTTAATTGAACAACAAATAAAAGTTTATTTGAAACAGATTAATGGGAGTGCGGCCTGGAAAATAGATCTTAGCACAGTCAGCGTATTACTAAATCAAAAATATATAAATCAACAATTTAGTTATCTTAAATATCTCACCACAGCAGATAGTCGACGGTGTAGAGACGGTCGCACTCGTACTCCAATACTACGGCTTCACTATGGGACAGAGGATTCCCTCCTGACCCAGCTTGAACTTTCCGAAAACTAGTAGACACTCACCAACACTCAACACTACTTAACTTCACGCCACTAAATCTCCACTACTCTACTTTTCAATATCCGTAAAACTAAGATTCATCACAACCACTATAATATCCTCCAACATCCACTATACGATCCTCCAACATCCACACCATCTACTAAAACCATCTTTATTTTTATACTTCTTCCTACACCCTCCTTTCACTACATTTCAATCCGTTCCTTTAAAAATCACTTCTAATTTATCTAACATTCAAAATCTAAGTCTTTTATTGCAGCACCCTGCCGACACAACACTAACTCTACCTCAACCTTCACCGAGCCACTGGCGACGGAGTGATTTTAACCGTCCCCACTTCCTACTTCGCTGGATCCAGCTTAATTAAAACAACTGTGGTGACGTTCTGACGTCTCAACCTCACAGTCCCCCTCCAAGAAAAAAATTTAGTCGGGAAAATCCCCAACGGGTTTGATCGAGTAAATTTAAATAGCTTCATTCCATATCTAACTATCTCAAATCTCTGAAGTTTGAGTGCAGCCGTCACTTAAATTTTAACCGGGTGAGAACACTTAAAATTTTGTTAAATCCCTGAGCGAAAACTCGGGGACGCAAAAAAAATTAATTCAAAATTTTAAATAAAAGGCGTACATTTACCCCGAGAACTCCGGGACTCTGACTGAGCTAAAACGAGGCTTACAGTAGGATGTACACACGTCTCCCTGTTAGGCCAGGGAGGCAAAATATTAAATTCAAACTTGATCATGCGTGTCTTTACATAGTAAGTCGCTTGGGACAAATGCGACATTTAAAGTTTGTTATAATAACAAGAATAATTGTTCTTTTTAAAGAAAAACATGAGAAAATCTTTATTAGTAGGAGTGTACTGGCTGGACTGGTATCTGGAGCTTTACGTCTGCAAGGGAGATGACAAAACGAAGAATAGGATAAACTTTCTTCATACTAGAGCAGACGTCGGAATGTGCAGGCTGTCCACATCCAGGAAAAAAACTTTTTGACATCAAATTAAGAGATCTTTCACTTTAGATAAAAATAGTTTTAACATCAGATTAAGAGAATAGTCCATCAGAGTGTGTCTGAAATGGGAAAAACTTTTACAGTATGCATAGTAAAAAAGTGACAATTCATCTCTAGAAGAAACTGAGACATGTTCGTCTCTATTAACATAATAGATAGGTTACATACAGAAATATTTCTCCCTCCTTAGCTAAAGCTACTTTTTCCTGATCAGATACGAATTTATTGTTTAAGGTAGGTACTAGATTTGTAGAAGCACATTGGTTTACTTGTTCACTTTCAATTTCCTTTACACGAGTTTCAGTCACGTCTGCTAATATTTCGGATTGAACCGGTTCAGCCTTTAAATGCGAATGATGAATATATGAGGCTTTAACAGTAGAATTTAACTGATCATTCTTTTCATTTAAAGCAAGGGATTGATCTAACCCATTAGATTCAATCGTATTTTCTTGCGTTTGAGTAGTACGTGAAAGAACGTCAGCTACGATATTGTCAGAACCAGGTCGGTGTTCGATGTTTATATTAAAGTTAGATAACTTAAGAGTCCATCGAATCATGCGAGGGGAGAGATTCTTTCCAGTTGTTAACCGAGTTAATGCCGCATGATCTGTAACGACTGTTACTGGAAGTTGCGTAAAATATAAACGAAATTTTTGCAGTCCCCAAAGCACTGCTAAACATTCACGTTCAGTTACTGGATAATTTCTTTCTGCAGCGTTAAGCGTACGGGACGCATATGCTATTGGTGGCCTTCTTGGCTTAAAACGGCACCAATGCCGTACGAAGAAGCATCAGTAGCTACTTGAAATTTAATATTATAATTAGGATGAGCTAGTACAGGAGGAGCGCTAAGTATAGTTTTTAACTTATCAAATGCTTCTTATGCTTCATTTGACCAGTGAAATTTAACTCTTTTCCTTTTGAGTTTAAAGAGGGGCTCGCATATGTGAGCAAAATTAGGTATAAATTTCCCATACCAAGCACACATGCCTAGAAATCTCGAAACTTGCTTGGAAGTTGTAGGAGGGGGCATGTTTAAAACTGGCTGAACTTTTTCATTATCTACATAAATACCAGCAGGCGTTATTTTGACGCCTAGGTACTTAATTTCCTGTCGTGCAAAATAGCACTTAGAGGAATTTAAAGTTAATCCTGCATTTTGCAGTAGAGTAAAAACAGTTTTTAAATGATCTAAATGCTCATCGTAAGATGAGGACGTGATTATTATATCATCGAGATAAACATGTACAAATTTATTCAAAACAGGTTTAAGAATAGTTTCCATGGCTTTTTGGAATGTTGCCACAGCCCCGGAACATCCGAAAGGCATTCGTTTAAAACCAAACGTGCCATTTTTAGTTATAAACGCTGTTTTTGATATATCAGCGGGTTTCATTGCAATTTGAAAGTAACCCGATGTCAGATCGAGAGTAGACATAAAATTTGTCGTTGTGATATGTGCTAACAAATCATCAATTATAGGCAAGGGATACTGAGGATATTGTGTAATAGAATTTAGTTTACGATAATCGATTGCAAATCTCCATGCCTCAGGATCGATAATAGGTTTACCATTTTTCTTACGACATAAAACAACAGGAGATGCATAAGGAGAAGTTACAGGCATAATAATATCATTTTGCAACATTTTCTCAATATGCCAATTTATAATATCTTGTTTGGCTTGATCATAACAATAAGGCTTACTACAGACTGGTTTATTAGTTCCAGTGTCAATTTCATGGCAAACAACATGGGTTAAGCCAGGTGTCTCAGAGAATAACTGTTTAAACTGATTAAGAAAATTAACAAAATCAATTTTTTCAATATGAGTGAGGGCACTTTCCTCTAAATTAACAATTAACTCTGTCGGCTCTTCAGGTTTAGAATTTGACTTAGAATCATCAATATGTAAAGATTTATTGGCAAAACTTATTTCAACATTATTTGTTTTCGTAAAATCTAACCCTATAATGCAGGGATGCTGAAGATTGTCGATGACATAAAAAGGCCAATTAACACTTAAATTATGAATTTTAACATTCAGGCTGACTTCGCCTCTATTAACACAGGACTGGCCTTGAGCCGTTGTAATATTTAAATTTGTCCGTTTTAAAGGTTTAAAGTCAAAATACTTTTGATAAGTGTCATATGCTAGAAAGGAACGTTCAGCACCACTGTCCCAATAAGTAGGTATGAAAACATCATGAATTATTGCATTTAAATTAGGAAGGTCCACCGGACTGATACAAATTGTGTCTAAACATATGGAGGTGGTTGAGTTATTTAGTGGCTGTTGACCCTCCTCACAAGAGCCACTTACTCGTTTAACTGACGACTCTGGTTATTACGAGAGTTACGAAAATTTCTGTTATGTCTATCAGCTCGAGAAAAGTTTTGAGACTGATTTTGATTAGAACGATCGTTCCGAGAATTTTGAAAGTTATTACGCCTTGGCTGCGGCGATTGACGTTCTTGTTGATAGCGATTGAAATTTTGAGGGGGGGGGTGAAATTTTCACGCCTAGAATTTTGCATATTTCCATTACCCCGTTGGCGATTAAAGGTGTTTTCCGCCCTTGGAGGGTGTCGTTCTTGATATTTAGCTAAGGTTTAAAACAGACTGTCGTAAGAGGTGACAGGTTTCAGATCAAGGTAATCTTGAATAGGAATAGTCAAAAGCGGGGTTATGATTTCCATTGCAGCGGCAAAAGATAAAACTAAATCCAGCTGCTTTATAATGTCGAACTTACTTAATAAAAAGGTGGTAGGTTTGTCATAAAACGACATCTTTGTCGTATAAAGCTCTTGACGGAGTTTGGTTTTATCCAAAATAGAAGAGAATGAATTTTTAATTTTGAGCTTCAAATCCTCATACGTAGGATTTTGGCCTAGAGCTCTAGAGGCAATGGTGTCATACCAGATTTTAGCATCTCCTTTTAAGGAGTATTTTAATAAATTAAATTTATCATCCTCGTCAATTTTACATATATCAAAATACTGTTCAAGATCTTCAAAAAATTTAAGTACATTGTTTGATCCAGTAAAATAAACACGAGTGGGGGGGATGTCGAACTGAGTTGGGCGCCACTGTGGCGTTTGCGTTTCTGCAAACTCCATCTTAACTTAAATACTTAATTTATGAAGACATGACAGAGTCCCAAATATATAACATAAATGAGCTTTAATTGAGCTTAAATAAGAAGGGGGACGCTGGACTTTGGTTGGATTTAATACGTTAAAATGGACAGCCCTCTTAAATGCTTTGACAGCAATAAATAACCTCCGTTACTTTACTTTACTTAACTACTCGCAAATGGTCTCAACTACTTTTATTTAAATTAGCTTCTAAGGCCAAGCAGCCTTTCGCATGTAGGAGGATTCCCTGACGCTACAATGCTACAGGACTTACTCTCTTCTACCTTAAGTCGCTAACAACTAACTCCATCAACTCTCATACTTTACTTCCCACTAGCTTTCTAACTACCATCCTTCAACTCACTCGCCTTCCAACTAACGCTCTTACCAACTCTCAACTAACCCTCCTTCCAACTAACTAACACCAACTAACCTCCCTACCATTAACCTCGAAAACAATCTTCCTTCTCCTTTTATCTATCTCACTTTCCAAACTTATTAGCATATGACAAGTTACGATTTTAATTTAGGATGAGAACTAACTCTATTGGTCGACTTGAATCCTAAAACAGCACATTCACGTTTTACCCGCAAAGTGCGAGTTTTAATTGTAGCACTTTGCTATACCTGACAACCTATGATAGAAATATCGGCTAGACCACTCTCCACTTTCGCTAAATTGGTTCCTTACAGGGACAAATGTATTATTATTCCAAGTACCATGTTCTTTCCAGATGAAAATTACCGATTGTCAGGTTGAACATTAGGTGGGTTTAAACCGGGACTATTCCGTAGACAATATTTTCTCCACTGGTCTCTCCCTCATCTGAGATGCTCCTGTACTACCTTCTGGTAATACCACGTTTGTCTACTATCAACGAAACACAAACTATAGATGTGTGATCATACAAATACCCACATAGTGGATTTAAATTTCGGACAGTTTCAATCAAAATTCTGGTACTAGTAGCCCTCTTTAGGTTTTTTTTACAATAAATAAACGTTCGTAGTACGATTTCTTCTGGCTTTTTATGTTAAATACTTATCCATTTTTTGTGTTTTTGCAGGTATATGACCTTGCTCCGATCTTCGGCAAATCCTTCCAGTTTCCAAAATTCGATTCTGTAGTATGCAAATGGTAGTTTGAGAAACTTACAAGGGTTCCGCTACAATGGATTATGTTTAGTCCATCTCTAAACGACTGATGTATTTCCAGGCTACCGATTTAGCTAAGTCATGCTTCTGAAACTTTATATTAGCTTTTCAAAACATTTATCGCCAGTCAGTTTTTTTTTATCCTTTCCCGCAGAAGGAACGCTGTAGGTTGTTTTCCTCCTTGTTTAGACGTTATATACGCCACAGACAAAATTTGCATATTCCCAACTTTGTAAACGTTAAAAGTTCCCTTTCTTTCATTTTTATTAAACGTGTTGTTGATGACATGGTTGTTTCCAACCAAACTCATAACATCCCCTAACTGTTTTGAACAATGTACATGCTTGATACTCTATTAAAATTTTCCTAAATTTGACAGTTTAACCATTTTGAAAAAAAAAAAAAATTCTTGAAAGATGTCTTAAGGCAATTACACGTGTAACTGAAAGCTTGTGAAGCATGTATTCTCAATCGTTTTGTACAAAGTGAGATAAATACATCGCAGTTAAGGAGGTGTAGCCCTGGTGCGGGCGTCCCAATCATCTCCCTGTCACGAGAAATGAAATGTTGCTATTAATTTTTCTCTGTTTCTATCAATTGATGCACTGACCTGTACATTTTGAGAAATGAAGCATTAACAGTACAGTGATACAGAGATGATATTCACAGACCTATTGTTGTCATTTACGCTGCAGCAATCGGGAATGAAATCATTCTCCTTTATGAAAATGCCAGGTCACATTCTGCACACCTAGTGAATAATTTTCTATTCGACAAAATAATCTTCTAATAGATTGACTATCATGTTCCCCAGATATGAACCCAATAGAATACGTTTCGGACATGCTAAGGAGAATGGAGGCTAGTCGTTGATCATCCCCAAAACAATTCAGTAGTTGGAAAGCTCTCTTCTACAGGGGGATTAGAAAATACTGCAGTTCCTCACTGATAATTTCGTTGTTTCTATACCTAGTAAGTGAGTGACATTGCTATCAGTCAAGGCAAACCATACTATTTACTAAAATTCATTTCTGTCTGAAAAATCACATTTTTTGTTTATTTGTATATTATACACGAATTAGACATCTTCTGTTTAACAGCAAATATCGTCAATAAAGATTATTTATTGCTTGTTCTTTGCCACTTTTTCTTTTTTTATATCTTAAAACATCTATATATCATATATCGCTCACCAAAACATTTTCTCATCTGAAGTTTACATCCAAATCATAATATATCCTAATTGTTTTGAGCAGCGTATATCAAAAGAAAAACAAGTTTGTATTATTTAATTTTTTAATCTACAATTTTAAAATTACATAGAAATGTTGTCTTTAATACTTGTAAGGTACAGCAAAAAAAGTGAAAAAAAATAAAAATAAAAGGGATAAGGAATTTTAAGCACACTTTTATTACAAAATGTACTAAAATTTCAGATTCAGGAATTAAAAGATAATCGCAATATTTGACACAGGCATACATGTTAAGTATCTGTATGTAACTTATACTTGATACAATAGCACTCTAAAATTACTTTTGTATTGTAATGTCATCGATTATGTACTCATATACAAAACTTGAGCAAAATCTGTTTAGCAAAAGTCTCTTAACCCTTTGTGCCCCAAATTAGGAAAAAAACTTATATATCAAAACTTTTTCTAATTACCTACTATAGGCTCACTGGGAGATAAGTAAAACTGAAATGTTTTTTTTCTTTTTCTGTTAATTAGAGCTAATTAATTGTTTCGGTACTTTAAAGTGCGATCGAGACAGTACAGCTGAAAAAAATTCACAACACCAATTTCTTGTTCACTAGTTATTAATACTTATCATACCATACAATATAAAAAAAAATTATAATACACTTATCTTTCAGTTTTGAGCAGATTTATATGAAGAAACATAGCAACGCATATCACTCAACAAAACAGAAGCATTTGAGATTTAATGACAGCAAAAATCATATGCAGAACTTTTCTCCCTTCATGGAACTACTATTGCAATCCACCAACAGTTAATAGAAGTATTCAATATTGGTACTAAAAAGTATCGTTTGTAAAATGTGAATGATTATTTTTCTACAAGAGTTACAATCAGGTTGTACTTTAAAGTACCGACGGGGCATAAAGGGTTAAAAATGAATCGCAAGTTTTAGCACTGACAGACTGATATTTGCCCCTGAAACCAGCCCCTGGAGAGAGATGTATCATTACAAATTCTTGAACATTGCATAGATGCCAATATTTTACTTTATTCCGAAGTATTTTTAGCCCCGCCTTTATTTCGCACCACTTTATTTATAGAAAATTTTTCTCCTATATATAACTTCGATAAAATAAGATAAACTATATATTCAAGAAAATAAGTGGTATAAAAAAAGGCGGGGCTAAAAATACTCCGGAATAAATTAAAATGTTGGCATCTATGACATTGTGTTGTCATAATGAAGTAATGTGCAAAATTAATTCGGTAGAAGTGGGCTGAAAACTAATTGTATTATTTAGCCCCTACAGAACATTTAATTTAAACTAGTTGGCAAAGGTGGACTCTGCTCAGTTCCCCATCATATTTATGTTCTCATAAATTTCTAGTGCGAGACATATTATAATCATGTAAAAGAAATGAATTTGACCAAAGCTTGATACAGTGACAGAATGAAATCCCCGCCTAATAGGCTATCCACCGTTCACTTCGATATATTTATCTTATTCTAATCTATTAATTTATTTTATCGGGGCCAATTCTGTTGTTTAGTTTTCATGCTACTATTTCCAATGCAATAATCCTCAAAATTCATATTTATATGAAAAATTTACAATTTCGCTACGTTGATAATATCGTAAATTACGAATAATTTACGAAATTTTCCTATTAGAATATTTGTATTCAATCATGTTCAAACAAACATCATAAATGTAATTTTGAAGTTGTCTAATGTATTTATGATCCTCAAAATGGAAGTTTATGCTCAATTTTGCCTTATTCTGACATGTTAAGTAAATCGTAAATTCCAAATAACCTACGAATTTTTTAAATTGGAAAAATCATAGTCTATGATATTCATGCCAGTATCCAAAATAATATTTAAAAAGTGGTTTGACATCTTTACAATGAAAATATCCCTCAAGATTGACGTTTATTTGAAATTTTGCTCTATCCTGCCATGCTAAGAAATTCGTAATTTTCTAATAACTTACGAAATTTTCAAAGTAGCACATTTATAGTTACTGATGTTCATTCCGACATCAAAACTGATATTTTAAAACTGGTCTGACATTTTTACAGTAAAAAGTTTCCATTTAATGCACGTTTAAGTGAATTTTTGTGCTATTCTCCCATGTTAAGAAAATCGTAAATTTCTCATAACTTACGAAGTTTTTTAATTCGAATGTTGCAAAAGAATAGGGTTCTTGCCAGTATCGAAAGCAATATTTTAAAAATGATCTGACCGATCTGCGATCATTTGTTTGTGAGATATCGTGTTAACAGACTAACAAACTAACGGACTAACACACTAACGGACTGACACACTAACAGACTAACAAACACCCTACAGACAGACACCATACAAATTTTGTCATTTTCGGATTCCTCACACCTGAAAACGTATAAAAAAGTCAAAAAACCGAGGTCGAAATTTTTCACGATTACCTAAGTTCCCCATACATATAGTATGATGGGGAACTAAAAAGTGGTTTGACATCTTTACGATGAAAATATCCCTCAAGATTGACGTTTATGTGAAATTTTGCTCTTCTGCCATGTTAAGAAATTCGTAAGTTTCCAATAACTTACGAAATTTTTAAATTGGAAAATTCATAGTTATTAATATTCACGCCAGTGTTCTAAATAAAATTTCAAAAGTAGTCTGACATCTTTACGATGAAAATATCTCTCAAAACTGACGTTTATGTGAAATTTTGCCCTACCCTGCCACGTTAAGAAATTCGTAAATTTCCAATAACTTGCGAAATTTTCAGAGTAGCATATTTATAGTTACGGATGTTCATTCCGGCATCAAAAGGGATATTTTAAAACTGGTCCGACATTTTTAATGTAAAATGCTTTTATTTAATGCACGTTTAAGTGAAATTTTGTCCTATTCTCCCATGTTAAGAAAATCGTAAATTTCTCATAACTTACGAAGTTTTTTAATTCGAATGTTGCAAATGAATAGGGTTCTTGCCAGTATCGAAAGTAATATTTTAAAACTGATCTGACTTCTCTGCGATCATTTGTTCGTTAGATATCGTGTTAACAGACTAACAAACTAACGGACTAACACACTAACGGACTGACACACTAACGGACTGACACACTGACATACTGACACACTAACAGACACCCTACAGACAGACACCATATACATTTTGTCATTTTCGGATTCCTCACACCTGAAAACGTATAAAAAAGTCAAAAAACCGAGGTCGAAAATTTTCACGATTACCTAAGTTCCCCATACCTCTAAGTATGATGGGGAACTAAAAAGATGCATGCAATAAATTTTGTACTGGAATTGTTGTCCCAGTTCTCCCCACTTATCCCCTTCTAATACAGTTACCACTTCTGCATATATTGTGTTTGGAAATATAAATATATGCAAAATTACAATCCAATAGAATGATAGAGAGAAAGTTAAAACTAAAAAAAAAAAAAAAAAAAAAAAAAAAAAAAAAAATTGAACTGGACTTGAGGGACAAAATACACCTCCTCTCATTAAGTCTGATACAGCTTGAGCATGTATTGTCATCAGCATAGCCTCCTAAACTAGATGCCTGTCGCGTGGCACGTAAACTTGGCTACAGTTGAAAAAGTAGACAGCGACACCTGGTACAGATTGCGCTACTTTTTTATTCAACTGTCACCAATAATTTTAAGAAATGATATATGATATATATAATCGACGTTTCTTCGATTCTATTTGCCTTTTATGTATATCATATCCAAATTAAAAAATTTTTGGTTGCTGTTGAATAAAAAAGTCGCGCAATCTGTACCAGGTGAGCTGTCTACCGCTTAAACTGTTGCCAAGTTTCCGAGCAACGCGACAGGCATCTGGTTTAGGAGGCTATGGTCATCGGAATTATGCATGTATCAAAAACCTCAACTCAACCGGATGATAGGGAGTGGGTTAAAAATCGTAAAACAAATTTTGGAACTGGAGTCGGGGGTAAGGAATAGGGGGCCTAGAACTTCCAGGCCCACCTAAATCTTTACTGATTCAGAATATATAATTATTAGAATTATACATGTATACAAAGTTTCAGCTCATTTGGTTGATATGAAGTGGGTCAAAATAAGAGACTAGCTGAATTTGCGCTGATAGACAATCGACAAAATTAAAAAATAGCGTGCTTTACACAAACCACCACGGCACTACAACACATAACGTGTTATTACAACACAAAAACCACTAACTAATGAAAATTATTTTTAAATCCTAACTTTGCATTGTAAAAAATAAATTTCATTTTTTTTTTTTTTCAAATGCAGTTGAAATAAAAACATTACTATTTATTTGTATATGTTATAAATTACTATATATAAATAATTTAGGATTAAATTATGGTATAACAATTAACTGAAGTTATTAAAAAATAAAAACAAAATCTTACACAAATATTCTAACAGACTCTAGAAATTTTTAAAAAAAATAAAGTTTTACGTATATTACTGTATGTATATTTTAGCATATCAAGCAGACTAGTTTATGGGGGAAAAAGTTCAGAATGTTTTTCCATTTTATATTTTAAGTAAGTGGATTTTATTTTTATAAGTTGTTCGAAGATAGCTTTGAACATTCTTTATTTCTTAAACTAGTTCAGTAATATACGACAGACTAATATTTCATCGCATTGTATATTTTGTAACGTAACGCAACGTCGTTTTATGAAAAATGAATACCTTCTTTATAAATGGCTAAAAATATATATATATTAACGTCAAAATAAAGTTTAGAAACTTCTTCGAAGAACTTTTGTTAAAAGTGATATCGTTCAATAATAACAACAACAACATTAATAATAATAATAAATTCTGGTAAAATATGTATCATTATTTTACTATACCAAAAAAATGTTTAAAATACAGTTTGTTACAATAAGAAAGATAGTAAAGTTTCTTTCTGCATAGAGGAGAGGAGGGTATAATGGAATAGTTGGGAAATATGGAATACCGAGGTTTCGGCTCTGATTGGTGCTGCTATCTTTTCAAAATACTATGAATTACTCAAGAAGGATTCCCATGAAGCAATACAGTAAGAAGCAACCGTTTGTTGCTGTCGTACCATTCTATAGAACAAAGTATGTTTTGTGATTTTCAAGAGTTTTTGCAGGTACGTTTTCAAACATTAAAACTTACTAGTACACATGAGGTTTAAACACTGATGTTAAGCATAATGTATGATCAAAGAATCCATCACTTTAAAAGTTTATTTTCAAAGATGGCGTGTCGAGCATTATGGAATACTAGGTATTTCATGGTATCATCTGAAACTGACTTCATGTATTCAACTAAAGAATCAGAAAATAAAGACGCTGAATGCATCTTTTGCCACAAAAAATTCTCCGAAGATGATTTTATGAAGTCTAATTATTTTTCTATGGTTTAAACAGTTTAAACCACCTTTTCCATATTACCCGAATATTTCGCATTAACCTCCATTTGTAACTTTTTTTAAAGTAAACTTTTTATAACAACAAAAAATTTTTTGGGGATTTTTTTTCATTGACAATGACGATGTTATAACGAGACGTTCGACGGCAGTTTCAAAATTCACAACTTCCAAGAAAAGACACATAACTCAAAAAATGGTTTATGTCACTGAAAAATACATGAAATGCACCCAATGTGAACAAAGAAGTTACATCTCCATCTAGAAAGTTATCCACTCGAGAGACAGTTGTGCCAGTTTTATTCTAGTCAAGTTATTTTTAAGTTGATTTTTCTCAAATGCTGCATTTTTAAGTTCTGTCACTTTTCTTGACTTTATCGGATATGAGCAAAAAACTGTCTATTGAATGAACATACGTTAAATTAAAAAGTCTTTAGAAATGTAAACAACGGATACACTGTATTCGTAACCAAAAATTCTGTTAGGCATATATATCGAACTTTACAGTGATTGCCTGTCACCCGCTGCGCTGGAAATTGCGCAGCGTAAAGTTCAAACAAAGAGACAAATATGCATTGCAGCTGACGGACAGAAGTTTCAACATCCATACTTACATTACTGCTTTTAACAGTATAGCTGCATGCGTTCAGTAGTTAGAGTGAGAACAGACTTTTGTGAGTATCCTGTAATTTGTTTATATCTTAATGAAATCATAATGAAACCTATTTCAGGCCAAGATCATTATGACAACCAAAAAATATTAAAATTAAATCATCTCTTGCGAAGTTATAAGCTAATAAATTTCAACAACAACAACAATGAGAAACATGGTTTGTATTGAGAACCTCCTCTTTTATGAAGCCGGTTTAAAACGTCTATGCGTTAATCGATGTGACTGCTTACAATAACCCTACTTTGAATTTTACATGGCATAAATATCACCCGCTACGCTACAATATATGGAATGTCGTTCAAGTGTGCACAAAATAGGAAATTGTGAACAAACAAATGCACGCTTTAAGCATTCTGTTTTTAGCATTATTGTCTAAACTATCTTTTCGTAATAAATCGATGATGTTCTGCAATTTTATAATTCACTTTTTTCCCCTGTCTTGAACCGTTTCCGAGATAGGAACGCTAACTCCACTGTTTTCCACCAGGTGGGACAGTAGGCGGTTGAATCGCGTAGCACATGCCCAAATTACTATACCTACATACCACATTTATGATCATAGCTGCAGCTGTTCAGCAGTTAAAAGAGTCGGGACTGACTTTTCTGGGCACCCTGTATATTCTTATGATAGTAAAGATATTACAATGGGACCAAATTCAAACCAAGACCCTTACAATCTAAAAAAAAGTATCAAAATCGGATCATCCGTTTAGAAGTTAAGAGTTAACAAACAAAAACAAAAACAAATAAACATATGCTTTGAATTGAAGACCTCCTCCTTTTTGAATTCGGTTAATTAAAGCATCTCTGACGAAGTTATAAGCTTACAAACGCCAACAAAAACACATAGCTCGAATTAAGAACACCCTCCTTTCTGAAGTTGGTTGAAAACGACTTTGCGCTAATCGATGTGACCGCTTACAGTAACAGTACTTCGAACCACAGAGTATACGTGTCATCCGCTACGCTGCAAAGTGTGCAACGTAGTTCAAGTGTGCACAGAGTAAGAAATTGCGAACAAACAACTGCACGTTTTAAGCGTTCTATTTTTAGCAATAATGTCTAAAAACTGTCTTTTCGTAGTAAATCGATAATGCTCTAAAACTTCATAATTAACTTTTCTCCCATCTTGAACCGTTTTTGAGACAGGAGCGCTAATTCCACTGTTTTTCACCAGGTGGCGCTTTATTTTCTTTAGATTGTAAAGATATTAAAATGGGACCTACTTCAGACCAAGATCTTTACAACAAAACAAAAAGTATCAAGTAGCCGTATTTTGAACTATATAGCGTATGTCTCATCAGCTACGCTACAACGTGTGCAATGTAGCTCAAGTGAGCATAGTGCAAGAAATTGCAAGCAAACAAATGCAAGTTTTGAGCATTGTATTTTTAGCATCAATGTCTAAACTATCTTTTCGTACTAAATCGATGATGCTCTGCAATTTTATAATTCACTTTTTCCTCCTGTCTTGAACCGTTTCCGAGATAGGAACGCTAGCATGAATGTCCAAACTATCTTTTTTGTACTACTCTTCAACTTTGTAATTCACTTTTTTCTCTAGAACCGTTTTCGAGATAGGAACAATAAATTCGCTATTTTCCACAAGGTGGCGCTGCAAGCGGTTTAACCTTGTACTGCATGGCCACTTTGCTATACTTATATACAATTTTTATCACTATAGCTGCAGCCGTTTAGCAGTTAAAAGAGTTGGAACTGATTTTTTGGGGCACCCTGTATTTTCTTTAGATCGTAAAGATATTACAATGGGACCTATTTCAGACCAAGACCTTTTACACAGAACAAAAAGTATCAAAATCGGAGCATCCATTCAGAAGTTATGAGCTAACAAACAAACAAAAAACATACGTTTTGAACTGAGAACATTTCTTCTTTTTTGAAGTCGGTTAAAAAAAAAAAAAAAAAAAAAAAATTGTGTAAGGGGAAATAAAAGCTGTTTATTTTTGTACACATAACAAAAATTATAATATTTAGCTGAGTAAAAGTTTAATAATTTTCTGATGTATTTTAAGCACTAATCATCATCAATGTTTGCAGCATATTGTATAATTCAGGCAGAAATCCATAATGCATTGGCCTCACCAGTGACCGGTAAGTTCTTCTCACAAAGCTGGTTGGAGTGAGATGCCGGGATGGATCACAAGTCGCTCTTGTCAGCCTAGCCGTTTGGAGTTTGCCATGGTTTTCTCTGAAACATGCGTAATTATGATAGGACTACTTCAAAGTCCCCACGGACGACACTCCTCCTCAGATCTGGGACCAAAGCGCATTTAATTGGACTTAACACCAACACTGTAAGACATTGATGAAAAAAAAAAGTTTTTGTTTTTAAATATTGTAATGCATTTGATCATATACATAAAATTTGTTTGTACTTGGCAACCGTTTCTCTTTTTGGGTTCCTATATTTATTTAAAGAATTTTTTTTAATATAATTTTCTGTAGTAGTTTCTATGATGAAATAAAATGAAAACTTCAGTACAAAATACCGGTATCTAAAAATCGGAACGGATGGCAATTGGCAGCTATGTTTGTTTGGCAGTAATTTGAATAATAGTTTAAATTCTTAATTTTATATGTATTATTCAACTTGTTAATTTACCCACTTAATGAACACAATATGTGTAGATTTTATTATGTGCTAACAAATGGACTTAAGATATCAGATACACTAAGGGACAAAAAAAAAAAAAAAGGCGCACTCCAGAAAAACTGACTTATACCTTTTTTATTTGTAATAACTTCAAAACTAATGTTTGAAAGAAATAAAATTGTCATGTTTGCATACTACCAAAGAGATGAAATGATATCTATGTACATTTTCAATTTATTAATTAGCTTTATAACACAACATAAAGTAATTAATAAAAATCTACATAAAACTTTCTTTTTAAATGTAATATATAAATATATACTTTGTATTCTATTACGATTTATTAGATGAAATAAACAAGTTATATTTTAATATATGAAAGAAAACTATTTATTTGTTAGATTTAAACAATTATTTAATAAAAATATGTATTCTACATTGGGTAATTCCACCTTTGTATGAAATTACACACTGCTAAAAATGGTTTTTCAAAAATGAGCAAAATTGTCTCAAAATAGCTCCGAAACAATTTGTACTTAAATTTGAAAACCCATGTGCTCATTTTTGAGTATATTGACATGCTCAAAAG
This sequence comes from Salticus scenicus, assembly GCA_963930645.1. Classification (NCBI taxonomy): domain Eukaryota; kingdom Metazoa; phylum Arthropoda; class Arachnida; order Araneae; family Salticidae; genus Salticus; species Salticus scenicus. The sequence goes on from OZ005652.1 coordinate 324,903,655, forward strand.
TTGGGGTATTGGGATTCTTAGCTGTCAACCCTATTTTTTTAGCATGTCAATATACTCATAAATGAGTACATGGGAATTTCAAATTTAAGTATATATCGTTTCGGAACTATTTTGTGACAATTTTGCTCATTTTTGAGAAACCGTTTTTTACAGTGTTGTTTTTAAGCACAATGACATAGCATTATACAGTGTTTTAATATAAATCTCAGAAATTTCACTGTGCCTAATATCAGAAACAATTTTTTGAAGTTCTTGCAGAGATGTAGGCTGCAAATTTCGAATCCTCCCCCTCCCCCCACCTTTTTATAGACTAAACATTTTCGAGCGGATTGAGATTAGGACTATTTCCGGGTCTGGTAAAGAAGAAATGCTACGATATTCAATTTAAAGTTTAAAAAGATATGATTACTTACAGAATTATAGGTGTTCATGGGAATTAATACGAATTTTAACATTTGAATCAAATGTTAAAATGCAGATGCCCGTTAGCAAGGTGCAATATCATCTTCAAATGCTGTTTGCGGGAAAGTCTGAGATACCTTCAAAATAGTCGGTCAGGCGTCACTTTTATAATGACTGCGTTATATTTCAAGTTAATTGATCCCTTGAGCAGGAAAATTTACCTGACACCTTGAAAGGTTATGCACCTCTGTACCATAATGTACGAAGAATGTGTCATTATTTTAAGAGTGCAATTTTCATTAAGTCGGTCACATTTTTGCCGTTTTTCTGGTGTCTTTCATCAGCTCGAAATAAATTAAACTTCACTCATCAGAGAAAACCAGCTCAGCTCAATAATTAACAGATGATTTTTTAAAATTCTTGGTCAACTAAAGTCTTGTTTTATTATTATTATTATTATTATTATTCCTTAATACTGGCTTTTTTTTTCAGATCTTCTCATTTTTAACCTGTTTTATTTAATTGTTTCCACACTGTTTTTGAAGAAAGAATTTTGCTATACACTTCTTTTTTTTTTTAATATCTTTTGTAAGTTATGAACATGATATATACCGATTTTTAAACTTTTGGTCATCTTGCTTGGATGAGCAACATGGCCGCCTAAAGCTAAATTTCCAATTTAGACAGCCAAAAATTTTTATAACTTGCTAAAAACAATTTCACCAATATTTCGTTAACATTCAATTATTTTGCCATCTCATGTATTAAAATCTTTTTTTTATTTTCATTCTAAAGTTGATATTTTCTGTGTCATCGTTTATTGTCTTATCCTTGCCATTTTTTAAATGCTCGATAAAATTACAATTTTCCTGACAATTGCATTTTGTTTTTAAAATTGGGCTCAATCCTAAAGTGCACATGGAGGACGACATAATAAAATCTGCTCGAAAATTTGCTTTTTATACGATAAAATTGGCGATTGCAGAAAGAGAAAAGGAAAATATCCAAGTGCGGCTTTTTTTTTTTCCCCTTAGTGTATATTATAAAACAGCTTAGTATATAAATATTAGCATTTTTTTATATTCTCTTATGAAATATTACCTATTTAAAATTCAATGTTTTTTACAAATCGAAAGTGAAAAAATTTCAGATATTGCATGATTTTGCACTTATAAAGATAAATAAATTTTACTATCGTAATGTCCTACTCTTTTACTATCGTTTTATTTTTCTGTCACAGCAATTTTCATAAAAAATATTTCTTGAATGTTGCAATACTATAATCGCACTAAAACCTTCCATAAAAAATTTCATTTCTTATTTAAAATTGTGATGACAGTAAAATAAAACGATCGGGGGAAATTAGGAGGGCGCCTGCTATATATTTACAAATATTTTAATTAAAAAAAAAAAAAAAAGTACAACAAAAAGTATACATGATTGTTAGTTAAAATTAATAGATTGGCATTGCGTAAAAATCGGCAATTCCTAAGATTCATCTAAGGAAGCTGAATATTATAAGAGCATTTTCAATTCTGCTACTTAATTTTCAATTAACGTATTTTGCTAAATAACTAAATGTATCTAAAATGTAAAGTTGCAATAGATTAGATTTAATAAAAGTATACGAATACATAATTGCGTTTTCTTGCAGTACTATTGTATTGTTATTATATGTTTTCGGCGACTAATGTATGAATTTAAACTAAATCTGGTTATACAGTCTGTTACAAAGGTATAATACCATAACATATCTAAGTGATAAAAGAAATTTTTTAAAGAAAATCAAAAACATTCTATGCCAGTATACACCAAGTTTTCAGTAAAATGAAGCAACTAACATGAATGGAATTAATTTAGAAAAAATAAAATGAACAAAAAAGTATCAAAAATAACTGTGAAAACGTTATAAGACCACATGTAAAAAAATAAAAATTTCGCAAATTTAATAAGAAGTTGTGTCACCATAGATACTATAATTTTACTTTATTCCGGAATATTTTTATCCCCGCCTTTATTTCGCACCACTTTATTTATGGGAAAATTTTCTCCAATATATAACTTAGATAAAATAAGAAATATTTATCCTTAAAAAATAAGTGGTATGAAAAAAAGGCGGGGCTAAAAATAATCCGGAATAAATTAAGATGTTGGCATCTATGCGTGACCATTTCCCTGAATAACGTGAAACACACGATTTGTCTTAGTGTTAATTAATTTTTTAATGGAAGATTCGGGAATATTGTCTTATTTCCCTATAATGGTTACTTCTAATTCCCATGTTGAATAATATTGTTTGTTATTTTCATGTACTTGGCAAGATAATTAACACCTCAGATTTTCTATAGTCTTAAAGTGAGGGTTTCGATATGGCCAAAGTATAATATCAATTTTTTCTTTTTTTAAATCTTTCTTTTCCTGATTTAGACGTAAGTAGTATTATCTTGTTAAAATTTCCATTTTGCACCTTCTAAATATGATCCCAAGGGTAACAGACTTTAAAATAGCATCCGTTGGTAAGTGTTAGAGTTCATTTCCCTCTTAAATTTTGGGAGGTCGCAATTTCCTGTGTATGACATAGCACCCCACGCAATAACATAGCTGCCTTCCATCTGCCTACTCTAGAACTCGCGAGGAATTTGCTTTAAACCATGCCAGTGGTAGTAATTGAAGTCTGGACCATCTAAATTAAACTTTTCTCGTTCAAAAATAACATATTTTTCCATGTAGAGTTGCAGGAAATGACTTAAGACAAATTCCTCGCGTGTTCTACACTAGGCAGATAGGAGATGGTTCCGTTGCCGTGACGCTATCTCATATGCAGGAAAATGCGATCGCCAAAGAGTTGAGGACAAAACGAACTAAGACAGTTACCATCGGAGGTTATTTCGAAGTCTGATTCCCTTTGGAATACTATTTTGGAATACTATACTGTTATTACCCATACAGCACAGAATGTGTTAGTTATGTTGCAAAAAGCTTACAATCTTTCCTTACCGTAAAACTTTTAAATGTTCCCTGAAACCTTTCTGAAACATTCATCTATTTTGATGTTTCATCTGTTAAGTGACTGGAACCTTTCTGTTACGTATCCGATTTTTTGTTGCGATCACGAATATTTCTACGTTTTTGAAACTAATCAGAAAGCAAACTGAACGTTTCTAAACGTTTCTGAAATATTTACAATGTTTCAGTGTTACATGATTGTTACGTTTCTGGAACCTTTTGTTCTGTTAGGGTATTATTATTATTATTATTATTATTATTATTATTTCATTCCTTTAATTAATCCTTTAAAAAAATAAAGAATAAATAAATTATGAAATCTATTTTTACAATGCATATGTAAATTTTTACTTTGTTTTAATAATTAAAAATTTGGAATACACAAAAAAAATTTTTTTTTTAAATAAAGTTTTACTTTCTATCTTTTAGTAATGCATTCAAATACCACAATAACTTTAAGAGTAAACTGTACTTCCACAGATAAAACTTCTGACATTAATGAGTATTTTTTCTTTTTTTTTTCTTCTTTTTTCCCTAAAATAGTTGTTACTACTGTTTCTAAAAATACTCTTAAAATTGAATTTCCAGGAAGGAAAATGTTAGTTACATCGGGACTTCCTTTTGTGTTAAATAAACAAATCGATCCATCCAAAACATTAAAAAAATATTTTCTTTCTTTTCTATTTATAGAAAACTAATTCCGACTTCTAATTAAAGAGAGATCTTTAGAATACGTCTATTTTATAATCATTATTCTAAGGAAATGCAAAACTTTTTGGCAGTGCGGAAGTTCTTTTACATTCACTCTTGCGTGGGCAGAAAATTAATTTTGAGAAAAATGTACTACAAAACGAGAATTTTTACCTAATAAATATTGTTGAATGTATCTATATTAATTCCATTGAAATAAAATTTATGAAAAAATGAGAAAAAATAATTAAGTTTAATAATAAAAAAAAAAAAATGGAATTGAATAAAAAATTACTATTTATTATTTTAATCTTAAAAACACTAAAATGTAAATAAATAAATAAATAAATAAACTTTCTGTACCACTAATGCTAAAGAGTGTTTATGATTTCGGCCATGGTCTGTCTCTTCAGAGCTCCCTCAATGGGAATATTGGATGTAGATATCAACGAATACCAACGATTAGTCAAAACTTAAATTATTGTATAAAAAAATTTTTCAAATTTCTTTTTGTTGTAACCCTGGTCGGTGTACGTTATTGTTTCCCTAAACAATTTAAAAATACCTTAAGAAAAAATATATATATCATTCAAGTTCCCTGTGTGGTAAGTTTACTGTTCACAATTTTACAAATAATAGTAATATTTTGTGTGTTATAGAAACTCAGTAAAAAAGAAAAAAATATATACATAAAATGTTTAGTATTTTTTTTAAGCTTTTTTTTTTTTTTTTTTTTTTTTTTTTTTTTTACTCTGAACAAAACGTATGCAAATAAGCATGTCCCTACTTAATAGGTTATGAATAGCATTTCTTTCCCTTGAGACACATAGCCGACGAAAATGTGGTAGCATACAGACAAACAGACAGATGAATACTTGCCAAAAACTGTGAGATATTGTGCAGGATATCTCAAGATGTGTAAATTTATTTAAAATCAAGTGTAGAAATTTACTCAAATCTAGTACTTCTTATTTAGTAGAACCAGGCATAAATATCAGTTAAGCGCTATGTTAAACAAAAGAAACTATTTTGTTTGTTTAGATAGAAATGCGTAAAATGAATATATATATATACTTTCTCTCCCACATATATGGTATAGAAAGTTTTTTTTTTTTTTTTTTATTCAAATTTTCGAAATCCAGTTGTTGATATATTTAAACGTTTTAAGGTTCTTTTAACCCAAAAAACATGTCTTTAGCGCTTGTTCTCTCTATGTTACGCCTGTGCTTGTTATGAACATACCTCAAGAATTTGTAGTAGCAGAAAGTTCAAACTTCGTATTCTAAATTTGAATTGTATAGGGATGCTTCAATAAACTTTTCCTCGATATCAAGCAAATGATTCGTGTACAGGGACATCCAAGATAATTTAAATATATTATGTCTATGGGTAAAATTTTTATGTAGGTGCAGTTTAACATCTATAGGCTGTTCTGAGCTAAACGAAATAAGCATATATTTTGCATAAAAGAATGAAATATAAGCATAAAAGAATGTTTTGTGTGGAATATGATATGGAAATCTTGTATCATTCGTTTACAGGGCAATCCAAAAAATTTGGACTTATTAAGGCTTGGAAATCATTGGAAGCGCACTTTAAGTTGTGCTACATGTTTTTCACCTAGAACTAAATCTAAGCTGGCAATATGACGTGCATATAATTTATAGGCAATATGCAAAGCTACACAAAATTAAGGGATGGGTTTCTTTTTTATTATATATAATTGATGAAGTGTTTTACTAGATTTTACCATGTCGACGTAATTTGCTCAGGAAGGAAAAATAATTTCTCATACTTATACGGTAAACAAAGTATTTTGTATGATATAATAGAGCATTTTGATCTTCCTTAAATAAGGGAGTTAAATCTTTAGTTCTTGATTTGTATGGGAATCTGTTACAAAAATTTTAAAAATAATAATTGTAGGAAATTCAAATATGGAATTTTGAAATTCATATAACTTTACCACTTGAAAAGATTGTCCAAGATTGATAAGTATCAAGGAGTGGTCTGAGTGAAAGCTATCACAATATATTGGAAGAAACTTTTAAATTAAAAAGTAGCCCTGAATTTATCATAAATGCAGATACTATATTGAAACGATTGTTGAAGTTTTCGGTAGCTTGCCCCTTACACGGAATTATACGTCAAATAAAGCAGTTCATTAATCCATTTTAAATTATTTTTAAAATAGCTTTATATATAGTTCTTGCTGACTTATGCTTTAATCTTCATTCTGTCTCGATCGTATTTAAATTCATGATAAAGAAAGTCGTACGAGTGACAAACCAGATTATTTATTGTCATTCTATTTTGTGTACGTAACTTTCACGATTTTTCTTTCAGTAGATAATGATGCAGAAAAATTACTTACTTTTATATTCTTCAAAATTCAATAGAAGTAAGTATTCAGTTTGTAAAAATTTTCTTTTTCTAGTATTTGACAATTTCATATGTTTGAAGATGACATAAACACGTTTTGACTTTTTTTAATTTTTTTTATTTCACCTTTAGTGTATGTGAGTGTGTGATAAAGGTTTTTTGACACCTCTGCATCAACTATTAATCTGCAGAATTCGATACAATTACATTTAGTTGCGTTTTGACAAATTTGTGTGTGTTAACATTTGGTAATTATTAAACCACATGTGTGGCAACTACATTGAGATTTCTCTAATTTTTGAGAAGGTTATAACCCAGCTTTTATAATGTGTAATGACATCGAAGTTAATATAAGAAAGAGCTATTACGATAAAAAAAAAATTCTGATTTCTATCGTTAATTAAGGAAAACTATCAAATAGATTGCATATAATCCGACAGGTTAAAGCTCCTATGTTGTAATTTTCTTCGTTTACAGTAATGCTACGTCTCACTTTTTATAGCGTATCAATGTATCACACATGATATGTGTGAGGGCCTTAAAAACTATGCTGATTTCACTTGGATGCATATCGTCGACAGGTGGCGCTGCTGTGTTGCAACTATTTTCAGTTACAACTTTTATATCATATAAATGCCCACAACTTTATATATGACATGTCCATTATGAAAAAGAATGATGACTTAATTTTTATGTACAACAGTCGACAGATGGCGCTACTATTACTTTTATTTCTACTTCTTTTTTTTTTTTTTTTTTTTTTTTTTTTCTAATAGCTAATTTGCAGTATCTAATGGTTGAAATTGCACTAAACATCACGTGTAAAATCTTTCCAGTGAGATGCTATGTTGGTTAATTTTTTGCACTTATTAATCGGTAGATGACTCCGTTATTCATTCTAAAAGAAAAAAATATTTTTTTAGGGCTACAATATACTAATTTGAAATAGTTTTATTTTCCTGAAATATTCTATAAACTTTTTCATATTCTTCTAAGTAATGTAAAATGAAATTTGCAATACTGTTATAGAATGCATTTTGATGTCATAAAACATGTAACATGAAATACTGCAGAAAAACATAAAAAAGCAAAAGAAAGATTGAAAAAGAAATGTTAGGTAATATTTTTAAATACTTGAAGAGAAAATTACGTGCAGGGATTAAATGGCACTCTTTCATGGAAAGTTATTCTAACGCATTCACTATAAGTACTTGAGATTTTATGCTATTATTTATTAAATTTTCTGTAATGGAAAATGAGAAATATTTTTAGATGCATTTTTTCTGAAAACGTTTTGAAAGAAAAGTAGAAGATTTTCCAAATTTTAGTTTAATTTGTAAAATATCAATGATTTTATAAAATTTTGAATATGTAAACAATGGAAATTAAAACGAAAACATATAGTTTTTTATATACAGATAAGCTCACATATTGCATGTGAATTCATACTGGATGCAGCAAATTTTTTTTCTAACTGCTACCAATGAGTGTTAACATGAAAAGAAAATTAGAAAGTCTTGTCAAGAAAAAAATGTTTATCTCGTAAGACTGAACACTAATCCAAAATGCAAACTTTTCACTTTGCAATAAAATAAAGAAAAGTAATCTAAGGAAAAGTTTAGATAAGTTCCGACTTGAATAGATTTTGTGCAATAAACTTGTTCATCCCATTTGCAATATTAATTCCTTTAAGAATACTGCAATCAAAATAAATCTAAGCATTTCATTTACATTTGAAAAGGAATAAATAAATAAATAAAAATCTGGTATTTTTATACTTTCTCTGCTTTTAATACTTTCGGAATAAAATTGGAATAAATCTTTTTCAAAAATTAAACTTTTATATGCGAAATTGACGTAACAATAGCCTTAAATTATTTTATATACAGCAATTAAATATATATATATATATATATATATATATATATATATATATATATATATAAATTATATACTTTCTGTTTTAAATATTTTATTTTGACTTATTTATTTGTATATTAATTTCAACAAATGAAATATTCTAAAAAAAAAATTACTGTATTTTACCTTCTGCAAACTAATGTGTGTATATATATATATATATATATATGTATATAGATAAATTAACCGTTTTTCTAATTAACAAATGTAATTCAAATAATTAAATATAACTTATATTTCATTAGCGGTCGTATATATCAGAATATTTAGCCATTGTTCTTATTTGACAAAAATAATTGACGTATTATAATACGGATAACACTGCTTCACTTTCATAGAATGGACACGTTAAAATTAGAAAACAAAGATATCTGTCAAAAACAAAAGGTTTTAATATAAAAAAATAATAATAATGAAACATACTCCCAATTTTTACTTTAGCAACAATATAATACATTTAAACAAATTAACGATAATAATAAAAATATCGATTCAGATCATGGCGTTTGCACGGGTTTCAACATCCAATATTTTGAAAATCATACTATAGGTATGGGGAACTTAGGTAATCGTGAAAAATTTCGACCTCGGTTTCTTGACTTTTCTACACGTTTTCAGGTGTGAGGAATCCGAAAATGACAAAATTTCTATGGTGTCTGTCTGTAGGGTGTCTGTTAGTCTTTTAGTCTGTTAGTCTGTTAGTCTGTTAGTCTGTTAGTGTGTTAGTCTGTTAGTGGGTCAGTCCGTTAGTTTGTTAGTCTGTGTACACGATATCTCAAGAACAAATTGTCGCAGAGAGGTCAGATCAGTTTTAAAATATTACTTTCGACACTGGCAAGAACCCTATTCATTTGCAACATTCGATTTTAAAAACTTCGTAAGTTATTCGAAATTTACGATTTTCTTAACATGGGAGAATAGGACAAAAAATCACTTAAACGTGCATTAAATGAAAACTTTTTATTGTAAAAATGTCAGACCAGTTTTAAAATATCAGTTTTGATGCCGGAATGAACATCCGTAACTATAAATATGCTACTTTGAAAATTTCGCAAGTTACTGGAAATTTACGAATTTCTTAACATGGCAGTATGAGGGAAAATTTCACATAAACGTCAATTTTTAGAGATATTTTCATCGTAAAGATGTCAGATTACTTTTGAAACATTATTTAGGACACTGGCATGAATATTAATGACTATGAATTTTCCAATATAAAGATTTCGTAAGTTATTGGAAATTTACGAATTTCTTAACATGGCTGTATAAGAGCAAAATTTCACATAAACGTCAATCTTGAGGGATATTTTCATCGTAAAGATGTCAAACCACTTTCGAAATAATATTTAGGATACTGGCATGGATATCATAGACTATGATTTTTCCAATTTAAAAAATTCGTAAGTTATTTGGAATTTACGATTTATTTAACATGTCAGAATAAATCAAAATTGAGCATAAACTTCCATTTTGAGGATCCTAAATACGTTAGACAACTTCAAAATTACATTTATGATATTTGTTTGAACATGATTGAATACAAATATTCTAATAGGAAAATTTCGTAAATTATTCGTAATTTACGATTTTATCAACATAGCGAAATTGTAAATTTTTCATATAAATATGAATTTGAGGATTATTGCATTGGAAATAGTAGCATGAAAACTAAACAACGAAATTGACCCTGATAAAATAAATTAATAGATTAGAATAAGATAAATATATCGAAATGAACGGTGGATAGCCTATTAGGCGGGGATTTCATTCTGTCACTGTATGAAGCTTTGGTCAAATTGATTTCTTTTAACATTATTGCCGAAACGTCAGTGGAGGCCCTCTGTTGAGACTCAAAACGGTTTTGGGCTGTGTCTGTCTGTCTGTCTGTCGCGCGATAGCGGCCGCCAAAAAAGCGCTATTTACTTGAAATTTGGTACACATGTTCATGAGCCCCACGAAATCAGCTGTATAGTTTTTGGTATGTATTCCATTTGTAGTTCGTATACAGGGACACGCCAAAGTTTTTCTTATCATTACGGCCTATGGGAGAAATTTATATGTATCACGATAGCGGCCACAAAAATCACGCTATTGACTTGCAATTTGGTACACGTGTTCATGTGCCCCGCGAAATCTGCTGTATAGTTTTGGGTGTGTATTCCATTTGTAATTTGTGTACAGGGACACGCCAAAGTTTTTCTTATCATTACGGCCTATGGGAGGAATTTGTATGTACCGCGATAGCGGCCACAAAAATCACGCTATTGACTTGCAATTTGGTACACGTGTTCATGAGCCCAACGGAATCAGCTGTATAGTTTTAGGTGTGTATTCCATTTGTAGTTCGTGTACAGGGACACGCCAAAGATTTTTTATGATTAGGGCCTATGGGAAGAATCTGTATGTACCGCGATAGCCACCGTAAAAATCAAGCTATTGACTTCCAATTTTTGCCGAAATGTGAATGGAGGCCCTCTGTTGAGACTCAAAAGGATTTTGGATTCCGTCTGTCTGTCTGTCTGTCATGCGATAGCGGCCGCAAAAAACACGCTATTGACTTGAAATTTTGTACACATGTTCATGATGCCCACGAAATTAGCTGTATAGTTTTCGGTGTGCATTCCATTTGTAAGTTCGTGTACAGGGACACGCCAAAGTTTTTTTTACCATTATGGCCTATGGGAAGAATTTGTATGTACCGCGATAGCGGCCCCCAAAATAACGCTATTGACTTGCAATTTGGTACACATATTCATGAGCCCATTGAGCAAGCATTTGACGAAACTGATATAGATCTGAGACTGACCGCCTTGGCGAAAATAATGCTCCTTTTATACTTTTCTATCGAAAACAGACTGTTCTGGAAAATTCTCGTATCACATCAGCCAATGAGATTAGAGCTTCCATATTTGGTATATCAATAATAAGGATTTTCTCGCCAAGATCGCCAAAAAAATCGCCAAGGAGGGAAATAGTCGCCAAATTTATTTCTTCCCTTATAGGAGCTTTTTAATGCGTTTTTAAAGGAAAATTTGGCTATTTTAACGCTAAAACGACTATAAAGGCACAAAATTAGCATTTTATCAACTTACTAAACCTCTTTGAAAGAATTTATACAAAAATAAATGCAATTATTTACAATTTCGTAACACATTATATCATATACAAATAGGTATACAAAGAGAGATACAACGGGGGGTTGAGGGGGGCTGCCGCCCCCCTCAGGAATGTATTTGATTTTGGTAATAAGTCGATCGAATCAATATATACTATTATATAATAAGGAATAAATAAAAATGACCTATTGAATAATGTCTGATGCAAATAGGACGTTGAGGCTCCTGATCTGCAGATCCACTAGTAATATGTCTCGCACTAGAAATTTCTGAGAACATAAATATGATGGGGAACTGAGCAGAGTCCACCTATGCCAACTATATATTTAAACGTTTTAAGGTTCTTTTAACCCAAAAAACATGTCTTTAGCGCTTGTTCTCTCTATGTTACGCCTGTGCTTGTTATGAACATACCTCAAGAATTTGTAGTAGCAGAAAGTTCAAACTTCGTATTCTAAATTTGAATTGTATAGGGATGCTTCAATAAACTTTTCCTCGATATCAAGCAAATGATTCGTGTACAGGGACATCCAAGATAATTCAAATATATTATGTCTATGGGTAAAATTTTTATGTAGGTGCAGTTTAACATCTATAGGCTGTACTGAGCTAAACGAAATAAGCATATATTTTGCATAAAAGAATGAAATATAAGCATAAAAGAATGTTTTGTGTGGAATATGATATGGAAATCTTGTATCATTCGTTTACAGGGCAATCCAAAAAATTTGGACTTATTAAGGCTTGGAAATCATTGGAAGCGCACTTTAAGTTGTGCTACATGTTTTTCACCTAGAACTAAATCTAAGCTGGCAATATGACGTGCATATAATTTATAGGCAATATGCAAAGCTACACAAAATTAAGGGATGGGATTCTTTTCTATTATATATAATTGATGAAGTGTTTTACTAGATTTTACCATGTCGACGTAATTTGCTCAGGAAGGAAAAATAATTTCTCATACTTATACGGTAAACAAAGTATTTTGTATGATATAATAGAGCATTTTGATCTTCCTTAAATAAGGGAGTTAAATCTTTAGTTCTTGATTTGTATGGGAATCTGTTACAAAAATTTTAAAAATAATAATTGTAGGAAATTCAAATATGGAATTTTGAAATTCATATAACTTTACCACTTGAAAAGATTGTCCAAGATTGATAAGTATCAAGGAGTGGTCTGAGTGAAAGCTATCATAATATATTGGAAGAAACTTTTAAATTAAAAAGTAGCCCTGAATTTATCATAAATGCAGATACTATATTGAAACGATTGTTGAAGTTTTCGGTAGCTTGCCCCTTACACGGAATTATACGTCAAATAAAGCAGTTCATAAATCCATTTTAAATTATTTTTAAAATAGCTTTATATATAGTTCTTGCTGACTTATGCTTTAATCTTCATTCTGTCTCGATCGTATTGAAATTCATGATAAAGAAAGTCGTACGAGTGACAAACCAGATTATTTATTGTCATTCTATTTTGTGTACGTAACTTTCACGATTTTTCTTTCAGTAGATAATGATGCAGAAAAATTACTTACTTTTATATTCTTCAAAATTCAATAGAAGTAAGTATTCAGTTTGTAAAAATTTTCTTTTTCTAGTATTTGACAATTTCATATGTTTGAAGATGACATAAACACGTTTTGACTTTTTTTAATTTTTTTTATTTCACCTTTAGCGTATGTGAGTGTGTGAGAAAGGTTTTTTGACACCTCTGCATCAACTATTAATCTGCAGAATTCCATACAATTACATTTAGTTGCGTTTTGACAAATTTGTGTGTGTTAACATTTGGTAATTATTAAACCACATGTGTAGCAACTACATTGAGATTTCTCTAATTTTTGAGAAGGTTATAACCCAGCTTTTATAATGTGTAATGACATCGAAGTTAATATAAGAAAGAGCTATTACGATAAAAAAAAAAATTCTGATTTCTATCGTTAATTAAGGAAAACTATCAAATAGATTGCATATAATCTGACAGGTTAAAGCTCCTATGTTGTAATTTTCTTCGTTTACAGTAATGCTACGTCTCACTTTTTATAGCGTATCAATGTATCACACATGATATGTGTGAGGGCCTTAAAAACTATGCTGATTTCACTTGGATGCATATCGTCGACAGGTGGCGCTGCTGTGTTGCAACTATTTTCAGTTACAACTTTTATATCATATAAATGCCCCAAACTTTATATATGACATGTCCATTATGAAAAAGACTGATGACTTAATTTTTATGTACAACAGTCGACAGATGGCGCTACTATTACTTTTATTTCTACTTCTTTTTTTTTTTTTTTTTCTAATAGCTAATTTGCAGTATCTAATGGTTGAAATTACACTAAACAGCACGTGTAAAATCTTTCCAGTGAGATGCTATGTTGGTTAATTTTTTGCACTTATTAATCGGTAGATGACTCCGTTATTCATTCTAAAAGAAAAAAATATTTTTTTAGGGCTACAATATACTAATTTGAAATAGTTTTATTTTCTTGAAATATTCTATAAACTTTTTCATATTCTTCTAAGTAATGTAAAATGAAATTTGCAATACTGTTATAGAATGCATTTTGATGTCATAAAACATGTAACATGAAATACTGCAGAAAAACATAAAAAAACAAAAGAAAGATTGAAAAAGAAATGTTAGGTAATATTTTAAAATACTTGAAGAGAAAATTACGTGCAGGGATTAAATGGCACTCTTTCATGGAAAGTTATTCTAACGCATTCACTATAAGTACTTGAGATTTGATGCTATTATTTATTAAATTTTCTGTAATGGAAAATGAGAAATATTTTTAGATGCATTTTTTCTGAAAACGTTTTGAAAGAAAAGTAGAAGATTTTCCAAATTTTAGTTTAATTTGTTAAATATCAATGATTTTATAAAATTTTGAATATGTAAACAATGGAAATTAAAACGAAAACATATATTTTTTTATATACAGATAAACTCACATATTGCATGTGAATTCATACTGGATGCAGCAAAATTTTTTTCTAACTGCTACCAATGAGTGTTAACATGAAAAGAAAATTAGAAAGTCTTGTCAAGAAAAAAATGTTTATCTCGTAAGACTGAACACTAATCCAAAATACAAACTTTTCACTTTGCAATAAAATAAAGAAAAGTAATCTAAGGAAAAGTTTAGATAAGTTTCGACTTGAATAGATTTTGTGCAATAAACTTGTTCATCCCATTTGCAATCTTAATTCCTTTAAGAATACTGCAATCAAAATAAATCTAAGCATTTCATTTACATTTGAAAAGGAATAAATAAATAAATAAAAATCTGGTATTTTTATACTTTCTCTGCTTTTAATACTTTCGGAATAAAATTGAAATAAATCTTTTTCAAAAATTAAACTTTTACATGCGAAATTGACGTAACAATAGCCTTAAATTATTTTATATATAGCAATTAAATATATATATATATATATATATAAATTATATACTTTCTGTTTTAAATATTTTATTTTGACTTATTTATTTGTATATTAATTTCAACAAATGAAATATTCTAAAAATTACTGTATTTTACCTTCTGCAAACTAATGTGTGTATATATATATATATATATATATATATATATATATATGTATATAGATAAATTAACCGTTTTTCTAATTAACAAATGTAATTCAAATAATTAAATATAACTTATATTTCATTAGCGGTCGTATATCAGAATATTTAGCCATTGTTCTTATTTGACAAAAATAATTGACGTATTATAATACGGATAACACTGCTTCACTTTCATAGAATGGACACGTTAAAATTAGAAAACAAAGATATCTGTCAAAAACAAAAGGTTTTAATATAAAATAATAATAATAATGAAACATACTCCCAATTTTTACTTTAGCAACAATATAATACATTTAAACAAATTAACGATAATAATAAAAATATCGATTCAGATCATGGCGTTTGCACGGGTTTCAACATCCAATATTTTGAATGCCTCTAAATTTTTTATATAAAATAAACTATAAATTGTGACAATCACAAGAGTTCCTTCTACACTTTCTTTTGCAAATTCACGCGATACAAATTATTTATTAAAATTATTTAGGAAGGTTGCAGACGATTTTCATCTCAGAGATGTATAACACTAAATGTTCAAAGAAAGTCAATTTTGTTCTGGCATCTGAGGAAATGTTATTATTATTATTATTATTATTAATTATTTTCTTCGTTAAAAATCAAAAAACAATCGATAATTTCGTTTTCAGATGTTACAGATATATGGTTCAACCATTCGTTTTAAAGGCATTGACGATTTTTTTGAAAAACTCTTATACTGAAAATTTGCTGCCCAGGAGAAGTTTCCTAGTTTCTAAAGCTGCATTCAAACACTGGCAACTGCAGGGCGAAAAAGGCAGGCTCTATTCAAATCCCTTTGATGTGCGATTTCAGTTGTCGTGAAGCTGAAAGACAGTTTTCTTCTCTGAAAAACCTCCTACTGCGATAATTGCATGGAGAACTTGATTCTCTTTTGCAAATAAGCAATAAATAGTAATGTCCTTCATTGTAAACATGTGCAAAATTTCAAGGGTCACTTTCGGACAATGGATAATTTATGACTTTTTCGCTCTGCATCTTTGCTAGTTTATAAACGCAGCTTAATACTATTATCATAAATCTGCTTTCATTAGGAACGGCACAGAGACCCGATGTGAAGGGAAAGCCTTTTCTGCCCACCGTAGAGAGAAAGGAGGCGAATTTTTAAAATTCCATCTTACGCTATTTACACTATTATTACTACATATTTACACTATTTGTTCAAAGTGATTGAAAAGACTTAAGATCTTTGAGCTTTTTTTCCCTCAGTAGATGTGCTGTTCCTTGAAGAGCCTTTCAGTCAACTAGTCAATGAATGGAAGTACTGCATATACATACGTATGCATTTATATATATATATATATATATATATATTGAAATTATTGCACGTACAACATACAGGAGGTCTGCAGTGCGGCAAAAATAAGGGAGATGAAATTGAATATTTTGATAATTTGCTTCATATATCTATTTGAAGGTTACAAGACAATTATGTACATGGATCACTTAAAATATCATTTAAAATATTCTGCTACGAACACTTGGCTCCCGATCCTTCAATATCTTCTAAATAGATTAGTTATTCCACAATAAGTTCATTGATTTCAATGAAAATTTAAAGATTCATAAAGGAAAAGTATTTGCTTCGATTTGCTCATTAACGTAGCGGGTGAGGGTTGCTAATTATTTTTTATTCTTTACTAACGGACTTCGCCTGCTTCGCTGGTCATTATGTTTAAAAGATTATAAATATAAAATCTGATATTAAATATAAAATGTAAATCTGATATTAAATTAAATATGTAATTTTATATTTATGTAAGTATAAAATCTGAAGAAACGGAATTTCAATGAATTTAGTCCAATCATCAGTATGGTTCACCGTTGTCTTCGACAGTGTTATCCCCTCCTGCAATATGCGGGGTCTGAGTACCCAGTGCCTGTAGCAATTCCTTATTCGGGCTCGCTACCCGAGAGCAGAAAAAATACAAATTCGAAACAACAGTTTCAGGTCGGATTCACACTGCTTTCGGGTGCGTCTTATCCTCTTGTACTATCCCGGGTATATTAAGAAAAGAAAATCATAGCTATAGGAAGCCGTTATTTTATGGTAAATCATCAGATTCAACTCTGGACAAAATCTGAAAGCGATAGGTTCAGTAGAATGAAAGGTAGGCATACAGAATTAAAAAAAAAAAAATTGCTTAAAAGATGTCATTACAATGATAAGGTGGGAAAAAGAGAAAATTTCAAAGTGATACGGCCGATATGATGAAAGAATCATTATGAAATAGTAATTTATTTAAAAATTTATATATAGATATAATGATATAATTAGCATTAAAATATTTATAAGGCATGCAAAAATATTGAGATACATAAGACCTGGAATTGAAAATTTTTCAGTTGCATTTGTATTTATGTTAAGAGTTTTAACACATTATAACAATCTTTAAAGGTTTTTATGGCTTCTATTAATGCCTGTCATTCTGTCCGTCTGTGCTCTAATTTCAGTGACTGATAATCGAATGCCTTGAAATTAATTTTATATTCCAGTTCACTGAAATATATTCTCTAATAAAAACAGTATATATAGCGCCATTTGTTTGAATATAGAGATTCACAAAACATTTTCGATATATTACGGTCTATAAAGCATAATTTGGTGTTTTTATACTAAATAGAACATAACGAAATTGATATATATATATTATACATTATATATATATATATATATATATATATATATATATATATATATATATATATATTAAGTTTCAACTCTTCATACATTATATTAGTTTAATTATTCAAACATAAGATTTCAATCTATGCATAATCACATTTGGTGTTTTCATAAATTTTAATCAATTCTAAATTTAAAAAAAATATAAAAAATATATTTTAAAAAAATACATAATAATATTTAAAATTAAAATAATAATTCACCAATAAACATAATCATAATGTCTTAATCATCTTTTGTTGGCCTTTTGATGAGATTGCTTAAGAATACAAATTAAATTAACGTAAAAATTGGAAGTCAAATTGTACATTTTCCATAATTACTTAATAGTAACTCACTTTTTTCACGTAAGATGGCGCTAGCTCACGTTACGTTGAACGTTTAATCTAAACTGAAAATACAAAAGATTAACTTTATAATTAAATAACCCTGTTAAATATCATCTTTTTCATAGTGTTTTTAGCTTTTAAATTTTAAAGATTAATAACTATCTCTTAATGCTGTCATTTATTTCATTTCAGAAACAACTAGTTCGATTAATCGTTTCTTTACTTTTAATCATTTCTTTTCAGTTTGTTCGTTTTGGCAACCTGTTTATTTCTACTATTTCTGTTTGGAATCGGTTACATGTGGACTTATCAAAAATAATTATTCCATTTTTCAATTCTGGTTGTGTTACTGTTTAATCTAATTTTCTTTTTCACTTTGTTTTGTTGCAAGATAAAAACTTGAGTTGTATATTGCTTGAATTAGCTATACAGCGATCCGAAATCTTGCTTATGCTGACAGAGATGCAAGTTTCCTTGATCATTTCTGGTTTTCAGCATTTAAAATTCTATTTTTCATTTCATAAATTCTCTTTTCTTTTAACAGATCCTTTTATTTAATTTATCTCTTTCCATTTTTATTATTTGATGCATGTTTCCATTGGATTAATGGATTATGCAAATTATCTCATCGTTAGGCTTATGATTTATGTATGTCATTTCTCTTCTGAGTAAGTACTTTAACATGTTTTTACTACTCAGTGTACTTAAATTAAATTATCATCGTGATAATTTTATTCGAAATACATCTCATTTAAAATTTCATATGTTGGTATTTTCATCTATCTTTCATTTGCTGAGTGTTGTAAAGGAATTAAATTATTCAAATTATATATATATATATATATATATATATATATATATATATATATATAATATATTTAAAATACACAAAATCACTTTTCCTGTAAAATAAGGTATGATTACCATCATAGCTTAATTTAGTGTGCTCTACAAAGTTGTTTTAATTCAATATAAGATATAAGAGGAAAGTGTAATTTTTCAGTATCGTGAGGATTTTGTGACTAGAACATATCGTGCGCATGCAAAATTTGGACGTTGCACAGGGCCACATAGAAGCAATATTTATACTTTCTCTTTAAAAATAAAGGTATAAAGATGATTTTATTAGATTCTTTACCGAAAAGCCAAAACAAAATGTGCTTTTGTAGACTTGCTATTTTCAGATAAATTGTCACAAAAGCAAACATTACATTAATGTGTAAAGAAGCCCATTATATGTTTTTTTTTTTTTTTTTTTTTTTTTTTTTTGTTAAATAAGTAAAAATTTGTTAAATCAATTTTAATCACCATAGTAATAAATGCATAGAAGATTAAATAACTCAACGGCTACGTACAGTTGGAAGGTGCTACCAATCTATGTGAACCGCGTCTTTTTTCATCCACCCTTAGTCTTTAGAGGACACGTATACCAACATTAGGTTTATATATAACAGAAATTTTTAGCTCGTGCAGTTTTAATTTTTCGTAAAGTTTTATTTCGATTTTATTTCAGTTTTGTTACACTTGTAAACATATTTCTTGTTATCTCAACAAATAAATTAAAAAAAAAAATGATATTGTAAAGTATTAATTTTTGTTGGCTTTATCTATATAATAAATATTTTGGTGTAATAAATGATATAATAAATGATAATTATATCCTGACATTTATAATTCAGGGACATGATTATCAGTAAGTATTGTACCAATAATAAGCGGATTGTCCAAATGTAGATGGCGCCAGGAATCATTATTATAAAAAAGTGTCTAATTTCCGTTCCATTTGTCATCTCGAACATTTCTACAGTTTTAAACCTTCCTAGGAATACGCAGGTCATTAAAAAAAAAAAAAATGCTTAAACCAGTTCAGTAGTTTTTTTAATGTATATAGAGAACACACATACTAACATTGTTTTAGAAAGTGTACATACATTATATATAGATTTTTCAAAATATGTGAAGTTCATACTTATATATGCTAAATGTGGTTAAATGTGCAGAATATTCTAGGAGTTGTAGATTTCGATTCAGATATAGTAGCAATAGCAGTGTGGAGAGGGATATTTTTCTCACCCACTGCTTATTTTTTGCACATTAGTGCAAATTGGACAGGTACCTAGAGCTTAAATTGGATTTCAAACCAGCACGAAAAATCATTTTTGTTTGAAACAGGATTCAAACTCGTCAGCTGCATATTTTAAAAGTAGCGCATTAACCCATCAGGTACCAAATGTGTCAACATAAGGAGAGAAACAAAATTGTAGCACACTATTTGTATTATTGAGGTGCCGGTAAAAGTTCTTCACACGAAATTTAAAGTTCCCTAATCCAGGGCCTGACTTAGTCTAATTGGGGCCCGGGGCAAAAACTTATTTGAGGGCCCCCCTCTGCTTCACTACTTCAGTAATGAAGAACCGAACTTTACACTGAAGTGACAAAAGTCATGGGATAGCAATATGCAAATATACAGATGGCAGTAGCATCGCGTAGAACAGGTATAAATGCGCAGTGCTTTCGCAGGGCTTTCATTTGTGTTCAAGTTATTCATCTGAAGAGGTTTTGACGTGATTATGACCGCACGACGGGAATTAACAAACTTTGAACGCGGAATGTTAGTTGGAGCTAGACGCATGGGTCATGCCATTTCGGATATCGTTAGGGAATTCAACATTCCCAGGTCCACTGTGTCAAGAGTGTGCCGAGAGTATCGAATTTCAGGCATAACATCCCACCATGGACAGCGCAGTGGTCGACCGCCTGCACTTAACGACCGAGACCGGCGACGTCTGCGAAGAGTTGTAAATGCTAACAGACAAACAACACTGCGTCAAATAACCGCAGAAATCAATGTGGGACGTACGAGGGACGTGTCCGGTAGGACTGTGCGGCGAAATTTGTCTTCCTTGGGCTATGCCAGCAGAAGACCGACTCGAGTGCCTTTACTGACAGCACGACATCGCTTTCAGCGACTCTCGTGGCACGTGAGCATATCGGTTGGTCCCTAGATAAATGGAAAACCGTGGCCTGGTCCGATGAGTCACGATTTCAGTTGGTAAGAGCTGATGGTAGGGTTCGAGTGTGGCGCAGACCCGACGAAGCCATGGACCCAAATTGTCAACAAGGCACTGTTCAAGCTGGTGGTGGCAGCATAATAGTGTGGGCTGTTTTTACATGGCATGGACTTGGTCCTCTGGTGCGACTGAACCGAACATTGACTGGAAATGGTTATGTTCAGCTACTTGGAGATCACTTGCAGCCATTCATGGACTTCATGTACCCAAACAACGATGGGATTTTTATGGATGACAATGCACCATGTCACCGGGCCACAACTGTTCGCGATTGGTTTGAAGAACATTCTGGACAATTCCAGCGAATGATCTGGCCACCTAGATCGCCCGACATGAATCCCATCGAGCATTTATGGGACATCATCGAGAGGTGTGTTCGTGCCCAAAATCCTGCACCATCAACACTTTCACAATTATGGACGTCTATAGAGACAGCATGGCTCAATATTCCTGCAGAAGACTTCCAACGACTTGTTGAGTCCATGCCACGTCGAGTTGCTGCACTTCGCCGGGCGAAAGGAGGACCGACACGATATTAAGAGGTATCCCATGACTTTTGTCACTTCAGTGTATAGAAGTATTTAAATTTTTCACCTCATTATAGATATATAACAAGAAAATTGGCTAGAACCTAAAATAGCTAAAAAGTCCCCCCCCCCCTCTCCAATGGTCAGACAAAATATCGTTTTTTCCAATTTATTTCTGATTGTTAACTTTGTCATTTAAGTAGCTGTGAAAAATTCATATTCTTTCTGACATCAGGGCGGAATTCAGCTAAATTTTCGCAATTACGATGTCTTATTTAAGCCGGATTTTACACTGTACTGATATTTTGTTTAAAAAAATGTTCATTAAAGAAGGAAACGTAAAATAAACTTTCTATTCGATTTGGGGGCCCTGGGCAACTGCCCCGTATGCCCCTGCCTTAGTCAGGCTCTGCCTAATCATCTGCAGCAGACGTAAGGTTAGAATGACAACATGAGTACGAAATTTAAAGGAAAAAGTTGAAAAATTGTATGAAGGTAATTTTTTATCATAGGTATTATGTTTTGGTCCGTATTTACTTAGATAAAAAAAAAGATCTGTGCAAATAGGTGATTGAAATATTTTTAATGCTATTTCGTTATAAAGGTATTTAACGGTGTCGTGGTATTTGCGCTAGTGGATTTTGTGCTCACTATGTTTTTCGTGGGTTTTCCGCTCAGAGATAAATAACAGACACCCCCCCCCCCCACCCCACGCACACACACACCCTTTTTCTCTTAGATATGATAACACCTGCAGATGTGAAAAATACTTCCCGTGGGATTTGCGCTCAATACTTACTCCCTCTTCTGAAAGAGAATACATTTTGGTATTTTATTTAAGGAAACTATAGAACATTCATATTAAAATTTGATATAAAGATTTTGAGAATTATAAAATTTTCTAGAATTATAAAATTAAAATTTTTATAAACCTGATTAAAAATAAATAAATAAATAAATAAAAACAAGAAATGTAAAATAAGATTTTCTTATACACTAATAAAAGTCAGTTATAAATATCAGTATTGCATTATTAAATGTCTCAGAAATATGATAACTTAAATACTGTCTTACACAGCAGCAGCACTAGTGCGACGTAAAACCCAATCAACCAACCAACCAACCGTCAATATGTTCGTCAATAGGTAGTATCGTTCCACAAATGTCCGCCAATATATAAATAAACAAATAAATAAATAAATAAAACGCAAGAAAGCAATATTTTTGACATACGTATTTTATTTTTACATTACACAGCTATTGTTAATAAATACTTTTTAGATTTAATCTGTAAAAAATTATCATTTGTATACCAACTAATTTTTTAACTAGAGAATATAAGTAATATTTCATCTTTCATTTTCTGAATAGTGAAAGCCGAATTTATGAAGTTACAGTGTGTGCCAAAAGTTTATCTACTGCAATAAAATGTATGTTTTAACAAAACATAAAGGGGTACAAATACTAATTAGAAATATGTTTATTAAAACCATATACGATTTTCATTCAAGGAAATATTTAGGAAATAGTTCAATTTGTATTTTAATTATGTAATAATATGGAAGTATTAGGTGTCTCAAAAGTTTAGAGGATGTAAACCATTTTAAGAAAACGTGATCAATATATTGTTCTTAATAGTTTAAAGTTTTTTCATTCTTCAGTACAGCATTATACACACTTATACACACGTTTTTTCATCGATATAATCAAAATTTGTAATATATATTATTCCAAGTTTTACCATGCACGTTCAACAGCTGTTTTTAAGTCATTCATTGAATAAAATTGCCATCCAATCTATTTAACCTTCCGAGACAACCACGTATACGCAGTTGGGTTTAGATATGAGCTCATCGGTGTTTACTTAAGTCCCATTTTTCCTGTTTAAATAATTTTTCATGGATTGACGGTATGGATGTGAGCATTATAATGCTGATGCAGTCACAGATCCATCAGCACATTGCCTGCTAAAGTAGCACCTGGGCTCTTATCGTAAATCATGCCAATTATATGTATTCCCACAAGTCCATCAAAGTTTCTTTTCTTTTCTTTTTTTTAATCACTGAAAAGTATAGCCATCCATTTATCACCATATGATATTAGTTAAGAGCCCATCATAATCTCCAACTAATGTGAAGCTTTGGCATGGTAACGGGCGAGCCATTTTTGCGTGGATCGTATAGGGTAGGTGCTCCAGTGATTGGTATGCTCCAGTAATTGACATATATCCCGAAATAATTAATAAGTAAGAAAAAAAATAAAATCGTGTATTTTATATATAAGAATTTTAACATTTTATGCCAAACACTGGAGCATAGGGTTCTAATAACTGGTAAAATGAATAACTAGCTGTGTCAAACACTGGAACATATGGAGCCAATTACTGATAAAATGAAAAACTGGCAGTGTCAATTACTGGTACATTGAGTGGGTGTCAAATAAAAATTCATAAAAAAAAATAATTGTTATCAAATGTATATATTTTAACATATATGTGGTTTTGAATGTCTTTCATACCGTATGTACTAACTTAAGATTTCTAAAAATATTTTCTCATGACTAGAACATTAAAAACATCAGAGATTGCTCTAAAAGTGTCAATCACTGGTGCAGTTACCCTAACTGGTTTCTTTAATTCGTCTATAAGCAGTACCTGGATATTTGCGTTCGGTAGGCCAAAGTAATTTCTCTAACCGACATCTTCATACTTGAAGCTATTTTTTGTGTTCGTCCATCATTGTGAATAACTGTCAGTCGTAGTCCTTCCGAGTGAGGTTTTCTGATGTGGCGTCACACGAGCACACTATAAAACATATTTCAAGAACAACTTAAAAGTTGATATTTCCTTAACAGTTTTTCTGTGGAATTTCAAATTCAGAATTTTCCGAACTTACGCACTTTTTTCACTAGAGACGTGCAAAGCTTCAGACATCTTGAAAAGCAGAACAAATAACCGCTTCTTCTTTCTTACAGCGAATTCGTTAGGCTCAAAATAGACGTCATGATTACCTATAATATATTTGCATAAATATGCCTTTGTCTATAAACTTTTTGGACAAGTTATTTATGTTTATTCTACGATTCAAAAATTCCGTTCAATATACAGATATTTTCAATTGAGTATTGATCTTTTTTCTCATTATAAAGGGCATAACATGTCATATCTACACAGTACGTTTCTAGGTATCAACAAAAATTGTCAAAATGCAAGATTCTACAAACTTTGACACAGAGAGTAAAAAATTGAAAATAAATTAACCCTTTGGGTACGGATTTATTTGAGAAAATATTTGCATGTGGAACGGATATAATTTTTGGTTGCTTGGAGTAGTATGTAAAAGCAGTACATTTTACGTAAGAATTTATTTATTTCTAAAATATTGGTGACATATGTAGTATTAAGATGTCTTCAAGTAATTAGAATTGCAAAACAAAAATTAAAATTAAAAAAAGTGAATGACGTGTCTCAGACGTCAAATGTACCCAAGGGGTTAAAAAAAAGCCTAAGTCATATTTTATGTTACTTAGAAAACTTTATTTAAAATGAAAAAAAAAAGAATGAATCACAATTTATGTGCTGCTGTTAAAAATATTTTACAAGCACCAGTGTATAGATAAAAAGTACGTGCATATATAATTTCAGAAATTCCTTAAAGCACAATTTATCAATGCTTTTGGAAAAATTTTATTGTTATTAAAAAATTAAATATTGAAAAAATCTGAAATATTGAAAAAAAAAAAAAAAAAAATGTGGAAGCGGTACAATTAACTTATAAATAACTTAAGCGACGCAAAAGCTTTTTGTGAACGATGCATCTCTAAAGATATTAAATTTACCTGCCAGAATAATGGGATTATTTCCACAACTCCTATTTTAAGAACGTGCTACTTTCGCATATTTTTTGCATGTAAAATCTCCAGGGAAATAATTTTTTAAGTCACATTTTCGATAAAAATTTAATGGAAATATTTTAATATAATGATTTTTTTTAAATGTCAATCCGTTTTAATAAAATTAATCTATCAATAATTATAAACCCCTTCTTATAAATCGTATTCTCTATAAATTGTTTCTTTAAAAAAATTTTAATCAGTATAATTTAATTTCATTTTCTTTTAATCTAATAATTAATTTTTACCTATAAGAATCTTATAGTACATAGACATATTAAATTTAAATGTTCATCATTTATAGAAAAGTTCGATTGTAATATAATTAAGATTTGTTAGTTTTTCTTATAGATATGTTCTTAAACAATTTATATTAAAAAAAAAAAAAAAAAAAAAAAAAAGATTTAAGACAAAAATGTGAATATCCGTATATTACTTGTCTTATTTTATGCCGATACTTCTTTTTCAAATAAAAATATTTTTATGCATATTTATTTTTTATTATTATTTAATAAAACAATTCATTTACTAATCCATTGGCATTCACTGTAATACCAATTCAAAATGCTATAACTCATGATATATTTTTGATGAATATTCGGAAACATTTTAAGTGTTTTTCAGTACTCATTCTTTTTTAAACGTTTTTTATGATTAATAATAATTATGACTAACACATAAAAGATTGAATAGAGTTCAATGATGGAACAAAACAGTATTAACTTTCATTTTAGATACTTTGGTTTTGAGTAAATAAACGTATCTCTCTTTGTATGTAGACTTTTGAGAGTTTCATAATACTGATTATTGTGAATATTATTAAAATTTAGCAAATTAATTTTCTTATTTTCTTCAGTGTACATACGTTTATGTGTCAGAACACATTTATTTAATTATCTATGTTTTAAATCTGAATATAAATGTAAATAAATGAGTTTTAATCAAGTTTGTCTAGGAAATATGTTCCTTAATACACTCCTTCTCATATTTATAAGGACACATTATATTTTGAAATAACTAATGGAAAAATAACTGTGAACAAGATTATACTAGGTGCACTTAATATGTCTAGTATTCTAAAAGCCAAAACAGCTATAATTTTTTTAATGTGAAACAAAATTAATAAAAAATAATGCAAAATATTTTTTTCTCTACGTTTTTAGATGTTCATAATTATAGGGACAATCAAGATTTTTTCGCTTTATTTAACTTACTAGAGGATAAATTACAGTTGACACGCGAATTTGTTAACAACTGGGCTAGATTAATTCATATATAAGCCTTCAATTTTCTTGGACGGGCATTACTGATAATTCCTCGAAAAAAAAAAAAAGAACGTTCATGTAGTGAAGTAAAATAAATGTGTTATTTAAGTGGAAGGATAGTTTCAATCCGCCGTATTTCTAATGAAATTCGAAGATCTAAAAATGCTGAAGGAAATGTAATCAAACGTTGAACTGCTGTATTGATAGGAGAGAGATCTGATGCAAAATCAGAGTTGTTTTACAGAGTTCGAAGACTCATAATTTCTCCTACGGATCTATTCAAAATGCCTGCTGCTGAATTCGCTCGTAATTTTTAACGAAAGGTTGTGGTCCATATTTATGCATGTTTAAAATAATTAATAATATGTTAAAATGAATAAAAAATCTGTAATAATCAATAAGCATTTAATGGGGGAAAGAACGTCTGTGTTAAAGTTGAATAAAGACAATATGAAATGGTAAATTGTTGCATTTTCGGATGAAAAACATTTTATTCTTGATTAACCAAATGGTTTTAACAATTACTGGCACGATCTGAAGATAGCGAAAGACAGAGCAGATTTTTTTAAAGGCAGATATGAATCGGGCATTTTAAGGGTGGATCTATGGTGCTCTGGGGAGCTGTTTCTACTGAAGGCAGAATGGACTTAGCAATTTTTTCTATTATTATGAACATTAAAAGAATATCCGCAAATTTTAAACGTGGAATTCTCATATTTTTGTTAGATTTTAGAGGGGGGGGGGGAGATAATATTTTTTTCAACAAGACTTACATTTCGGTTCTACTTCTAGAGCAATAGAAAATAGTTTGAAGACAGAAACTTCTGTATTATTGCCTCTCCCGTGGCCTAAAAAAAAATATAACTTATCATATTAGAAAAGTGCATGTAAGTGGAAAGCAGTTTTAAATAGTTTAAATGTATTCATAATATCATCTATGCTGTAGGAAATGGTATTGAAACTGAATAATAAATATACATATATACCAGAGGGGATGTCTGACTGTTTCACCCGAAAAAGAGGCCCCATAAAATATTAATTTAAATAATAAATAAATAAATAAAATACTAAGATTCGAGCTGTCCTTATAATTGTGAACACCTGAAAAATAAGTTTTTTGACCGTATTTAAAGTTTTTTAAGATAGAAAAATAATAAAACTTTTTAAATATCGTCTATTAATGAAATTCGAATTAATAAAAATTATATTTGTTTAAATAACAGTGTTCAGTGTTTAGTTAATATAGTAAAACGGGTGTCCTTATAATTATGAGACCCAGTGTATATCAGTCATGGTTTTCTGGTTGTTAGAACCTCGAGATCACAATGTGAAGCTTGCGAGTTTGATGCTCAAGCCGGCTAAATGCCATCTTGTATGTTGTTACGGAAATATCAACATTCCTGTTTTAAGAAAGTAGTTCGTAAAGAAACAGACAAGTTCAAAAAGATGAATGCATTTTAATAAACGTATACTCTTAAAAATAGCACAACAAAACTGTCAATCCAACGAATATTCTGGAATCAGTCCAGTAAAACTATTAATTCAATGAATATTCTTGAAACAGTCCGTTAAATCTGACACTCGTCTCACAAAATGAACTATTCAACTAATAGTCTTGAAACAGTGGGATAGAGCACTCACTTGTTCCCCAAGAGTAAAGCCAATAGCGTTAAATATTCTACAGAGTAGGAATTTTGCATATTCACGAGCAAAGATCAGTCACTTGCTACACAATCTCTCAGAGGCAACCGCTCAGAATAGCACTTTAAACACAACAGATTCGCAAAAGTCAACATTTATGTCTTTGGCGATGGAGTTTGGCTATGGTTCCGAACTAAAAATATAATACCACATAAATAATAATTAAAAAAAAAAAAAGTAAAAAGAGGTTTTCACTACATAATAGTCTAAAATCTACGACTCAGCGCAAGTCGTTTAAAAAGTAAAAGCAAAAATTGATACAGGCATATAGGTTTTTCAGCTAAAATCTGCCCTTGATGAGATATGATTCGGAAAATATTTTCGTATTCTATTATCATCGAAATTGGACTCATACGTAAAATATGAGAAAAATGGTTCTGCGGAAGTGCATTAAAAATGCTTGCAAGAGCTGACACAGGCAGATAGATTTTTCCATTTGGAACCAATTCCTGGTGAGCAGATGCCTGAAAATAGTTGAAAATTTTATTTCTACTGTCTAAACGTAAAGATTTCGTAATTTTTCACATTCAACGCCTATTACAGAGAAAAGCTTGAAGATTTTTTGCTCACATTTCTGAATCAAATTAAAATTTTGCAATATTCGATAGATATAATTTTATGTTCTGAACACGCCTAAATCCCCGGCAAATATCACTAAATTCCGTCTAGCCGTTTTCAAGTGATACCTTGACAAATATACCGTTGCAAACATGTACAAACAACGACACACACACGCAGAAAATACTGTGAAGTCATTTTCAGCTTCCTTGATGTCTAAAAAGTGATGATATTGCAAAATTTTCAACTCTGTGCAATATGATTCAGTTTTGTTCCTCGGTTTATCATTTTATAATACTTTCAGTCTATCTTTAAATGAAATTATTTATTTTTATAATGAATCCTCGCGAAATACAATGTGTTACAAGAACTTTAATTGTTTCATAACAAAAAAACCTATACATTAGTTACTATAGAAATTTAATGAAAAGTAAATTTCTGTTTATTATTAACTTTTCCAGTTTTCAATTCCTGAAATTAATTTATCTTAGGCGCTTCTATTTTGTGATATTTATAGCTTGATAAATAATCTAGTCAGTGTAATCATAATATTTTGAAATCTGAGATATGAATTATTTATTTAAATTTACTATTATTTTACACGAAATTTAATTTTTTTTTAGAAGTAGATAACTTTAAACTTTTAAACATTACTGGAGAAATGTTTCATAAATGACAAACTTAAAATTTCGATACCAGACGTAACCTGGTATCTATATCTTTTACATAGTAAATTTACGTAAATTTCGTATTGTTTATTTACGTAAGTGATTTATTGTTTATATTCCGTAGAGTATAGTCATTTGAGTAATTAAAAATGGGTGTATTTGAGATAAATAGTTATTAGTAATAGCAATATTCTTAATTTTAAGTACACACTTTATTGTTATACACATTGAGTACATATTAAGTACACACACTGAACTTACTAAAATGCGCATTAATTTAGTATTTACAAGATTTTATGAAAAAACTTAAAAAAAGAATTTCAAAATAAATTAAATGTAATGTGCAATTTGTTTATAATTCAGGTCTAAATGAATAACCATAATATTTTTCGTTATTTAAAAAAGAATCAATTTTCTTAACAGGCAATAACTAACAAACTAATAATAGTTTTAACAAAATACTCGTTTTCATTGCAAGAAATTACAAATTTTAATTTTTCATTATTGTAGTAAAAAAAAAAAAAAAAATCTTAATGATAGTGTCACTTCACTTAAACTGATAATCGTCTCACATGCATCAGAATACTTGAAAAATGACTGCATACAAAATGATAGCTTGCTTAACCCTTTAACGTTCATTGGTTTCGCCCAGAAACCAAGCATTGCACATTTTTTTAATGCAATTTTCCAGTATTTTTACAAAATGTTAATTGAATATTAAACTCATATTCATTATCTTTGCACTACATAGAAGCACTGCAGCAAAATCCAAAAAATACTATATCAGATGAAGCCAGGTATACAACCCAAATTCAAAATAATAGAATACTTGTTACTTTTCAAAATTAAGTTTAATCTAGCAAAAAATAAGCACAAAATAGACATTTAAATGAACGTGTAACCTTTCTTAGGCTTTAACACGTTAATCGCCATGTCAGTCATATGTGCCTGTCGCATTTTTAACACGCGTTTTTAACTAGGAAATAACCCTAAAAGGAATATGATATACACCGAGTAATTATTAACACGTTAATCGCCATGTCAGTCATATGTGCCTGACGCATTTTTAACACGCATTTTTAACTAAATTGTCTAATAAAGTTACCATGGCCCATGTGAAAATTTTTCTGATATTATCGTGGCGATTAACGTGTTAAAATATACATAGTATTTGGTATATAACTAATTCAATTTAATACTAAACTGAATTACCAAAAAGCTTACAGTGATGATGGTTTATATAGAGTCAAAATATTAGAATATTAAAACAAAAATAATAAATAAATAAAATAAAATAGATAAAATTTCCAACAAAACAATATTAATACTTAGTCGCGTAACCTTTTGCTGGAATCACAGCTCTGATCCTTTCAGGCATGGATTCCACCAGCTGTTTACATTCATCGTTACTGATACTGTTCCATGCACTCTTTAGTGCAGCAATGAGTTCAATTTTGTTGGTTGGAACTAGATCCTGCACCTTTTTCTTTAGATGATGCCACAAATTCTCGATCGGATTTAGATCCGGAGAGTTACTTGGCCAGTTTAATACCAAAATCCCTCTTTCTGTTAGTCATTTACGAGTCGATTCGAAGTATGACACGAAGCGGAATCTTGTTGAAAAGTAAACGCGTCTTTGCATAAATCCTCAGAGGTGGGTATCATGTAGTGAGTGCTCTAGTATATCTTGATGCACTGCGGAATTTACACGGGGTTTTAAAATGCATAATTGTCCTTTTCGAGCAGCACTCATGCATCCCCATACCATGACGGATGTCGCAAATTTTACGGAACGCCTTATACAAGATTTTTCAAAAGCTTCACCTTTTAAACGCCAAACCCGAACACCTCCTTTGTCAACAGATATTTAAAATAACGATTCATCACTGAATAAAATACTTTCCCAGTTTTGTTGTCCCCAGAAGAGCTTCTCTTTGCACCAGAGGAGTCGTGCACGTCTCTGTTTTATGTTCAGCTTGGGCTTTACTTTAGGGACCCGCGATTGAAACTCCAATTTATGCAATCGCCTAAGTGTAGTTGACTTTGACACGGCAACTCCAGATTCTTTCCAACATTTATTGTAATAAGAAACACTTTTAAAGCGATTATTTTGGACGATTCGTTTTAATTTGCGTTCATCTCTGGCAGTCGTTACAAGCTTTCTACCAAATTTACTCCGTTTATTTTTTAGTTGGCCGGTTCTTCTATATTCCTTTATAACGTTCGAAACCGTAGACTGCGAAACCTTCACTTGATCCGAGATAAACTGTTGCTTTTTTCCTGTTTTAAACAATGATAGAATACACGTTTTCGTTGTTTCCGAAATATCACGTTGACGACCCATTTTAAGAGAAAGACTAACTTAAGATCTCCCGAACGCCAAGCTTTATACTTGTCGCAACCTATCGGTTTACAGATATGCAAATTTTCCTCTGCTTTTTAAATTTATCTATTGAATTAGTTGATTATGCTAATTTTATGACCCATACAAAAAGTCAATATAATTTTTAAATGTGTTAAAGACTCTTAAATTATTAAAATAATATCTGTATAGTTGTTGAAAATTGTTTTGCCAATTCCTGAGTAACATACGTCACTTTTTTAATTTACATACGTTCGTTTTACATGACGCATTGCCAAGTTTTGTTCAGAAAATACTGTTATTCTATTAGTTTGAATCTGGGTTGTAGAAGTCACTTTAATATTCTAAAATTGTATCAATTTTAACAATAAAAAAAATATTTATTTTAAATAATAGGTTTATCAAGTTTATTATACTACTTTAATAAATGAAAGCATTGTTTCATTTAATATTTCCAATTTCATCTCAGGAGTTTGCGATATTGAGACCGTAGAAGGTCACCACAGTTTGTTTGAAATTAAGCTGGATCCAGCAAAGTATTCAGTTGGGATGTTTAAATCGCTTCGGCGCCAGTGACTCGGCGAAATTTTAGGTCGGATTAGTTTTGTGTCGACATGGTGCTGCAACGAAGGAATTAAGTTGCGAGAGGTAGATGAATTGGAAGCGATTTTGAAAGTTTGGTTGAAATGAAGAGAAAGGAAGTTGGTAGAAAGTGGTATAAGATGGAGATGGTTTTCGTAAAAGGTGTGGTTTAGTGGAGTCTTGTCCGACGTCTGCCTACGGCAAAGTCCAAGCCTTAGAGTCTGGATAAAGTTACATTTCAACAGTTGAGATTAAGTTGTGCTTAAGTTAAGTAGCTTGATGAGTGTTGTTGTGCTTCAGTGCGAGTATTCGTGAATGGAAAATAGACTCAGCCAGGAATCCGCGGATCTGTTGAAAGTTACGGTATCTAAGTCAATGAGTGCATCCGCCCCTATAAGTTCTACTGTTCTGGGGTGAGATATTTCAAATTATCTAAATTAGTTATGATACATTTATTTAATAAAGTATTTAAACACGCTGACTGAGCTACAAAAATTCAGATCATCCTCCCATTATTCTAGTTGAATAAACTCTTAGTTTTATTTTTATGTCTCTGAGTCCCTGTGCTAATTTCATATTTAATACTTAAGTAGTTAAGTTAACTAAGTTAAGATGGGGTCTTCGTCAACGCAAACCTCACAAGTGCTTGGGACGGATTAAAATTACTTTCAAATGGACTTGATAATTTCTTGTGCACTTGCAATAAATGCATTTTATCTCACAAGGAGAGGTCACGACATGGAAAATTCAAATCGGGACGAAATTGCGCAGGATTGTAGTATACTATGAGGGTAACAACATATTAAAGCAGTAGGACCCACTATCCACAAAATTTCGAGAAAAAAGCATTTAAAGTTTCAGTAATCTTTAAATACAAGTTATTTCGCAAGCGAGGAAGCGCCCAAGTGGTGTGATCTTAAAGCGCGAGTCTGCTAGCCAGATGACTTGGGTTCGAGACTACTTTTTTTTTCTTTAACTTTTTATTTAATCTAAACTTTTTATTTATTTTTACTTTATTTTACAATTCAATTCAAAATCTGAAAATTTTAATAAATTATTTAACTTTCTTGAGTATAAAATAACTTTTTCTATTTTTAATATTTATAACTTAAAAATACAATAAATTTCTATAACTTAAAAAATAAAGTTTAGTTTTACAAAACCCTAAATAAGAAACATAAAGAAAAACAGACAAATATTTAAATAATTAAAAAATAAGCAAGCTGTAAACAAAGTAAAATAGTTAGCAGGTGTTACTTAAATCTTGGTTTGATCTTCCTGATTTTGTTGGAATGTGTATAAATTACGTACTAATTACGTAGTAATTACAAGCTTCTAGCTTGATAATAATAAAGGGCAGGTGGAATTTTATTTTGTGCAAGAAAGGATAAAAAAAAAGGACGTCGTTATCGAAAAAGAAATGATGTTCATTAACATTTAAAATCTACATTTAAAGATAACATTTCTTTACCTGTAATAATTTAACAGCATCATAATCCTATACTATAATTTTTCAAGAAACTGTATTGATTGGAGAAGTAATTATTTAATTTGGATAGTAATTATATATGCAATTAAAATGATCATTTCTCTGTATTATTATTTTTTTTTTAATTTAAAAAACAAAATTTAGTATTGTTTCAAGCATACCTAAAATAAAATAAAATATTTCGATAAATAATCAAAAACAGTTTCTTTAGTTATACCTTATTTTACAGTTAAAATAAAACTAAAATTTATTTTTTAAGTTATAGAAATTTATTGTATTTTTAAGTTATAAATATTAAAAATAGACAAATTTATTTATTTTATATTCAAAAAAATTAAATAATATTTTATTAAAATTTTCAAATTTTGAATTGAATTATAAAATAAAGTAAAAATAAAAAAAAAAGTTTAGATTGCATAAAAAGTTAAAGAAAAAAAAAAAGTAGTCTCGAGGTAGCCTCGAACCCAAGTCGTCTGGCTAGCAGATTCGCGCTCTGAGATCACACCACTGGGGCGCTTACTTGCTTGTGAAATAACTTGTATTTAAAGATTCCTGAAACTTTAAATGCTTTTTTCTCAAAATTTTGTGGATAGTGGGTCCTACTGCTTTAATATGTTGTTACCCTCATAGTATACTACATTCCTGCGGAATTTCGTCCCGATCTGAATTTTCCATGCCGTGACCTCTCCTTGTCAGTATATTTGTCCAAAATGCAACTATCTATGTACCATTATATAACATTTAATGAACATATGTTTTTTCGATTTCCGTTTTACTAAATTAACTCATCGCAAAGTTTTTTTTTTTTTTTTTTTTTTTTTTAATCATTGGTTTGAAAAAAATATGCTTACATGGAAATTAATTATATAGGTATATGCTTATTTATAGATATTTTTTAGTTATTAATTTTCTGTAAGGTTGAACAAAAGGTTTTTCCTTGAAACAAGAAAAAAAGTCTTTAAATAAAAAAATAAAGAAACCTTATATCATTCATAATTAATCAACCGAAAAGAAATCCCTTGTTATAACATAATCAGTATTTGTATTTTCATTATAAAGCAATTATCGTCTTTATTTTTTCGAAGAAAATAACAAAAAAAAAAAAAAGAAAAGAAAAGAAAAGAAAGAAACTAATGAAAACAAAAGAGAAATGTTTCACTTTTAAACAATAATGCGTTCTTGTGAGATAAAAGAGTGTAAGTTGTTTTGTTAAAAATAAGCTGTAGTTTTTTTTTCTCTTTTCTCTTGCATTATTTTAGGAAACATTTCCCGTCTGTTATTAGTTTTTCATCGTAATATTTTTCATAACAATATTTAATGCTATAATAACCTTTTAGTAGTCAAACTGTTTTCAGCACTTTTCTTAATCTCCTAATTTAAGTAAATTACTTTTTAAACGTAAATAAATGTCGTTAAAAAAAAAAACATTAAAAATAATGGATTTTTATAGAAAGCATCACAATTTAAAATGTCATACTAGAGTTTTTAATTTTTTTATAAAGTGAGAACAATCGAAAATTAAAGAAATTTAGTGAATTTTTTTTTTATTATTACTTTGTAGACGTGTGTACTCATCCTTTTGATCTCCTTTAGAAAACAATAACTTGCACCTAAATACTGGTACTGATTCGTTGGCCTGAGAGGAACAGCTTGCAAGTAGTTCGAGCTGTAGTGTCCTTCTGGAAACGTTTTTATTAAAAAATAAATTCATTTAAACAAACATAAAAAGACGTTCATAAATATTTCCTGAGAAAATTTCTATGCGGCAAAGGGTGATGGAATGACATTGAATGAAAACAAAAAGGAAAAAAGAAAAAAAAAATCACTAAAAGGAGTTTCTTTGAGACATGAATCGTTAGAATAAAATGACAAAGAGTAAGAATTTTCAAATAAAAACCACAAATCGCAAATAAACATACTAGTTTGTTGAGTCACAATTTATTGATTCAATTGTTTAAAGTCCTTCATCAATTTAACAACACTGTTTCGACAAATTTGCATAAAATTCTGTAAACACATTCAAATTAATTTGTTTACATTTCTATCACCATGAAAGGACAAAATATTACCACATCACAAAAATAATTAACTCTAATATGTAAAATAAGAGGTATGGGTAGTGAAAATTATGAAATACACAAGTCATGGAAACAATATGAAATTTACAAAAAATTACAACACATTTATTAAGAATTTTGATGACAAACTATCACTACATTGACCGAAGGGTATTAAGAAGTTACTGAATAACTACATTTTTGCGATTTCATTGAGAATGGCTGAGGAAATGTTCGAAAAAGTTGTACAGGGTTCGTATGGATGTGTAAGGATTCTTCCACTAAGATTTTTTTGTGATAAAATTTTGCTTAAAATTATTAACTTATTTTATGACAAAAACTGCTATAAAATTTTACTGGTGCCGAAAAATAAGGACTGTATGAGCACTGTGATATTTCTTTTAGAAATTCCTTGTCGAATAGGCAGTATCAGACAGGAATAACAGACTATTGAATGACTTGTAGATTCTCTTCGAATATTAACATCATACTACATTAAACAGCCTTTTGTCATTAACCAGAGCAATTACTGGCACAAGTAGTGCCAACAATGAAGTCGCATATGAAGTACTTTGATCTCAGATTGGCAATCAAAAATGTGTCATTTCAGTCAGTAGTGTGACAGCTTGTCCTTGATTAGAGAGGGTTCTTTTTCCACAAACTAAGCTGGCAAGAGAGTTTACATTAATTCATAGGCATTCTAAAACAAGAAATAATTATCATTAGACTATAAACAAAAGTTCACAAGAGATTAAATGAAAGTATTCACTTGTAAAATTGAATAAAGCAACCATTGTAACCTCTTCTTGAAATAGAGTGATCTGATTTTTGATTCCTCAACATTTGCAGCATTACAATTCTCTAAAAACAATGTTTGTAAAAAAGAAATTTAGAGCTAATTTTCATCGAACCCATACAAATTTCTATTATTTAACTTACTATTTTGTTGTTTAATAATTACAAGATAAAAAGAACTTTTTATATACCACGTTTTTAAATTTTCTGTTGAATCATATAAACTTGACAATTCTATGTATTAATAAATACTTTTTAAAAAATGTTTCATGAATTATCCCATGAATTTGAAAGAAAATGATCAAATGCGTAATAAAGGAGCAATTATAAGAAATTTTCAAGCTTTTATTAATTAAATAAAAGTATTAAAAGAATGCATTGTCATCGTGTTCTGAGTTATCCTAACAGTTTCAAATGTCTAGCTAGTCGGGAAGTTAGTTAAAAATCGATTTCAAGATTTATACAGGACGAAGAAGAAATCGAGTTAATAAAAGCATGGTAAATTATAATTAGCCACGATTTCAATTTGAATCAGCAGCCACTACTGCCCAGATGTCGATTCTTAACAATTGTTGCGAGTTAAGCAATTTAGGTATTTGCTTATAAAAATCTTATTCTTCATCTTTTCTCCGGATTATTTTATATATAACTAATTTTCAGATGAGGCCTACTTTAGATTTTCATATTAAGAAAAGTACTGGTTATGAGTTCTGGCATTAATCAGATCCTATATCTACCATTTTTACTTTCTTCTACATATATACATATATATCAGAGCCCGAAATTTCAATTCCGACTACACTCGCCGAAAAAAAAAACAATTACACCCCACAAAATAGGATTGACATATTCTATCTTTTTACGTTTATTTTGGGAAGATTTTAACCATTTTTTTAAAATACTTTTACAAATATAGTTAAAATGTTATGTAATAAAATGGTCTCAATATCATCATATATCAAATTCATTTATAATTAAAAATCCTTTTAATGTATTGCGTTTGAGATTTAAAAAAAAACTGAAATATTTAAGAACATAAATGTGAGCAGTCATTCAAAGAAACACATTTTTTAAAACAATATCCATTTAGAATCATTTTCCCACTAAAAACTAAACTTCCTTTTTTATTTTTTATTTTTTATTTATTTATTTTTTTTATTTTTTTTTTTTTACGTTTTAGATTGGAAATGTCTTTTTCGTCAATTTATTTTTTCTAGAGCACCAGGACCCAGCTAGAAAAAATAATTATACCTGGCTCATTACACAATACGACAATACAAATTTACGTATAACTATTCACATATGTACATTGCGCGCAGTAAAAAAAAAAAGAACATAGCACAGTTTTAGACTGCATCTGACAATTTCAGCCACTGCCTGTGTGGCCTGTGGCCACTGACAATCTTACAGGACTCTACTGATGTCGCAGCAACAAATGACAATCTCTCACTGGCTTCTGAAAATAAAATGTTTTCACTTCATTTTATGGATTGGCAAAATATCATTAGATATTTCGCCAAGAATGGCGATAGCGCCCTCTATATTATTTTAAAAAGTAGGGAATATGACTTTATTAATACGCTGTTTAACGTACTCGTAGGTGTTTGAACCCAGTGCATTACATTTTTCTAATTAGACGAAATGTCAATTACATGCCCATTGTTGTCATTTGAAACAGCTATTTCCGAATTTTTTCTCTATAAATCCTTGATAAAATACATCATCAGAAACATAAATCTTTGGCGTTTTAGTAAAAAAAAATGAGAAAGAGTTGACTTCTTATCGGTCATTATTCCCCAAAACAAACACAGGCAGTATCAGAAAAAATGCTCGGACTAATTCTCGTTCCATCCCATGCTTGCTTGAACTGTGCGCAGCCAGTAAGGGATTCGCATTCCTGTCCTCTGGGATGGTGGGAGAGTGTTTGGTGATTTGAAATGAAGGCCGGTTAACTACACGAGGGTCTCAGTGCTGCCAGATAGAAACTTTAAATTTTTTCTAATTTTGCAAAAAAATTACCTTTGGTTGCGCAACATACAAGGCTTTGAAGTTCTTAAGGGTGTAATTCAACTTGCATTGAAAATGGTGTTCATGTTAGTGTAAAGTAAGGGTTAGGACAAATTGTCTACATATTTTTAGCGGTCCCTTAATGGAATACCGCTTTTTTTAGATAGTAAACTTATTATTCAATCAGAGAAAAAAAATCCAAACGATTAATGAAGTTTGCATGTAAAAAAATATGGCATTGAAGTAAGAGATGGCTGAAAGCCTTGCACGATGAAACTTGGCCAGGGTGGAATGCCCTTCATAAATATCTTTCTAAGAAATTCTAGCCAATATTCGCGCGTGTTTCTGAGAAAATCAGAAAATACCCTGAATGACTAGGCCGAATAAAAATAGATCGCTAAATTTCTTTAGCATATTTTTTATTTTATTTTTATAAAAAATGAAAGAAACTGCACTGATTAGCTTTTAAGCTCTCAGCATACAGATAAATAGGTTCAGATTGCTTGAGTTAGCGGAAACATTCTAACAAATAATGTTTTAAAAACTTACAAAGTAAAATTTCCCTTTTTGCGAAGAATTTTTTAAAATTTCCCTCATTGAGGAAAATTTCTCTTAATCTGGCAGCACTTGAGGGTCTAAGTCTGAGGTAGTATGCCCTCCGCGGGGGTCTTTCCAAAAGATCCTAGCTTGTATTTACGAGAATTTCGGGGAAAATCATGGAAAACTCCGAATGACTAGGTCAACGAGCGAGACCTGAGATCGAACCCAGCACTTCTCAGCTACCAGTTTTAACAGGCTGGCCACTAGTCAGGGAAAATCAGGTAATCATAGAAAAATCAGGGAATGTAGGTAAGTCTGGAAAAGCCATGGAATAGTGAGGAAATTTCATCTAAAGTTAGAGAATTTTACAAATTTTTGCGGAAATAAGTTATATTTGAAAGCTCATTATTGTAAATTGTTGAACTGTTTGCTAATTTGTGGAATTTTTGTAGGAAATAAGCAGCGTAAGTCAGGGAAAAGTCAGGAAAAATCGCAAAAAATAGTCATGGAAAAGTCAGGGAATTTGGAAAAGTTCTAATGATAGCCACCCTGTTTAAGCATTGAACCGCTGGGCCACTAAGATGGTGGGAGGGAAGCATGTGGAGCACCGAATGACGAAAGAAACTGACTCTCCGTTCGCCTGCTCTTTTCCAGCTTGGAGAAGAGAAACTGCTAAAGAGGTTAGAACTTTTTTCTCTTATATCTGTGTTGTGAGGCAGTGGAAAAGGCTGGCACAATCGTCGGGTAGCGCACGCAGAGATTCGCACTGTAAAAAAAAAAATTGTAAAATAACGGTATTTGACCGTATAATTTTAGGGGAAATGACCGTTTTGCTACCTAAACGGTCATAATCCGTTAATTAATGTTTT
Source organism: Salticus scenicus (assembly GCA_963930645.1). Taxonomy (NCBI): domain Eukaryota; kingdom Metazoa; phylum Arthropoda; class Arachnida; order Araneae; family Salticidae; genus Salticus; species Salticus scenicus. Next base: position 324,944,213 of record OZ005652.1, read on the forward strand.
GGAAGCATAATTTAGGAAATAACCGTATAATTTTACGGGAAATGACCGTTTTGCTGGCTAAACGGTCGTAGCCCGTAAATTGTTGTTTTGAAAGTATAATTTTTTGAATTTTTACGAGAAAAAGCCGTTAATCTACGCAAATTGCTCTTATCTTTTACCAAACCATTTTCTTATGAGAAAGTCTGTTCAAATGCTGTCATTTCAGTGACATCAAGAGAGAATTCCATTTTCTTCCATTTTCAAACTGAAACTATGATTGTTATTTATACTAATTGAATGTGTTTAATTATACACGCGTGACGCATAGAAACATCCATTGGTTTTAATAAGCTATTGTTTTCTTAATTTAATTCAAAAAATTTCCATCTGACTGAAACTGAGTAATTGATATTGATGAAATTGATTTTCTTTGTCTATTAACACGAAAACATTAAAAAAGAAAGCTAAAATGGTTTCTTGATTTGAAGCCAGATTTCTAAAACACAAACTACAACATAATACTTGTTTTATCCACTAAACGCATTTTTATAATTTTAGTTTATTTTTTTTTATATTTTCTTTTTAGCATACAGCATTCTAATTGCTCTTAACCCTTTAGTTAAGCCTTAGAAAACGGAAAATTTTAATGTTGTTTCCACAATGCAATTTTTACAATATGCGAAAATAAAGTTTATATCAATATAAAATGAATATGTACTTAAACATTTGAAGGTAAGTCTTATGATTATTATGTATGATCTTCACTGTTAAAAAACAAAGCTCTTTTATCTGAATATGACCATCAGATATGTACATTACATCATTTATATTGTAGGTTTTGCTCTCGAAATACTTCAGTCCATTCTTCATTCAATGGATTTGGATTTTGGGAATAAGGCCGATTAACTACTATAGATCCTAGGCCAGAGGGGGAGTTCCCTCCGTAGGGGTCTTTCTAGGGTCCTAGCCCGTATTTACTCAAGTTTAAAAGAAAACCACGGAAAACTCTGAAAGGCTAGGCCGACGACCGCGACCTGGGATCGAACCCGGCACTTTATGTTTATCAGCTTTGAGCGCAGAACCGCTCGGCCGCTGGTGGGCTCCCTTCAATAGAATACAGCTGAAAAAAAATAAAAAAATTCTTCTGCTATTCTAAAAAGTGCAATTACGCCTAACACTTGAATCGGTTTGAAATAAGCCTTATAATGAAAACCTCTTTGGATGAACAAGAATTAGGCTCTAGTTATTTCTTATTTGAATCCACTACTGAAACCATAAAGATCGAAAAACGCGAAAAAAATAGTATTAATTGGAGATAAAAATTCTCTGTATTTATGTAAAAGATTTATTATTATTATTCAAAGTTTATTCTGTGTCTCGGATAATTTTCAGAGATCTCACCTAGTTTTTAAAAGTTTTTTGTTTTTAAAAAAGGGTGAGAAATTCTCACATATTATTTACATATAATGAGAACCTTGAAATATGACTACCTCTTTAGTGCTAGTTTTTACGAATAAAAAGGCCCACCAGCGGCCGAGTGGTTCTGCGCTCAAAGGTGGTAGACGTGAGTTGCCGGGCTCGATCAAATGTCATGCTCGTCGGCCTAACCGTTCGGAGTTTTCCGTGGTTTCCTCCAAAACTTGTGTAAATACTGGCTAGGACCCCTCGGAATGACCCCTCGGATGGCACCCCCCCCCCTCAGGCCTAGGACCTACAGCAGTCAATCGGCCTTATTCCCAAATCCAATCCAGTCCGTTTACAAATAAAAATGATTTCGAAAAATAGTTAGATTTTCTTTCACAAAATTCAGTATCATAGTCTTTATAGAGGGAAAATAAAAGTTTTTTTTTTTTTTTTTTTTTTTTTCCAATGTAAGAATTGACTGACTTCTTAATTTTGTCAAAAATACCAAATTTAGATTTTAAAATAGTCTTAAAATAAAATAATTTTTATGCATAGTTTGAATGTTAACAATTTAATCACTGTAAAATATTTCTGTAAAAATAAAGCACCTTTTTAAACATAAATACAGCATAGGTTGCTGTAAATTTGTATAGCAAGTTCTGTAAAAATAATTGAAGATTTGTTACTTCACATTGCAAATCGGTTTAAAAAATTTCCAGAAGTCTTTTGGTTCGTAGGACAAGATTTATCAACAAGTCAGTTCTGATGTTGAGTTTATGTGTTTTTGTAAAGGAAAGTCTCTATGATCCCAACGGCGCGGTTGGGAAAGCGCTAGCCTCCGACACAGGTGATTGTGAGTTCGAATCCCGGGCTACCCAAGACGGTTTGCTTCGCATGAAAATTAGCTTTTGCATGTAAAAATATAAATTAGTTTTTTAGTGTTGTGGATTTCTCCCTGCACGTATGTGTAATAATTGCAAGAAACTTTTTTAAAGCATTCGAGAAACTCCAACTTTAACTTTTAATTTTACGGTCAATGCTACTTTCTTTGCAGGTTGGTTGTATGTTTCATCACAACGTAAAATTGCTGCCGATACATCATTCATCGTCTAAATGTATTTTTACGTGCTTTGACTGGAATCTCTGCTGCCAGGCCTTGCCCGTAATTTTACTGCAGCATTTTTTACAGTGCGGAAACTTGCGAAGCGGAAAAGAGGTGGTTAAACATGAGGTTATTGATTAAGATAGGCAAGATTTACCGCCTTTGAATCGAAAAAAAAAAATTGAGGGATACCTCAGTATGGTTTAAGAATTTCCTCTTTAACTAGGCAGAACTTTTATTCGCCACAATAAAAATTCTGCTCGCCAATGGGGAGCTGGCAAGCGGAAGTTTCGTCCCCTGACGTATATATATATATATATATAAGAAGAAAATATTGGATTCACTTTAATTTTCAAGCTCCTGTTTTTGATCAATTTGAAAGTTTTCAGGTGTCCTGAACATAATGGGACCATTTTTCAAAAATGTCTGTCCGTCTATTCATTAGATTTACCAAAACTTTTTGACGCTGTATCTCGCGAACCAGTAAACGGAATTGAATATAAGTTATATTTGTTTGGACCTTGATTTAAGTTTGTTCTGATTATTGGAATACATCGAATAACAGACGTCACTGTATGCTTCAAAGTTTCCCATTTAATTGGAAGCTATATCTCAGTTTATACAGCGTATAAAAGCACCAAACTTAATATGTATGACAATGATGAAAGACTATCTGAATTCAATAATATGGGTGAATATCAGTTGATAGGGGATTATCTCCATTTACTGTAGGAAATATTCTCAGTTTCTATGATACACAAATATATCAAACATGATACGATAAATTCATATTAGAAAAAATTAAATTTACTCAATTTGGGTGCCTATCAGATGACAGGCGGCGTTGCTGTGGCTCAGTAATAAATATTATTTAAATATTCAAATATTTTAATTTTATGATATTTTGGGGCAATTATGGCTACACTAGATATGTTTCAAGAATTTCGAAATTTGGTATTTTTCTTAATTACTATAACGTACAAAATTTGGTCGGTACTGTATTGTAAGATTTAAAAATATAAATGCTTCTTTGTTTCCTTTACCTCAACTGTCATGCAGGAATTCAACTTCAGATGACGCTTTCAGACTTTATTTAGTAAGAAATTATTCCTGACAGATGCACAAAAGTTTACAAAATAATTTTCAATTGAAAAATCTAGTTCTTATTTTTATTCTTGCATCAAAGGTTAAACGTTTTTATTTTATTTTCTTATTATTATTATTATTATTATTAGTTGAATTATGCTTTAGAGTTTTATAACACTTCGACTTACATTGACTTTTGATATTAGTTATCGCTATATTTATATTCAAGATAAACTGAGTTTAATCACTTTTTTTTTTTTAAGCAAATTTTTCCTACTTTTGGTTTAACTGTTCTATTATTCGTCAAAAATGTCTTTTTAAAATGTTATGAATTTTCAACGGTGAAAATTAAAAAAAGAAAAGTGATTCTTTTAATTTAAGTATCATTGTAGTCGAAACGGTTTTTCACTTATCAAAAAAATGTTTTAGTCAACAAAACATAATCCCCCCCCCCCCCCCCCGTCAAAAAAAAAAAAAAAATCATTTTAATTTAAATTTTGATGCGTTAAATAAATTCTACTTCATTCCTTTTAATGTATGTTTATATTCATAAAATGAAAACAGTTCATAATGTGTAACTTATTTATATGATACTGAAAATCATCAACCACATCCTGTAATATAATGCTCATAAAAAGATAAATTTTCAAATATTTAAGAAATTATCTAGCCTAAATTGGCCGATAATTTAAAAAATTCAAATATCTAAGAAACAATAAGAACAACGAATAAGTACGATTGATTCTCTGAACTAAATTTTCACGATTCATTTTTTTTTTTTTTTTTTTTTTTTCAGGAACTGTAAGTATTTATGAAAAATAAAAATAATATTGTCTCAAATGAATTTAGGATGGATTTTTCAATATCTTTAAAAGAAAAAATATTGAAAATAAAAATAAAACAAACTTTTTTTTTTTCGCACTTTCCAAATTTTTTCCGCAAAAACTAATTCATTAATTTCGAAATTCGTGCCTGAATGTTTTAAATACGTTTCACTAGGCATACACAATAAACAAGTCATTAAACCTTTTCTTAAATATCTGTGGAAGTTTTAGCATTTTGAAAATCATGAATTCATGGAAAAATGCAACCTGAGAAAACGCTATTTTAAGATTTGTAGTCTGTAAAAAATCTATCTAAAAACCATAAGAATTGTTGACTATAATATATATTTTATTGAGCAAATTTAATATAGTTCAATATATAAATATTAAATGGGAATATAAGTTTTCATATGAATCCTTTAGTGGTGCCGATTCCCCTTAAGAAGATTTAATTCCGAAATCGAATGTTTTGGTAACTGCGAAAAACAAACTATAAGAATCTTTTGTAATAATATACTTAATTATAACAATCTATTAAAAAAAAAATCAAATTACTTTTGTATGCCAAAATATAATTTTTGCTAACTCATATATATGATAAAGAAAGTATTGCATTTGGATAAAATTTCCAAAATTGGGTTTTGCGATGATTACGCCTTTCAAGTTCGCTCGAATCGGAAGATCAACTTTTCAGCCGTTGATCTAAACCGACTTTGTGTGTGTGTCTGTTATCCGCATAATTCTTAAACAAATATCAGTAAGAAATCCAAACTCGGTATTCTAAATTTTTGTCATATGAGAATATTACATAAATATTTTTACTTAAATTTAACAAGTGTTTTGTGAACAAGAACATGCAAAGTTATTCAAATGCATTACGTCTATGGGCGAAATTTCTCATAGGTAAAGCTAAGTTTAGCTCCCACTAATGAAAAATAACAGGCATTTTTTATTACAGCCAAGACATGTTTCATATAGAATAGACTATGAAACGTATTAATTCTTTATTTATAAGGTCACATAAAAGTATTCGGATTTGTTAATACTCTGATTGGAAATAACTTGAAATTCATCGCAATTTGTGGTACAAACATTTTAAAACACTTTCCCTATCAAACGTTTTTGGCGTCAAACACATTCGCATACGAAAATTAAATTGTATTTTTAGTTAAAAATAGGTTACCAAATCTGTACACATGTTAATATTAAGTTTTAGAAAAAAAAAAAAAAAAAAAAAAAAGAAGATCGTGCTTTCTACTTTTCTTTCTTCATATCTTTTTTTATCATATTTTGAAAATCGAAAAGTATTTTGCAATGCTAATGCAGCAGAGAGGGCTGTTACTGTGCTACTATAAAAATAAAATCCCTGAATTAAATTATTTAAAAAAGAGAGAAAAAACTTAACTTTTCACTTATCAAAGCCAAAGTAAATTTAAAAATTTGTTCAATGCTTTGAAATCATCACAACTTCTAAAATTGAAAATTTCTTTGAATCTTCAAATGCTATATTTCAAGTTTCAGTCAATTCTCTATGCATATGCTTTTGTAAGATTATTGAATTTCAATATTTTTGTTTTCTTTCAGTAACTTGACGTGACTACTGTATTAAATTATTTGTTCACAGTCAACCGAACAAGAAACATTTAAATTCCATTTCTTATGGAATTAATTTTTTATTATTATTAATAGTTAAAAGGAATACCTATATTTAAAGAAATTGTTTGCTTTATCTACAGATGGTCTAGAAGACATAAAAATATAACTCTTTATACGTCTTTAATGATTAAAGTATCAGAAAATTTAAACCTTGAAAAATAATTTTGGAGAATTCATAATAATAAAAGCACAAGAAATCATGCACGTTATAAAATTTATTATAACTATTTTAGGAATTGTTATATATTTAGTAATTTTAATATATTCAGTATTTTTTATTTAGATCTGTTTCTTGCGTTTATACGAACCTTTTATTCCATTTGCTTATTAATTTCTTAACCAATTACACTGCTCTGCAAAAAAAAAAAAAAAAAAAAATTCTAGTTCTAATACCATTTTCTGTTTCTTATATAAAATTATCTCCTGAACCCGAATATGACTCCTATTTTGCCCAATCACCCACTGTTTTCTAGAAATACCACCCCCTCTCTCAATTTTTTCTCTGTTCGATAATTTTATGACCATGAAGTTGATTTGAAGAATTAAAAACAATTAATTTAACACCTAAAAACAAAAAAATTATAAAGTTTAAACAATAATATTAATAACAGATTTAAAAAATATAAGATATGTAATACGTAATTTCAGTGGCAAATCCCCCCAAAATTTTTCCCTTGTCGAAAATGTCCATGATTTAGAATTTTTCAACTCTGTAGCCCCTCAGAAGATATTTAACGGCTAAAATAATCCTCCTTCCTCTTAAAAATCAAATTTATAGCCTTAAAGTCACCGAAAAATGATAAAAATAGGGGGGGGGGGCGTTTCTAAAAAACGGTGGGTGATAGGGCAAAATGGGCGTCATACTCGGATTCATGAGGTCATTTTACATAAGAATAAGCTGAAACGGTGTTAGAAACAATTTTCATGCCGAGCAGTGTTATTAAGAATTTTAACTATGACCAAATATAAGGTATACAAATTTCAACAATGTTTCATTTCAAATTCATTTGCATAACCGAAATCCTAGGACTCCTGGGTAGTAAAGAATTTGCAGGAATGAACGTTTTGTGTGATTCCAAAACTTCTTATAAAAAATATGATGTTCAACTAGTGTTTAACATTTTCATAGAACGTTTTGTTATTTAACTGAATTTTAACGAATTTGTACTTGATTTGTTATCACTTAGAATTTCGATTATTACTTTCAAAATTCAACTGAAAATAAGCTGATAAACTGGTCACATTTCATATATACTTCACATATATACTTCACATAAACGCAATTAAAGAAATAATCTTAATTACAATTATTTAGAACAATGCTGGGTACATTTATAAGTAGGTACGATAAGTAGGTGTCTGTATAATTAACCATACACCAATACGTAAAAGTAAGCTCTAATTTTAATAAAAGAAAGATATTTCCTTTTGTCTAAACAAAAATGTTTATTTTCATTATAAGAAAGGATTGGAATCGTTCTGGTAACTGTTAAAGACATTTAATTTGTTTTGGGAAATTAATGTTATTTAATTTAAGCTAAATATCAGGGAACATTGTTATTTCCTCAAGCTGTTAGTTTTCACATTAGTGTATTTCTTCTATATTAATGGTACATATAAAACACTTTTATTCTGAAAGTAAAGTTTGAGAATTTCGTTCATTTTAATATCGAAGATTTTAATAAAGAAATTAAATCAAAATTATTCTAATATTATATGCATACAGAGAGAAAGGGGAAAGGGGGAGGACGAGATATTTTTAGCTATAAATTATTAAATTATTTTATTAGATAAACCAAAATCATATTTTTAAACCAAGTTAAATATTTTCAAGACTTTTACGGTAAAAATTAGTATCTAAAAATATTACTTTTTTTTTTTTTTTACTTTCTCTTACCCATAAGGTAAAGAAAGTATTGTTTTTGGGTCGAATTTTCGAACGCGAGATTTTGTTATATTTACACGTTTCGAAGTCCCCTGAATACGAAAATCATGTTTTTAGCAAATGGTCTGTGTGTATGTCTGTGTGTCTGTGTGTCTGCCTGTTATCAGTATATCTCAAAAACAAATTATGGCAGAAAGTTCAAACTTGGTATTCTAAATGTGTATCATATAGGGATGCTTCAGTAGGCTTTTCGTTAAGATCAAGCAAATGGCTCGTGTACAGGGACAATCAAGAGAATTCTAATACATTACGTCTATGGGGGAAATTGCAGGAAAATAGAGTTTAACGTCTGTAGACTGCACTAAATCAAATGAAACGAATATATATTTTTTGTAATAGAGATAGTTAACTGGGAATATTTTTTTTTGTGTATGTAGGAGCCTCGCCTTCCCCCTCGAGGGGAGTAAATTTTCATGATGGGTATCTTTCAAAAGAGCTCGCCAATACCTTTAAAACGAATGGTTTAACCATCGATCTGCGATAATTTAAAATAAAGTTATCGATTTTTTTTACTTTTAACGAAAAAAAAAAAAACTTTGAAAAAAATCTTTTTTTTTTTTTTAAATATTGAGAATAAAAATGGACTTTTTTTGGATATTTGGTGTTATACTACTTCTCTAATATGGAAATCGTCTGCCTTATCATAAAAGATAATTTTTTAAATAATAATTTTAATAAATTATTTTTTAAAAAGAGAATTATTGTTTAATAACCGAATTAAATTCTATATAAATGTAGGTGCATTAATGAAACGGGGGGGGGGGGTTGAGGGGGACGGTAGCCCCCCTCATACAGAACTAATTATCATATAAACTCTTCAGAAGCGTAATATGAATTGTTTAACATAGGTTTACATAACAGTACTCGTTATCTTACCTATTAATCTGCAACCTGTATTTATAGTATTAAATTTCAAGGAAAGAGAAAGTCGTGTGAGTGACACACCAGATTATTTCCCTTTAAAATTATTATTTTTTTTCCGCAAATTTTTTTCTTAGACATTATATCAAAATAACACCTTAAACTAATGTATTTGGTTCGCTTGATAAATTTCATATATTCAATAAAAATTCTTTAAAAATATTAAAAATTAAAATGTTCTTTTGACCATTGGGGTCAAAAAAAAGTTTCTAAAATTATTCATATTGCTGCCAATTTCGACTGTTATCTTGATTATGAAAAAAAAAGCAAAACATATATTCAATACAACATAATTAATGATATAATGACTGATTTTTATAAGCGTATAAATCGAGTAAAAATATATAAATAATAAAATATACATTTAATGCGATCATTGTTATGCACATATATGTGAAAGTAATTATTATGGCAATAATGATTATGATAATATCTTGATGAAATCTCAGACTAAAATACTTATTAAACTAATGAGCTGAATTCTTTTGTGATATTTTTAATGATATACATAACATTATATATATATATATATATATATATATATATCTTAATATATATAAATCTCGTGTCACAATGTTTGTCCTCAATGGACTCCTAAACCACTTAACCGATTATAATAAAATTCGCACACCATGTGCAGTTCGATCCAACTTGAGAGATAGGATAGTTTAAATCTCAAATTATAGTCGCAATTTTAATTTATTGTTAATTATTTGTCTGTTATTATTTGACAGTCACAATTATCTGTTAACTCCAAATGATTCTAACAGATGTCGATACCTTTCGACTGGGTTGAAATGAAAGCTGAAATATATTTGGTGCTGCCATCTACACAAAGAATCTTCAACTTTTTAACCTATTAATAAATTTCGTATAATTCAATTATTTCCATCTTAATATATATAAATCTCGTGTCACAATGTTTGTCCTCAATGGACTCCTAAACCACTTAACCGATTATAATAAAATTCGCACACCATGTGCAGTTCGATCCAACTTGAGAGATAGGATAGTTTAAATCTCAAATTATAGTCGCAATTTTAATTTATTGTTAATTATTTGTCTGTTATTATTTGACAGTCACAATTATCTGTTAACTCCAAATGATTCTAACAGATGTCGATACCTTTCGACTGGGTTGAAATGAAAGCTGAAATATATTTGGTGCTGCCATCTACACAAAGAATCTTCAACTTTTTAACCTATTAATAAATTTCGTATAATTCAATTATTTCCACTTTTTAAATTTTTGGTGTTAGCATAGCCGGCCACGTGTTACTTAGACTGAAGTGTAAATTGAATTCATATTATAATGAAGATAATACAGTGAAATTAATCCTGTTTTTTACTTATTTGTGCTTCATTGATCAAAACTTTATAATTTAATCTGTATATATATATAAATTACGTGTCACGATGTTTGTCCGGGGTAAACTCCTAAACTAAGGAACTGATTTTGATGAAATTTTGCACACTGTGTGCAGTTTGATCCAACTTGAGAGATAGGATAGTTTTTATCTCAATTTATTGTCACAATATTGTTTTATTGCAATTATTTGTTAATTATAGACCTTTATTAAAGTTGCTCCAAAATATCTGTGAGTTCCATTAATTTAATTGTTGCCAAAAAAAAAAAAAAAAAAAAAAAAAAAATACGAGTTCATTTTCTTTCGACATAAAAATAAATACATTTAATCAAACGTGAACGTTAAAAAATTATAAAAAGTTAAATTATGCATCTCACGAAAATTGACGTCATAATCAATTTAAAGATTTTATACACATTGATAAAGTGCTAATGTAGTTCTATCATAGATATAGTAATATATATAGATCTCTCATCCCCATGTTATCGTAGAAAGATTTTTGATGCCGAAAAAAGATAAAAAATAAAAGCTTTGGAAACAGCCATTAAGTGGTATTGAAAAAAAAAAAAAAAAAAAAAAAAAAGAAAGAAAGAAATATGAATTTGAAACTGTATCTGGAGTCTTCCATTCCCCTTTAGCAAATAAATTATTCATAAATTTTATTTGCTAAAATATTAGTATGTATTCCCGTGTGTATTCACTCGGGGAAAGACGGCCATATTTTGGTAAAAACGTCGTCTTTTCCCAAATGAAAAGGAATAACTTTTTTCTCCCCAATGATCACTCTATTCTATATATGCTATACTATATCTATGAGTTCTATACGCAAGCGAAGTGTGACTCACTGACCGTCTGTGCAGCCAAGAAAAAGATTTCCTATGTTAATTGCCCACTGGATTTTTTGTAAGAAATTATTAAAAATCGAGGAAATGTATTTCCCGATTTTAATCCTTATATTTGGGTATAGATATGTATTAGTTATCGCGGGTGTTAGATTGAATTATTTTGCTGTCAAATTGACAAAATTTTAATTTTAAATTTTTAAACTCTGTCGCCCTTGGCTTTTTTTATTATTATTATTATTATTTGGCGATCAAAAGCGTAACACGAAAATATACATGCCAGATGTATGCATTGTACGAAATGTAATATGTATTATTCATTGTACGTATGTATGACATGTAATATGTATTGTACGAAATATTGTTTCATATTATTCATTACTCTTTTAATATAAGTTGTTAAAATAACCATGATTTTTGAAAGGAATTAAATATTTTCGCCAGATAATTTGGCGATATTCTTTTTTTTTCGCCAAGGATGACAGAAATGAAATCTATTCCGCTGCAAAATATTAGTATCTTACATCAGATATTTTATTTAGACATTTGAAAACAAATTTGACTTCAAACTATGATAGAATATTTATCATTTTCCTTTTAATTTGTATATTATTAGTATATTAAAATTTAAAAGCATGGTATATAAAAAGTTTTTTTTTTTTTTTTTTTTTTTTTAAATCTTATAATTATTCTTATCTTAATCCTCAATGTTTCCCATCTTTATTGACTTGAATTTACTATTAAAATTTTAACATACTCAAAAACTTCTCATCACTTCGTTAAAATACACTAAACTTTTCCAAAATCTTTTTGTATTTAAAATGATACATGTATTTACTTTAAATGTCCAATATTTAATAAGATTTCCAATTTTAAAGTTTTAAAATATTTATCAAATTTACTTATTTTTCTGGTTTAGCCTTATTGTTTTCCCTTTTATAACTACAGCTGTTGCCCTCTTTAAAATATTTAAAATGATGAGGTCATTTAATAGTAAAATTATCCATTATAGCATATATTATATTTCACTCCTCCATAAAAATTGATTTTAAAATCGTCTGTTTCTTTTATACTTTTATTTTAATAGAATTTTAATAGAATTTAATTTATATATTAGTCATTTTAGCAATTTTATCCAAAGTAGCATTAGAAATAATATATATCACTTCTCCATTAAAATTTATAGGACCCTACAATAAAATTAATTTGTGCTTAATATCAACACTACAAAAATTTTTATCAATCGCTTCCAAATTTTGACCTAAGTTTCAAATCTCAACCCTGTGGGTTTTTACATCGGCTACAACGTTTTCGTCTTTGTTCGTAAATAATAATTTGACTGTACTAAATAGTTTACAGCCGTATAATTCAACGTATAACTTAGTCACAGCAACGCGTGGCCGGGTCTGCTAGTATATAATAAGAAACATTTGACGCTTTTTAATTCAAGCTAATACAGGTTTATTATTTTTAGAATAATAAACCTGTAGGGAATAATAAGCCTTTTAGAATAGTGTTATTTTTTATAGAATCTTTGTATTAACATTTGTTTGTTCAAATAAATAAGAATAATTAAAAAAAAAGAACTTAATAACAATGCAATTAAACATATATAAAAATAAACAGTCAATGTGCACTACTGGCCATTACACCTGGATGAACAGAAAGACATTTATTGTGCATATACATTAAAATGGAAAAAGTAATTGCATACAACCTGAAAAATCAATATAAAGCAGCGACCTTTGGAAGCAATAACAGCACTTATCCGCTTAGGCATTGAATCGAACAGTGATTGGACAATATATACGGGTACAGCACTTCATGAAGTTTCAACAAGATGCCACAGTTCATCGACCGTAGTTATTGTAACTTGGTGGTGTAGCAGTCGCATGACAACGATTTACTAGACATTTTCAATAGGTTCAATTTTAGGTGAATACGCTGACCAGAGCAACAGTCGAACTCATTCTGAATCAAGGAAGGTTCGGACTACACCAACAATGTGCGATCGTGCATCGTTCTGCTTAAATGTTGCTTTACGGAGGCTTCGAATATAAGGCAGAGCCACGGGCCTCAATCCATGAGAAATGTAAGGGCGCCTATTAAGAGTGCTAGAAATTGAAGCAAGTGGTGATCGAGACATATATCGATTTGTACATTGGTCTCTCATTGTAGGTCCCAAACCGTTTGGTTATGGGGATTTTAGCTCCCACAGGAGAAAAAACTTCTTTACGATACTGCTAAAACTTTTTTATTCTTCTGAAAAGACGATCTCACGTCATTCCTGCGTCTAGATTTGTCGTTGATTACGCATTGAAGGCGCTCCTGTCTGCGATGTAGCTTCTAGGATAGTCGAAATCATGGTCGCTCCATACTGGCTCAATATATGGAATAATGGTGCATGGTGCCATTAGATACCTCGTCTCAATCACCTCTTGCTTGCATTTCCCGCATTTTTAATAGCGCCCTTTACAATTCTGATAGATTAAGGCCCATGGCCATGCCTACATTCGAAGCCTACGTAACGCAACATTTAAGCAGGATAATACACGACCGAATGTTTTCCGCGTTTTCGGACCTTCTATGATACAGAATGTATTCGACTGCTGCTCTGTCAGTGCATTTTCCTGATATCTCATTAATTGAAAACGTCTGGTTAGTCGTTACGAAGCAACTGGCACGCCACTACTCTCCAGTAATTACTATCGATGAACTGTAATATCCTGTTGAAGCTACATGAAGTGCTGCACCCGTACACAATACCCAATCATTTTTCTAATTAATGCCTAGGCGAATAAGTCGTGTTATTGCAGCCAGAGTTCGCTGCTTTATGTACTGATTTATCAGGATATTTGCATCTAAATTTCTTCAAAGCTTAATGAACTGTTCCTTTCACTATAATATATGTGTCCAATAAATATCATTCAAATATTTCCATTCCTTCAATATATGTTATAATTTTAATAAACAGTAGTGTATTTTAGAGTCGCATATTAAAAGATAACGAAGCTAAACTTTGTATAATATGCTGTGAATGATAAATTTTTTTAGTAATGGTAATGCACGCACACAAACACACACACATATATACATACATACATTGATACATATATTATTATTAGGGTGCAGCGAAAGAAACTCTTTTTTCAATATCAATATGTAATAGCGACCATAATTTTTAATGGACAGTAATGTATTTTACAGTTGCATATTAAAAGATAACTAAGTTAAAATGTTGTATAATATTTTGTGAATGATAATTTTTTTTAGTAATAGCAATACACATATATATATTAGAGTGCAGTAAAAGAAGCTTTTTTTTCCAATGTCAAAAGGCAATAGCGACCATAAGTTTTAATGGACAGTAATGCATTTTGGAGTTCCATGTTAAAAGATAACGATGTTAAAATGTTGCATAATATTTTGTGATTTCTACGCATATATATATATATATATTTCGTAATAGCACTATGCATACATATATATATATTCCTTTTTTCTCTCTGGATTCCTTGTAAGTTTGCTTTAATATTTTATTTCATTCCTCTTTCAAAATGGTTTTGTTGCAAGACAGGAACATAACATGGGCTATATTTTTTGCTAGAATTAGCTATATAGATTTACGAAATCTTGCAGCTTCTTCTGCTTTAAGGAAGTACATGTTTCCCTGATAAGCTAATACTTCTATTTTTAAGCTTTTATTAATCCACTTCTTATTTCCTGTTGTGTTTTTTTTCATACTTTTTAATTCAATTCTTATTTCCTAATACATTTTTAATGAATTTATTGAGAACCTTCATCAAATTTTCTCAGTCAAAGTTTTATGGTCCTTTTTACTCATGTAGGCGTAAGTAATTTAAATTGATTTTGTCTTTTTATTTGAACTAATAATGAATCGTAAAATTTCTGTGCTAGCTTTTATACTGTGTTACAATCAGTTTTATTTTTGTGGTGTTGGTATTATCATGTATCTATTAAATGCTAAATTTTATCGTATCTTAAATTTATATATATATATATATATATATATATATATATATATACAGGATGACCAATTTCAAAAGAGTACCAGTTGGTTTTTCTTATTACCCTTAAATCTGACGGATGTGACTACTATTCTAACACTGAAAACTAATTTTTTGAACCCTTTTTAAGTGTGGGAGACAATTTCCAACACTGTTGGACTATTACAACTTTGTGAGGTAAATCAGAAATGAAGACGCACAATGTTACTTAATCCTGTGATAATTTTATTTAAGGAAATAATTTTTTAAAGATTTTTTTAATTCATTGAAATTATTTAAAACCTTGATTTGGGTTCCCGTTGCCATCAGTAGCGGATTTCCTGCCCACAACATGCTGAGTCCAGGTCCCTGTTACCTGCGGCAACACTTTGCATGACCTAAGCTACGAATATTATTTTTTGTCCCCCGCCCGTAAAAGGGGGAAGAAAGAAAATTTTAAAAATACCCTTTATGATGTGTGTTGGATACATATAATTATCAGGAACAGAGTTACACTCGGAAACGTGTTTTTTGCCCCCCTCCCCTCCAAACGTAGGGAAGGTAGAGATTTTCTTTAAATCCCTTTATAGTTTGTGTTTTGCACACTTAAACAGCCAAAAATTCACCTAGCGAAAATTCCCCTTTCTTACATAATTTAGAACAAATAAGCTACACTTGCAAACGTGCTTTTTTTTTTTCTTTTTTGCTCAACCCTATAAAGGGGATGGGGGACATTTGGTAAAATCTCTTTATACTGAGTGCTGGGTATACATAGCATTCCCACATACTAATAAATTGTCCAGAGATAATTTGGAACAGAATTACGTTTGGAAAAGTGATTTTTGCCCGCCACCACTATAGGATAAAAAGTGATGAATTTCTCAAAATCACACCACATTAGGTGTTTGATGCAAATAATCAACTAACATATCAAAAGTCGTAAATGTTTCTCTCGTAGATTCCCCATGATAAGTTTAACGCAAAAAGGGGGCTCTCGATCTTTCCCTCTCGTAAATCCACCCACGTTCAAAATCAAAAATCACAAAACACTCAAAATGAGATTTTGTAAATATATTCCAAAAGAGGCACATCTGTTTTCAATTTCTGTGTACCATATTTGGTAGAGTTCGACTGAAAATTCTAAATTTTGCGAATTCTCCCCTCTCCGCTCCTCCACCCACCATAGAGCCCCTAAATAAAATAATAGGCCGGCGCATCACCGCCATTTCTTTTGCCTCCGAAGAGGACAGCTTTCCCGCTTGGCGTCCTTATCGCTTCCCTAATGATTTTAAGAAATCGTGATCTGAAGCTAATCCGGTCAAGATGAGAGCAATAATCAACAATAATATTCCTAAAAACACATTTTTTTACAGTACATTGTCAGGATGTCATTTTATTCTGAGGATATCCTATGGATGTACTGGGGTAAGATGTGCTGTTAGGGCGGTTTCTGTTTCTTTTACAAAATGTCGCCAAAACTCAAATACTCAGTAATAGAAGGTCTGTGAACACTTTATATTCACTTCTTGAATGATTATAGCAGTTCATCGCTAAACAAACTTCCATATCATAGTTTACTGAGCTAAAATTATGAAATATAATAAAACAAGTTACTCTAAATTAACGTAAAACGATAAAAAAAAATGTTTGTCGTTTGTTTATCAGAGAAACGCGCTGGGTACATGTGGCAACCCTAAGGCAACAAAATGCCTGATGCGCCAGCTCGTATATATAAGAGCCTTAACCACCAAAAAAAGAAATAAAGAAATAAAAAAAATCCCTCTTCCCTTCTTAAAATCGAAAATTATTCGATTTTTTTTTTTTCCTTTTGTACTCGAATTTAATTATTTCCATGTACAATTTCTAACACCATGAAGTAATTCGGAGCCGAGTTATGCTTACAAATGTGTTTTTGCCCCCTGGAAAAGAGCAAAATTTTGCAAAACCCCATCTTAGTGAGTGTTAAGGATCTAGAACGAACCTTCACATCAAAATTCGTGACCCAGTCCCACACAAAAAAACTTAGGCAGTTTTGATTCAGTGGCTGATATGCTGTTTTATATATATAGATGAAAGTTTATGTGAAATCACATTTTGCCCCCTCCCCCCTTGCAAACAGAATTTGTAAAATTCTAAAAATTGGTTTTTAAGTATTTGTGTTTTCTTTATTCTAAGGCAAAAATTATGCAGATATCTTTTTTTTTTTTTTTTTTTTTTTTTAGTTCTGTAAGGTTATACAGTTCCCGCCGCTTATTAAAATCACATTCGTTCTGAGCCAAAGTGAATTTATTAAGCGGCTGAGTTTTATATCCGGCGAAGTTCCTGCACTTAAGGAAAAAGTATTACTTCCCTGAATTTGGAAAAAAAACTTCAAATGGTGACGAATAATGGAATTAGTAAACAATATTAATTAATTTTTGATAGATAATTAATTAATTGCTTCTTCGATATAAAAAAATTAAATGCATTACAAGTTCTCATGCACCTTCATTTGAGGAAAATCATATTTACTTTACCAAAAGTTCACGTTGTTCTTATAAATTTAAAATAGTTTCGTTTAAACCTCATGAATTATAATAATTTCAAATTAAGAACTAGAAACTGCCTTTTAATAATTAGAAATTAAAAATATATATGTCATTTGAAATCAAATTTGCAACTTAGTACTGCGTTTTGAAGAATACATTCCTTGATACTGTTACTGAGATAAGTGATTGTTTAATTTGTATCTGTGCAGCAAGTGTAAAATATTCGACAATGAGCGATAACGGAGGGATTGTTGTGCTTTAATTTCTTTTATTATTAAAAATAATAATAATAATAATAATAATAATAAAATAAAAATTTAGATAAATGATATTTTTGGCTGCTGAAGAGACATTTTTGAGTTTATTAACCGGCGATGCTGATTTAATTAAGCGGCGGCTTTAAATGTAATTTGTATTGATTTGATTCCGGTCCTGGAAATTTGATCAGATTAAGCGGCTGATTTTATTAACCAGTGAATTTATAAAGCGGCGGTTACTGTATTAAATCCCAAATGCACAGAAACTGAATTTTAGGTGCCTGTGTTTGCTGTATTTAAAAGCAAAAATCTTAATACTGAGTTTTATAATTTTTCGGATATATATTGAGGAACGAACTGCATCAAAATGTTCCAAAAATTGATTATTTTCATGTTCTTTATAATTCATATATAAATGTCTTTCTTTATATATAAAAACAAAATAGTATTGAAAAATAATATGGAATATAATAAATTTAAAGTAAAAAGTAACTAGATTACAATCCAATCAATGCAGCATTTTGTAAACAATTTGCTGGTATTCGGATTCTCTTTCTAATGTAATGCTCCATAAAAAAATCAGTCAAAATTTCAAAGTTTTACTTGGAATATCTATTAGAATTTTTGATGGGACACTTTCATTTACACAGCGTTTATTAACTTAGATTTTTTTATTATTATTATTATTCTTAAAGTAGCTGTTATGTAACTTATTTCATTTTGTCCTCCTTACCTACTTGCGTTTGCTCAGAATTTTTAATTAAATACAAAGCTCGTTTCCAAACATTTCTAATTATATTTCAGTTTTTAACGATTTTCGATGCGATCATATTGTTCCGTATAACATTATTTCGTTTGTTTTACCTTTTTATGTTGCAATTCTCTATTCTATAACAACAGCGGAATTTTTGAGATGCATATTAGTATAATCTAAATCGTAATTATTATTATTATTATTATTACTATTATTTTGCTGCTTTTTAAGTCATCTTTCCAGTAAAATGCTTCAGAAAGTTTGCATATTTCATACAGCATCCACAGATATGCCTAATAATATCCCTCAAAATTTTCATCTCTATGTTTTCACCTGTGTAGCGATTTTTAATCCAAATTTAGCACGCACTTTTTTAATAACCATTATTTAGCAGGTTTTCCTTTTGCCTTATTTGTTTCCTTACCTCTGCTGCCGATTTTCAGATAAAAGCAAAGTTCTTTTTCGAGAATTTCTAATAATATTTTAAAAGTTTCATACTAGTTCTCGAAGGGATTATATACAAAAGCGTAACTCATTACTTTTTTTTTTTTTTTTTTTTTTTTTTTTTTTAGATACCATTCTCTATTCTACAAACAACCTCATATTTTGTGCAGCATACATTGATACAATTTATAGAGAAATTACAAAGTTAGCTAAATAAGGTCAAAGAGCTTTATAAAACCATTAAATGTTTAGGCGATTCAGTAAGAAGAATTAAAAAAGAAATATTTTAAGCCATATAAACTTAAAATTTTATAACTCTTTCAATTTTATCTCCTGAAACTTTCAATTATAGTAATCTGTACTTTGTTTTATCATTTTAAAATTTATAATTAAGTACTGAAATAGTTAAAGAATATAAAATTGTGTCAAATGACAAGTCATGTGCAAATCAATGAAATGACTTACTCTCATAAATATGAAAATCACTATCAAGCAAGTAAAAAGCTGTTATATTAAACTCCCCATACAAACCTGCTAATTATATTTTATTAAACGTCAAAAAAAATTCCATGCTTCATTTTACTTTAAAAAGTCAATTTTAATACATGTGAATTAGTATTTTTCGTTGGTGATTGAAAAACAGTCGCAATATTTTGATTTATTTAATCATTCAACAATCCGCGTTTGTAATGATCGATAGATGGCGCTTTTTCAGCTTTTGTTGTTAGTAAATATACTAGCCACGTGTATTTATCTATTTGTCTTACTACTTAATATTCGTACTATAATTTCTCCGCCATTACATCATGGAAAATTGATTGCTTTTGGAAAAAATATTTCAGTTTATTCAAAGTTCGATTGGAAGTAGATTTTTAACTGAAGCTGAACAAATATTAGTTTCAAATCATCTGATTAATTCTTTACTTCCCTTAGCCGAAGCAACTAGAATTTTAAATTTGTCATTTGGAAATAAATGGAAGCTTAATTCTGGATTTATTGATCCTTTGGAGTTACAATGTAGCACACAACAGTATGTGTTATCTTTTTTACCGGATTTATTAATTTTTATTCAATAAATATATGTGAAACTAAACATCGGCAGCAATCGTGTCTCAACGAAAGCCGAAAGCTATTCATGTTAATTGTAATTTCACCTTAGCCCACCAGAGGGCGAGCATTTCATTACAATCGCGGTTCGATATATACTTTCTTTTAAATTTTTAAACATAAATTATAAATTATTTATATTAGTAACTTACGTATATCCAATTATTAAAATATTTTGCGCTATGCATTACTAGAAAAATAAACTGAAATGAAATGAAAATTCCAAAATCTTTCTGTTCATTTTCATTACCTCCATTTAACAAATACTTTTATTCTTTTAATCACTTTCAGCTTCGGTAGATTAATGATAAATCTCATTTAATAAGAAAGTTGGAAGGCATAACTAATTCAGCTTAGATGAACAAAATTACTCTGTAACCCTGAACGTTAATGGAATTCCAGCAATTTCTGTGCGAGTATAAGGCAAATATTTCTAAATATTATATTTAAGAAGATAACTTTTAATGAGACATTCTTTGCTCAACTTGAGTAAATATTGAAATAAATAAAATATAAATAAGCCTATTTGTGTATAAAATTTTGCATGATTTGAGAATATATATAGAGTTATTTTTTATTTATTTATTTATTTTTTAACTAATTTAAAAATAGCCTTCCTATAACAGCCGTACTGTCAGCATTATCTACTAAATTAATTGCTGATATACGCAGTAGAAAATTATTTTATAAATAATTTAACTTTTCTATTTATTTTAAGAAATAAAATAATTTAGTATGACACTCATACTACTTTGTCTTACCCTACGTTAGGGCCGCGGTACCCCAGTCGGTAGAGCGCCGGCCTCGTAATTGGAAGAATGCGGGTTCGGTACTCGAGCAGGCCAAAGACCGTCGTGTACACTAATGGTGGATGGTGCACGTAAAATAAGTCGTGGCCGCAATGTCCTCCATGTTCCCATCAAAAATTATACCTCTGGGGGTCACCGAAGCGGGAGAGACATCCCTTCCGTGGAGGATCAAAATTGTGATGGCATGTCTCCGGACTACCTCTAGGGGTGTGTCCCAGACCGTCGCCAATTGCCCATCTGCGCAGCACTAGTGCGACGTTAAGCCCAATCAATCAATCAATCTTATCCTACGTTACCTTATACATATTATTGCAGCTAAAGTTGACCTATATTTGAACATTTCAAAGTTGTTTAAATAACAGTTAAAATTTGTTTTACGAACTTTCTGTTTGAATACATTTCTGTGTGATGTGACTGCTGCCCTTTTCAACCTATTGTTTTGATATTGTAGCTACAATACAAAACATTTAAAGTTGTTATTAAATTAAAACAAAAATTTCTCAAATTATTTACAGAATTGCCCTATACAATGATCTCTGAAACCTATACGACTAATTCTGATTAGCCTTGTATATTTTATGAAAATTACGTACACATCAAAGAGTATATTTAAATTAGGCAGAGAAAATGCTTGTACATATATCGTGACACAACTTGAAATACACTTTGAGCGCTATTAAGCATAGCACTAATATACTAGAAATCTTTTGTGTGGCTTTGTAAATGTAAGATGAGTACTTTTCTTACCATATTAAATAGGAAATATGTGCTTATGCATACATATATATATATATATATATGTGTGTGTGTGTGTCAGTTTAATCCTATTTAGTGTAGTCTTAAGACTTTTAACTGTTCAACCTTGAATTTTTGCCCATAAACTTATTTAAATGTTCCTGTTCATGAAATTTTTAAATCACACCGAAAATTTTCTTTCAGTATGATATATACACTGAGAAAAAAAAATATATACCGCCTTTCTCTAGAATGAATAAGTGACCATTTTCTAAATTCCTTAACTAGAAGTATAGATTTCCGAGCTATGCGCGTAAGGCACGCCAATAAACTGAATAGACGAAATTATCGAGAATTTCTAGTGTACACATTTCTAGATGGTGAAACAATATTCTGAATACTCTAAATATTCTGAATCATTTGTATTGCGAGAAATTCTCGCTTGATTTACTAGAATTGGGTAATAAACCAAGATTATAGTTGCTGAAACCCGCCGCTTGTAGTCTCATTTATTTGCAGAGATTTTTAAATAACTTTGCCCTCGAGAATATAGGCAAACGCTCTTGAATTCTAATAGGGGCTTTTAGAACTCACTTTCCAAGGGTATTAGAATTTATAAGGATGACATGGAACTATTTTTTCTAGAGCCACAACTTAGATTCTTCTAGGTGTCAGTTACAGAATTTTTTCTCAGTGTATTCAGTTTTCTTTCTTTATGATACAGGTTTAGAACACAATGTTTGATATTCTTGTTAATATTTGTTCTTCAGATATGCTGTTAACTGATTCAGAGAAACAAATGTATACTAATATCAACAGCAAAAACAGCTTTTGGATTCGGAGTATCTCAAAACGTGCGAATGCGACAATATTTCAATGTCAAAAATTCGATAAAATAACACTTTCTATTCCACATATTGATAAGAGAAAGTAAAAATTAGATTTTGGTACATATATGTATGTATTATGAAATTTAAAATATAGATCAATTTATTGATCGAAATTAATATTACGTATTTACAATTAATACAAAAAAATATTTAAATGGACGCTTATGGCTTTCTGGCAATTTTCTGGGTGCACAAATTAATGGTTGCAATGTAAGAAACAGAATTTCATGTGCAATCACTTAAAACTAATTTCATCCAGACTGTTTGAAATTTATCTTTTGTGTAATCGGACTATGATTGTGTTATATTACTCAGCCTTGCTAAATTTTAGTCGATAGTATTAGATATATTGAATTTCATTATTGTTGGACCTATAATATTTATTTATCTTGTTTTTCCTAATGTTTATTTACGATTTTATATTCAAATATAAATAATTCTCACTTTTTATAATAACTCTTTTTTTTTCTTAAATTAATTATTGTCTTTTAAAAAAGTATAATATACATTTACTAACTTAAAAAACTTTATTAATTAGTATTTTCAAATAAATTTTGCTTAAGTGTTATTAAATTTGTAGTAATCAAAGTGTTATTATTAAAATTTCGATCATATTTCTTTTCATTTATACGTTCTTTTACGAAAGTTCCTTGAAAGACGTATAAACGGTGCTTTACTGTATAATGATTTTAAAAACAAGTTTTTGGTTTTATTTGGCATAGTAAATAGATACTGATTTTTGTAACAATTGGGTTTACAGAAGTACCCGACAAGTTTTTCATATTACACATTTTCACCAGATTATTGAACGTTTAAAAAGTATTAATTTAATTCATTGAACTAAAATATTACACAATTATTAAATTAAATCCAAAAGCTGACTTATCGGCGTGAAACTTTGGGCCAAATTTTTAAGGAAAGCTTATGTAGTGTTATTTATTGCAAAATACTACTGTTTTGAATCAGACATTGCAATATTAACGTCTATTTTAATTTAGAAAATTCCAATGTAGTATTTACATAATTACTTGTCTTTAATTTTTTCCAATT
Organism: Salticus scenicus; assembly: GCA_963930645.1. NCBI lineage: Eukaryota > Metazoa > Arthropoda > Arachnida > Araneae > Salticidae > Salticus > Salticus scenicus. The sequence continues at coordinate 324,967,920 of OZ005652.1, forward strand.
AATGTGTATAGTAAATATATACATATCCATATATAAAGTGCTTTTGAAACATTTTTCTGAATAATAATAATAATTTGATTGATTTTTATTTACGCGGTTTCGTTTCTGATATACATATTACAATGCATATTCAATGTAAAACGCATCTAAACGATCCGATCTGTCATCATCAAAATATATTATATAAACAGTCAATCTACATCCAATTTCTATTCGCACATACAATTATGATAGAAACTTTGATGTATTATAGTGGTTTTTCATTAAAAGAGAGAATTCGTAACAGAAGTTATGTTTCAAGCGTCGTCGTGAGTTTTATAATCTTAGTCTATAACGGAACGAAGAGATAATTTTATTAGATTCTTTGAGCGATATTCAGCTTTTAGTTATATTTTAAGTATTTAAAAAAAAACTGATTTTAAATATGAATAATTATAAACGTGATAATTTTTACTTATTATGATTAATATATTTGTACGTCGCACCATTATTGATAAATAAGTTTACAACGAAATTTAAATCATTAATTATAATATTATTATTAAATTTAATGTAAATAGAAGTTAATGTTAAAACTAATGTTAAAATATTCGCAAACGAAATATTATAGAAATGTGTTATGAAAAAATATATTTTATGAAAAAAATTAGATTAATAGCTATTTTTACTTTAAAGAATTTTTTTATCAGAGTATTAAAATATAAGTTATATTTTATGAAACTGTGTAAAAAGTTTTTTTTTCCTTTTCTTTTGTAAGGATGTTTATTATTATATAATATACATAGGTTATGACATAGTCGCAGTATATAATTGTATATACTAAGAATTCGATTACCAGTCACATTATGCAAATAATTCTATATATTTGTTCTGGCATTCGAAAGTTTCTGATATAGTTTTTTAAATGTTTTTAAAACTGTTTTAGAAGCAAATTTATCTGATATGTATTTCTGTTTGAGAGGTGCTACCGTCCTAACCCCTTAATCTTCTAGTTTCAGTATTGTAGCTAAATTAATAAAAGCACTGTTTTTTAATTAAAAAAATAAAACGAAATAAAAATATTTCATATTATTTAGGGAATTTTCTCTCGCATCGATGTTTGGTGTATATTGGCTATAACCATGTATATTGACTGCATAATATAACAATTTATACGTACTGAACAGTGAATTTGAATTTAGCGCAATAATAAATAATTACATAAAATGAAGTACATTTCTAGCAGTTTCCAACCGTGGCCCTTAATATATTCCAATTCTCTTATTGAAGCCTGTAAACGAATAAATAATAATTTTTAATAAAATCACACAATCAACTGTGGAAGGAAATCATATTTATTGAAATTTAATTTTTCCGACTGAGTGAAAATAATGCTTGGACCGGGACTCGAACCCCGGAGTTGTTTCTGTTGAGCTATCTAAATGACAGACCAGATTGTTTCTGCCAAAAAGGTTGTCTGAGTGAGTAATGCTGACCGGGATGTCGGCCTGAATAGCTCAATTGGTAGAGCCTTGACCTTGTAAGTCAAAGTTCCGGGGTTCGAGTCCCGGTCCAAGCATTATTTTCACTCAGTCGGAAAAATTAAATTTGAATAAATAATACTTTTCATATCAATTACATAGGTACCAGGCTCTTAAGCATATTAAAAATACGTGTATTAAGTTTAGAGCAGTCTAAAGCCGTAGTTCCTATTGTCTGACGTATTAAAATGTAAAACTTGGACATTTCACCCGAAAATGTAATGTAGTATAAAACTTTCTATGTCATTGTTAAGAAACCACTTGTCTGATCACAACAAAAGTGTTAACGCAATGTCTTCGTTTTATACAGATTTAGAAATTTGATTTTGGACTTCATGAAAATATCTGTTTTTGATTTGTACTGATATTACATAACAGCCTTGCATACAGACAGGCACATAATCAAAAACTCATCCGCTTAAAATCTCGGTGATTTTTGGAATCATAGATATTTAAAACGTATAATCATTAAAAATTCTGCCAAAAACAATAGTTTGTTTAATTTCAACGGCTAAAAAAAGTAAAAAAAAAAAAAAAAAAATAGACACACCAACTAGTAAGTTTGTATATGATTTATAAAAGTATTGATGTAAAATTAACTGTAAATTTTATGCAGAAATGTGGAACAAATTTCACTGTTGGAAAATTACACAAATGTCTGGGGAAATAAAAATTCGTAAGTCTCCACAAAAAGCACATAATATTTATATATTACGAAATTTTATTAATTTGTGAAACATATATTGATGTAATATATTATTCAGTTAATTCAGTGTTAAATTAATTTGATTTCAAAATCTGACGCCAGTCTTCAAGTCATTCCTCAAACGTTTCTATAATGAAACGCTATTTGCATTTCAATAAATAACTTCCGGCTGACATAGGACAGAAGTGGCACGGTGTAAATGAATGTCAATTACTTCTACGATCTATAAATCATCTATATGTTAATGGTATTCAAGATTTGACGTATGTTCTAAATTTTTATCAACATTAATTAATGACTGAATACTAAAACTTTTTGAGTAGACTTATTTTTCTAATAATATAAACATTCATGTATTAAATATTCAAAATAGTATTTTATACTCCATTTCAAACGTCAAAAATTTAAGCATGCGTTTATGTTGATATCTGATATCTGATATACATTAAGTATTATAATACGCATAGCTATGACAACATTTAACTGATTAATCAGAAAATACACAGGCACACACACACAAAAAAAAAAAAAAAAAAAAAAAAAAAGAAAAAAAATTACTTTTCATAAGTAAACCACCATGTGGATAATTTTCAAGATAGAGATGTGACACCTTTTACGTATATTTGGACAAGACATGATATAGACATTTTTCTATGGCATAAATTCAATGTCATCATTTTGACTGTGCTACATTTCTTGCCGGGGGTGCGATCTCTCATTTATCTGACACTCTAAATCGTTCTTTGTGATAATAAGATTGTTTAATGTACTTTTTGGACACATTGGGAATGGTAGTATGGTGTACAGTGTGCTTCGAATGGCATAACCGTTTCAATTTTTGTGTTTCAAGTCTATTGAAGCAATTCTTCAAGTCGATTTTGTGCTTCGAGTCTATCAGGTACATCTTGACTAACTGTACCACATTAAAAGTATTGTAGACAATTCTTCATGAAAATACATTCTACATTTACTATAGTCACAATAACATCTTTTCATCAAGATGATAATCTGAAACGTTGAGAAAATGTAATGACTTTTCTGAAAACGAATAACATTTGTTGTGAGTTTTGTTCTTCGTGATGGATGCTATCGCACCTACACTTTTTAGAATAACTTGTGAAACGTTCTATATAACAGATAGAATAGAAGTAAAAACACTACACAAAAAGTATTTTTATGCATAAAAAATATATAAAACACACATAATGCTCTAAGATAAGTAATGATGAAGACGCACGAATACATTTATTCATTATCTAACTAAACATAAGTGTATATGTTTATTACGATTATACAACAAATATGATATATGTATTATGTTTATACAACAAACCACCGTCAGTTTGTCGAGCCAAGTCATTCTTCCACCGGTTGTGATGATCTTCTAAAACCGAAGGCGCTCCCTCTCGCTTTAAATTTGGGTAGCTTCACTACGAGTCTCGGAGTTTTAAAGTGTTATAAACAACAACAACAACATAAATTATATATATATATATATATATTAATTATTATTATTATTATTATTATTATCATTATTATTATAATTTTGATTATAATTTTTTGCTACAACAAAAAGATTTGACATTAAATAAATTATAAACACTATATATATCACTATATATATACATAGTGTAACGATACTTTTGAAAATCATAGGATGATGCCAAAATTAAAGCTTGTATTACTACCTCCAGGTTATAAACAGAGAGGAATGTGGAAATTTCAAAGATAATCCAATTTTTGTTCAATGTATAGTTTCTCCATATTAAAGAATCACGTAATTTAATTTTCATATACCATTATTTTCTTTAAAAATGACACTACAATAAAAAACACAAAACAGAAGTATGCATGTTTGAAAACAGGAATAGCTCTTCGGTTTATTAAGTGTAGAAATAAATCCTCATTACCTTTGCACAATCTATTAATTTGTTTAAATACTTGATACATGATAATATGATTTTCCACTGGCCTCTTATTTTGATGTTCAAGCAGCAATTTCTTTCTTTTTTTTTTTTAAATCTATTTCACTGAATTTAGATCTTATAAACGCTTTAAATCCTACACGAGGGATGATAAATTTTCTATTTCATTAATCCTTAAAAACTTTCAGAACAAACTGTACGAATTATATTTTTCAGCAAAAATATAAGGAATACTTTACATAAAGATATTTCATTCGGGAAGATTTTCGACATTCTTTATTTAATGGATTTACACATTTTTCGATAGAAAAAAAAAAAAAAAAAATTATCATTTTAGAAAACGTCTGTCTGCCTGTGTGTCTGTTTGTGTGTGCATCCAAAATATTGTAATTGCTGTATCTTACAGATCAATACAAGAAATTTAATATAAGTTTAAAGTTGGTTAGACTTTGACATAAATTAGTGCTGTATTAAACAGGAGGCGTTTCCATTCCGTTTTCGTAATTTTTAAAATGCCAATAAAGGACAAGATTTCGTAAAAATATGCAAATGACAATTATTTTTAAGGAATCATTATGAAATTAAAAAGAATTAATTATAACCATAAAAAACATCAAGAACAAACTTTTTGCTTTCATAAGGGCATAGCTTCCCCTTTTGAATAAGAAGAGCCCCAATGTATGTATTTTCAAAATGAGTATTTTCAAAAAGAACTTGTCAATGCATTTAAAACGAATGTTTTAACCATATGTCTGTGATAATCTAAAATAAAGTTATAGATTTTTCTTTTTCTTTTCTTTTTCTTATTTTAACATAATAATAATAACAATAATAATAATGAATTTTCTAAGACGCTGTCAGCGAAGCCCAAAATTGACTGAATTTCGATATTTAGTGTTATACTACTCTGAAAGGAACATCGTCTGCAATCATCATGTAAAGTAATTTTCATAAATAATAATTTTCATAAATTAATTAAATAATAATTAAGTAAAAATTTTAATAATTTGTACTGCGGTAACTTGTGTAAAAACATATAGAAGAAAGTTTTGTGATGGAAACAACATACTAGATATTTATGTTTACTTCATTTAATGACCATTTCAATGAAAACAGAATAAATAACTTTTTTTACTTTCTCTTATCCATAAAGTAGAGAAAGCATTGTTTTTTGGGTCAAATTTTCTAAATTGAATTTTTGTTACATTTACACGTTTTGTGGTCCCCTGTTTTGAGGTCCCCTGAATCAAAAAATCGTATTTTTAGCGATTGGTCTGTATGTGTGTCTCTCTGTGTGTGTGTGTGTGTCTGTCTATTAGCAGCATATCTCGGAAACAAATTATAGCAGAAAATCCAAACTTGGTATTCAAAATGTGTATCATATAGGGAGGCTACATTAAACTTTTCGTTGATATCAAGCACACGGTTAGTGTACAGAGAAACCCAACAGAATTCAAATACATTACGTCTATAGAAGAAATTTCTTGCAAGTACAGTGTTACATCTACAGACTGAACTAAACCAAATGAAACGAATATATATTTTTTATATACAGTCGGTAACAAAAGTGTCCGAACACTAGCAAAAATTCCTATGTAAAAAAAGTACACTTCATACGGTTTTGTTAAATAAATCCTTATCGAATCATGTTCGTACACTGACTAAGAACAGGATTCGACGAGGATTTATTTAACAAAACCGTATGAAGTGTTCTTTTTTTACATAGTAATTTTTTTTCAAGTGTTCGGAAACTTTTGTAACCGACTGTAAGTTAAAACATGTTTCACGCAGAATATCGCATAGGAATCATTCACTGCTCTTTTACAGGACTACACAAAAGAACTAGATTATAGTGCGACAATACTTGAAAATTGATAGAAGTGTACTTCATGTTGTAGCGTGTGTTATTAATATAGGATTATGTTTAGGTGCACCATGTGATGGGTACATAATTTCAGAAGATATACAGGGCTGCCACTATTTAAGCCATAACATTCTTTTTTATTTTTAGTGGAAGTGCTTTACTATAATATTTTACTTTGTACAGGAAAGCTGCTCAGGAATTGAAAATAATTCCTCTTAGCCATATGGTAAATATTGTATTTTTTAAAGCTAAATAATAATCGTTAATAATTTTTTGTTTTATTTTTTATATATTTACACGTTTTGTTCCTAAATACCAAAGTCAAGTTTTTAACGTTTGAACTTTGTGTCTGTTATAGTAAATTAAAAACAAATAATTTCAGATGATCCAAATGTTGTATTTTGAAGTTGATAAGTCTGTTCAAGAATGATAAGTTTCAAGGAATATTACGTGTGAAAGCTTACTGAATAATTTTAAAAGTCACCCCTTTACATAGTATTATTTCTAAAATATATCTGTTCTGAAGCCAAACTTGAATAGTTTTAACATAGGTTTACATAACAGTACTCGTTATCTTACCCCTGAATCTCCAATCTGTATTTATAGTGTTAAATTTCAGTGTAAGAGAAAGTCGTATGTCTGACACACCAGATTGTTATTTACTTATTTATTTTATCTATTAATTCATTTTTTTTTTCCTATTAACAGGAAATAAAGTTTACTTGAAATTTAAACGTTTTAAAAAGTCTTTTATTTAATTGAATTTAAAGGCTAGCCGAACATTCACATAAATTATTAAAACGAATTTGCATTGTATATTAAGTGAATGACTATTATAATTACTTGTTCATGTTACAAATCATAAATAAACAATACTTACAAAACAACTTTGTTCGCCTAAATATAAGCAGTGCTTCGTAAATTACGGTTTGTTTAGTTATTAAATGAAACTTAATACTCTGAAAATGTTTCTAAAATATGCTATAAAGTTTCTAAACTCTGCTTATTAATTGTTCGAACTTAATGTTTATTATTTCTTAGTTGTAGAAAGTATGAACAGAGACTATGTTATAAATTAGTAGTATTTTCATATTATTTCTTAATTCATATAAGCGTAAAAATGCTTTGACTTCAAAAATCAGAAGAATATATAATAAACACAGCGACTGAAGTTATAAATAACTCTTAGTTAACATTTATACAATGTTTTCAATATGGGGACTTTCCTTTTCTAGCTATAACATTATTTTTCGTTATTGTTATTGTCATATATAATTGATATTAATAATAAAATTTGCCGAGTTATTAAATCAAACAAAAATATTCAATGCCTCTGAGATATTTATACTCCTAAAATTATTTACATATCGTTACCGCTCAGTTTAATGAGAAAATTAAATCTTTTGTGAATGTCGAGAGTGATATAAATGGAACTCGAGAAGACAATAGAGATAGAAACAATAGAAAATAATTCTTATTATTCTTAATAATGTTTTAATTAAAAAAAATTGCGTTATCTAACCCCGACTGTGAAGAAATAGTTAATTTTATTGTTTCTACATGATCTTAAATAAATCTTATTCAGTATCATATAAGTAATCATGTAGCGGTTTTTCAGTATATGTATTTAATAATTCATAAAATAAATTACTGCACAAATTAGGAGTACAAAAATTTTGTTTCTAAAATAGACAGATTTGTTCCTTAATCTTACATTTTAGATGATGTTGGTGTTGGTGTTTGGGAGTAAGGTGGATTGCAACAACTGGGTCCAAGGCATTGGGTAGTGTACCCTCCATGGGGCTTTTTCTAAGTGGTCCTTACCCGCATTTGAGAGAGTTTCGGAGAAATTCACGAAAAGCTCTGAACGGCTACGTCAATAAGCGTGACCTGGGATAGAATCCGGCACTTCCTGTCTACCAGCATTGAGCACAGAACTTACCTTTAAGAAAAAACGTAACTTGTGTTTTAAAAATTTGTCGCACCAGCCTTTAATTTCAACTATTTAATGACGGAAAAAGCCGTTTTCAACTGTAAAAGGGTTAAGAAAATCAGTAAATATATAAAATGTTTGATAAAATAGAACAAACCTTTGACTTTTTATTTTTTGTAATATATTTACAAGCAATTTATATAATAATTATATAAAGCAATTTATGTAATGGATGATGTATAAGTTATCTCTCATTTTATTTTGCCCTATATTATTTAAGATATGCATGAGCATAATCTAACCCTCCAAGCGACTGATTTTTTCGTACACTGAGCAATAATTTTTCCATTAATACTCCTTTAATCAAAAACTACATAATTATAGCTACTTAGCTTGTTTTTAAAGCATGAAAGTCACATATAATAGTCAAGAGGTATATCTTAACATCCATAGTCATTTTCACTTTCTCTGAAACATGCATATGGTAGAAAAAGTTTTGTTTTAGGGTCCAATTTTCCAGTTTTTGTTATGTTTACACGTTTTGAGATCCCTGAATCCAAAATCATATTTTTTTTGTTGGGCTGTGTGTGTGGGTGTGTGTGCGTGTGTCTGTTATCAGCATATCTCAAGAACAAATGGTACCAGAAAATCCAAACTAGGTATTGTAAATGTGTATGATGTAGGGATGCTACACTAAATTTTCGTTGAGATGAAAAAAATGGTTCGTGTACAGGGACACCCAAGAGAATTCAAATACATTACGTCTATGGGGAAAATTGCAGGTAAGTAGATTTTAACACCTAATGACTGCACGAAACCAATGAAACGAATATATATTTTTATTTGCGTAAAAACATGTTTCTTGTAGAATATGGTATGGAAATCTATCACTGTCAGTTTACAGGGCTACTCACAAGAAGTAGATTATAGTGCGGCAGTGCTTGAAAATTGATGAAAGTGTATTTCAGGTTGTACCGTGTGTTATCAATATAGGATTATATTTATTTGCAACATGTGGTGTGTACATAACCTTCAGAAGATATACAAGGCTGCCAATATTTAAACCAAACCTTCTTTTTTATTGTTAATGAAAGAGTGCTTTTCTATAATATTTTACCACGTCCAAAAAAGGTGTTCAGGGATTGAAATTAATTCCGAACAGCCATACGGTAAATAAAGTATATTTTTAAAGCTAAATATTCATCGCTTGGTTTATTGTATATTTACACGTTTTGAAGTTTCCTGAATACCGAAGTCAAATGTTGTATTGTGAAGTTAATACGTTTGTTACTAGGAAAGTTTGATCAAGATTTATAAGTTTCAAGAAATGTTGCGTGTGAAAGTTTTCTGGATAATTTTAAACGAACTTTTTAATTTAATAACAGATTTGAATTCTATATAAATGTAGGTAGAATAATGAAACGGAGGGTTCAGGGGGGTGATAGCCCCCCTCACACAAAGTTATTTGTCAAATAAAGCTGTTCCGAAGCCTAATTTGAATTGTTTTAACTGAAGTTTACATGACAGTACTCATTATCTTACCCTTTAATCTTCTATCTTTATTTATAGCATTAAATTTCAGGTTTAGTGAAAGTCGTGTGAATGTACACCAGATTATTTTAATATTAAACTGAAATAACTATTGTTTTAGGACATTTGAAAAATCATGCAGTGAAAACAATATTAAAATTTCGTCCTTTTAGAAGACGCTCATTGGGTTAAGAAACAAGGACGACGAAAATTATTTTAACACGACTTCATCAAAATGTTAGAAACTTTTAATAATCTAAATATGGTGCAAATTGTTTCTCTTTTATTAGCCACTAGCAGGCTTTGCCCGCTTCGCTGGACACAATACTTAAATGAAATGTTAAAATCCCATATCATTGATAACCTGAGTTAAAGCACCCACTGTGTTCAGTAGAGGTTTTTCCCGCTCGCAACGTGAAGAGTCTGGGTTCCCACTGCTTTCGGCAGCAACTTATTCGCTTCTTGCTTTCCCTATCCTAGCGGCTAAGTTCGAAGTTTTGCGAAATCACACCAAAGTACATAATGTGTACAACTTATCAACATCCATACATCAAAATTCGCCATTTTAAAGTAATTTAAGGCGAATTCAAACAGGGTAATGTGTTTTTGCACATGTTTAATTCCCCCCGGCCCCGGGGAATTTCGTAAAATCCATTACAATAAGTAACGGATACATATAAACAATTTACGCACCAAATTTCGTGACCGCAGATCCCCTCAGATTTCACGAGACAAATTTAGCTCTAAAGTGGGGGGGGTCTTAAATTTGCTACTTTGTAACACCGTCCCCCCCAGACAAAAATCGAAAATCTCCCAAAAAACGAAAATGTGTTTTTTGAAATATCCTAAAGAAGACGCACGGCTATATTTAACGTCTTTGTTCAATTTTTCGCAGAGTTCTACCGAAATATCCGGATTTAGCGAAATTCCCCGCCAAAAATTGAATTCCCCCTTCCATCTCCTTAAAAATAAAATTTCCTAAATTGCAGAAAATGTTTTACTTTTACTCATGGGTAATCTCCCCATGTGCATTTTCTTCACTGTGAAGTAATATGGAGCCGAGTTATGCTTACGAATGTGTTTTTGCCTTCCGTACCCCCCTCCAAAGAAGAAACGGGGGTAATATTGATAAATCTTGTTACTTTTGGTGTCGGATACATATAAACAATCCAAGCACCGAAATTCCTGACCGTAGCTCCCACAGATTTCTCAGGACAAATTTAGCGCTAAAAGGGGCGTCTCGATTTTGCCCCCCCCCCCCCTTCCTCACATACATACACACACACACAAATCACAAAAAACCAAAAATGCGTTTTTGGAAATATTCTAAAGACGCATGGCTGTTTTTAACATCTTTTTTTTTTTTCCATTTTTCGTAGAGTTTACTCAAAAGTCACGAATTTGCGAAATTTCCCGCCAAAAATCGATTTTTCCCCTCCTTCCCTTTAAAAATCAAAAATTCTTAAATTGCAGATTTTTTTTTTTTTTTTTTTTTTTTTTTTGTGTGTGTGTGTGTGTGTGTGTTCATGTGCAATTTCTTTACTGTGAAGTAATTTGAAGCCGAGTTATGCTTATAAACTTGTTTTTGTCTTTTGACCCCCAAGGGGGGGGGGGGGAGAACGCGGAAGAATTTCTGAAAAGTTGATATATATAATTTTAAGTTGGGTAAAGACATAAATTCCTGCCAAGTGCCGTTGAATTCCGTCCAGCCGTTCTCAATTGATGCTCGAACAAAAATAGCGTTACAGACATACACACACACGCACAGGCAAAATTATCTGAAGTCATTTTCGGCTTTCACGGTGTGTGAAACGTGAAGATATCGCAAAATTTTTTGATTCTGACAAATTTATAGACAAAAGTCTGATTTTATTAATATAGATAATCCTGATAATTTACTTAGTTTATTACTATTATTTCTTTTAAACTTGACAGTGATAAATTGACTCTGTGATAAATTGTTTGTCATTCATGAATAAGATCAATATTGGTTGATCCAAAAATCACAGAAAGATTAAAAATAATATTATTCAAAAAGTACTGATGGTAGCACTATGCAGTTTTAACTGAAATGCGCAGAAAGGCATCGAATTATTTTATATATAAGAAAAAATCTTCGTTACATTTTCACCAACAGATATCGCGGTTTTCGCAGTATCCTCTCACATTTTAAACAGATCCGCCTTCTCAAATGGTGCTGTATTACAAATACTGACTAATCTAATTTTGACGTGTTGCATATGGTTTTAGATGTTAACGAATATTTAAACTAAGCATTTATTGCCTATTACTGCTGTTAGTTTTAAAAAGAAAATCATGATATTCATAAGAGATAAAGCATTTTTAGTTAAGCTTTATTAAAAGAATTCACAATGTGCAGCGTCTGACGGCCATGCGTATGAACGAAGGCTGTCATGTTGAACCTTCATCGTCTTAATTGCGTTATTAAATGTACTGCGCCACTGTAAAAAAGTAATTTTACAATAAAAGCGCAATTCAGGGGAAAACTAATTTGGCAATAAATCTTTTGCTAATTAAAGAAAAAAAAATCTCATGTCTTTCTGGGTATTTCAGTGGAAAACTGTGTAGGTACAATAGTCAATACTATTCGAATATTTTATTTTTCTGTAACTTTTGAATCACCTGGTGGGTGCATTGCAGAATACCTTGTACATCCCAAAAACATTGTAAAAATAATACCCATCAGATCAGCAAATTTTTCCTTAAATAGTTCATTTTAACTTTCTGTGTGTCATTTCATAGTGAACCACTTTGCATCCATTATTTATCATTAATAAATATTTGCTTTAAACATGCATGTCCTGGTTTCATAGTGATTCAAATATCTTGATTAATTTCTTACCGTTCAATCTTTAGATCTGCATTTGAAGTTTAAGACATTTGTTTTGCTTTATTATAAATGGCAATTCATTGAGGAATATGAACATTTCTATGATTTTTGCGCGGTTTATAACTAATTTCGGAATCAGTTTTCTTCAATTATAATAAATAAGATGACATTTTGATTCAATTCGGTTTCTTATCATTTTATTAAATTAACATTATTTCCTAAATGTATAATGGAGTTAGATCATTCGTTTTGCAGTGTACGTAAGCTTCCATAAAAATCGTGCTATTTATACATGCACTCTGTGGAAGTGCTTCAGTGACCTTGCTGGTCAAAAAGAACAAAAAAAAAATCGCTAATAGGATATGTAACTGTTAGGGACTGTCTGAAAAAATTGTCAAATTAGAAACAATGCCATAAATCGCCCATGCCATAAATGCCCCACAGTGACATTTTCAAAATAAACGAGAACCAAAAATCATGCGTTCCCATAGATTATTAATATTTCCCATTTGTGCGTACTTGTTACATCGTTTAACCTTCAATGTTATATTCCTAGGGGATCACACAACGGACAGACTGACAGCAAGAGAAACAGATTGATTTATTGAATTTAATTATTGTTAAATTTTTTTTGGATAAACCGAAGTCATAAACTCTTTTAAATTTTTTTGTGAAGTATTAAAAAGAAAGAATTGCTGTGCTAGTTATTAGCATTACCCATATTTTGTAATTTTGTGTATTCTCAAAATTTTAAATATTAATGCCAGTTTTGTGCAAAATTTTGAATTTTATTTTACCACCATGCATTGTCCACTTCTATTAGAGTTGATAGTGTATGAAAAAAAATTTGTTGTATTGGCCGTGGTTTATTAAACATCTTCTAAACGTGTATAATTTTGAATAAATTATACTGAAGTATTTTTCGTAAAATTTTAGGAACCACGCTCACTGTTCACTGACATACAAATAAACTGCCAATTCCACGTATAGCCTGGCATCCACGCCACTGATCTCCTCTTTCGGCAATGCCATAATCACATGTTCCTCTGATATCAAAACAATTACTTTCTTCAAACTGCCAGCTATTCCCCTGTTAATCAAACATTTTTTTTTTTTTTAATCTGCTTCTACAGATTGTTGACAAACATCTGAAACGAAACTTTTTTATATATCGTTTAGCAGGACATTAATGTTTTGTTAAGCTTAGCATAATATTGAAACGTTTTCTGAACAACTTATGCTCAGTCAGTGCTTTGTATAGCTTCACGCTCGATTCTCATTGACAAAGCTTTAGAGACAACTTCAAGAACTTTATAAGCACGGAATATAGGACACTGAATATAATACATGTTTTTATAACGGGTATTATAATGCAATTTTTTCATTTGCATATTTTGATGAGTAAATAAGAATCTATTAATATGATTTTGAAAAATTTATTTTGCATTTGCCAGACAAAATTATATTCACTCAAAAACTATTTTATTTACGAGACAAAATTTAAGTTAAAATACATTTAAAAACAAAATATACATATAAAAATAGTTTTTGATTTAATATATATAATTGAGACGGTTTGATGTTTGTGTACATTAAAATTATATTCCTTCACTTATATTCAGGTTATTGCGATCAGTTATAAACCCGCCATTCTGATCAGTTTTATTTTTATTTTTATTATTATTATTATTATTATTATTATTATTTATATCTTTTAGAAAATGTAACCTTTATTATAACCGCCTTGTATTTAAATAATCAAACATTATGTTTTCTTTAAAGCCTTACATTAATGCCTCTACAAAGATAATGATTTATTAAAATAGCCAAGCGTAATGTTGTAATTAAACTCGTATATTAATCACCTTGTATTTAAATATTAGAATCTTATAATTTATTTAAAGTCTCTTAGATTAGTTCACTTAAAAAAATATTAGAAAGTTTATCGTTTATCCGAAGAAAATGCAACTAAATTCAGTTGCTAAAGGTCGGAAAATAATTCATATGTTATTTTAAGTATGCGTGATGAAAATTCAATGATAAAACGTAATCGAAATATTTTTCCTAGAGTTCTGTTTATGACTATAACAACTGTTTGTATAAATCGCTAATAAGGAGAAATCCACTATTCAGCCGAGGCATAAGTCACTATTCAGCGGAAGCTTAAGCTATATATATATCCATTTCTAATGTCTTGCCAAATCCCCATTACCCTATTTATATGGCACCATTTCACAGCGTGCCGTCAAAGTAAAGTTAATATGCAGATATCATCATCTGTAATGTGGGTTGTTACGTTGCATTAATGTGCAATAAATATAAAGATATATGTTATAGCTATCATACTAAACAACTATTTGTATGATGTGTAATTAAGAAATTTTTTTATGATTTCTGATTTAAAAATAGAAGTGCTAACAATAAAGACATTTTAGTAAATTACTATTTGAATCTTCACCTGGAGTTTCTTTATCACTGTTTTCTTTGTTTAGTAAATTTTTATTGATTATTTTTAATTATTATAAAATATATTTATTTATACTAATTTTCTAACAAATGGCAATGTTTCTATTTAAATTCAATTTTAAATGAAAAATTATTAAATCCATATAAGCTCAAATATGCCTTTTTTTTTTTTTTTTTTTTTTTTTTTTTTCAGAAAAAATACTGGAAATTACAAGTGTGTGTAAACTTAAAAGTTACAAAAGTTAAAGCTTTTAACGTTTGTCTATGAAACATTTTAGAGTGATTCTATGCAAATGAGCTATTTTCATACCAGTGACGAGAGAAAAAACAAATCATGCCAGAAGTTTTTAATTTTTTGTAGCAATTTACTAAAAAAAAGATACTTACCATTAAAAAAAAAAAAAAAAAAAATGTGTAATAGTGTAAAGTTTGAATTCCCAAATCATTTGATAATATTCCTTTCTCGTTATTTTTCTTCCTATATTTTTCTAAAATGTTTTGCTATTCTTGACTCTTTAATTTTTATTTCCACTTTATTATTTCTGAAATTTATTTGACCTGGATATTTTTATTTATTTAATTTTGATTAATTTTAAATTTTCATTTATTTTATATTTGATATTTTGTTGCAATATCTTTTTTTTTTCTTCTTCTTCTTTTACAATACTTATTATTATTTTTATAATTAAAACCATAAGAAATTCTCTCCCAGAAACATGATTTCCTCAAGATAGTATTTAGATTTAAATGGAATGGGTTTAACGTCTCACAAGAGTTACGCAATGGGCAATTTGCGACGGTTTGCGATTTACCT
The DNA here is from genome assembly GCA_963930645.1 of Salticus scenicus. Lineage (NCBI taxonomy): Eukaryota > Metazoa > Arthropoda > Arachnida > Araneae > Salticidae > Salticus > Salticus scenicus. The sequence continues at coordinate 324,983,529 of OZ005652.1, forward strand.
TTAAATTTACCATCAGAATTTTGTTCCTCCGACTTTCAAGTGAGAGAATCATAAAATTAACACTATTAGCTTCAGAAATGGGCAATTATAAATAAACTTAAAAAAGCAATATATCTTCTCAAATTTTCCTTTTTTTGGGGTATATTAATATATTTTACCCATTAATATATTTTTATGAAATACATCGAATAATGCAATGATGATGGTATCATCTTAGCACTTACTAAACCTTTTTGTTTAGTTTGTCTCTCCACTTTAAAGAACTGGTGTTACAGGGATGTTAGAACTGATATTTAATACATATATACAGTTTTTACTTGTATAGGACTTCTTTTTATCTGGATATATTAGTAATAATGAGTGAAAGAATGACTCCAAATATGAATTGCAAACATTTATTCGAAATGAAATTAAACACAAAAACAAAACAAAACTTGATACATAGAAGAATCACTTAATATGTTTATTCTAAACGACATTAGATAAGGAAAGTATAAATGTTTCAGTAAGAATATATATATATATATATATATATATATAATATCCTTAAATATATATCTATATATATATAAATGAATGTTTGTCTGTATGTCCTTTATAAAATCGTAAACGGCTTGACCGATTTCGATCATTCTTTTTTTGTTTTTTTCCTTATAGGTCAGGGATGGTTTAGGAAAAAACAAATTGAAAAAATTCGCCCCCCCCCCAAGGGGGGGGAGGGGGGCAAAACGAGAATTCAAAAAATCCTTCATATCTCAAACAAAAAAACAGATATCCGTAAAATTTTTGCTTTAAAATATAGCTAATATAAATGTCTAAAAACCAAGTTCTGGAATTTTCGAAATTCGGTCCCCAAGGGGGGGGGGGGGCAAGACGGGATTTCACATGCGCAAAACGCGATTTCTCATAATCCTATATATCTCAAACAAAAAAAAAACAGATATACGTGAAATTTTTGCTATAAAATATAACTAATACAAATATCTAAAAACCAATTTCTGGAATTTTAAAAATTCAGCCCCCAGGTGGGGCAGCAGGGGCAAAAACAATTAGAAATACAGTTAGGCCTTTCAAAATTGGTACATATAGGTTTCAATAGCCTGCAAGTTGAATGGGGATATTTTCGAAAGTGTAAAGTTATTAGGAGGGGCGAGAAGGGCGGAGGGGATGGGGGGGGCAAAAAAATAAAAATAGAGTTAGATTGTTCAAAATTGGTACACAAATGGTTTTCGATACTTAAAATCGAATGCGGATATTTTTGAATTTGTAAAATTATTAGAAGGGGCGCTAAGGGGGGGGGCTATGGGCAAAAACAAATAGAAATGCAGTTAGGCCGTTCAAAATTGGTACAGATTGGTTTTAGAGGCCTGCAAGTCGAATGGGGATATTTTCGAAAGTGTAACGTTATTAGGAGGGACGGGAGGGGAGACGGAGGGGCAAAAAAAAAAAAAAATAGAGTTAGATCATTCAAAATTGATACATAGAGGTTTTCGATACTTACAAATCGATTGCGGATATTTTCGAATTTTTTAAATTATTGGGAAGGGTGGGGGAGAGTGGTGGGGCAAAAAAATAAAAATTGAGAATTCAGTAAGTATAGTGATTCATTTAAAAATAGGGTCCAGCAAAGCGGGCGAAGCCTGCTAGTATATATATATATATCCTTAAAAAAATAAAGTATTTTTTTAGTTAATGCGTCAAAGCTATGAGCTAATATATAAATACAACATTTATGCTGTAGGATGAATATATGTATTTTTTATTTTTCTGCTAAAAAAATAAAAAATAATTTTGAGTTTCTTCATTATGTCTAATCTGAAAAAAAAAAAAAAAAAAAAAAAATCACTCCTATTTTTATCTATATATACATAAAGTACACTTTATTTCTAGGGTGTAGTGTAACCATTCAGACGAATAAAATTTGTCTTTCAATTAATGAACGAATTTAACTGAAACTTATCAGTTCCATGCTTAATAATAATAATAATAAAAACAATAATAATAATTGCTGTAGTTGTAGCAATGATAACAATAATGATGATAAGAATAATAAGAATAAGAATAAAAATAAAAATAAAACGCCTAATTATAGCAATAAAAGTTACTTATTTTTACTTCCATAATGATAATCAGAATAACTAATTTATAAACTAACTATTCCACTTCAAAATATTTCAGAATTAAAGCCAATAAACCTTTGAAATAAGCATCCGTAATCGTATCAGTAATCATGGTTGTTCCTTAAATTGCGATATTATTCTATGGCAGCAAACTTTTCCGTAAAATAATAAACTACTGGTTTTTAAAGTTGTACATTCAAAACAACCATATATCGCTTGCAAATTAAAATAAATTCAACTATTCCATAATTAAAATTAACTGTATACTCTAGTTTAAATGTGTTTTTTGTTATTATTGAGAAATTTTTACATAAAAGAATGTGCTTGTTGTCATTGCGAAAATTTTACATGAAAGTATGTCTAATGCAACATTGCCATCCATTATTTAATGGCTAAATTTAATTATTAAAACTGCTGTAGTAAAATATTTATCAAATGTATTGTAAAAGCATTCTACATTTGTTTAAGTCATTTTTATTCTTATGTATGTAATAAAATCATACATTTTTTCGTGTTTCCTTATAATCCAGGTTGAGTTTGAGTAGGGTTTATATATCGTACTAGTGATAAATTATGAGCAATTAGCAATGGTCTGAGACTCACCTTAAGGATATCTTAATTAATAAAAAATATCTCAGGTTAGTTATCATGAATGGAATATAAAATAAACATTTTGCTCACTCCTTTCAACAGCGTCATATCTCAAAAATTAGCAATTTTGAGTTATACCTGTTTTTAGACTGCTTTGAATGAGTAGTACATCTCTGCAAAATCAATATATCTTTATCTCAATATTTAGTCGCTAAAGACCATTAGTGTCATTTTTCCTTTGTCAAATATTTCAGGAACGATCTTTTAGAGTGTCACATATTAGTTGTCGTTGAGCCGTTGAGCAGGTAGCATCTGTTTTGTTTAGTGAAAGAGCGTCTTATTTATTCCGAAAACAGTATTGCACATAATATAAGAGCATTTTTAATTCTTAAATTTTTATCAAGAACGTACTATTTGGTTTTATGTCAATATTCTAAGGAAAACGGAAGAGGGTGTGTTACGGTTTATTTTGATTTATCACGTTATTGCACAATAAATGTGAGAAATCAATTGTACTATTTTAACTTATGACATTATTGCCAATAAAAATTTATTATTCAGGCAAAGTGGTTTTAAATTAATTAGTTTTATAACACCCCAAGTAGCACAGGAACGTTCTGTGAACGTCTAATAACGGTTTCAATAGTTCAAACACCGTGTTTCGTGTCAAAAGAACGTTCTAAAACACGTTCAGAAATAGTATTATTTAGAACGTTCTGAAAATGTTTGATTTGTACCATCTATAAAACGTAAAATTCTAGTTCTATATAGAACGTTCAAGTGTGACGCCGTCATAACACGTTCTGTAACAGTGTAATTATAACGAATATGACAAAATGACATTTTAGTACTATTGGTTGGGAAACTAGGTTAACCTTTAAAATTTTTGACTTCAGCTTTTGAATTTTTTACACGTTTTGTGGCGTGAGGAATCCGGAAGTCAAAAGGTTGGTATGGTATCTGTTAATGTGTATCGGCACCTATTAGTGTGATACCCCTTAGTTCATGTACACGATATCTCAAGAACAAATGATTGCAGAGAGATCGGACCAGTTTTAAAATATCACTTATGATATTGATAAGAATCTTATTGAGAGATTTGCAACATTCTAATTTAAAAACTTCGTAAGTTATTCGAAATTTATAATTTTTAGCATGATAGAGAATAGAGCATTTTTTACATTTTCAGTTTAACGTTTTGTTAGCACGTCAGTAAAGAATGCTTCCCAAAAATCAGTAGCGGTGAGGTGAAAAAAAATTACAAAATTTTAAACTCATGGAAAAATTTTGTGGATTTTGTATTTCAGGAATCAATGTATGGAATTCGACCAAACTTGTTACAATATTAGATCTTGCCCTAAATTGGAGTTTATTTGAATTTCATTTGGGATATATCGCCCGATAGATTACGGTGCTATGCAATGAAACCCTCCATTTATGGGACGGCTATATCTCAGCTTCTATAGTGTACAAATGTATTAAACATGATATATTGGCATATATCATCATAACCTCTGCTAATACAATTTGGATGTATACATTGTCCAACAGGTGGCGTTGCTAATCTGCAATTTAATCATTTTAACGGAAAGGGTATATTTTAACTCTTGTGATTTAACAATAAATTTTGTGATACACTGAAGTTATAAGTGAAATCGATTTTATGTAAAGCTTTACTGGTCCATTTTGGATGCACATCGGCCAACAGGTGGCGTGGCTATGTTGCAATTTAATCTCATAACAGAAACGAAAAATCTCAACTTCTGTGATTTATAAATATTGTAAATTTGGTAAGTGAAATTAATATTACGTAAAACTCTACAGATTGCCTTTGGGTGCATATCGGACGACAGGTGGCACTGCCACGTTCCAATATTTTCCATTCACAGAAAGGCTATCTATCAGCTTCTGTAATATATATACTCACCAAACCTTCTGCGTGACATACATTTGATATATAATATTGATTCAATTTGGCTGTATAACGAGTAATAGTCAAACAGTTTTTTTATTATTATTATCATTCATAGGACATTGTTTTTTCCCCTAGGAATAAGTATGCATCATCCCTGGGGGATGGGGGAAGGGTGGATAAAAATTTTCACTATAATTATCTTTCAAAAAAATTCGATATCACCTTTAAAATGAATAATTGAAACATCGTTTTCTGATGATTTAAAACAAATTTACCGTTTTTTTTTTTTTTTTCATTTGTAATAATAATAATAATAAACCCTTAGAAAAATACATTTTCTAAGATCTTCTATACAGCATAAAAATGATTGTCTTCTGTCATGAAAATCTATGCATTCCCCAGACCCAAAGTTTAGATACAAAAATCTAATCACGGATGTTATTGAATAAGTAATATAGTGCTTTACGCGAGTTTCAAAGAAAATCACGGGAAAACTCCGAAAACCTAAGTCGACGAGCGTGACCAGGAATCGAAGCCAACACTTCCCGTCTGTAAGGTTCGAGAGTAGAACCTCGCGGTCTCTAATACTCATCGGGAAGTTACAGAATGAGTTTTTTTCTTCTTTTCTTTAAGCATAATTTTAAACTTTTATTATATTTTATTTATGATTCTATTTAAGTTTAAATGTTACTGATAAATTATCAATATTGATAATGTTGTTAAATCGTTACTCTGTTTGATTGTTCTTATTTTATTTTATTTATTTTCACTGAATATTTTATTCAATACTAAAATATACACTAAAACAAAATATGCTTTTCCGTTTAATTCGAGATTTTAAAATGGTAAAAATAAAGTGATCTCATAAGTTTTTCAAATACTTTATAAAAATTTAAATAATTGTTTAACTCAGCTCCATTTTTCCTTAAAATATTGACCATATGTTTTCTACAGCTATAAATGCTTAATAAATTTATGTTTCAAACGTTGAACTTTGAAACATGATTATTCCGGATGTAAGAAGGGAAGAGCAGATGAAACTGACATCTGTGGATTGCATTTATTTAATTCTCGCTCACCGTGCAAATTCAAAGGTCTTGGGAATGTCGTGCCGTTATGTGAAGCGGTAATTTTAAAACGTGTAATGTAATCTGTTTTGTTCAGTTTTCGCGTTATAATGACTTGGATAAGCTTTAGAAAAGGTAAAAATGTAATATTTTTAACCTGTAATATTCTCTATTTTCTATTTATTAAAGTCTTATTTTAATATCAATTAAACAATCATTTTCATATCTGCGTAAGTTCTTAAGCCTAACATTTGATACTTGTAAGTAGCATTGTATCGCAGAAAAAACTGCTCCTGTTACAGAAAACCGCTTAGAAATTATGGATTCATTTTATTAATTCAGTCTTCTGAGATGGAAATTGTTAAAATGACTATTTTTGGTTATTATGCTTCTGAATGAAGTAACATAAAGAATTTAAAAGATGAGAGCTAATTTTAAGTGAATGCCCTTCCAGACTGGTCATTATGTATTTTAAAATGCTAGTTGGAAGGGTGTTTTCTTGGAGAAATTCTTATGAAGAAAATGAGGAAGGTATGTAATTCTTTTTTTTTTTTTCTTTTCTTTTTAAATTCTGAAGTATTTATTTAATGTTTATATGATAATATATATACAATCTAGGTTATGCAAATTGCATATTTTTAAAATAATATCCTAAGTTTCACCGACTTACAATTTTAAATATCTCTTTACTGTTATTTATTAAATAAAATATATGAAATTGTTTAACTGCATAATAAAACAAAGATTCAATTCAATTTTATTCCACATCTTTATAAAAAAAGATATTCTGCTTAAAAAAAAGGACGATTTACTATATTATTTATCAATACTAATAATATTTACATTTATCAATTATTTAATATGCCATGATAGCATAATTACATCAAATGAGGTAAAAATTGCGTTGACTCAATTTAAAGAAATTTAAACATTTAAAAAATACCAATTACATTGCCATGTGGAATAAATTTAAATACCTGCAAACATCATTTTTGTAAACTGCTGCTATAAACTGAAAATATGTATGCACACATGCACTGAAATTTAAAAATATGAAGTATGTTAAATATTTTAGAAAAATATTATGATTAAATATATATATATGTATGTAAGTATTTGGACATTTTAAAAATTTCCTCCTTCTAACTAATTTTTAATTTTTTGTTTCAATTTCTTATTATTATAAATTAACAATATATTCTAAACTCAATTATATATTATTTTAGCGGTGTATTGGTACATTCATTTTTGAAATTATTTTTTATGTTGAAATATTAAAACTTTCTATAAACTTCAGCATTCAAATATATTTATAAACTATCCATGGACTTACAAAGTAGTACCCAGAAATGTTTAGAATATACAGGGTGCAAAGTCGAGAGCAGGCCTTTATTTGCGCAACAATTAGTCTCAAACGTCCTCCAATAAGAAAATGTATTTAAAAAAAAAATGTAAGAATTCATTATATGACATGTTTAAATTTAAAAAATCAATTTACTAAAAATCACAAAAACTGATAATTTTTATACAATTTTCATGACACTAATAGTGTAAGTTGAGTTCTAACCTAAAAAATATAACACAAAAAGTTTCACTTTTGTGCACCCAAAATTGTCTGAGATAGTTAGTTTCAAAATTTAGGATTATTTCGCATTTTCTCGGACTTTATTAAAAAGTCAATGAAAAATTCTTTAATAAACCCAGGGAAAATGCAAACAAAGTCCAATTAGGATTTTTAAACCGATCCCTTATTGAAGGCCGAAATATGTTAGAAAATCCAAACTTTAAATATCTTGTTCCATTTTGGGAGAATAGAAATGAAACTGTTTGTTAGGATGAGTGTCAGTTTTCTAAATATGATTATAGGGATCTGGGACTATGTAAAAATTTAGTTTTTGCAATTTTGAAAAAATAGATATTTTAAATTTAAACATGTTATACCACAAATGCTCATATTCTTTAAAACATTTTGTAACTGAAGCTATATATTTGCGACCAATAGTTGCGGAGATAAAGGTATTCTCGTCACAATGCTTTGCACCCTGTATTTTAAAAAAAAAACACACACACACACACATAAATTTAAATAACCTGGGGAGACTGATTGTGATTTATTGAAACATTTATATTTTATTTATTGATTTTTATTTTATTTAACTTCAGTCTAATCTTAAATTTATTCCTATATTGTTAGTTGCAATTTTAATAATTTTGCCGGTGCGTAAAAACCACATGAAACTCAAATCAAAAGATACAAACAAGCAACGAGGAAATAAAAAATTAAGACAGCATTTTAAACATTTTTTGTAGGAAAAGCTTAGAATGGTAGAAAAAAAAAAAAAAAAAAAAAAAAAAAAACTCGTCAAGGGTGAACCTTTTCGTCGTTGAGCACCAATGTACGATTTCGTTCGTTAGCAGCTATAATAGCAAATTGCTAGCGGGCACCCTATCGTACAAGAAATTAATTGAAGTTAGAAATGAAGAATAAATTGGAATAAATTATTTACTTCAAGAAATCAGAGAATCAAACAGAAAACAACCATGAAAAACAAACATTAATCATAGGATGACGCATTCGGAATCACAAGGATTAAAACAAGCAAAATAAATCAAGAGTTTAGTTGTATATAGCAGATGAAGAATAATGATACAACACAGCAACGGGGATATAAATTACTTTTTTTTTTAATTCAAATATTGTTTGAGAAATTTTAACATACTTACTATTCCTTTAATTTCAACGTATATGCATGAAAAATTCCATATTTTATGACTGTAATTCCCAAAAAGTGTCATAACGTGCCTATATCCCTTTAAAAAATTCCTTAAATTTTTGCATTTTTAAAAAATTTCTTTTTTCCCCTAATCTGAAGATAATGGCGTTATAGTATTAATTAAGAAACTTTGAATAAACACCATAAAATGCAAGAACTCAAAACTGCTACAAACAAAGCACGGCTGCTACAAACAAAGCGGCATTCCACACACTCAACGTGCTTGTTTGCAGCTCTCGTGCCTACAATGTTCGCCTGATGAAGGGTTGTGTCTTCTTTTGACCCGAAACAGTTGGTGCGAGTTCTCGCATTTTATGGTGTTTATTCAAAGTTTTGTAATTAATACTATAACTTCATTATCTACAGATTAGGGGAAAAAAAAGAAATTTTTAAAAAATGTATTAAGGTATAAAGAGACGTTATGACACTTTTTGGGGAAAGCTGTCATAGAATATAGAATTTTTGATGCATATACGTTGAAATTAAAAGAATAGTAAGTATGTTAAAATTTCTCAAACATTATTTGGATTGAAAAAAAAAGTAATTCATATCCCTGTTCATGTGTTGTATCATTATTCGTCATCAGCTATGTAATTTTTACTTCTAAACGCTCGTACTGAGGGGATTTTTTTATAATGACGTCACATTTTTTTTTTTTTTTTTTTTTTTAACTACACTATTTTAGAACGTTTACAGTACGTTTTCTGGAACGTTCTGAAAATGTGTATAACGTTTTGAAAACGTTCTAAAAACGTTTAGAACGTTCTGAGACCGTATACATAGAACGTTCTCAGAACGCTTCTATAACACCGATGGTGATAGTTACACGTTCATTGAACGTTCTCTGAACCGTACTATTGTACGTCTTCAAGATGGACAGATAGACGTCTATAACACGTTCAAAGTGAACGTTCTTAGAACGTGTTTGCAGAACAATTTTTGAACGTTCAGAGAACGTTTCGGTGCTGCTTGGGACTATTCCACGGAAAACTCGTTCCCTTATGCGTAAAATGTGCAGTTTCATTTTGGAATGTGTCATTATAGTCAGTAAAACGATCTGCTGTTTGCAAGTTTGTAACACGTTACCTTCCAGAATGTTCCTTTCTGTCACTAATCAGTAATTAAATTTTCTCTTTTCAAGATTGATCATTATGGCTTCTCGAGGGTAAATGTTGGTAAAGTTTAATAAAGTTGGTAAAGTTCCCAGTAAATACTGGGAAAGAGTCACAAGAAGATACTTTAAATGCAAATTCATCCGTTAGTGGAGGTAAGAAAATTTTACTGTATATAACAGTAAATGAAAATATGCAGTAAATGGTACTCAATTGTTTGGTTAACTGTTTCTTAAACTCTTTGTTTTATTGATTTCGTAAATTATTTTTTTTCCCTTAAAGCCTTTATTATATTTTTTGTATTTGTTAACCGACTTTCAAAGAAGGAAGGTTTCAGAATTCAACATTATTTATTTATTTATTTATTTATATTATGTGTGTTTGCGTATAATTAAAAAAAAATTACTCAAATTTTAATACTCCTTTTTTTTTTTTTTTTTTTTTTGCAACCGTCACATTCTTATCGTGGTCCCATTGTAAAAAATTTTGAAATCCAATAGCAAGAAGTTTGTTTGTCTCCCAGCCTGCCTTTCCGAGCTACAACATTTTTAAAAAATACTCCGATTTTAACTTTTTTTTAAACAGGGTTTTGGTCTCAGAGGTTCCATTATAATTTTCTTTTAAATCTAATAATAATAAATTTGTCAGTCTGTCTGCTACATGCTAAGAATAGTCATTGTATCATACATATATTTTATAGGGATACATAAAAAATTTACTTTTTCCGTAAAATGTTTCACAATGCCACGAAATATCTTAGTAATATACGCAGGTTGCTTCATACACTAAACAGAGTCATAATATCACACATAAATTTTTTACAGGGCTATATCAAAAGATTAAATGCATTATGATTTATTGTTTCTTGAAAATGTCCCGAATCTGAATGCAATTTGTGTATATTTTTTTATGGTTAAAGAGGTTAGTTTTTACACTAATAGTAGTAATCCTATCGCACGTATAGTTTGCAGGGATATATCAAAAGTTTAAATAGATAATCATTTAAAGTTTTTGTAAAACAACTGGAAGGGCCGCTAATTTTGGATATGCTATGTAGCCTATAATATTTATGTATTTACATTACAGTATACAGTACTCGCCACTTATTAAAATCACATTCGTTCTGAGCCAAAAGAAGTTTATTAAGCGGTTGATTTTTATATCCGGCGATCGTCCCCGCACTTAAGAAAAAGGTATTATACTTCTCTGAATTTTAAAAGAAATTTCAAAAGATAACGAGCAATGGAATTAATAAACAGTATTAATTAATTTTTTCGTTAATATAAGTAAATTAAACGCATTCCAAGTTTCTACACGCTTTCCTTTCAGGAGAATCATCATTACTTTGCCAAAAGTTCACGCCTTTTTTTATTTAATTTAAAACCTCTTGCTTCATAGCCATTTCAAAATAAGAACTAGAAATTGTCTTTTAATAATTAAAAATTTTCAAAAAAAAAAAAAAAATATATATATATATCGCTTGCGAATTAAATCAAATTTGTAACTTATTACCGCGCTTTAAAGAATACGTTCCTTGAAATATATGTGATAGGGCTTGTTTAATTTGTAACTATACTACAAGTGTAACAGTTTGGACAAAGAAAGATACATGAGGGATTCCTGTGCTTTAATATCTTTTTTCATTTGAAAAATAAAAAAAAATCACAATGTAAATAAAATAAATCTATATAAATAAAGAGAAGTGTCTGTGTGTCTGTGTGTGTGTCTGTGTGTGTATCTGCGCTCTGGTGCTCACACTACTAATCGCAGAGCCTCCAAATTTGGCATATAGGTACCTGGGACCCTGCAGCTGTGCACCTCATCGAGATTTTTTCGAATTTCGAATTTGAATTTTTTAAATTAATGTTTTTTCGAATTCAAATATTGGCTTCAATGTTTTTTCAGAAATTTCTTTCGTTTCAAAAGTCTGCGTATCTTAGCAACGGCTATTAAACTATTTATTTATTTAAATTCATTTGAGGAAGAAATCTTTTTTATTATATTTATTGAAATCAAATAGTTATACAGTAGAAAAAATTAAACATATTAAATTTTTAGATTTTGGCGCATAGGTACCTGGGACCCTGCAAGTGTGCACCTCATCGATATTTTTTCGAATTTCGAATTTGAATTTTTTAAATTAATGTTTTTCCGATTTTAAACATTGGCTTCTTTGTGTCATTTTTCATAGATTTATTCTTTTGCTTCGATTGTCTGCGTATCTTAGCAACGGCTATTACGCAACTTATTTTTATTTAATACATTCATTTAAAGGCGAATTTTTTTTTTTTTTTTTTTTTTTTTTTTTTTTTTTTTTGTTATATTTATTGAAAATAAAATCGTAATGCAGTAGAAAAAATTAAGTATAATTAGTTTTAAATTTAAAAACGTATTTAACAGTTATGCTTAATTTTTTATAGTAGAACAACTTCTTATTTTTCATTTTTTAATTAATTCCTTTAAAAGAAAAAACTTTTATTCATTAATTTTTTTTTTATTTACAGTATTTATCGGAAAAATGGTAGTATAAACGTAGTAAAAAGGATTAAATTGATTAAAATTTATTTGTTTATATATAAGTGGAACCTGTAAAAGTGACCACCTTGGTAAAGTGACCACCTGACTAAAGTGACCATTTTCAAATTTTAAAGAGACTTTATAAAGTGACCACCTGCGTATAGTGACCATTTTAGCCAGTCCGTAAGGTGGTCACTTTAGACAGGTTCCACTGTATATATATTTATTTTTTAATCTACTTTTTATTTTATTTTATTTTATTACATTGGTCGGAATCAAATCGTAATATAGTGTAAGTAGAATGGGCTATAAAATACATCGTTCAAAACTAAAATATTTAATAGATGCTGAGATACAGTCATCTTTAAAATCGTAGTTCTTAAACAGTAGCAGATTCCCCCCCCCCTGTCGTCGATAAATATCCATATTGAAGTGCCCGGGAAAAACCTTTCTGTAGACAGTGGGAAACTGGACCCGATGCATTACGGGCAGAAAAAAGAGCTGCCTTAGGCAACGGATACCCGAAGAAACAAGATCTAAAGCGATTTCAGTGTTTTTTTTTTTTTTTTTTTTTTTTTTTTTTTTAAGTTTTTATTTGTAATGTGATGTAAAAAAAAAAAAAATACTGATCCAATTCTTTTCAAAATTCATTTAAATATAGTGACCAGCGAAGCGGGCGTAGCCTGCTAGTAATAAATAAAATTAACTTGCATAAATAATATTTTTGCTGCTGATTTTATTAAGCGGCGGTTTTAAAAGTAGTTTGTATTGATTTGATTCCAGTCCTGGCAATTTGGTCAGATTAAGCGGCTGATTTTATTAACCACTGAACTTATTAAGCGGCAATTACTGTATTATGTTATATGTAACAATTAACTAAAGTGTATTCTATTTATTTAAAAAAAAAAAAAAAAAAAAAAAAACTTGTTTCATATAAATCTGGTCTCCGAGTTAAAAGGAAACTCAATTTCAATGATGCCTCGAATAATGATATTCTTCAATGAGCAGCAACCAAACAGAAAACCTACCAGAAGGAAACGTTTCTAAAACTGCATTCATCCAAAAGCCTAAGATTTCCAACTGTAAAAAAAAAAAAAAAAAAAAAAAAAAAATTACTTAAAAATTTATAGAAAATAATTTAATACCAAAAGTTTAAAAATTTTTCGAAGATAAGCTTTACAGTTTAAACCCTGTCCATTTGATGTTATTCAGAAACATTGTTAATCAGTTTTTTCTATTTTCTACTTTTGTATCTTTTGTACTTTTCTGTGGTACAATTTGCACTCATTGTGGTATTATCCAAGTATGGGGGTTATAGTTTTTCCCAAAGACGTTTTAGATGTTGTCTAAGAAAAGAAAATTATAATATCTCTACCTGTGTTATACTTTAATTACAAAATGTCTGTTCCTCTCCCAAACCCATTCTTTTTAATAAAACCAGAAGATGTAATAGAAGTAATAACCTAAAAATGGTATAAGAGACAGTTTGGAGTAAAATTATCTATGCAAGAATGACATAGCTTTTGATACTTTAATGTCAAACTTCCAAATTGCATTATTTTTAATGACAATAACGACATATTTTGACATATTTTAAGTATCGTCTTTGAAATTTGGTGCAAGAACGTCATAAATGAAAAGCCGCTATTTAAAGCTTACACTTTTTGTACTTATTCTTTTTGAAACAGAAACAAAATATCAGGTTTTACTTAAAAAAGACCTGCTGCATAATAAAAAGTTCAATTAGTGACTTTATCTATATCTTTAATGTATTTTATCTTACTTTTAAACTTTGAAATCACTCTCCTGAAAAATCACGTTTTTTTTTAGATATGACGTTGTTGAAAGTAGTGAGCAAATTGAGGAGATTCAAAATATTTCAATTTTAATTGTAGCTTCTAATTAAGTGAGGAATCAATGTTTTGTAGATAGAAAAAGTTCTTCAATTTTTTAATCAAAAATTTAAGTTTGTTATTTCAGTTGTAGATACATTTAAATATGATCATACGCAAAATATACGCATAATATACATTTAAAATATACGCACGTCATCTTCATGAAAGTACAGAAATCATGTTAATGTCAGACTTTGAATATAAATCTAGTTAATAGAGATTGTTCTTTAATTTAAGTCCCGTTAAATATTCAAATAAGCATTAATGAATTAAACCTTAAATTTTCCTGTTTAGTAAATGTTAGAAATATTATAATAATTATTATTATTCTTTTGTATACTTATCAGAAATGACCCAAAATAGTATTAATGACATAGGTCCATATCCTATTTACAAATACAGAATGTGGAATTCAAAAGAAATTATTCACTCATGTAAAGCATCTAGATAAAAATATTATTATATTTTCTGCAGCAGAACAACTCTATCTAAACATTTATATCCTTCATTTTTCAAATATTTTCTTTTACTTTCGCTATTTGGAAGGACAAAATGAGTTTTCCTATTTTATAAATGACTATACATTCCCTTCTTTGTCTTTCGCATATTTATAAATTAATGTATCTATGCAGTTTCACTATATTTATTTTATTTAAGACGTTTTATTTAAAAGAATTTTGCATATATTATACCGCTTTAATATATATGATTTGCACGCTTTTCTACGATAAGGTCGATTTAATTAATCTCAACAATTAATTTAATAAACAAATACTTAACCATATGAGTGCTGAAGAATTTTCTTTTATATTTACTAAAAGTGCTGAATAAAATGTATAGTTTTTTTTTTTTTTTTTTTTTTTTTTTTTTTTTTAAACACTTTCCAATAAAGTTGAAAAGTATTCGATTTCGATTTTGTTGTCTGTCCGTTTGTCTGTCAGCGCTCTGTAAACATTCATCGAATTTCTTTAAACTGTTATACATTACTCAAGTTCACCAGCGGATGTTCCTGGTTGAAAATGGAGTAAATACCACAACTGTTTTATGTACACGGACATCCGAAAGTATTCCAAAACATTGCGTTCAATGAGAAGTATTTCTATAAACCATATTTTAATAACTTTAATTAGCACAATTCTTAATGAAATTGAAATATGTTATTCAAGTTCATAGTCGGATGTTTCATATGTAAAATGGAATAAATACCACCACTGATTTGTGTACAGGGACACTCGAAACTATTCCAAAGAGTTGCGTTCTATGAGACGTATTTCTATATTTTAATAACTTAACCATATTTTAACAACTTTACTTTGCACAGATATATTATTTACATGCACAAAAGAATACTTTCTATAGAATATAACATGATTATTTATTGAAATTTAATTTTTCCGACTGAGTGAAAATAATGCTTGGACCGGGACTCGAACCCCGGATCTTTGACTTACAAGGTCAAGGCTCTACCAATTGAGCTATCCAGGCCGACATCCCGGTCAGCATTACTCACTCAGACAACCCTTAAGGCAGAAACAATCTGGTCTATCATTTAGATAGCTCAACAGAAATAAGCCGCAGGAAATGGAAACACCATTAAACAATGGGAGAAAGAAATACAATTTTTAATAAAATCACACAATCAACTGTGGAAGGAAATCATATTTATTGAAATTTAATTTTTCCGACTGAGTGAAAATAATGCTTGGACCGGGACTCGAACCCCGGATCTTTGACTTACAAGGTCAAGGCTCTACCGATTGAGCTATCCAGGCCGACATCCCGGTCAGCATTACTCACTAAGGGTTGTCTGAGTGAGTAATGCTGACTGGGATGTCGAATAAATGCCAATAAAAAAAAATGGATAAAAAAAAAATGTCAATGCATTGCTATTTAGGACAGACATTTTTAAAAATCACATTTAATATGATATACTTAAACTTCAGATGTATAAGATTATACTAAAATATTAACATACATTATGGGTTTCAATTGGATGTTGCTGTAAATTACGTTTTTGATAAGCAATTTTAACACTTTTCCTTAAGGTTTCAGAGCTATTTTGAATTCAATCAGTCTATCTGTCTGTTTTTTCAGTCAGTTCGTTGTATGATAACGTACGCAAAAAACAGTGATGGTTAAACGATACAACGAGTATGTGCAGCTGTAAAATGTTAATAATCAATGCGTACCACATAATTTTTCATCCTTATTTAAATAATATAAACGGTTATGATTATTTCTAATTAGTATATAAAAAGTAATTTTTGCTAGGAAAAATGTTTTTTATTCTCACTCATTACAAAAGTGTTTTGCTGCACAAATTCTATGAATTCCTTTTTTTACGTATAGCACAAGAAAAATTGGTTAACAGAGTTACAATACGTTGCGAAGACAAATGAAGTGTGGATGGATGGATGTTTGGATTTTACGTCGCACTAGTGCAATTGGCGACGGTCTGGGACACACCCCTAGAGGTGGTCCGGAGACATGCCATCACAATTTTGATCCTCCACGGGAGGGATGGCTTTCCCGCTTCGGTGACCCCCAGAGGTATAATTTTTGATGGGAACATGGAGCACATCGCGGCCACGACAGATTTTACGCGCACCAGCCACCATTAGTGTACACGACGGTCTTTGGCCGGCTCGAGTACCGAACCCGCAATCTTCCAATTACGAGGCCGGCACTCTACCGACTGGGCTACCGCGGCCCCAAATGCAGTGTGAAATACATCATATAAAATCAATCATTCAATTCAAACGGTGACTGGTATTAATACAAATTCTTAATTCGAAAATTATAGTAACAAACAGCAACGTGATTGCGTTTCTGTGCATTTTTCGCACAATGTAAGAGAAGCGCGATAGCTCTTTCCTGCACTCAAATGATTAAATATATTATTATACTTGCTATTAAACTTAAAACATACACTCACACTCACACACACATATATATATAAAGAATGTTAATAAAATAGAGCTCATTATATAAAAGTAATTTTCTTTTTTTTCAATAAAAATATTTTTTATTCACACTTATTTCAAGAGCGTTTTTTCTGCAAAAATTCTGTGAATTCTTTTTTTACATACTGTGCAACATAAAATTGATATTCTGTCCGTATACTGTTAACAATGTTACAACACGTTTCAAAAGCAAATGAAGTATGAAAAGTAAAATATGAAAACAATTATCATTCAATTTAAACGGTGACCGACTAGAATGAGCCACAATAGTAAAGCCTCATGATTAAGAGATTAATTCTTATCTTATTAAAATACAGAATTGAATTATATCAATAAAAAATCGCAATTGGTATGAATACAACTGTTTCAATTAAGGCTAAAATCATAGTAACAAACAGCAGCGCGCTAGCGCTTCCCCGCACTCAAACAGTTAAGCAATTTATTATTATACTCGTTATTAAACTAATATTACAATACTCGTTATTAAATATATATATATGCATATGAAGAATGATATTTAAACAGAGCTCTTTTCGTTCTCTTTAGAAATTATTTGAAATACTTTTTTGTACTACAAATAACATCAGAAAGTACTATTAACAGAGTACTATTTACTATGAGCTATTTACAAAGACGGAAAAAGAGTATGAAAGTGATTATTTATTCGTGTGAGGCATCTTTACAAATAATTCGTTTTCTGCAATAGAGCATTTCTATATAAACATTTATTCCTTTCATTTATCAAGATTTTCTTTCATTTCTTATTTTAAGAGAAAAAATAAGAATTTTGTGTCTTATACTTATTTATCTACCTTCTGTATATTTGTAAAGTTGCCCAATCTTTATTCTTTATATAATTTTCTATCCAAAAATGAAATGATAATACAAAGTTCAAACATGTTAATATTTATTTAAAAATTTTTAATAATGTTTATTTAAGAAATTTTAATAAACAATAAATATGGTTTATAATTAATCTAATTTGACCTCTCTCACTGAACTTGACAACTATTTTATGAATAGAAAATCAAGATATATATGATATTATGTACTTTAAAAATAACATTATTGAATTAGAAATGTATCACTTCAAAGTAATAATTTTTTTTTTCTTTAATCTTTTAAAAATAATTCAATAAATAATGCAGTTCCGTGTTATATTTTCAAAGACGAAAACAGAATACGCAAATGTTTAATAACTCCAGAAAGGCATCTAAATAAATATCTTAATTCATTTTTTGTATAGAACAATTCTATATAAACAGTTTTGTCTTTCTTTTATCAAGCTTTTCTATTATTTTGTCAATTCTGAAACAAAAAGGAAAAAAAAAAAAAAAAAAAAAAAAAGGGGGGGGGTTCATATTTTATGTATGAGTTCGCATTTCTCTTTTCTTTCTTACATATATCTGTAAAATCTTTTCATCTTTATTATTCTATAAATATAGTTAAATTTCAAACTAAAAATTAAATGTACTTTGCATTTTTTTCTATATTGAGGCTTAAAATATTGATAGAGGCAATCTTTTAATCAGTGTAAAATCAAAAGTATGTTATTCACTTTATAAGATAAAATGTAGAATATGCTTTTGATAAATTATAGTGATTATGCTCTTTGTAGAATATAATGTTATTTTAAAAATAAGCATATAAGGAAAATATTCACAATTTAAAGCTAAATTTCTCTCCTTAGGAATTGCTAATTTAAAACGTGGGACCGGATTTGCTTATTCAAACATGGACGGAATTTTTAGACATAATTTGAGAAGAATTTCTAGGAAAAAATCAAATTTGAGTAAAATCAGTCTTTTCTGGTCAGAAATCTTTTCCATTACAATGATCGTTCAAGTATTAGCTCAATTCTGATCGAATTTCAATCACTTTTTCAGTTGCTGCGACAGAAAGGCATAATGATAGCACCATCTACCGATCATATTTAAAATGACGCATGAAAAATAGTTTTTTAGATATATATAATTTATTAATTTATATATTGTTTAAAAAATAGGTTGAGGATTTTTGATGATTGTAAAAGTAAAATATCAAAGTTAAATTTCTTTTTGATAACTACAACAAATGTTTTATATACAACTGACAAAAAATAGCAGAGTTTTCAAATCACGGCCATTAGTCATAAAGAAGTGAAAATGAGCAGTGAATGTCTTTTTAAAACCTGTTTCTTACAGAAATATAAGAAATATAAAGAAAAAGAACAATGTATTTCAATAATATAGAAATTTATTTTTGTCTAAATTTATTTAATATTTTTATTATATTCATTGAAACTAATTTATTAAAATGCATGCAAAACGTCCAAAAATGTGTTATAATGTCTTAATTATAATTAAATTCAACATCGAGAATAATATGCATAAACAAAACAGTACACACTGTTTTCTCAATTTATAGTTATTCAAGTAATTCTGCAACGTTGCGTGGAAGAATTTGTTTTTCTAAACGTTCTAAATTATAAAGAATTAATTTGCAAACTTCTAAAATCTCTGCTTGTCATAGAGGCTCTGTTTTCTAGAAATTTTCCTCAATTTTAAATCAATAGTGTTCTTTTAAGGAAGTTTATTGAGCTTTCCATAGCTTTATGTTACGTATAATACAATTAAAATTTGATAAAAAATAATTTCTGCGCCTAATAATAATTTAGAACGCCTACACAACCACGCCTAGCAGGCAAAAGTAGGGTAGTAATAGAGCGTTCGTCTGCCACAGAACAGGCCCTGAGTTCGATACCGGTGGAGGGCATATGTTATTCTTTCCAGCATCAAACTGTTTCACTCAAATCTGGTCAAATATTTCTCTCAAAAATAAAATGTTTCAATTGGCTCAAATCTGAGCCGCTCATAGCAGTTTAATGATTTGAGGGGATTTCCCTCAACGTGAGAAGTTGCCTTTCCACATATCGATAGAGTGAAAAATGGCTAAATTTAAAAGAATTTACTCTTTCCATTTTTAGATCGTGTAAGAAGTATTTCCTTTTTCATATTTACCAGAGTAAACGCAAGTACCATAAAAAGGTATTCCTATATGAAATTTACAAAGACAGAGATTAAATACGACATTTAATGTTCAATTGTGCAAGGTTTCTACATTAATATCTTAAATAACACTGAATTGATACAGAATTTAAGGAAACAACTTGTGATTTGCTGCTGACCAAATTACACAAAATGTCAGATTGATGAAGTGACTGGATGTATAAATCTGCTCCAAAAGCTGACTAGGATGCATCTGCAAATCCATACAAATGTATCTGTTACGCTTTAGGAATTAAAATGTAGCGGTTTACTTTAATTTGTTTTAGTATAGGGTGATAAAAGAATTATAGCGTGCTTTGTCGAGCCTGTTCCTCACAAGATATTTGGCATTTGTCAATTATCTTCAGAAGATATAAGACTAGGGTATTACATGTCCTCGAAATTCGAAGACAGTCCTTATTTTTAAATATTTTTCCAAGTCTTGAAACGCTATGTTAAGGTAATTATTATAGTTTTATCGTTTTGGTCTTTATTTACTTAGAATAAAAAATACCTCCGTAATTGGGTAATTTTGAAATTTTTAACGCTATTTCATTATAAATGCACTTTAATATGTCACCCTAAGTATGGTGAAACATATAAGCAATTTCGAATTCCGAGTTAGCAGATACGCACTCAACATATAAAGAAAATGTCTGTAATGAGCGAACAGCAAGCTATACAAAAAATGTTATTTTCGTGCAACGATCCACGGGCGCGGTTCTGGCACAGTGATCGACCGATTTGCATTTTATGGGGCGAAACAACGGAGAAAAGGGAGAACAAAAAATTTGATTAGGTATTTTCCTTTTTTCTCCACTACTATGTTATAACGTAAATAGAAGAGTCTCGAAATTTTGTCACTCTGCCAATCCCGAGTCTGAGGATCGTGGGCAGTCAATACCTGAATACGCATATTCCAAATCGCCAGATGTTTACACGCCTGCATTAAAATTAAATGATACGGGATTTTTTAAGTTATCTCAAAGGAATTGGAAACAAACGAAAAGATAGAATTTCTTTATTCTAGGGTAGCCAGTTGCAAAATGCCGGCTAATACTAAAGAGGCATTTAGAGACTTACAATTTTGTATATTTATCTCTCTTAAATTTGTATTTTTTTGCTGTTATGTAATGAAATTTTCTACAAAGCTGATATTGCACATTTTGTAAGAATCTGAAGTAGCAACTCATAAATATTTTACTGACAGACTACGATGGGTAATTATACGCATTTATAAACACTTTTTAAATGTTCAGAAAATAGGCAAGAAGGCAATATCATAGGTGTCTCCGTTTTTCAACGAGGCTTAATACCGGAAAATATTTTATAATTAATTTCAATTTATTTAATCATCAAAAATATTTGTGACGTATTCCTTTAAAAAATTACTGGTGATAAATATGATTTAAAAGGTAGAAATGTTGTCAGCTATGCAATATTTTTGTCATACTTTTTTTTTTTTTTCACACTACAAATGGATAAAATTAATACAGCTTCTTAATTTTAACATGAAAAATTTGTCTTTTTAATTGGCTGCCATCGCAGCTAATTCTGCAACTAGAGAAGGTAGTTAACATTTCATCTTTCATTTTCTGAATAATTAAAGCCCTGTATATGCAATTGAAAATCAATAAAACGAAAATATAAGATTAAGTCGTGTTTTATTTACCTATTAATCTTTACTTTTTAAAAAAAGTATTTGAAATTTAATTTATGGGATGCTGTTAAAAATGCTTTTAAAAAATCGCTGAACTTCTATAATGTACATGCAAAAATAATATTAGAAATTCTTCAATGAATGGCTTAGCAATTCCTTTGTGGAAAAAACATTGTTATTAAAAAATTTAATATCACGAAAATCTGAAGTATTGAAAAAAAAATGTGGAACTAGTACAACTAACTTGAAAATAGCTTAAGCGAGGCAAAAGCTTTTTATGAGCGATTCATCTCTAAAGATATTCAATTTACTTTCCAGAATAATGGGATTATTTCCACAATTCCTATTTTAAGAACGTGCTATTTGGCATATTTTTTACATGTAAAACCTCAAGGGATTTTTTTTTTCTTTAGTCATATTTTCGATAAAAATTTAATGGAAATTGTATAATCTAACGATTAACTTAAATGTCAATGCATTTTAATAAAAGTATTCTGTTAATATTTGTTGAACTCATTGCAACAATCAAATAAATAGTTATTTTATTACGAAAGAAAAGAAATTCTTCTTTTTTTTTTCTTTATCGCTTTAGATTTTATCCTTTGTAATTAAAATTTTGTTTTTATTTTATCTATAGCTTTTGTCTATAAATATCTGATAGGACAGACTCATTTTAAAGTTAAATATTCGACATTTATGCAAATGCTCAAATACACTAAGGGACCAAAAAAAAAAAAGGTGCTCTTGGATATTTTTCATTTCAATTTCCGCAATTGCCAATTTTAATGTTTTAAAAGTAACAGGTTTTATTTGTGCTCCCCATACAATTTAGGATTGAGCCAAGCATTAAAAACAAGTTGCAACTGTTCGAAAAGTTGTAATTTTAGAAAGTATTTCAAAAATGGCATAAATAAGGCTCTTCCCACCTGACGTCAGAGGTCACATGATATTTGAAAAACAAACAGCAGACGAAGTCTTCTATATCTGTAGCGATTGCTAAAATAACATATTTTCTATTCTTATTTTTGATCAATCATATTTAATATGTGTTATTTTTTTATACATCATCATTTTTAATCCATTTTATATCATTATTCAACACTTTTTGTTTGCAGTATACATTTACAATCATCATTTAGTTTGTATTTGTTATTGATGGTCATTGAAAATATGTTAAATACTCTGATTTTTGGTACTTAAATCATTGACAGTGCAACATTGTACGGTGTAAAACCATTTAGACCAGTAACTAAGTTACTTAACTTGTTTTAACACCTTTGTGCAATTAAATTTAATTGAAAACATTTTAAAATTTCAAATTATAATCCATAAACATTCCACAAAAACAAGCTATTATTTATTGCTAGATCAGTTAATGTAACAGTTACACTTCAACATAGAAAAATCGATTCTTAAAGGTAAAAATAAATAAACACATGAAGTGTTTTCGAAAAATTATTAAATTTCCAAACACAATCATTCTGCTGTTTACAAATGCACAATATTACTTTTATTTTACTTTACATTAAATATTAACACTTTTGTTCTTAAGAACAATATTTACTTGAATTTGGTTCTCGGAATTCTATTTTATGTTACTCAAACATCACGTGATTGAGCAGACGACGCTGGGAAGAGCCCACTAATGATACCACAAAAAAATTTAATTTTAGATTGAAAATCAAATAATATTTTAATACGCGGTATGTGAAAATGATTAAATGCTAACGAAATATTGGTGGCCTATTTTTTAGTAATATATATATATATATATATATATATATATATATATATATATATATGGCTGCTTAAACTGAAAATTTGTCTCTAGGTGGCCACATTACTCATCCGATCGAGATGACCGCAAATTAAAAAGTCAGTGCTTAAAAAATCAGTTTGTATTACATTTAAAACATAGAAGAGATTCAGAAAAATGTTTAGTAACATAATTTCTTTAAATACAGTGAACACGATTAAACAAAACGAGTTTAAGTGCCAGGAAATCTGAAAAAAAAAATCCATTCGTAACGAAAAGAATTAGGAAAGCAAGAGTTCAGAGGATTAAAAAAACTAAAAAGTAATTATTTAATTATTGGGCTATAGCGGTTTTCTCTGGTGAGTCAAGTTTAACTTATTTCGAGCTGACGGAAATAAGCAGGTCTGATGACGAAAATGTGACCGACTTAATGAAAATCGCACTTTTAAAACAGTGACACATTCTCCGTACATTATGATACTAAAGTAATTTTTCAATGCGTCCGACAAATTTTCATGTTCAAGGGATCAATTAACCCGAAATAAAACTCGGCCATTAAAAAATTTATTCCTGACCGACTATTTTGGAGGTATTTCAGACTTTTCTACAATCAACATTTCAAGCTTATAATTCACCTTGTTACATGGCGCCTGTGGTACATTTATTTGAATCAAGTTGTTAAAATTTCCTATCCTTTCCCATGACCATCTATAATTTTGTAAGTTATCATAACTTTTTTTTACTTAAAGTTAAATCCCACAAAGAGCATCGTAGATTTTTTTTTTCTTAACTAGACCTGAAAATAGTCCTAATCTCGATCCGCTCGAACATTTTTATTCTATAAATGAGGGTGGGGATTCGACATTTGTAGCCTACAACGTTGCAAGAACTAGAAAAAATTATTTATGATATTTGGTACAGTGAAATTTCTGAGTTTCATGTTAAAAACTCTAAAATACTATGCTATTCCACATTAAAGCAGTAATTACATATAAAGGTGGAATTATCCAGTGCAGAATACAAATTTTTATTACGTAATTGTTGAGATCTAACAAATAAGTAGTTTTATTTCCTACATTAAAATATAACGTGTTTATTTCCTATAATAAATCATAATAGAATACAAATTATATGTTTATTATATTACATTTAAAAAGAAAATTTTATGTAGATTTTTATTAAATACTTCGTTGAGTGTAATAAAGAAAATTACTAAATCACAAATGTACATAATTACCATGTTATAAGTTCCGTATTATAGAAAGATAACAGTTTTAATTTTTTCAATCATTAGTTTTTAAGTTATTAGAAACACAAAAGGTATAAGTCAAGTGCGACTTCTTTTTTTTTTTTTTTTTTTTTTTTTTTTCGTCACTTAGTGTAGAATATTATTAAGATTTGTAATTTTTTTCTTATACATATAGTATTTTTAAATATTAATAATAATAATAATAATAATAAATAAATAAATAAAAATAAAAATAAATTATAAGTATGAATATATTTCTTGTCTTACATTCCATCGCTACTTTCCAATTAAGAAACCTTTTATGCATATTTCTGTACTGATAAGTATAAAGGATTTAAGTCCAAAAATGTCGATTTTGAGTTAAGTACATAGTCAGACTCAGAAAAAAATTCTCTATCGATTGGTATAAAGGATTTAAATCCATGTCATTTAGTCTTTGAGAAAATCCATTGGTAAAAAAAGATTCAAGTCAGACATTAGCATTAATCTTTAGTATAAAATATTTAATTCAATTTTTTCCCTTTATTAAATGAAGATTGACAATCACTGAATGGTATAAAGGGTATAAATCAACCTAATCCCTTTTTCCTAATCGATTCTTCTGATTCGTTTTCAGTTAGTTTAACTTTATTTTTCGTCTCCTGAAAAATCAAGAATATGGACTTAAATCCTTTATACTTATCAGTACAGATTTAATTGTTTCGGTTTATTTAATAATGTAACACTCATGATCCATTGATATACACTATATTATGTTACCACTTCCATTTTTTGTAACTCGAGAAATATCTTAGATAAATGTTCGAGATACTTTTTAAATGCTTTTTAGTATTTTGTTTTGTCAATTCTTTATTACTATGATTAACAATGACTAAAACATGAAAGATTAAAAAAAGTCCAAAGATGGACTAATAAGGCATTAAGTTTATTTTTTATAGCATTAAGTTACATAAATATTCTTCTTTCTTTGCAGGCTTTCGTGATATCCATGATATTGATTTCTATAAATTTTCGTTAAAATTTAGCAAAATTTTTTCCTTGTTTTCTTCAATGGACATAAATTTATGGCTCAAAAATCTCAGAGCACATTTATTTTATTATCTATGTTTTAAATATCAATGTTACATTAAATGAAGGTATTTTGATGAATGTACGTAGACTTATGTGACTTGCTGTGTAATAAGTGATACAGAACTTTAGAGAAATGCGCAATGAGAAGAATGAAAGAAACAAATAAAATTGCCACCAACATGTTTTAGAGTGTAGCTCTGCGGTCTTTTCTTGGACGTTAAGGCTCGTTCAGACACCAATACATTTACGTAACAAAATAGGTAAAGGTTCATTCATTTATTTATTCTTTACACATGTATACGGCTTTTATGCTTGGCACGAAGTCCGCTTGCAAGTCTTCGGTGAAGTAAGGATATATATAGCACAGGATAGTATTACAGCAGGAAGAATTTAGAAATGACAGTCACTAGGCGTCTCCGGAATCAGAAACCCTGAGGCAAAGCGCTAGATAAACGATGACGCTTCTATGGACAGCTGGCAACATGTTTAGAAAGTGGTCTTTTAGCAAGGCAAAACTTTCATTAACAAGGCAAAACTTCCATAGTTCACACTGGAATTTCTCTGAAATATTTTTTGTAACTAAGTACCATCGATGATTACCCAATATCTCTCACTAGCGGGTCCACATATTTCACGCCATTATTTTCTAGTATCGTATTTAAATTTCAGCGTTAATTAAGTTTTGGATTTTGTAACTTCTGATTTATATTTATTTATTAGTATGCTTTCCGGTGATTTGTTTCTATTCCGAACTCAACGAACGCTTGAGAGCTTCTATACTTTCGTTACGCTTTGTGCAAGTCCTTATCTCCAAAACTGAACATAAACTGTAATTCAAAGGTTTGAAGTTACGCAAATATCGAGGTCATTGTTGTAACCGAGATGAAATCTAGAAAATTGTCTTGATACCAGGTGTTTGTAGGTTTTGCTTTATGATACAGGGTGGAGTCCTGCTGAAATCTTCAAACCCCGTTTCCGAAGTGTTTTAAAGCCCCGTGAAGAACCACATCGTGAATAATCACTTTTAGGTATGCACCTTTATTGATTTTTTACTCAAAAATCGACAAAAATTAGAGAAATTTTGTCCGTTGCACAAATCTCGCCACGGCATGAGATATTTGGAATTTTGACGATTTTGGACCACGGACGAATTGCCTGGAGAAGGTGTTGACTTAATTTAATCTTTCTAACGATTGTTACACTGATTACCTGTTTGTGAGAAACGTATAATTCAGGATTCCAGTGTGGAGTTGCGGCTCGCTTCACCACCTTTTTGAATCCTTTGAAACGCATTCATTAGTCTTTTTCGGTGAGAAGTTTCGTTTGTTTGTACTCGTAAAGATTGAAGGTTCATCTTCACTTTGGGCTTAACTTTAACACATTCACGAACAATTCCTGTCTGTCTCACTATTTGTTCATCAGCACATGAGAATTTCGGGATACGCTTTTCTTTACAAATTGTAATTTCTGGAAGTGTTGTCGTTTTTTTTGCCTCTTTCTGGACTGTCTCTTTCATGGCCAAATTACTTGAATGTTTTGATTTCTTTCTAAATAGTTAGATGAGACATTTAAGCAATTAAACAATGTAAAGGAATATTGTGACGACAAATTTCAAAATTGCGTTAGCTTTTTTTTCTTTTCCAATCTTATAGATCAAAGATCAATGAGTGAAAAAAAAAAAAGAACCTTTAAGAATTGAATAATAATAAAATTATTAACCGCGATGTTATTTCTAATCGCAGTTATGTTGTTTATGATCCCCCTGTCTTTCAGAAATTGCTTTTTTTTATTGATTTGAAGAAATATGCTTATAAACAAATTAATTAACGTACATATTTATTTATAGATATTTTTTTAAGTTATTAATTTTCTGTCATTTAGAACAAAAGGTTTTCCCTTGAAAATATATGTCGATCATATAATTAATCAGCCGAAAAAAATCCCTTGTTATAACATAATCAATATTTGTATTTTTATTGTGAAGCAATTATCGTCTTTATTTTGCAAAAGAAAACAACAACAAAAAATTAATGAAAACAAAGAAGAAAATGTTTCACTTTTAAACAATAATGTGCTCTTGAGAGATAAAATAACGTAAATTGCTTTATCGAAAAATACACTGTAGTTCTTTTTTATTTTTTTTTGGAAAAAATTCCAGTTTGTTATTAGTTTTTGACGTAATACTTTTCATAATACTTAATACTACATTAATAACCTTTTAAGAACCAAACTATTTAAAGCAATGTTATTAATCTCCTAATTTTATGAAATTATTTTTTGAATATAAATTAATTTCGTTAAGAAAATTGTTAAAAGAATGAACTTTTGTGGAAAGCTTCACAATTTAAGTGTACTATTCAAAGTTTTAGCTTTTAATAGGTAGAGGGCAGCAATCTGGATTTAATAAGATGATAAAGCCAGATTATATATTTTATTTCCTTCACAATAGTAACGATCTGTCTCGAGAGACTAGTATTGAATCGAGGACTTGAGTGGGACAGCTCGTCAGGTATTCGAGCTGTAATATCCTTCGAAAAAGGCTTATTGAAAAACTAGTATGTTGTGGCCACCACAAGACTTTCTTCTATACAAATTCACTCAATAATAATATTTAAAAAAAAAAAAAAAAAAAGATTTTTTTTTCTAAGTTTTTTTTTCGTTTAAAGTGAAACAAAAAATCGATAACTTTGTTTTAAATTATCACAGATTTATAGTTCAACCATTCGTTTTAAAGGCATTGACGAGACCTTTCGAAAGATACCCATCTTGAAAATTTACTCCCCTCGAGGGGGGACTTCCCCCCAGGGGGGGTAGCGAGGCTCCTACACATACACATATTTTTTCCCAGTTGACTACCTCTATTATAAATATTTCTTGTAAATTTCATAATGATTTCTAAAAAATAATTCTCTTTATGCACATTTATACAAAATTTTGTCCTATATCATCATGTTAAAAATTTAGAAAAAGCGGGATGGCAACGCATCCTGTAAAGCAATTTTTACCAAAAGTTGCTAGGCACTAATTTATATCAAGGTGCAACTACATACCAATTTGTATGAAATTCTGTGCAGTAGTTCCTGAGATACAGTTGCCACAAAATTTTGTCACACACACACACACACACAGAGACAGACAGACAGACATTTTTCTAAAAATGGTCAAATCGTGTTCTACAGCTCTCAAAACGTGTAAATCCATCCAAAACCCGAGGTCGAAAATTTTTACGAATCCAATACTTTCTTCTATTGAATATAATAGAAGAAAGTAATAAATATGTTTAAACAGAGCAGATAAATTTATGTACAAATGCAGGAAAAGTAATATTCAATGCGACAAGAGGCAATGAAATGACGGCATTGAACAAAAGTAACCATCGAAGCAAGCTACTGTGCGACAACAGACGTTAGAAGTTTGTTGGTTGTCGGAGATTAAAACTGATTGATTGGGTTAGGGTCCTAGGCATGGGTCGAACGCCCTCCGTGGGGAAAACGGTCATACCTAAATGTTCAAAAGAATGGAGTTATTAAAAATCTTTATATTTGATTGTATCTCGATTTAAGTTGGGGCAGATCAGATTTTGAAATACGTCGCCTAATAAGTTGGGCTTCTATGCTGTAACTTCTCCCATTTAATTAAAGAGTGTATCTCAACTTCTATAGTGTATAAGTGTATAAAACTTTATATGTATGAGGACCATGATAAAAGACTATTTGGATTCAATTTGCATGCATATTGACCGACAGGTGGCGGTGTTGAGAAGCAATTTATCTTCGTTTACGATCAGGTAATATCTCAGAATTTATGATACATAAATACACCAAACCTTAAATGAGATATTTATTTTGTGAAAAACTATGTTGTTTTATTTTTGGGTACATATCGGAAAACATGTAGCGCTGCTATGCAAAAATATAAGTCGATTTACAGTAAGGCAGTATCTCATCTTCTATGATATTTAAATGCACGAAATTTGGTATGTGAGATGGGCATTGTGAAAGTATGTTGATTAAGTATTATGCATGTCGGATGAAGGTTGGCATAGATATATAGACTGATACAGAAGAAAGTTTTGTGACAATTATAGTTTATTAGTTTGTTTTGTAATATGTTGCAATACTTAGCAACATGTAACATGTCCCTTAAGAGATAACTTTTTTCGTCTTCAAGGTTCTTTACTCTGACAAGCAAGAATGCAAGTTCAGACATAAAGCTCAGACTTTATTTAGTACTGGATGTTTCGTGATAGATATACCCAGTGGCGGATCCAGAACTTGACTTTTGGGGGGGGCTAAGATTTTTCAAAGTGTTATTCTAGACCAATAAAAAATTTACAATTGCAAAATTCAATTATGAATGACAGTGTTTTGGGGGGGGGGGGGCTTCAGCCCCCTAGCCCCCCCCCCCTTAAATCCGCCACTGGATATACTAATTTTTACAAAGTAATTTTCAGTTGAAATAGTTTTCTATTTTTACTTTCCGAACATACATATGTTAGGAAAGTATTGTAATCATGCCAAAAATCTGACTTTGAGATTTTGAAGTTTCTGTACTTTTTAAGGCCCCTGAGTTCGCTTTCACTATTTTTACGATTCTGTATGTATGTGTGTGTGTGAGTCAACACAAAACGTCTAAACGCTTTGTTCGAATGAGCTGAAAGTTCGTAAGTAGGGTATAAGTCATCATAGCACGAATCCTATCGATTTTGGGAAATATCCCTTATAGTTTTTTTTTTTTTTTTTTTTTTTTTTTTACAGGGACACAAAGAAAAAATCTTTATCATTATGGCCTATGGGACCAAGTGCGATAGCGTCTAAACGCCTTATTAAATTGAGCAAAAAATTTAAACACGGACTATAGGTCACAAATGCACGAACTGTATAGATTTTTTTTTTAATCTAGCACTTTTTTTTTTTTTTTTTTTTTTTTTTACAGGGACACACAGAAAAATTCTTTATCAATATGGCCTATGGGAAAATTTTAAAAAAAATGCGATCGCGCCTAAACACCTTATTCAATTAAGAAAAAGATTTATACACAAATTAAAGGTCTCAATTGCACGAACTGTATAGGTTTTGGTGAATCTAGCACTCATTTTTTTATTTATTTATTTATTTATTTATTTATTTATTTTTACAGGGACACAACAAAAAATTCTGTATCATTATGACCTATGGGCTCAAATTATTTAAAGTGCGATAGCGGCTACATACCTTATCCGCTTGAAAATCTATATACATATTTCAGGTCACTGTCACTTGAACTTTATGAACTTTAGAGAATTTAGTACTGTGAAGAAGTTTCATTGTCCGTGAAATTAGTGGAACCAATATGAAGTACATTGCTTACCAAAATACCCAAGCTGGAAGTCCATAGATCCTTTTAAAAGAGAGTGCCACTTGACAAAAATAACATCAGTCATTTCAAATAAAATAGTTTTTTATTTTTATGCTAAAAAGATGAACAATCAAGTAAGCACTTGCACGGTTCTCGTAGAATTCTATAGGTTAGAGAGAGAAGGAGAGCAAACGAGGGCAGATGTTTCTAAAACCAGTAAACAAAAGATACTGACTGTTTGAAAGCAAAAGGTGTACTCAATTGCATTCGCCAATTCAAACCCGAAATTAATAAACCAATGCCAAATAAAGCGCCAAAAGAATGTTCTAATTGGTTAATTTAAAAATTTCATCCGTTATTCAAAAGACAAAGCCAAGCTTGGCAACATAAATTATACTAAAGTAATTACTTTTTATCGGCGCCACCATATATCATTAAGAATTTATTTGTTCTTTTTTTTTATTTTATTATTATTATTAAAAGAAACGAATCCACATCTGTTGACGCCAATAAGCTGAACTAAGCTATTATGAAAGCATAAATCACCGGAAATGAAATAAATTTTGTAACTTCTGTTTATATTATAAAGTAATTTAGACAAATAAATTATTTTCTATCTATAATTAAATGAGATATTGAACATACCGTTGATGAAAAGGGGGAAATGTATCTATCTACAAACGAATAAGTCCCCTAGTAAAAATACAAATTAAATTAAATAGAGATTGCCTTTTATAATAGAATGAATTGAATTCAGAGGATATTACAGAATAAAATGTTCGTTTTATTGGAATAAATTAAATTAGATTTTATATGTTAAATGAATGAATTAATTTTATAACTATTCTTAATAAATTGACTTTTTTATTTAAAATTATAAATTGAATTATTTAGAAAGAAATTAAATATTTAAAAGAACATATGTGTGAACTTGTTCTCACATATTTCTCCCCAATGGAGAAATATGTGAAGTAGAAGTCGTTCCTTCACATATATGAGTTTTAATTATGACTTTAAATAAAGGCAATAAGTAATTATTATTTTTCAATAAATTAAATGGCTAATAAAAATAGATAACGAAATTCTAAATTACTTTTATTTATTCGCTTTTGTCTATAATAAATATCTTAATTCTAATAATACTTTATCCCTTATGCTATTAATAAATCTTCTGAGAACAAAAACATATTCCTTTTAAATGACATCTCTCAGAATTATAAGCTCTTCTAAATCATTTAATAAATAAAATATAAAAAAATATTATTTCCACGTTATAAACCGTTGGATACATAATTACATTTTCATTCTTTTAAATTGCGTATGTTTATTTATTTGAAGCTAAATTAAGCAATACATTTCCGTTATGATATCAATAAAGAGTAATTTATATTTTTTAATGATAGGATATGCAATAAATCACAGACTTGATGTCTCGCTTATTTAACGGTCTTCTGGCGATAAAACTTGGCGTAGATAATTGGCGTTGGTTCTGTAACGGTCTTGCTAAATTCAAAATATTTATATTAATTTGATCTAGAAACAATGGAATATCTTTGGCTATAAAATTTGGCACTTTTTCAAAATTCTTGGCGTAATTCAGCAGTCTGATCTTAATTGCAATAGAGTCAACTTCAGAATTCGCTCTTCAATCTTGACGTAAGAACACGTAATCGCGAAGCCCTCTCTCTCTCTCATCGAACCCTCTGTATGTCTGTTAAACTTTATAATAGACAGTTGAAAATAATTTTTATTAAAAAACTTTCTTGATTTCCATATTGCCTAAATAAAGACGTTTGATGCGAAATAATTGATTCTTATTCTTCACGGCCTACAGTTTATTTTTCCTTTAGTTATTGCGACTGCTTATTGTTCCTGGAGTTTTTTGCGGACCCTTTTCCTATAGCTCAAGTCTTCTTCAGAATCTTCTTGACAAGTACTTATGGTTTTTTTTACATGGACACAATGCAAATTTCTTTATCATTGTGGCATATGGTCTCAAATTTTAAACTGCGATAATGTCTAACTGCCATATCCGATGGAGCTGAAAATTTATATAAATATTATAAGTCATTGTTGCACTAATCATATGCATTTTGGTAAATTTAGCATTTACAGGTTTTTACAATGAACACAACAAAAAATTCTTCATCATTATGGTCTATGGGCTCAAATTGCAATAGCATTATAGCAAAATTGGCTAGAAGTACAATAGCGTTAAATTAAGCATTATACAATCTGGATAAGAATACTCAAATGCTCTATCATAATTTTCTCTTCTTTCCCTTTTTGTTTATTTAACAACTCCTCTTACTTTACTTTATCTACAAAACCGTTTGTTGATTATTGGTCAAATCTAAAACCTGTAGATGGCGCTGCACGCCGATATTAATGTTTTTGTTTTCTTTTTTTTCTCTTCAGTGTTCGTCATGTTGTTGTAGTGTTAATAAATGTTTGTCTCCGTAATAGAA
The DNA here is from genome assembly GCA_963930645.1 of Salticus scenicus. Classification (NCBI taxonomy): domain Eukaryota; kingdom Metazoa; phylum Arthropoda; class Arachnida; order Araneae; family Salticidae; genus Salticus; species Salticus scenicus. The sequence continues at coordinate 325,017,050 of OZ005652.1, forward strand.
ATCCTCTTATTTCGGAATTATGTGTTTCATCGTCATCTATGATTAAAAATGAATTATGATGTGGCCGGCAGTCCCCACGACTCTGGACCGATAAGGTAAGCCATTTACCTTATTTTTACTTAAAATTCTGAAAATGCCCATTTATGCAAAATACCATTTATATAACGTCGCCAAAGTAGCGACATGGTTTTGAAATGATATTTTTATAACGTCGCTAATAGTTTAGCGACATGTATTTTGGCGCCCGAACAGGGACTGCCAGGCCCTTAAAATTTAAATTTGATTTGTTCTTTATTCTATAGTGCAAATTTCTAAATTGATCAAATATGGCAACGGAACTCGATAAATTAAAAAGAAAACGCACTACCCTAAAGTGATTGTGTACAAGGTTAATCAACACGATAAATATAAAGTTAATTGAACCCGAGGAAGGGTTAAATGTTTACGAAATCAAATCGCAGTTAGAAAAGCTGCAGGTAAAACAAACCGAAATTATTGAAGTTGGAGAACAGATAGAGGCCAAAATCACGGATCTCAACGAGCTACAAGCTGAAATAGAATCGCGACAAGAATACAGGGATTCAATTATTGATGTAAAAGCTCAAATTATGAATAAAATCGAAAAAATTTAAAATTTAAATGTCACTCACAGCCAAGAAATGATCAAACAACTAATCTAAGATTAGAAAGAATTAATGCGAGTTCCGTAAGATTGCCCAAGATCTCAATTCCAGTTTATGACGGATCTCCTGAAAACTGGATGGAGTTCTGGAACCAGTATGAAATAACAATACATAAAAATAAGGATTTATCTAATGTAGAAAAATTCGTATACTTACGCAGCTTTTTAAAAGCCCAAGCTTTAACAGCTATTCAGGGTTTAGCACTCTCTGAAGAAAATTACAATACGGCCATTGATTTATTAAAATATCAATTTGGAAAAAAGGATATTGTAATTCGATATAAAATTGATGCGTTATTAAATGTGAACCCTGTTAAATCTGCAAATCAAATTAAAGAATTACGCTTACTGCACGACGCCCTTGATGTTAATATAAAATCTCTGGAAAATTTAGGTGTGGATTTAAAATCCTACGGAAATTTGTTATTTCCAATTGTTACTAAATTGATACCTACCAGTATTATGATAGACTATAATAAAATGAAAACAGAATCCGAGGAATGGGATGTACAAGATTTGTTAAAACATTTAAAATTAGAAGTTCAAACTAGGGAAAAAACCTTTTTATTTTTAAAACGCGAAGTAGAAACTCACAATAGCGGGTACAAAAACTCAAATTCCAGATTTGATTCAAAATCATCGGAAAATAATAATGCTTCCTACCGGAAATCTGTTTCGGGATATAAAAATTCTAACACAATGCAAAAGGCATCCGCCTTTAAATTAACTGTTAGTAAATGTATATTTTGTGTTGATGCAGTAAATGATCACGATAGTAAAATGTGCAAATTAAATTTAGAGGACAAAAAATTGTCTTTACGCAAACAGGGAATCTGTTATTTATGTTTCAAAAGAGGTAAACATACAGCTAAAATTTGTTTATCGGGTCTCAAATGTGACACATGTTCAGGAAAACACAATACATTAATTTGCTATAAGCAAAAATCGGAAACTCCAACAACGGCTCAAATGAGAGATAAAAATCACATCGAACATACCCAAACAAATACTTCTGAGAACAGTGCTTACGAAAATGATAATTCTGTATTGTCTTACAAATGTCCTGTACAAAATCCGCTTGAGCATAATGAAATATATTTACAAACTTGCTTCGCAAGAATAACAAATAATTCTAATTTAAACTCTCTAAAGTGTGTCATATTATTTGACAATGCGTCTCAACGAAACTTTATGAATATTTCACTCGCGCGTGAATTAAAATTGCCGGTGATTAGAAAAGAAACTCTAATCATAAACCCGTTTTCTTGTGATCAACCCCATCAAAAAAAATATTCAGTTGTAAATTTCGAATTGCCTCATTTAAAAAACCACAAACAAAAAGTGTTATGTAGTGGCATTAGTCGTGAATCAGATATCGTTCACAAAGTTAAAAATAGTCGATGACGCATCAATTCGAAAAGTTTTGATTTCGAGTGAGGGGGAAGGAATTAATTTTTCTCAATTGCATTCGAAGGAGCCAGACATATTAATCGACGCAGGTTTATTTTGGAAACTGCAAAAAAATAAAAGGAAAATTAATCGTTCGTTGTTTGCGGTTAACGCAGCATTAGGATGGACGTTGTCAGGGAATAATAATTCAGCAAAAAATCCAGACAGCTTAATTACTGGCGCCTCCGTGTTAAAGATTGAATGTGGTAACTCTATTTGTTTACATGAAAACCATTCATGCATGAAAAAAAAATGAATCATCGGATTCTACGGCTAATGATCTGCAAAGGTTATGGTCGTTAGATTGTTTAGGAATAAATAATGATAAATTGATTTCTATTTCCGATCTGGAAATCTATAATAATAAATGGAAAGGTTTGTCTGTCTGTCTGTCTGTCTGTCTGTCTATCTGTCTGTCTGTCTGTCTGTCTGTCTGTTCTTTTATACGTTCAGCCCCTACTGAAAGCAGAAACACAAGAATTGACATACGGATGCTCTGGAGCCTTTCCGATGTTTTCCTCGAAACAGAATTTAAAAATCTTAATTAGTTTCGGAGATATTAATTAAAATGTTGACCCATGTCGATCGAACAATGACCAAAAATCCTTATTGCTTAAAAAGAGGCACTCTATCAGCATTCAGCAGACGATTTTAACGGCTGTCTCGAACGGAAACAAAACAGGTGCAAGTCATTAATGTCACATGATCTTTAACTGGGGTTAAAAATTGCAAATTTCAAAGTGCTTCAAATTTTCTTTTTCGTACACAACACTTAATATACAACCTTTTCAGCACAAAACCAACCTGCAGTTAAAATTTCATCAATTTTCATTAATAAACAAAGCAGTTACATTTTAATTGCAAAATAAATTTTATTATAACACGTAATCCATCTTTCAATAGACGATAGAAGTTTCCATAGCAACAAAATGCATTTGAAGGAACTAAAAAATACTTTTTCTTTTTCTTTTTACTTCCATTACCCGACTACCGTGGTATATATAGGTTTTCGGGAAATAAAAAATATTTATTTTTCTTTTTACTTCCATTAATAAAACTACCGTAGATAATGGAATTAAAGATTTCACGTGATTTACATGTTTTAGAATGTATTGAGTAGGTTTTCTTTTGTATCTGAGCTAAAATTTCGATATTTCAAATTCCAATTAAATTATCTATAATAATAAATGAAATTTTTAATACATCATTCGAAAGATATTTTAAAGTTGTTTTAAATTATCGAAAGTTTTCACCAGATTTACACGTTTTGAGGTCTCCTGAATTAGTTTTCTTTTGTATCTCAGCTACTAATTAAAATAATTTCATAAGTAATGCATCATTAGAAAGCTTTTTTGATTTGGAATCGAACAGTGGAATACAGAAATTTGTACCGCCAGATGGCGCTGTAATATTTTAAAATTTCAATATTTCATTATTTCAATTTCTAATTATGATTAAATTATTTTGAATACATCATTCGAAAGATATTTTAAAGTTCTTTTAAATTATCGAAAGTTTTCACCAGATTTACACGTTTTGAGGTTTCCTGAATCAGTTTTCTTTTATATCTCAGAAATTAATTTAAAAAATTTCATAAGTAATACATCATTTGAAAGCTTTGTTGACTTGATACACATTTTAAAGCACTTTCACATTATCGAAAATGGAATTCGAGATTTCACCCGATTTACACGTTTTGAGGTGTCCTGATTAGGTTTTCTTTTGTATCTCAGCTACTAATTAAAATATTTTAAAAGTAATACATCATTAGAAAGCTTTTTTGATTTGGAATCGAACAGTGGATTACAGAAATTTCTAACGCCAGATGGCGCTGTAATACATTCAAATTTCAATATTTCAATTTCTAATTATGATTAAATTATTTTTAATGCATCATTCGAAAGATATTTTAAAGTTATTTTATATTATCGACAGTTTTCACCAGATTTACACGTTTTGAGGCCTCCTGAATTAGATTTCTTTTGTATCTCAGCTACTAATTAAAATAATTTCGTAAGTAAAACATCATTAGAATGCTTTTCAAACAATGGAATACAGAAATTTGTACCGCCAGATGGCGCTGTAATATTTTAAAATTTCAATATTTCAATTTCTAATTATGATTAAATTATTTTTAATACAGCATTCGAAAGATATTTTAAAGTTCTTTTAAATTATCGAAAGTTTTCACCAGATTTACACGTTTTGAGGTGTCCTGATTAGGTTTTCTTTTGTATCTCATCTACTATTAAAAATAATTTCATGAGTAATACATCATTTGAAAGCTTTGTTGATCTGGAATGGAACAATAGATTACAGAAATTTCTACCGCCAGATGGCGCTGTAATATTTTTAAATATCAATATTTTATATTCTAATTATGATTAAATTATTTCTAATACATCATTCGAAATATATTTTAAAGGTCTTTTACATTATCGAAAGTGGAATTCGAGATTTCACCTGATTTATAATTTAAAGTGTGCTGATCAGGTTTTCTTTTGCATCTCAGCTAATTGAGTAAGACCGTTCGAAATTGGTATATGCAAGTTAATTAGGAGGGGCTGGAACGGTGGGGAAGGAATAGGCGCGCAGCGCGCATGGGTTTGGAACCCGGTGCGAGTTTTTACCCGATGATAAAAGATTTTTTTTAATTTTATTTTCTTAATAAAAGTTTGAGTTGAGAAGGAATATGCGTGTACAGCGCACGTATATCCTCAAACGTGCGCGCGCAGCGCGCATGGGTCTGCGCTGCCGAAGGCAGTGGCGTCCCGGTGTGAGTTTTTACCCGATGCTAAATGATATATTTTTTAATTCCTTTTCTTGAGAATGAAAGTTTATGAGTAATAACATGGAATTTTGAGAAGTCATTAAGGATGGTGAAGGAATACGTGCGCGCAGTGCACGGGTCTACGCTGCCGAAGGCAGTGGAGACCCGGTGCGACATTTTTCCTGATCAATTTTTTTTTCTTTTTTTATCACATGATAAAAATTAATGCAATTTTGAGAATTCATTAATTATTGTGATTCATTTAAAAATAGTGACCAGCGAAGCGGGCGTACCCTGCTAGTGAATAATAAATGGAAAGGTTTGTCTGTCTGTCTGTCTGTCTATCTGTCTGTCTGTCTGTCTGTCTGTCTGTCTGTCTGTTCTTTTATACGTTCAGCCCCTATTGAACGCAGAAGTACAAGAATTGACATACGTATGCTCTGGAGCCTTTCCGATGTTTTCCTCGAAACAGAATTTAAAAATCTTAATTAGTTTCGGAGATATTAATTAAAATGCTGACCCATATCGATCGCGAAAATGACCAAAAATCCCTATTGCTTAAAAAGAGGCATTCTATAGACACGTTAACTTGGCCCCCCCACCTTCGAGTTTTTAAATTTCAAATACATCAGGAATTAGCTCTCAATTAGCTCTAATTTGCTCTCTAATATTAGAATTTGCTCTGGGTATGGAATCGAGATATAACAAGTTTAAAGGTGGGGGGGCCAAGTTAACGCTAGCCCCCCCACATCCAAAATTTTAAATTTCAAGAAAGTCAGGAATTAGCTCTCAATTAGCTCTAATTTGCTCTCTAATATTAGAATTTGCTCCGGCTTTGTTAACGAGATATTTCAATTTAAAAGAAAGGAGGGGAAGGAAGGGGGGGAAAGCAAAATTGCAGATATCGAAATTTCAAATACGTCAAATTTTAGCTCTCAATTAGCTCTAATTTGCTGTCTAATATTAGAATTCTATCTGTGTAAGTTATCTAGATATATCAGTTTGTTTGTGGGGTGGGGGGGCTAAGTTAACGCTGGTACACCCGACTCCCTATTACAAATAAAAAAATTTCGGTAGTGCCAATATTTAGCTCTCAATTAGCTCTAATTTGCTCTCTAATATCAGAATTTGCTCCGGCTTCGTTAACGAGATATTTCAATTTAAAGGAAAGGGGGGAAGGAAGGGGGGAAAGCAAAATTACAGATATCGAAATTTTAAATATGCCAAATTTTAGCTCTCAATTAGCTCTAATTTGCTCTCTAATATTAGAATTCGCTCTGGGTTAGGTATCGAGATATATCATATTTTTGGTTTTGTGGGGGTGCTAAGTTAACGCTAGTACACCCGACTCCCTATCACATATAAAAAAATTTCGGTAGTGCCAATATTTAGCTCTCAATTAGCTCTAATTTGCTCTCTAATATCAGAATTTGCTCCGGCTTCGTTAGCGAGATATTTCAATTTGAAGGAAAGGGGGAAGGAAGGGGGGAAAGCAAAATTACAGATATCGAAATTTGAAATATGCCAAATTTTAGCTCTCAATTAGCTCTAATTTGCTCTCTAATATTAGAATTCGCTCTGGGTTAGATATCGAGATATATCATATTTTTGGTTTGGTGGGGGGGGGCTAAGTTGACGCTAGTACACCCGACTCCCTATCACAAATAAAAAAATTTCGGTAGTGCCAATATTTAGCTCTCAATTAGCTCTAATTTGCTCTCTAATATCAGAATTTGCTCCGGCTTCGATAACGAGATATTTCAATTTAAAGGAAAGGGGGGAAGGAAGGGGGGGAAAGCAAAATTGCAGATATCGAAATTTCAAATACGTCAAATTTTAGCTCTCAATTAGCTCTAATTTGCTGTCTAATATTAGAATTCTATCTGGGTAAGTTATCTAGATATATCAGTTTGTTTGTGGGGTGGGGGGGCTAAGTTAACGCTGGTACACCCGACTCCCTATTACAAATAAAAAAATTTCGGTAGTGCCAATATTTAGCTCTCAATTAGCTCTAATTTGCTCTCTAATATCAGAATTTGCTCCGGCTTCGTTAACGAGATATTTCAATTTAAAGGAAAGGGGGGAAGGAAGGGGGGAAAGCAAAATTACAGATATCGAAATTTTAAATATGCCAAATTTTAGCTCTCAATTAGCTCTAATTTGCTCTCTAATATTAGAATTCGCTCTGGGTTAGGTATCGAGATATATCATATTTTTGGTTTTGTGGGGGTGCTAAGTTAACGCTAGTACACCCGACTCCCTATCACATATAAAAAAATTTCGGTAGTGCCAATATTTAGCTCTCAATTAGCTCTAATTTGCTCTCTAATATCAGAATTTGCTCCGGCTTCGTTAACGAGATATTTCAATTTAAAGGAAAGGGGGGAAGGAAGGGGGGAAAGCAAAATTACAGATATCGAAATTTCAAATATGCCAAATTTTAGCTCTCAATTAGCTCTAATTTGCTCTCTAATATTAGAATTCGCTCTGGGTTAGGTATCGAGATATATCATATTTTTGGTTTGGTGGGGGGGCTAAGTTAACGCTAGTACACCCGACTCCCTATCACACCTAAAAAAATTTTGGTAGTGCCAATATTTAGCTCTCAATTAGCTCTAATTTGCTCTCTAATATCAGAATTTGCTCCGGCTTCGTTAGCGAGATATTTCAATTTGAAGGAAAGGGGGAAGGAAGGGGGGAAAGCAAAATTACAGATATCGAAATTTGAAATATGCCAAATTTTAGCTCTCAATTAGCTCTAATTTGCTCTCTAATATTAGAATTCGCTCTGGGTTAGATATCGAGATATATCATATTTTTGGTTTGGTGGGGGGGGGCTAAGTTGACGCTAGTACACCCGACTCCCTATCACAAATAAAAAAATTTCGGTAGTGCCAATATTTAGCTCTCAATTAGCTCTAATTTGCTCTCTAATATCAGAATTTGCTCCGGCTTCGATAACGAGATATTTCAATTTAAAGGAAAGGGGGGAAGGAAGGGGGAAAAGCAAAATTACAGATATCGGAATTTCAAATATGCCAAATTTTAGCTCTCAATTAGCTCTAATTTGCTCTCTAATATTAGAATTCGCTCTGGGTTACGTATCGAGATATATCATATTTTTGGTTTTGTGGGGGGGCTGTTAACGCTAGTACACCCGACTCCCTATCACATATAAAAAAATTTCGGTAGTGCCAATATTTAGTTATCAATTAGCTCTAATTTGCTCTCTAATATCAGAATTTGCTCCGGCTTCGTTAACGAGATATTTCAATTTAAAGGAAAGGGGTTAAGGAAGGGGGGAAAGCAAAATTACAGATATCGAAATTTCAAATATGCCAAATTTTAGCTCTTAATTAGCTCTAATTTGCTCTCTAATATTAGAATTCTATCTGGGTACGTTATCGAGATATATCAGTTTTTTTTTTTTTTTTTTTTTTTTGTGGGGTGGGGGTGAGGGCTAAGTTAACGCTGGTACACCCGACTCCCTATTACAAAAAAAAAAAAAAAAAAAAAAAAAAAAAGGAAAGAAAAATCGTAATGCTAATATTTAGTTCTCAATTAACTCTAATTTTCTGCTTAATATCAGAATATTCTCTAGCTTCGTTAACGAGATATTTCAATGTAAAAGAAAAGGAGATGGGGGGGGGGGAAATTGAAAATATCGAAAGTTCAAATGTGCCAAAAATTAGCTCTCAATTAGCTTTAATTTGCTGCATAATATTAGAATTCGCTCTGGCTTAGTTATAGAGATATATCAGTTTTATTGCGGGTTGAGGATAAATTGGGGGGGTGGGGGGGGGGACTTTACGCTAGTCCCACCGACGAAATTTCGAAAGTGCCAATATTTAGTTCTTAATTTGTTCTAATTTGTTTGCTAATGTTAGAATTTGCGCTGGCTTCGTTAACAAAATATTTTAATTTAAAGGAATGGGCGGAAAGCAAATTTGTAAATATGAAAGTTTGAAACATGCCAAAATTTAGCTCTTAAAAAACTAAATTAATAGTAATAAAATCTTTTAATTTTTTTTAAATATGCAATGATCAGTTGAGTGAAAAAGCCGAGAAAAAGCCGACAATGCGAAATTTTATTAATACCAATAAGGTTTTATATGCATTAATGTCTGCATAATTTTGCTAAACAAAAAAAAAAAAAAAAAAAAAAAAAAAAATCCGTATCTAATATTTAATGACTTATTAATCTGAGAAACAGCATAATGTTACAATCCATTAGTTATAGCATGATAAATTCGAAAATGAAATGTACTTTGCACAAATTCTTTTACATTTTAAACATTTTTGTCTTTTATATTCAATAATTTAATTTGTGATTTGAAAAAAAAAAAAAAAAAACATATAATAATAATTTTAAGATGAAAAAAAAAAAAAAAAACTTTTTATATTCTATGTTTTTAAATTTTCTGTTGAATCATATGAAATTGACACATTACCCGAATAATTACAAAAAGGCATTGTCATCGTGTTGTCAGTTATTAAAGTTTCCAGTGTCTAGCTAGTCGGAAAGTTAGCTAAAAATCGATTGCGAGATTTGTGCTGGACAAATAACAAAAAAGCGAGTTGAAAGCGATACAAAAAAAAAAAAAACGTTGGTTTTAATCTATATATATAAAAGAACACTTCCTGAGTGAGTGAGTGAGGGGGTGATCTATCAACGCCCAGACCAAACCCCTGGACCTAGAAGCATGAAATTTCGTGACAATGTTCTTTCTATGACGTAGGCATCCACTAAGAAGCGATTTTACAAAATTCGCCCCCCCAAGGGGGGGGGGAGGGGGCAAAACGTGATTTCACAAAATCCTTCATATCTCAAACGAAAAAACAGATATCCGTAAAATTTTTGCTTTAAAATATAGCTAATACAAATGTCTAAAATCCAATTTCTGGAATTTTCCAAATTCGGTCCCCAAGGGGGGCGGGGGGGCAAAACGTGATTTCACATGCGTAAAACGTGATTTCGCATAATCCTATATATCTCAAACAAAAAAATAGATATACGTGAAATTTTCGCCCTAAAATATAGCTAATGCAAATATCTAAAAACTAATTTTTGGAATTTTAGAAATTCAGCCCCCAGGTGGGGCAGCAGGGGGGGGGAGGGGCTAAGGGGCAAAAACAAATAGAAATACAGTTAGGGCGTTCAAAATTGGTACAGATAGGTTTTAGAGGCCTGGAAGTCGAATGAGGATATTTTCGATTGTGTAAAGTTATTAGGTGGGGCATGAAAGGGGTAGGGGAGAGGGGGGCAAAAAATAAAAATAGAGTTAGATCGTTCAAAATTGGTATATAGAGGTTTTCGATACCTACAAATCGATTGCGGATATTTTCGAAGTTGTAAAATTATTAGGAGGGGTGGGAAGGGGGTGGGCGGGAAGGGGGGTATGGGGCAAAAACAAATAGAAATGCAGTTAGGCAGTTAAAAATTTTTACAGATAGGTTTTCGAGGCCTGCAAGTCGAATGGGGATATTTTCGAAAGTGTAAAGTTATTAGGAGGTCCGGGAAGGTGTAGGGGGAGGGGGGGGGGCAAAAAAAATAAAAATAGAGTTAGATCGTTCAAAATTGGTATATAGAGGTTTTCGATACGTACAAATCGATTGCGGATATTTTCGAAGTTGTAAAATTATTAGGTGGGGCGGGAAGGGGGATGGAGCGGTAAGGGGGGCTATGGGCAAAAACAAATAGAAGTACAGTTAGGCCGTTCAAAATTGGTACAGATAGGTTTTCGAGGCCTGCAAGTCGAATGGGGATATTTTCGAAAGTGTAAAGTTATGAGGAGGGCCGGGAAGGTGGGGTTGGGGGGGGGCTGAGGGGCAAAAAAATAAAATAGAGTTAGGTCATTCAAAATTGGTACATAGAAGTTTCTGATACCTAAAAATCGACTGCGGATATTTTCGATTTTTTAAAATTATTGGGAGGGGCGGGAAGGGGGAGCAGAGGGGCAAAAAATAAAAATAGAGATATATCGTTCAAAACTGGTGCATAGAGATTTTTGATACTTACAAATCGATTGCAGATATTTTCGAATTTGTAAAATTATTAGGATAGACGGAAGGGGGGGCGAAGGGGGGAAATAATAGAAATAAGAGTTAGAGCATTTTGGGAATTTTTTCCGAAGGCAGTGAGAACCCAGTGCGACATTTTTCCCAATCAGATTTTGTTTCTCTTTTTTTCTTCACGTGATAAAAATTAATGCAATTTTGAAAATTCAGTTATTGTAGTGATTCTTTTAAAAATAGGGACCAGCGAAGCGGGCGATGCCTGCTAGTCTATACATATAAAAGAAGACTTCCTGAGTGAGGGGGTGATCTATCAACGCCCAGACCAAACCCCTGGACCTAGAAGCATGAAATTTTGTGACAATGTTCTTTCCATGACGTAGGCATCCACTAAGAAGCGATTTTACAAAATTCGCCCCCCAAGGGGGGGAGGGGGGGAAAAACGTGATTTCACAAAATCCTTCATATCTCAAACAAAAAAAACAGATATCCGTAAAATTTTTGCTTTAAAATATAGCTAACACAAATGTCTAAAAACTAATTTCTGGAATTTTCAAAATTCGGTCCCCAAGGGGGGCGGGGGGGCAAAACGTGATTTCACATGCGTAAAAACGTGATTTCGCATAATCCTATATATCTCAAACAAAAAAATACATATGCGTGAAATTTTTGCTCTAAAATATAGCTAATGCAAATATCTAAAAACCAATTTCTGGAATTTTAGAAATTCAGCCCCGAGGTGGGGCAGCAGGGGGGGGAGAGGGGGGGGGGGCAAAAAATAAAAAGAGAGTTAGATCGTTCAAAATTGGTATATAGAGGTTTTCGATACCTGCAAATCGATTTCGGATATTTTCAAATTTATAAAATTATTAGGAGGTGCGGGAAGGGGGGGGGCGGCAAGGGGGGGGGGCTATGGGGCAAAAACAAATAGAAATACAGGTAGGCCGTTCAAAATTGGTACAGTTAGGTTTTAGATGCCTGCAAGTCGAATGGGGATATTTTCGAAAGTGTAAAGTTATTAGGAGGGCCGGGAAAGGGGGAGGGGAGAGGGGGGGAGGGGGGCAAAAAAATAAAAATAGAGTTAGATCGTTCAAAACTGGTATATAGATGTTTTCGATACTTACAAATCGATTGCGGATACTTTCGAATTTTTAAAATTATTAGGTGGGGCGGTAAGGGGGGGGCTATGGTAAAAAACAAATAGAAATACAGTAAGGCCGTTCAAAATCGGTACAGATAGGTTTTAGAGGCCTGCAAGTCGAATGGGGATTTTTTTGAAAGTATAAAGTTATTAGGAGGGCTGGGAAATCAGGGGCAGAGGGGCAAAAAAAAAGAAAATAGAGTTAGATCATTCAAAATTGGTACATAGAGGTTTCCAATACCTACAATTCGATTGCGGATATTTTCGAATTTTTAAAATTATTGGGAGGGCGGGAAGGGGGGGGGAGGGAGTAGAGCGGTAAAAAAATAAAAATAGAGATATTTCGTTCAAAACTGGTGCATAGAGGTTTTTGATACTTACAAATCGATTGCGGATATTTCAAATTTGTAAAATTATTAGGATAGACAGGAGGGGGGGGGGCGAAGTGGGAAAATAATAGAAATAAGAGTTAGAGCATTTTGGGAATTTTTTCCGAAGGCAGTGAGAACCCGGTGCGACATTTTTCCTACTCAGATTTTGTTTCTCTTTTTTTTCATGTGATAAAAATTAATGCAATTTTGAGAATTCATTATAGTGATTCATTTAAAAATAGGGACCAGCGAAGTGGGCGTTGCCTGCTAGTAATCTATATATATAAAAGAAGACTTCCTGAGTGAGGGGGTGATCTATCAACGCCCAGACCAAACCCCTGGACCTAGAAGCATGAAATTTTGTGACAATGTTCTTTCCATGACGTAGGTATCCACTAAGAAGCGATTTTACAAAATTCGCCCCCCAAGGGGGGGAGGGGGGGAAAAACGTGATTTCACAAAATCCTTCATATCTCAAACAAAAAAAAACAGATATCCGTAAAATTTTTGCTTTAAAATATAGCTAACACAAATGTCTAAAAACCAATTTCTGGAATTTTCAAAATTCGGTCCCCAAGGGGGGCGGGGGGGCAAAACGTGATTTCACATGCGTAAAAACGTGATTTCGCTTAATCCTATATATCTCAAACAAAAAAATAGATATGCGTGAAATTTTTGCTCTAAAATATAGCTAATGCAAATATCTAAAAACCAATTTGTGGAATTTTAGAAATTCAGCCCCGAGGTGGGGCAGCAGGGGGGGGAGAGGGGGGGGCAAAAAATAAAAAGAGAGTTAGATCGTTCAAAATTGGTATATAGAGGTTTTCGATATCTACAAATCGATTTCGGATATTTTCGAATTTATAAAATTATTAGGAGGTGCGGGAAGGGGGGGGGCGGCAAGGGGGGGCTATGGGGCAAAAACAAATAGAAATACAGTTAGGCCGTTCAAAATTGGTACAGTTAGGTTTTAGATGCCTGCAAGTCGAATGGGGATATTTTCGAAAGTGTAAAGTTATTAGGAGGGCCGGGAAAGGGGGAGGGGAGAGGGGCAAAAAAATAAAAATAGAGTTAGATCGCTCAAAATTGGTATATAGATGTTTTCGATACTTACAAATCGATTGCGGATACTTTCGAATTTTTAAAATTATTAGGTGGGGCGGGAAGGGGGGGGCGGTAAGGGAGGGGCTATGGTCAAAAACAAATAGAAATACAGTTAGGCCGTTCAAAATTGGTACAGTTAGGTTTTAGATGCCTGCAAGTCGAATGGGGATATTTTCGAATTTATAAAATTATTAGGAGGTGCGGGAAGGGGGGGGGCGGCAAGGGGGGGCTATGGGGCAAAAACAAATAGAAATACAGTTAGGCCGTTCAAAATTGGTACAGTTAGGTTTTAGATGCCTGCAAGTCGAATGGGGATATTTTCGAAAGTGTAAAGTTATTAGGAGGGCCGGGAAAGGGGGAGGGGAGAGGGGGGGAGAGGGGCAAAAAAATAAAAATAGAGTTAGATCGCTCAAAATTGGTATATAGATGTTTTCGATACTTACAAATCGATTGCGGATACTTTCGAATTTTTAAAATTAATAGGTGGGGCGGGAAGGGGGGGGGCGGGAAGGGAGGGGCTATTGTCAAAAACAAATAGAAATACAGTTAGGCCGTTCAAAATTGGTACAGTTAGGTTTTAGATGCCTGCAAGTCGAATGGGGATATTTTCGAATTTATAAAATTATTAGGAGGTGCGGGAAGGGGGGGGGCGGCAAGGGGGGGCTATGGGGCAAAAACAAATAGAAATACATTTAGGCCGTTCAAAATTGGTACAGTTAGGTTTTAGATGCCTGCAAGTCGAATGGGGATATTTTCGAAAGTGTAAAGTTATTAGGAGGGCCGGGAAAGGGGGAGGGGAGAGGGGGGGGGAGAGGGGCAAAAAAATAAAAATAGAGTTAGATCGCTCAAAATTGGTATATAGATGTTTTCGATACTTACAAATCGATTGCGGATACTTTCGAATTTTTAAAGTTATTAGGAGGGCCGGGAAGGGGGGGCAGAGGGGCAAAAAAAAAGAAAATAGAGTTAGATCATTCAAAATTGGTACATAGAGGTTTCCAATACCTACAATTCGATTGCGGATATTTTCGAGTTTTTAAAATTATTGGGAGGGCGGGAAGGGGGGGGGAGTAGAGCGGTAAAAAAATAAAAATAGAGATATATCGTTCAAAACTGGTGCATAGAGGTTTTTGATACTTACAAATCGATTGCGGATATTTCAAATATGTAAAATTATTAGGATAGACAGGAGGGGGGGGGGGCGAAGTGGGAAAATAATAGAAATAAGAGTTAGAGCATTTTGGGAATTTTTTCCGAAGGCAGTGAGAACCCGGTGCGACATTTTTCCTACTCAGATTTTGTTTCTCTTTTTTTTCATGTGATAAAAATTAATGCAATTTTGAGAATTCATTATAGTGATTCATTTAAAAATAGGGACCAGCGAAGCGGGCGTTGCCTGCTAGTAAAATAATAATCCTTTAAGAACAACATATATTAATATGATAAACTACATTAGCACTTTACCAATGCGTAAAAATTTTTTTAAGTTATAATGATGTCAATTTTTGTGAGATGCCTAATTTAACTTTTTATAAATTTTTAACGTTTATGTTCAGTTAAACATTTTTTTTTTTTTTTTTTTTGGCAACAATTAAATTTTAGTTAATATTTGAATGGCTAATTTTAAAGCAAGTAGGAGAATATTATTTTCATATTTTAATTAATGAAAAGAAAACTTATAAAAAATTCGAAAATCGGGCTTCGTGGTATTGCGTTGTCATCGTGTTCTGAGCTATTCTAAAAGTTTTAAATGTCTAGATAATCGGGAAGTTATTTAAAAATCAATTGCAAGATTTGTACTGGACAAACAAACAAGAAAGCGAGTTAATAAAAACATGCAAAAAAAGAATCATTAATTTTGTTAGACTTTTTGTTAGCTTACCTTCCCTGTCATAAACCTTCTGCCGAATCCGGGTTAAAAACGGTAAAAGGGGAAAATAAATTAGAAATATCAGTCCTACCATTACAAGTCCAGTACCAAATGAAAGCTGCCATTTTTTTTAATCCAGGGGCGGAAACAGTTTTTCTACACGACAATTAGATTTTTAAAAATTAACTAAAGTATGAAATTTAAGTGGCAGCACTTCATTTTAATCTTTTCATACTTTTTAGTGCTAATCACGCAAATAGAAAAAAATTTTAATTTTTTTTTTTTTTTTTTTTTTTTTTTTTTAATTTTATTTATTTTATAAATGAAACCTTTAAAAACCAAATCCATATAAATCGCTCAAAAACTTGCTTCAGGTCCCAGCTGCCTTCGGTTGCGTTTTCTTCACCCACAATATTTCGAGCAATTGATAGGAATCCCACTCCAAATGTAATACTACTTATAAAATTTAATTTCCTGTCCAAAAAAAAAAAAAAAAAAAAAAACGATCTATTAGCAAACGCACGGTATTTTATAGAGTATTCAATTAAGGAACAGCAGAATCTTCAGTTTTTCACCTCGCAGTGTGAAAGGTGAATCATTGGTGAAGGTTAAAGCAGTGTGTCACTTCGAATTGATTCCTAATTAAAAGTATTAAAATTCAGTTTCGAGGTGCGCTTATAGACGTTGCAGACGGTATCGTGCTGTAGAATTTTCTGGAGACATTTGACAGAGGGAAAGGCAGACTCTATTACGGTTTTATTAAAAATCTATTAGAATAAAGTAAATATGCATTTACATTAGAGAACAGCGATACTATAGGACCTCGTTGGCGAACTTGCCATTGCTTATGCAATAGTGTCGTGACAGCTATATTTTTACTTCCATTACCCATCTACCGTAGATAATGGAAGTATTGTATTCGGTCCAAAAATTCGGTATCAAGTTTTCACCTGATTTATACGTTTTAAAGTCTTCTGAGTAAAAACATGCACTTTTTGGAAACTGGACAGTGTGTGTGTGAAAAGGGGGGGGGGGGAATCTTCTGGCTATCATATCTCCGATAAAGATAGAACTACGAAACTTCAGAATTGAGGCAGGTCTGGTGTACAGATGATTTTTCCAAATTTTGGTGAAAATTGGAAAATCGGAAGTGGAACATAGGAAACCGGAAGTGGGATCGCAAGTCCGTATCTAAGAAACGGCTCTGACGATTTTCTTCAAAGTTGCTACATAAACACTGTATTAAATGCCTTTTCCAATGATTAGTTGGTCTGTCCAGGAAAATTAATAGACGTCCTGTATAAATAACTCAATTTCAGGTTTCGCAACGGCTGTCTTTAAAAACGGCTGTTCGGATTTTTTTCAAATTTACCATATTAACTCCCTTTTAAATATCCTTCTGTATGTAATTATTGTTTCTATTTAATAATTGAGTATTCCAATTTTTGGTAAATGTTGGTACCTCAAAAAAGGCTCTACCGATTTTCTTTAAAATTATTACTTAAATCCGTTTTAGGTATCCTTTCTCATGTAAAACGTGGCTATTACAAGAAAATTAACAGTCTTACTAATTAGGTAGATCCGTTTTAGATTTCAGAAATTGGTGTTTCAAAAAATAACTACAATTTTTGCTTTCTTATTTTATTACCATGTTTTTATTTAATTTCGATTCTTGTTTGATTGTTTGTTTGTCCGGTACAAATCATGCAATCTATTTTTAACTAATTTCCCTTCTAGCTAGACATTTGAAACTTTCACAGTAGCTCAGAACCCGGTGACAACACAATACTTCGAAGTCAGATTTTCGAATATTTTATTAGTTTTCTTTTAATTAATTAAAGTAGTAAAATAGTAACCTCCTGATAGCATATAAATAAGCATTAAAATATTAGCTATAATTTAATTGTTGCCAAAAAAATTACGAGTTCATTTCCTTTCGACATAAAAATAAATACATTTAATTAAACGTGAACGTTAAAAAATTGTAAAAAAAAAAGGTTAAATTATGCATCTTACAAAAATTGACGTCATTATCGCTTTAAAAATTTTATTTGCTGTAAAATTGATAAAAGTTTAATTTTAAATTTCAAAACAGTAGAAAAAAAATCTCTAACTTCCATTTTCGAATGTAAGCATAAACATTTCATTTCAAAGGGTTATATTTACACAATAAATATCCAACTAATATACTAATTAAAAGGGAAATGATATATATTGAATCATAATTTGAAGTCAAATTTGTTTTCAAATGTCTAAATAAAGTGTCTGATATAAGATATTAATATATTGCAGCGGAATATTTGATAGCTGTCGTCCTTGGCAGAAAAAAAAAATATCGCCAAATTATTTGGCGAACATATTTAGTTCCTTTCAAAAATCATGGATATTTCACCAACGTATATTAAGAGAGCAATCAATAATATGAAACAATATATCGTAGAATGCATATTACAAAAATATACATCTGCTATGTATATTTTCGTATTACGATTTTGATCGCCAAATACAAAATTCGCCAAGGACGACACAATTTTGAAATTTAAAATTAAAAGCTTATCAATTTTAAAGCAAAAGTAACTCAATCTAACACATGTACACAATAACTTCTATATAACTTTATCCAAATATGGGGGTTAAAATCAGGAAATAATTTTTCTTAATTTTTAATAATGTTTTACAAAAAATCAAATGGATAATTAACATAGGAAATCTTTTTATTTGGCCCCACTGATGGTTAGTGACGTCACACTTCGCTTGCGTATAGCTATGATTCAACTATTCAGCAGAAAATTTAAAAACATGGTATATAAAAAGTTTTTTTTTAATCTTATAACTATTTGTCTTGTTTTTACTCACTATGTATACTATATTTTATATGTATTTAGATGTGTATAAAGTTTCTCTTACCGGAAAATTTTTTGGTGTCGACTTCGTTAGGTCAATTTTATGTCCTCTGGTCACATTATTTAAAAAAAAATGAATATAATACGTTTAATAGTAGATAAAAAAAAGTCGTGTGATTGTTTCACCCCAGATTTTTCCATCGCCAAAATGCCAAAAATTATTAAAACTCACCGACAAATTTCTAGACTAAAGTTGTGACCAGATTACTTTTTGAAGGATTAAATATATATATATATTGTTGCGTACTTGGGTGTTAGTGAGTTGTCCAAGAATGAAAAGCGAATCTTGCAAAAGCTGGAAACTTTATTTACAAAAAATTCCAGAAGAATACAGGCCTACAAAATAGGTATCAACTGCACTTTCACCAGTAAACACAGCTTAGATGACAGCTGTCAACAACAAATTCACAGTACGAATTGTATTAGAGCAACACACAGCGAGGCATTAATACAAAGAGACTCAGAGCTCATTCAGTAGCAATGATAGTAGTTGGCGAAACTCAACTCAGACTGACTGATTTCGCGCATTGGGCTTCATTTTATACCCCTGTATCAAACCCAGTATGTTCTGGTAACTCGTAGAATATTGCAGCTAGACCTTCCATATTTGGTATATCAATAAAAAGGATTTTGTCACCGAAGTCGCCAAAAAAATCGCCAAGAAAGAAAAAATCTCCACATTTGGCGCCAAATCCATTTACTGCCTTATTGGAGTTTTTTAATGCGTTTTTAAGGGAAAGTTAGCAATCAACGAGAAAAAGAGCTAGAAATGCAGAATTTACATAAAGATAACTACGAATTATTTACAAATTCGTAACGCTGCCCCCCTCTCAAGGACTGTACATCCCGGGAAGTACAACCGTTGGTCAGAAGGTGAAACTAAACAATCTAAAATACAAAAACTAAGTTGCATATAACAATAAAATATTAATACAAATTTCAAAATTAAGTGAGAAATATTTACAAAATTTACAAATAAGTACAAATATTTATATACAATTAGTTACATTACACATATAACAAATTTAACAAATATTTACATTTCAAATTTCAACATTACCGTTAGCTGTGGTATGTGGCTAACCGATCAAAATGAACCACCTTCGGTTTTGAGGAATGTGTTTCAGCAATTCTCACCGCGACATCATTCAGTCATTTTATGACTGTGTAGGGACCGTCCCAGTTACACTGTAGCTTGAGAGTGAGTCCTTTGCGTCGAATAGGGTTCCACAACCAAACTTTGTCTCCTTCCCCTAATTTTCGTTGTGTAGCCTTTAGATCATACCTTGTCTTCATTTTCTCCGTTGCCATGTTAATCCGCTACCAAGTAAACTTGTGTACGTCTTCAAATCGTGCCTGAAGATCTTGGATGTACTCTTTGGGTGATGAAGGCGCATCTGGTGGAAAACCAAACAGGAGATCACATGGGAGACGAAGTTCGCGTCCAAACAGCATCTGAGCTGAAGTATAGCCAGTGGCTTCATGGACTGCACTTCGATCAGCAGAAACAACGGCAACTTCAAGTCCTAATCTTGCTGTTTCTTTGATACTAGAAGAGAGAGGTTATTCAGGATGCTTCGGTTAAACCTCTGATCGTGCCGTCCAACTGGAGATGTAGGGGTGTTTTCTGAGTTTTGCCTAAGCCGAGTAATTGATACAGTCCTTTGAAAACAGCAAAGGTAAAGTTCGTACCTTGGTTGGTATGAAGTTGTAGGGGCGTGCCGTACCTTGATACCCATTGCTGCACTAGATACTCTGCAACTGTGCATGCCTCTTGATCGGGAATGGGATACGCCTCAGGCCACTTGGTGAAATAGTCCATTACGACGAGGATGCACGTATTTCCTCTGGAGGTCTGTGTTAGAGGACCCAAGATGTCGAGTGCAATCCGTTGAAATGGTGCTCCTACGTTATATCATTGTAGTCTTCCTCGGCTTCGTTTCTTTGGGCCTTTATATGCTGCACAAGCATCACAGGATTTACAACATTTCTCCAAGTCCTCGCTTGCCTTGCACCAGTAGAAGCGTTCTCCTCGAACTTTCTGTAGAGTCTTCATCACCCCGAAATGGCCACCGGTAGGGCTACTATGCTAGAACACCTGAATCTTCGTTATTGGTAATAAAGTCTGACATCTGAAACTCCTTCCATCGTCAGATTCCCATTTTCTGTATAGTTCGCCATTTCTAATATAAAGTGAGTCCCAGAGTGCCCAATAAGTTTTTGTAATGGGGCTAAATGTGGAAATGTCCTTCCAGGTAGGTCTGTTGCTGGTCGTCTACTTCAATTGTAATATTGTCTTTATGTCAGGATCATCCAACTGCACTTCTCTAAGTTCCTGGTCACTCCAGTGGTCCAGTTTTGATAGTGTTGAGACTGTAGCTTGGCGAGCAACCGGATTTATCTGCTGGTATTTCTCTTCGGCTTGCAGCTTTCGATCAGGGCTTCCGTGACAAGGCATGTGCATTACTATGTAGAATCCCTTTACGATGGCGTATCTTGAAGTCATATTTCTGGAGGCGTATCTACCTGGTAATTTGGCCTTCCTGTTTCTTGAAATTAAGCAACCACTTTAACCCTGCTGCTGTGTTCATTACGAATGAACAAAATGGACATTCACTTTTAAATGTACGAAATGGAATTTAAACGAGACCAAAGGTTGTTAATTTCAATATATAACCGTACTTTTTATTCCTATTTTTGAATTAAATTTATATGACACTTTATATAATCTTTTTACGGAGTGTAGTTTACATAAATACAAAATTTCATGTATGTCAATGCTGGGTCGAAATGGACCCGAACACAGCAGCAGGGTTAAAGATTCGTGGTCTGGTCAGTCCGGAGCAGGAAGCTTCTGCTATAGAGGTAATGGTGCAAGCTTTTACTATGGCGTGTAGTTATTTCCTGGTGGTACAGTAGTATCGCTCTGGTTTAGACAGGCATTTACTCCAATAGGCAATGAAGCATTCTTGGCCATCAACTTCTTGCGACAGAATAGCATCGACACTTTCATGGCTTGCATCAGTATCATGTATGAACTGTTTGTCTGGCTGTGGATACGTCAAAATAGGCGATGATGTTAAGGTCTCTTTAAGTCTCTTGAACGCTTTTTCACATTCCTCTGTCCACAGGAACCTCAGTTTATCTTCCGTCAGCTTGTGGTGTGTGGTCTGGCAAAACTCGAGAAACCCTTTATGAACTTCCAGTAGTATGTACATAACCCCAGGAAACTTCGTAGTTGATGGACGTTTTCAGGGTGACTCCAGTCCTTGATTGCATAGATCTTCTCGAAATCAGTTCTCACATCTTCAGCAGAGATGATATGGCCGAAATAACTTACTTCACGACGGAACAAGTTGCACTTGCTAAGAATCAATTTGAGGTTATCCATTTTGAGTTTTTCCAAAACCTTATGGATCTTTCTTAGATGATCTTCAAAGGTATTCCCCACAATGATAATATCATCCAAGTACACCAGACAGACTTCATAGGAAAGTCCTTTTAACACTGTCTCCATCAGGCGCTCGAAAGTTGCAGGAGCATTACATAATCCAAATGGCTTAACTTTGAATTGCCATAATCCTTGTCCCGTAGTGAATGCAGTCTTTTAACGGTCATCAGGATGTAACTCTACTTGCCAATAACCGCTCTTCAGATCCAACGTCGAGAACCATTCATTGCCAGCAAGTGTGTCCAATGTGTCGTTAATTCTAGGAAGAGAGTAACTATCTTTCTTCGTGATGTCATTCAAACGACGATAATCCACCCAGAATCTTCTTGTTGAACCATCCTTTTTTCGCACAAGAACTATAGCTCAAGGACTCGTTGCTAGTTCAATGATATCATTATGCTGCATCTCATTTAAAAGCTCAGCCATCTCTTCCTGCTTAGCAAATGGAAGTCTTCTTGGGTATTGCTTAATTGGAGAATGATTTCCTGTGTCAACTCTGTGCTGGGTGATGTTCGTTCTCCTGACGTCTTCAGATGTTCAAACAGTCTCTGAATTCATAGAGTAGCTTCTCCGCAGTGCGTCTCTGTTCGATTCCTAACTCTGCATTCTTGAGTAATTCCGTTGTTGAAAACTCAGAAGACTTGGACTCAGTTGATTGCGTGTGCCGGTTAATGCATGTAACAGTAGTGCAAGTTGCTAGCACCTCATCCTTCTTCACGGTCCTTACTTTATCGTTTATGTTGGCGACTCTCACAGGAATAATGTTTTTTGTAAGGTCAAGCAGAGATGAAGCCACCAGAACTCCTCTTGGGCTATCGTCAGGATTCGGGTATTCTTTCTGTCCATAGCAGAAGTATTGCTCTTTAGGTGTCCCGGAAACTATGGTCTCGCTGTGTGAAGGGACGGAGATTTCGGACTTTGTTGTTATCTGGCAGATTTCTTGAATGTCTGGATTTTTTTTGTTAAACACAGCTATGTCTTCTGAATGTGAATGGGCCGCGGTAGCACAGTCGGTAGAGCGCCGGACTCGTAATTGGAAGATTGCGGGTTCGGTACTCGAGCTGGCCAAAGACCGTCGTTTACACTAATGGTGGCTGGTGCACGTAAGATCTGTCGTGGCCGCAAAATCCTCCATGTTCCCATCAAAATTATACCTCTGGTGATTACCGAAGCGGGGGAGCTATCCTCTCCGTGTAGGATCAAAATTGTGATGGCATGTGTCCATACCACCTCAAGGGTCCCAGACCGTCGCCAATTGCCCACTGCGCAGCACTAGTGTGACATAAAACCCAATCAACCAACCAACCATCTGAATGTGAATGCAGTTCATTATTTTTAAAATCGAATTAAAAATTATACTTTCTTAGGAAATCAAGTCCAAGGAATAGAGGATCTCCTATGTCAGCTACATAGGCCATATGATGGTAACTGGCATTTCCAAATGTGAATTTCAGAAGATTACAGATCTGGACACCGTGTATCTATTAAGGTTATCATTAATTAATGGGCTAAATAACGAAAAGCTAACATACAAATAAATAATTAGAATGCATTTTCAAAACAAGCAATATAACCGCTATTATTATTGCATACTACAGTCGGGTAATACAATTTAGACAGTGACAGAGTTCAGTTGTAGCTTGTCAATTAAAAGAGTTGATTTGTAACTTACCATAACAGTATCAACTTCAGTTTCACCAGAAAATACAGCTTAAATTTCAAATAACAGCTGGCAAGTACAAACAGTAGCATAGCATTAACACACAGCAATTGGCTGCATTCAACAAGACTCAGTTAGGAGCACCTTCCAGTAAGGTAGTTGGCGTGAAATCTGTCTGAAGGCCGAAATCCGAATACTTTATAATATACTCTTCTATTAATCCAGAATTTACCCAATTTACTCGTAGAATATTCAAGTTAGAGTTTGGATAATTGGTATATCGATAGCAAAGATTTAGTCGGCAAAAAAAAAAAAAAAAAAAAAAAAAAAAGCCAAGAGCAAAAAAGGAGGCAAATTTGGCGCCAAAGCAATTATCTGCTTTGGTGAAGATTTTTAGCGTGTTTTTAACGGGAAATGACCATTTTTAATGCGAAAACAAACTAAAAATGCCGAAAATTAATATTTGGTAACATGACTAAGCCTCTTAAAATGAATTTACACAAAAAATAACTATTATTACCAGTGTTGCCAGATCTGGTGGATTTTTTATTCAATAATCACGAATAATTTTTAATTGTAACGCTTGCCTAATCACTTCGAAGATTGACAGTCTATTATGTATATCAAATATCACATCTCAAAGTTATAGATGATTATTGAATAAAAAATCTGTCAGATCTGGCAACACTGACTATTATTAACAAATTCGTAACAATATGTGTATGTTGCATGATCGGGGGTTCATGAGTTGTCTGTGTATGAAAGGCGGATATTCCAGAGATTTAAAAGTTTATTTACAGAAGTTTCCAGAAACTTATGCCTGTAAACCAAGTATCAGTTTCAGTTTCGTCAGAAAGCCTAGCTTAAATAACAGCTGACAACATAAAATTCGCAGTATGAATTATTCTGTAGCGGTAGTGGAGCCATTTTCGGGTAGATTATGCTAACTTACAAATGGACAACGGGTTAATCTTTTGTCCAAAGGTACGACGCAGGATTTCTATCACGATAGTCCCATGTTCAAATACAACCTATCGCCACACGCACTTTCTGTATTGGTGACCCGGACGTGCGAATAAACGACACAACTAAGTTTCATCTCAGACAACAGATGGCAGTATCAGACACTGTGAAACGCTCACAGCATAAAGCATGTCACACCGCACATCAACTTTACACGCGGACATCTGACAGCATAATCTGGCCACAGCTACCGTCCAAACGAGTGACATCGCTCGTACGATTTCGTACTCACTAGGGAGGGGAGTACTGTAGCGGCGCCATTCTCGGGTAGATTATCCTAACTTACCGATGGACAACGGGTTAACCTTTTGCCCAAAGGCACGACGCAGGATTTCTATCACGATAGTCCCAGGTTCAGATACAACCTATCGCCACATGCACTTCTGAAGTACCATCGCGTTAACACAAAGCAACAGACTGTAAACAAACAGCAAAAATGGTCTCAGTTAGAAGCTCTTTGAAATAAGCTGAGTCGGGGACGAATTTGGGGACTTTTTTTTAGCGACCTTCACGAGAAAACTTTAATTATCGATTATCTAAGCTGTAACTGGACTATTCTGCTAGATATTGGAGAAGGATATAACTAAATGAAGGTATAAATATATAAAAGGATCACGTTCCGACCATTTAGTCAGTTTTTCGCCAATATATCGCGGTATAAAGATCTCTGCTTTACAAAGCCTCTGCTATCGATTACAGCTCATTTGCTATGTGTTTTGCTTCTGTTACCGTATATGCTATGATTCTTAAGTTGTCAGCTGTTATTTTAGCTGTGTTTTCTAGTAAAATTGAAGCTTATATTTGTTTAACAGTCCTGAAATCTTCTGGAATATTCTGTAAATAAATTTTTAAGCCTGTGGAAAACCTGTTCATTCACCGACAATTCACGAACCCCGAGTTCGCAACAATTCTGGTGTCAGAAGTGGGATTGTCTGCTGACTGATCAAAACTCGATATATGGAACAGGAAATGAAGAAACTTCTGGAAAGGTAGTTCGCCCAAATGAGCGGATTAAAACCAGATTGACGAAAGAAATGTGTGCAGGACAAGAAAAGATGAAAACTGGATTCCATTCAAGAAAAAGTGGGAGCTGCTCAGGAATAAGTGATATCCGTCAAAGAAGAATAAGAAAATAAATTGTGGAAAAATAAATTGGGAAAGAAGTTAAAGTTATGAAGATAAAAGATAAGAATAGAAGGATGTATTGAAGAGAAAATAGAAGAAAACTTTTATCAAGAGCTGAAAAGAAGATTTTCAAAAACAGATAGCAAACTTTAAAAAACAGATGTAGAATTTTTGAGGAAAATGGAAGAAGAATGCAACAAAGAATTGATAGGAAAACATGATAAGAAATTTCAAGAATGTTTAGGTGATGAAGTGCAAAAGAAGATCCGGAATCTGGAAGGAAAGTTAGCATCCATGACCCAGGAAGATGAAAAGAGATATAAAAGAATACAGAATCAAGAATCAATTAAGCTATCCATCTATGATGGCAGATCAACTTGGCAAGTATATAAGACAGAGTCTACCATCGTAGCTGAAGCTAACACCTGGGACACAACTGCCAAGAAAGTTTATTTAGCAGCAGTGTTACGGGACGATGCAGTCGACATACTAGAAACTATTTCGAAGGAAGAACGGTATAACTTCGAGACCCTGTCCAGAGCACTGGAGCTGCGTTTTGGAGGAAAATGTGTGACGTAGACGCAACGTCGAGTTGAGGAAATAAAGGTCGTCGAAGGAAGTCAGTATTGAAGGTGATAGCGTCGATTTCGGATTAAAATGTTGGTTGAGGATGCAAAAGACTAGCTGGATCCAGCATAGTTTGGCGACGTTAAAGGTGAAATTGCTAGATTGAAGGTGTCGAGCAGAGGGAATTTTAGGTAAGCATGGAATGTCTAGTTATTGGAACGTAGTTAGATAAATTGAAATTAGGATCTACGTAGATTGTGAAAGATGATTGAATATGGTTAACTTTAAAGAAGTAGCTGCGGGAAATGAAGTAAATGGTGTTGTATATTTTGCAGAAGTTTAAATAGTGTGATAGTTACGTCGTG
Organism: Salticus scenicus; assembly: GCA_963930645.1. Classification (NCBI taxonomy): domain Eukaryota; kingdom Metazoa; phylum Arthropoda; class Arachnida; order Araneae; family Salticidae; genus Salticus; species Salticus scenicus. The sequence continues at coordinate 325,043,546 of OZ005652.1, forward strand.
AAATGTGGTGTATGGTGAGTAGAGCTCCTCCAATACAACCTGGCTCATCAGGCATTTTGTTTCCCACTCAGTGATTGTTGCCCATCCGAATTCCCGAGTTGCGCGGTCTGAATTTCAAGTGTTATCAAATCACATAAAATGGAGGTTTTGCAGCCGAAAATTGCTCAAATCATACCAGAACTGCTTTAAGAACGTTTAGATTTCCAACAGATGAAGAAAGGCAAAAGAAATGGGCTATTAATTGTCCAAAAGAAAATTGTACGCTGAGCTTTCAATCACAAATATAAAGTGTAATTATGATATGTTTTCTTGCATTTTTTGTATCAATTATTTCTTTTTATTGCTGTTCGATTATCTAAATATTGTATTTTACAACCTACACTACTTTTCAACGTATATAAATATTTAAAATTAACTAATTTAATAGCAACAGTGATGGCTACTTTTTACAAAGGTTATAAGAAAATTTCGCCAAACTTATCAAGTACAAACAATCATTCGCTCTTCTGTTTAGGCAAACTCGCCATTTTAGGCGATGAAGACGCTGAGTAATCCGTCTGTAACTAAACGTCGCCAAGCTATATTTCCGCTGGGCAACGATGATCAGCTGTGAGTCAGCTCGTATTATAGGAGTCTTAATGATGAGTAGAGTCTCTTTGTAGCGGAAAATCCCTATGGAGCTAAATGAGTTTGGCGAGAATTCACGCTTGGCGTTATGCGCATAGCAGCCAAAAGCATCTTTTAGAGTTTGCTCTTATTGTTTTTGTTATTTCTGTTTATTTTGCTCTTAGTTTAATTTTAATATTTTATTTTGATTATTTAATTTTAAAATGCATTTTTTCATGTACACGAAGCGTACAGACGTGCGTATTACTAATTGCAACAATATGTAATTTCATGCATATTGTTGCATTTTGAGATAGGGGTATTCTGTGATTTTTTTTAGCTTTCACGTACGCGAAGAGTACAGACGTGTGTATTACTGATTGCTGCAATATGTAATTTCATGCATTTTGAGATAGAAGTATTTTTTTAATGTATGCGAAGTGTACAGACGTGCGTATTACTAATTGCTGCAGTATGTAATTTCATGCATATTTGATATTCATGCATTTTAAAATAGGGGTATTCCGTGATTTTTTTTCTTTGTTTTCATATACGCGAAGCGTACAGACGTGCGTATTGCTAATTGCTGCAATATGTAATTTCATGCATTTTTGAGATAGGGGGTATTCCGTGATTTTTTTTTTTTCATGTACGCAAAACGTTCATGTACACTAGTTTTCATGCATACTAGTCTAATGCTTTGTCTGACTGGTTCCCTCATCAGATATGTAAAGGACACTGAATGAGGGTTTGGAGGTCAGCTAACGGCAAATTGGATTTTTTTTTTTTTAATATGGTAAATAATGTACAGGGTCATTATAAAAAAACTACCCCGATATATGAGACCATAGCTACCATACCGTTCCGAAAAACTGAATAAAAATTTGGTAGAAGGTATTTTAGGGTATGCGCTCAAGAATTATATAAAAAACAGCAGTTAAATTCTAACAGTTACGTTTACAGTGACAAAATTTCGAAAATTTAAAATGGCAACACCATTTTTTTTATTGGAATGGGACCTCCATAGCAAAAAAACCATAAATAGTGTTGGAACGGTACCTCTAGCATGAAAATCACCACTAAGAAAAAAAGAGAAAACAGCTGTGACTTTCATTTTCTTAATGACATCAAATTTCACGCTGTGTCTTCGTCTCTCACTAAAGTCTACTGATTCTACTTCGGAACGAGAAGAAGAGACCATGGTGCAGCGTCTAGAATAAACAGTGTGGAAAGCGGCAAATAAAATTGTACTAAAAAAATTAAGCCTGCCACCAGATGTCATTGTAATCGAAGCTAGGGTCACGACAACAAAACCGAAACTCCCTATTGGTTAATTATATGCTTAGATCACGTGATTAAACTGTCGAAACTGGGAAAAGCCAATCAGGTCTTCGATTTGAGCAATAGCTTCGATCACAGCGACATCTGGGTAAGCTTAATTTTTGTAGCATCATTTTAACATCACGGTTATAGGCGATTGCCACACTGTTTATTCTAGACGCTGTAACCATGGTATCCTTAATTTAATGTAGGTCTACTGAATTAGGGTTTTAATTTCTTTGTTAGTCGTAAGACACCGTCATGACTGACGTCATTCCACTAAGTGAAAAATAAGGCATTGTGAAATGCGTGATGTTTATCTTGCTTTCTTGCTCTGTGAACAATATGCCGCTTACTGGGAAACATTATTATCATCATCAAAATCCATTTTGATTGCCATTTCACAATGCCTTGTTTTTCACGTACTGCAATGATGTCAGTCATGACGGCGTCTTACAACTAACAACGAAATTAAAGCCTTTATTCAGTCGCCTTACAAGAAATTAAGGATACCGTGATCTCTTCTTTTCGTTTCGAAGCAGAATCAGTAGACTTTAGTCTGATCCAAAGACTCAGTGTGGAATGTGACGTCATTAAAAAAAAATGAAAGTCGTGCTCTGGTAGGCACATAACAGTTTTTTTTTTTTTTTTTTTTTTTTCCCTTAGCCTGCTAGCGCTGACGATTTTCATGTTACAGGTACCGTTCCAACGCTGTTTATGGTTTTTTGCTATGGAGATTCCATTTCAATAAAAAAAAAAAGTAGGTGTTGTCATTTGAAATTTTTGAAATTTTGTCACTGTAACTGTAACTGTTAGAGTTTAAATGTTGTTTTTTATATAGTAATTCTTGAGCGCATACCTCAACGTACCTTCCACCAAAATTTTATTCAGTTACTGTGAATGGTATGACAGCTATGGTCTCATATATCGGGGTAGTTTTTTTTATAATCACCCTACCCTGTATATAAGAAAGTACCATGAATTTTATGTGTAATTCTACTTAGTAAATTATATGTTGTTGTTGTTTTTTCCCTTAATTAATATGCACATTTTTCTGTGCATATTAATTAAGGGAATCTTTGGTACTGTGTCATTTCATGATACGAACGGAATAATTTGTAAACAAACGCTTTTTCCTAATTTATAAAACTCGCTAAAGGAGCGATAAATAACCAAATAAAGTGACTTTAAGGTAGTTTTCTATAAAAGCGCGAAGGGAGCGTTTCCTCTATCTAGAAGGCAGTGGAATTTCTGGGTGAGTTTTAATCGTTTTTGTCATTTTGCCATGAAAAAAATCTGGTGTAAAACAATCACATGACTTTTTTTACCTACTATTAAATGTATTATATTCATTTTTTGGAAATAATGTGACCAGAGGACATAAAATTGACCTAACGAAGTTGACACCAAAAAATTTTCCGGTAAGAGAAACTTTATACACATCTAAAGACATATAAAAAAAAAGTATACATAGTGAGTAAAAAAATAAGAAAGCAAAATTTGTACAGTTATTTTTTGAAACACCAATTTCCGAAATCTAAAACGGATCTACCTAATTAGTATGACTTTTAATTTTGGTGTAATAACCACGTAGTACATGAGTAAGGATATCTAAAATGGATTTTTGTAATAATTTTCAAGAAAATCGTTAGAGCCGGTTTTGAGATACCAACATTTACCAAAATTTGGCATACTTAGTTATTGACAAGAAATCAATAATTACCTACAAAAGGATATTTAAAAGGGAGTTATTATGGCAAGTTTGAGAAAAATCCGTAGAACGGTTTTTAAAGAACGCACTTGCGAGACCAGAATTTGAGCTATTTATACAGAACGGCTATTAATTTTTCTGAATAAACCAACTATATCATTGAAAAAGGCATCTAATAGAGTGTTTATGTAGCAACTTTGAAGAAAATCGTTCGAGCCGTTTTTTAGATACAGACTTGCGATCCCACTTCCGGTTTCCTATGTTCCACTTCCGATTTTCCAATTTCCCCCAAAATTTGGAAAAATCATCTGTACAACAGCCATGCCTCAATTCTAAAGTTTCGTAGTTCTATCTTTATCGGAGATATGATAACCAGAAGAACCCCCCCCCCTTCACACACACACACACACACTGACCAGTTTCCAAAAAGTGAATTTTTTGACTCAGAAGATCTTAAAACGTATAAATCAGGTGAAAACTTGATACCGAATTTTTGGACCGAATACAATACTTCCATTATCTACGGTAGATGGGTAATGGAAGTAAAAATATAGCTGTCACGACACTATTGCATAAGCAATGTCATTGGCTAGAAATGTCCCAGCTATTGTTTCAATTTCAAAGTTCGCCAACAATGTCCTATAGTATCGCTGTTCTCTATTATAAATGCTTATTTAGATTATTCTAGTAGATTTTTAATAAAACCGTAATAGCGTCTGCCTTTCCCTCTGTCAAATGTCTCCAGAAAAATCTACCGCACGATACCGTCTGCAACGTCTATAAGTGCACTTCGAAACCGAATTTTTATACTTTTAATTAGGAATCAATTTATTAATTCAAAATGGTTAACTATAGACCTTTTCGTAAGACATTTCTTTTCACACTGCGAGGTGAAAAACCGAAGATTCTGCTGTTCATTGAATACGCTATAAGGTGCTATAAAATACCGTTCGTTTGCTAATGGATCTTTTTTTTTTTTCTTTTGACAGGAAATTAAACTTCATAACATATTGTACCACTACATTTGGAGTGGGATTGCTATCAATTACTCGAAATATTGTGGGTGAAAAAAACGCAACCGGAGGCATCAGGGACCTGAAGCAAGTTTTTGAGCGATTTATATGGATTTGGTTTTTAAAGGTTTCATTTATAAAGTAAATAAAACCAAAATGTAATAATAATAATAATAAAAACTTTTTCTATTCGCGTGATTTGCACTTAAAAGTATGAAAAGTTAAAAATGGAGTGTTGCCACCTAAATTTCATACTTTACTTAATTAAAAAAAAATTAATTGTCGTGTGGAAAAACTGCTCCTAGATTCAGAAAAAATGCCCCTTTCATTTGGTATCGAATTTGTAACGAGCCACTTACTTTTTAAAGTGACTGAAAGGAATTAAAATGAAGCTTTGTAGCTTACATTTCATAGTTTAGTTAATTTAAAGAAAACTAATTGTCGTGTCAAAAGACTGTTTGCACCCTTGGATTCAGAAAAATCGTTCCTTTCATTTGGTACCGAATTTGTAACGATAGAACTGATATTTCTAATTTATTTTCTACAGACTTGAGCAATTATAACGTAACATCCAATTAATATGTACAAATAAAAATATATTTTATAAGAAAAATCTTTAAAAAAAAAAAAAAATGAATTAGATGAGAGCAACATTTTTTATTAACACTTTTTTCATTTTTAACCCGGATTCTGCAGACGTTTTATGGCAGAGAATGTAAGATTAAAAAAAAAGTCTTTAATAATAAAATATAAAAATAAAGTTTTAAATTAAAGACTTTTTTTATTAGCGTGATTCGCACTAGAAATTATGAAAAGATTAAAATGAAGTGTTGTCACTTAAATTTCATACATTAGTAAATTTTAAAAATTCTAATAGTCGTAACGAAAAACTGTTTCCGCCCCTTTCATTTGATACTGGATTTCTAACGGTAGGACTGATATTTCTAATTTATTTTCCCCTCTTTCCGTTTTTAACCCGGATTCGGCAGAAGGTTTATGACACAGAATGTACAGTCGGTAACAAAAGTGTCCGAACACTAGCAAAAATTCCTATGTAAAAAAGTAGAGTTAATACTGTTTTGTTAAATAAATCCTTGTCGAATCCTGTTCTTAGTCAGTGTAAGATCATGATTCGATAAGGATTTATTTAACAAAACAGTATGAAGTGTACTTTTTTTACCGACTGTAAGCTAAAAAAAAACAAAAAGACGAACAAAATTAGTGATTCTTTTTACCATGTTTATATTAACTCGATTTCTTGTTTGTTTGTCCAATACAAATCTTGCAATCGATTTTTAAATAACTTCCCGACTAACTGGACATTTAAAACTTTTAGAATAGCTCAGATCACGATGACAACGCAATGCCTCGAAGCCCGATTTTCGAATTTTTGATTAGTTTTCTTTTCATTAATTAAAATATGAAAATAATATCCTCCTATTTGCTTTAAAATTAGTCATTCAAATATTAACTATAATTTAATTGTTGCCCCCTCCCCCCCCCCCCCCCACAAAAAAGAAAAAAAGTTCTTTTTTTTTTATGTAAAAATAAATATGTTTAATTAAACATGAACATTAAAAATTTATAAAAAGTTAAATTAGGCATCTCACAAAAATTGACGTCATTATAACAATTTTTTTTTTTTTTTTTACGCATTGATAAAGTGCTAATGTAGTTTATGATGCTAATATATGTTGTTCTTAAAGGATTATCATTTTATTTTTAAAACCACCTTTTTTTTATTTATTTATTTTTTTTTTTTTTTGTATTGCTTTGAACTTGCTTTCTTGTCTGTGCAGCACAAATCTCGCAATCGCTTTTTGGCTAACTTTCCGACTAGTTGAAAATTTGAAACTTTAAGAATAGCTGAGAACACGATGACAATGCATTTGTAATTATTCTGGTAATGTGTCAATTTTATATGATTCAACAGAAAATTTAAAAACATGGTATATAAAAAGTTTTTTTTTTCAAATCTTAGAATTATTATTGTATGATTTTTTTTTTCCAAATCACATATTAAATTATTGAATGTAAAAGACAAAAATGTTTAAAATGCAAAAGGATTTGTAATAATGTGCATGTGCAAAGTACATTCCATTTTCCAATTTACCATGCTATAGCTAATGGATTTCAACATGATGCTGTTTCTCAGATTATAAATCATTAGATATTAGATATGGATTGTTTTTTTTTTTTTTTTTAACTAAATTATGCAGACATTAATCCATATAAAACATTATTGATATTAATAAAATTTCGTATTGTCGGCTTTTTCATTCACCTGATTATTGCATATTTTAAAAGAATTAAAACATTTTAATTTTATTAATTTACAGTTTGCTAAGAGCTAAATTTTGGCATGTTTCAAATTTCCATATTTAAAAATTTGCTTTCCGCCCTTTCCTTAAAATTAAAATATTTTGTTAACATAGCCGGGGCAAATTGTAACATTAGAGAGAAAATTAAGACTAATTAAGAGCTATTAAGACTAATTAAGCCTAAGAGTAAATTAAGACTAATTAAGATAGGGAGTCGGGTGTACTAGCGTTAACTTAGCCTCCCACAAAATATGATATATCTCGATACCTAACCCAGAGCGAATTCTAATATTAGAGAGCAAATTAGAGCTAATTAAGAGCTAAAATTTGGCATATTTGAAATTTCGAAATCTGTAATTTTGCTTTCCCCCCTTCCTTCCCCCCTTTCCTTTAAATTGAAATATCTCGTTAACGAAGCCGGAGCAAATTCTGATATTAGAGAGCAAATTAGAGCTAATTGAGAGCTAAATATTGGCACTACGGAAATTTTTTTATATGTGATAGGGAGTCGGGTGTACTAGCGTTAACTTAGCCCCCCCACAAAACCAAAAATATGATATATCTCGATACCTAACCCAGAGCGAATTCTAATATTAGAGAGCAAATTAGAGCTAATTGAGAGCTAAAATTTGGCATATTTGAAATTCCGATATCTGCAATTTTGCTTTCCCCCCTTCCTCCCCCCCTTTCCTTTAAATTGAAATATCTCGTTAACGAAGCCCGAGCAAATTCTGATATTAGAGAGCAAATTAGAGCTAATTGAGAGCTAAATATTGGCACTACCAAAAATTTTTTAGTTGTGATAGGGAGTCGGGTGTACTAGCGTTAACTTAGCCCCCCCACCAAACAAAAAATATGATATATCTCGATACCTAACCCAGAGCGAATTCTAATATTAGAGAGCAAATTAGAGCTAATTGAGAGCTAAAATTTGGCATATTTGAAATTTCGATATCTGTAATTTTGCTTTCCCCCCTTCCTTTCCCCCTTTCCTTTAAATTGAAATATCTCGTTAACAAAGCCGGAGCAAATTCTGATATTAGAGAGCAAATTAGAGCTAATTGAGAGCTAAATATTGGCACTACCGAAATTTTTTTATATGTGATAGGGAGTCGGGTGTACTAGCGTTAACTTAGCCCCCCCACAAAACCAAAAATATGATATATCTCGATACCTAACCCAGAGCGAATTCTAATATTAGAGAGCAAATTAGAGCTAATTGAGAGCTAAAATTTGGCATATTTGAAATTCCGATATCTGTAATTTTGCTTTCCCCCCTTCCTTCCCCCCTTTCCTTTAAATTGAAATATCTCGTTAACGAAGCCGGAGCAAATTCTGATATTAGAGAGCAAATTAGAGCTAATTGAGAGCTAAATATTGGCACTACCGAAATTTTTTTATTTGTAATAGGGAGTCGGGTGTACCAGCGTTAACTTAGCCCCCCCACCCCACAAACAAACTGATATATCTAGATAACTTACTCAGATAGAATTCTAATATTACAGAGCAAAATAGAGCTAATTGAGAGCTAAAATTTGACGTATTTGAAATTTCGATATCTGCAATTTTGCTTTCCCCCCCTTCCTTCCCCCCTTTCTTTTAAATTGAAATATCTCGTTAACAAAGCCGGAGCAAATTCTAATATTAGAGAGCAAATTAGAGCTAATTGAGAGCTAATCCCTGACGTTCTTGAAATTTAAAATTTCGAATGTGGGGGGGCTAGCGTTAACTTGGCCCCCCCACCTTTAAACTTGTTATATCTCGATTCGATACCCAGAGCAAATTCTAATATTAGAGAGCAAATTAGAGCTAATTGAGAGCTAATTCCTGATGTATTTGAAATTTAAAAACTCGAAAGTGGGGGGGCCAAGTTAACGCATCTGCATTCTATCAGCATTCAGCAGACGATTTTAACCGCTGTCTCTAACGGAAAGAAAACATGTGCAAGTCATTGATGTAACACGATCTTTAACTGGGGTTAAAAATTGCAAATTTCAAAGTGCTTCAAATTTTCTTTTTCGTACACAACACTTAATATACAACCTATTCAGCACAAAATCAACCTGTAGTTAAAATTTCATCAAATTTCATTAATAAACAAAGCAGTTACATTTTAATTGCTAATTAAATTTTATTCTAACACGTAATCTATCTTTCAATAGACGATAGGAGTTACCACAGCAACAAAATACATTTGAAGGAACTAAAAAATACTTTTTCTTTTTCTTTTTACTTCCATTAACCGACTACCGTGGTATATATATAGGTTTTGGCGAAATAAAAAATATTTATTTTTCTTTTTACTTCCATTAATAAAACTACCGTAGATAATGGAATTAGAGACTGATTAGGTTTTCTTTTGTATCACAGCTACTAATAAAAATAATTTCATAAGTAACACATTATTTGAAAGCTTTGTTGATTTGGAATTGAACAGTAGATTACAGAAATTTCTACCGCCAGATATTTTAAAATTTCGATATTTCAAATTCCAATTAAATTATTTTTGATACATCATTCGAAAGATATTTTAAAGTTCTTTTAAATTATCGAAAGTTTTCACCAGATTTGCACGCTTTGAGGTCTCCTGAATTAGTTTTCTTTTGTATCTCAGCTACTAATTAAAATAATTTCATGAGTAATGCATCATTAGAAAGCTTTTTTAGATTTGGAATCGAACAGTGGAATACAGAAATTTGTACCGCCAGATGGCGCTGTAATATTTTAAAATTTCAAAATTTCAATTTCTAATTATGATTAAGTTATTTTTAATACATGATTTAAAAGATATTTTAAAGTTCTTTTAAATTATCGAAAGTTTTCACCAGATTTACACGTTTTGAGGTGTCCTGAATCAGTTTTCTTTTATATCACAATTAATAATTAAAAAAATTTCATAAAAAATACATCATTTGAAAGCTTTGTTGACTTGATACACATTTTAAAGTACTTTTACTTTATCGAAAATGGAATTCGAGATTTCACCCGATTTACACGTTTTGAGGTGTCCTGATTAGGTTTTATTTTGTATCTCAGCTACTAATTAAAATAATTTTCTAAGTAATACATCATTAGAAAGCTTTTTTCATTTGGAATCGAACAGTGGATTACAGAAATTTCTACCGCCAGATGGCGCTGTAATATTTTCAAATTTCAATATTTCAATTTCTAATTATGATTAAATTATTTTTAATGCATCATTCGAAAGGTATTTTAAAGTTCTTTTATATTATCGACAGTTTTCACCAGATTTACACGTTTTGAGGTCTCCTGAATTAGTTTTCTTTTGTATCTCAGCTACTAATTAAAATAATTTCGTAAGTAGTACATCATTAGAAAGCTTTTTTGATTTGGAATCGAACAGTGGAATACAGAAATTTGTATCGCCAGATGGCGCTGTAATATTCTAAAATTTCAATATTTCAATTTCTAATTATGATTAAATTATTTTTAATACATCATTCGAAAGATATTTTAAAGTTCTTTTAAATTATCGAAAGTTTTCACCAGATTTACACGTTTTGAGGTGTCCTGAATCAGTTTTCTTTTGTATCTCAGCTACTAATTAAAATAATTTCATAAGTAATACATCATTAGAAAGCTTTTTTGATTTGGAATCGAACAGTGGAATACAGAAATTTGTACCGCCAGATGGCGCTGTAATATTTTAAAATTTCAATATTTCAATTTCTAATTATGATTAAATTATTTGTAATACATCATTCGAAAGATATTTTAAAGTTCTTTTAAATTATCGACAGTTTTCACCAGATTTACACGTTTTGAGGTGTCCTGAATCAGTTTTTTTTTTGTATCTCAGTTATTAATTAAAAAAAGTTCATAAGTAATACATCATTTGAAAGCTTATTTTAGTTGATACACATTTTAAAGTACTTTTACATTATCGAAAAATGGAATTCGAGATTTCACCCGATTTACACGTTTTGAGGTGTCCTGATTAGGTTTTCTTTTGTATCTCATCTACTAATTAAAATAATTTCATGAGTAATACATCATTTGAAAGCTTTGTTAATCTGGAATGGAACAATAGATTACAGAAATTTCTACCGCCAGATGGCGCTGTAATATTTTTAAATTTCAATATTTCATATTCTAATTATGATTAAATTATTTCTAATACATCATTCGAAAGATATTTTAAAGTTCTTTTACATTATCGAAAGTGGAATTCGAGATTTCACCTGATTTACAATTTAAAGTGTCCTGATCAGGTTTTCTTTTGCATCTCAGCTAATTGAGTAAGAATAAGTAACTGGAATGGAACAATAGATTACAGAAATTTCTACCACCAGATGGCGCTGTAATATTGATCTAATATTCTAATTATGATTAAATTATTTCTAATACATCATTCGAAAGATATTTTAAAGTTTTTTTACATTATCGAAAGTGGAATTCGAGATTTCACCTGATTTTCAAAGTGTCCTGATCAGGTTTTCTTTTGCATCTCAGCTAATTGAGTAAGAATAAGTAACTGGAATGGAACAATAGATTACAGAAATTTCTACCGCCAGATGGCGCTGTAACATTTTTAAATTTCAATTTTTCATATTCTAATTATGATTAAATTATTTCTAATACATCATTCGAAAGATATCTTAAAGTTCTTTTACTTTATCGAAAGTGGAATTCGAGATTTCACCTGATTTACAATTTAAAGTGTCTTGATCAGGTTTTCTTTTGCATCTCAGCTAATTGAGTAAGACCGTTCAAAATTGGTATATGCAAGTTAATTACTAGGGGTTGGAACGGTGGGGAAGGAATAGGCGCGCAGCGCGCATGGGTTTGGGACCCGGTGCGAGTTTTTACCCGATGATAAAAGATTTTTTTTTATTTTATTTTCTTAATAATAAAAGTTTGAGTTGAGAAGGAATATGCGTGTACAGCGCACGTATATCCTCAAGCGTGCGCGCGCAGCGAGCATGGGTCTGCGCTGCCGAAGGCAGTGGCGTCCCGGTGTGAGTTTTTACCCGATGCTAAATGATATATTTTTTAATTCCTTTTCTTGAGAATGAAAGTTTATCAGTAATAACATTGAATTTTGAGAAGTCATAAGGATAGTGAAGGAATACGTGCGCGCAGCGCACGGGTCTGCGCTGCCGAAGGCAGTGGGGACCCGGTGCGACATTTTTCCCGATCAGAATTTTTTTTTCTCTTTTTTTATCACATGATACAAATTAATGCAATTTTGAGAATACATTAATTATTGTGATTCATTTAAAAATAGTGACCAGCGAAGCGGGCGTAGCCTGCTAGTAATAAATAAATTTGATAAACAGTTAGAATATAAACAGGGTCATTATGTTACTCATTTATTATGGAATGAGCATGGTATTGATAACTTTGAGAACAAATTTGAAAATGCTAAACGGCCATTCAATAATTTGAGGAAAAGATTAAAAGCGGATAAATGGATTTTTGAGCAATATAGGCAGATAATAAATGAACAAAAACAACTAGGCATCGTAGAGCAATGCGGTCGGTCACAAAGAGAGTATTTCGCCCCACACCGTGAAGTTGTTAGAAAGGAAAAACAGACAACAAAGGTACGAATTGTTTTTAATTGTTCCAGTAGAGTTTCGGGGTGTAAATCTTTAAATGATTGTCTCATAAAGGGGCCATGTCTTACACCACCAATTTTGGATGTAATTAATAGATTTCGCATGTTTAAGATTGCGTTTTGCGCAGATATCGAAAAAGCGTTTTTAATGATAGAAATCGCGGAACCCGATAGAGATTTTCTTAAGTTTCTATGGTTTGATGAGGACACCCAGAATTATAAAATAATGCGAATGACCAGAGCGACGTTTGGTTGTACAACTTCTCCTTTCTTTTTAACGGCAACAATTAAGAAACACATTAAGGAATATAGGGAAATTTATCCGGATAAGTTATGAAATGTTAAATTCAGCTTTGTTTGTGGACGATTTGCTCTATGGCTCCGATACCGTAAACGGTGCCTATGAATTAACTTCTACTGCGGTAAATATTTTAGCAAAGGCTGGAATGAAATTGAGAAAGTTTAGTACGAATTCACAGAAATTAAAGAACATGTGGGATAAAAATGATTGTTTTTCGGAGGTAAATAATGATAGTGTAATAAATATTCTTGGATTGGTGTGGGATAAAGATAGTGATAAATTGGGATTAGCTTTGAAATCTATAGTTGAAAATTTGGATACATCGGTATGTACGAAAAGATATGTATTGCATACAGCTGCAAAATTTTTTGATCCTATTGGGATTATATCTCCCTTTTTAATTAGGATAAAGTGTTTTCTTCAAAGAATGTGGGAAAGAGGTATGGATTGGGATCACGAATTGCCGGATGATCTTAAGGGAATTTGGATAAAGTGGTGTAACGAAATTAAGGATTTATTAGAAATTCGAATAGATAGATGCTATTTCACGTATGTTGATTTGAAAAATTCGCGAATAGAACTACACATTTTTTCAGATGCTTCACCACTTGCATATGGTTGTGTTGCATATTTTAGGGTTATCAGTAATGATAAAAAATGTTATGTAAGTATGATTATGTCAAAGGCTAGAGTTGCGCCGCTAAAGAAACTAACGTTACCAAGATTGGAGTTAATGGGAGCGGTGATAGCAGCTAGAGTAGCGAAATATATTTGTGATATATTTAAAGAAATTAACATCGAGAAATTTTATTGGACAGATTCTACTATTGTCTTACACTGGGTGAAGGGATCGGCGAAACAATGGAAACCCTTTGTTAAAAATAGAGTAGTTGAAATTCAGGAATTGTCAGTACCCGAAAATTGGTCATATTGTAATACAAAGGATAATCCCGCAGATTTAGTTACTCGTGTTATTAGCGCAAATGCGTTAGTTAATAATGATTTTTGGTTTAGAGGTCCAAATTGGTTATCTGAGCTAAATGGTAAAGGCAATGATATTGGAGAAGAAGTAGACACTCAATATATTACCGAAGAAAAAAGGAAAACACCGGAAAAAATAATTCAGTTTAAAATCTCTATAGAAACCGTTGAACTAATACTGGATCTTGAAAAATATAGTAACATTTTAAGAGTCCTCAGAATTACGGCATGGATAAAGAGATTTCTTAATAACGCGAATCCTAAAAACGAGAAATTTAGGGGTCCATTATCGGCAGAAGAAATTGGTAGTGCGCAAATTATGTGGGTTAAATATACACAGAAAATTAGTTTTCTGAATTAAACTGTTTGATAAATGGGGAACCTATTTCGAAAAATTCAAATTTAATTGAGTTCTCGCCATTTTTGGATTCCGAGGGAATAATGCGTATCGGAGGAAGGCTTCAGAAATAAAAATATTCCTTTAACGAAAAACACCCGATCCTGTTGCCTTCAAAGGGTAAATTAATTGATTTGTTAATTAAAAATGCGCATGAAAGAGTTTTTCATTTTGGCATTAATGATACATTAGTTCAATTACGGGAGGAATTTTGGGTAATCAAGGGCAGACAGGCAGTAAAAAGCGTATTAAGAAGATGCACAATTTGCATAAAATTTAATGCTCGATCTGGAGCCCAGATAACAGCTCCGTTACCTGCAGATCGCATCAATGAACAAAAGCCCTTTGCAGTGATAGGCCTTGATTTTGCAGGCCTCTTATACATCCGAAATAATGACAGCAAATATTACATATTGTTGTGCACATGTGCGATAACAAGAGTAGTGCACCTAGAATTGGTAGAGAACCTATCTACCGAAACATTCATATTGGCCTTCAGAAGAATAGTAGCAGGGCGAGGTCTTTTTCATACAATATATTCCGATAACGCACGAACCTTTCATCGAGCTGATATAGAGTTAAAGCACATCTGGAAAATAATTAGCCATCCCGACGTTAAAGATTACTACTGTAGCAATAAAATAATGTGGAAATATATCATGGAAATGTCGCCATGGTGGGGAGGCTTCTATGAACGACTGGTTCGATCCGTTAAAACTGCATTAAGAAAGGTAGTTGGCAAAACCACTTTAACACACACATAACTACATACAGTTATAACTGAAATTGAAGCTTCAATAAATTCGCGACCTATAACGTATGTATATTCGGACTCTGGAGAACCTTCTCCAATTACGCCTGCACACTTCTTGGTAGGTCAACGACTAATTGCCTTACCTATAGTTCACATCAAATCCCATGTTCTTTCTGGAACTTCTCAAACATATGTTAAACGCTTCAACTTAAAAGAACGTATATTGGACCAGTTCTAGTCAAGATGGAAGAATGAATACCTTCTTCAATTGAAAACAGCCATGACCAGTCAACACTCCAGTAATCGAGAGTTTTCGAAAAATAATGTTGTTTTAATCCACGATTCTAAACTACCAAGACATTTGTGGAAAATAGGAGTAGTCACTCAAGTGTTCCCCTGTAGGGATGGGAAGGTTCGATCTTGTGAGATAAAAACAGCTAATGGAACAATTAGACGTCCTTTCCAGTTATTATATCCAGTTGAAATCTGTGAAAGGGACTAAAACAAACTTTAAAAAACTTTTATTACAAACTATGACATTTTGTGTAAACTTTATTTTCTCTTATTGATATAGTTACAATTATAAAATGAACATATAATTAATGTTCATCCGGGGGCCAATGTGTTGATTATTGGTCAAATCTAAAACCTGTAGATGGCACTGCACGCCGACATTAATGTTTTTGTTTTCTTTTTTTTCTCTTCAGTGTTCGTCATGTTGTTGTAGTGTTAATAAATGTTTGTCACCGTAATAGAAATCCTCTTATTTCGGAATTATGTGTTTCATCGTCATCTATGATTAAAAATGAATTATGATGTGGCCGGCAGTCCTCACGACTCTGGACCGATAAGGTAAGCCATTTACCTTATTTTTACTTAAAATTCTGAAAATACCTATTTATGCAAAATACCATTTATATAACGTCGCCAAAGTAGCGACATGGTTTTGAAATGATATTTCTTATAACGTCGCTAATAGTTTAGCGACACCGTTAATTACTCAATGTTGGGAATGTCGAGCGGAGTCACTCCAGTTTTTTTTTCTTGTATCGAAGATTAGATCAGTTTCTTTTGCATTAGTCTAAATATGTTTTAGTCCTACAAATAATTTCGTTTTGCATTGAATTTTAATATTAGATTTTTATTTAGGATGGATTTAGAATAGCCACTTTTATAAGCAGATTTTCGTGCTTTTGATTTTAAAACCATTATGTATCAAAATTTTTGCTTAAAATACAGTACCTGCAGCTTATTAAAATCACATTTGTCCTGAGCCAAACTGATTTTATCAAACGACTGATTTTTATATCAGGCGAACGTTCCTGCATTCAGAAAAAAGGTGTTACTTTCCTGAATTTGGAAAAAAAAATCAAACGATAACGAAGAATGGAACTAATGAACAATGTTAATTTTTGGCAAATGATTAACTGTTTCTACAAAATAAGTAAATTAAACACATAAGTTCCGATGCGCTTTCTTTTCAGGAAAATCATCACTACTTTGTCAAAAGTACATGTTTTTCTTTTAAATTTAAAATCTTTCCATTTAAACCTCTTGCTTCGTAGTTATTTCAAAATAAGAACTAGAAACTGTGTTTTAATAATAAAAAAAAAAATCACTTGTGAATCAAATTAAATTTGCTACCAATTACCGCGCTTTGAAGAATAGGTACTTTAAAACCGACACTGAGTTAAGTGATGGGGCATGTTTATTTGTAATGATGCTGCAAGAGTAGACTTTCGACAAAGAGAAATAAAAATAGGATCGCTGTGTTTTATTTTCTTTTTTACTTTAAAAAAAAAAAAAAAAAAAAAAAAAAAAACAGTGCAAATAAAAAAATGTTTAGCGTGCATAAATGATATTTTTGCTGTTACAGAGGTTATTTGTAGTTTATTAACCAGTGATGCTGATTTTATAAAGCGACGGTTTTTAAAGTAGTTTGTATTGATTTGATTCCGGTAATGGCAATTTGATCAGATTAAGTGGCTTATTTTATTAACTAGTGAATTTATTAAGAGACGGTTACTGTATTTTACAAAATAAAATTACAAAATATCATCATTTGAAATTTGGATGATTTGAGTAAATTCTATTTTATTTCTCTTAATGCATGGATGAAGTCCCAAAATAAAAATATTTTTAAATGTGTAACTGTTGTTTAATATACTTAAAGTCATTAAAAATATTCTATAATATAATTCACATAAAAAAGGTTTTTTGAAATATTAAATATAATATCTAACCAAATCCAGCGGATTCTTTGAAAGATTCAACTATCTAAACAATAATAAAATAAGTGTGCTTTATTCCTTGTCAAAAACGTTTTCGTGAAATATCTTGATTGATTTTTTTTCATAATATGTAGGGTAAGTGCACCAGTGATTGACACTTTTAAAGCAATATCTGATGTTTTTAATGTTCTAGTCATCAGAAAATATTTTTTGAAATCTTAAGTTTGTACATATGGCATGGAAGACATTCAGAACCACATATATGTTAAAATATATACATTTGATAACAACTATTTTTTTATGAAGTTTTATTTGACACCCACTCAATGTTTCAGTAATTGTCACTGCCAGTTTTTCATTTTATTAGTAATTGGCACCCTATGTTCCAGTGTTTGACACTGCTAGTTATTCATTTTACCAGTTATTAGCACCCAGTGTTTGACATAAAATGTTAAAATTCTTATATGTAAAATATATGATTTTATTATTTTTCTTACTTATTAATTATTTCGGGATAGATGTCAAGTGCTGGAGCATGCCAGTCACTGGGGCACCTACCCTATATTTCTCAAAATAAAACTATTTTTTTATGAAATAATGAAAATAATACTGTAACAGAAGAATTCTATATATCATCAACGAATTTTACAATAAGTAGCTTAGATGAAATACGTGCACTGACGAGCAAATTTCAAAGTTTTTGCATGTCAGTTCTCTTCAAATTAGACATAATAAAAAAAGCCGCATCATTATTGCTAATTTGAAGTGTTTTAATTTGGTATGTCGTTCCGAAGTTTTTTTTTTTTTTTTTTAATAAATATTCATGTATATAAAAGCTCATAAGTTTTTTTTTTTTTTTTTTTTTTTTTTGTAAGGAGAAAGCTAAATGTAGGATGTGAAAGCTGTAATACCAAATTTCATAAACATAGAATTCATTCACATAATGCAATGTTGATTTCAATAAGTGATATAAGAAAGCCCATAACATGCAGCATGAGAGACAAAATTAGTAGACCTATAGACCCGGAGCCTATATAAAAACTAGTAAGTTGTAGCCACCACAAGACTTTCTTCTATATTTTCCTATACAAATTCACTCAATAACAGTAATTAAAAAAAAAAAAAAAAAAAAAAAAAAAAGATTTCCCCCCCCCCCGTTTTTTTTTTTTTTTTTTTTTTTTTCGTTTAGTTCAACCATTCGTTTTAAAGGTACTGACAAGACCTTTCGAAAGATACCCATCTAAAAAATTTACCCCCTCTCCCGGGGGTACTTATGCCCCAAGCACAAAATTATTTTCCTAAATAATTACTACTATTATCACTAATTCATATTAATTTTACAATCACGGGTTAAGAATAACTCTCATTATGTACATTTATACGGAATTTTGCCCTATACTGCCATGTTAAAAATTTAGAAAAAATGCGATCACAGCGCCTCCTTTTGAGAGATTAATCCCCAAATCTAATCAGCACCAGTTTTTGTCAGGGGCCAACTAAATAGCAAGTTTGGTTAAATTTCGTTTAAAAAAAAAAAAAAAAAAAAAAAAAAAAAAAAAATTCAAAGTTTCTTTTTTCGTAAAAAGTAAAAAAATCGATAACTTTGTTTTAAATTATCACAGATTTATAGTTCAACCATTCGTTTTAAAGGCATTGACGAGACCTTCCGAAGGATACCCATCTTCAAAATTTACTCCCCTCGAGGGGGGACTTCCCCCCCAGAGGGGTTGACGAGACTCCTACACATACAAAAAAAATTTCCCAGTTGACTATCTCTATTATAAATAATTCTTGTAAATTTCATAATGATTACTAAAAAATAGTTCTCTTTATGCATATTTATACAAAATTTTGTCCTATATCACCATGTTAAAATTTTAGAAAAAGCGGTATGGCAACGCAACCTTTAAGACAATTTTTACAAGCTTATAGGCACTAATTTATATCAAGGTGCAACTACATACCAATTTGTATGAAATTTTGTTTAGTAGTTCCTGAGATACAGTTGCCACAAAATTTTGTCACACACAGACAGACAGACAGACAGACAGACATTTTCTAAAAATGGTCAAATCGTGTTCTACAGCTCTCAAAACGTGTAAATCCATCAAAAACCCGATGTCGAAACTTTTACGAATCCAATACCTTCTTCTATTGAATATAGAAGAAAGTAATACATATATATATATATGTGTGTGTGTGTGTGTGTGTGTATCTATATATTCTATATATTATTATATTATACCCAAACACTGCCGAATATATATAGCCAGCAGTAATCCGTGCCTTGATATAGAAATAATCGGACTCATTTGTGATTTGCTGTAAAGTATTTCTTAAACTTATGAATACCAATTTCTAGAAATTTATCTCTTTAAGCATCTTGATAATATAACAGAATTTCGTTAATTTAAAGCAGAGAAACTATGTTAAAATGCACTTGAATGAAATGTATTCCTTACCGAAATACGTTTGTATTCCTGTACATGTGCCACAAACATGACATACACCAAAAACTAATTCCACATACTTTATAAATATTTGTAGCAAATTACAAGTCAATCTGATGTCTTCATTGATCTCTATCACTGTAGAAAGAAAAAAAAAAAAAAAAAAAAACATACATTTACTTGCCAAAACATATATATGTATAAACATTTTTGAGTTTCAGCATGAAGGCCTCACTGGCGTAGCGTTTATTAATCTATTTTACTCAATTGAAGTAAAAATGTTTTCGCCATTTTATATAATATTCGCATACTTGCCAACCTAACTCGGAAGATTGTTAGTTCCCGCCCCTTTTTGTGCAACACCTAATTTTTAGAGTTAATCTCTTCAAATATATTTACGATTAAATAAGAAGGAAAGGACTATGAAAAAAAAAAATAGAGTGAAAAAAATAGGCGGAAAGGGGCAGGACTAACAATCTTCTTAATTAGGTTGGCAAGTAATCGTTAGAAGGGGAAATTTTTAAAAATCGAATGATTTTCACTGTGACAATAAAAAAATTAGACTTTTTCTTTTTAATTAGAAATGATTCAGATTGATTGTCTCTGTCAGAAAAGTCTGTTTTCAGTGATAACTTGTGCATCGTCTTGATAAAAATATTACAAAATATAAACAGATTCATCTACTTAAGGGAAACAAAACACAGAAAATTTTGAAGAATTAGAAATCGAGTTGGAAAGTTATGTAATCTTCACAAATTTAACTGGTACTGGTAGTCTAGCCCGTAGAAGAAAAACTTTGAAGAAGTAACAATTTTGACTAAATTAAAAAAAAAAAAAAAAAATGTATAAAAATCTTCAAATAGTTCATTTATTACGAAAAAATAGTTTTCATTGGTATCTGCTTTTCAGACGGGAAAAACATTACTTCTTTCACCATTTCTATAAAATGCTTAGAGTACCTTCTTCTATAACATGACAAAATCGATCTGCATAATATGAAGAATATAAACGCGTCTAGAAATAAATTAAATTCTGTCAAAAGTCAATTTTTTACAATCCATGTACAATCTTTATGCGCTTTTATTTATTTATTATTACGCTTTTTTAATAGATATCCTATTTAAATTTGATTAAAAACTCTTCTTTTTTTACTATTTTATCATTCAAGATTAAAAATATGTAATTTTTGACGTATTATAATAAAAAATCTTTCATTTAATAAGGTCATTAATCACTCTTATTAGTTTTCTGTAAGAAATACTAATCTTAATCACATTTTTTTTTTTTTTTTTTTTTTTTTTTTTTTACTATTTTTAACGAGTTCATCAATTATGTCAATGTGATAAGTGATGGTGAAAATTTAATGATTATAAAGTTTTAATTTTATTATTATTATTATTTTTTTTTTAGTGTTATATGTAAAAAATGTTTTTTCAATTATATAATATCGTAATAAAATAAATAGTAATTACTGTGACGAATCAGTCTTATTTCTTTATTCAGAACATAACGGAAAAAAAAACTGGTGTATAACTGCACATTACACTTATTACATGCACTTTTGGAGATAATGAGGTCATTATTTGACCTCATTATCTCCAAAAAATCTATAAAAAATTGATCTAACAAATTAGATACCTAAGAATTTTCCTGTAATAGAAAACTGATACATGCATGTAAAGACATATAAAACAAAATTTACTTTACAAGTAAAAAGAAAAAAAAAAAAAAAAGTTACAGCTATTTCTTGAAACACACATTCCAGAGATCTAAAACTGAGCAACCTAATCAGGATGATTCTTAATTTTCTTGTAATAACCAAGTAATACATGCAAAAGGATATAATAGCTAAAAATGGGTTTATGTAGCAATTTTCAAAAAAATCGTTAGAGCCATTTTTGAGATAACAGCTTTGACCATAAGTTGGCAAATTAAATTGTTGATCCTAAAATAACAATTACATACGAAAACATATCTAAGCGGGAGCTAATATGGCGAGTTTGAAATAAATCCGTTGAGCCGTTTTTAAAAGAACGTAACTTGTGAGATCTCAAACTGACCTACGTATACAAGACGCCAGTCAATACTCCTACACTAACAAACTAATGCGTACGAAAGGACATCTAATAGGGCGTTTATATAGCAATTTATTAGAAAACTGCTAGAACCTTTTTTTCAGATACGGACTTACAGTTCCACTTACGGTTTCCAATGTTCTACTTTCGTTTTTCTAATTTTCACCAAAAGTTATAAAAATCATCTGCACATTAGACCTGTCTCAGTTCTGAAGTTTCGTTGTTCTATTTTTATTAGTTTCGGAGAGATGATAGTCAGAAGATTCCACATACACACATACACATATACTGGTCATTCACTGAAACCACTTTTTGAACTCAGGAGACTTAAAGCATGTAAATCAGAAAAAAATTCGGTATCGAATTTTTTGATGGAATACAATACTTCCATTACCTACGGTAGTCGATAATGGAAGAGATAGTTTATTCACAAGTAAAAAAAAAAATCTGGTGTGTAACAATCACACGACTTCCATTACCCATTATTACACGTATTATACGCACTTTTTACATATAATGTGGTCAGACGACATAAAATTGACTTAAGAAATTAGACACCTAAAAATTTCAACTGATTTCACATCCACGGCTCGTAGAATTTTGAATATTCTGGTCGCACGAATGACATTAGCTTCCAGGGAGGTTCGAGATTTTGAATATTCTATACTATTCCAGAATCAGGGTTGCTGGATGAATACTACATTTTTAGTTCCCCATCATACTATATGTGTGGGGAACTTTTCGACCTCGGTTTTTTGACTTTTTTACACGTTTTCAGGTGTGAGAAATCTGAAAATGGCAAACTTTGTATGGTGTCTGTCTGTAGGGTGTCTGTTAGTTTGTTAGTGTGTTAGTCCGTTAGTTTGTTAGTCTGTTTACACGATATCTCACAAACAAATGATCGCAGAGAAGTCAGACCAGTTTTAAAATATGACTTTTGATGCTGGCAAGAACCCTATTCATTTATAACATTCGAATTAATAAACTTCGTAAGTTATTAGAAATTTACTATTTTCTTAACATGGGAGAATAGGACAAAATTTCACTTAAACGTGCATTAAATGAAAACTTTTTACTGTAAAAATGTCAGACTAGTTTAAAAATATCAGTTTTAATGCCGAAATGAACATCAGTAACTATAAATATGCTACTTTGAAAATTTCGCAAGTTATTGGAAATCAATTTCTGCTGTCTCTGTGTACTCCCAGGCTTCAGGAAAGCATTATCGGCCCTGCATTGCTATATGATTCTTATAACCGTGGGTATGCACCCTACCCCTCCTAGAAGTTTTAAAACGTGGTACTGAAACACCCTGTATATTAGGAATCTTAAATAAATAAAATAGTGCAGTATTCACTTTTTTCTCTGATTCATATAGAAAATTTTATTTGGCATATATTCCTCTGCAAGGGTCATACCAACAGCTCGAATACGAGAATTAATATTATTTCTACATTAACAAAACATTTGGATTTAAAGCTGTAATCATATTTATAAATTTCTTTCAAAGTTTTAGGAAACATTTTGCCCTTTAACATTTACTGATGTTAGTGGAAATTTTCAAATGTTTTCACAATTATCTATATATTTAAACACAAAAGTCAGCAGTATTTTACTAATGAAAGTATTTTCTTTTTGTAGAAAAAAATATATATATACTTATTTTCATTACAAGAAAAGATTATTTAGCGTTGTTGGAGTAACTGTTAAGGACATTTAATTTATTTTGGGAAATTAATGTTATTTAATTTAGGCTAAATATCAGCGAACATTTCCATTTCCTTATTTTCTTAGCTTTTCCATTAGCATGTTAATATGTCTCTATAGAAAGAGTACACATAAAATATTGTTATTTTGTGTAAATGCTTGAAACATTTCACGTATTTTAATGTCGAAAATTTTAATATAGAAATTAAAACTAAACCAGGTAAAAATAATCTGGTGTGTCAGTCACACAACTTTCGCTTACCCTGCATTTCAGTATTATAATGATAGATTGTATATTAATCATAAAATAAAAAGCGTAAGATAATAAAGTTCAATGTACTTTAAAAATAATTTAAAATAGGTTTAGAAACAGTTTTATTTGACATGCAATTATCTATGAGGGGAACTACAAACCCCATTAATCATCCGTTCAAATAAATTCTCACATATTGTTTAAGAAATCGGAAAGGAGAGAGGTGCCAGTTCATAAAAAGTAGACAGTCACGTGACAAGAGAGAAACAAAAACTTCCATCCCTTTCCTTTTAGTAGGGATTAATTGCGTCTTAGCAGAAAACTGCCTTAACACGTTCGCTGCCGGTTTCACGTGACTAAAATTTGAAATGACGTTTTTTTCCTTTAACCCGCCGAATATGTTTGACGTGTTGCACAAGAGCGCTACATCGCCAGATGTTGTAGGCTTTGTGTTTACCTTTGCTTGTTTGCGTCATGTGTTACGTCAATACGCTGTATTACGTCAAACGTGTAAAAATTCATCTGCTCGTTACAAGCAAACTCTGGAGTTAATGAGTAATAAGTTAAATTTCCATAGCAAATAGTTTCGTTTGTACTGAGCAGATAAAATATCTCGCTCACGCCATCACTTCGGTTGCATATTGATCATACGTGTTTTATTAGAGAGAAAGTATTCTATTTTGAAATACCCTTCCATGGAGGATCAAATTTTTGATCGCATGTTTCCGGACCACTTCTAGGGCTGAGTTCCCTACCGTTGCCAATCTCCCATTGCGCAGCACTAGTGTGACGTAAAACCCAACCAACCATCTATTTTGAAATATGAATATTTGTGATGTTTGCGTTAGTACTGTTTGGCTGGTTGAATATAGTTGGAATTTAAGAGGTACTTTTGAATTTAAGAGGTTGGTTTGTTGATTGTGTTTTACGTTACACTAGTGCTGCGCAATGGACTGGCGATGGTCTGGGTCTCACACCTAGAGTTGTCCAGGGACATGCCATCACAATTTTGATCCTCCACGGAAGGGATGACTCTCTCGCTTCGTAGACACCCAGAGGTATAATTAATATGGGAACATGGAAAACATTGCGGGCACGACAGATTTTATGAGCACCAGCCACCATTAGTATACACAATGGTTTTTGGCAGGCTCGAGTACCGAACCCGCAATCTTCCAATTCCGAGCACGGCGCTCTACCGACTAGCCAACCACGGTCCTGAATTTTAGAGGCATATTTTTGAATTTCATGCCAATACTGGTTACTACAGTACAAAATTTTGTATACTTTTTAATTTCATGCATTTTGAGATAGGGGTATAGTGAACAGATCAGAGTACCATTATAATAGAGAATCGTTAAAATTTGCTATAATTATCCAGTTGCGGATTTATTTTTTCATTCCTAATGAATGAGGACTATAAATAAAATATTAATGATAAATAATTTACTTTATACAACTTTTGAAAACTTTTAAATTTAAAATTCCTAAGTAAAAAAGTACACTTCATAAGTTTTTGTTAAATAAATCCTTGTCGAATCCTGTTCTTAGTCAGTGTAAGAACATGATTCGATAAGGATTTATTTAACAAAACCTTATGAAGTGTACTTTTTTTACATAGGAATTTTTGCTAGTGTTCGGACACTTTTGTTACCGACTGTACTTATAGCTGTTAAATTATTGGAAATAAAAAAAACTATCATCTAAACACTTATCATCAATTACTAAAGCAACACACTTTTCAGGGACATTTGGTGTGATTGTATAATCTAAGTTTTATTTTTGCATTTGTGATTAGTTATAAATTCGTAATTATTTTTTTTTCTTTTAATTCTATTTTATGAAAATTTTCCTTTTGTCCTATGTATTATTATTATTCGGATTTTTTTTTTCAAGACGCGTTTTCTTTTTAGGTTAGATCGCCGAAAAGCTCGCTTTCGCATGCCGCCGGTGTCATGTTACTATTCGGAACACGATGCAAAATGGCACCGTCTTGGCGATTTTCGAAATTTCGCCAAGCGGTAGCCTAAAGTAAACTTTCACCTGTAAAGCAATACGTCACATCCCGCGCTGGCGCGGGATCGGCAGCGAACGTGTTAAACCAAAGTGAATTTAAATTTTCACCTCATTTTATATCAGAGGTAGTTTCGGTTAGCGCTTTTGTCTTCGATTACCTCACCTCTCCCTAATTTCCAATTAGTGCAACACGATTGGTCTCATATTTAAGGACTGCAGCTGGCTGATCCACAATTTTATGTGAGTGGTCCTGTAGACATTTCGCTTGGAACCGAAGTGGTTTCATTAATATGCAATGGCAGTCCTATTTAAGGGCCATCGGGAACGCCCACAGTATTTCCTACTAAATTGGGATTCATCCTTTTAGGACGAGCTGATAGTTTTCACTTTACCAATTTAACCTTAGTTTGTCACACTAGTGTCGAGGAAGACTTAAACAATACTTTTAAAAAAAATCTTCAAAACTGAATCTGTTCCTAATTTAGAAATTAAATCTGCAGAAAATGATTCCGTAGAAAACCTCTAAAAAACAACCAGTAGAAGAAATTATCAGGGGAGATACATAACTCATCTACCGTTTAAACCAAATAAGTCCCTAGGTGACAGTCAGTCAGGTGCTATTTCAAGATTTTTTTTTATGGAAAATAAACTTCAAAAAGACAATCAATTAAAAATAGCCTATTCTAACTTCATGAATAAATATATATCAATGGGTCATATGACAAAATTGAATCAAAACCAAATTGATAAACAGCCACATTATTATTTACCGCATCATGAGGTCGTAAATGAAAATGGTGAAACTGCAAGATTACGTGTAGTCTTTTATGCATCGTTTAAAACCACAAATAATAAATCGCTAAATGACATTCTTCATATCGCCCCTAAATTACAGACAAATATATTTGACAATTTATTGAAATTTCGTTCCTACCCTGTAGCTTTCAATGCCAATATTGCTAAAATGTAACGACAAATATTAATAGCAAATGTAGATAGAAAATATCAAAGAATTGTTTGGAGATAGTCTCCCAATGACCCATTATTAGTCTATGAATTAAGCACTGTCACCTACGGCACAGCTTCTGCCCCCTATTTAGCGTTACGCACGCTTAAACAGTTATGTGAGGATGATAAAACAAATTTCTCATTAGCAACAGAAATTGCCAAAGAGCATTTTTATATAGAAGATTTATTAGCGATGGCAGAATCTACTGACTCAGCAAAAGATAGAATAATGGAGCTACAGGCTCTAATGCAGTCAGGTGGATTTCCACTTGGGAAATGGACTTGTAGCCATCCAGAAGCTCTCTCCAAAATTCCTGATGAGGAGGAAGCTAATTGCACAGTACACTTTTGTGACAAAAAAGAAAAAAGAATTCAAAGAATTCTAGGGATGTTCTGGAATTTGAGTGAAGACACTCTTCATGTTGGAACAGTAGCTGACCAGAACATTAACAATAATAGACAACTTCTCTCCGTAATTGCTCAAATCTAAATAGGATATATAGTTCAGAGCATTTTCTAAGATCGGTTTCCTATGAGGAGTATTTCGCCAGTGGCGGCTCGTGGCAGGAGCTGCAGAGCCCCCCCCCCCCAGAAATATTCAAAGTAATAATTTTATAACTTATAGAATATTTTAAAAAATAATATTTTTATAAAATGTAGTATTATGCATATAGAACATATTACTATACTTCGTTAGAAATAAAAATTATTAAAAAGCTGAGAAAAATCAACGAGTTTTATTCGTAATAACTTCTCCAAAAATCGAAAAGGGGCTGCTCTTCATTCAGCTCCTGAAAAAAGGGATTTCCTTAGGGAAAAGATAGTCAAAGCCGCCCCTACTCGTCTTCTCTACCAGTTTCGTCAAGTACGCAGAAGCTGCATCAGATGCAGCTCCGACCTGATAAGGGATGAAACAGAATAAATTCCCTTTGTAATCTCCTTGTTTTAGCACAGCTTTTGATGCGATAATCGTTGCGTTTGTCGATTATTTATGTATGAGAGGTAGAAAATTTAGCATGAAGGTTATTCATGGTTATATGAGAAAATAGAGGACAGTTTTATTTATGTTTTCGAACAGATTTTTAAATTTTTATTTTATGTTACATAGGAATTTCGCAGAAATTATTGGTTTCTTGCTTTTCAATGACAGAAACGTTAGAGAATCAATTTTTACACAAATTAAATATTACGTAATTCCCTTCTGTTAAATATAGTATTTATAATTTCTTTATCGCTTTTAAGGAAAAGATAATTTTTTTCGCTTTTATTTTAGAGAATTTTTTTTTTTAATGAAATTATTAGCAGTCAAATATTTCTTAAAAGCACAGACGTACTAAATCTTTTATTCCTAATATTTTCCAACAACGAAGTGGAAAAGTATTTACATTGTATCTCTTTCTTTTTGAGTGCGAACTTTAATAATTATGCTTGGAAATTTAAGAATTCGAAAATCCGTTATTGAGATTAACCACAGCATATTTCTTATTGAAAAAGGAGAATGTTGTGTTAAAAGTAAATTTACAGAGGTGCAGAAAAATACATACACTACAGTTTATATACAACAGTTACTAACAGTTATAAGGAAAATAATTTAAATACACTTCAGCAGTGTTATTTTGCTTCAGACTCTTCGGGGAAAATAATGTGGTATACCTTTCTAATTCATAACAAAATCATCCATTTAGAAAATGTTGAAATCATTATTTATACTTCTTTTACAATTAGGCACAAAAGATGTAAAATGCAATACTGTCTTGGGTATTCGTGATTTTAGTTAGTATTATACTTTTTCAAACAGAATTGAACTGATGTCTTCTTAAATATATTATCTGATTAAAATAGTGTTTGTAACATTTGTAGGCTTTTTGCTGGGCAAAAAGAAAATATCAGGTACATTACTGACTATATGCAATAAATTTTGAAATTCTTTTGAAATTATAATAAGACCTTTTATATCTGGATGAAATTTTAGTAAAATATGTCATTTATGTATAAATTACATTTTTAATAGAAGATAACTCAAAATGTTTGGAATACTGGCAAGTGTTTTATAATTACTGCAGTGTGCATGATTTTACTTTTATGTTAATTCATTAAATTAATATTTTAAAGGATGATCTAAATAATTTAACGAAACGTATTATTATAATTGCAATTTTTTATTTAATTATTAATATTTTAATTATCAATAATTATTATCACATTATTATTATTTTTACAAAAGTTAATTTAAAAAAAAATTTCTGTCTTGAATTTAATACTGGGGTAGAATTTTTTATTTAGACTTTTGTTCGTTATGTATTCTTGAACTCTTAGATTCTGTAATAGCCTATTTCTTATTATGTAAAATTCAAAATAGTCTACAGCAAATGGTAACGATGTTGTTTTTTCCTTTCAAAAGAAATAGGACTGAGACCCCAGTGTTTCAAATATATTCCGGCCCTATAAGCCGGCCCGTGCTGACCTCTAATGCAGCCCCCCCCCCCCCCCCCTGTAAAATAATCTAACGAGCCGCCACTGTATTTCACCGAGAAAAGATATCGAACTGATGACAAATCATGTGAGAACTCGATAGAAATCATGTCTTTCCATCAAATTTTCATTGGAACAGCTTCCAAAATTCATTGGGTTTCCGACCATCGGATTCAGCTATTCCCGAAGAGACATTTTAGATGAACTCCCGATGAGATTCGTCGCTCTTGATGAGATTCCGAGTATCGGTCTTTCACAAGTTCATCGGTCGTCGATGAGGCCATTTAAAGGCCGATTACAGTTTGCTGCTAGGGGTGAACTGTTATTTTATATATTTATATATTTATTTATTTATTATATATAATTCAAAAACTGCAATAATTCGTTTTATTTATCAAGTAACTGAAATATTTTATTGTTGTTACTCTCTATATATAATTTCTTTTTTAATTTTTAATATAAATTATAAAATTATTCATTTTAGTAACTGACGTATACCCAGTTATAGCAAAGTTAATAAAACATTTTGCACTTTGTATTGCTATAAAAATAATCTAGAATCATATGAAAACTCCACAATCAATTCTGTTTATATGCATTAACTTCATTTAACAAATACACCATTTCTTTTAATCACTTTCAGCTTCGGTAGATTAATGATAAATCTCATTTAATAAGAACTTTGGAAGGCATAGCTGACTGAGCTTAGATGAACAAAATTACTCTGTAACTCTGAACGTTAATGGAATTCCAGCAATTTCTGTGCGAGTATAAGGCAAATATTTCTAAATATTATATTTAAGAAGTTAACCTTTAATGAGACATTCTTTGCACAAATTGAGTAAATCTTGAAATAAATAAAATAAAAATAAAATTGTTTTCGTATAAAATTTTGCATGATTTGAGATGCATAAATTTATTTATTTATTTTTTTACCAGTTCCATGTCTTAAAAAAGGCATTTATTTTAATAATCATAATGTCAGAAATGTGTATTAAATCAGTCGCTAAATAAATTACCGAAATACTAGATAACTATTATGTAAATAATGTATTAATATTTCTATCTATTTAAAGAAATGAAATGATCTGGTTTAACACTTACACTACTTTCTCTTAGCCTCCATTATTTTATTCATAACTAGCTGGCTTTGTTCGCTTCGCTGGTCACAATATTTAAATGAATTCTTTTTATAACAATAAGTGTAATATTTTTATTCCTATATTTATTAATAAGCTTCGAAAATATGAACAATTATAGATTGCTACATATTGATAGTTTCTGAAATATATCATTTATAAAACATAATCCTCTATTGGCAGCACTTTTTAAAAAAGAAAAAAAAAAATTGTTCTAAGAAAAGTGTTTGTTATGCAGATGAATAAAGTATCTGTAACATGGAAAAAGCTTTTCGTGTCTTATATATATAAATGTGAAATACCACTAATTCATTTATCCTCGAATGGCAAAAACAACCTGTATAATCCTCGAATGGCAACACTTTTACAAAAGAAAAATTGTTGTAAGAAAAGAGTTGTATTAGGTGTTTGCATAAATTCGTGCGGTTTTGTATTGCTTCATTTCATAAAAATACATCAAATCAAATGACAATTTTTAATCAAAATACGCTCCATTACTTTCTACAACCTTTGCCCATTTTTCGGGTAACAAATGTGTACCACGGCGATAGAAGCTCTCGTCTTTGGAGGCAATAAAAGGATCCGCGTCCGCACGAACTTTTGCAACGACCTGATTTGTATCTGTATATAGTATATAAACGAGACACACTATGTTTTATTCATGAGTTCAAAATGCTAAAGCTAAGAACATGTCATCTGAACAATAAGTTTTCTTCTTGACGTAGAGACTCACTAAAAACGGATTTAAAAAACTTTAATCCTTAAAGGATTGAAACGGGAAGTCGATTTTTTAAAAACATTTTCACTGTATCTATGCAAAGGATTCTAATAGATGCTTAAAGTTTAGCAAAATATCCCCTCTTACGCCCTAATTAAAGTAAAATATCAGAATCTTCTGAAATTTAGTCCTTAAGGGGGTGAAATGGGGCGTCTAACAATTTTACCCGTTCTCTGCACGTGGAAAGTAGCAGCGGTTCCCTATAAAAGCTTTAAATTTAGTAAAATGTCCCTTCTTAGGCCATAATTACGGTGAAATATGAGACTCTTCCGAAATTTAACCCTTAAGGGTGTGAAAGAGTGTGTCCAGCAATTCTACCCGTTCTTCGCACATGGAAAATAACGAAGGTTTCGTGTAGTAACTTGAAACTTAGAAACATGTCTCTTAGGCTCTAATTAAGTTAAAATATGAGAATCTTCCGAAATTCAACACTTAAGGGAGTATTAAAATATCTAGCATTTCTACCCATTCTTCACACGTGGAAAATCGCACTGATTACCAATAGAATTTTTCAACCCATTTGAACAAAGTTTGATGTTCATCAAAATCAGAATAAACAATCTGTTACCAACAAGTCAAATTAATCGGCTTTGTTTTAACTTTTATTTTTTATTTTTTCCCTGTGCCAAGAACGTGAAGAACTGCCAGTCGTATCATAATTTGGAAATTACCACTTGTCACTACTTTTTTTATTGCTAGCAAATACCCCAATCCCCCAACACATACACACAATCATAGTAAAGCGCAGCAGTTTCCTCTATCAAAATCCATTTTTCCTATCGAATAAAGTCTTAAGAAATGCAGTCATTTTCAAAGACTTATAGTACTTAATTTGGAAGGTTTTATGAATGTGACGTCATTCTAACATGTTGTAAAGTTTTTTTTATATTAATTATAGTAAGACAGTAAGTCATTTTGACTTACTTTCTGTAAAATGTTTAAATCGTAGGCATGAATTTTTGACGAAAGCGTAATTTTAGAACTTTAATAAAAAAGCACCACAAAACTGGCGTTGTAAAAATTATTACTTACAAACTTTGAATAAGCACCATAAAATGCAATAAACTCGCAACAATTGTTTCGGGTCGAAAAAACACACGACCCTTCATCAGGCGAATAAAGTAAGCACGAGTGCTGCAGTCAAAGCGCAAGTGTATCAGGCAAACTGCCTTCATTTTTAATAGTACTTATTATTCCCAAAATGATGATGGTATGGCCATGGGTAGTCCTCTCTCTCCTTTACTTTGCGACATTTATATGCACTATTTTGAAGAAAAACTCTTCGGTGTATATAAATTTCCTCACTGGTTTAGGTATGTGGATGACACTTTCGTTCTTGTCTCCCCTGATGTCGATTTGTCCAATTTACTTTCTTTGGTCAATTCGATTGACCCATGCATTCAATTTACTTTTGAGGTTGAACAGGATTGCTCTTTGCCTTTCCTTGACGTTCTTGTGAATAAAGAAAAGGATTGTTTCTCAACTACTGTTTTTAGAAAAACATTCTCAGTCTCTTTGCCGCCGCATGCTCTCTCTAACCACGCCCCTCAACAAAAAATGTCTGCTTTTTACACTTATGTTTATCGTGCCTTACACATTTGTTCTGATCCGTCTAATCTTTCGAAAGAAATTAATTATTTAAAATCTCTTGCTCTCTCTCGTGGCTATAACCCATCTATCATCGATAAAGCTCTATATAAATTTAAGAATCCTAAACGTTCTGCTCCCAAATTAAACGATCACAGTCTCATCCCAGTTGTTTTACCTTTTTATTCTTCACTCTCTTTTAAAATCTCTTCACCGTTTGGTTTCAAAGTTATTTACAAACCCGTCAATAAAATAAAATTATCTTCTCTTAAGTATCCCATTCCCACCGAAAACCGTTCTGGAATTTATTTAAATCCGTGTTCGTCCTGCAACTTAGGTTATATTGGTCAAACTAGGAGGCGTTTGAAATACAGAATAAATGAGCACCGTCGGAATGTTCGTAATGAAGAGATTACCAAATCTTCTATTGCTTCCCACTGCTGGTCTCAAGGTCATCGTTTTGATTTTTCCAAAACTAATATAATTTCATCTCCTGTCTGTTCCTCCCATTTGGATATTCATGAAGCATTTTACATATTTAAAAATTCGAAAAATCTTGTTAATGATATTTCTTCCACTCCATTCTTCTCTGATGCTTTTGATATCCTTAGATTGTTATATGTTTAATCTCACTCATTTATTTATTTTCTGGTTTTCTTGTACAATTCTACTCACACCAGTAGCTATATTTACTTTCTACTTTAAAAAGTTTCTCTCTTCATTTTATATGATTTTGTGCGTTGCCGCTTTGACTGCAGCACTCGTGCTTACTTTATTCGCCTGATGAAGGGTCGTGTGTTTTTTCGACCCGAAACAATTGTTGCGAGTTTATAGCATTTTATGGTGTTTATTCAAAGTTTGTAAGTAATAGTAATTTTAGAACGTTTTTTACTCTTTTCACCCCTTTTTAATTTCGAATTTCTATAAACCTCTACCTAGGGAGAATATATACATTAGATGTAATCTACGTATCAAATTTGAAGTTTCTAGCTACAATAATATTGATGAAATCATACAGAAATAAAGTTATCAAGATGGTTTATCATCACCCTCTCGCGCTGCCCATGCGCTATAAATTTGAAACACCCATATTAGTTCAATTATGGTCATAAGTAGTAACTGTGCCGTTTGGTTCAAAACGGACCAGAGGATTGGAGGGGAAATGTATACATGTATACATAGTAACCACATGCATACAATGACTTCTGGTTATTTTAAAGGAAAACGAAAGACAACATTAAAAGGAGCATAAATTAAAGAAAATTAAAAACTAACAAACGACTATTTCGGAACTTCGAAAGTTCCTTCATCAGTGCTAGTGATTTTTTTTTTTAAATAAAAATTAAAAAGGAATAAATATTGTAAAAATAAATAAAGGAGCCTGTAGAATTAGATTTTTCGTTTCTTGGTCCATCTTTGGACCATGCTTGCTAAAAAAGCTTCGGGTCTTTAATTTTCATTCTCCTGGATCTTTTATTTATTTTTTTAATTTTTAGAAGAGAATTACTCAAATTAATGCACCCAAGAGAATTCAAATACAATACGCCTATAGGGAACATTGCAGGTAAATGGAGTTTAACATCTATAGACTCCGCTAAACCAAATGAAAGGAATATATATATATATATTATATACGTAAACATATGTTTCATGTAGAATATGGTATAGAAATAATTCACTGTTCGTTTACAGGGCTACACAAAAGAACTAGATCGTAGTGCGACAATGCTTGAAAATTGATGAAAATGTACTTCAGGTTGTGTCGTGTGTTATTATATTAATATAGGATTATATTTATGTACACCATGGTATGTGCACATAAGTTTCAGAAGATATACAGGGCTACCAATATTTAAGCCATAACTTTCTTTTAAATTGTTAGTGCAAGTGCTTTACTACAATACTTTACCATTGTCCAGGAAAGCTGCTCAGGAATTGAAATTAATTCCTCATAGCCATATGGTAAATAATGTATTTTTTAAGCTAAATATACATCGCTTTTTTTCATATTTACACGTTTTGAGGCTTTCTGAATATCAAAGTCAAGTGTTTAACGTTTGATCTTTGTCTGTGTCTGTTAGAGTAAATTAAAAACAAATAATTACAGGCGATCCAATTGTTGTATTTTGAAGTTAATACTTTTGTTACTCGAAATATTTGTTAAAAAATAACAAATTTCATGGGATCTTGCATGTGAAAGCTGTCTGAATAATTTTAAATAAACTTTTGAATTTAATAACAGATTTGAATTCTATATAAATGTAGGTACAATAAGGAAAGAGTAAATACAATAATGAATGAGGAAGGCGGCAGCCCCCCCCCCCATTGAATTTTTTTGTTAAATAAAGCTGTTCCGAAGACTAATTTGAATTGTTTTATTATAGATTTATATAACATCATTATCTTTCCCCTTAATCTCCAATCTGTATTTATAGTATTAAATTTCAGGTTAAGAGAAAGTTGTGTGAGTGACACACCAGATTATTTTATTCAAGAAACCTTTAAATAAGACAATGTCTCCATGTCTGGCAGCACTGTTTCAGAGTTTTTGCTTTCAGAATTAGGACTTTTTAAATTACTTCCGCTGAGTAGAAGATTTTAGAACAGTGTGAAACTAAAGCATCATTTTACTTTTCTTTTATGTGGTATTACTTTTTATTTAATTTTGCATAATATGTTGTAACCATTGACGATTATTTTTCAAATGAACTTTTTAAATAATAGTACAATTCAACTTTATAAACTTTTTATTTTTATTTTTTACAACAATCTTTTTATTATTATTATTATTATTATTAGCAACTTAGGTTTATATAATATTTGATTCTCTTTTACCTATCGTTAACAGTTTAATTAAACTCATCGATTTAAGTGCAGTTCTATTTTGCAGTTGATACAAAGCTTAAATTTAATTTTTAATTTAATTTTCTGTTTTAAAAATATGCAAATTACTTTAAATTCGAGGTATATTAGAAAAATTTATTTGATACTACCTTTTAATTTACATTCATTTAAATGTACTGATTTTAATCAGAATTTCCTTTTCCATTTCTAATAGCATTTCCTACATGAAGAACAAGTATAACAGCTAATTTTATGTATGTTGATTATTTTTATATTGTTGATAATTCTTCATGAAGAAAAAAAAGGAAAAAACATCTAAATATGTATGAAATTTTTGCAGTAAATTTAATTCAAAACAAATTATTATATTCCTTATGTTTTTCAAAAATTATTTTATTTATTTATTTATTTTTTCATTACATTTATATTTTCCTTTTTTTTTAAGTTTACAACTAATAAAAAGATGTAGCCATAGCTGGGAAAATGTGTCCATAATTGTGAAGAGTGTCAGAAAATATTTAATAACTAGCTGGCTTCGCCCGCTAGCGGGTCAGTATTTTCAAATGAATCACTAAAAATAATGAATCACTAACAGAAACTGTTAGTGTTAAGAAAAGAAATTAAAAATAAATCATTTCTGATTGGGTAAAAAGTCGGCCCGGGTCCCCACGCGCTGCGCGCGCGTATTCCTTCCCTGACCCTACGTGCGCCCTAAAAAAAATCATTTCTGATCGGGTAAAAACTCGCACCGGGTCCCCACTGCCTTCGGCAGCGCAGTACTGTGCGCGCTGCGCGCGCACAACTTAAGGGATACACGCGCTGCGCGCGCGTATTCCTTCCCTGACCCTTCGTGCCCCCTAAAAAAAAAATCATTTCTGATCGGGTAAAAACTCGCACCGGGTCCCCACTGCCTTCGGCCGCGCAGTACCGTGCGCGCTGCGCGCACAACTTAAGAGATACACACGCTGCGCGCGCGTATTCCTTCCCTGACCCTTCGTGCCCCCTAAAAAAAAAAAACATTTCTGATCGGGTAAAATCTCGCACCGGGTCCCCACTGCCTTCGGCAGCGCAGTCCCGTGCGCGCTGCGCGCGCACAACTTAAGAGATACACACGCTGCGCGCGCGTATTCCTTCCCTGACCCTTCGTGCCCCCTAAAAAAAAAAAAAACATTTCTGATCGGGTAAAAACTCGCACCGGGTCCCCACTGCCTTCGGCAGCGCAGTCCCGTGCGCGCTGCGCGCGCGTATTCCTTCCCTGAGCCTTCGTGCCCCCTAAAAAAAAAATCATTTCTGATCGGGAAAAATCTCGCACCGGATCCCCACTGTTTTCGGCAGCGCAGTCGCGTGCGCGCTGCGCGCGCACAAGTTAAGGGATACGCTCGCGGTGCACGCCTATTTCTTCTCCACCCTTTCAGGCTCTCTTAATTAACCTACGTATACCAATTTTGAACGATCTAACTCATTTGGCTGAGATGCAAAAGAAAACGTAATCAGGAAACCTCAAAACGTGTAAATCTGGTGAAAACTTTCGATATTTAAAAGAACTTTAAAATATCTTTCGAATGATGTATTAAAAATAATTGAATCATAATTAGAAATTGAAATATTGAAATTTGAAAATATTACAGCGCCATCTGGCGGTACAAATTTCTGTATTCCACTGTTTGATTCCAATTCAAAAAAGCTTCCTAATGATGTCTTACTTATGAAATTATTTTAATTAGTAGCTGAGATACAAAAGAAAACTAATTCAGGACACCTCAAAACGTGTAAATCTGGTGAAAACTTTCGATAATTTAAAAGAACTTTAAAATATCTTTTGAATGATGTATTAAAAATAAATTAATCATAATTAGAAATTGAAGTATTGAAATTTGAAAATATTACAGCGGCATAAAAGAAAATTGATTCAGGACACCTCAAAACGTGTAAATCTGGTGAAATTTTTCGATAATATAAAAGAACTTTAAAATATCTTTCGAATGATGTATTAAAAATAATTTAAT
This sequence comes from Salticus scenicus, assembly GCA_963930645.1. Lineage (NCBI taxonomy): Eukaryota > Metazoa > Arthropoda > Arachnida > Araneae > Salticidae > Salticus > Salticus scenicus. Next base: position 325,081,097 of record OZ005652.1, read on the forward strand.
CATAATTAAAAATTGAAATATTGAAATTTGAAAATATTACAGAGCCATCTGGCGGTACAAATTTCTGTATTCCACTGTTCGATTCCAATTCAAAAAAGCTTTCTAATGATGTATTACTTATGAAATTATTTTAATTAGTAGCTGAGAAATTGAAATACGCGTATTGCAATTTTTAATCGCAGAACCAAAACACGTGACCTCATTTATCGCTGCTTTTTTTTTTTTTTTTTTTTTTTTTCTTTGCTTTCGTCGAGAAAGCAGAAATCTCTCTTCGTTGAACTGGTTCCCATGGTAACGAAAAGCGGCAATGAACACGTAATAGAATCTCATCGAAGGAAGGTCGGGTATTCTATTTCAATGGGTTTCAAGCGTGAAATTAAAAAAATTATAACTTATTCAGTTTTTGAAATTTTCGCTCAATCTTTTGGGAAATTAATTATGAAAGCTAGATCTATATACAAAAAAAAAAAAAAAAAGAAATGATTTATCTCTAAACGCTTTTGAGTTATAAAATATTTTGCGAAAAAATCGATGTTTCGTAAAATCTAAAAATATGGATCGGTAATCCGTATTTTGTAAAAATGTTTATATGGTTCGAAAGAGGATTAAATGGCCTTTCTTTATATATCAGTTGTTAAGAAATGGAATTGTTACCCTGTCGTACAGGGCGTTTCAAAAAAGACGATTGCGAAAAAACGAAATTTTCGACACTTTTTAAAACTTTTTTTAAAAATATAAAAAATCCGTATTTTTTAAAAAAAAATTGTACCGTAAGAATCGGTAATAAATGCTCTTTCTCGTCGTACAGGTGTATTTTCGATATTTCCAACAGATCGGAAGCGATCGCTTTTCAAAAACCCACGAAATTTTCCCTCTTTCCTTTTTTTTCAAGGTAAGCGGTGGTGGTAGAAAATGGCGGCCGCCTCCGATTTCGAATCGTTTTTTCGTTAGACAATGGTCAACATTTTAATTAATATCTCCGCTAATTAGGGTCGCATCGTTTAGCAAATTACATATCGTACATCTGCGATAAATTCTCTGTCCGACGGTACCTGTTCGAAGTCCGTGCGACCGTTAGCGGCGGAGCCTTTTCCGTTTCAAGCCGTTTCTCACAGACACACACACACACACACACACACACACACACACACACACACAGACAAAAACACACACGCGTACAGATTTTAATAATATAAGGAGATTTATATAAAATAAAAAATGCTCTTAAAAATAACTTTGGCTGTGCAGAAATATTTTGCTAACTTCAAAGTATGTTGTGTACTATTTTTTTTTTCTAATCTTTCTATGTCTTTTTAGCATTGAAGGAATCTTGAATCTTTAAAAATGTTAAATGTGTTAAAAATGTTAAATGTGGCCGTAATTGGGCACACACTGAGAAAAAAAAATATACCGCCTTTATCTTGAATCAATAAGTGGTCATTTTCTAAATCCCTGAACTAGAAATATAGATTACCAAACTATGCGCATAAGACAAGCCAATAAATTGAATAGACGAAATGATCGAGAATTTCTAGTCTACATATTTCTAGATGGTGAAACAATATTCCTTATATTCTGAATATTCTGAATCTTTTGTTTTGGCAGAAATTCTCGCTTGATTTTCTGGAATTGGGTAATAAACCAAGATTATTGTTTCTAAAACCCGCCTCTTGTATTCGCATTTATTTGCAGAGATTTTTAAATAACTTTCCCCTTGAGAATATAGACAAACGCTCTAAATTTCTAATAAGGGTTTCTAGAACTCGATTTCAAAGGGGAGTAGAATTTATAAGGATGGCATGGAACTATTTTTTCTAGAGACACAATTTAGATTCTAGATGTCAGTCACAGAATTTTTTCTCAGTGCACCACTCCACCCACCAAATAATGTATTTAAGTTTAGCGCAGAAAAAAGTATTTATCACGGTACAATTTGAAATGCACTTCAAGCCATTTCAAAACATAGTACTGAAATCTTTTGTGTGGCTTTTTAAATTAATGATAAATTCTTTTTATACTATATTCTGTATGAAATATATGATTATTCATATAAAAATACTATCTAAATTTCATCTTGTTTAGTGGAATACATTAAAATGTACCTACCCTAAATTTCGCCCATAGATGCAATGTAATCAAGGACTTTTGTAGTATTTTAGGACTTTTGTATGTTACTATACGTGAATTTGTCCGATCTCAGCAAAAGTTTTTTTGCAGCATCTTTATATGATTCAGATTTAAAATTCCGAGTTTGGACTTCTTGCTAATATTTATTTATAAGTTCTGATGTTAATTATGATGTCACGGATTCAGGAAATCTCAAAGCATGCAAATATAGCAAAATTTGATGTAAAATGTTAGATAAAATAACACTTTTCTACAACATATTAGTAAGAGAAAGTAAAAATTAGATTTTAGTACTTATATGCCTATATTATCAAACATAAAATATACATTACTTTTTTGAACAAAAATAATGTAACAGGTTTACAATCAATACAAAAACATTTAAACGGGAGCAATTTTGCTTCCTGCTAATACAAATAATTTTCCGATATAATAAACACAGCTACGTGAAGTTATCAATAACTATTAGTTGGTATCTACTGAAAGTCTTCATTACGAAGTATTTTTCTTTTCTGGATATAAAATTATTTTCATTATCGTTATGATCAAATATAAATTATAGTTATAATAAACTTTGCCGGGTTACTAAATGATATATAAATATTTAAAAGCTCTATGATACTTACACCCTTAAAATTATTTGCATATCGTTTGAATACGGAAATTAAATCTTTTGTGAATGCCGAGAGTATAATGAATGGACTTCGAGAACAGAGATAATAGAAAAATAGAAAAAAAAAATTCTTGTGAGTCTTAAGAACGTATTAATTAAAATAATTTTCTTTATCTAACCCTGATTGTGATGATAGAATTAACTTTGTTATTTCTCCGTAATTTTTAATAAATTTCATTAAGTATTACTTAAGTACATTAAGGAACCACTAAATGTATTAAATTTTCAATAACGTAAAGAAAAGTATTTAAATTTTATCTTTAATAATATATTTTAAAATTTATTTCATAATACAAAATACAGTAATGGATGATTCTTTCTTTTTCTTTTTTTTTTTTTTTTTTTTTAATGCTATCAAGTTATGCATGTACATAATTTAACAAACGCGAACGTCGAAGGTTATTAAAACATAACCACCTCAGTACAATGTTATAAATTGTTTCATAATACAAATATGTTGCACCAGCTTTCTTTCTTTTTAATCATGTCAACGATAAATTTTTCTTTTCCTTACAAATTATTTTCTGCAAAAATTTACAATGGTACAGTGAAACTATTATTTATCATTCATGAAGAAAATCTATATATAATACAAAAACATTTAATCCCCAAAAACGAGATTAAAAAAATCCCCAGTAGTTAAGGGAGATTTTGTTTTCAGTAGAGCATTTTAACTTTTTGTGTATCATTTCACACTGAACTTTTTTTTCCTCGATATTTAATACCCATCATACATCAAATATTAAAATTGCTTCAAAAATGCATGTAAATCTGTTTCACAGTGACTTAAATATCTTGACTTAATTCTGACTGTTCAAACTTTTGTTCTGCATTAGCCATTTTGCTGCAATTTTTAAAATGTCAACTGATTGTCGAATATGAATGTTTCTATGAATTTTGCGCAGTTTCTAAAAAAATTTTCAGATTTTCATCGATTATAAAGATTAAGGTGAAAAATTTATTAAAATTACATTTCAATTAGATTTGTTATTCATTCTCATTGTTTCAGGATGACTCTATTTCCGAAATGGCTAAATCAGCAACCACGTCGCCTGTTTTGCAATGTAGGGGAGACCGGACTTCGTTGCCATAAAAGGCTTGTTGGCACTCAGCTTCTATTTCGTGCCACAGTGGAAGGAGAGCGCTGTAATTTTATTAGTGGAAACTATATATAAATGCACCATCCACCGTAAATTGAGTCAGCTTGGAAGTGTCATAAACGAAAAAATTCTTGTTTGGTCGTTTTTCTGACTGGAGTAAATTTTTTCATCGTACCTCTTTTTTTTTTTTTTTTTTTTTTTTTTGTCTGGTGAATCTGTAGATCAAACTGAGACACTGTTTATATCAGTTTTCGAAAAAAAATGGTTCATGGCATGCATGTATTATATTCTATTTTTTCTGATATTTGGGATTCTGTGCCATCCATCTTATACTGAGTATCTCACTTGGGCTAGTTGGCATAGTTAGGTACGGGGTCAACTGGCATAGTTATACAATAGCTATGGCATAACTTGACTTTCCTTAATGATAGTTCAAAAGTTGAAGAGTCGCTTCAAGATGAAGGTTTTCCTCCTCAGCTTTCTGTCAAAACGATGTTGACGTTTTTCATTCGACAGTTCCCATGAGCACCAGAAGGCCTCAAAACGATAAAACCAATAAAAAATTTCCCATTACATTAACGGCCTCCTAACCATCCTGAATAGAAAATAAATTACTTTTTTATGGGGGGGGGGGGGGGCAAATCTCGTCAGTAGCTTGGGAAAAATTATGAAACCGATGACATTGAGATCCGCTTGTCCACAATAGTCAAAAAAGAGAAAAAATACAGATAGTTACATTAGAATATGATTCTTTTCTGTACGACCAAAGTAGAACTGTGCAAAATTCGAACCCGCTGGTTCTAATAAACGATCTTGTAACTGACTCCTACATTTGTTATTGATTTCAAATATTGAGCTAATTCTATTTAAATAACTATAAGTAGCTATAATAATTTATTTTTCTTGTTTTTATAATTTGTTTATACATTTAAACAGAAATATTTGGCCAAACATTACTAAAATAAGGTATTTCGAAAAGGTAATTTTTTTTCCTCGAAAATTGCTGTGTTCTGCGTAAGTATGCCTATCCATATTACGTTATGTCAACTTGCCCCTACGCGTATGCCAACTAGTCCCGCACACGGGATTTGTTGGCATACTTAAAAGTCCTTGGGAAAATAGGTTTTTTTTTTTTTTTTTTTTTTTTTGTAGTTTAAAAATGTATTTACATTTACATGATGAGTCTTAAATGATTTTGTTGCTAAATAATTAAGTTTTCCGATGCATTCATCAGAATTTCTCTAAGTATATCACAAAAAAATGGAAAAATAAAAAATAAAAATTGATACTAACTAGACTCGGTATGCCCTACACAAATTTGCGTATAATTTGTGCTATATAGAGATGCACCTTTTTGAAGGGCTAGAATAATTTCGCTGGGAAAATATCCTACTAATCACTATTATCTATACAGGTCTAGCATTAACTATTACTTTAAAAAAGACTGCCGAATGTAAAATGCTGTCCGACTGTGAGTTTTGCAAAATGAAAAAGAGAGAAATGCTGTGTTCAACCGTTAGGCGATTTTTTTTAGTATTCCCAAAATATATTAAAGAATAATGTAGGTTTTTTCTTTTTTTGTATACAAAAATTTTTATAACCATGCATTGTTCCGTTACATGTGATATAGAATTGTCAATGGCAAAAATCTGTTTTATTAGTCCAGTTTTAGGAAAAACTTCTAAGCTTGCATAATTTTGGACGAATATCACAGAAGTATTTTTCGCAATCATGCTGTAAAGGAAAATTGTGAAATGCTCACACAATATGTCTCCCACGCCACTGCTCTTCTTTTCTTTCTATGCTATAACTACACATTCCACTGACGTCAAAGTAATTATTTTCTTCAAAACTGCTAGGTTTAAATTTTAATTGAAAATCCTGCAAATCCTGAACAAACATACAGAGAAGAAATTCTTTTAAACATCGCTTAGTTCTGTTCGGCTTAGGAAGATGCCAAAACATTTTCTGGACATATGATGCTCAGTCAAAGTTCTTATAAATAGCTTCACAAGCAAAACCCGATTCTTCATTGATAAATATATAAATAGTTTTTTAAAGATATTGAATATAGGATATTACATATAATTTTTGATTTTATGAAAAGCACTATGTGTTATGCAGTCTTTGTGTTTGTATATTAAAATTAGTACATAACCATCTATTGATAAAACTTGGAACAATTTATTTGAAATTCCCCAGACAAATTTATATTGCTTCGCCATTGTTCAGGTTATTTCGATCAAACATAACCTTGCCGTTTTGATCAATGGTTCTTTATTTACATCGTTTTGAAAATTTAACATTAGTTATGACTACCCTATATTTAAACAAGTCCTTCCGGCTCATTCGGAAGGGTAGGTTGATTTATTTTTTCTTATCAAGTATCCGTCTTTTTAAACAAAATGGCGGCTAGAAATTATTAATGGACTTGGTAGAAATATTGATGTGGGCTATATACATATCCAGTTTTAAGCAAATCTGTTCATAAATACTTTTTTATGGGAATTTGAAATTTTTAAGTGGCTGGCACATGGAAAAAAGATGGTTGAAAAAGAATTCTAATTATCGTATTCATAATTCAGAATTCTAATTATCGTGTTGGCAAATTAAGTAGCCGCTAATTGGATCAAAATCGCGGAGCAAGTTGCTCAGTGAACTAATGTAAAGTATTTTTAAGATAAATCCACTGTCCAACTTTGATTCGAATAAATTCAATATTTCAACAGTGTCAGCGTTCAAATTACCGCTACTTGGAAACAAAGTTAAAAAGAAACATGCCCACCGAAATCATAGATATTCTAATGATAAATCCATTTTTCAACTTTGGTTCGAATTAATTAAGTATTTCAAAAGTTATCGTGATGAAAAATATTCAAGTGACCCTCACTTGGAAACAATATGACGGACCATGTTGCCCAGCAAACTCATCCAAGATATTTGAAGCAAAAGTTCACTGTCCAACTTTGGTTCGAATTAGTGCAGTATTTCAAAAGTTATTGTTGTAATAAACTTTCAAGTGACTTTCTAAATGGCTTCAACTTGAAAAAAAATGGCAGAGAAACTTGCCCAGCGAAATCGTACAAGATATTCGTATGATAAGTTCACTGTCCAACTTTAGTTCAAGCTAATTCAGTATTTGAAAAATTATCGTGATAAGAAATTTTCAAATGGTACCGTGATTTCAAGTGGCCACCGCTTGAAAAAAAATTAAATGCCTAGCGAACTTACCTGAGATTTTTGAATGATAAATCCACTACCCGAATTTGATACGAATTGATTCAGTGTTACAAAAGTTATCATAATGACAAATTTTCAAATGGCTGCCACTTGGAAATAAATGGCAGAGTAAGTTACCATGCGAACATATCCAAGATATTTGAAACGTAAGTTCACTATCCAACTTTTGTTTGAATCAGTTTTGTATTTTAAAAATTATCGTGATGGCACATTTTTAAGTGGCAACCTGATTTCACGTGCCGCGACTTGGAAACAAAATGTTGGAAAAAGTTTCCCAGTCAACTCATTCAAGCTATTAATATGATACGTCACTGTCCAATTTTGACTTGAATTGAATCAGAATTTTTAAAAGTTATCATGATTATAAATTTTCAAGTGGTAGCCTGATTTCAAGTTGTCCCGCTTAGTTTATAACATCTGTACATTGTTAAAAATGATGGATAAAGTTTATTAATTAACTTGGTTGAGACCCTTATATGATATTTGTATACATCAAAATTCAAGCAAACCGTGTCTTAAATACGCTTTTTACAATGCAAATTTGAAATTTTAAAATGTCTTCCACTTGAAAACAAAATGGCGGAGCAACTTGATTAACAAACTCATTCAAGATCCTTATAAGATAAATATGTTGTCCAAATTTGTTTGGATTTGGAGTATTATATTGAAAGTTATCGTGATTATATATTTTCAAGTGGTAGCCTGATTTCAAGTGGCTCCGCTTAGTTTAAGATATCCTCCACTTTGTTAAAAAGGGCGTATAAAGTCCATTAATAAACTTGGTTGAAACCCTCATATGGTCTATGTATACATCAAAATTCAAACAAATTCGGAATGCGCTTTTTACTATGTGAATTTGAAATTTTCAAGTGGTCTTCACTTGAAAATTTGGCAAAATGGCAAAGCAACTTGGTTAACAAACTCATCCAAGATATTTATAAGATAAGTTCACAGTCCAAATTTGGGTCGATTTGGAGTATTATTTCGGAAGTTATCGAGATGTTAATTTTTCAAGTAGTAGCCTGATTTCAAGTGGCTCTGCTTAATTTAAGATATCCGCCACTTTGTTAAAAATAGTGGATAAATTTCATTAATAAACTTGGTTGAGACTCTTATGTGGTCTATATTTACATCAAAATTGAAGCAAATCCGGCCTTAAATACGCTTTTTGCAATGTGGATTTGAAATTTTCAAGTGGCCGCCACTTGAAAACAAAAGCCGGAACAACTTGGTTAACGAACTAATCCAAGATATTTACAAGACAAATTCGCTGTCCAAATTTGGTTCGATTTGCAGTATTATTTCGGGAGTTATCGGAATGACAAAATTTTCATTATGTATGGATAGATAGATATATACATATATAGATAAACGAAGTGATTGCAATACGTAGATTTCTAAAGAAATCAACCTAATAGTCAAAGGCAATGTTTTGTTTAAAGTCATAGTTAAATGAACCCGTAAGGATAATGTTTTATATACATAGTCAAACGTAGCGTTTTGTTTAAGGCCTTGCATTAATCACCCGATATTTAAATACTCAAACGTAATCTTTTATTAAAATCTTTACAGCTATTTATTTAAAAACTATTAGAGATTTTTATAGTTTACACGATAAACATTTAATTTATCAAAAAATTCATCATTTAAATGATTACAGTTCAAAATTCAATTGCCTAACAACGAAAATAATTCATTTGTTATTTTAAGTAACATATAAATGGTAATTTAATATTCAAATGTAATCGACATATTTTTCCTAGAATACAATTTATGACTGTAACTTCCGCTTGTATAAAACACTATTAAGGGGAAATTCACTATTCAACGAAGGCATAAGTCACTATTTAGCCGAAACATAAGCTATATATCCATTTCTAATGTCTTGACATCCCCATTCCCCTATTTATATGGTCTCCTTTCACAGCGTGCTGTCAAAGTAAAGTTAATATGCACTATCCCTGTTAACATGGATGGCTTATGTTGTATTTTATTTGCAATGAATATAAAGATATAGATTATCGCTTTCATATTCAACAGATAGTTGTATGATATATTATTTAGAATTTTATTATTATTATTATTATTGTTATTATTATTGCAGCGCTAATGTTTAAATCGTTGTAGTAAATGATTATTTAAGTCTTGACCTGTGATTTCTCTGGCACTATTACTTTGTCTAGCAGATTCCTTTCGATTATTATCAATTTTCATGAAATATATTTATTTTAACCCAAAAGAAAAACATGGTATCATATAGAGCGATCTTTTTTCTTCGTTTATATGAGAAAAAGCACGTTAATTGTCGTTTGCGTTTCCATACAGACGAATAATCTCGTTTTTCAGTTAACTGGTTTGACTGAAACGTATCAGTTCTATGCTTTATAATAATGATAATTGTAATTATAATTCTTCCTTATATCTAACAATCTTTATCTATATATTTGGCAATGTCTGTGTGTGTCTGTCTACGGACCGCGTAGCGCAAAAACTAGCTCGGACAGTCACGTAATTCGACACGAAGGTGTCCCCCGAGAGGTCCTAAGGCACCTCGAAGCCCGAATTTCAAATTTTTGATTAGTCTTCTTTTAATTAATTAAAATGTGAAAATAATAACGTCGTAATAGCTTTAAAATTGGCCATTTAAATTTTATCCATAATTTAATTGTTGCCAAAAAAATTTACGATTTCATTTTTTTTCGACAGGAAAATAAATACATTTTTTTTTTTAAACGGGAACAATACAAAATTAAATTAGGCATCTCACAAAAATTGACGTCATTATCACTTTAAAAATTTTATATACATTGATAAAGTACTAATATATTTTATTATGCTGATATATATTGTTCTAAAATGTTCTTTTTTTTTTTTTTCAACTACTATTTTTTATATTTTTACAGTCAAGTTGTTATTAAAAAAAAAACTGCCTATGACGTCACAATCGACTGCGTAGCCTTTCTTTACTGTTTTAAACCGTATGAACAATAAATTTATTTTATCAGTTTTACCTATAGATCCTCCTGGGCGATTTTTTTAAATTTTGGCGTTGAAGTACACCAAACGTTTTCCGCCAAGAAGTTTAATTTTGCAACAGCCATTTTAATCTAAGTAGCGCATCAAAAACATAAATAAATTGCAAAATATTACAAAAAGAAGAATTAAACCGAAATTGTAGTCACATAAATGATTTGTTTTTATCTGAGAAGATAATTTTATAGAAAAAAAATGCAGTTTTTAAAATAGAAAATTTATTTCAGCAAGCACCATTTTAAGCGTGCTAGTGTATATATAATATAAAAATAACCTCAGATTTTTTTTCTCCATAAAATACTTAACTATAGCAATAAAAATTATTTAATTTTGCTTTTCACAACGATAATCAATGTAATAAGTTAATTTGTAGTTATTTCCCTGAAATGAGAAAATATTTAAGAATTCCCGTCTCAAGACCGTAGAAAATAAAATTTAGAACTATATTTATATAATCATGTTTCCTATCCTTATATTATTCTACGGTAATAAACTTTTGTATGAATTAATAAAGTGTTGGCTTTGAAAGTTCACATTCAAAACAGTCTTATATTAGAAATTTGAATACATTCAACTGCTACAGAATTGAAAATATATCTAAACTCTAATTCAATTTAAAATATGCTTTTTGATATTGAGATATTTTAGCACGAATGTATGCATAATACAGCATTCACACAAGTCATCTATTATTTAATGTGTAAATGTAGTCAATAAAAGAGCTTTGGCAAAATATTTATGGAATATATCATAAAGTTATTCTAAACTTGTTTCGGTCATATTCATCATAGTTTGTCTAATAAAATCATATGCAGATCTTCGGAGTTCTACTTAATTCAGGAAATATCTTTCAGATTATGTTTGAAGGATTTGTATAGGCTGAAAAGATTTCAAAGATTCCAATTTTGATAGCGACTTCTGTTTAAGCGGTTACATGGAATTCAAAAGATAAATAAAGCAAAATTTCTGTTTTATGTATATATATTTATATAATATAGTAAAATTGTTAATCAAAATATTGAGGATATAAAAGAGCAACATCTAAACAATATTCATAAAATTTTTAGTAAAACGTTTGGAAAATTCAACCGACGAGTCCCCTTTTGGAAAAGCAGTGGGTACGATTTCGCAAAAACTAATGCACCGATCTCACTGAAATTTTGCACACTTTATAAAAATAGAATTAATTAGTGACTGAAAGAAAGATTTAAAAAAAAAATCTAAATTTGAAATTTTAGCAGAGTTCTCTGAAAAAAAAAAAAAAAATATATATATATATAGATAGATAGATATAGTTTTTGATAAAATTTTATAAAATATTGTTTGAATGTTGCTCTTTATGCTTAAAACTTTGAATAAAAATTTTTATTTATTATATTAAAAAAGAGACTTTGAAGCCCATGTAACCCCGTAAATAAGAAATCAGTGATTTCTAAAGTATAAAAATTCTTCAAAATTTTAATCAAAATTTGAAATTTATTGATTTTAATCCATCATAGTCGTTCTAAACATGAGCTTATTTTGCAATATATGCACATCCAGGTAGACGTCAAAATAATGTTAGATTCGAAGATATATATCTTGTGATTGTTCTTTAATAAAAGTCACATCAAAAATTGCATATTTTTCCCATTTAGTAATTTTTCGAAAAATCTACTTTTCTATCAGAAAAGATGCAAGTAACATCGATAAGGCAGTTCCATAGTCTATTTTCAAATACAGAAAAGTAATACAGAAGTGGTTATTCCTTTTTGTGGCGGTCTAGCGAAATATCTTAATTCGTTTACTGCATCAGGACAATACTATCTGAACATTTGTGTCTTTCATGTATCAAGCAATTCATCTATTTTCGAAATAATTACAAGATAAAAAAAACTTTTTATATACCACGTTTTTAATTTTCTGTTGAATCATATAAATTGACACATTACCTGAATAATTACAAATGCTTTGTCATCGTGTTCTGAGCTATCCTAAAAGTGTCAAATATCTAGTTAGTCGGGAAGTTAGCTAAAAATTGATTGCAAGATTTCTACTGGACAAATAAGAAAGCGAGTTTAAAGCGATATAAGAAAACGTTGGTTTTAAAACTAAAATATTAATCCTTTTAGAACAATATATATTAGCATCATGAACTATATTAGCACTTTATCAATGTGGAGAAATTTTAAAAAGTTTTAATGACGTCAATTTTTCTGAGATGCCTAATTTAACTTTTTATAGTTTTTTAATGTTCATGTTTAATTAAATGTATTTCTTTTTATGTCAAAAGAAAATGAACTCGTATTTTTTTTTTTTTTTTTTTTTTTTTTTAAGAATTAAGTTATAGCTAAATCTTTAAATGGCTACCTTTAAAGCTATTAGGAGGTTATTATTTTCATATTTTAATTAATTAAAAGACAACTAATCAAAAACTCGAAAATCGGGCTTCGAGGTATTGCGTTGTCATCGTGTTCTGAGCTAATCTAAAAGTTTCAAATGTCTAGATAGTCGGGAAGCTAGTTAAAAATCTATTGCAAAATTTGTACCGTACAAACGAACAAACAAGAAAGTGAGTTAATAAAAACATGGTAAAAACTCAACTATATAAATAACGCACAAAACCCAAAACAAAAATACACACCCCAATTCCATATAACAAAGGTACAAAAAGTAATAACAAAGTAATAAAATAAAAACAGAAGCAGCCAAATTAAACATAAACATCCCAATAAAACCCAATAGTAAACTTTTTCAAAGGATTAGAAACGACAAATATAAAATTCACTTTTCGGAAACTGCAGAAATTTTTAAAATAAATATCACACATAAAGAAGAAAAAGCGGCTGTTGCGTTGGAATGACTAAACGAAAAATAAAAATGCGTATAAATGAACCTGAAAATGACATCAAATACAATAAAGTAACAACTGCTTTAACTAAATTAAATCAAAAAGAAAATAGAATTACAAGATAAAAAAAAACTTTTTATATACCACGTTTTTAAATTTTCTGTTGAAGCATATAAACTTGACAGTTCTGTGTATTAATAAATACTGTTTTATTTATTTATTTATTTATTTAATTTAATTTTTTATTTTTTTTTTTGATGAATTACCTCATCAACTTGAAATAAAACGATGAAATTCATAATAAAGAGAGCAATTATAAGAAATTCTCATACATTTTTTAATTGAATAAAAATGTTAAAAGGATACTTTGTCATCGTGTTCTGAGCTATTCTAAAAGTTTCAAATGTCTAGATAGTCGGGAAGTTAGTTAAAAATTGATTGCAAGATTTGTACCGGACCAACAAACGAGAAAGATAGTTAATAGAAGCATGATAAAAATTAGTTTTCTATTTTACATGCATGTTTCTCTATTTTTTCCCACATATCTATAAATTATTTCAAATCACCGTCGTAGGCAGTAAAACCCTTGGTTAGAAGGCGAAACCAACCAAACAATACAATCTAAAATACAAAAACTAAGTTTCATGTAACAATAAAATAAGCAATACAGGTTGCAAAATTAAGTGAGAAATATTTACAAAATTTACAAATAAGTACAAATATTTATATAATATTTACATTACACATATACAAATTTAAGAAATATTTACATTTCAAATTTGAACAATACCGTTAACTGTAGTATGCAGCTAACCGATCATAATGAACCTCCTTCGGTTTTGATAAGGTGTTTTAGCAATTCTTACCACGACGTCATGCAGTCTTTTTAAGACTGTGTAGGGACCGTCCAAGTTACACTGTAGCTTGAAAGAGAGTCCTTTGGGTGGAACAGGGTTCCACAACCAAACTTTGTCTCCTTTTTTCAATTCATGTTGTGTAACCTTCAGACAATACCTTGTCTTCATTTTCTCCGTTGCCATGTGAATTCGCTCCCGAGCAAAGTTATGTACGTCTTCAAATCGTGCTTGGAGATCTTGGATGTACACCACGGGCGATGAATGGGCATCTGGTGGACAACCAAACAGGAGATCACATGGGAGACGAAGTTCGTGTCCAAACAGCACCTGAGCTGAAGTATAGTCAATGGATTCATGGACAATATTTTGATAAACTAGCAGGAACGAAGGCAACTTCAAGTCCCAATCTTTCTTGTTCATTGATACTAGAAGAAAAGTGTTATTCAGGAGGGTACGGTTAAACCTCTCGGCCATGCCGTACGACTGGAGATGTAGGGATGTTGTCTGCGTTTTGTCTATGCTGAGTAGATGACATAGTCCTTTGAATAAAGCAGAGATAAAATACGTACCTTGATCGGTATGAAGTTGTAGGGGGTCATACCTTGACACCCATTGATGCACTTCTGCGACTGTGCATGCCTCTTGGTCGGGAATGGGATACGCCTCATGCTACTTGATGAAATAGTCCATCACGACGAGGATGTACTTATTTCCTCTGGAGATCCGTGGCAAAGGATGTCGAGTGCGATCCGATCAAATGGTGCTCCTACGTTATACTGTTGTAATCTTCCTCGGGGTCGTTTCTTCGGGCCTTTACGTTCCGCACAAGCATCGCAAGACTTGCACCGTTTCTTTTATGTCCTCCCTTGCCTTGCACCAGTAGAAGCGTTTCGGAACTCTCTGGAGAGTTTTCGTCACTTCAAAATGGTCTTCGGTAGAGCTACTTTGCAGCTGTTCTAGATCGTCCGGAATCTCCGATCTTGGTAATAAGGTCTATCATCTGAAGTTCCGTCCATCGTCAAATTCCCATTTTCTGTACAATAAGCCATTTCTCAAATGCAGAGAGGCCTAGAGTGTGTCCAGTTACATTTCGTGATGGGACTAAATGTGCAAATGTCTTGCCAAGTAGGTCTGTTGCTGGTCAACTCCTTGAACTAAAGTATTGACTTTATGTCAAGATCTCCTAACTGGCTTGTCTTACTTCCTCATCACTTCATGGGTCTTGTTTCGATGACACCGAGACTGTAGCTTGGCGAGCAACTGGCTTTATCTGCTGGTATTTCTCTTCGATCTTAGAGCTGTACTTGCGATCTTCAGAGCGAGGCTCTCGCAACAAGGCATCTGGATTTTCATATCGAATTCCTTCCCGATGACGTACTTCAGAGGTCTTCTGTGTAGTTTCTATAGACTGTTTTACTAGGCAGCTTCGTTTGTTATGCCCATCTCTTCCACAGACTCAGAATTTAGTCGTTAGGTTCTTCACTTCTTTCTTGCTCTCAAGACTGCGTAATGTCCTAGTAAAATCTGCTAGATTTTTCTTTATATCTTTAAGGTCAGCTTTAGAGTCATCCAAAGTGACTACTGTGCTGTTTTGGCGGTCTTTAAGGGAGGCTTATTGGGCTGCCTCAATCTTTAGGTGATTCAGCATCCTTGACGTTGGATAGTCTAAGTGATTTCTGAATCTCTGGATCCCGCACGGCATTGATCAAATATACTAAGGCTAAATCATTACGAGTTTCAGAGCGACAGTCCAAGAAAGCTAAGCGTGATAGCCTCTGGATATTTGATGCCAGTTCTTATAAGCTTTCCCCTGGTCTCTGATGACGGGACTTTAACTGGAGTCGACTATAATCTTTAGACCATTTTCCTCCAAAACGCAGCTCCAGTGCTCTGGTCAAAACCTCAAAGTCATTAAGCTGTTCCTTCGGAAGGGTCTCCAGGGTATCAGCTGCGTCGTCCCGTAACGATGCTACCAGATGGACTGTCTTGGCAGTAGGGTACCGACCGTCAGCCTGAGCTACGATGGAGAACTGTGTCTTGAATGCTTGCCAGGATGATCTGATGTCATATGTCGGAATCTTTATTGCTTCTCGATTCGGTATTCTTTCATCTCTTCTTTCACTTTCCTGAGATATCGAGGTTAACTTTCCTTCCAGACTCTGGATTTTCTTTTGCAATTCATCCCCCAGCCTTTCTTCGAATTTCTTCTCAAATTTTCCTATCAATTCCCTCATGCATTTTTCTTCTATTTTCCTCTCAAGATCTTCCTCTATTCTTTTTAATTTGCTTTCTATCTCTGAAAATCTTCCTTTCAGATTTTCTTTAACTTTCTCTTCAAAATTCTTTTCTATCTTTATAAATTTCTCTTCCATTTCATCCATTTTATTTTCCATTACTGTTAACTTACCCTCTACTACTTCATTCCCTGACGAAAGCTTTCTCTTCATGTAGTCTTGATTGCATTCCACTTTTTCCTGAATGGATTTAATTTCTTCGGCCAAACTGTCTTTCATATCTTCTTGTACTGCTTTCATTTCTTTCTGCCCTTCTTTCATTCTTTCGATCATTTCGGTCTCCCCCTTTTCCTGTCCTGTTTTCATTTCACTTATCTGGGCAGCTAACTCTTCTAGAAGTTTCTTCATTTCTTGCTCCATACCTCTAGTTATCACCATTCACTCTTGATACCAGAAATGTTTTGTACTTGGGGATTCGTAAGTTGTCCGAGAATGAAAAGCAAATCTTGCAGAGGCTGTAATCTTTATTTACAAAAAATTCGAGAAGATTACAAGCCTATAAACCAAGCATCAACTTCACTTTCACCAGTAAACACAGCTTAAATAACAGCTTAAATAACAGATGTCAACAGCAAATTCACAGTACAAACTTTATCACAGCATCAACATACAGAAATTGATTGCAATTCAAAGAGGCTCAGATGTCTTCCAGCAGCATTGGTGAAAGCTAAACTGAGATTGACTCATTTGGGGTAAAGCAACTGCTTAAATACCCACGTAGAAAAATGAGGAAAATTCCAGAAACTCGTCAGCCAATCAAAATAGAGTTTCCATATTTGGTATATCGATGATAAGGATTTTCTCGCCAAGGTCGCTAAGAAAGTCACAAAGGAGTAAAAAAGTGGCCAAAATTGGCACCAAATCCCTTACCTGCTTTAATAAGGCTTTTTAACGGGTCTTTAAGCATTTTTAATGCGAAAAAAATAAGAAATGCTTAAAATTAAAATTTTATCACCTGACTAAGCCTCTTTGAACGAATTTACACAAAAATAACTACGAATTATTTACAAATTCGTAACAATATACACTTCTCGACATTGAAAATGCAGCACCAAGAAGGAATGATAATAACGGAATAAAATTTGTTGGACACATACATTATAGTAGGAAGAACAAATGATTAAAATTTCAAGAAATTTGAAGTAATATGTACTGAGAAAACAGTACATAAAGCAGCGACCTCTGTGAGCAATAACAGCACATATCTGCCTAGGCATTGAATAGAACAGCGATTGGATGACATGTACGGGTAGAGCACTTCATGAAGTTTTAACACGATGCCATAATTCATCGATTGAAGTTAGTGGTGAGTAGTGGGAGGCCAGTCGCTTTTCAACGATTAAACAGTCATTTTCATTGTTGCAAGACCAGGAGAACGCGCTGTCCAGAGCAACAGTCGAACACATTCGGCATCAATGAAGGTCCAGACAATATTTACAACTCGCGGTCGTGCATTGTCCTGCTTAAATGTTGCGCTTTGGAGGCCTTAAACATAGGGCAGAGCTATGGGCCTTAACTCGTCTGAAATTTAATGGCTGGTATTCAGAGTGGCGGGAATAAAAACAAGAGGTGACCAGGCCGTGTATTCAATGGTACAACATACCATCAATCCAGGTGGTGACTCAGTATGTGGCTACCAAAATTCTGATTACCCTCAAAACTGCATCACTGATATGGGCGCCATTAATGTGTGATCAACGATGAACCTGGACGCAGGAATGGCGTGAAGTCACTTTTCAGACAAATCACAATCGTGTTTACAGCATCAAGATTGCCTTATCCGTATTTAACGGCATTATGAATAATGCACATTGCCAGTGTGATTCGACATCATCATACTGTCCATCATTTGCAATGATGTTATGGGTTCCCATTGGATACACGTCTCGATTACTTCATGTTCGTTTTCCTGGCACTCTGAACAGCGGCCATAAAATTTCTGATGAGTTAAGATTCGCCCCTCTGCCCTGTATTCGAGGCCTCCGTAGCGCAAAATTTAAGCAAGATAATGCACGACCGCAAGTTTTTTGTCTTGTCCGGACCTTCTTTGATACAGAATGTGTTCGACTGTTACTCTGGCCTGCGCGTTCTCCTGATCTCGCACCAATGAAAATGACTGTTTAATTGTAATGACTGCATTGTAAAGCGACTGGACCCCCACCACTTACCAGTAACTTCGATCGATGAATTGTGGCATCGTGTTAAAACTTCATGAAGCGCTCTACCCGCACATGTCATCCAATCGCTGTTCGATTCAATGCCTTGGCAGATATGTGCTGTTATTGCTCACAGAGGTCGCTGCTTTATGTACTGTTTTCTCAGTACATATTACTCCAAATTTCCTGAAATTTTAATCAATTGTTCTTCGTATTATAATGTATGTGTCCAACAAATTTCATTCCGTTATTATCATTCCTTCTTGGTGTTGCATTTTCAATGTCGAGCAGTGTACATTATTCTGCATTGAAATATAGGTTTAAAAAATCTGCATATTTTTCCACAGTATATTTTCCTTTTTTAATTAAACTCGACAATTATTATAAGATGCGAAAATCAAAATATATATGATAAGATGCTTTATATATGTATTATTATCCCTAAACAAATAGGGCCGCGGTAGCCCAGTCGGTAGAGCGCCGGCCTCGTAATTGGAAGATTGCGGGTTCGGTACTCGAGCCGGCCAAAGACCGTCGTGTACACTAATGGTGGCTGGTGCACGTAAAATCTGTCGTGGCCGCAATGTCCTCCATGTTCCCATCAAAATTATACCTCTGGGGGTCACCGAAGCGGGAGCGCCATCCCTTCCGTGGAGGATCAAAAATTGTGATGGCATGTCTCCGGACCACCTCTAGGGGTGTGTCCCAGACCGTCGCCAATTGCCCATCTGCGCAGCACTAGTGCGACGTAAAACCCAACCAACCAACCAACCAACCATAAACAAATAAGCATATCTAAAGAGCAGCAAAATATTATACATTATAGCTAAAATTTTTCTTTAGAAATTTTAAAAAATAGTTTTCTTTAAATGGTTATCTGAGACGATTCAAAAAATGCTATTAAGACAGTTCCATATTCTATTCACAAAGATGTAAAAAAAATACGGAAGTGATTATTGAAACGTGTGACATTTAGACAAATATCCTTATTTGTTTTCTACAGTAAAACATTTCTATCGAATCATTTCTTCCCTCCATTTTTCAAGCTTTTATCGTACTTTAATATTTTTACTTCCATTACCCGACTACCGTAAGTAATGGTAATATTGTATTCGGTCCAAAAATTCGATTCCGAGTTTTTACCTGATTTACACGTTTTAAGATCTCCTAAGTCCAAAAAAGTAGTTTTTGGTAATTGTTCTGTGTGTGTGTGTGTATATATATATGTACATTGTTAAAAATGTTTCTCAAAATTGATCAAAATTTTCTCAAAATAGCTCCAAAATAATATATATTTAAATTTGAAAACCCATGTACTCATTTTTGAGTATATTGAACATGTTCAAAAGTGAAGATATTGGGATTCTTAGTGGTCATTCCCATTTTTGAGCATGTTTATATACTCAAAAATGAGTGCATGGAATTTTCAAATTATATATATATCGTTATTGAACTATTTTATGACAATTTTGCTCATTTTTTAAAAACCACTTTTAACAGTGTATGTGGGAAATCTTCTGGCATATCTCCGAAATTAATAAGGATAGAACTACGAAACTTCAAAATTGAGACAGGTCTGGTGTACAGGTGAAATTCCAAAATGTTGGTGAAAATTAGAAAAACAGAAGTGGGTCATCGGAAACCGGAAGGGTACCCAAGTTAAAATTCATGCTAGTACCAGCAACAAAAATATGCTAGTTATTGCTATGTATTGCTATGTCTGCTAGATTTTCTTGCTATTATATGCTTTATAATGCTAGCCAGCATCGAATGCTATATTAGCTAGCTAACACGGCAAAAGCATGACATGCTATGTACAATCATTGTATGCTTATTTGTTGTTTAAGCTTCTTCCAAAGCATGGAGAGGTATGTACCTTAACAAGCTATTGTATGCTTTTTCATGCTTGCCAGCATAACATGGTATGTAGATAGCTTAGGTAGAAATAGCATGACATGCTATATCCCAGTAAGAAGTGCTAACTTGCTGCACAAGCTTCTTCTAATCATGGCAAGGTATGTACCTTAATAAGCTATTATATGCTTTTTCATGCTTGCCAGCATAACATGCTATGTAGGTAGCTTAGGAAAAAATAGCATGACATGCTATTTCCCAGTAAGAAAAGCTAACTTGCTGCACAAGCTTCTTCCAATCATGGCAAGGTATGTACCTTAATAAGCTATTATATGCTTTTTCATGCTTGCCAGCATAACATGCTATGTAGGTAGCTTAGGTAGAAATAGCATGACATGCTATATTCCAGTAAGAAGTGCTAACTTGCTGCACAAGCTTCTTTCAATCATGGCAAGGTATGTACCTTAATAAGCAATTATATGCTTTTTCATGCTTGCCAGCATAACATGCTATGTAGGTAGCTTAGGTAGAAATAGCATGGCATGCTATATCCCAGTAAGAAGTGCTAACTTGCTGCACAAGCTTCTTCCAATCATGGCAAGGTATGTACCTTAATAAGCTATTATATGCTTGCTAGCATAATATGCTGTGTAGGCAGCTTAGGCAGAAATAGCATGGCATGCTGTATTCCAGTAAGAAATACTAACTTGCTGCACAAGCTTCTTCCAATCATGGCAAGGTATGTACCTTAACGAGCTATTATATACTTTTCTATGCTTGCCAGCATAATGTGCTACGTAGGCAGCTTAAGTAGAAATAGTATGGCATGCTATATGCCAGTAAGAAGTGCTAATTTGCTGCACAAGCTTCTTCCAATCATGGGGGAAAAGGTACCACAGTGAGCAATCGTGTGCTTGTAAATGCTTGCTAGCATAATATGCTATGTAAGCAGCTTATGTAGAAACAAGATGATGTGGTGCTATGTGCCAGTAAGATGTGCTAATTTGCTACACAAGCTTCTTCCAATCATGGCAAGGTAGGTACCACAATGAACAATTTTGTGCTTGTTAATGCTTGTCAGTATCAAATGCAATGTACCAAAGTTAAGCAGTAAGATGTATTAATTTGTTTTGTATGATTGGAACAACCCCTGTAGCGTAGATATATTGCCCAACCATACTAAAAATGATCCGTAGAGATCAATACAAAAACTTATCGATATCAATAGAATTCTATTGGTATGAGTTTATTTCTATGGATGTCCCTACCGCTATCAATAGAAGCTATTGACATCTGTAACCTATTGATTATATCCTCAACTGATATCAGTAGACCTTTACAGACATTATTAGAAATTTGATCAGTAGGCTGCCGATATAAATAGAGTTTTATTGATACGAATTGATTTCTATGGATTTCCCTACCTTTATCAATAGAAACTATTGACATCTGCCACCTATTAATTATATCCTCAATCGATATCAATAGATCTTTACAGACATCAGTAGAAATTCGATCGGTAGGCTATTGATCCCAATTAGTAACTGTAGAAAAAATGATATTTGCAAATTTTGCTCATTTTTTACCAAATCTCGATAAAAAAAAATTAAAATGTTTAAAAATCTGTATTTCCCGTTTCAAAGCATGTTTTAAACGTAATGACGTATTCCTCTAAAAAACATTATTTTTCATGCTCCCTCAGGGATCCCCCTTGAAGGGGGGGGAATCACGTTCAGTATTACAAAATTTATATCTGCGAAGTTTTGATCGAAATTTTAAAATATTCTATTTTTTTCATTGACATTTTAATATAAAAACTGATTTAAAAAATTTCAGCATTCAAAGAAAATTGGTTTTGAGGTATATGCATTAGGTTTGCAAAATTGATTAATTTTTTCCAAGTCCCAGAAAAAGAAAATGGTTCAAATATTTAAAAATATGTATCTCCCGTTCCAGTGCATACAAAATGTCATGCTAAACATCTTTTTAGAGGTTCTGAAGTATTCCTCCAAAGAACATATTTCTTTTATCCCCCCCCCCTCCAGACGGTATTCCCTATCATCAATTGGAGGGGGAAATGACGCTAGTAACTCAAAATTTACAGTTGGCAGAAAAATTATTGAAGCACAAACTTAGATTTCTCATATATATATGTATAGTTTGGTTGCTAATTTTTATCATCAGTTTACAGCATAAAAAGAGCGTAAGGCTAAGATCATGACGCGACAAATATTGAACTCAAATGTATTACTCGAAAAAAATCTATAACATTGTTTTAAATTAACATAGATCTATGGTTCAACCATTCGTTTCAAAGGTATTGACGAGTTTTTTTTAAATATATCCATACTGAATATTTATACCAAATGGGGGCTATTTCCTCTCAGGGGATGTTCTAAAATGCACATACTTTTTCCTCATAGTTTACAACTACAGTTATCAGTAATTCCTATTAATCTCACAATCACTTCATAAAAAGTAATTCTCATTACATACATATTTATACGAAATTTTGTTCTGTACTACACCCTAGCACACAGTCACATGTTTTCTAAAAATGGTCAAACCATATTAAGGATGGATGGTTGGGTTTTTCGTCGCACTAGTGCTGCGCAGATGGGTAATTGGCGACGGTCTGGGACACACCCCTAGAGGTGGTTCGGAGACATGCCATCACAATTTTGATCCTCCATGGAAGGGATGGCTCTCCAGCTTCGGTAACCCCAGAGGTATAATTTTTGATGGGAGCATGGAGGACATTGCGGCCATGACAGATTTTACGTGCACCAGCAACCGGTGATGTACACGACGGTCTCTGGCCGGCTCGAGTACAGAACCCGCAATCTTCCAATTACGAGGCCGACACTCTACCGACTGGGCTACCGCGGCCCAGGTATTAAGGACCTCACAAAACATGTAAATCCATTTAAAACTAGAGTTCAAAAACTTTCACGAATTCATCATTTTTTTCTTAGATATACAGAAGAAAGTATAAATAGTTAAATCGCGCTTTAGACTTATCAAAACATGTGAATCCATCAAAAACGAAGAGTTGAAAATTTTTACTAATCTTCTTTTGAAGAAAGTAAAAAAAAAAACTTAAGAAGTTTTTTGAAACATTGTAAAATTAGTTTGTTATGGTCATCACAAAACTGCTTTCTGTATATTCTAGTACAAATTGTAAAAGTATTACATATTGAAATTATTTTCCTTCGAAATTGGGGATAGCGATAGTCCTCGGAAAATGAAGACATTTGGTTACCTTATCAATGAATGACTGAAAAATATTTACCCCATAGTGTAAGGTGACCATACGTCCTCGAAAATCGAGGACTGCCCTCGAATTTTGACTTTTTTTATTTTTTGTCTCCAAAAATTCTTTGTAAATTGTGATGACATGTCTCCAGACCACCTCTAGGGGTGTGTCCCAGACCGTCGCCAATTGCCCATCTGCGCAGCACTAGTGTGACGTAAAACCCAACCAACCAAAAATACTTTGATTACTGGGGGAGACTAAATGTCCCCAAATTTAAATATTTGCAAGTATTTCTTTCAAAATCGTAGTCCATTCCGTGGAGGATCAAAATTGTGACGGCATGTTTCCAGATCACCTCTAGGGTTGAATACCAGACCGTTGCCTAATGCCCATTAAGCACTAGTGAGACGGAAAACCCATCCATTCCAATCCAATCAAAATTGCAGTCTAATGCACAAGTACACGTACAGTGTCTAGAATATACAGTTAAGACTACTATATTATATAGTAGTCTTATATACAGTGGGGCAAGCGCTTATAATCGAATGCTTAAAATACTGCTAAAATAATTAAGCTTCCTAGATGGCGCTTCGATCGATTTTTTTGCTCAAACCGAAGAGCTGATTGGATTTTCCTAGTTTCGTCTACTCAATCACGTCATCTAAGAACATAATTAACCAATAGGGAGTCTCGGTTTTAAATTCGTGACACTAACTTCGATTACAGTAATTTTTTTAGTACAATTTTATTTCCCGCTTTCCACACTGTTAATTCTATACGTTGAAGCACAAATAATTGGATAATCTTGGAAATCAACGAAACTTTGAAATAAAGACCCTCATACTTCATGAGCAGAGAAAGAATCATGCACTACTAATTAGTATATAAATTCTATCTTGCCCGATTTATGTTAAGTGAAAAATAAAATTTATTTTATGAAATTTCACAAAAATGGCAGTTATATGATTACCACAAATTGCATTGATACATTGATAGGAGAGAAAAGGAAATGATTTTCTTGTAGTTATGTAATCGGGAATAATTTCTGCCCCACACAACACACTTCATCCCGATTAGGTGTATATTACGTAATCGCGATCAAATATTACGTCCCATTACGTTGAAATTTCCTATCTGCTTTGGTTGATTTTTGGTTGAAATGTCACAAGCAAAGTTGTAACATGGCCCCAAATGAGACTTAGTTGGTACGTAATATCAACCAACTTGTTATGTAAGACATCCAGAGTTTGTTCAATTCATGTAAAATCAACCAAATTTGGATGTAAATGCAACATTGTGTTTTCAGCCATTTCATGTAATATCAACTAGATTTGGATGTAAAATATACATCCAGATCTCATCTAAATCATGTAAAATCAACCAAAATTGAATATGGAATATACATCTAGATTTCATCCAGGTTTTATAGAAATTACGTAAAATCAACATAGCTGATGCATTTTTCTTTTCTTCTTTCTTTCTCTTTTAAAAATTTTAATGCACTTATTTTAAACAGGGGAACCAAAAGCATTGACCTTGTTTTTTATAATGCAGAGATTAATTTTAAACATAAATGTGATATTGATTTTCAACATCAGGATTTAAAAATATATGCTTAAAATCAATACCTGTATATTTTTGTCTAAAATTAATATTTGCATAATAAAAAGCAAGACCAATGCTTTTGGCTTCTCTGTTTAAAATAAGTGCATTAAAATGCTTAAAAGAGAAAGAAAAAAAAAGAAAAATGCATCAGTTATGCTGATTTTATGTAACTTCTATAAAACTTGGGGATGAAATCTAAATGTATATTCCACATCCAATTTTGGTAGATTTTAATGGAATTCATTACCCAGGCAGAAAATTTGGCAAGATAGCTTTTTTTTTTTTTTTATTATTTCAGATAAAACTTTGTATATCATCTTATTAGAATATGAGACATATTTTACTCATTGCAAAATACTGTTTTTTTTTTTTTTTTTTTTTTTTTTTTTTGTACAGGCGACAATTATTATTTTTTCAAACTCCTTGAAAATTTCTAGTTGGTTTCATAAAATTCTTCACCAATTTTTACTTCCTCATACAAAGTATAAGGAATTATAGTAATCCCGATTTGCGAAATGGATTTTGTATTTCACATTGCTCGAAAACGAATGATCGCTGAATGTTGCCAATTTATATGTGTGACTCTCATGATGTCTAGTTGTACACCTGCAAGTGTCGTCTTAACACGAGCTCTCGTTTTAGCGATATAAGCGACTTTACACGGTTTTTCGTGACGTCGTACGCATGTGTGTGTATGTCACATAACTCAAAAACGATTGGACGTAGAAAGTTGCAAATTGGTACATAGGTTTGTTATAACATCCAGTTGTGCACCTCCCTTTTTGGACTTCGTATGATTTTCCGTTTTGGAGATATTTAAGAAAATTAGGTTAATAATGACCAAAAATACAAAGGTTTTGGCCATAATGCAACAAAAAACTTTAACTCAAAAACTGTTTGGACAAATATTGCAATCGAATTTTAACTGACTTCCTGACTAGCTAGACATTTGAAATTTTCAGAAAAGCTCAGAACACGTTGACAATGCATTTTAAAAATATTTTTAGCCAACTGTCTCGGATACCTGCTGCCTTCAGCAGCTTTTATATGATTCAACAGAAAAATTATTTTAACTACCCGACTAGCTAGACATTTGAAACTTTCAGAATAGTTCAGAACACAGTGAAAATGCATTTTTTAAAAATACTTTTAGCCAACTGCTTAAGATACCTGCTGCCTCAGGCAGCGTTACCTGTACAAATCTTGCAATCGATTTTTAACTAACTTCCCCACTAGTTAGACATTTGAAACTTTCAGGATAGCTCAGAACACAGTGACAATGCATTTTTTAAATATTTTTAGCAAATAGTTCCGGGTCACTGCTGCCCTCGGCAGCATTTGTATGGTTCCAACAGAAAATTTATTTAACTAACTTCTCGACTAGCTAGACATTTGAAACTTTCAGAATAGTTCAGAACAGTGCGAAAATGCATTTTTAAAGTACTTTTAGCCAATTGTTTCGTATCCGTGATGCCTTCAACAGCGTTACCAGTACACATTTTGCAATGATTTTTAACTGACTTTGCGACTAGCTAGACATTTGAAGCTTTCAGAAAAGCCCAGAACCTGTTGAAAATGCATTTTTTAATTTTTATTTTTAGCCAACAAGCCAACTGTTTAGGATACCTGCTGCTTTCAGCAGCATTTACATGATTCAACAGAAATTTTTTTTAACTAACTTTTCAACCAGCTAGACATTTGAAACTTTCAGAATAGTTCAGAACACGGTGAAAATGCATTTAAAATTACTTTTAGAGAACTGTTTTGGGTCCCTGCTGCCTTCGGCAGCGTTTATACGGTTTCAACAGAAAATTTATTTAACTAACTTCTCGACTAGCTAGACATTTGAAACTTCCAGAATAGTTCAGAACATGGTGAAAATGCATTTTTTAAATACTTTTAGCCAATTGTTTTGGATCCCTGATGCCTTCAGCAGCGTTACCAGTACAGATCTTGCAAATGATTTTTAACTGACTTCCTGACTAGCTAAACATTTGAAACTTTCGGAAAAGCCCAGAACACATTCAAAATGCATTTTTTTATTATTTTCAGTCAACTGTTTCGGATACCTGCTGCCTTCAGCAGTGTTTATATGATTCAACAGAAAATTTATTTAACTAACTTTACAACCAGCTAGACATTTTAAACTTTCAGAATAGTTCAGAACATGGTGAAAATGCATTTTTTTAATACTTTTAGAGAACTGTTTCAGGTCCCTGTTGCCTTCAGCAGCGTTACAAGTACAGATCTTGCAATCAATTTTTAACTGACTTCTTGATTAGTTAGGCATTTGAAACTTTCAGAAAAGCTCAGAACACGTTGACAATGCATTTTTTAAATATTTTTAGCCAACTGTCTCGGGTCTAATGATAATGCTTTTTAACATTATGTATATATTTCTAAAGGTGTACAAGGAAGTCATGTGGTGTCCACATCAGTTTTTTTCTTTTGCAGAAGTACAAGATCAGTATTGGTGGAATAAAATCTGAAATTAATCTTGGGAACAGGAGATTGTATGCAAAGCCTAACAATCTATTTCTTGTTGACTTGTAATATCATGCACTTTTAAAATGACATATTTTCTGAAAATCTGTTGATATTTTTGAAGATTACCTGCTATGAAAATTAACAGCATTTATTCTTAATATTAAAAAAGTGAAGGTATTACAAAATCAAATGTCGTAAAGCAATAACAGACGGTTTAATTGCAACATTAAATTTATAATTTTTTCTTTTTTGAAAAGAAAAGGAAAAAAATCTGATATAAGAGCAGGTTCTAGTAGCAAAAATAGTACAGCATAGCAGAGAGCTCTGCAGATTATTTTAAAAACACACACACACAAAAAAAAAAAAATGCCAGGCTTCAATAAAGTACTTAAATAATCTGGTGTATCACTCACACGACTTCCTCTTTCCCTGCATTTTAATATTATATAAGTAGATTGCATAAGTCTTGAGATAAATAGCGTAGGATAATAAAGTTCAATGTAATTCAAAAATAATTTAAAATTGGTTTAGGAATAGTTGTTTGACATATAATTGTATGTGAGAGGGATACCAACCCCTCAAGCCCCGCTCAACAGTAGTGCTTAGAGTTATTTAAAAAAAAAAAAAAAAAGGGCTGTTATTAATTTGACTTCAAACTTACCTATTTTGATCAAACTTTTAAGTGGCAACTTAAAACGTACTTCAAAATATCAAATTCGAATTTCATGCAGTTTCTTTTTTTTTACTTTCTCTTCCCACATAGGTAACGTATTGTTTATCAGTCAAAATTTTTGAAAGTGTGTTTTTATCATATTTACACATTTTGAGGTCCCCTGAATCCAAAAACCATGTTTTTAGCGGTTAGTCTGAGTGTGTATCTGTTATCAGCATATCTCAAGAACAAATAATAGCAGAAAGTCCAAACTTAGTATTCTATATGCGTATCATATAGGGATGTTACAGTAAACTTTTCGTTGAGACCAAGCAAATGGTTTGTGTACAGGAACATCCAAGTGAATTTAAATACATTGTCTAAGGGGAAATATCTGGCAAATACAGTGTAACATCTACAGGCTGACTTAACCAAAATGGAATATATATATATATATTAATTCTTAAAAGCATGTTTTGTGTAGATTGTGGTATGAAAATTATTCATCATTCATTTACAAGGCCAATTAAAGTATTTGGATGGGGCTATACTTGGAGGAATAATAATTCCTTTTGCATTAAATGCTTTTCAAAGAAGACTAATTTTTAATATAAAGTATTCTTAATAGTGCATATTGATTATAGACAATATACAGGGATACTCAGAATTAAGCAAAATGTTCTTTTCTATTGAATCTAATTAACAGAAGTGGTTTGTATATTTTACTATGGTGCCGGACACTGCACAATTAATGTTTCGTATGCATACTGCAAATAAAGTAATTTTTTAAGTTTTATTTTCAACTTTGTTTTTTGTATTATATCATGTTTTGAAGTGGCCTGATTACGAAAGTCCAATTTTTAGCAGTTGATCTGTATGTGTGTCTGTTATCGCATAACTTAATAGTAAATAACTGCAGGAAATTCAAATTTAGCACTTTGAATTTCATATTAGGTTACCGGCAAAAATTTTATAAAGACTGGCAAGTTTGAAGGTAAATTATTAATAGCCTTTTTTTTTTTTTTTTTTTTGTAATAATTCTATGCACAGAACTGCATATCAAATAAAATTGTTTTTAAAACTATTTTAGAATGTTCTAAAAGTATATTGAATTTTATTATCTTATGCTATTGAACTTAAAATTTAATATGCAATCAATCATTATAATATTGAAATGCAGGGTAAGAGAAAATGATGTGTGTGACACACTAGATATTTTAAGATATGGTAATATGAATACATACAGATTAATCACTAAAAATTGGACTTTTGTAATCAGGGCACCTCAAAACATATTATACAAGAAAAAACAAAGTTAAATTTCAAAAATTACTTTTTTTACAGTATGAATTTGAAACACTAATTTTTCTTTCTGAGCAGTGTTTGTCGACACAGTAACGTGCATCGAAGCACTCCCATCAATTACACTGAATATAAAAGAACATTTAGCTCAATTTTTGGTAGCTCTGTTGTCATATTGTCTATAAACAATATTGTGTACTTAAATTTAGTCCCAATCAAAAAACACCTACCAAAAAATGAATTACTGTTCCAGCAATTTTCAAGTATAGCTAGGCTGTCCAGATCAAAATACCTTTATAATAGAGAAGCGTTAAAAATTGCTACAAATATCCAATTATGGGTGTATTTTTTCATTCCTAATAAATAAGGACTAAAAATAAAGTATTACTGATTAATAATTTACTTTCTACAATTATTTAAAACTTAGAAAAATGCTTTCAAAAAAAAAAAAAAAAAAAAAAAGGAAATCCCCATTTGTCCCCAGGAAATGGGGACGTTTGGTCAATATAAGTATAGCCCCAAATATCCAAATATTTTGGGTAGCCCTGTAAACAAAAGATTTCCATATCACAATATACACAAGACATGTTTTTATGCATAAAAAAAAAAAAAAAAAAAAAAAAAAAAAAATGTTTAAGTCAGCTTAATGCTGTTACACTGTACTTACTCAAAATTTTTCCAAGGATAATACGTTTGAATTCTCTTGGATGCCCTTGTACACGAACTACTTGCTTGATCTCAAAGAAAAGTTTAGTGTAGCATCCCTATATGATGCACATTTTGTACATTACAGTTTGGACTTTCTGCTACTATTTGTTCTAGAGATATGTTGATAACAGACTAACTGCTAAAAACATGATTTTCAGATTCAGGGTACCTCAAAACATTTAAATTTAAACAAAACTCAATTTCAGCTATTTGATCCAAAAAAAAAAAAACTTTCTCTATCAGGTATAGAGATAAGAAAAGTAATACAATTTACATCATGTCTCTAGATTACTGTTCTTTTGTACATTCTTTGTTTTCTTTTTATGTGCAGGTATTACTTAATTTATTAATTGCTAATAGCTTCATGTGATTTAAAACTTAGTTTAGCAGTTCTATACTGCAGTCTGCAAATCATTACAGAAAATTCTGTCTGTTGGGGAGTGAATCCCCCCCCCCCGCCAACACACAAATATAAAAAAGTATCCCTGCAGTTTTAAATTCATAAAAAAGATAATCAGCCTTATCCCCTAGCAATAGCAATATTACTTATACTCTACAAATATGTAAAAAAAATATTGTAATAATGACAAAAATTTTACTTTGAGATTTTGGTATTTCGATAGGCTTTGAGGTCTCAGAGTTCATTTTTGCTATTTTCATGGTACTATATGCATGTGTGTGTAGTATATATGTATGAGTAAACATGATAGCATCTGAATGCATTGATGAATTTACCTGAATGTTGGTATATATGCTATAGGTCACCGTAACACAAGACCTATTGATTTTGGAGTATCTAGCGCTTAGTTATTTTATAGTGACACAATGTGAAATTTTTTAACATTATGATCTACAGGCTCAAATTCTTTAAAGTGCAATAATGTTAAAGAACACACTATATGGAGAAAATTACTCAAATGCCCTATTATAATTTTCTCTTCTCTTACTTTAATTTATCAGAAAGTCAAACAGAGTCACTCCAGATTTTTTAATATAAAATTAATTTAGCATACATGGATCACCCACTGAGCATAACCTAATCTAAAAGAATCACATCTTTAATAGTAAAATTTATGTCTATAAATAACATAGTGCTTTCTTTAATTAACAACTAATGAACATTAATTATTATTCACCTAATTCCTTGTAAATAATTTTGAGCAATTTTTTAAATAAAATTTTTTGAACCTTTCTCATGATTTTTGAATTGCTACAACTTTGTCTTAAAAGCTTATAATAAAAACATTACATTCTTCCAATTTACATTTAACTAATATGGATCACAAATATGTCAAATGGAGACACAGAATCCAAATTAGAAAAATGCATCAATTCCACATTTTACTATTACTAAAAAACATGAAACGTTTATACTGTAATTAAAGATAAAACTTAATAGCTTTATTCAGTGCTTATATGTATAGCCTTCTTTCCAGATCCAGAACTTCCTCAGCACATGTTTTAGGTGATGTTGACAGTTGAAACTGATTTTTTGTCACTCTCCTTTTTTGATCTCAGTAAATGGCACCACTTTCAGTCTAGGACCAGAATTGGTTCATTATAAATGCAGCTATAAACCGGTTCTAGGCATAGACTGAATGCGACACCATCCACTGAGATCTGAAGTATTTTGGAGAACTTACCGAACCAAAAATTTTTTTCAGTCTCCAGAAATTAGAGCAAAAATCGGTTCAAATGTTGTGCAAAAAGTTTTTATGTAATAGCAGCATAAGTGTACTGTATATACAATTTTCAAATATTTTAAATATCACCATATAAATTTTATCTTTATGAACATGTTCATTCTCATTGTTCCAAGTAAGTTGCATCCCCTTTTGACGCTTAAAGGACTTGACTCTTGACTTTTTTTTTTTTTAGCAGCATTTCATACCACCTGGCATTCAACAAAGTTGGATCACATTAATTACAGGCAGTTAAATTCCTGATTACCTCCATGTTTTCTCATTGTGATGCATAATGGTGGTTGTGATGTAAAACTGTAGAGGTAATCACTAATTCAAATCACTGTAATTAATATGATCCAAATTTTTTGGACAACAGGTTGTATCAATGAAATGCAGCTAAAAAGAAAAAGCCAAGAATCAAGTCTCAGTGAACGTCAATATTAGAAACAAAATTAAACTCAGTGCAATTATTAGATAAAATATAAAAACAAGAGAAAAAATTAGAAAGTACTTACGTAGCTTAAAAACACACATATTTTTATCATAACTGATTTGCTTTTTTTTTTTTTTTTTTAAACACATATTTTTTTTTAAATACATATATACATACGTATTTTCTATTTTATTAAACATATTAAGGCAAGATGCCATGAAGGACTGACTTCCAACCTACCTGTATTGGTTTGAGATTCAAATTTCAAAAAGAATCAAAAGAAACAATATGTATTTATGCACTTTTATTTAAAAAATTACATAAAATTTCTTTATTTGCATAGCGAAGCTAATTGAACATTACTAATCTAATTCAACATCTAATGTTTTTCTCTGTAATAGACAAGTTCTCGCAGCACCTGCAGAGAGAGAAAATAAAAAACATTTCAAAAGGAAAAATAAATAAATAAATAAAAACTGACAGTTATATCCTCCCATAAACCAAAAATTATATTCAATAACAATATGCAAGTTGTGGTATTTATAAGAAACAATTTTGTATGATTATTTAATTGAAACCAATCAGTTTTGAATTTTCTCATCTACAGTAAGTACTAGATTTTTCAATAATACAAGTAAATCTTCATATATAAAAAAGACGGTGTCTGGACGTATGTCTCCAGACAGCATAACACTAAAATGGTAATAAGGACAGTCATGTGATTCAACACGAAGATGCTTACTGAGATGTCCTAGAACATTATGAGGCCCGATTTTTCAAAATTTTCATCATTTTTTAATTAATTGAAACATGATAATAATTACCTTATATTAACTTTAAGTAAGTTCACAAACATATTAAAATTACACGTGAATAATAATAATAATAATTATAATAGAACATCATTATAGCTTAAAAATTTTGAAACAATTATTGATAAACATTAATATATATACTTCATGATGCTAAAAACAAATAGCTATTAAAGGTTAGTTCTATTATAATTAATTTTTTCTAGTTATTTTTTATATTTTTGCTGTCAAATTGTAGATAATAAACTATCAATGATATCACATTTGACTGAATAGCACTCTAAACTCTACGAATCAAATTTTATTTTATAAGCTTTATTTATAGATCTTCCTAGGAGATTTTTTTTAACATGATTTATACAGATCACATAATGCAATTATCTCTGTCCAAATGTATGGAAAGAAATATAAATTATTTTAAAAGCTACTAAAAAACAGAAAAAGAAAGGCAGTTCTGCAGACCAGTAGCAGAAATTTTTCTATCAATCTGCGACAACTATTCACGCATTAGAAAATAATCTGCAGCATAATTTCACAGTGAGTTACGGACAATAAAAGTTACCGGATTCAGTAAGCATATTTTTATCACAAGTTTGCATTTATCTAATGTTTCAAATGAATATTAACATTTATGATGTGGATGGAGAAAGCTCAAAAATTACAACGCTTTTGTGGAACGTTCAATCACCGATTGTTAGCTGTTGGGGGGGGGGGGGGAATATAAGTTGCTGATGACATTTATGTTGCTGATGGGGAAAAAATGGAAATCTCAAGGATTCCGCGATCTGTTTGATAGCCGATCGTTAAATGGGAATAGAGTTGACGGGGGAGGGGGGGGGTCACAAAAAAATTACACGAGTGAGAAATATTGAACAGTTCTACCTCTTTATAGGTTCTAGTATTTAATAAAGCATGTTTAAAAAGAATATTGACATTTATGTTGTGGGTGGAAAAACATTGGCAATCTGTATCTTTCATGCCAAAATTGGGAGATTTCGAATTCCTACATAATGCTGATTTGGAAACAATCTGCAGACTAAAAAAAAAAATCTGCGACGTACGTCGCGCGTCTCGCATTTTCTGCTATGGGGCTATGGAATATATTTTCCTTTACATTTATTGCCCAGAGGGGACAAGTTTTCACCATGGGTATCTTTCAAAAGATCTTATCAATACCTTTAGTGGGATAGTGCCACCACACGACTTTCTTCGGTATAATTTTAATTATACACCAAAATCATAAAATAGAAATTTATTAAATTATTTTCCATATAAATGTAGACGATTTTTATGTGACAGAGTTACATCACTACAGGAAACGAAGTTCTCAGATGCTCATTCCCCCCCCCCCTTATTTATTACTAACTATTATCAATAATTTATATTAATTTCACAATCACTGATTAACAATTATGGGATTACAGCCTGACCTGTTGAACAATTGATCACCAAATCTAATCTGCATCAGTTTATGTCAGGTTTCAACAAAATTCCAAGTTTGGTTAAATTTCATTAATTGGTTAATGAGATACAGTGTCTACTACATTAGTGATACACACACACACACACAGAGAAAGACTGACTGACAGACAGACATTTTCTAAAATCAGTTCAATCGTGATCAGAACATCTTGAAACGTGTAAATCCATCAAAACTGGAGTTTGAAACTTTTTACTAATTCAATACTTTCTCTTTATATACATATGAAAAAGAAAAAAAATAAAATAATAACAAATGGCTGAACCACTGATCTGCGTTAATTTAAAACAACATTATAGATTTTTTCTTTCATGTTTGCCATAAAAAACTTAGCAAAAAAAAAATCTTATTTTTACTGTCTTCTATATAAGAAGGAAGTATTGGTTTTGTGAAAAATTTTAAACAGTTTTTGATGTATTTACATGTTTTGAGATGTCCTGATCACAATTTGACTGCTTTTAGGAAATGTCTGTCTGTGTGTGTGTTACAAATTTTGTAGGTACTGTATCTCAAAACCATTGAACTAAATTTGACGTTTGGAATTGTTAATTTTCAATATGGGTATCTTCGAAAGAACTCGCCACCACCTTTAAAATGAATGATCAAACCGTAGATCAGTGATAATTTATACTAAGTTATTGATTTTTTCCATTTTTAATGAAAAAATAAATAAATGAAATAATGGGAAGAAAATTCATTTCTTCTCAACTGATTTTCTTTTGGCATTTAATATTAAACTACTTTCAGATAAAAATCATCTGCATTCATCATGGAAAATAATTTTAATAAATTATAATTTAACAAATAATTTATATTGTGTAAATTTGTACAGGATTATATAGAAGAAAGACTTGCGATGGCCACAGCATACTAGTTAATATGATAAAAACAATGTTTTAAGAATTTCTGAATAGTAGCAATATAAAATTATACAATGCAAATAAATATCCTAATACGTATTACTAAAATTATAAATACTTTAAAAAAGTTATATACTTTTAAAAAGTTACAACCAAAGTAAACAATGAAATTTATAATAAAGTTTTTGTGCTTAAATGAAAAGTAATTTCAAAGAATAAAAAAAAAAAAAACGAATAAAAAAAAAAAACTATTTGTCTATACTACAAACAAGTAAAAAAAAAAAAAAACTAAAATCCATAAAATTTTCAGTCTCTGGTCCCAAGTGCTATGGATTTCTGGGAGTGGATTTCCTACTGTATACACATGTTAAAGCTAAAATTAATCAACTGAGGGAAACAAACATTTTTATTTTTGTGTGTGTGTGTGTGTGTGTGTGTGTGAAAATTGCAGCAGGTAGCCAAACAGTGGACATTGTGGTGGCTACCCGCAGCAAATTTATTAGTGACTAATTCTTCAGTAGTAACTGACCATGCGGCCAGAGCTAATTTTGCCTTGTAAAGCTAATAAATAAAAACTTTGTAAGGAAACGCTATAAATTGAGAATCTTGCAACAGGGTTGTAGTGATTTAAATCACTTCTTTTATATATCAAAGTTAATGGCTTTAGTGGCATGAAACTGTACATCCAGCTTTAAAAAAATGTGGTTTTTAAATATTTCTTATAGAAATTTGTAAAATATAACAAAATATTATTAAACAAGCTAATATTTATTTGGATACCTTGACTTTAGATTCCGTCTCTACTAAGCAACATTGATAAATAAAAAAATAAATTATACCTTAATTTTCTTAATTATTTATACATTTTAATCATTTATTATATTTTAATTATTTATACAAGCACAGCCTTATGACTGATGTATGAATTATAAATATTTAGTTAGTGTAGAATTAATTGATTAACCCTCGCTTTCCCAAGATCATGGCATTACTGCAAAAAATTGCTTTCAGGTGCCGCTTGGCACACTTGGCGAAAATCACCAGTACAGCACCTTTTTATATCGTTTAGAAGTTGCAAAATTCCACTGGTTATGTTTATGTTTGCTATCTCTGGCGAATTAGCACACTTTTTGAATGAGGCGTGCTTAACTAGATTTCAACTTCAAAATGACCCCCATCTTGGGAAAGCGAGGATTAATATATATATAATATGCTAGTTCGTCTCTGCCAGCCTTGCAGTTGATATTTACAAAAGAAAACATTGTCTTGCTTATTTATAGTTCTCATATCAGTTTATATCTTTTAATATTGGCACACATATTTTAAAAATAATGGCATATTTTACATTGCAGTGTTTAAAAAGCCCTGAAGCCTAGCGCCTGACTTATGGCAGAGCATTCAGGGCACATGCCTTGGGCCTTCAAGAAATTCCACCATACATTTAAAAAAATAGTTAGAATGAAAATTTTCTATGATGATCGATAATTTTCATTTTTTCGTCAACAAATGGAAATAGTATTGTGCTGTGTGCCTCTTATTTGTCCTACCACATTTGGAAAAAAAAAAAAAAAATCAATACAAATAAAGTGATGTTAAAAGGGTAGGTATTTACAATCCTCTGGAATAAATTAAACTGTTGGCATGTTTGCAATGCTGTCTAATTTAGTGCATGAATCAGTTTACAGATAGTACATTGGCTTCATCATAAGTTACACTTTTTTGTTTATTGATTTTTTATTCTATAATATATAAAATACAATTTTTTTTTTTACTAATTTTGAATATTTCCATTGTGTGCGCTATGGAAATTGATCATTGTTTGTATTATTTCGAACAATAGATACTTCGGCGTAAAATGATAGTATGTTAAGTTATCAATTATTTAAATATACATAATCAGTGTTTAATCATTTGGTAAACTGTATAATCATGTGCAGAAAAAAATATTTACCTTTAAAATATTTTCTCTGTATAGATTAATAGAATAGAGGATTACAAATATTAAAGTTTCAGAAGAAAGGGCCCATTAAACATGAGTGCCCTAGGCCTCAGCAGGAATAAATCGGTCCCTGCTGAAGGCTCCAATTTTTTTTAAAAACTCCATAACCATTAAATTTAATTACATATAATCAGTTACATACAGTTCAAGGCAGCTGTCACTGCTTGTTTAATGAATTGTCCCGAGCCCGACTCAATATAGAAAAGTTAAAAGAATAAGTGAAAGTATTAAGATGGTAATGAAAATGTGAATTTTGTTAATGGGTATAGTGTGAAAAAATTTTCTTGATTCAAATTATATTAGTTTAGCTTAAATATAAGTTTTTTAGGATATCTACTTTTTTTTTTCTTAACTCCTTATTCTCTTTATTTTGTTTGGGAAGTGTGAGTAAAAGTTTCCTCTTAATATGTTGTTTCAGTTATGATGTCATTTTCCCTAATAAATTACCCTTTTCCAAAATTATTTTATCCGTTCCATAGCATGGATAAGATTTTAGGGTGGGCAAGGGTAATTCCTGATAAAAAAACAAAAACATCTAAATAACTCTAAAAATATCACATCACAATTGATGTTAACCAAATTTAGCATGGTTAAAGCTTTATCATGTGTTTATTCAATAAAATATAGACTTTGATTAAAATTTTTTAAAAGTTTGTTTAATTGAAAAAATTCATTGATCAGTAATTGCCCCAGCAACCGGGTAAATATCAATCACACCCTGACCCCAGGGCAATTATGGATCAGGACATTTTTTGTTCAAATGATAGCTATATTGATTAATTTGGACTACAAATTATATCATTTTTAACAAAAAACCCAATTTTATTTATATATTATATATGTTTTTTCTTTAAATAAGCATAGTTAATTTACTATTTTTATTTGTTTTGAAATTACATCCAAACTTATTGGCAAAACACTTCATAACATTCAAAAGCATAATGTATATAGCATTACTGTCCTAATTTTATTATATATTTTATTTCAACCATGCATTTTTATTCCATCCTTAATAAAAAAAAAAAAAAAAAACATTTATTATTATTACAGTTTATTTTTTACTATGAAATAAAGATAAAATACTACGTTTTTGATATAAACTTTTCTTTGATTTATAGTTAAATATTGCAATTACCAATTAAAAATATTTCAGTTTTATTATATATTTTAATTTAAACATTTTTTTTTTTTTTTTTTTATGTCCTTAATAAATAAAACCATTTATTGTTATAACAGTTTATTTTTACTATGAAATAAAGATAAAATAGTTGGCTTTCATTTGAACTTTTCTTTGATTTAATGTATTGAAATTAACGCAGTTAAAAATAAATAACTTTTTATATAACTGTATAATTTAAATCACAAGTGTGTACAATAAAATACAATTTAATTTATTAGCATTCAGTACAATACTTAGTAATCTTGATCCTAATTAGTCATGCACTACAAAATTTTGAAATAGCTTGAAAGATTGTTTTGATTTTGATATGAAACCTATAACAAAACCGGTTTTAATTTTAAGCAAAATACACATTATGATTTTTTGATGTGCATTAATGAATATATATTATAGATGCACACTACATATGTGTACATTGATAAATATGTCTAAAATAATTTTAAACATATGTAAAAAAAGAATCTGTTGTATAAATCAATATAGTTGTATAACCAGTATACTGAATTACAGAAACATTATTAACGTAATTTAAAAGCTTATATTATGTATAGTTTTAAAATAACATTAAAAAAAAAAAAAAAAAAAGAAATGTTGTGCCACTAAGAATTTAAGTAAAATGTGTGATTTTCAGAAATAATCTTTTTTCAAGATGCTTTTGTAGCAGTTTAAAATATAGTTTTATTTATTAATTTTCAGCAAAGATTGTGACTTTTTTTTTTTTTTTTTTTTTGTACATTACACTACAATGTTCATGCATTGTTAACAATACTTTTCAATTTTTGTAGGTGGGTGAACATTAATTAACCTAGAAACACATTGATCGAGAATTACCCCAGTCCACCAGACTTTCTTTATTTCAATACATTATTGTACTACAAAGTCTCAGGTTGAGTGGCTCGTACTACTGCATTTGTGACTGTTATAAGAATATTTCTTATATTATAATGATACTAATTTGAATAAAAATATTGGTAATAAATGCCTACATGGATTTTTTCTATCAGAATAGAATATTACTTATATTTTTACAATTTAAGTAAAATGATTGATAGTGTAAATATTTACATTAATATACATAAAAATACACAGAATAAAATACAAGTGTTGTACAATAATGTATGAAGTTTTAAAAAATCATTAAAATCAAATAAATCTTGATTAAAAAAAAAAAAAAACTGTCTTGCAATGATTGTTATAGTTCAAAATACGAGAATGATTATTTATCAGATTTAAAAAAAATGTAGGAAAGAGCACAGAAGGAAAGGTAGCAATGTACAAAAGTAAGGCTAATTATAATATTAAATAAATAAAACATTTTGATCTATCTCTACGTGAATGGCTAAAAACAATCTGTTATAGTAAAAAGCTCATTATCTGATTGAGTGTTGAAATTCATCAATAAAAGAAAAAAATTTTCAGTTATGTTATAATGTATTGTTATTAGCCACCAATATAAAGAGAACCCAAAATGTCATTTTTAAGACAACACTGAGAATCATGAATTAAAAAATAGTAGTAATAAAATATAGGGATGAAACGGATATCCGGTAACTATCCGGTATCCGGCCTATCCGGCTGAGTTTTAAATATCCGACGGGGTACCGGATATCAGCAGTCCGGATACGGATATCCGGGAATTTCAAGCCGGATATCCGACGGATATCCGGAGGTGAAAATTCAAGCTTAAATTCCCCTCAGATGAAAATTTTGCGATTTTTTTTTTTTTTAACATCAGTTGTAGCTTGTAAAGGTAAAAAAAAAAAAAAAAAAAAAAAAAAAAAAATTGCAAAAGTCGAATTTGGTCATTTTAGCAAATAAATTTAGCAAAAAGTAGCTTCAGGTTTAAGAGATATAGAAAGCCTATTTTAATTTTGTGCAGAGTTAGCTAGGATTTTCCAGAGTGATCTATAACATTCCCCCTAATCTTTCCCATAACAATAAAAAGAGCTGTTCATTGTTGTTCCTGAACAAATAATATTCATCCTCTGTACTGCATATAACTCTGTTTTCATGACTTTTGTTTAATAAGTTGAGAATGTTCAGTAATACTGTTAGTCTTGGAAGTAAAAGTTGTTAGATTGTTTCGAGAATGATTCAAATAATGTGCATTTATTGACTAGAACCTGCCTGTTTATTTACAATCCACTTTTCTCTACACAAGAATGTTGTTTTTGTGACCATATATTTATACTAGCAGACCCTCTGGCATCATCGTCTGTGCTATTACCTATTTAATTAAACGTGTCATCTACCTATTTGATTTCAATTAAAAAAAAAAAAAAAAAACACTCCAATTTGTATAAATTTGCACTTTTAATGGAATATCTTGCTAAAACACCCGAATTTAGAATTTCCCATTGCATCTGTATTTTCAGATTGTTAAAGAATAAAAAAAAATTATAAAAAAAAAACTCAATTATTTAAAAGTTATGATTTTGTACATTAGAAAAACAACTTACTTTTAATTAAAGAAATAATCTAATTTTTTTTTTTTTTTTCTTTTCTTATCAGTACAGAATATAAAAATATAAAATAAGTAAAAAGCATTTAAAGAAACAAAACTAGAAATTTGTTTTGAATCATTACTTTCTTTTATATTCAATAGAATTTCTTTTATATTCAATTTTATTCGTAAAATTTTCAACTTCCCGGAATTGGTGGATTTACGCATTTTGAGTGAACCAGAATTTTGAA
The DNA here is from genome assembly GCA_963930645.1 of Salticus scenicus. Lineage (NCBI taxonomy): Eukaryota > Metazoa > Arthropoda > Arachnida > Araneae > Salticidae > Salticus > Salticus scenicus. Next base: position 325,122,414 of record OZ005652.1, read on the forward strand.
TTTGACCGTTTTTAGAAAATGTCTGTCTAACAAAAGTTTTGTGTAGCAGCTGTAGCTCAAGAGTTAAGGCACAGAATTTCATATAAATTTATACATAGTTGCGCATTAACCAAAAAAGAAAAAGCCCATCGACTTTTGGTGCAAATTACTCAATAGGTGGCACTGCTATACTGTGATTTCTCCCATTTAAAGGAGGACTATATCTCTTATACTGTGTATAATTAAAAAAAAGACTAAGTATGTCACAGGGCTATTATGAAATATATGTTTATTTAATTTCTGTGCCATATCGGCCAATAGACGATGCTGTTATACTGCAATTTTCCCATGAATGGAGAAATTATCTTGGATTTATTTGTGTATAATTACACAAAATTTGGTACGTGAGAGGACCATTTTTATGAAACATCATGTTGATTCAATTTTGGTGCATATTGGTCGATAGGTGGCTATACTATGCAATTTACCCTGTGAATAGGAAGGCTAAAATCTCAACATCTATAACATTTAACTGCCCTTAACTTGATATGCAAGATAAATAGGAGAACGAAAGCTAGCTTAATTTGGGTGTATATTGACCAACAGATGTCGCAATTGTTCCTCACCTTCTATGATTCTCTACTTGGCTACATCTCACCATCTTTTGACTAAAATTGCACTAAACTCCATATCTAAAATTTTTATTGTGCGAAGCTGTTATTAAGTTTCTTCCGTGCATATTAAACAGCGTGTAGCTTTGTTATGTAGAGTGATATAAAAGAAAGTTTCGTAATGGCCATAACATACTAAACCATTGAAGCTTTTAGATTTTTCTTTTTCTTTTTTTTTTTTTTTTTTTTTTGCTTCTTTCTTATATGTTTTCTTATAAGGTATTGGATTCATAAAAATTTTCTACATTTGGTTTTTGCTGGATTTACACATTTTAAGAGGTCCAGAACCTAGTTTGATCAATTTTTAAAAGTTTGTATTTGTGTGTGTGTGTGACAAAAATTCCGTTCAACTGATGTTGGCCTTATTTAGATGCATATCAGCCGACAAGTGGATCTGCTATTAGGATTTTTCACAAGCCTATATCTCAGCATCTATTGATTAAAATTGCACCAAACTCCATATGTAAAAATTTTTTGTGTGAAGCTATGGTTAAACTTTTGCACAATTTAAACATTAAGTGGTGTGTGATGGCCACAATATATACGTTTTCTTATGAAAATAACCAAATTTTCAACTATGATTATATTAGTAATTTTTTTTTTTTTTTTTTTTTTTTAAATGCATATCAAGCACACATTTTTTAGTACTGTAAAAAATGTGTAAATGATAAGTTTTTGTTTTATAATTCTGAACAAAACCTATATTTTTGTGACAAATTGCAAGTGTAGGAATAAGTATGTTAGACTTAATATTTATTCTTCATTGCAATTTTGCATAAATGAATAGAATGCTAAATAAATATGTTTAAAAGTAAATTATATTTAAAATGTGTTTAAAAGAATAGTATATGAAATATGTTTACATTTTATTGTTTTAAAATAAAGAAAAAGAAAAGAAATGTAGAACACAACAAAAAAACAAAACTAATGCCGGATATCCGACGGATATCCGGTCCGGATATCCGTATCCGGCAGGCAAAGGAGCTCCGGATATCCGGTATCCGGCAAAATCACTATCCGTTTCATCCCTAATAAAATAATTATGCAGGAAGTCTTACTTATTAATTTGCAAACTCAATTAAAGCTGAAGGGTTGGCTAGGAAACTGCAGGCCAAAGCTAGATTCCTTATATATTCTTCAGTAACGTCTTAAATAAATAATCTGGGAAGAAAAATACAAAAGGCAAAAATTAAAAAAAAAAAAAAAAAAAAAAAAAAAAAAAAAAAAAAAACCACTTATAAATATTGTATACAGGAAGAACAAAAAAAATCAGAGTTTACATTCCAACTGTAGGGGAAAAAAAACATATCACGAGTAATATTTTATATTTAATAATTATCTCCAAGAAAAATCTAATTTTTAAAAACAAAAATTATGCCTAATCAAAAAATACCATCAACATGAAGTTACAATTTTCATAGTTTATATAATGTTAACTGTAATTTTAAACTTTATATAAATATACGTATACACATGTGCACAGGAAGAATTTTTTATCTAATATAAATATACGTATACACATGTGCACAGGAAGAATTTTTTATCTATCTACAATAAAACAAAATTCTGCAATCAGAGAATCTCGAGATCAGGTCTGGTATAATAAAAAGAAATAATATGATTCATAAAATGTGCAAAATTTGCATTTACAAAGAAGAAAGTATAACTCTTTAGCTACGACATTGATTTATTAATATTAAGCTTATCTCATTTATAAATTGTTAAATTAACCTGCAGTGTTAGCTGCACTGTTTTTGCTATTGTTATTAACACATAAATAGCAGAAGACTAAAAATACCAATTTAAAATCATTAAATAAAATGTGAGAGAAAGAGAAATTAATGGTTTGGCTTCTCTTCTAATTGTAAATTGCACACATATATTTAATATATATAAATATTTAATATTTACAACATTTAGGGAAACAATTACTCTTGAGAAAAACATAACTAAATTTAATAAATTAAAAAGTATAGATATTCTAGAAAAGAGATAAAAACAGAGAGAGCGAAAGAGAAATTAATGGTTTGGCTTCTCTTCTAATTGTAAATTGCACATATATAATATTTAATATATATAAATTTTTAATATTTACAACATTTAGGAAAAATATTACTCTTGAGAAAAACATAATTAAATTTAATAAATTAAAGCGTATACATATTGTAGATAAGAGATTCAAAACAGAGAAAGAGAAATTAATGGTTTGGCTTCTAATTGTAAATTGCACATATATAAAATTTAATATATATAAATATATAATATTTACAATATTTAGGAAAATTACTCGTGAAAAACAAGTTAAAGAGTACACATATTCTAGATAAGAGAAACCAAACCAATACAAGCAGTTCATGAGAAATCTTTGTTTATTCTCATTTTTTATGGTTCGTTAGAAAATTTTACAGTTGTTATTCACATAAGTTAACTTCGGAATTAGGGTCATTCCATGCCAAATCAACCAAAAAATTTCAATTTTCAACCTGACCACCTCAGATTTCTATGAAACTTGCAGGAATCCTTCTCCTTGATGATATAAATGAGAATATATTTTTGGAAAATTTTTATCTCTTTCGATTTTTTTAAAATTAATTTTTTTAATTTCAAAAAATCAGCATTTTTTAGCTTGTGTAAGGATTTTCAATCTCAAATTTCTCAAGTTCTATAAGGGATAGAGAAGTTTATGACCCCTCATTTTAAAGAGTATTTTCCAAGGTTTAATTTGATATGCAGCATCATTATGTTGGGTAAAAATTTTAAAAATTATTAAATTTTAAAATTTTAAAAATTTCAAAGATAGTGTTTTTTAAAAAATTTGAAAAATATATATGTTTTTGGTTACACTAAAAGCTATATAACCTGAAACTTTTAGAGTGGGATCTCTATGGGAACAGAAGTTATTACAAAAAATTTAGTTACTCTACATGTTAAATTGTATTATAATTACAGTTGAATCTCGAAAATCCAGATTTGGCAGGACCACGGCGATTCCAGATTTTAGAGATTTATTGAAAACTAATTTTTTGTGATATTATAATAATATACAAACTGCAATTTTATGTTAATGAAAATAAACAACAAATCAAATTGGTTAATTAAAATATAAATATAATAAAAGACTTATGTTAAATTAAAACAGATAATTACACTAAAATATAATAAACAACTGATAATGCCTCCTAAATAACTGCTAATAAACTAAGGAAACAATTTTTTTTAACATTTCAGTAATTATTTTTCACTATGATTTTATTTATTTATTTTTTCCATTTTATAACCTACCTTTTTTGTAAAAAAATAAAATCTTTAATTCACAATCAAACAATATAAAAATATGTCAGATTATGTTCAAATTTATGTATTCAGTGTTCAATTAAACGAATTTTAAACTCCATTGCACAAGAAATATGGAAATAAGATACAGCTAAGTCTTATTTTAAAATTAAAATTGAAATATCGTCTGGATTTTAGATATTTTGGATGTCCGGATTTTCGAGGTTCAATTGTACCATATAATATGCTCACTTGATAAAAGACATTATTTTGAAAGTTCATATTTATGACTAGTAAAATAGTAAAAAAAAGTTTTCTTCAGGAAAATTTCTAAGATCATTAAAAATTTGATTATTTGATTTCTTTTTTAAATGTGTGTGTAATTCTACAAGTTTCAAATTTTTAAGATTATAATCATTAGTGATGGTTTTAAAACTTACGCAGTTTTTTAAAGACAGATTACAAAATGATTACAATATAAGGTTATAAATTTATATCAGAAGCCATTCAGATAATAAATTACTACACTTACAAATTAATGACAGCATAAATCATAAGTAAGTAAATAATAATCAATTCATTTGCTAATTAGAGATGTTCTGGTTCAAAATTGTCTTTATTTAAAGATTGTTTTATTTATGTTGTTGCTGGCATATGACTCATCTGCATCTCCACTGTAGTTTAATTTTTTACATCTCTTATGAGATCTCAATGTAGAAAAAGTTAGTTGTGATTTTGGGTTCATACCAGGGTTCCAACTCAATTTCAAAAATAAAATTCCCTGACTTTTCCAGGTCTATTTTTAGAAAATTCAAGTCATGAAATTTGGTTTGCAACATAAAAGGTAAGCTCACAGCGTAAAACATAAAACAGCTTGCGACATAAAAGACAGCATAGTCATGTGACCCGCAACATACACTGAATGCTCAAAAAGCATTTTCCAGGTTTATATCATCATTTTTCCAGCTTTTTAGACAATATTTGTGATTTTTCCCTGACATTTCCTTGACTTTTTTCAATAATTTCAAATACCCTGACTTTTCCAGATTCTCCCTGACCCATGGGAACCTTACCATACTCTTTTAAATAGAAGTAAAATAAGCATTTTTTTTTTTTTTTTTTTTTTTTTTTTTTTAATCAAACATTTTTGGCATATTTATTTTAAACAATGAGTACCCTCTTCAGATAAAAAATTTAATCAATTCTATTTAGTTTTTACTTTTGTGATGTAAGAAATTTTATTTCTTCTTACAACCTGATTTTAAATTAGTATGAATTTTTATGATTAAATGTATGATCATCAAGACTTTGTGTAAAGATGAGTAAACCTAGCACATCAAAACATTTTTCTATATATTGCTACAACCCATTCAAGAAAGGTGGCCATGATTATTATAAAAAAAGTTTGTGATTTGTAATAATGAAAAAATTTATATTTATATATGTTTTCATTTATAATAAATGAAAACATTTTAAGATATAGTCCAAATTTGTATAAACATGTACTGGATGTTGTAAAGCTATATCAAAGCTTCCAGTAATTTTAAATGAACAATGTATTTGTACATACCTTTGTTTCTTTATTATCATTTCTAATCGCAGTAAGAACCTACTCCAAAACATTCCAGCTATAAAACTCACAATAATTAAAAAAAAAAAAAAAACTTTTTTTTTAATAATCTAACAAAATTTTATCAAAAAAATTGTTTAGCTTTTTATTATGCACAATTACATTCCATTGAGTATTGATTCCCCCCCCCCATGTTTAATTGTATATTAGCATGCAATACTGTATGTGTGAATTTTAATTAACAGTTATTTTATAAAGTAAGCATATTATATGATAATTGTAATACAATTTACCATGTAGAGTAGCTAGGTTTTTTGTCATAACTCCTGATCCCATTGAGATCCCACTCTAAAAGTTTCAGGTTATATAGCTTTTAGTATAACCAAAAACATATATTATTTTCAGATTTTTTAAAAAACACTATCTTTAATTTTTTTTAAATTTAAAATTTTAAAATTTCAAATTTTTTAAAATTTTTACCCAACATAATGATGTTGCATATCAAATTAAACATTGTGAAATACTCTTTAAAATGAGGGGTCATAAACTTCGCTATCCCTTATAGAACTTGAGAAATTTGAGATTAAAAATGCTTATACAAGCTAAAAAATGCTGATTTTTTGAAATTTAAAAAAATTATTTAAAAAAAATCGAACAAGATAAAATTTTTTAAAAAATATATTCTCATTTATATCATCAAGGAGAATGATTCCTGCAAGTTTCATAGAAATCTGAGGGGCTCAGGTTGAGTGAGTGGTTGATTTGGCATGGAATGACCCATTACTGAATTTCTCATACTTAAATAACAACTTTCATTAATGAAATCAATCTTAAATTTTTTTATAATTTGAGAGAGCTAAATAAAACTACAAAAGTTTTAAAATAAATTTAAGCTTTCATGAACACATTTTTGCAATGTTTACTAAAGGTAATCAACTGATAAAGGCATGCTTGAATGGTTAAAAAGCAATGGAAATTCCGATTAAGTTTACAATCAATACTATTATTACACTAATATAAGTCAAATATCAGAAATGAAAATAAATTTAAATGATTTTGGATATGATTTGGAACTGCACTTAACTGCAGTTTATTACACTAATAAACTGCATTATTACACTAATATAAGTCAAATATCAGAAATGAAAATAAAATTAAATGATTTTGGATACTTACATGATAATTATTTTCAAATCGTATTCAGGATGTAAAATCGTTGTCACAACACAGAACAGAAGTTTGGCAAATGTGACGATTTCGTCGAAACGAAATCTACAACGCAATTCTCATTTTCACATAATCAACATGGCGCCGAGCGAAAAGCGAAAGCGACGGACGAGGGAAAAGTGGAATGGTTGGTTGTTGCATGAATGCGCATGCCCAGTTGCTCGTCCCATTTTTGTAAAAAGTACGCTGCATGCTTGTTGAATTCAACGTAAAAGGACACTTCATTGGGATGAATTCGCTCAATTGTGGAACACATTACGTCCAAGATATTTTTCTAATAATGTATGTCCAAATTTTGTTACTCACGACACATACTTTCAACATGATGGTTGAATTTATGTGAGCATGTGACAAAAATGGGATGTTAGTTCTCTGGAGGGACGTGTTTTCAACGTACGAGACGAGAAATGAACAAAATTTGGACGTATGTGCTGTGTGGGGCATTTCTGGGAGTGGGGATTCTGAAGATTAAAATGAAATGCTGTTATTTTGTGTTCTCTCCTATCATCATAATAAAGTGTAAATGGGTTCTATAGACTTGATTATTTTAATAAAGCTGGGATAGTTTAAGGGAGGCATACTATTGTAACAATCGCAGCTATCGTAGATCACAAGTCGGATCGTACACTCCGCAGCAAAAGTATCCGAGCACTAGCAATAATTCCCGTCTTAAAAATACACATTTAATACTGCTTCGTTAAATAAATCCTTGTTGAATCTCGTTCTTAGTCTGTCTAAGAACATGATACGACAAGGACAATAGTATGCCTCCCTAACTTGCATAAACATATCGCAGGCTCAGCAATTTGTCATAGAAAAAAAGTGTTTCAAAGCATTTTGTTATGTATAAGTCAGAGTTCTTTTTATTAATTATGCCTAGCATATAGCTATTAGTCTTTTATATCCCCGAAATAGAGTTTTCAATGTCCTTGAAATTTATTTTGATTTGGGGACAAACGGTAATTTGTTAAATCAGTGTTTGAAAATATGGTCACCTTATCATAGAGCTTAAGCGCAATATACCAAAGAATATTACATTAAATCTTTAAAAAAAATTGAAATTGCGACGTCATAAGAGGCTCCATTTTAAAATTAAAAATATGATTTTTTATTAATATTGGTTAATTTTTTTGGTATGAGAAAGCAGGTATGGCAACGTAGCGCTTGTTTGTTTACAACACGGATCAAGAACAAGATTCAAGCAAGATGGATGCTGCCATGCTGCCATGTGAGGAAAACGTGGATGTTCTGATTAGGATTACTATTTTAATTATCGAGGTAAGTTCATAAATAAAACATTTGTTACATTTTAATACGTTTTCGTTTTTGTCATTCTCCAGTACATTTAATTTTGGACATAGCTGTAGGAAAACAATTATAATTAAAATTTTTGGTATGTTTACCAAATCGTCCTTTAGCGTTATTCTGAATGCTTGTCTGAACGGATTATATTTAAGTAGCATCGAAATGTGTTCAAATGTGTATGTTTAAAATAAGTCAAAATTATTTATTTCATAATAAAAGTTCATGAAATTCATCTTTTCGCTGTACGATATTTATTGTTTGTACGGTATTCATTGCTGTACTTCATAGCTATAACAATTTATCGATTAAAAAGAAAAAACAAAAACTTAACTGTGGTATGGAAGGCATAATAAAACATTTTAAAGGATAATTTAACATAAAATCTGACAAAAAATACAGGAATTTTCACCTGGATGTCTTCAAATGAATAAAATAAAAAGGTAATTTAAAATAAAACTAATATATCCTAATATAAACATATCGTTACTTAATGCTTAGCAAATATCATTTGAAAAAAGAAAAAAAAATTATACAATCAAAAGAATTGATAATTCCATTACTATTTTAATATTTTCCCCTTACTCTTTAACTTTTTTTTTTTTTTTTTTTTTTTTTTTTTTAAGAGGGGGGGGGGGAGTACAATTGGTAGTTAAATTGAAGGGTTCTGATTTTTTTTTTCTTCTTCTTTTTAATTTTTTAAACATGTTTAAAAAAAAAAAAAAAAATCATTATTTAAAAAATATTATGTGGACTGATGTTAAATAATATAAATTGGTATGAAAGTGAAAGGTAGACTAATAAAAGATCATAAATTTGAAAATATGTTCTTTTCTAAATAATGTGAGAAGTAAACAATAATTGATCTTTTCATTTGTTTTATCTGTTAAATTACATGACATTAAATTAGGGCGTTTTATTTACAGCTAGACGGACAAAATCTCGGAGTATATCTGTCGTAGCGAGAGCTAGTGAAGTGTGTTTTTTCTTAGTGATTTATAAAAAGCGTTTATTAGTGAAGTAATCATGAACCCATTGCGGCATGATGAATCGTCCTTTTCAGGACGTGACACAATACCTGTGGCTGGGGACCTCCCCGAAGCTCCAGCTCCTACTGGCTGTTTGAGCGGGTCCGCCCCGGATAGGTCCTCAACTGGGACTGAACCAACTCCCAGCCACTCAGTTGGAGGTAATGGTAGTGGTAGGAGTAAAACTGACGAATGTCGTGCGAAGGTGAAGAGACGTAAGAGGAGGAGTAAGAAAAGTGTGGTGTGTGAGAGAGATGAAAAGAAGACTGTGGTGTACGATAGTGATGGTAATTCGATAGCGTCATTCCAGAGTGTGGAAGACAGTGAAGGCGAGCACGATGAAAAGTGTAACGACCCTGACACAGTCTACTACACTGGAATGAGTGGGGAGAGTGATGCTGCAGAGGCGGGCTCTGAGATCTCAGATGCCGACTCCCCCACCGGCCCTCAGGCAGTCTCTGGGGATCCAGAGACGACCATCGTCGCCGCGCAGACGATGGATAAAGGTATCCAGTTACATAGCGAGGAGCTGGCCAATATCTCCCTTGAGGAGATGGTCGGCACGTCTCAGACCCTCGTTATGGAGATGAACCGACTAAGTTTGGATCTCTCACACGCTGTTGACAGGTCAAAGCTGTCGGGACCAAAGCTGGAGAAAGTCCATGCTTTCATTAGATGGGTGCGTCAAGCATTCACCCGGCAGCACAGACTAGTTGAACAGTGCGGGAAAGCTTCTACCAGGAGGCCTTTAAAATCAGCCGAGGAGAAGGGTGCTAACAGGAAGCGAAATAGAGGTAGCCGCCAAAAGAAGGGGAAAAAGAGGGACACCCCAGCAGTTCCCACAGAGGAACAACCTCCCGCTGCGGAGGCAGAAAAACCTCTTAATGTAGCGGAAAGTGAAGCACCCTCAAGCTCGGTAGGCACGACTGGAGGGGTGGTACCAACCAAGTATTCGGACCATGTTCGAAGCGCCGTGTCTGGGGACTTTTCAGTTCCGAAGGGGTCGAAGAGGGAACGAGCGTCATCCCGAGGGAGAGCTCGACCCGGCGCGTCAGCACGTCGCTCGACGGCCGAGGTGAAGCATCTGCTTATTGTCCGACCGCGAACGGACATAACCTCTGAGGCCCTGATGACGGACATAGCCAAAAGGATTAACCCAATCGAAGCTAAACTAGCGGTTCGAGGGATGCGGCCAGTAGCTGGCAACGGAGTGTTGATCTCTGTTAACAGCGCTGCGGACCTTGCCAAACTAGAGGCTAAGATGGGTGAAACGGGGCTAGCGGCGGATAATGAGCTAACGAAACCTGGCCCTCGTATACCAGAGATCATCGTCTTTGGCATCGAAGACTCTATGTCTGCAGAGGAGATCACAGAAGCAATAAAGCTTCAGAACGCAGTTATGGGTTCGAACTGCGAAATCCGGGTGAAGAAGATCTTTCCCGGTAAGAATGGGCAAAACGTGATTCTCGCTCTGGACAATGAGACGATGACGAAGCTGGCCGGAGAGAAGTGGCTCAATGTTGGATGGAGACGTTTGGGATTCAAGCGAAATGTACGGCCGTTGATGTGCTTCCGGTGTTATAAATACGGGCACACAGCGAAGGTCTGCCGCGGCAAACCCCTCTGTGGGCGCTGCGGACAGGAGGACCACCTGCAAAGGGACTGCAAGGGGGAGCCTGCATGTCCCAATTGTACGGTTAGCAACCGAGGCCGATCGGGTAATAAACTGCCCGTTAACCATAGGGTGGGTTCGAAGGAGTGTTCTGTCCACAAGGCAGAGGTTGAAAAATTGCGGGCAGTGAATCATGGACCGAAGCCTTAGATTCCTGCATCTTAACTGCCACCACAGTTATACCGTGATGTTCAACCTCGCTAAAACGATAGAGCGAGACTCTGTGGACGTGGCATGTCTGAATGAACCTTACCTATTTGGCGGACTCACTGTAGGGTTGCCGGCAGGGTACTCGCAAGTGAACCCGAGTTGTAGTGACGGTCGAGTCGCTCTTTGGGTGAGCCAGCGAGTCACCTTCTGTCAGGTCCTCGGTGATCGAGACGTACTAGCTGTCCGAACGAAGGTGTCCAACTCGAATGTGTTAGTGGCCACATGCTACTGCGCACCGAGGGAAGATGCTGCTCCGAACCTGGAAAAGCTGGAGGCGCTGTTGAGACGTTACCCTGAGGATCGAGTTGTCCTAGTGGGTGACTTCAACGCAAAATCCACGCTCTGGGGGAAAAAACCAACAGATCCTAGGGGGAGTTTGTTAATCTCCTTCGCTTCGAACAATGAACTGGATATTGTGAATGACCCAGATAGCGAACCCACCTTCGTGGGGAGTCTTGGCACCAGCTGGATCGACGTCCTGTTGGTTCGCGGTTGCCTCGAGCTCATCGCAAACTGGGAAGTCTCTGATGAAGAGATGCTGAGTGATCATAGAGCCATGAAGTGGACCCTTCGGGGCAAACCAGGCTCCATGCACCCTAAGGAATCCAGCCGTCGCTGGAGGCCGAGGGATCTGGTTTGGGAGGCCTTCCTCCGCGATCTGCGCACTGCAGATCTGGCTTCTTATGATTGCTGCTCCCCAGACACAGGAATTGAATATCTGATATCGACTTTGACGAGGCTATGTAACAAGCACAGAAAGGCTTCTGGCCAAGACAGAAGCAAAGAGTGGTGGACGGTAGGTCTGACCGCCCAGAGGTCCCGGCTGCGCGCGCTGAGGCGGCTCTACCAGCGAACGCTGGAGTCGAATCAGAGGGTGAGGCTTGAGGTGCTGTATAAGCGGAAGCGGGCAGAATACAAGAGATCGATCTTGCGAGCCAAACGTCAATCGTTTAGGAAATATCTCTCAGATACGCTCTGCACTGATAAGTTTGGTCAGGTGTGTTGTGTGGTGAAAGGGAAGTGGAGGCGTGAAGCCCCAGAGAAACTAAAACTGGCAAATGGCGAAGAAATCTCCTCGTGGGAGGAGATACAAGCAGAACTGGCAAGGTATCACTTCACACAAGCAGATGACGTATTGCAGATCGATTCATCTAGAACCGACGATCCCGAACTGTTTGCTATCGGGGAACTGGAGTTTGCAGTAGAGTCGCTGCCGCCTAACAAGGCACCCGGTCACGACGGCTTCAGCTTGGAAATCGTCCGTAAGGTTCTCGAGTACCACCCTCGGTGGTTACTCTCTTTGTATAATCACTGCCTCAGCACCTCTTGTTTTCCGCGGGAGTGGAAAAGGGCTCTGGTAGTCTACTTCCCGAAGGAGGGAAAAGACAAAAGCCATCCCGGCTCCTACCGCCCGATCTGTCTGCTGCCGGCCTTAGGGAAGGCACTGGATAAGATGTGCGCAGTGCGTCTGGCGACCCATCTGGAAGCGAGGGGTATTTTGAGCGAGAAACAGTTTGGTTTTCGCAGGAACTTGGGCACACTAGATGCGCTCAAGAGAGTGGTGGAGTTCGTAGCCGAGTCGAAGAGAGGTGGCAGACACTCATGTCTGGTCACCCTTGATATTAAGAACGCTTTCAATAGTGCCCGGCGTACGGAAATTCTCCGCCTCCTGGTGGAGTATGAAGTACCGTCGGACCTCCTGGGTCTCGTGGACTCGTTCCTTAGGGACAGGACCATACTTTCGAACGCAGGGGAGTTCAGCTATAATGTTGGCGTACCGCAGGGCTCATGCCTAGGGCCGATTCTCTGGTTGGTGCTCGTGAATGAATTGCTGAGCAGGCTTCAGTCCACTCCAGACTTGGTGGTTCAGGCTTTTGCCGACGACATCTTCCTGATGGCGAGAGAGGAGCGGGTTTATAAGTTCAACAGAATTATAAACCCAGTGTTGGATGAGATATGTGAGTGGGCACATAGTGTGCAGTTGGAGTTCAGTTATGAGAAGTGCTTGTACACGGTTATTCCGGCTGTTGGGAAGATGAGATACGCGCCTTCGTGGCCGATACGTATGAAGGGACACAAGGTGTCATTTAGTTACGAGATACGATACCTTGGAGTGCTGATAGACACTGCTCAGAGTTGGATGCCTCACCTGAACTATGTTCAGGAGAAAGCATCAAAGCTTCAATACAAGTTGATGCGCTACACGGGCGCTAACTGGGGATTGAAGCCTAAGGTCCGGAAGGCAGTCTACTCGGCCGTCGCTGAGAAAATCGTACTGTATGCGGCTCCTGTTTGGTACACCAACCGTGTAAAGTTGAATAACAAGCTCAACACCATACAGAGAAATCTGTTGTTGTGTGTGACAAAATGCTACCGCACGGTGTCGAGTGACGCACTGAATGTGCTTGCGGGGATTCCACCTCTGCATCTCCGTGCGGAATTTGAGCAGCTGTATACTGGCTTAGTGAGATGGGGTGAAGGCGTTGAAGACACCAATCTCACGCCGGAAACGGTAGAGACTTGGAGATATCAGCTGAGACGTGAAGACCTCTGGAGACTGCCTTGGACTCGAGACGTAACGCCCAATTCAGCCTCGTGTTATTACACGGACGGCTCGAAGATGGAGGACGGCAGGGTTGGCTGCGCGTTCCTGCGGGTCTCTGGGGGAGAGATCGTCTCGGAAGACCAGTTCCGGATTACCGACCATAGCTCTGTATTCACGGCGGAGGTCATAGCGATCAGGGAAGCCATCAGAGATGCTATGGAGTCGGGGCTCAGTGAGATGGATGTCTACTCTGACTCCAGATCGGCGCTGCAAGCGCTTAACTGTCTGAAGCCTAGGCACAAGACGGTTGCTGAGACCAAGGACCTGATTAAGAGTGGCGGGATAGGAATCACGATGCATTGGATCAGAGCCCATGTGGGTCATCACTTTAACGAACTGGTCGATGGCTCTGCTAAGGTGGCAACTGCACGTGAAGATGTAGATCTTCCAGTCAAGCTTAGTGTGAGATGTGCAAGGGGCGTCCTGTTTAGGCGCCTCATAGATAGATGGCAGTGTCGTTGGGATGGCTCCACGAAGGGTAGATTCACGCATGAAGTGTTTCCGAAGGTGAGCAGTCGGAGAGTGCAGGGAGATTTCTTTGTTAATCAGGTCCTCACCGGACATGGTTCATTCGGAGTTCACCAGCACCGCTTCTTTCAGAAGAACCCTGCATGTATTTGCGGGGCCAGCGCAAGCTCCGTAAAGCACGTGATGCTAGAGTGCGCACGGTGGCGGTCGGTCAGGGAACGTTACTTCCCGCCGAACTACCACCTTCGAACGCGGCGGGATTTGTGCCTGGACTACTATTGTAGGAAAGGAATCGCAGTCATCATGACGGATCTCCTTGACTGGGCGCTTAACCCGCTTGGTGGTGGACGACGGATTCTCGAAGCGTCTGAGCCTGACGCCCCAGTAGAGCCTCCTAGAAGGTCTCTTCGATTGGTAAGTGAGACGGTGAGACGATGAGAGTTGATGGTGAAGTGAAGTGAGCGTTATGGTGTAGCGAAGTTGGAGTGTGATGGCGAGATGGCGAGTGTGAGTTGGTAAGATGGCGAGATGGCGAGTGTGAGTTGGTAAGTTGGCGAGATGGCAAGTGTGTGTTGGTAAGTTGGCGAGATGGCAAGTGTGTGTTGGTAAGATGGCGTGATGGCGTGTGTGAGTTGGTGTGACGGTAAGTACGAGTTGGTGAGACGGTTGGCGTTGGTGTGGTGTGGAGAGAAGGGGGAGCATGTGCTCCCTGTCTACCGAGAGGTAGAAGCGCTGATTCAAAACAGCCAATTCGGACTGTCTAAAAGGGAACTTTTTGTTGGCATCGCACGAACTCGTAGCAGTGCTCTCCGCCTGTGCGTTTCGGGGAGAAGTATACCCACGTGGTGTGAGGAGGTCTGTCTTAACTGACTGGTGGTGCATGACCGGACGGCGGGACTACCCTGGCGGACATCGGTGCTCACATAGGGTTGTGATGGCCCGAGCAAACAGGGGCTGTCCAGGTGTCCTGGGTGGGGCCTTCCGAGTGGCAGTATAAGGAGGCTTAGCAAAAACGGGAAGCGGTGCTGATCTTACTAGTCGGCATGGATGTGCGTTATCGGCTAGGGGTGAACTCCGTTGGGAGAGCGGGCCTGGTGGACGGCCTTAGGCCGTCCTCAGAAGGCAAACAAGCCTTCTGGCCGCCAAACCGAGGTCGGCCAGTTACTAGGGCCCTCAGCCCCAACTTTGACCAACTCCGGTTGGTCCGAAGGGGCGATATGAGCCTTGCTATAGCTGATTGTCGAACCTTACCTGGGCCACTTCCCTGCTGTCGCGAAGTTGGTATGTTGCTGTCGTAGCGGCTAAGGCCTGCACGATGTTGGGTCGTCTTGAGACGGGACTGCATGGATACCCTCGTATCTGGGTCAGTCGATGATGGGGCGCGCTTGCGTGTCACCTGTCTTACAAGTCATTTAATCATTCCGAGATTACAAAGTAATGTTAGAGATAGTTTGTTTTTACTGAATCTCTCAACCTTTTCTTGAAATTATGTTCCTATATTTGTATACGAAGTGGCTAATCGGACCGTTTCTGCAATTTTGTACAGGCTATTCGGACCATCTTTTCCAAGGAGAATAAGTTAGCACTGATAAAAGAGTGAAATTTAGACATAATACAATGTGTCTCGTCCCCATGCAGGAAAAATTATCTTTTTACTTTTTTTTAAGTGTGGGAGTGTGGTAGAGATTAATTATTTTCACAGTAATTTTGTACTCTAAATGATGTTAAAATTCTTCATAAAAGGGCAATAACTCAAAATAATTTTTATAAAGCAAAAATGAAAATAATGAAGATTTCGAAAATTGAATAATAAAAATAAAAAATGCAACATGAAAACAGATCTTAGTAAATGAGTATTTTTAATCTTTGAAAAAATCTTCGCAATATGTGTTATGGATATACATAAATATGAATAAATGTATAACATATGAATAAATCTGTATATTCAACTACATAGATGCAATTGGTTTTTTATTTCTTTTCCTTCTTTAAAAAAAATTAAACCATTCCAATATAATTCGATACAAACCAAACCCAATTTTCTATACAAATGTATGTATGATTTTTCTGAAAATGACATTTGTACTTATTTTGTAATGTTTTCTAACAGCAATGTTGAAATATATATGAATTGTAGATCAATCGCATTATACACTTTCAAAATGCTAAAAGTTTGAATTTGTAGTTGAAACAAGCAAAATCATTAGTATATTACAGAGAAAATTGAAGATCAAACAAACAAAATCATTATTATGACCAGCGTAACAAGGAAGCGGTCTGAATAGCCCCCCCCCCCCCCCCCACTAATCGCACCGATGGTCCGAATAGCAACGGCATATTTGTATAAGAAAATTCTTATATTTTCATATTTGAATGCTTTGACCCCTGCATTATTAATTTTCTACTTGATATTTCGCAAATTATTTTATAAATTTACAAATGGGGTATCATTTAAAAAAAAAATCTGAATTAAACTCTGGTGTATAGGTACTGTAATCTGAATTTGAAAACTCGCCCAATTCTTAGCAATTACTTTTGCAACTTATAGCGTATTGTTTCAATTTCTTTATTCAAGTGTTTAATTCATCTGAGAAAAATATTCAAAAAATTTTAAAACAATTTAAAAATACACTATTTGACAAATGCTATTTCAAAATATTTTTCTTGTAGTAGGGTAAATTTAATCTCACACGGCAAGAAGCGATAAACATTCCAAACATAGATTGTGTCATTGCATAGGATTATAATTTGTCAGGACCCACAAACTATAATTAATTACAAATTAATTATAATTAACTATAACAAATTATAATTAATTTTCATTTTTAGAAAATTAAGTTCCAAGCTAATGTAAGAATAAAAACTTGTTGTGTAATTTAGTGAATGTTTTTCGTAATTAGCAACAACTTTTTAAATTCTCAAGAAATAGCATCCAAATCCAAGATACATAGACGTGCCAAGTCTTCGTTATTTTCAACGGAGACTTCACATTGGAAAGTTTTTATAAATGTTTCCCTTTTAATTGTATTTATACGTCGAAAATATATGTGACAGATTCCTTTTTAAAATATCAATGTATAAATCTGATTTAAAGATTAGTAATGTTGACACCTATGAAGATACCAATCGATATCTACAGGTTGCTCTGTAGGTGCCACTTGTTTGTCTGTTACTACAAGTTTACAGTTCGAGTAATCTGTATGGGTTATTGTAGTTGATATTCAAGGCTCACTACTAATAGTAGTAACCTGAGCAATCCAGGTCCCCTAAATTGTTCATTTGGTGTAATTTTTTTCTAATGTTTTCATATCAAACCATACTGAAAATTCTTGCATGTTTGATTTGTAGTATTATGCATAGCTCATTTTAATTATGAATATTATATATTTGTTGTTATTGTTTAGATACAGAAAAAGAACTGGAGATATTTTAGATTTAAGTGCTGAAGGAAAGAGAAGAATGAAAATTAGAAGGATGTTTTCCAAAAGAAAGAAAGGTATGTGTATTTATTAAAATTAAATACAAAGTTAGCACAATTTCACTGCTAACTGACAAAATTTATGTAATTTTAAAGTTTGAAATTTTTTTTTACTCCCTGTGGCAGAATTTTTTCCTGCTTTCTGCGACAAACCTCACTAGAGCTAATTTCTTTCTGTAAGATATTCAATTATAAGTAGTGTGCAAGTGCATTACTAACCAGAAATAATAATAAATAGATAAATTATTATTTAAATGATAAGTGAAATAAATATAGATTATAAATATAATTATTTTCGAATTCCTATTAACTTACTGCCCACACATATTATGTTCTACTTAAAAAAAAAAAAAAAAAAAAAGAATCCAGTTTTCCTGTATTTAAAACTTGGTTTATGTTAAAATTCCTAAGTAACTTTGGAATTTTAGAATTTCATAAATATTAATATAAACAAACATACAAAATATTAAATATGTCTACACATGCTTTGTATATATTTCTGATGTCTGAAACCAGTATATTTACTTAAATTTTTATTAATTATCATCAATAAATTGTTTTAAGATTCGTTAATTTATAAACAGCATAATACTTAGATGTTAACTTATATATGGCAGATATTATTAATTCATATTTCTAACCAGATTCAAGCACATTTATAGATTCTGAATCTTGACGATATAGGCTTTTGACAGTTGAGGTTTCTGACAGGTTTTTGACGGTTTAAACCCTTGTCATGTCAAAAACCCAACCCTGAATTTATTTATATGCTAATTTGCTAATGGATAAAATCTATGCCTTTTGCAAAGCTGAATTCTAAAATATTGAAAATCTTGCTGCTAATTGATGACTGTCACACTTTTGTCGAAAGTCACACATCAGAAATTATGCAATACTTTTGCAAATGAAATTAAAAGTACCAGGCTATTTCTCCAATAATTGTCCAACATTTATGTTTTTTCACAACTAAACTATTATTTTCTTGCTAATCGATAATAATTTCACTTTGTTTTTTCAAAACTGATTCTTGAAATACAGATTGCCATGCGTTCTGCAATCGGCCATAATCGACTAAATAATTTGCTGTTATTTAGCTACTAATCGATGAAAATTACATTATTTTGACAGTTGAAGTCAAAATTTTATGTTTAATATATTATTATTTAGCCTAATTGATAAAGGTTGTAATACTTTAAAAGCTGATTTTTGTAAATTGTGATGTCTTTATAACTGATAGTGAAAATATGTAATGCTTTCTCCGATAATTAATGAAATTTAGATTTAATTGGAATTAATTGCTGATATAGTAGGCTTTATTTCGATGCTAATTGGTGAAATTCTTGTTTTTTATTTTTATTTTTTCTGCAATTGCAATTTTCTGCAATGATTTGCAATACAGTCGAACCTTGTTAATGTGAATCTCAAGAGAGATACATTTGTTTATGTTTTCAGTAGTTCATGTTATCAGTAACTAATATTTATATAACTAAACTAATCTTCATCTTGACAGGAAGTGTAGAAACAGTTCATGTTAAGAGTAATTCACGCTAACAGTGTTCACGTTAACGAGGTTCGACTGTATATGCAATAATTTATGGCCATTTACTGAAATGTGGAATTTTAAAATTGTAAAAAATTATGTAACTGCAGTAAATTTACGTAATTGCAACTAATTGTTAAAATAAATGTTATTTTGCTAAAAACATGTAAATATTTAGCCTCCATAATCAGGGTTGAAAAAAACCCAGCCCAGTGGGTTTTATCAGGGTTTTTTGGGTTTTATCAGAGTTTTCAGGAATATTTTCTTCCTTCTTTTTTTTTACTTTAAGTATATCATTCATAATAAGATAATTTATGAAAGTAAATATTAATAATTCATTAAAATTAAACAAAATTAATTTTTTAAATTTCTAAAGTCTTTTTGAATTTAATTTTAAAATTTCTAAAGTATTTTTATAATTAATGGTTGTTCTTTTAATATTCTAAAATTCTGTTTATTTGCCCTTTACAACAAAAAATTGGATTTTAATAATTATTTAGTGTTGCTTTATTAAATTTTTTGTAGTCGTTAGATTCTCATAAAATATTTTTAATTATTGTTCCCAGGGTTGGTCCAGGTTTTTATTTTTGGGGCCCATTTTTGTGAAAAAAAGAATTGTTGCTTGAAACCTTTCATTTTAACAGTTACTCTATCTAATGTTTAACATCAAGTTAATAGCATTTTATAAAACAAGTATAGACGCTCATTAAAAATAATACTGTAAATATGGAAAAATTTTACAAAAGTATTTTTATTATAAAACAAAATTTTGTGAAGGGCTGTTTTTAAAAATCTGAATTTTGTGAAGGGACCCATTTTAACCCTCGCTTTCCCAAGATGGGGTCATTTTGATCCCATTTTGTAGTTGAAATTTAGTTAACCCCGCCTCATTCAAAAAGTGCACTAATTCGCCAAAGATAGCAAACATAATCTGTGGAATGTTGCAATTTCTAAACGATACAGAAAGGTGCAGTGCTGGTGATTTTCGCCAAACCTGCCAAGCGGCGCCTGAAAGCACTTTTTCTGCTGTAACACGTTGATCTTGGGAAAGCGAGGGTTAAGGATATAAATTTTGTGAAGGGGCCCATTTTAGAGATTTGAATTTTGTCAAGGGGCAGCAAAAGGGTCCCAATTTTTGCCGGGATCGACCCCTGGTTCCTCTAAATTACCTAACAGTGTTGCACTGTTAAAGTTTTCAGAATTTTTTAAAAATTTGATTTTGATTTATATTTTACATTCCCTGAATCCCACAGTTTTATTTGTATTAATAAACAACTCTTATTTTGCTTATATATATATATATATATATGTATTTAAAAATTATTGTATTAAATATACCTTATTTAAAATCCTTAAAAAGTTTGAGCTGATATATTTTGGCGTCCCTAACAAGAATACTTCAGAGCTCGAAATGACAAACTACAGCTGGGCGGTATGTTTACTTTTCTTCTCTTCTTCTTCATCCTTTTCTTCACTTCGCTTCGTTTGCTGAAACAGGTGCTGCCATTCTGGTGGAATTATACTATGTTCGATGTCATTAACAGAATTGTTAGATGTTAAGATTTCAAGGGTTTCTCTTTTTAGGGCAAATGGTGTGAATTATAAGGGGCTATTTTTTGATAATTAATGGAATTAGTGTTAATATTTTTAATATTGTTAGTCCTTGAACATGCAGTAGAGTGTTTATTATATTTGAAGTCGGCGAGGTGTTCAGAGATACGTTTTTTAATTTTGCGTTTTGTCATTCCAATGTGTAGTTGGCATTATTTTTATCATGAAACTGAAAATTGATTTTATAAATTCCTGCGGTGTGTTTAAAATGAATTGGATCTTTTTCATTTCATATGCGTTGGTATATACAGTCGGACCCGCTTAAATGAATAGCTACCGTTCCATCTATATTAATTCGATTAAGCGGAGTATTTGATTATTCGGGGAAGACTAGAAACGCAAATACATGTTTAACTAGAGTGATTTTATGCTTACATGAAAAGATAAATGATCGATACCTCTTTCTTATTTAAATATTTAACTAAGTTAAAATATTATAGTAATTTATATATGCAATTAATGCTGGAATAAATACAAAATAAATAAAGTATACTTACAATTTTTATTTTTAATCCCCCCCCCCCCAAAAAAAAAAAAAAAAAAAAAAAAATTATATATATATATATATATATATATACTAGCAGGCTACGCCCGCTTCGCTGGTCACTATTTTTAAATGAATCACAATAATTAATGAATTCTCAAAATTGCATTAATTTTTATCATGTGATAAAAAAAGAAAAAAAAAATCTGATCAGGAAAAATGTCGCACCGGGTCCCCACTGCCTTCGGCAGCGTAGACCCGTGCACTGCGCGCAAGTATTCCTTCACCATCCTTATGACTTCTCAAAATTCCATGTTATTACTCATAAACTTTCATTCTCAAGAAAAGGAATTAAAAAATATATCATTTAGCATCGGGTAAAAACTCACACCAGGACGCCACTGCCTTCGGCAGCGCAGACCCATGCGCGCTGCGCGCGCACGTTTGAGGATATACGTGCGCTGTACACGCATATTCCTTCTCAACTCAAACTTTTATTAAGAAAATTAAATTTAAAAAAAATCTTTTATCATCGGGTAAAAACTCGCACCGGGTCCCAAACCCATGCGCGCTGCGCGCCTATTCCTTCCCCACCGTTCCAGCCCCTCCTAATTAACTTGCATATACCAATTTTGAACGGTCTTACTGAATTAGCTGAGATGCAAAAGAAAACCTGATCAGGACACTTTAAATTGTAAATCAGGTGAAATCTCGAATTCCACTTTCGATAATGTAAAAGAACTTTAAAATATCTTTCGAACGATGTATTAAAAATAATTTAATCATAATTAGAATATGAAATATTGAAATTAAAAATATTACAGCGCCATCTGGCGGTAGAAATTTCTGTAATCTATTGTTCCATTCCAGATCAACAAAGCTTTCAAATGATGTATTACTCATGAAATTATTTTAATTAGTAGATGAGATACAAAAGAAAACCTAATCAGGACACCTCAAAACGTGTAAATCGGGTGAAATCTCGAATTCCATTTTCGATAATGCAAAAGTACTTTAAAATGTGTATCAACTAAAATAAGCTTTCAAATGATGTATTACTTATGAATTTTTTTAATTAATAATTGAGATACAAAAAAAAAACTGATTCAGGGCACCTCAAAACGTGTAAATCTGGTGAAAACTTTCAATAATTTAAAAGAACTTTAAAATATCTTTCGAATGCTGTATTAAAAATAATTTAATCATAATTAGAAATTGAAATATTGAAATTTTAAAATATTACAGCGCCATCTGGCGGTACAAATTTCTGTATTCCACTGTTCGAAAAGCTTTCTAATGATGTATTACTTACGAAATTATTTTAATTAGTAGCTGAGATACAAAAGAAAACTAATTCAGGAGACCTCAAAACGTGTAAATCTGGTGAAAACTGTCGATAATATAAAAGAACTTTAAAATATCTTTCGAATGATGCATTAAAAATAATTTAATCATAATTAGAAATTGAAATATTGAAATTTGAATGTATTACAGCGCCATCTGGCGGTAGAAATTTCTGTAATCCACTGTTCGATTCCAAATCAAAAAAAGCTTTCTAATGATCTATTACTTATAAAATTATTTTAATTAGTAACTGAGATAAAAAAAAAAACCTAATCAGGACACCTCAAAACGTGTAAATCGGGTGAAATCTCGAATTCCATTTTCGATAATGTAAAAGTACTTTAAAATGTGTATCAAGTCAACAAAGCTTTCAAATGATGTATTACTTATGAAATTTTTTTAAATTAATTTCTGAGATATAAAAGAAAACTGATTCAGGACACCTCAAAACGTGTAAATCTGGTGAAAACTTTCGATAATTTAAAAGAACTTTAAAATATCTTTCGAATGATGTATTCAAAATAATTTAATCATAATTAGAAATTGAAATAATGAAATATTGAAATTATAACAAATAATTAGCAGTAAATTAAAATTGCGACTATAATTTGAGATTTAAACTATCCTATCTCTCAAGTTGGATCGAACTGCACATGGTGTGCGAATTTTATTATAATCGGTTAAGTGGTTTAGGAGTCCATTGAGGACAAACATTGTGACACGAGATTTATATATATTAAGATATATATGATTGATTATTTTGACATAGACTTATTATTTCAATTTCTATTTCTAAAGCACATTAATAGATTATAACCACTTCGATGAGATACAAAATTACGATGAATAATATTTAGGATTTTGTAACTTCATCTGTTGTTGGAGGGGGATCTGCTTGTTTTTTTTTTTATCACTTTAATTTCTCTTTCTGTTTCTCCATCTTTATCCACCATCTATGAATTCAAAAAGTCATCTGAAAACTTCAAAAATTTGTGATTTGTGTGAGATCATATGTATTTTAATTTCTAATTTCATCATCAGTTGCTGATTTTATAAATTTGTTTTATCACCAATTTTTATCACCTCGGCAGGAATACTGTCTCATGTTTAAAGAGCCTTAGTTATGTAAGGTTTTTTAAAAGAAAAACGGATTTTTCTTTTCTCTCTCTCTCTTTTTTTTTTTTTTTTTTTTTTTGAGAAAGAGAGGAAAAATTAGCTTAGAAATAGAGAAATTTTATTTAAGAAACGTCGTTCGAGTGTTTATGTGATTAAGCGAGGTGGCATTGTAAAAAATATTTCTTTAAACGAGGAAATTTAACATTACTTCTATGGGGAAAAAATTTGTTCTATCACTTTATATTCTTATAAGCGGGGATATTCGATTATCCGTTACCCAATTAAGTGGGAACGACTGTATTTTTGTTTGGTTTAATCGGAATATTAATGTTATGTTTTTTGGCTTCATTTTTTATTTTTACAGAGGCACCTTTACAATAGGGGATCGCGGAAGTGAAAGATCGTTTTATTTTTTGAGCGTTTGGAATATGATTAAGGGTCATTCCATGGTCACGTGTGGGACATTTACACAGGCATTTTGCAGATAGATTCTATATTAGCAAACCTAGATATTTTTTAAAAGAAATTTGATGTGTTTTTTCTGAATTGCATATAACTCTGTATTTTTTAAGACTAATATGTTTTTGAAAAGTATCAAAATACCCTATTTAAAGTCATTTAACCAAGTGTACCGTGTGGGACGGAACTGAAATGACAGAGATCTACTTTTTGATATAAATGAAGAATTTCAGTTAATTGAAATAAATTATTGCATTAATATATTTTTTTTTTTTTGCAAAAAGTATGCATTTGTAAGTGATGTGCATTAGGTTTGATTATGTTACTAATAATATTATTTTGTAATCATTTTTTAAAGTTTGCAATAGACTGTCACGTGTATGACATTTGTAAAAAAATGTGTGATGTCTGATGTCCCACATGTGACAGTAAACAAAAAAAATAATTTTTATCTTATATTTTGTAACATTCTAGACTTTTATTAGTTAGCACTATAAAATATCTTTTTTTTTTTTTTTTTCAATTTAAGGCAGAATTTATCTTTTTTTTTTTTTTTTTTTTTTTAAAGGAATTTTTTTATGCAGTGTGATTAAATGAAATCTTGTAGTACACAACTTCTTTTTCTCTTACCTTTTTATTGAAGCATAAAATGACAAAATAATACACACACAGAGGGGGGGGGGGGGGGAAGAGAGAAGAAAAAAATACTTTGAATTTTTTCATTAAATTTAAATTGACCACAATATTGACGTCTGTCGGTGCAGAATTTTATCGTATGTGATGCAGTCAGTAGAAACTGGCCACTTGTACTTCTCAGATATCCCTCTTGCTTCTTGCATAACCAATATTTGAATCTCATTAGAAATTTCAGTGTATTATTTCTACTGGATATGATTTAAAATCAAACATAAGTCTCCTTTGCAAATATTCAAATTTTCAACATGACACTTTTCATTATTGAGGATTTTTTTGGTGTCATTTGCATTATATACTTGTAGTGGATTTTTGTTGATACTGTTGTATTCCTGGAACATTAGATGCTGTCTCCCAAGGCTTGTATGTTTTAATTTCCTTCTTTATTTGTTCTTCGGCTTGAAAAAAAAAGAAAAAAAAAAAAAAAACCTACTTTGGTATTTTTCACAGAAATAGATGTAATTCAGCTTTTGTTGATTGAATGATGAGTCCACTCTGTGCCATTATTTTTTACCTAACAAGACGCTTCACGCGTATGATGCATTCATTTTTTTAGTACTTGGATCCAGGTTTGTATTGCTTAGGTGATTTTTTCGGAATGTATTTGAGTACTCATACTTTAAGGATTTTAGTTTCGATATAAAATTTACATGTATTTTACATTTTCACTTCTCTGATGGTGTATTTTTCATAAAGACGACATTTTTAGGTCATAGGCTGAAAATTTTTGAGGAGCATATCAAATATAGGAATTTCCTCTCTAAATATAGAGAAAGCTTCTTTTAAAATCATTGTTAAATAATGCATTAGGACAACTTTCCTTTGTCCTTCTTTCCATACACAGATGCTATCTTTCATTCCAGCGATTAACCTTAAATATGAGTAATTTCAGAACACAATCTTAATATTAAGTATTTATGACTCTTATCTGATATTTATCAATTTATATTAGACAAAAAGAAGAAGAAGAAGAAAGAAAAACTTAAGCTATTTGAGTGTTTTATAAAAACTTCCCATTCATGATGTCGGGTGTGGGACAAAAAGCAATCTCTAAAATTTCTCATTCTAGTGAAACCTACTTGAATTCAATAAATTATTCAAAGAACAGTTATTAATTTATGTGTAAAAATAAAACATTTAAGCATAATAACATTTCGTTGAGTTTTTATTGAAAAAAAAACATCTTTTCTGGCAGCACCTGTTTCAGCAAACGAAGCAAAGTGAAGAAAAGGATGAAGAAGAAGAGGAGAAAAGTAAACATACCGCCCAGCTGTAGTTTGTCATTTCGAGCTCTGAAGATGGCCCCATTTGGCATGCTGAAATATATCAGTTCAAACTTTTTAAGGATTTTAAATAAGGTATATTTAATATAATAATTTTTGAAATCAATCCTTTTTAATTTTTAAAATGTATATTTTTTTATTCTGTTTTAATAAGATAATTATAATTTTTTTTATGGGAGATTTTTTAGGATTTTTTTTTCTACAGAGCAGTTTTAGAAACTCCAACATTTCTAAAAATTCTTTGTTCATGTTATAATAATGTATATAATATTTGTTTTATGCTATTTATATGTTTATTGTAAGTTAGATAAAAGTGGAATTTTATATAAGGATTTTGAAAAAAACCCACCCAGTTTTTTTCAGGTCTGGCAAAATCAAGCCAAATCTGTCCATAATTCAATAATATTCTTTTTTTGTGTATTTGATTACTGAAATTGTCATTTTTCGCTACTGGTTTCCAAATACATAATTCTCTTCTCTCATGCAATTTTTTAAAAATATTTTTATGAAGAATTGTTTTAAAACTACCAATTTTTGTGAAATAGTCGTTTTCAAATCCGAAATTTCCTTAGAATTACTGCTGCACTATAAAAATTGGGGCATAACATATTCGATTATCCCAGTGTTACAGAAAATATTCTTTTCTTTCTCCAATGCTAAGTACTTCGTCAATAAAGTTCTAAGTTTTCCGTGATTTTCTCCGAAACTTGCATGAATGTGGACTGAAATACCTTAGTAAATTTCCCATGGATAACATTCTTTGTAGGTCGGATTTTTCTGTGATTTTCTCCGAAATTCTTGTGAATACGGACTAAGACACCTTGGAAAATCTTCCACAGTGGACAGGCTTCTTTCAGTATTTCAGAAATTGTCATAACAAATTGTTGATTATATATAGATAAACTAAGTGATTGTAATAGACAGATAAATAATATGCCATAGAACTTTGTTTATCTAAGGTAATGTGGACCGATGGAACCTCAGATAATCAAAAACTCAGGTTAAATGGACTCTATTGTAAATCGAGGGAAAATATACAGTAATGTTTAAAATGAATGGAAACACAACCAATGAAGTAAAAGAATATACCTCTTACACATTTAAATGTAATCAGTTAAAAATGCAATACAATACATGCATACATGAATTATAAAAAAATAAAAAAAAAGTACTGTGCTCTCAAAGTCGAAGTTCTTTATGCCATTTTTTAAGGGTCACACCTCAACTGGGATGTGGCACTTTTTAGATTACCTTGGTTAATCAGGGCTTGGATAACCGAGGCTCTGCTGTATATATAAATTTAAAACTTTTTATGAATAATAAAAAAAAAAAAAAAAAAAAAAATTAAAACAGCATTTATGTAATTTTGTATTTGCTGGTTTTTATTGAGCTTATGTATATATGTAATAAGTACAAAACTATGAATAAAAAACATAAAATGCAAGAACTTGTAACAATATTTTCTGGTCAAAAGCAGACACGACCTTACGCCCCCATAACAGAAAATGTGAGATTACATCACAGTTTTTTTTTTTTTTTTTTTTTTTTTTTTCTTTTACAGTCTGCAGATTATTTTCAAAACAGTATTGTGCAGAGATTCCGAATGTCCCGAATTTGGTAGGAAAGATTGAAAATCGCCATCTTTCTCCATCTATAGCATAAATATCAATGTTTATTTTAAACTTGCTTTATGAGGTTCTAGAAACTGTGAATAGATAGAATTGTTCAATATCTTTCACTGATGTAACTTTTTATGGTACTCTCCCCCCCCCCTTCCAAAACAATCAGTGATCAAATACCTTCTGAAATCTGTGATTTCTAATTGTTTTCCCCCCACATCATAAATGTCAATGTTCTTTTTAAACTTACCTAATTAGATTCTAGAGCCTATGAAGAAGTAGAATTGTTCAATATCGCTCACTCATATAATATTTTATCCCCCCTCTCTGCTAATGATCAAATGCCCTGCAGAAGTGTTGCGATTTCTAATCTTTCTTCATCCACAGTGTAAATGTCTATAACATAGCTGCCAAGTTTTATGCCCCGGGCATAAAATTTACGTTTTTTTCACATTTTTTACGCTTTTATGCCTAGATTGCTATTTTTACTCTTTTTCTAATGATTTTCATTTTTTTTTATTTTTATTTTTTTTTTTTTATTTGTTTAAGTATTCGATTAAATTTAATAAAAAAAGTTAAAAATAAAAAAACTCATCTTAAAAAAAAAGTATCTAAAAAGTACGATTTTTGCTGCTAATGCTTAGTAAACAAAGATCGCAATGTATTTGATCAATTGATTGATTCTGAGTTGATGCTTCTATAACTATCGTTGGTCCCCATTTATTGGTTGAAGCACGCTCCGTTTCAACGTCATCGCTTCAGAGGCATGGTGTGTGTTTTTCCTCCTCACCAGACATGCTCGGTTCACCTCAACCCTTGCGCATCTTACAGAAACGGAAGCATGGGAAACGTGGGTGATGTTCGTTTTGTTATTATGTTTGTGCTTACAATTGTCACACGCTTTTGAAAATTTTGATGATGGCTGAAAAGAAATCTTATCAACTGTTTAAAGATAGCTATAGAACTGAATTTCGATGTATAAGAGCATCTAGTCAGGGTGAAAAGTTTGCATATTGCATTTATTGTCAGTCCAGTTTTACAATTTCTCATAGCGGCAAATACCATACAACCAAACACATTGGAAAGAAAAGAAATGTCTATATTTATGCAAAATCAGCTAATATTAGCAAAAAGAATAAAATACATTACTACTTCAAGGAAGATAATCAATTATATTTACTATATTCTGAGAAAGTGTTTAAAAAAAAAATTCTTTCAACAAATGTAGTTTTTACATTGTATTTTAATAAATGAAGCTTTTAAATTTATTTTTCCTTTCAGTTTTTTTTTTTTTTCTTCTTTTTTTGAGTTTGTAAATGTAATAACTAATTAAATTGAAAAATAGTTATCTGAAATATTTAAAAATAATTACTGTATCTGATACTTCTAAGCAGTTTGAAATGAAAACTATTTTTAAAATAAATCTAATGTGAAATTCAGACTAATTGCATCACTGTGTGAATATATTAAATTTGTAAGTATAGTAAATAATTATGAATGATAGCTAAACTTTACATTATATTACTTTTTATCAAATGTTAACGTATTTAAAAAGTAAATTAGTGATTTTTTTTATAAATACTTTTAAAATCTTATATGCCAAAACAGAAAAAATCCCATTTGCTTCTTTTTTTTTTTTTTTTTTTTTTTTTTTTTTTTGGGGGGGGGGGGGGGGGCAAATTTTTTTGTTCGTGCACTGTTTTACTCCTTGGAGTTTTCTCAGTTTGGCAGGTATGCAATAATCTTTTTAAACTTGCTTTATGAGATTCTAGAAAATATAAAGAAGTAGAATTGTTCAATATCTTTCACTTGTTTATTTTTATTTTTTTTTGTGTGTGTGTGTGTGTTTCCCACCCACTCCCAACAGTCGGCAATCACATGACACCTGTAATACTTGCAATTTCTAATTTTTCTCCATCTGCAACATAATTGCAAAAATGTCTTTTTAAACTTACCTAATTCGATTCCAGAGCTCATAAAGAAGTAGAATTATTCAATATCACTCACTCATATAATATTTTATTCCCTCTCGGAAGAAAGTTCTGATAGGTGATAATGTTTTCTTTTTCACGGATGTTTAATATTTCTACAATTCTTTTTCTAATTTATAAAGTAGATTATAGTCACCTAAACAAACCTTAAAATGTCGGCTAATTATAGCATATGACTCATTTACTTATTTCAGAGGGGGGAATGGATCGATTGGCTCATCATTACTTTCATTTTCATATTTTTCTTGCGAGGAAGATGTGAAAATTTCTTTGTCATCTTCTGTCATCTCGTTTCCATCCAATTCTTTAAATTGCACGAGCTCTGCCTAAGTGAATTTCAGCTGTCTGAAATCACCTATCCCGAAGTCTTCAAAATACCAAATTTCACTGTGCTCAAAATCATTAATTACTTTTTCATCATTCCATATTTCACATTCGATATTTTCCAATTTTGCTTTTTTCAACAACAATAAACAATTTTTAATTACTTTTAGAAAAGGAAATCTTGTATTTTTCGATTAAGAACACATTTTTACTTTCTTCTATATGTAATATAGAGAAAGTATTGGATTCGCGAAAATTTTCGACCTCCGTTTTTTGACGGATCTACACGTTTTGGGATGTCCTGAACACGAATTGATAGTTTTTAGAAAATGTCTGTCTGTCTGTCTGTGTGTCTGTCTGTCTGTCTGTGTGTCTGTATCATTTTTTTGTGGACGCTGTATCTCACGAACATATGAATGAAATTTAACCAAACTTGGTATTTAGTTGCACCCTGACATGAACTGGTGCCCATTAGATTTGGGGATCAATAGCTCAACAGGTGGCGCTGTAATCGCATTTTATGCAAATTTTTAACATGGCAGCATAGGACAAAATTCCGTATAAATGGGCATAATGAGAGTTATTTTAAACTTGTGATTGTAAAATTAATTTGAATTATTGATGATAGTAGTAGTTAACTAGGAAAAAAAAATTGTGCATGGGGGGCATCGGTTCCCCCCCTGGGGGGGAAGTACCCCCCCCGGGGGGGTTAAATTTTGAAGATGGGTATCATTCGAAAGATCTCGTCAATACCTTTAAAACGAATGGTTGAACCATAAATCTGTGATAATTTAAAACAAAGTTATCGATTTTTTTTACTTTTAACAAAAAAAAAAAAAAAACTTAGAAAAAAAAAATTCGATTTTTTTTTTTTTTTTTTTTTTTTTTTTTTTTTTTAAATTATTGTTAGTGATTGAATATGTATTAATTTTCACAAAAAAAAAAAAAAAAGAAAAAGAAAAAGAAAAAAAAAAATCTTTTTTTTTTTTTTTTTTTTTTTTAATATTGTTACTGATTGAATATGTATAGGAAAATATAGAAGAAAGTCTTGTGGTGGCCACAACATACTAGTTTAATAAGGAAGACTGTTCAAACTTTATTCGAATAACCGAGGACGGTATGTGAAAAATATTTGTTTAAATGGGGAAATTTAACATTGTTCCTGTGAGACTGATTTTGGTTCTAACGAATTTTATTCGAATAAGCGGCGTATTCAATTATTCATTACCCAATTAAGTGGGTATGATTGTATATGTATGTATATACTAGCAGGCTTTGCCCGCTTCGCGGATCAGTATATTTAAATGATTTCTTTTTAATTGAATAATTGAAACTTTTCAATAAATATATTTCAATTGCCGACTATTTTCATCACAGCTTTATTATGGGACCTCCTTGGCGATATTAAATATTTTTTGAACTTCTCGAATCTGTACAACAAAACTCATTAAGACGAATATTCTCCAATACAGTCCAATAGTAAAGTTAATTCTTCGAATATTCTGGAAATAGTCGAAGGTGTTACTCATGCAGCAAAAGTCACTATTCGATGAATGTTCTGGAACAGTCTAAAAAGCAGTCACTTGTCCCACAGGAGTAAAGACAATAACATCAAATACTCCAGAGCAGAAATCTTTGCTAGCTGACAAAAAATATCCAGTCGCTTAGAGCTCAATCCCTAAAGTGCACTCACTCAGAAGAAGTCTCTGAATCGTAGTGACTACATACTCTCTCGCAGAAATCAACTCACTCCTATTTATAACTTTTGAAGATGATTCCATCGAGAATCCCATGGAAAGATTGAGATCTGTGCTCCCGTGTGTTAGAGAGCTTCGGGAATTCTAAACTACCATTTTTCACCAAATTTGGTCGTCCACTCATCAAGTTTGTCACCAAGGCTGACCCCACTGAAAGTGAATGAACTGCCCTTTTATTTTCACTTTACCTGTAAAACTACTTTCATTGCAACAGTACAACTGATGCAGGGCAAAGAATTAATCCCTTATAACAATATGCTATGAGCACTATTTCTGCCTCATTTTAGACAACTAATGTTTTTATGGTTATATATATTTCCCATTAAATCTATTTTTATTTATTTATTTAAATATTAATTTGAATTTATCAAATATTTCTGCCCGACGGCATACAAGTGGAATCACACATATCAGTTCGTTTATTTGTATGATAAATTAGCGTAGTGATTGGTATATGAAAAATAAATAAATAAATAAACATTATCGTGCTACACAACTTTATTAAATTTCTCCCTTGGCGGCTTTTGAATTTTTGGCGCCATATTAGCAATGGATATATGTATATATATTTTTAAAATAATTTCTTGTATAAAAGGAGGAGCCCTATTTTGCTGATACTTTTATCGAACACCTTTTCGTTAATTTATAAGAATTCTTCATATTCTGTTTATATTTTTAATAGTTTTTAGACTTGTTGAAATAAATTTTCCATTTTTAAAACTGCATTTTTTTTTTCTATAAAATTATCTACTGAGATAAAAATAGATCATTTGTGTGGCTACTATTTCAGTTTATAATTTTTGTCTTTTTGTAATATTTTATAATTTATTTATATTTTTGATGCTTTACTTAGATTAAAATGGCTGTTGCTAAATTAAACTTCTTGGCGAAAAACATTCGGTATATTTCAACGCCAAAATTAAAAAAAATAGTAGGATCTATAAGTAAAACTGATAAAATAAATTTATAATTCATAGAGTTTATTGTAGTAAAGAAACGCTATGCAGTCGAATGTGACATCATGGACGTTTTTTTTTTTTTTTTTTTTTTAAATAACAACTTGACAATAAAAATAGTAGTTAAAAAAAAATGTTTTAGAACAACATGTAATATTATCATAAAGTATATTAGCACTTTATCAATGTGCATAAAATTTTCAAATTGATAATGACGTCAACTTTTCAAAGATGCATAATTTAATATTTTATAATTTTTTATATTATAATTTTGGTTCAACAGAAGTTCACCACCTATCTTCTAAAAATCCACAGATGGTTTTAACATCAGGAACAAAACTCTGATTCATTTCAAGGTTTAAGAAAAGTTGCTAGATTATATTCATCCTGTATTTCCCTTTGATACAGTTTATTACGCCCATATCTAAAGGTTGAATTTTTCATGTAGCATTTGATGAAAATGACATTATGTAATGTTTTTAAGCTGAATGCTTGTGTTTATGGGCAGCACAGTTATCAAACTAATCATTGTACAAGCTAGCAAAATGCACATGCTCTAAAGTAGTAGAAACAAGTATTACTGAATGATTAGAGAGGAACAGACAGAAATACATATCCAATTGTGCATTTATTCAAAGAAAATACATAGGAAAAGTGAAGCTTTAGTTTTAACTTTAAAAGTTTGTTTAAACTTATTCAAATGGAAAAACTTCGCAATATCCGATACTAATGTTTTCAGTTGTTTACTGTAACCAGTCTCAGACTTTATTAACCCTTTAAGGTTCACTACTTAATTTATTTTAAAAATTACTAAACTAATTTTAAAAATGGCTTTTAGCCACATAGCTGATCATAAATATTTAAAAAATAAAAAATTAGCATTGTTCCTTTTCGAGGAATGTTCGGTTTGAAACATCTGTAAGTAAACCTTATTAAATTCAAATAATATTTAATTTAATAAATAAATCACTTTATAAGTAAACATTACCGGCAACATCAACTTGTAAAAGTTGCATAGATCCCAACATTTCAATATATTCCGGAGTATTTTAACCCTTTGCGGGGCAAGGTAATTCTGATCATTTAAATTACACTGCCACCGGAATTTACAAACATAATTATAATACAAGAAATTTTAAATGTTCATGTTGAAAAAAGGGCATTTTCTGCTTTGTTATAAATGTAAATTTTTGCTAAAAAATTTCTGGGATGAGTTTTTGCTCTTGAGAATTAAAATTAGGTGTTCCATCAGCGGGAACACTGCGACTCAAAGGGTTAAAGCATAGTAGATTCAAAGGGAGCAATAAAAGTTTGTACTAATCTATACTTTGTTACAACCAATTTTGTTTTAAGTGGACTTTTTTTAAAAATTATTTATGTGTTTTGGGAGGGGGGGGGGGACTGTTTGTTTTAAACTGTGCCAACACTGTTTAAAGAATGTTGTTTAATGACTAAAGCTTTGGATATATAGCACTTAATTTACAAACTGTAAATTTCAAATATACTTTTTCAGTCAGTTTTCCTTTTTATATACAGTGGGTAATCAAATTATTAGATTTTTTTTTTTTTTTTTTTTTTTTTTTTTTTTTTTGACATTTTTTTAAATACTAGATTCATACATATATATATTTCTTGTTTCATTTTCATTCCAGGTCAAATGAGAGAATATCTACTGAAAAGAGGGAAAGACATGTGTGGAAGTGAGGCTGAAATAAAAAATTACAATCGATATGTGTACCTCGTAATAAATATGTTTAAAGTGTGTTTTTGACTTTTCCTTAATAAATGGAAAAAAAAAGAAATCATAATAAATCTTTTTTAAATAATTTGCTTTGTCCTTTTCTGTCCTTACCCATTTTGGGTACTTACCTTGGTATTTATTTTTCAGTGAGTTCTATTCATATATAAAGTATCTATGATTAGTATATAGTATGATATTATGTATATATATATATATATATATAGAGTTTTAAGGTAAATTTAAGAAAAAAATTGAAAGTTTTTACAGAATTTTTATTTTTTATTTTATAAAGGCTAAAAAAAATGTATATTAATCTGAAAATAATAATGCAGTATTATATCATACATTTTTCGCAAATTACTTGATTTAAATAACAGTACTTTTTGAATAATATATTTGAAGATCTTTATAAAGTCATTTTATTTAAATTAATAAGAACTTTCTTTTTTTAAATGAGAAAGAGCTGGTAATAATCACAAAAATTAAGATGCAATACTGGGGCGGATTGATACTAATTTAAATATCTTAAAACTTATGGCAATACTTGCAACTCATTTCTAAAATAACATTCAGGAAAGAAACATTTTGGTTAAAACTTAAAATAGTTATAATTATTTTTAAAAGGAATATAAATTATATTTAAAAAAAAAAAAAAAAACCAAATGTTCAAAACTAACTAAATTTAAAATATTTTTTACTGTACCATTGTACAACACTTATTTTTTAAAGTTTTTTGAAAAGTAATTCAAAGAATCCTTAAGGCTGCTCTCAAATAAAAACTCACAATTTTTTGAGATGATATAAAGGTTGTTTTCAATGATTGAAAAAAGAAAAAAATGTAGATATCATTTTTAAACAGTAGAAAATAGAATAATGTTTGATGTTTTTAGAAATTTTTTATTTTAATTATCTTCTAGTATAGCTCCGTACCATTTTAATTTGTAAACTCTTAATAATTGAGATATTATTTTTGCAGTAATAAAGAAATATATATGCAGTGGAGAGTCAAATATCTGCACAGCTCAGGACCAGATGTTGTGCATTTGGCGGATTTTGGAGCCCATAAAAAATCATTTTCAGTTTGAATAATAAAACCAGAATATTAATCAAATTAAACATATACAAGTGAATAATAACACAATTTCACTTGTATATTAAATTATTAGGTATATAAGAATAACACTGAACATTAAATATATATATAAAGAAAACAATAAATGAAAAATGAAAAAATATTCGTCAAATTTAGACAAAATCTGTTCACATGCAGTTTGTTTTAAACTACACTTTAACATGCACACATACATCGAGATTTTTTTTTTTTTTTTTGTCTATTGTAAATAGTTATCAATTCTTATTTTGTAACTCAAATTTATTTTTCAAAGTATTTAACTGAATTCTTCCGTAAACTATGTATTTATCAAATAGCATTTTAAAAAATTAATTTATTGTTTTCCTCATTGATAATGATCATCATAATAATCATAATTTTCTTTGGATTAATTTAATATATTGTTGATAATTTCTTTATATGAAACTTGGTTCTTGCAGTTTTTCATATTTTTATTATTGTAATCATAAAATGCAAGCACAAAGTCTGCATTCAGGATCCTTTACAAAAATTCTGCTTTGCAGTTTTGTAACTTAAATTTCATTGTTTGTATCTGAAAAGCTATGCAAATTTCAGACTTTGACGGATTTTAGATCGGCAGATTTCTGGCTCTCTCTGTCTATATATATATTTTCTTTCTTTTTCTTTTTTTTCTTTAAGTACGTCAAAGTTGGCAGTTTAGTTGATGATTTTCATCCCTTTTTTGTGATGTGAAAGTTTACAAATTAGAGTTTTGAGAAGTATTGTATTTAGAGAAAAAATTTAAACTTATTTCCCGTTTTAGGCATTTCAATGCAGAATTGCCACGCTACCTGGAAATCCTGGAATAGTCAGGGAATTTGAAAATTGACCATGAAAGTCAGGGAAAAGTCAAGGAATTTTAATATTTTAGCCAGAATCTGGAAAAGTCAGGGAATTTCATACAATGATTGCCAAAAAAAATTAAATTTTCCTCCAATGTAGAGTCATTTTTCTTGTTTTTTTCTTAGCTTTTGCCATTTTTTAAAAACAAGACGTCTTAGAAAGACCCCCGCATGGAGGGCAATCTGTCCTTAGGTCAAAGTAATATGTAACTTTTGTGTTTTCAAGTTTTACCATAATTATTTTGCCCTCAATGCAACCAATGCACAATATGTGGCTAGACTGGAATTTTCTTAGAACACATCTGGAAAACCTGGAAAAGTCAGGGAATTTCATTCTCCTATTTGAGTGGTAACCCTGTCAATGGTAATGTCAGAAAAAGTCATACATTTTCATCAAAAATTAGTTCTGTGAATCTGTTGAAAATTGTGCATTATTTACCACAATGTTATCCATTTAAGAACAGCTTTAAAAATGCTTCTCACCATTTCCCACCAATTTCAGAATACCATGTTAATGAGTGGGTAAGGTAACTAATCTTCCATTTTAACATCCTTGTAGCATAAAATTTACTTATAGTAATATTAGCATAAAAATTGAATGGTTAACTGTTCACTAATCAAAATAAGAATTCATTTGTAGCACAACATTCTAAGAAATCACTATTAGAAGCTTTGCAGGTGCCATCTATATGAAATAAACAGAGTTAATTATTTGCATTCCATTATAAGTACCATTCCTTGCATCCCTTTTTATTTTTTGAATACATATATATTTAGATAAAAATTGATTACTGATTGAACTTTCAAAAATACCCAGTTTTGTGGTATTCACACAGGCCTTAGGTAAATACCCTAAATTTGGCTAGTATAAATAAAATTAAAAGCAACTGCTGGTTGAAAAATAATGTTATAATAACAAAAAGTAACAGATGGTAGGAAAGTCCTGCTATAATAGCAAAAATTAAAAGCAACTGATGGTAGAAAAGTAATGCTAGAATAGCAATAAAAAAGCATCTATTGGATGTGAATTACTGCTAGAATAGCCGAAAGTGCATGCAAGTGGTGGTCTAGATTGCTGCTAGGCCAGCAACTTATTCAAGCAACACAAATTGGATTATGTATGCTGGACAAGCAATAAAAGTAAGCCAATACACACCATGATATGCTGGTAATTCTGGTGGAACCAGCAAATATTAATGCTAGTTTTTATGCTATTTTACTTGCTGGGATACAGCATTTAATGCTAGTCTAGCAAACAAATACCAGAATGAAAAGCTGGATTATGTATGCTGGATAAGCAATAAAAGTGGGCCAAAACACACCATGACAAGCTGGTAATTCTGGTAGAACCAGCAAATATTAATGCTAGTTTTATGCTATTTTACTTGCTGGGATACAGCATTTAATGCTAGTCCAGCAAACAAATACCAGCATGAAAAGCTGGATTATGTATGCTGGACAAGCAATAAAAGTGGGCCAAAACACACCATGACAAGCTGGTAATTCTGGTAGAACCAGCAAATATTAATGCTAGTTTTATGCTATTTTACTTGCTGGGATACAGCGTCTAATGCTAGTCCACCAAACAAATACTAGCATGAAAAGCTGGATTATGCTGGGCAAGCAATAAAAGTGGGCCAAAACACACCATGGCAAGCTGGTAATACTGGTAGAACCAGCAAATATTAATGCTAGTTTTATGCTATTTTACTTGCTGGGATACAGCATCTAATGCTGGTCCACCAAACTAATACCAGCATGAAAAGCTGGATTTTGTATGCTGGACAAGCAATAAAAGTGTGCCAAAACACACCATGACAAGCTGGTAATTCTGGTGTAACCAGCAAATATTAATGCTAGTTTTATGCTATTTTACTTGCTGGGATACAGCATTTAATGCTAGTCTAGCAAAGAAAAAAAGCATCTGTTGGTTGTGAATTTCTGCTAGAATAGCAAAAAGTGCAAGCAAGTAGTGGTCGCGATGGCTGCTAGACCAGCAAAATATTCAAGCTACACAAGCTGGAATATATATGCTGGACAAGCATAAAAAGTGTGCCAAAACACCACATGACTTGCTGGTAGTTCTGGTGGAACTAGCAAATATTTATGGTAGTTTTATGCTATTTTACTAGCTGGGATGAAGCATGTAGTGCTTGCCTAGCAAACAAATACCAGCATGAATTTCGACTTGGGTACTGTAAGTCTGTATCTCAAAAACGGCTCGATCGATTTTCTTCTAAGTTGCTGTATAACCACTCTATTAGATGTCCTTTCAAATAATACAGTTTGTTAGTTCATAAAAATTGATAAGCATCCTGTATAAATAACTCAATATCAGGTCTCGCAATTGCGTTCATTTAAAAATTAGCTGAACGACTTTTTTTTTTCAAACTCGCCATATTAACTCCCTTTTAAATATCCTTTTGTATGTAATTATTGTTTTTTTTTTTTTTTTTTTTTTTTGTCAATAATTGTGCATGCAAAATTCTGGGAAAAGTTGGTATTTCAAAAACGGCTCTAACGATTTTCTTGAAAATTGTCATATAAATCCATTTCAGACATCCTTTCTCATGTATTACGTGGCTATTACAGGAAAATTAACAATCATCCTGCTTAGGTAAGTCAGTTTTAGATCTCGGAAATCGGTATTTCAAAAAGTAACTCTACCATTTTTTTCCCCCGTATTACTTTCTTCTATATTCAGTAGAAGAAAGTATTGGATTCGTAAAAATTTTCGACTTCGGGTTTTTGATGAATTTACACGTTTTGAGAGCTGTAGAACACGATTTGACTATTTTTAGAAAATGTCTGTCTGTCTGTCTGTGTGTGTGTGTGTGACAAAATTTTGTGGCAACTGTATCTCAGGAACTACTGCACAGAATTTCGTAGAAATTGGTATGTAGTTGCACCTTGACATAAATTAGTGCCTATCAACTTTTGGTAAAAATTGTCTCACAGGTTGCGTTGCCATCTCGCTTTTTCTAAATTTTTAACATGGTGAAAAAATAAAATTTTGGTGAAAACATAAACTCATGGTGAAAACATAATGAAATCATGGTGAATCATGGTGAAAACATAAAATTTTGTCCTATAGGACAAAATTTTGTATAAATGTGCATAAAGAGAATTATTTTTTAGTAATCATTATGAAATTTAGAAGAATTATTTATAATAGAGATAGTCAACTGGGAAAAAAATTTTGTATGTGTAGGAGCCTCGCCAACCCCCCTGGGGGGGAAGTCCCCCTCGAGGGGAGTAAATTTTCAAGATGGGTATCTTTCGAAAGGTCTCGTCAATGCCTTTAAAACGAATGGTTGAACTATAAATCTGTGATAATTTAAAACAAAGCTATCGATTTTTTTTACTTTTAACGAAAAAAAAAACTTAGAAAAAAAAATCGTAATTTATTTTTTTTCTTTATCGAAATTTAACCAAACTTGGTATTTAGTTGGCCCCTGACATAAACTGGTGCTGATTAGGTTTGGGGATCAATCGCTCAACAGGTGGCGCTGTGATCGTATTTTTTCTAAATTTTTAACATGGCAGTATAGGACAAATTTCCGTATAAATGTACATAATGAAAGTTATTCTTAACCTGTGATTGTAAAATTAATATGAATTATTGATAATAGTAGTAGTTAATTAGTAAAAAAATTGTGTGCATGTGGGGGGGGGGATAAATTTTCATGATGGGTATCTCTCGAAAGGTCTCGTCAATACCTTTAAAACGAATGGTTGAACTATTAATGTGTGATAATTTAAAACAAAGTTATCGATTTTCTTTTCTTTTTTTTTACTTTTAACAAAAAAATGTTGGAAAAAATCGTTTTTTTTTTTTTTTTTTTTTTTTTTAATTGCTGTTGAGTGAATTTGTATGGGAAAATATAGAAGAAAGTCTTGTGGTGGCCCCAACATACTAGTTTTTTAACTTGCTATGTAAACTTTGTTTCATATGTCTTTACACGTGTATCAAGTTTCTCTTGCTGGAAAAAAATTAGGTTTCTTCTTCGCTATGTCAGTTTTATGTCTTCTGAACACATTATCTCCAAAAAAAGCATATAATACTTGTGATAGCGGATAATGGAAGTCGTGTGGTTGTTTTACACCAGATTTTTTTAATATGAATATATACTTCTCTTTTTATGTTTCACATATCTGTAAACATTTTCAATCTTAAATTTTTATCTCGTTATTTTTTTAATCTAAAACGTGAAATGACAGTATAAGGTTTTACCGTATTAATTTTTATTTAGGAAATTTTAACGAAGATTTTTCTGCATAGAAATATAGGTGTGAATTCTTTTTTGCGTTTTTTTTTTTTTCCTTCAATGAGGCCGATTCTGTTAACATCGAATATTATTTTAGGAATAGAAAATCTAAATGTAATATAATTATATACTTTATAAAATATATTGTTATCCTAAAAATGTGCATTTATAAAAAGTATTAATAAATAAGAAATGAATTTTTTCTCCTTAGGTAATGTTAAAAAAAATTTTTCTTTGCATATTAGAAACTTCGTTACGACTTAAAATAATCTGGTGTGTCACTCACAC
The DNA here is from genome assembly GCA_963930645.1 of Salticus scenicus. Classification (NCBI taxonomy): domain Eukaryota; kingdom Metazoa; phylum Arthropoda; class Arachnida; order Araneae; family Salticidae; genus Salticus; species Salticus scenicus. Next base: position 325,163,345 of record OZ005652.1, read on the forward strand.
GACTCTCTCTTACCCTGAAATTCAATATTATAAATACATTTTGGATATTAAGAGGTAACATAATGAGTACTGTTATGTAAACCTATGTTAAAACAATTGAAATTAGGCTTCGGAAGAGTTTTATGATAATTAGTTTTGTGTGAGGGTGGCTACCACCCCCCTCAACCCCTGATTTATTAATACACCTAGAATTTAAATCTGTTATTAAAATTAAAAGTTCACTTAAAATTATTCAGACAACTTTCACATGCAACATTCCATGAAACCTATCAGTCTTGATCAAACTTTTCCAACAACAAATTTATATTAATTTGAAAATACAACTTTTGAACCTCTTGAAATTATTCGTTTTTAAGTTACTTTAAGAGACCCAGACAATAATCAATCTTTAGAAAACTTGATTTTGGTAATCAGGAAACCTTAAAACGTGTAAATACATAAAAAACAAGCGATGAATATTTATTTTAAAAACATACATTATTTATCATATTCTATGAGGAATTCATTTCCATTCCTGAGCAGCTTTCCTGGACATGGTAAAATATTATAGTAAAGCACTTCCACTAACAATAAAAAAGAATGTTTTCACTTAAATATTTGCAACCCTGTATATCTTTTGAAGATGATCTACAAACACATAGTGCACCTAAATATAATCCCATAGTTATAATATACGGCACAACCTGAAATGCACTTCCATCAATTTTCAGCTATTGTCGCACTATAATCTAGTTCTTTTGTGTGGCCGTGTAAATGAACAGTGAAGGATTTCCTTGCCATATTCTACATGAGACATGTTTTTACGCATATAAAAAATATATATTCATTTAATTTGGTTTAGTGTAGTCTATAGATGTTAAAATCTACTTACTTGTAATTTCTCCCATAGACGTAATATATTTTAATACTCTTGAGTGTCCCTGTACACGAAACATTTGCTTCATCTCAACAAAAAGCTTAGTGTATCATCCCTATATGATGCGCATATAGAATACAGAGTTTGAACTTTCTGCTACTATTTGTTTTTGAGATATGCTGATAACACTCACACACAGGCCAACAGCTAAAAACATAATTTTCTGATTCAGGGGAAATCACAACGTGTAAATAAAACAAAAATTCACGTTCGAAAATTTGATCCTAAAACAATACTTTCTCTACCTTATGGGTAAGAGAAAGTAAAAAAAAGAAAAGAAATCGTGATAAAATTTTGATTTGTACGCATGACAGTAAAGCAAAATCGGATTTTTTGTAGAACAAAAAGATTTGTAATCTAAAAGATGGTCAATAGATACTGCTTACATACATTTAAAAAAATGTATTTATGCAGATAAGGCTGTCAATAAAACATCTGAATGCACAGTGCTGCATTGCAAAAATTTCATATGGTAAAAAGGTTCAAGGCAGAAAAAGGGTTCGTTTCACGTCCAAGAATACTGAAGTTTTTATGTAAATGTATAGAATCCAGAGTTCTGTTGTCATTTCCTTTCTGCTCATTGTTTTTCACTGTAATCTTAATTTGCATACATCTGCTTCATATATTACATGTCAACGCATCTATTGGTCGTTACTTAACTACATTTTTTTTTTTTTTCTTTCTTTGGCTCCTTAAAACAAGTCTGATCTTTTTATGGTGTCATTCATGTAAATTGCAAAGTTTTATCAACAGTTGCTCTTTTTTAACGATTTTTTTTTTCAGTTGTAACGGACTTTTGACAACCCAGTACTTAGCAAAGAAGACGTAAGTAACATAAGTATGGCAATTCCATATCCTACTTTTAAAGACGGAGAAGGGAATACGCAAGTGATTATTTTCTTCTCGAAGACATACAGACAAATGTCCCAATTCGTTTTCTGCGCGGAAGAACAAATCTATCTAAATATTTATATATATCATTAATATTTTTTTTTTTTTTTTTTTTTTTTTTTTATTCTGAAGAAAAAAATAATCATCTTCTATTTTATATACGAATTTAAATTTCTCTTTTTCTGTAATATATTTCAATCTAACAAAAAATGTAATGACAATATAAACTTTTATCATGTTTATTTTGCTTAAAGCATTTATGTAATAATTTTCCTACATAGAAATATCGGTTTAGTAAATTTGCTTTCATATGCTTAATTACAATGAAACTGATTTAATTTAACTCAACGATTAATATACGAATGAGAATTACCCTTTAAAAATAAGTATATGTAAGAAAATAATAATAAATTTGTACTTGGAATTGTTAAAAGTATTTTTCCTTGTCAGAGAAAACACAAATAGCATCAATAAAGAAGTTACATCCGTTCAATATACTATTTATAAAAATGGAAAACTGAATAGTTTAGTGATTCTTTACTAGTTTAAGGAATCAAGACTGATATTTTAATTTGTTTACTGCAGCACCACATTTCTAACTAAACATCTATACCCTTCATTTATCAAGCTTTATTTTTCTTTTCGCATTTCTGGAGGAAAAAATTAGCTTTTCCAACTTTTTATATGAACATATATTTCTCTTTGTGCCTTCCGCATATCCATAAAATTCTTCAGTTGTTATTCTTTATAGAGTTTATTTTATGCGTGCAAAGAAAACAGTATCATGAAATTTTCCAACTTTTTTTTTTTTTTTTTTTTTTTTTTTTTATAAATCTGAAAAGAAATGGCCGTTTAAATTTCTCTTTTTTCATGTTTTTAAACAATTAGGCTATTTTAATTGAACCCATTAAATGTCCTCAACTATTGTTTAAAGAATAAAACATTAAGATACGTATGATTATAAACTTTACAGAATACTAGTAGGTCTACCCGGAGTTGCCCAGGTTGAAACAGTGTCTATAGAATTTTGAAAATAATGAAAGAACCGAATAAAAGGGAAAGAGAAATGCATGAAACACTTACAGAAGTCTTTTCCTTTATATACTTACCAGTGAAACATAAGTAACATCAATAAGACAATAATTTGCAAAGACAAAAAAAGATGCAAGTACACTATTCACGAGTATATAAGGCATCTATAATAATATCTCAATTCCTGTTCTGCAGCAAAACTACTCTATCTAAACATTTATTCCCTTTCATTTTATCATAAATTCTTTTATTTTCGTAATTCTGAAGGTCTCTTATATATATACATACATATATATATCAGTATATATTTCTCTATTCGTCGTATGCATATCCGTAAAAATCTTCTAACCTCTATTCTTTATACTCTTAATTCTCTATCTTAAAATGTAATGCCAAAGGTTCACTATATTTATTTTTCTTAATATTTTTAATATCTATTTTTCTGATGACTTGTTTATTTATTTATTTATTACAATGAATGCGTTATTAACTTTTACAGTTTTATGAATAGAAAATCAAGATTATAATAATATTCATTTTATCATTATTCTTTTAAGTAAGTATAAGAGTAGATAAACAAATTATTCTCCTTAGGTATATTGTAAAAAAAAAAAAATCTTTACATATTCACCAAGAGAACCCCAAGAAGCTTCAAAAAGGCAGTTCCACATCTCATATACAAAAACAAAAAAGGAATACGTAAGCGATTTATTCGCTCATGCAAGACACCTAGACAAATATATTAATTCGTTTTCTATAATAGAACATTTCTATCTAAACATTTGTGACTTTCATTTATCAATGTTTCTTTTATTTTCACAATTCTAGAAGAAAACTAGTTGGCATAGGTGGACTCTGCTCAGTTCCCCATCATATTTATGTTCTCATAAATTTCTAGTGCGAGACATATTATAATCATGTTAAAGAAATGAATTTGACCAAAGCTTGATACTGTGACAGAATGAAATCTCCGCCTAATAGGCTATCCACCGTTCAATTTGATATATTTATCTTATTCTAATCTATTAATTTATTTTATCAGGGTCAATTCCGTTGTTTAGTTTTCATGCTAATATTTCCAATGCAATAATCCTCAAAATTCATATTTGTATGAAAAATTTACAATTTCACTATGTTGGTAAAATCGAAAAATTACGAATAATTTAAGAAATTTTCCTATTAGAATATTTGTATTCAATCATGTTCAAACAAATATCATAAAAGTTTGAAGTTGTCTAATGTATTTATGATCCTCAAAATGGAAGTTTATGCTCAAATTTGCCTTATTCTGACACGTTAAGTAAATCGTAAATTCCAAATAACTTACGAATTTTTTAAATTGGAAAAATCATAGTCTATGATATTCATGCCAGTATCCAAAATAATATTTCGAAAGTGGTGTGACATCTTTACGATGAAAATATCCCTCAAGTTTTGAGAAATTTATGACGTTTATGAGAAATTTTGCTCTATTCTGCATGTTAAGAAATACGTAAATTTCCGATAACTTACGAAATTTTTATATTGGAAAATTCATAGTCATTAATATTCATGCCAGTGTCCTAAATAATATTTCAAAAGTAGTCTGACATCTTTACGATGAAAATATCTCTCAAAACTGACGTTTATGTGAAAATTTCCCTATACTGCCATGTTAAGAAATTCGTAAATTTCCAATAACTTGCGAAATTTTCAAAGTAGCATATTTATAGTTACTGATGTTCATTCCGGCATCCAAACTGATATTTTAAAACTGGTCTGACATTTTTACAGTAAAAAGTTTCCATTTAATGGACGTTTAAGTGAAGTTTTGCCCTATACTGCCATGTTAAGAAATTCGTAAATTTCCAATAACTTGCGAAATTTTAGAAGTAGCATATTTATAGTTAATGATGTTCATTCCGGCATCAAAACTGATATTTTAAAACTGGTCTGACATTTTTACAGTAAACAGTTTCCACTTAATGCACGTTTAAGTGAATTTTTGCCCTATACTGCCATGTTAAGAAATTCGTAAGTTTCCAATAACTTGCGAAATTTTCAAAGTAGCATATTTATAGTTACTGTTGTTCATTCCGGCATCAAAACTGATATTTTAAAACTGGCCTGACATTTTTACAGTAAAAAGTTTCCATTTAATGCACGTTTAAGTGAATTTTTGTCCTATTCTCCCATGTTAAGAAAATCGTAAATTTCTAATAACTTACGAAGTTTTTAAATTCGAATGTTGCAAATGAATAGAGTTCTTGCCAGTGTCGAAAGTAATATTTTAAAACTGATGTGACCTCTCTGCGACAATTTGTTCTTGAGATATCGTGTACACAGACTAACAAACTAACGGACTAACGGACTAACAGACAACCTACAGACAGACACCATGCAAATTTTGTCATTTTCGGATTCCTCACACCTGAAAACGTGTAAAAAAGTCAAAAAACTGAGGTGGAAAATTTTCACGATTACATAAGTTCCCCATACCTATAGTATGATGGGGAACTAAAATGGGCCTAATTTGTATTTTATATTATTAAGCTATGTGTCTCGCTTTTTATCTTCAGCATACATTATAAACTTTTTGAATTTCATCTCTAAATCGTGCGACTTCTACCTACAAGTGTAATAAGAGAGTAAATTTTGATTACATATTTATTTTATTAAACATTATTATGCAGAGAAAATATGTATTGAATAAATCTCTTTTCTTCAGGTTTTTCTAGAATGTGGCTGATGTACATTTATTTTGCAACTGCGTTAAGTATTCGTAAATATTAATACAAGTAAATGCAGAGAAAGATTGAAACACTAGAATTGCTTTCATTTACAGTTTTGCTTTCGTTTGTTTGCATAGAAAGTAACTCAAATACAGAGTACAATAAATATTTTTGTTTAAACATTTATATAAAGTTTATACAATAAAAATTAGTTTATACAATTATAAGTGAGCATTTTATTAAAGAAAAGAAGGAAATCACTATTAGTTCCCCATCATACTATAGGTATGGGGAACTTAGGTAATCGTGAAATTTTTCGACCTCGGTTTTTTGACTTTTTTACACGTTTTCAGGTGTGAGGAATCCGAAAATGACAAAGTTTGTATGGTGTATGCCTGTAGGGTGTCTGTTAGTCTGTTAGTGTGTTAGTGTGTTAGTCCGTTAGTTTGTTAGTCTGTGTACACGGTATCTCAAGAACAAATTGTCGCAGAGAGGTCAGATCAGTTTTAAAACATTACATCAAATGAACATCAGTAACTATAAATATGCTACTTTGAAAATTTCGCAAATTATTGGAAATTTACGAATTTCTTAACATGGCAGTATAGGGCAAAATTTCACATAAACGTCAATTTTGAGCGATATTTTCATCGTAAAGATGTCAGATTACTTTTGAAATATTATTTAGAACACTGGCATGAATATTAATGACTATGAATTTTCAAATATAAAAATTTCGTAAGTTATTGGAAATTTACGAATTTCTTAACATGGCAGAATAGAGCAAAATTTCACATAAACGTCAATTTTGAGGGATATTTTCATCGTAAAGATGTCAAACCACTTTCGAAATATTATTTAGGTTACTGGCATGAATATATTTACTGGCATTGAGATACCGTGTCTGTGTACACGGTATCTCAAGAACAAATTGTCGCAGAGAGGTCAGATCAGTTTTAAAATATTACTTTCGACACTCGCAAGAACCCTATTCATTTGCAACATTCGATTTTAAAAACTTCGTAAGTTATTAGAAATTTACGATTTTCTTAACATGGGAGAATAGGACAAAAATTCACTTAAACGTGCATTAAATGGGAACTTTTTACTGTACAAATGTCAGACCAGTTTTAAACTATCCGTTTTGATGCCGGAATGAACATCAGTAACTATAAATATGCTACTTTGAAAATTTCGCAAATTATTGGAAATTTACGAATTTCTTAACATGGCAGTATAGGGCAAAATTTCACATAAACGTCAATTTTGAGCGATATTTTCATCGTAAAGATGTCAGATTACTTTTGAAATATTATTTTGGACACTGGCATGAATATTAATGACTATGAATTTTCAAATATAAAAATTTCGTAAGTTATTGGAAATTTACGAATTTCTTAACATGGCAGAATAGAGCAAAATTTCACATAAACGTCAATTTTGAGGGATATTTTCATCGTAAAGATGTCAAACCACTTTCGAAATATTATTTAGGTTACTGGCATGAATATCATAGACTATGATTTTTCCAATTTAAAAAATTCGTAAGTTATTTGGAATGTACGATTTACTTAACATGTCAGAATAAGGCAAAATTGAGCATAAACATTTATTTTGAGGATCATAAATACATTAGACAACTTAAAAATTACATTTATGATATTTTTTTGAACATGATTGAATACAAATATTCTAATAGGAAAATTTCGTAAATTATTCGTAATTTACGATTTTATCAACATAGCGAAATTGTAATTTTTTCATATAAATATGAATTTTGGGGATTATTGCATTGGAAATAGTAACATGAAACATAAACAACGGAATTGATCCTGATAAAATAAATTAATAGATTAGAATAAGATAAATATATCGAAGTGAACGATGGATAACCTATTAGGCGGGGATTTCTTTCTGTCACTTATCAAGCTTTGGTCAAATTCATTTTTTTTTTAACATGATTATAATATGTCTCGCACTAGAAATTTATGAGACCATAAATATGGTGGGGAACTGAGCAGAGTCCACCTATGCCAACTAGTTTTGTAATGAAAAAGTACGTTTTATTTTTAGAAAAAGTTAGCCAAAGTATAATAATACTATTATTATTACTACATTATAAAAATAATTTAGGTAATTTGGTACCAATTATAAAGCATACTAAGTTACAAAACCAAGTACCAAATGCAAATACCTAATTACTTTCTATGACCCATAAATAATAGTAGCATTTGGGAATTTAATTTGTCCCATAATAATAGCAGCAAAAGAAAAACAAAAAACGTTGCATTTTTCTCAAAAAAAAAAAAAAAAAAAAAAAACAGATTAAGCTAAACATAAAATGGAGAAATATTACTCTTAATTTTTATTTGATTATTCAGATAATTTCAGGACTTTTGATTTATTTATTTTTTTATTGCATGTTAAACTTGGGTATTATCCCTTATCGCACAAAGCTTTGCTTTCCTTATATGCTAGAACTTAAAATAACTGAAGCTATAGTTTTTCATTTCTTCCAGAATACTTTGTTGAAATGACAGAAACGCATTATCCAGTATTTTACGACTACAATCTATGTTAATAAAATCAGACTTTTGTCTCTAAATTTGTCATAATCAAAAAATGTTGCGATATCTTTACGTTTCACACACCATGAAAGCCAAAAATGACTTCAGAAAATTTTATCTGTGTGTGTGTGTGTGTGTGTGTGTCGTCGTGTCTGTCTCTGTATGTCTGTAACGCTATTTTTGTCCGGGTATCAAATGAGAACGGCTAAACGGAATTCAACGGCGCTTAGCAGGAATTTTGATCTTTACCCAAAGTAAAATTATATCTATCAACTTTTTCGAAATTTCCCTCCATTTCCCCCATGGGGAGGCAAAAGTTAAAAGCACGTTTGCAAGCATAATTTGGCTCCAAATTACTTCACACTAAACAAATTTCCCGTGACGAGACTAGACATAAACACAAATAAATATTTATCTGCGATTTAGGAATTTTCGAATTTTAAGGGGAGGGAGGGGAAAAAACGATTTTTGGCGGGAAATTTCGCTAATTCCGGATTTTTGAGTAGAACTCTACCAAATATCGAACAAAGGCGTTGAAAAAAGCTATGCGACTTCCTTAGGATATTTCCAAAAATAAATTTTTGGTTTTTTGTGATTTTCGATTTTTTTGGGGGGTGGGGGTGGGGGAGGGGGATTACGAGAGGGGGAAATATGGACATTCCCTTTAGCGCTAATTTGTCCTGAGAAATTTATGAGGTCACGAATTTAGGTGCTTGGAATCTTTATATGTATCCGACACCTAAAATAACGGAATTTATCGAAATTACTCCCGTGGGGCGGGGTTACAGAAGGTAATAACACCTTTGTAAGCATAACTCGGCTCCAAATTTCTTAACAGTGAAGAAATTGCACATGAGGAGGCTACACATGAGTACAAATAAAACTTTATCTGTGATTTAGGAAATTTTGATTTTTAAGAAGAGGGAGGGGAAAAATCGATTATTAGCGAGAAATTTTGAAAAATCTGGATTTTTGAGTAAAACTCTACCAAAAAATGGAACAAAGGTGTTTAAAACAGCCATGCGTATTTAGGATATTTCCAAAACACTTTTTTGACATTTTACGATCTGCCTTTTTTTTTTTTTTTTTTTTTTTTTTTTTTTGGGGGGGGGGGGGGGGGTAGTGTATGTGTTACGAAAGGGAAATTCGGGACATCCCTTTTAGTGCGAAATTTGTCCTGAGAAATTTATGAGATCTGTGGTCACAAAGTTTGGTGCTTGGATTGTTTATATGTATCTGACTCCTAAAGTAACGGGATTTACTGAAATTCTCCCCTTTCCCCCTGGGGGCAGGAAGCAAAAAACGTTTGTAAGTATAAATCGGCCCCAAATTACTTCACGGTGTAGAAATTTCACATGAGGAGACTAGACTTGAGTATAAATAAAATATTATGTACGATTTTGGAATTCTTGATTCTTACAGGAGGGAGGGGAAAATCGTTTTACGGGGGGAAATTTCAGAAATTCTGGATTTTTGAATAAGCTCTAATAAAATGGTACAAAGGTATTGAAAACAACCATGTCTCTTCTTTAAAAAATTTCGAAAAACTCATTTTTTATTTATTTTTTTTTTTTGGGGGGGGGGGAGGGCGTGCGTTACGAAAAAGCAAATTAGAGAACCCCCTTTTAACTCTAAATTTGTCTTGGGAAATCTATGGGATCTGCAGGATTTCGCAAAACTTCGAACTTACCCGCTGGGGAAGGGAAATAAGAAGGGAGTAAGTTGCTGCCGAAGGCAGGGAAGACCCAGACTCCTCACGTTGAGAGCGGAAAAAACCTCTACCGAACACAGCGGGAACTTTAACTTAGGTTATTGATAATGATATGGGATTTTGACAACTCATTTTAATAGTGCCTAGCGAAGCGGGCAAAGCCTGCTAGTTCATTAAAAGTATTTGACAGTCTCAATGTTGCAGTGCCTGCAATGAGTTTAAAAAGTCCGAGTCTAATCGCAGTTCTACCCTTGCTTGAAAACTTATATTTATCTTACTTTTACAATGGATTGATATTCTCTCAAAATAAAATGCAATGAGCCGTTTTTTAGATACAGTCTTACGGTCCCACTTCCAGTTCCGAATGTCCTACTTTTGTTTTTCCAATTTTCACCAAAAAAATGGAAAAATCATCTATAAACCAGATCTGTCTCAATTCTGAAGTTTCGTAGTTCTATCGTTAATAGTTTCAGAGGTATGATAGTCAGACGATTCCCTATATTTATAAACACATACATACACATACACTGGCCAATTGCCAAAAACTACTTTTTTGGACTCAGGAGACCTTGAAACATGTAAATCATATAAAAACCGATATCGAATTTTCGGACCGAATACAGTACTTCCATTACCTACGGTAGTCCAGTAATAAAAATGTAAATTTCGGAATATTTTTCCAGTGCTAGTAAAGCGATTAAAAAGAAAAGAAAAAAACTACTATCACAATATCATTCCACAAAGCAGCGTCATCTTTTGATTAATATTTACAAAAATTTAATTAACATAGTTTCTCATAATAAAATTTTTCATGTGCAGGATGCCGCAATTTTATACATTAGATGCTGAAACATAACCATCTTAAAATTAGCAAGAAAGCCATCACCCCCTGTCGGCTGATATATACCTAAATCAAAGAGCATAGTTTTTTTTTTTTTAATGCTCATCTTATCTATCATACTTACTGCCGCTATAGAAGCTGAAAAATAGTCTTTCCATAAATGGGGGGGGGGGGATTTTGCAGCATGGGAGAGCCACCTGTCGGCCGCGTTACACACAAATTGAATCAGATATTTTTTTCCATAGTCATCTGACAAATCACGTTTTTCGTAAAGTCACCAAAAAAAAAAAAAAAAGCCACCCCCGCACCTAATTTCGCCGTAAATTATCGTAGAAACATGCGGCTGGTACCTATCGATCTGTAATAACGTCTAGTTTTTAATGGTGCAGTTAGATTTTGCTTAAGGGTTTATCTACATATTAAAACAGGCATGAACTTCAAATGACAACCCCTATTTTTGACCTAATATTCATATTTCTGAGATCAAGGCAGTTCGGAAAACCTACCTATTTATATACTTTAAATCAATTCTAAACAGAGTTACACGTGAAAATGTGTTAGGGGACCGTCTATACATATAGAAAAAATAAATCGTGATCTACCACCCAATATACATTATTGATTAAATTTCACACCGGAAAAAAAGTTCAGAAATGTTAATTATAAAATAAAAAACGATTCTAATTGGCCGAATTTTCTGTGTTAGTTTATGAACTAAAAGATTTTTATTGGTTTCTATTTATTAAACATTGAATAGTTAAATACATCACTTCATACGAAGAAAATTAAATAGCTTGAATCATATGAACCCTACAATGTTGAATTACAAAAATTTAGATACTAAGGTAAAAGAATAATAGTAAAAATGATAATAATATTAATAGAGGTTAAAAAAAAAAGTGTTTAATATTAAAAAAAAAAAAAGAATTATCTACTTCTTGTTGGGGATATTTTTATTTTATACAGTAAGCCCCGCATGAAAGTGTTACTATAAAGTTTTACATTTAATTTTAGGCGCACAAACCAACAATATATAACATACAAAAATATAGATAACAAGATTTAAGCTAAAATCTGAGAAGGATATTTAACACTTTCGCGACCGCTGACGAAGATCCACGTCATTGGAAATCTGAAACTCCTCCAGTGGGCGTTTCTTTCACAATTTGTGTGTTACGATATTTCTTAAGAATATTCCTTATATTCATATTTATATAAACAAAATAGTATGAATACAAATACTTTCACTAGAAAGGGTATAATAATTATGTATATTCATTTGTAAAATAAATATGGATATAGAGAACCTCGTTCTTACATAATGTAGTTTGAATGAATAACGCCCACAGGCGGAACTGACTATCTAAAAGCCAAAAACATGCGGTTGCGAAAGTGTTTAATATTCAATAAAAAGGAGATACTGTTTCATTTCTATTTTAAGTAATACGTCACGTCTTTATACGTGACACAAAATTAAAACTTAGATGTCACGTATAAATTTAGCATTAAAAGTAACAACACATATTACTTTGTTTTAAATTCTTTTTCCATAATAAATCTGACGCCAGTTTTACGCCGTGATTAGAATAATCGAAAATAAATAATATTTCGCTTTGTTTCAATAATAAATTTTAAAAACTTAAAAAAAAAAAAAAAAAAAAAAAAAAAAAAAAAAAAAAACTATTTTCCACTGTATTATTTAGTATTAAAAATACATTTGATAAAAATTTAATATTTTATTACGAATGCGGAAATGTCACAACATGATTAAAACAGAAAATTTGTTTTAAAAAATCTGGTAAAAAATAATAAATATTAATTATATTAATTTAAAAAAAGGAAAAAAAAAAAGTATTTTTTACTGCGTATCATCTTACCGCGTTTTCATGCCTTTACACATTTTTTTTTTAAACTTTACATTATAAAACAAAATTATTTTACATACTTCGAATTAAATCATTTAATTTTTTTCTTCTGCATTCAATGTAGTAAATACCATTCACATTTATGCATACCAGCGTCACATATAGAGTCATAACCCCTTAACGCGCGCTGTCCTCGCTGCGAGAACGCAAAATTTAAGATCCAGCTGCAAAAATTCATCCGGGAAATTTTTTGGCAAAAAATTACGTTTATAACATATCAGAAAAGACCGTTTTTTTTAACATTAAAATTTAAAATTTCTTTTAGTTTAATTTAGTTCATGAACTCCGGTGGCAGTATAATTTAAATGATCCGAATTGTTTTGCGCCGCAAAGGGATAAACGAATATGCAAACTAGTTTTTTAATACTGTTTCTGCAATATAGAGGCGGGGCTTCATTTTTTTGCAATTCTTTCCCAATCTCTCGCCTGCATTGCGATAATTTTATAAAAAAAATAAGCTAATTTTCATAATAAACATCGAAATGTTCCTTAGAAAACAATTAGAATAACATAAAGGTAAATTAAAATAGTTTTTCATCAAAATGTATACAGATATTGACTCACAGAGGATACAAATTATAAAACGTGACAGCTCCCTAACAACAGTAAAAAAGGAAATATCACTGTAACTCAAAAAATAATGTTAGGAACGAGCTGTAAATTTGGAAACCCATGTTTTTGATGATGCCCGTTCTATCTATGCAAAAATTAACATAGGTCATAATTCATCATTTTTTCAAATATGAAATTATTAATAATTTTCATATTTCAAAAAAAAAAAAAAAAAAAAAAAAATTATCAAAAATATGCATGGAATATGTTTCGGTCACTTCATTTTATCATATAAAAAAAATAGAATTTGAATATCATAATTATTTTGTAAGATATGAATTAATGTTTGTCACATTCATTTAACATTAGCGCCCTCATAGTTTGACAGCTTATAACTCTATGAAGAATTGAGCAAAATATATAAACTATACCATTTTCCGCGATGATTTGGTCCAAAGAATTCAAATAAATTATAAAAAATGGGAGTTACCATTGAAATAAATGAAGTTTATGCCAGTTTTAATATGTAGACGACCCCTTAAGCAAAATCTAACTATACCATTATAAACTAGACGTTATTACAAATCGATTGGTACAAACCACATGTTTCTACGACAACTTATAGATGGGGGGGGAGGGCGTTTTTTTTTTTTTTTTTTTTTTTTTGGTGACTGTACCATAAAAGTTGATATATAACTTACCCAGAATAGATAAAATTACGGTATAGCAGCGTCAATAGTTTAGCGATATTTGCCAAATTCTACAGCGTCAATTTATATCAGGGTCCAACCAAATATAATGTTTTCTGAAATTCTGTTCATCATTTCGTGAGATACCCCGCCAACGAAATTTTTGTAACAAAGACTGACTCGCTTTTATCCAAGCAATCAGACAGACGCACAGACACACAAACACATAGACATTTTCTAAAAATGGTCAAATCGTGCTTGTGCGATCGCCAAACACGTAAAAACATCCAACACTGGAACTCAAAGACTTTTACGAATTCAATATTTTATTCTTGTATATAGAAGTGAGTAAAGAATAAAAATAAATAACAGAGAAAAGCATTTGGATATATTCTCTTTATTGAAATTGAGAAATGTCTGTATTTTTTTGTACAGAAAATGCAAAATGCTAATCACATGCTTAAAGCAGACATTTAAAAAAAAACTTTATGTATATATATATATATATATATATATATATATTTTTTCCCTGAATGCAAATCGTTTTAGTAATCTTGAATAATAAAGAAAATCAAACTAAGCTCTAGCCTTTGTTTTTCTTGACAGTTTTTAATGCTTCTCTAACAAATATTAGATTAAAGCGTTTCGCAAAAAATGTAATATTGAACATTTAAAAGTTGGATTACATTCTCATTTGAAAAAGAATCCTGATGGTATAATTCAAGATTCGTTATTCCTGTCAAAAGTTATTAGATAAACTAATCTATTTTGAAGTATGGGCTTTCTATATATATATTTAGGAAGTGTTTTTAATAAATAATGTTTAAGTTTTCGTTTTCAAAGAACTAAAATAATCTTGGCATGTAAACCTTCTTTGCTTTTAAGAATTAGCCCAAACCAATTCTTATAAAAATCATAAAAATGTTTCTTGAATAAATTTAAAGTATTTTTTGTAAAAATACAACGAAAATAAAAATGTGGATTTTGTTCCTTTTAAATGAAAATAAAACTAGAAATATTCAATTGTAATGTAATTAAAAAGAAATGTCTTCCATGAAACAGTTTCTTTCCCAGATTTTAAACAGATGAAAACGTTTTATTCCGTTTTCCAGATCAAGTAGAACCAATAATGGTTTGATAATAAACAACTCTTATCGATAAACCGGACATGACTTCATTAAGGAGACATAGTCTTTATGTCGTTAGGCCACTGTAAACGTTGCCGTAAGTAGGCTGCTGACAACAATATGCAAGTTTGAGAAAGAACGATTAAGCGCAGTTTCCACTGCGGTTGGGTGGAGGTTGGTTCGAGCGGCGCTGTTCAGAATCCTTTGATGTGGTCAACGGGGCCAGCGAGATAGTAGGCATTTTTCGTCTCTTAGAGAGAAAAAATACCTACTATCTCGCCGGTCCCGATAGCAGAGCTGCCAACCTTTTCAACTTTTAAATCAAAATTGACACCAATATTAGTAGTGAGATAATGGGGGTTCTGCGCCAGAAGCGTAAGAGGCGTGATGTGCTGATGTGCTAACGCGCGCATCAAACGCATCATCCCCATTCACTACTACCATTTCAACAGATATAAGCTTGAAATTAACCTTCTATAGTATTAGACATTGGGTTTTAGGTATTGAATTATCCTATTAACAGTTTTTGAATAATAAAAAAATAATCCTGTTTTCTCAAAACCTTCGTTTAAGTTTAGTTAGAAAAATTTTTAATATTAAAATTAAGTCGTGAAATTACTTTTCATACTTAGAATATGTAATCTTTAGAAAAATTGTAAAACAATTTTCCTTTGAATACATTCCTGTGTTTTTTATTAACATAAATTTATAAAAAATTTAATTTTTTCTTTTAATAAATTAATTTTTATAATAATCATGCTTTTCTTAAAATTTGTATTTAGTATTAGTGTTAAAGTTAGTTGTGTTTAAATTAAGTCATCAAATTACTTTATATTATATTTTCTTTTAATAAAACAGTTTTCTTTTTCTTTTCTTCTTCGCCTTTTTTCTTTTAACATATTAGTAAAATTCACAAACATTCTAAAAAATAACAATTCTGAAATAAAACAGACACGGTTTACAGTTAATTAAAAACTTTATTGCAACGTTATTTCCACATGGTGTTTTCAAAATTCTTTAATCTTGCTTACATCACAAAATTAGTACACACATATAATTTATCAAATACAACAAAGTTTGCAACATTCATTTTTTACAAGTATTCATCTAGTAAGTTGTCATTACAATAATTAGTATATACAATTTCGTCAACAATAACGAAGGTTACAATATAAAATCTTGAACAATTTTTACACTATTTACAAATATTTCAAAGTTTCTATGTATTAATTTAACATAATTATTATATACATATAATTATAACACTTATAACGAAGTTTACAGTAGAGTTAATTACAGTATAGTTTACAATATCTTCATCAATTTTTACAATATTTAAGCTTAAAGTTCTACATTTTGATCAATTTCGCAATGTCCATAAGCTAAACTTGTTATCCCATCATCTAAGATGAATCTTTTATCATCGAAGGGACTTAAACTTATTTTATTTTGGTAGATTGTGTACAGTTTATGATTTTCTTGGCCTATATTTATTTGTTTTTCAATACTTGTTTTTTGTTGTTGTAAACATTGTAAATAGTCTTCATGACTAATTTTATGTCGCACAACCTGAGTGGATACACCTTTCGCTCTCTTTTTTTCATCTTTACATGATTTTATGGAATACATTTTTGCCTTCAATCCGACAAACTCTATAGCTATTTCACCACTCAATTCGTCTTTAAATTTCCCAATGACTTTTAAGTCTTTCAACAGCAGTTAGATCTTCGTCATAAGTTTTAAATGATTTAAAGGTGGGAGATGCTACTAATTTTACTGCTCTTTTAGAAGTGTTACTACAAAGTTCAATATTACGTCTTTTTCGTAAGTTTTCCATGGTTTTCCCATACACACTATTGTTTAAAAGTTTAAAAAAATCTTTTTCAAAGGATGATGAAGCTTGTTTACGTTTTTCGGTGTTGAATAATATATATTTTTCCAACCATGGAGCTTGTTTAAATTGGAGAGCTTTATGAATTGCAGAAACTTTCAATCCTAGTTGAAGATAGAGTTTTAAATTTCTATAATGCACCACATAATTTTTCTTGTTTTGAAGGTTAGGTATTAATTTTGGCGTTCCAACATATTTTCTATTGTGAAGTAAACTTTTGGCATAAGGTGACAACATTTCTTCGGTTAAGGTTAATCTTTCAGGTGCAAGTGGATAATCGTTATGGGTATGATGAAGGTGCTGAGGGTAATCGAGATCAACTTCAAAAATATAACCAATATCAGAATCCTCTCGAAGAGATAGATTCCAGTCTTCAGTTATATCATTTATGTCGATCCATTTGAAGTTTCCGTAGGGTAAGTACTGGGACATAGCCCAACCGTAAAGGTTATTGGCATCCCAGTACATTATAAAACTATTAGATTCATCTGGATTATAATCATTCATATAAGGGTTGTTTGCTCTGGCCAGTCTTCTGCTAATCATGCTAATTCCACCTTGAATCCCTTTTTCTATTAACAACAACATATTAATATCTGTTAACAGTTCCAAGGGTGTCTCAGTCATTTTTAGACAAGCTTGCCATGCAAGTCCAGGAGTGGTAAAAAGGTGCGCACAATCAATTTCATAATAACGCATGCAAAGTTCTCTGAAATTCTGAAATACATCGGCGAGTAATAAAACATCAGTTTTTACATATAAATTATGGTAATCACCAAGATTTCTCATATTGAATGTATTCCAAATTTTTTGAACATGTTCATAATCATCCTCAGAAATAGACTCTTCTGTCAATGAATTATAAAATGCAGAAGGAGTAGGGAGTGTTGGTTCTTCGAATTTATTAAAACAGTTAAAATAGTCATATGGATAAACACCTTTGCGTGTTAGTAAATCTAAACTTGTGTTAACGGGGAAATTTTCTTTTAAAATAGTAAACTGCGAAGAGTCAAGATTTTTCACAAGTTTTTCTAGAGATGTCGGAAGAAACTGGAACGAATCTAAGAAAATCAATTGAATAGGATATCCAGGTTTCTTTAATTGAAAGGTAATGTAATTTTCTAGGGTTGTGGCAATAACTTCTATTTGATGATCTTTATATTTTCCAAGTTTTGTCATAATATGATGACCATCATAATTTTTCAAATTGTGAAATATAACAGGAATTGATTTAGACTGTTTAAAGTTAAGATTACACGAAGCATGTAATGCTCCTCTATAAGCTCCCGAAATATGACAATGATCTCTGACAAGATCATTATCTAAAGGTTTTTTACACAAAGTGCAAAATTTAGCTTCTTGAAAAGCTTTCTCCTCCTCTACAGTTAATTTCATTGGTTTTATTTTCATCAATTTTTGACCAAGCATCTCTTTTTCTTGCATAATTTGGTCTAAAAAGTGCTCAACAGCATTTTCACCACGATAAATTACAATAGGTTTAATTGAATGTCCATCAGGACCGATAATAACATATGCATAACCACAAGGCTCATGGTATGCAATTTTTTCATTGTGTGAAATATCTGAAGGTGAAACTGAGGTAATAGGTACAAGAAGACTTTCAAAATCGGCATATATTGTATAAGCAACAGGATGTTGTAAGTGTGTACCAGAAAATTTTAAAATATTATTTTCCACAGAAGGCATTTTAATAACTTGCACTTCATGTTCTTGGCAGTACTGGATATGTGACTGCAATAAGTCCTCTCTTGAAAATCGGTGCAAACACCTAAAACAGTAATATGCAGCAGTCTTATGTTTGGTTAAATCACCAAGAAGGCGTGAAAAGTTTCGGATGAGACAATAATGTTGCCTTTCATCATCAGAAATTAGTAACAAGTTAATTGTATCAGTGTCATTTTTTGGTGAAATGTACAGGGGACACACTTCATTGTCTTCATAACCGAAGACATTAATCCGTAAATCATTCATCTTTTCAATCTGTGATATCTTTGTCAGAGGTACAGGACATGTTATATTACCTAGTTTAATGGTATTTTCATAGGGTGTATAGTGAGATACGCGCACAGGATGTTCAATACCGTCTATATTCAATTTATATGCAATTAAGCACCAAATGAGACATTTATTATCTTCATTTTGAATGTTTAACACAGCTTTTTTTGCAGCAAGTTTTGAAGTTAGTTTAATATAGCTGCTAGCAGCTAGAGGATGGTATTTAGCTATTTTCAGTTCCAGATAATGAATTTTCTTAAAAATCCATCCGGATCCTCGCTGAATGAATTCATCTAGGGACTTATTAATTTTTGCATACCCTTCACGAATATGCTGTTCAATAGTATCGCTAATAAGTTCTGTAAAACAGGAACTTCTAAAATACGTATACATCTCTTCCATATCTTCATCAGGTTTTTTACGTTCTAACGAAACTTTCATAACTAAATACCACTTAATGGCATGCTTTTCCTTTAACTCACTTTGGAGTTTTTCAAGTACTTCAGGATGAATGTATGTTTGAAATACATCCATGTCACATTCACTGCTTTCGTTTGGATAAAACATCAATGTTTTAAACACGCTAGAAGCTTCCGCTTGTCTTTTAACCCTTTTAGACTTTACAGCAGGTGTAGTTATCTTCCGTTTTTCAGTAACAAGTTCATGCTCTTGACGTTTGTGGGACATCAGCTCAGATTTTAGATCAAACACTTTATTACAGTCACTGCATGGATATCGTGAACTTTCGTGAAATTTTAAATGTCTTTGAAAGTTGTCTAAGCGGGAAAATACTAGATCACATTGTTGACACTTTATCGAAGTTACTTCATCTTTACTTTTATGAAGCAACATATGTCGTTTCAAGTCCCACTTCCGAGTAAAAGTCTTTTCACAAGAAGCACAACTGAAACTTGGCGACACTTTCTTAACATTCTTGTCAGCAGGTAGAGATTGGTTTTTATGTATCATCGTATGACGAATCAAGTTTGATTTTAGGCTGAATCCTTTTCCACAGTCATCACACTTGAATAACTTTTCATCTGAATGACTCATCAAATGTCGATTAAGTAACCATGTTCTTGAAAATGTCTTCTTACATATTGGACAACTCTGAAAAAAATTAAAAAAAGGTTTGTTTTAGAATTTTATATACTCATAAATACAAAAAATAAAAAGTTTTCTTAACACAGTTTTATTAAACATGATTCTATTTTTACTAATGCAATGTAAAAAATACAATTGCATAAAAATATTTACTATCTTAAGCAATTTCCCTAACATAGTTTTACAAATTTTTACTAATGTAATGTAAAAAATACATTTGCATAAAAATACTTGTTACCTTAAACAATTTTCGTATCATAGTTTTAAAAATTTTTACTCATATAATGTTTAATTCTATTTTTAAAAAAGTTTCTTTACAAAGGTAAAAAAATTTTAATTTTATTAAACTTGATTCTATTATTTTTACTAATGCAATGTAAAAAAAACATTTGCATAAAAATATTTACTATCTTAAGCAATTTCCCTAACAAAGTTTTACAAAGTTTTACTAATGTAATGTAAAAAATACATTTGTATAGAAATACTTGTTACCTTAAACAATTTTTCTTAACATAATGTTGTAAATTTTTTACTCATGCATTGTGTAATTCTATTTTTAAAAAGGTTTCTTTACAAACGTGAAAAATTTTCCTATCATGAATATGTACTAACATAAAATATATTGCATTTCTAAGAAAAAATACTTAACTCACCTTATTTTTATCACTCAATGAGCTTAAGAGCAGCGGATTATCAACTGTAGGAGGCTTGTCACTAATCATCAGAAAGGAATAAAAAACTTAGGTTAGAATAAAAATCTCTAAAAAATCTTTAATATATAAAAAAAAAAATCTTTTAAAATGGAAAAATGTAAAAGAATTAAGATTGAATTAATACAAGTTTAAAAAAAAGATATTGTTTCTTTCAAGAAAAAAAAAACTTACAAAGAATGGTTGAGGTTCTTCATGTACATTCTTTGCACACGATTCTTCAATCTTCAACATTTCTTCTCTTGGTAAACCATAGTTGATGAAAAACTAAAAAAGTAAATGGTTTTCATTTAAAATATATTAAAAATTCACTGTTGCGAAATAATTTTTAAGTTATTAGAGTCCTTTTAAAGAAAATTAATTCTTTGAATCAATCAAATGCTAACTATTCATCCTACCAAAATACTATTTCTAAAAAATTCTTCATTACAATGTGTAAACATCAACAAAATGTAAAACCATATTGAAAGATCTTTAAAAAGTTAAAGTGAAATGCATACAAACACACTCGTTAACCATGGAAAAAGTATAACATAAAAATTAAAGCATAAGCTTAATAAAAATTTTCAGAAAAAATACATTGCCAATTTTAAAACATTCATAAAAGAAAAAATATATTTCTGATTTCAAAAATGCATATATATTATGGAAAAATTCTTTTATACGATTAAACAAACATTTTATCAAGATTTTTAATATAACACTGATTAATAATTTTCATATGAATTAAAATGAAACTAGAACAATTTCAAAGAATCACTAAATGATCAACTTACTTTGTCATCAACAGGCAACAATGATGAATTCTGGTTAATTTCCATATCGAAATAAAAAAAATCTTAAACTTTCACTCTCAATAAACAAACAGACAAGATCAATGCAAGATCGAACAGAAAGCAGGTCTAAACAAGTCTGAAAGACGCTACAGCAAAGCCGATGTTGAAACAACAGAGAGAATAAATATACGTCCGTTCAGATCGAAAGCAGGTAAGCGAATGTCAAATTAGATTCAATTTCTTAATTACTAATGGGAAAAAAATAGGCTATCCCATTTCTAAGCGTAGGGGTGTCAGGTTTAATGGGCTATTCCACTATGTTGAAGAGGGGTGACAGGTTTTGTGAAATAAACTAACAGTGAGATTAAATAATCATTATACATCACATTTTGATCAATTATTATACTATGTCAATCTATTTTTCATACAGAGGGAAAAAATGTATTAAATGAAAACTTTCACAAACACTTGTTATTAATGATACATAAAAATATTTTTTAAATTATAAAAAACTTACAAGTTTTAATCATGTAGAACATATATTAAAATTTCAGAGTGTAAACACAATCTATACCTGGAGAATTTTCCTTAATTAAACATGAAAACAACACATAATCACTCTAAAAATACTTAATTAATCATGTTTTAATTAACAATTAACATTCATTGTATACAATTTATTCATTAACGAACTTGTATTACATTCTAACACACTTATATTTTCATTAAAACTGTAAAATCGCTACTTAAACATCCGAAAAACAGTTAATTACTTTAATTAATTACTTAACAACACTTAAACACCTGAAAAATACTTAAGTACCTTAATTTAGCATAACTGACATCAAAAAACTCAAAAAACAAAACAACATTTAGTAGGTAAAAAAGGAGAGGTTGTTTTGTTTTTTGAGTTTTTTGATGTCAGTTATGCTAAATTAAGGTACTTAAGTATTTTTCAGGTGTTTAAGTGTTGTTTATTAGCTTTAATTAATGATAATTAAGGAAATTAATGAATTTTCAGAAAAATAAGTCACTTTTCAATGTTTTATTAGTAGTTTTTATGAAAAATGGTGCTATAATATAATTTAGATATGTAAAATGTTTAATGACATGACTGTTTAAGCTAACGAATGGTTAATTAAAGTAATTAATTAAGTAATTAAGTAGTTTTTAGGCAATTAAATGATGTTTTTACTGTTTTTTTTATATTTCAATTAAAAATTGTGCTTAAATACAACTCCAGTGTGTAAAATGTTTAATGCAATGATTGATAATTGATGATTAAAGTAATTAATTAAAGTAATTAAGTAGTTTTTAGGCAATTAAATGATGTTTTTACAGTTTTTTTTATATTTCAATGATAAATTGTGCTTAAATACAACTCTAGTGTGTCAAATGTTTAATGAAATGATTGATAATTGTTGATTAAAGTAATTAATTAAAGTAATTAACTGTTTTTCGGATGTTTAAGTAGCGATTTTACAGTTTTAATGAAAATATAAGTGTGTTAGAATGTAATACAAGTTCGTTAATGAATAAATTGTATACAATGAATGTTAATTGTTAATTAAAACATGATTAATTAAGTATTTTTAGAGTGATTATGTGTTGTTTTCATGTTTAATTAAGGAAAATTCTCCAGGTATAGATTGTGTTTACACTCTGAAATTTTAATCTATGTTCTACATGATTAAAACTTGTAAGTTTTTTATAATTTAAAAAATATTTTTATGTATCATTAATAACAAGTGTTTGTGAAAGTTTTCATTTAATACATTTTTTCCCTCTGTATGAAAAATAGATTGACATAGTATAATAATTAATCAAAATGTGATGTATAATGATTATTTAATCTCACTGTTAGTTTATTTCACAAAACCTGTCACCCCTCTTCAACATAGTGGAATAGCCCATTAAACCTGACACCCCTACGCTTAGAAATGGGATAGCCTATTTTTTTCCCATTAGTAATTAAGAAATTGAATCTAATTTGTCATTCGCTTACCTGCTTTCGATCTGAACGGACGTATATTTATTCTCTCTGTTGTTTCAACATCGGCTTTGCTGTAGCGTCTTTCAGACTTGTTTAGACCTGCTTTCTGTTCGATCTTGCATTGATCTTGTCTGTTTGTTTATTGAGAGTGAAAGTTTAAGATTTTTTTTATTTCGATATGGAAATTAACCAGAATTCATCATTGTTGCCTGTTGATGACAAAGTAAGTTGATCATTTAGTGATTCTTTGAAATTGTTCTAGTTTCATTTTAATTCATATGAAAATTATTAATCAGTGTTATATTAAAAATCTTGATAAAATGTTTGTTTAATCGTATAAAAGAATTTTCCATAATATATATGCATTTTTGAAATCAGAAATATATTTTTTCTTTTATGAATGTTTTAAAATTGGCAATGTATTTTTTCTGAAAATTTTTATTAAGCTTATGCTTTAATTTTTATGTTATACTTTTTCCATGGTTAACGAGTGTGTTTGTATGCATTTCACTTTAACTTTATAAAGATATTTCAATATGGTTTTACATTTTGTTGATGTTTACACATTGTAATGAAGAATTTTTTAGAAATAGTATTTTGGTAGGATGAATAGTTAGCATTTGATTGATTCAAAGAATTAATTTTCTTTAAAAGGACTCTAATAACTTAAAAATTATTTTGCAACAATGAATTTTTAATATATTTTAAATGAAAACCATTTACTTTTTTAGTTTTTCATCAACTATGGTTTACCAAGAGAAGAAATGTTGAAGATTGAAGAATCGTGTGCAAAGAATGTACATGAAGAACCTCAACCATCCTTTGTAAGTTTTTTTTTTCTTGAAAGAAACAATATCTTTTTTTTAAACTTGTATTAATTCAATCTTAATTCTTTTACATTTTTCCATTTTAAAAGATTTTTTTTTTATATTTTAAAGATTTTTTAGAGATTTTTATTCTAACTTAAGTTTTTTATTCCTTTCAGATGATTAGTGACAAGCCTCCTACAGTTGATAATCCGCTGCTCTTAAGCTCATTGAGTGATAAAAATAAGGTGAGTTAAGTATTTTTTCTTAGAAATGCAATATATTTTATGTTAGTACATATTCATGATAGGAAAATTTTTCACGTTTGTAAAGAAACCTTTTTAAAAATAGAATTACACAATGCATGAGTAAAAAATTTACAACATTATGTTAAGAAAAATTGTTTAAGGTAACAAGTATTTCTATACAAATGTATTTTTTACATTACATTAGTAAAAATTTGTAAAACTTTGTTAGGGAAATTGCTTAAGTTAGTAAATATTTTTATGCAAATGTTTTTTTTACATTGCATTAGTAAAAATAATAGAATCAAGTTTAATAAAATTAAAAATTTTTTACCTTTGTAAAGAAACTTTTTTAAAAATAGAATTAAACATTATATGAGTAAACATTTTTAAAACTATGATACGAAAATTTTTTAAGGTAACAAGTATTTTTATGCAAATGTATTTTTTACATTACATTAGTAAAAATTTGTAAAACTATGTTAGGGAAATTGCTTAAGATAGTAAATATTTTTATGCAATTGTATTTTTTACATTGCATTAGTAAAAATAGAATCATGTTTAATAAAACTGTGTTAAGAAAACTTTTTATTTTTTGTATTTATGAGTATATAAAATTCTAAAACAAACCTTTTTTTAATTTTTTTCAGAGTTGTCCAATATGTAAGAAGACATTTTCAAGAACATGGTTACTTAATCGACATTTGATGAGTCATTCAGATGAAAAGTTATTCAAGTGTGATGACTGTGGAAAAGGATTCAGCCTAAAATCAAACTTGATTCGTCATACGATGAAACATAAAAACCAATCTCTACCTGCTGACAAGAATGTTAAGAAAGTGTCGCCAAGTTTCAGTTGTGCTTCTTGTGAAAAGACTTTTACTCGGAAGTGGGACTTGAAGCGACATATGTTGCTTCATAAAAGTAAAGATGAAGTAACTTCGATAAAGTGTCAACAATGTGATCTAGTATTTTCCCGCTTAGACAACTTTCAAAGACATTTAAAATTTCACGAAAGTTCACGATATCCATGCAGTGACTGTAATAAAGCGTCTGACAAAGATATCACAGATTGAAAAGATGAATGATTTACGGATTAATGTCTTCGGTTATGAAGACAATGAAGTGTGTCCCCTGTACATTTCACCAAAAAATGACACTGATACAATTAACTTGTTACTAATTTCTGATGATGAAAGGCAACATTATTGTCTCATCCGAAACTTTTCACGCCTTCTTGGTGATTTAACCAAACATAAGACTGCTGCATATTACTGTTTTAGGTGTTTGCACCGATTTTCAAGAGAGGACTTATTGCAGTCACATATCCAGTACTGCCAAGAACATGAAGTGCAAGTTATTAAAATGCCTTCTGTGGAAAATAATATTTTAAAATTTTCTGGTACACACTTACAACATCCTGTTGCTTATACAATATATGCCGATTTTGAAAGTCTTCTTGTACCTATTACCTCAGTTTCACCTTCAGATATTTCACACAATGAAAAAATTGCATACCATGAGCCTTGTGGTTATGCATATGTTATTATCGGTCCTGATGGACACTCAATTAAACCTATTGTAATTTATCGTGGTGAAAATGCTGTTGAGCACTTTTTAGACCAAATTATGCAAGAAAAAGAGATGCTTGGTCAAAAATTAATGAAAATAAAACCAATGAAATTAACTGTAGAGGAGGAGAAAGCTTTTCAAGAAGCTAAATTTTGCACTTTGTGTAAAAAACCTTTAGATAATGATCTTGTCAGAGATCATTGTCATATTTCGGGAGCTTATAGAGGAGCATTACATGCTTCGTGTAATCTTAACTTTAAACAGTCTAAATCAATTCCTGTTATATTTCACAATTTGAAAAATTATGATGGTCATCATATTATGACAAAACTTGGAAAATATAAAGATCATCAAATAGAAGTTATTGCCACAACCCTAGAAAATTACATTACCTTTCAATTAAAGAAACCTGGATATCCTATTCAATTGATTTTCTTAGATTCGTTCCAGTTTCTTCCGACATCTCTAGAAAAACTTGTGAAAAATCTTGACTCTTCGCAGTTTACTATTTTAAAAGAAAATTTCCCCGTTAACACAAGTTTAGATTTACTAACACGCAAAGGTGTTTATCCATATGACTATTTTAACTGTTTTAATAAATTCGAAGAACCAACACTCCCTCCTCCTTCTGCATTTTATATTTCATTGACAGAAGAGTCTATTTCTGAGGATGATTATGAACATGTTCAAAAAATTTGGAATACATTCAATATGAGAAATCTTGGTGATTACCATAATTTATATGTAAAAACTGATGTTTTATTACTCGCCGATGTATTTCAGAATTTCAGAGAACTTTGCATGCGTTATTATGAAATTGATTGTGCGCACCTTTTTACCACTCCTGGACTTGCATGGCAAGCTTGTCTAAAAATGACTGAGACACCCTTGGAACTGTTAACAGATATTAATATGTTGTTGTTAATAGAAAAAGGGATTCAAGGTGGAATTAGCATGATTAGCAGAAGACTGGCCAGAGCAAACAACCCTTATATGAATGATTATAATCCAGATGAATCTAATAGTTTTATAATGTACTGGGATGCCAATAACCTTTACGGTTGGGCTATGTCCCAGTACTTACCCTACGGAAACTTCAAATGGATCGACATAAATGATATAACTGAAGACTGGATTCTATCTCTTCGAGAGGATTCTGATATTGGTTATATTTTTGAAGTTGATCTCGATTACCCTCAGCACCTTCATCATACCCATAACGATTATCCACTTGCACCTGAAAGATTAACCTTAACCGAAGAAATGTTGTCACCTTATGCCAAAAGTTTACTTCACAATAGAAAATATGTTGGAACGCCAAAATTAATACTTAACCTTCAAAACAAGAAAAATTATGTCGTGCATTATAGAAATTTAAAACTCTATCTTCAACTAGGATTGAAAGTTTCTGCAATTCATAAAGCTCTCCAATTTAAACAAGCTCCTTGGTTGAAAAAATATATATTATTCAACACCGAAAAACGTAAACAAGCTTCATCATCCTTTGAAAAAGATTTTTTTAAACTTTTAAACAATAGTGTGTATGGGAAAACCATGGAAAACTTACGAAAAAGACGTAATATTGAACTTTGTAGTAACACTTCTAAAAGAGCAGTAAAATTAGTAGCATCTCCCACCTTTAAATCATTTAAAACTTATGACGAAGATCTAACTGCTGTCAAAAGACTTAAAAAAAGCATTCTGATGAATCGTCCTATTTATGTTGGGTTTTGCATTCTTGAACTTTCTAAACTCCTAATGTATAATTTTCACTAAAATTACATAAAGCCACTATATAACGACCGAGCGACGCTCTTATTTACTGATACTGATTCACTTACGTATCATATTACAACAGATGACATATATAAAGATATGCACAGTAATACATCTATCTTTGATTTTTCTGATTATCCTATAGATCATCCTCTTTATTCTAATGAAAACAAAAAAGTCATTGGGAAATTTAAAGACGAATTGAGTGGTGAAATAGCTATAGAGTTTGTCGGATTGAAGGCAAAAATGTATTCCTTAAAATCATGTAAAGATGAAAAAAAGAGAGCGAAAGGTGTATCCACTCAGGTTGTGCGACATAAAATTAGTCATGAAGACTATTTACAATGTTTACAACAACAAAAAACAAGTATTGAAAAACAAATAAAAATAGGCCAAGAAAATCATAAACTGTACACAATCTACCAAAATAAAATAAGTTTAAGTCCCTTCGATGATAAAAGATTCATCTTAGATGATGGGATAACAAGTTTAGCTTATGGACATTGCGAAATTGATCAAAATGTAGAACTTTAAGCTTAAATATTGTAAAAATTGATGAAGATATTGTAAACTATACTGTAATTAACTCTACTGTAAACTTCGTTATAAGTGTTATAATTATATGTATATAATAATTATGTTAACTTAATACATAGAAACTTTGAAAATATTTGTAAATAGTGTAAAAATTGTTCAAGATTTTATATTGTAACCTTCGTTATTGTTGACGAAATTGTATATACTAATTATTGTAATGACAACTTACTAGATGAATACTTGTAAAAAATGAATGTTGCAAACTTTGTTGTATTTGATAAATTATATGTGTGTACTAATTTTGTGATGTAAGCAAGATTAAAGAATTTTGAAAACACCATGTGGAAATAACGTTGCAATAAAGTTTTTAATTAACTGTAAACCGTGTCTGTTTTATTTCAGAATTGTTATTTTTTAGAATGTTTGTGAATTTTACTAATATGTTAAAAGAAAAAAGGCGAAGAAGAAAAGAAAAAGAAAACTGTTTTATTAAAAGAAAATATAATATAAAGTAATTTGATGACTTAATTTAAACACAACTAACTTTAACACTAATACTAAATACAAATTTTAAGAAAAGCATGATTATTATAAAAATTAATTTATTAAAAGAAAAAATTAAATTTTTTATAAATTTATGTTATTAAAAAACACAGGAATGTATTCAAAGGAAAATTGTTTTACAATTTTTCTAAAGATTACATATTCTAAGTATGAAAAGTAATTTCACGACTTAATTTTAATATTAAAAATTTTTCTAACTAAACTTAAACGAAGGTTTTGAGAAAACAAGATTATTTTTTTATTATTCAAAAACTGTTAATAGGATAATTCAATACCTAAAACCCAATGTCTAATACTATAGAAGGTTAATTTCAAGCTTATATCTGTTGAAATGGTAGTAGTGAATGGGGATGATGCGTTTGATGCGCGCGTTAGCACATCAGCACATCAGCACATCACGCCTCTTACGCCTCTGGCGCAGAACCCCCATTATCTCACTACTAATATTTTTAAATGAAAAATGTTATATATATTTTCGACGATTAATAATACAGGAAGCAGCTTTAAATTTTTTCCGGTTTGAAGTCTCCCTTGAAAAACGGGAGACTTGGCACCTATGCGATAGCATCTAGCCGCAATCAGCCGCGACACCGTCCGGAGGTTCAGACGAAAAGAAATCAAAACCAGACAGCCTTGGACATGATCCAGTGTTCTTGCAGGACGACTATTGAACAATGTTGTCTGCTGCCTGGTTTTCATTACTTTTTGCCTGGATAATGATACATCGATCATTAACAATCGTTGTTTTCCCTAGTCGATCATCAAGAATCTTTCTTACAGATGTACAGTCAGCAGCAAAATTAATCGAGAGCTAGCAAAAATTCCTATAGAAAAAAGTAGACTTAACACTGTTTTATTAAATAAATTCTTGTCGAATCATGTTCTTAGACTGATTAAAAACATGATTCGACAATTATTTATATAACAAAATAGTATTAAGTGTACTTTTTTTATACAGAAATTTTTGCTATCGCTCGAATAATTTTGCTGCCAACTGTAGTTAAGTTTTGCATAACTTGTAAAGCACGGTAAACATATACTTGTGCAAATTCTAAACTCCTGAACAACATTCTTCACTCGCCTCGTATCAAAACATCCACTCATTCTACTACATATTCTATAAATAAAGGCATTCTAAATCCATTGCATGTATTATCTCACTTTTTCTCTCAGCAAAAGTCTGGAAAATGAATCTCTTGGTTTATTTAAAAAAAAAACAAATCCTGCCATAGCACGTGCTGATTTCAAGCCTTTAGCTTGCCTTCATTGGCTCATGTGATATTTAACTTTATTCTACTGATATTTGCATAGTTATTACCTATCTATTGAGTGAGCTATTTTATTTTTTTCACTGATAACAAAATGCCCGTTTCTAAAATTTTCTGGCTGTATACTGAAAAAAGTCTTTAAGTTTTGCGCAGTAGTATACCGGGAGTCCCATAAGTTTGTAAACATTTTAAAAATTCATAACAATTTAAGGAATTGGTAAAACTGAACGCGGTTTGCGAAAAAATTATTTTCGTAAACGGGAGATTTTTTTTTTAAGAATAATAGTTTTTTCATCTACAAAAGACGCTGTACGGGAGCAAATCACACATTTCCATGAAAAACTATATTTATTTGCATGCAGATGTTCGCAGGTATATAAATCAAATACATGCCTCCACCACCATTTCAAATTACAGTTTACAAACGAATTACAACACCGCTAACTGAAGCTTCAGTCGAATGTTCTGAGATGTGAGGGAAAACATTTTCACCAATAACGTTTTATCCACCAATACAAGTCAGCATCGCATTTAAAACTTCATGCAGGCACAGATAAGAGGTAAAATTAAAAACAGTCTGTGCTAATTGTAAAACCGTGCAATTTATAGGAATCTAGTTTGCATATTTCTTGTTATACGTTCATGTAGCGCCCTCTAGCTATGATATATAACTTCTTTTTTCTTTATAAAAAAAATTTAAAAAAAAAAAAAAAAAAAAAAAAAAAAAAGCTTCACGAGAATAACTTTTTCGCAAATCGCGCTCTACTCTATTCAGTCTTTCAATTTTTATGCATTTTTAAAATGGCAACAGACTTATGGAACACCCAATATTTAAAATTACACATAAGGAATGAACAACGAATAATTTTTTAATGTAGAAAAAATTATAATTGTTTATAAATACCTATAATTTCTAGATTTTAAAATAGAAATATTTGATATATATTTTAAATAATGTACCCTTTATCAACACACACTTTCTTTAAGATTTAAAAATCATAGTTTATTATAGCCGATCTTCTGTAGAAATTAACCTATTTAGAAATTTAAATCTTGAAATAATAGTTTTATAAGTCATTTTAGAATCATAAAAATTATATACTTTTTCATTTATAGGAACAAAAATGTATTATTAAAAAACTTTTATCATTTTTTGTAAATCATTTTTCATAATTATGAATAAAACCAAAAACATTTTTAAAATAGTTAACTTGTTATGGTCTTTATTTATAAATTAATTCAAACCACCTCAGTGGCATTAAGGGGTAAAAAAATCTCATAAAGTTCAGAAGAAATATAAATATATATATATATATATATATTTTTTTTTTTTTTTTTTTAATAAAAATGGCTTTATTATAGGAAAAAAAAAAGACATTAATTGATATTTTTTCGTTTTATCTTTACAAAATTGTTTTTATAAAATATTAGTTAGGCTTTTTTTAATTTACAAAATTTTAAAAGAGGGATTTTTTAAAAGTTATAACAGCGTTTTTTCGTTTCCTTATTCAAGCAATTTTCCTCTTCTCTTGTTATTTTAAGAGCTTTGATAAAATTTAGTCATAATATTATGAATTACTTAATATAGTGGAATACAAAACAAAGTTTTTACCAAATAAAAATGTACGGATATTTTTAAAGATCATTTAAAAATTTTAAAAATCAATATTGACGTGAAATTGGTTACAGACTTTCGAAATATTTACTAGTACCCGCTAAATAAATTACAACCAAAGAATGTAAGACATAACCATTTATGCCTAGTTTTAAAGTTTAATACTTTTGAAATAATTATGTTGTTATATTGAAAATAATAAAAAGTCATGTATTATTAATGCTAAGCGTAAAATGTTTCAAATAACAATACAGATGATCAGAATGAATTTAAAATTAATTAAAAAAAAGTTGTATTAAAAAAAAAAAGTTTCCTCTAAAAAAATTTTTTTTTTTTTTAAGTCGTGCAAAAACTATTTTTGGGTAGAATTACTTTTAATTTCGAATTGCAAAGACTGAACAAAAAAAGTAAATGTATTTTTTATTTAAAAATCGAAATTTTTTTTAAGAAAATATATGTGTGCTAGCAGGCTTTGCCCGCTTCGCTGGGAACTATACTTAAATGAGTTGTCAAAATCCCATATCGTTATTAATAACCTAAGTTAAAGTTCCCGATGTGTTGGTTAGACGTTTTTCCCTCTAGCAAAGTGAGGAGTCTGGATGTCATTTTACACGTGTTTATTGCCCCCCGACAACGGGGGGGGGGGAGTGTTAAGGGGTGGAATTCCGTAAAATCCAAAATCCCGTTACAATGAGTGTGGAATACTTGTAAACAATTTGCTGCCCAAATTTAGTGACAGCTAATCCCATAGATTTTCCAAGACAAATTTAGAGCTAAGAGCTGTAATTTGCCCCCTCACCGACCCCCCCCCCCCCCCCCCACAA
Source organism: Salticus scenicus (assembly GCA_963930645.1). Classification (NCBI taxonomy): domain Eukaryota; kingdom Metazoa; phylum Arthropoda; class Arachnida; order Araneae; family Salticidae; genus Salticus; species Salticus scenicus. The sequence continues at coordinate 325,196,004 of OZ005652.1, forward strand.
AAATAAAATAAAAAATAAAATAAATAGAAAATAGAAAAATCACATAAAAAAGAAAAAAAGAAACGAAAATGAGCTTTTGTAAATATCCTAAAGAAAACACATGGCTGTTTTCATTACCTTTGTACCATTTTTAGTAGATCTCTCCTAAAAAATCCGGAATTTCTTAAATTTCTCCCCCAAAAAACGATTTTTCGCCTTCCTCCTGTAATAATCAAGAATTCCAAAGTCGTGCATAATGTTTTATCTATACTCAAGTCTATAAAACATATGTCTTATATATCCTCATGTACAATTTCTTCACCGTGAAGTAATTTGTGGCCGAGTTATGCTTACATTTTTTTTTCTTTCTGCCCCCCCCCCCAGGGGGAAATTTCGATAAATCCCGTTACTTTAGGGGTCCAATGCATATAAACAATCCAAGCACCAAACTTTATGACCGCAGCTCTCATAAATTTCCCAGGACAAATTTAGCTTAAAAAGGGGTGTCTCGAATTTGCTCTTGTAACACATACCCCCTCCCTCCCCCCCCCCCCCCAAAAAAAAAAAAAAAATGGCAGATAACAAAAAAAATGAAAAATGTGTCTTGAAAATATCCTAAAAAAGACGCATGGTTGTTTTCAACGTCTTTGTTCCATTTTTGGTAGAGTTAAAACATCTAAAATACTTAAAATAAGGAAAAAGATCTCCAAATTGTCAGGAATATACAGTCACTTAGAATAAAAGATGAAATAAAATAAGAATGAATAAAAAATAACCCAATATAAAAGTTTTATTTCACTTTAAAAACCTGAGTCTCTTATAAATTTATCATTTCAGTATGAAAATTTCCACGCAAAAGGTCCAATAGATTTTGTAAAGATGATCCAAAATAATGCTGATACAAATGACGGAGGAATGGGCATTCGGACAGAATGCGGGGTATGTTAAGTTGGCTAAAGTAACATATGGAATGAGTGGGTAATTATTCCTCAGGAAGTAACTGCCGGTGTGTTAGATCTTGAATGTCCGATTTTCAGTCTGGTAATGATAATATCATATTTCCGTGCAGTAAATGTGGTCCAGATTGCAATGTTTGATTTGATCTCCCGTAATTTATTAATATTTTTATATTCCCACTCACCTTACCAGATATTTCTTAGACAGTTTTTGAACCATTTGTGTAAATATCAATATAGTCTCAATATGTACACCAATGAGAAGAAAAAAGAGTCTGAAATAAAGTTTCAGCAGTGCAGACTTTTTCGAATCCATTGAATGGGTGTATACAAGAGATAGTCATGGAGTTCCGAGGTGTCATTTATACAATGTATCCACGTTTAACCTGAATGACTTTTATTTTCACAACCGTTAGTCCTATATGCATACTTTCAATTACAAAACTGATTCAAAGTAGATTTCAGAAATCACATTTATTCAACAAGGGGCTGTATGCATATTAATTAATTTTTATTCGATCCCTCTTTTCCTATGAATTATATTTAGAAAAATGTTGCCCTCAGTCCAAGAAGAGAAAACAAAAGAAACACCCGTGTCTCTAAGTGAAATCTCTCTTGAAAGTGATGTCCGAGGTACTTAAATTAAAAAATGAAAACTTATACCACTTTACCTGCAATTCTGGCATCCATTTTTCGCAATCAACGTCCTTTCTTTAGAGAATTATCCATGAGATGATAAAAATTAAATAAAGATCCATTTGTTTTAAAATAACATTTAAAATAATTCAAACACACGAAATCAAATATAAAAGTTTAATGTAAATTTATGTTATACTGTATTGTTAATAAAGTTAATATTTGAATTTATAAAGTGGTCATCCGCAAATTGAAACACTTTAAAAAAGAAAGATATATTAAAAGAGAGATTTAAAAAAAAAAAAAAAAAATGATTTAGCTTGGTTTAAAGTGTTTCAAATGTCTGAATATACCAAAATATCACGAAAGGAAAGCAGTTTCGCTGAACACATTGATTTCAAATATTTCCTGCATTCAAATGATCTATCAGATGAAGTATCGTAGTTGGATTGGGGTCCACGTAACACAAACTCAATTTTTTCATAGAGAAACTATACTTCACAGAATCGTGTAAAGTAGAAAAATCTGTTTCAAAACATGTTTTGTTTTTACCATTTTTCAAAGTAAAGGGCCCCGTGGCCCTGACTGTTATGTTAGTATAAAAATCTGAGAACCCCAGTTATCTTAAAAAGGAAGCAACTTTGCTGAATACGTTGATATGAAAAGTTTCATTCAAATAATCCCTCGAATGAGGTATCACAGGTGGGCCCCACGCCCTACGTGACACAAATTCAAATTTTTCAAACGGAAACATTACTTTTTTTCGCAAACTCGTGTAAAACTGAAAAAATCTATTTTAAAACATGAATTACTTTATTTTCAAAGTAAGAGGCCCTGGGGCTCCGATATTTATGTTCGATTAAATGTTTAGAAACCACTAATTATCTCAAATTTAACGGAATTTCTCTGAACATATGTTTTTACGCAAGATTTTACATTTTCAAATAATCTATCAAATGAAATATGACAGCTGAAACCCCAAGGCCTCTGAGGGCTCAATGTAATGTAAACTCCATTTTATTTTAAATAAACTTTTTTTTTTTTTTTTCCACAGTGAATCATGTTGAGGTGAAAGAATCTGGTTTGAAACATGTTTCAATTTTTATATTTTGCGTTTGGGACCTTTACAGACCCTATTTTTTAAAAAATCTGAAATTTTTTGAAAGGAAAATAATTTCCCTGAATTTCTTAATTTAGAATGTTTCGCAATTTTAAATAACCTATCATTAGAGTTATCACAAGGAGCCTCATACTTTTTTTTTCGAACATAAGAATAGGGATTATCTAAAAACAACAAAGAAAAAATGCATGTTTTAAAGCTGATTTTATCCTTTAATACGACTCTGTGAAAAAAAAAAAGTACTGTTACTATTTGAAAAAAATTTGAATTTATATCACATAAGGACCCCTAGGGGCCCCGGGGGACCACCTGTGAGACCTTATATGATATATTACTTGAATGCACTAAACTTTTTAAATCAATGTCGTCAGCGAAATTCCTCTCCTTTTAAGATAATTCGGTGTTTCTAGACTTTTATTCGAACATAACAATCTCAGTCACATGGTCCCTTACTTACAAAAAAAAGTACATGTTTTTAAACAGGCTTTTTTTCGCTTAAGAAGAATCTATGAAGAAAAAGCATGGTTTGTATTTGAAAAAAAAAAAAAAAAAAAAAAAAAAAAAAAACGAGGTTTTGTTACATGGGCCCCCCTAGCAGTCCCGACGGCTAAGCTTTGATATCTCCCCTAATAGATTATTTGAATGCATCAAACTTTTGAAATCAATGCGATCAGTGAAACTGCTTTCCTTTTAAGATAATTCGGGGTTTCTAGATTTGTATTTCACTATCTCCATTTGGGTAAGGTCTCCACACTTACATTGAAACTTTGAATTCTAATTTCTTCGTAAATAATGATCGCACGAATATCACACTTTTTGCGTTTGAAATGTTTTTGTGTGGACAAAATTTGTCTAAATATGCATGAATGGACCTGGGGCTGTATACAAATTTAGATTTTGTACTTTTTCACTGAATTGTTTTTCGCTTCAAACTTTTAATACCTTCACACTGCACCTAATTTTGACCTTTGTGTAATTGAAAGTATGCATCTAGGACTAATGGTTGGGAAAATAAAGATCGTTCTGGTTAAACGTGGGCACTAAATAAAAGAGCGGGCGGTGTAGGTATTTAAGGAATTCGCTCTTGAGAGAAAAGAAGGAAATGGCTTTTTTTTTTTTTTTTTTTTTTTTTTTGAGGGGGGGGGGGGGAGAAAAAAATCCATAAGATTCTTCCTTAAAAAAGGTAATGAATACAAATATCTAAATACAAGTTTTAAAAGTTTCATGTATTTTTTGCCATAAAAAGGAAGAGGGGGACAAAACATGTTTTTCACTTTCTCTTCATATTTCTAAGTGGGGGGGGGGGGGAACAGATATCCATAATATTGTTACTTTAAAATGAAATATATATTAATACAATTACAGGAATTCGTATCCTTATTGGGGAAAGGAGCAATACGGGTTGTTAACATATTTCTTAATATCTCAAAGAAAAAAACATGTATTTGAGTACGTTTACTTCGTGCTACATCCTTGTGTAGTATTGCTTTATTGCTTTATTTATTTATTTTGTGCGTGTGTGCGTGAAAAGACAAACAAAATGGTTACCAAATGCGACTAATTTAAAAATAAACTCTTAAACTAATTTGTTGTTCCTCAACTTTCTAGGGATTAAATGTAAAAATAATTAATAAATAAACAAAAGGTTAAATAAACATGTTGTTCATGTTACATTTTTAAATAAGCATATTTATGGATTTGTTGAAATAAATACATTTACAGTTTTATTTGAATGAACAAATATATTAATTTCAAATGAATTAACATACAACAAAAAAGGGAATTTTTAACAGCTTTCAACTCCATTCAGTTGTTTAGCAATTCAAAAATCCTGATTTGCGGAGGCTCAGACATCTTCATTCCAAAATGATTTTAAAAAAGTCAATTAATAGTTAAATGTTAATTAACATTCACTCAGTATTAATATTAATAAAAAAAATTACGAACAGACATTTTTAAAAAAATACATCATTCATTAAAATGCATTTCACTGTTTCTTCCTCCCTTTATTTTCTACGTTTCATACTTCATTAAACTATTCCCCCATGAAGTTTTGATTTTGATAAAATATTAAGATAGTAAAATATTTGAAGTGTAAAGAGCTAAATTTTATGGTTTTAAGAATCTAGATATTACACAATTTACAGTGTAATTAAATATATCGTTTTAACAATTCTTCATAAACTTGCACAATGGAAATCTTCTCACGAAATTTTCATGATAACAGAAGTGCGATAAATATAGAACTGAAAGAATCGTTGATAATTTAATATAAAATATATTTGAAAGAAGACAGAAAATCTAAACCCCGAAATGCAATGGGCAAAAATGATACAGACAGATTAAAATAATTGGTGGCTATGCTAGATAAAAATAGCATATGCTTTGTCATAGAAAATAGAGGAGAAATTATTTTTCTGGGTTATTTCGTCAAAATTATTGAGAGAATCCATTTCGTCAATTCCTTTTGTATTATGTTCAACAATTAAAATTTAATAAAAATGAAAAAATTCAATTTATTCATCCAATTTTTCCACTAGAAATTTATAATGCATTTTTTTTTTCTGTAACGGTTGTGTCCTGCGAGATATCCTTTCACATGTTCAAGATTGGACTTTGTAAACCCCTCTATACCCCAATTAAAAAATAACAATGGAAATAAGAAGGAAAATCAGTAGTCACTCGAAAAAAAATTCTGTGTGGACTATCTATTGTAATTGCAATCTCCCATGGTGTGGCGAGTAAAAAAGAAATAGAATCCCAGGTTTCCCCACTCACTTTCCCATTAATTTTATTAGTTTTGGAATATCATGCAAGTATGTGTGGAACTTATAAACACGAAGTCTAGCCAGCCTTTTTTCATGTATGTACTTGAATTCTGCGTGTCATTTAAAAATAAATAAATAAATAAAACAAATAAGTAAGTAAGTAAGTAAAAGTCATATGTTTTCTAAAAAAAATGGAAAAAATAACTTCTTAAGAATGTACTGCAATATTCCAATCTAGTTTTGAGGGAAATGAAATTCTGTCGTCACAAATTTCGAGTTTGGGAGAAAACTGAGTTATACCTACAACTGGATTTGGCCTTAAAAGCCAAATGAACCAGTAATTGACAGGGCTGTCCATTGCTGGTCCTGATATAATTTGTTAGCAGAAAATTAAAAATTTATCAGAAAAAATGAGTCCTATATTACTTATTTTAGTCATATTAAAGCAAAGAGTTAAAGCAAAGAAATCAGTTAAAAATAAGCAGGGACAAAGCAAAGAATTTTTTTCTTACCGAAAACTACAAGAAAAAATGACAAAAATTACATAAGAATGCAAAGTCTTTCATTTAGACTAGTCTTATTCTAAACCTGTTGGCTGAAAATATTTGTAGTTCAAGGCACTGGTAGTGGAGGATTGTAACTATAACCTTGAACATCGCTCGAATCCATTCAAGAAATACTATACTAAATAAAAGAACTGGTGTGCAATCATTATTTAAACAAAAAACTTCTTTACACACTATAAAACTAATGAAAACACTACCGGTTTCGAAAGGACATAGTCTTTCTTCCTCAGGTACAAACACGCGTTATTGCCTTGGCGACGAAAGCAAAACTGAGAGCAGGGCAAAGCCCGAATGTGGAGGAGATACACATCCAACCAATAGGAAGCAGGCAGTAAAACCAAAAGAGGGGAAACACAACAAAAAACGTGAAACAAGAGAACAAACACAAAAAATGGAGGGAAAAGATTTAAAAATAATTAAATTAAACATTTTGAATTTATTTTTATATAATTACCTAACCATTTATTTTAATGAATTAATTAATTATATTTTATTTAATTAATGTTTATTTAATTATTTATTAATTAATTAACATAAATTAAATAAAAAAATAATAATTAAGTAATGTTAAGTAATTATATAAAAATAAATTCCAAATGTTTAATTTAATTATTTTTAAACCTCTTCCCTCCATTTTTTGTGTTTGTTCTCTTGTTTCCCGTTTTTTGTTGTGTTTCCCCTCTGTTTGATCTTGCTGCTTGCTTCCTATTGGTTGGCTGTGTTGCTCCTCCACCTTTGGGCTTTGCCTTGCTTTCAGTCTTACTTTTGCCGCCAGGGCAGCAGCGCATTCGAGAAATAGAAAATTTGTTTTTCAGAATTTAAATTTAGAAGTGCTCATTACTGGTGCACTATCCTATATAGTTTTACATACCTGCCAACAAACTAATTATTATACTAACAATTTTACGGAATTGATGATGTTGACAAGTATGATTTAAATAGAAATGAATAAACATTCAGGGAATATATTTCTATCAATTTCCAATATAATTTATTTCCTCTATGAAGTTTTGATGTTTATGAAATATTTAGATTATGAAGCATACGAGGTGTATAAAGATCATTTTTGTACTTTTCGACAGTTTAAAAATTTTATCCGTTACAATAATATAAAAGGCACATTGCTTTAAAAAAAATTCCACATTCTCCGCAATGAAAATAGTGACGAAAAGATAAAGCTCAGATTCAACATCCTGAGAATCTGAAAAATAATTTGTTACATATACAACTATTATCTCGCTTGTCACATTTACTGTTGGATATTCAGATGCTTCGTTTAATACTAGAGTTGAATAAATTGGTGTGTCTGTTTCTTATGAAGTTATACTAAAAGATTACTAATATTAATTATTATATTATTATCTTTGGAATATTGTATTAAAAGAGGCTAAATTAAATAAAATCAAAATGGTCTTCAATCCAAATTAAAATGTAGTATCATTACTTTTTCGTAACCAGAACATTTTAAATTTTTCTTTTCAATATCTATTTAAAATTCAGTAGAATAGTTTTAGAAATACGGATTCAGAAATTGCATTTAGAATGAGAAATATATCTACTTTTGAATGATGAAATTCTCTTTCTATCACCAAGTCATAAGTTTAATGTTTCTGAGGCTGTCTTTTACTGTGCTGTCATCTATTGGTTAAAGTTACCGTTAGAAATTTAAAATATGTTAATATTTTCAAAAGGTTTTTAGAAACTGTCAATGTCCCACTCACCCCATATATATTTATTTGATATTTTATTTAATAATTCATTTAATTATTATAAAAAATATATATATATAAAATAGGAAAAAATGAAAAAGTGACTAAAAGGCAAGATAAAATATTATATGCTTTTAAACAAAAGATGGAGGGGAGGACATTTTTGTCTAAGTTTCTGCATAGTTGCCAACTTTATCTTTTTTTTTTTTTTTTTTTTTTTTTTTTTTTTTGTGTGTGTCATTCTATAGTAGTTTTCACTGATCAAATTAGATAAAAAAAATTATTAAAATTTCCCGGTAGCCTAAAATCGCTCTAAACTTGCCAACTATGTGTTTCTGCTTATTCGTTATAGACAGTATTCATAAGTAATATGTTTATTTAAATTTATTTTCATTTATTACTTTCATTTATTTATTTATTATTATTATTATTTAGAAGCGTCTTTCAAGAGATTAGAAATAATTTCTCAAAAAATTTATTGCTCAAATTCTGTCTCGCCGATTTCTTTTGTACAATGTTTAACAACTAAAATATATTTAAATAATTTTAATATATAAAATATATTTAAATTATTTATTAGTTCTATTATTCTTCTAAATATATGGTGGTGCATGCGAACTGCTAAAATCCGAAACTAAAGTGCTTGTTCACACAAGGATTTCAAAGGATTTCAAAACGTGTAAATATAACAAAAACTCCAGTTCGAAAACTTTATCTAAAAACAATACTCTTTACCTTATATGGGTTAGCAAAAATAAATAAAATAATTAGAAGGATAGAAAAACTGAGTATATTAATACAGTGAACGCAATTTATTTAGAAAAAGCAAATAAATGATGAAGATATACTCTAATTTAGAAGATAAAGTAGCTAATTTTCTTCTGGGTTTCCACTACATCTTCGTAAATATTTTAGTTTAAGCTTACTTTTAACTATTTATTTATTTTCAATTATTTATTTTTAGAAAATATGTTTTACTAGCTTATTCATAGATATTTTTTCAAAATTGTTAAATAAAACCATTTCATCGATTTTTTTTTTATTTTCTTTTTTTACAATGTTTATATTTCGAAAAATAAATAAAATAAAAGTTGCAGTATATTGGTTCTACTGTTAATTAGAATTTATTAAAATGTATGAAATCTTTTAAAATACAGATTTATCGTGGCTCCATCAGCAATCGAGTTGTTCTGCGTTTGAGACGGTAAGTGCCAGGTTTAAACCAAGATGACGCTCGTCGAATCAGTCGTTCGAAGTTTCCCATGGTTTTATCCGAAATTAGAGTAAACCTATTTAGAAGGATACGCCATGGAGGGCATTCCGACTCAGTTTAAATACTTAGTGCAGGCAGATGGACCCATCGCATACTATCACTTACAAAATCCCTAGAACCATTATGTAATGGGTGATTGTACACATTTAAGAGTGCTCTTCACATCCCCATCAAATTTTTAATAACAAAAAAAAAAAAAAAATAAATAAATAATATTAAAAGTTTAACAAACATATTTTTAACATAACATACGGTAATTTAAAATAAATAAATAAATAAATAAAATCAAAAGGCATTTTATTTTTCTCCCTAGAGTAAATAAATGTACACATTTTTACATGGAATAAATATATAATAATGAATTTCATATTCTTTCAGCTCTAAACTATTTCTTCCACAAAGTTTAAATTTTATTTAAAAAAAAAATTACAAATGATTTATATAAAGTGTACAAAGATAAATTTTAAGATTTTCAAGAGTCTTCAATTGTTATCATTTAAAATTATATTAAATGCATTGCTTTAATAATTTTCCAAAATTCTCCGCAATGAAAATAGTAACAAAATGATAAATTCCAGCTATCCTATTTTTCGCCCAAAAATTATACATGATAACAGAGGAGAGATATATATAGAACTGAAATAATCATTAAAAATGTAGTGTAAGCACTATTTGAAAGAGGACAGAAAAACTTTCAATGTTCAAAACCGATATAGAAATAATAAAGAGATGATGAGATGCAAGATAAAAATATTTTATGTTCTGGCATAGAAGATAGAGGAGGAACTTTTCTTTTGAGGTTTCCGATTTAGCTACATAAATGGAATTTTAGTTTAGATTTCTTTTTTTTTCTTTTCTTTTCATTTTTTTTTTTTTTTTAATTATTTATTTATATAGAGTTTTCTCCACTTTCTCATAGAAGTTCTTTCAAAATTATTAAACAAATCCACGTCTTGTATTTTTTGTTTTCAATGTTTAACAGTTAAAATAAAAATTACGATGAAATTATTCAATTTTTCAATTACAATTTACGATGCTATATGAGTGATTTTAAAATCCTTATATTTAAATATTTCTTTTAATTTAGAGGTAAAAAGAAATATTTTGTGTACGAAAGTACAATCTTATTTCAAATTGCGATTACCAAATTGCGAAATTACAAATGTTTCCATAAGAAGTAGAAAGATAATTTCTAAATTAATTCAAATTTCTTATTATGCATTGTATAAATTATTTATTTATAATTATTCTAATTATTCCCTTTCTACTCAAATTTAAAATATTAATAATAGCATAAATAAAATAAATAAAATAAACATTGAAAAATACTCCAAGAAAAAAGAAGAAAAGTAAAAATATAAGTGAACTTTTAAAAAAGCTCTAATAAAATTATATTTACATTTATTTAAAAATTAAATGATTTTATTACAATTTCATCGTTGGCAATCTTCCAAATATAATGGAAAAAGAAATTTTCGAATTTTCCTGAAGAAGACTGCAGAAGGGTAAAACATAAAAATTATCTAATTTTCAGGATATTGTGATTAAAATCATTATTTTAAAATTCTGTTTTTACATTAATTTTTATTTTTCACAAAATTTCTAGTATAATGACACAAAATTTCAAAGTATCTCTCTCTCTCTCTCTCTCTCTATATATATATATATATATATATATATATACAAGCTAGCTTTGCCCACTTCGCTGGACACTATACTTAAATGAGTTGTCAAAATCACATGTCATTATTAATAACCTAAGTTAAAGTTCCCGCTGTGTTCTTTACATGTTTTTCCCTCTCGCAAGGTATGGAGTCCGGGTTTCCACTGCCTTCGGCAGAACTTACCTGCTTCTTACCTCCGTTTCCCCAGCGGGTATGTCCGAGATTTTGTTAAATCACACGAAAGTACATAATGGGTACACTTAATCAACATTCACACACCAAAATTCGAAATTCTAAGATAATTTAAGGCGAATTCAAGCAGGAAAAAGTGTTTTTAAACGTGTTTATTGCCCCCGACTACAGGGGGGGGGGGGTTAGGTTGGTTGTAGGATTTAAGGCCGATTGACTCCTTATGTGTCCTGGGCCTAGAGGGGGAATGCCCTCCGTGGGGGTCTTTCTAAGGGGTCCTAGCCCGTATTTACGCGAGTTTCGGAGGAAACCACGGAAAACTCCGAACGGCTAGGTCGATGAGCGCGACCTGGGATCGAACCCGGCACCTCCCATCTACCAGCTTTGAGCGCAGAACCGCTCAGCCGCTGGTGGGCGGGGGGGGTTAGGGGGGGGATTTCGTGAAAGCCCGTTACAATAAATGTCGGATACATATACACAATTTAAGCACCAAACTTCGTGACCGCAGAGCCCATAGATTTCCCAAGACAAATTTAGCGCTAAAAAGGGGATCTCGAATTTGCAACAGAATTTCTCGAATTTCCTCTCACCCCCCCCTTCCTCCCCCCCTCAAAAAAAAAAAAATAAATAAATAAAAATAAAAACGAAAATATGTTTTCGGAAATATCCTAAAAAAGTCACATGGCTGTTTTCAATATCTTTGTAACATTTTTAGTAGAGCTCTACTCAAAAATTCGGAATTTCTGAGATTTCCCCCCGAAAAACGATTTGTCCCCCTCCCTCCTTTAAGAATCAAGAATTCCAAAAACGTACATAACGTTTTATTTATACTCAAGTCTAGTGTCCTCTTGTGTAATTTCTACACCGTGAAGTATTTTGGGGCCGAGTTATGCTTACAAAAATTTTTGCCCCCTGCCCTCCCAGGGGGAATTCGATAAATCCCGTTACTTTAGGTTTTGGATACATATAAACAATTCAAGCACCAAATTTCGTGACCGCAGCTCTCATAAATGTCCCAGAACAAATTTAGTTTTTAATAGTAGCAAATTCGAGACCCTCCCCCTCTTTTAGCACTAAATCTGTCCTGGGCAATCTGTTTCGAATTTGCCCTTCGTAACACACACTCCCCCCCCCCCCCCCCCTGTCAAAAAAAATAAAAAATAAATAAAATGTCAGATCACAAAAAAAATAATAAAAAGTGTTTTGGAAATATCCTAATGAAGACGCATGGCTGTTTTTAACATCTTTGTTCCATTTTTGGTAGAGTTCTACTCAAAATTCGGAATTTGCAAAATTTCCCGTCAAAAAGTGATTCCCCCCTCCCTTTCGTTAAAAATCAAAACTCTAATCGCAGATAATGTTTCATTTCTACTTATGTGTAGTGTCCCCATGTGCAGTTTCTTCACTGTGAAGTAATTTGGACCCGAGTTATGCTTACAAAGATGTTTTTGTCTTCTGTCCTTCTGGGTAATTTTGATAAATCTCGTTACTTTAGATGTTGGATACATATAAACTATCCAAGCACCAAAATTCCTGAACGCAGCTCCCATAGATTTCCCATGACAAATTTAGCGCTAAAAGGTGTGTCTCGATTTTGCCCCCTCGTAACCCCCCAAAAAAGTCGCAAATTACAAAAAAATAAAAACGTGTTTTTAGAAATATCCTAAGGAAGTCGCATAGTTTGTTTGTTTTTTCACATTTTTGTTCCATTTTTGGTACAATTCTACTCAAAAATTCAGAATTTGAGAAATTTCCCGCCAAAAATCGATTTTCCCCTTTCTCCCCTTAAAAATCGAAAAATCCTAAATCGCAGGTAAGTTTTTAGTTTTACTTATCTCTAGTCCCCTCATGTGCAATTTCTTTATTGTGAAGTAATTTGGAGCCGAGTAATGCTTACAAACGTGTTTTGAATTCCCCCCCCCCTCAGAGGGGTACGGGGGAGAAATTTCGAAAAAGTTGATAGATATAATTTTAAGTTTGGTAGGGACCAAAATTCCTGCCGAGCGCCGTTGAGTTGCGTTCAGCTGTTCTCACGTGATACCCAGACAAAAATAGCGTTACAGACATACACTCACGACGACACACGCACAGGCAGACAAAATTTTCTAAAGTCATTTTTGGCTTCCATGGTGTGTGAATCGTGAAGATATCGCGAAGATTTTTGATTCTGACAAATTTACAGACATATGTCTGATTTTATTAATATAGATAATATTAAATTGAAACCCTATTTACAATTACCTTATGAATGTAATTATTTTTTAAATTTATAATTTGTTACAAACATCTTATGTATGAATTGTTCGAGAGAAAAAAATCTCAAATGGCTTAATCCTCACATAGACAAACTTTTCGTAACACCATGTGTATTCATCGCCAAATACGTCAAATAGCGTGGCAGTGTTGCTTAATTTACATTTTAATTTTTTAAAGTCTATTATTTTTCCTTTTTTTTTCTTCTGAACAGCTTTAGTATCAGATCCCCAAGCAAAATTTTAAATTTGGCATCGAAATACCTAGGACATTTCTCGCCAACTTCTTTATACCCGGCTCTGCTATAGCCATTATAATTCATTGTCAAAATGGCAAAAATAAAATAAAATAAAACAAAATAAAAAGTTGCCAAGACTGTCTTATACTAAAACAGTATATTTTCTCCAATATTCAACTGCATCGACAATCTATTAGAGTTTTCTGCATTGAAATTTTGTCAAATCTATAATAATAAAATCAAACTTTTGTCTGTAAATTTGTCAGAATTAAAAAATTTTGTGATATCTTCACGTTTCACACACCATGAAAGCCGAAAATGACTTCAGAACATTTTGCCTGTGTGTGTGCCATCGAGTCTGTATGTCGCTATATTTCTCCGGGCATCACTTGAAAATGGCTGGACGGAAATCCACGGCACTTGGCAGAAACTTAGATCTTTACCCAACTTAAAATTATATCTATCAGCTTTTGAAAAATTCCCCCATGTTTCCCCCTTGGGGGGGGGGGGCAAAAGACAAAAACACGTTTGTCCGTGTATCACTTGAGAACGGCTAGACAGAATTCAACGGCGCTTCGCAGAAATTTAGGTCTTTATCCAACTTAAAACTATATCTATCAACTTTTCTGAAATTCCCCACGTTCCTCCCTGTGGAGCAAAAGACAAAATCACGTTTGTCCGGGTATCACTTGAAAACGGCTGGACCGAATTCAACGGCGCCCCGCAGGAATTTAGGTCTTTACCCAACTTACAATTATATCTATCAACTTTTCAGAAATTCCTCACGTTCCACCATGAGGAGAGGGGGAGACAAAATCACGTTTGTCCGGGTATCACTTGAAAATGGCTGGATGGAATTCAACGGCGCATCGCAGAAATTTAGGTCTTTAACCAACTTAAAATTATATCTATCAACTTTTCTGAAATTTCTCACGTTTCCCCGTGGGAGGTGTTGGGCAAAAAATAAAAACATGTTTGTCCGTGTATCACTTGAGAACGGCTGGACAGAATTCAACGGCGCTTCGCAGGAATTTAGGTCCTTACCCAACTTAAAATTATATCTATCAACTTTTCTGAAATTTCCCACGTTTCCTCGTGGGAGGGGGTTGGCAAAAAACAAAAACACGTTTGTCCGTGTATCACTTCAGAATGGCTGGACGGAATTCGACGGCGCTTCGCAGGAATTTAGGTCTTTACCCAACTTAAAATTATATCTATCAACTTATTAAAAATTCCCCCACGTTTCCCCCTGGTGGGGGTCAAAAGACAGAAACACGTTTGTCCGGGTATCACTTGAGAACGGCTGGACGGAATTCAACGGATCTTCGCAGGAATTTAGGTCTTTATAAAACTTAAAATTATATCTATCAACTTTTCCGAAATTCGCCCGCGTTCCCTCCTGGGGGGCAAAAGACAAAAACACGTTTGTCCGGGTATCACTTGAAACCGGCTGAACAAAATTCAACGCCGCCTCGCAGGAATTTAAGTCTTTACCCAACTTAAAATTATATCTATTAACTTTTCAGAAATTCCCTACGTTCCCCCATGAGGGGGGGGAGTAAAATTCAAAAACACGTTTGTCCGGTATCACTTGAGAATGGCTGATCAGAATTCGACGGCCCTTGGCAGGAATTTAGGTCTTTACCCAACTTAAAATTATATCTATCAAATTTTCCGAAATTATTCCCCCTTCCTCCTTTATGGGGAAAAGGCAAAAGCACGTTTATAAGCATAACTTGGCTCCTAATAACTTCACAGTAAAGAAATTGCACATGGGGAAATTAGACATGAGTTCAAATAAAACTCTATCTGCCATTTAGGAATTTTCGATTTTTAAGGGAAAGGAGGAGGAAAATCAAATTTTTGGGGGAAATATCAAAAATTTCTGATTTTTGAGTAGAACTCTACCAGACATGGAACAAAGATGTTGAAAAAAGACTATGCGACTTCCTGAGGATTGTTTATATGTATCTGACGCCTAAAGTAACGGAATTTATAAAAATTACCCCAGGTCCCCCCCGAAGGGTGGGACAGAAGGCAAAACACCTTTGTAAGCATAACTCGGCTCCAAATAATTTCACAGTGAAGAAATTGCATAAGGTGAGACTACACATTATAATAAATAAAACATTATGTGCAATTTAGGAAATTTCGAATTTTAAGGGGAAGGAGTTAGGAAATCCATTTTTGGCGGGAAAGTTTGCAAAATCCGTATTTTTGAATTATCTTAGAATGGCGAATTTTGTGTATGTATGTTGATTAAGTTTACGCATTATGTACTTTGGTGGGATTTTGAAAACCTTCGAATTTATTCGCTGGGAAAGGGGAAGTAAGAAACGTGTAAGTTGCTGCCGAGGGCAGTGGAGACCTGGACTCTTCACATTTCGAATGAGAAAAACCTCTAACGAACACAGGAGGGACTTAGGTTATTAATAATGATATGAGATTTTGACAACTCACTTAAGTATAATGTCCAGCGAAGCAGGCAAAGCTAGCTAGTAATTAATATATGGTGATACTTGTATTCAGTCGATATCAGGTGGTATATATATATATAAAAAGAGATAGACCTGTTGTCTAAAACGTAAAGATAACTTTTTTTTTTCATTCAAAGCGTTTTACTGACAAAATCTTTATGGCGCATGCACAGGCGTTTTTTACCCACAATTCAAAAACTAATCAAAATTTCGAAATATTCTATAGATATAATTTTAAGTTGGGTGAAGACCTAAATTCCTGCCAAGTGCCGTTGAATTCCGTCCAGCCGTTCTCGAGTGATATCCGGACAAAAATAGCGACGTACAGACACCATCACACACACACACACATGCAAAATTTTCTGAAATGATTTTTTGGCTTTCATGGTGTATGAAACGTGAAGATATCGCAAAAATGTTTGATTCTAACAAATTTACAGACAAAATAAGTCTGATTTTATTAATATAGATATATAATTCTTTGATAGCTTTGAGACCTATAGTTACAATTACTTTTGTCTCGATTGATCCGTATCACAGAAATAAGTGCACAATACTTTGTAGACATAGAACATCACAAACATCTATGTCCGCACCAGGATTCGAACCCAGGACCTGAGGATTCAGAACACCGCGCCCTACCAACCGAAACACCAGGCTGGCTTTTCTTTGTTTTATTACTTAATACAATTTCAAATACATTATTAAAATTAAAATTTCAAATAATTTTGTAAATAGGTTTTTTTTTTTCTTTTTTTTTTTTTTTTTTTAACTTATTTAAGTAAAAATTATCTAATTTTCAATACTGACAATAGTTTAAATATATATATATGTATATATAGTCTTTGTTATGTTAACATAAATAATATACGCAATAAAAATAAATAAATAAATAAATAAATAAAGCAGAAAAAAGAAGAATGCAATAATTATCTGTGTAAAAGCTCAAGATATTGCGAATATCATCTTTTTCTTTTTAATTAAATCTCTTTATTACATTTTCACCGTTAATTTTTTTTACAAATTAAAGGAAAAAGTAAATTTTAAAATTCTACTTATATAAGAAAATCAATTTCTTTTGTTAATTAAATATGTATACATCTGTGAAATAAGCAATGAAAAACACGGAAATTATTTGCTTTAAAATGCAGAATATTGTGAATTTAATTATTCTTTTTTAAATGCAATCTTTCAATTAAATTTTTATTGTTCAGGAAATTTTAAGAGTACTAATAAAAAGAGAGTTTTTAAATAATTTTCCTATGTAAGAAAAGCCAGTCCTTTGTCAAAAGATGATGACACTTTCTTTGTACTAGAATATAATGTGAATTGATTTTTTCATCTTAAATAACTTTCCATCTATGGTTTTACCTAGTTCATAATTATTTATATATTCTTGGCTAACATTTATTGAATGCAATATGAAATCTGTTTATGACATTCATATACAACATTTAGATTTAATTAAAGTTTACAAGTCCATAAAAATCAATACTAATTTCTTAAGCAGCTAATTAACTCAATCTTGTCATGTTTAACCCTTTAACGTTCATTTTGCCCAGAAACCAAACATTGCACTTTTTTTTTTTTTTTTTTTTTTTTTTTTTTTGCAATAATTTTTCAGTATTTTTACAAAGAGTTAATAGAATATTATTAAACTATTATTCATTTTCTTTGCACTACATGGCAGCGCTATCCAAAATCCAAAAAATGCTATTTCAGATGAAACCAGATATAGAAGTCACTTTAATTTTCTAAAATTCTATCAATTTTAAAAATAAAGAAAAAACATTTATTTTAAATAATAGCACATGAACCAGTCCTTCTCAGTCATAAATTGCAACTTTAAATTTTTTATTTAAATAAACAGAACTGTCCGAAAAGTTATGTAAAATGTTTGGTTTCTGGGAGAAACCAAACATTTCGAATGTTTTCGACCAAAAGGTCGAATTTCGCAAGACATAAGATAAGAGAAGAAAATGAACATTTCCTGCATTTTCTGCAATTTATTGAAATATCATTTTCCTCAAATATATGAAACATAAAAGTATGTATGTGGGTATGCATCTTTATATATATATATATATATATTTTTTTTTTCTTTTTAAATAATTTATATGTACTAAACATTTTGCAATTATGAATATAAAGTTTTCTTTTTTTTTTTTCTCGTAAAACAATTAGTAAGTATAGTTAATTTTATGTATAAATTCGTAAATTTGTAAATAAAGTAAAAAATTAAATAATAAAGCTAGAGCAACAATGTTTGGCTAGGTGCCTGGTGCTGTGACACTGTTTACACCACACTTGCTCCTTTTCTGAATAAATCATTGTTTGAATTTCTTAATAAGTAAGTCAAAATATAAATGTTTTAGATTTCTAAAGTATCTGATTTATTCCCTGCAACTTTTATATTAGTTTGTTTAAGGAGAAAAAATAGTTCGTTACCGTTCATTGGTTTCACTGTGAAACCATAAATTTCTTGAAAATAAAAAATGCTAATTTTTTTTCATTTGTATATTTATGATTAGTGATGTGTCTAAAAGTCATTTTTAAAATTAATTCCACAATTCTCAAAAGGAAATATGTAGTGAACTTTAAAGGGTTAACACAGTAATGTATATGTCTGATTTAATTTAATTTCTTATAAAATTTCCAGTTGCAGAAGATAAATATACAATGTTACTAAAAAATACATACATCAAGGAAGAAATGAACCACAGCTACAAAACTTGGCAAACAAACGGAGTTCCTCAAATAATGCAAAATAAAAAAAAAGAAGCATAATGAATATTATAGTCGCATATAAAGCCCGTATGAATTGCCACATACTAAGTAGAATTTAAAAGGAACGTTGCTGACAGTGATGGATATTTATAATCAAACTAGTATATAACCCCGTCAAAAAAAATGACGGAATGTGAACCATAAATCTTCAAAACAATGTTTAGATCATGAAGATCACCACGTGCGCATTTAAATGTATTTTCAATTTTTGTTTATAGATGGCAGCATCAAATGTGTTTCGGTATTTTATAATTTTCGTTCTGAGATTAAAAAATTTCTTCCCGATCAATAAATATGAATGGCAAAAAAAAAAAAAAAAAAAAAAAAAAAAAAATCTTCTGGTTGACAAAAAATATAGGTCTTGTTTTTCTTTTTCAATTAAAGTTCGCGGCAAAAAGTATAAACTTCTAACAAAATATCTACAATTTCTGGTAACATCATTTAATCATGGGAATTATACATTGAAAAAAAAAATGTCTGACTAAAAGAAAACAACATGAATCTTTTCCATAGTAAAAAGGTCAAAAAATTATTCAATAACACTCAAAACTGGCTGCAAACAGAAACAATAACAATATTTGATTCATTGATATGGTTCATTATTCATGTGAATGATTCATATAAGTAATGATGAATACTCATAAAATTCAATGAAGATATATGATTAAAATAACTAACATTAGTTTAATCCACAGAAAATACTTCCATATGTATTCATATGTAAGTATTTTCGTATGCATGTCGTAAGCTTACTTCATTATAAATGTAAACAAACAATGAAGCTTGATAAAAAATATTTAAAGGCTTTAATATGCTATTACAAATATTTTAAGAGTTTTTTTAATGAAACGCTCAAAGAGTCGTTCATTCGGAATTAAAGAGTCGTCCAGTTGGAATTTGCATTTTCCGAATGGCAACAGTTTTGGTTTGTTTTTCTGTTATTGCGTTGTTTATAATAGTTGGTGATCAGTTATATTTAATTTAGAGCTTTAAACAATACAATTGGATAGTTTTTGAAGGTTTTAGAGAAAATAAATAAGAATATTCTTTAACCACATTTCATGCGACCATGGAAGCCTCTGCGCAAGTGCGGATTGAACGAGTCCAGTGTTGAAATAGGGGTGACTGAGAGAAAACAAGCGATAAGGGAACACCGAATAACTGGATGTTTGCCAAATAACTATCTCTCGGCCAATTTTGCACCCCTCGAAACTTTTGGATTCGGCCTCACTGCTAGTCGTAGGAAACGTGATCGCACTTTAGATGAGATACAAAACAGATTATGTGTATATTTCCGTAAGTTGAACAAACGGCATGGGAGTACTTAGGCCTAAATATGACCGCGATAAGTTTGCTTTTCTCGAAGATGAGTACGAACTGGTATAGTCACCTCACTTGCAAATTATATAAATAGATCGAAAGGACGGATATGCGACATTATCACGGAAGACGCTTTACAGATGTTTCCGGTGGCGTTACGAGCAGGAAAAATGAGTAGGTTGAACAGACTTATAGGCGAGTATTCTGGACGATATGACATGCTAATTACCAAATGTCGCGGGTAATAGCTTAGAGAAAGCACTACTGTCCATTAGAGATGCGATGGATACCCTCAGACCACATAATTAGAAGAAACTTGTACAATAAATTGAGCCCTTACGTCTACACATACAAAAACGATATGCCATCAACAATCAAACGCCTTTCTATATTCAGTGTCATTTAGAATGATACCACTCACGATCAAGCTGAACAGCGTCTGAATAGAGAAATGTCGTCTTTAGAGGCATTTGCCACTGTTGACTGCTATACACATAAAGGGAGCAGAGAGAATCAGTGGTCAAATCTACCATTTTTTACTTTCCGAACACTATAGTGAGGAAAGTATTGTAATCATGTCAAAAATCCGAATTCGAGATTTTGATGTTTCTATACGTTTTGAGGTCCCCTGAGTCCGTTTTCACTATTTTTACGATGATGTATGTATGTGTGTGTGTATGTGTGTATGTGTGTATGTGTGTATGTCTGTGAACACGCTCGCGTCTAAACGCTTCGTTCGATTAACCTGAAAGTTGGTACGCATATTGTAAGTCACCATAGTACGAACCCTATAGATTTTGGTGAATCTAGCACTTATAGTTTTTTTACAGGGACACAAAGAAAAATTCTTTATCATTATGGCCTATGGAAGCAAAATCTTAAAAGTGCGATAGCATCTAAACGCCTTATTCAATTGAGCAAAAATTTTATACACATATTATAGATCACAAATACTCAATCTGTATAGATTTTGGAGAATCTAGCACTTATAGTTTTTTTACAGGGACACAAAGAAAAATTCTTTATCATTATGCCTATGGGGCCAAATTTTTAAAAATGTGATAGTGTCTAAACGCCTTATTAATCCGAGCAAAAAAATTGTACACATGTTATAGATCACAGTTGAACTAACTGTATAGATTTTGGTGAATCTAGCACTTACAGTTTTTTTACAGGGACACAAGGAAAAATTCTTTATCATTATGGCCTATGGGACTAAATTTTTAAAAGTACGATAGCATCTAAACGCCTTATTGAATTCAGCTGAAAATTTATATGAGTATTATAAATCACTGTTGCACTAACTATAAGCATTTTGGTGAATCTAACATTTATAGGTTTTTACAGGGATACAACGAAAATTTCTTTGTCATTATGATCTATGGGCTCAAAGTTCAGTAGCGTTAAATAAAACAACGTGTAATAGATGGAGAAAAATACTCAAACACTCTATTATGGTTTTCTCTCTTTTGTTTGTTTAACAACTACTCTTTCTTTACTTTATCTACAAAACTGTTAATTACTCAATGTTCGGAAAGTCGAGTGGAGTCACTCCAGATTTTTACAGAGATACAGGTGTTGGACAAAATATTGTGAACACTTTCGCTTTTCTACGTTTTGTCGAATATCTTGAAAAATACTTACAGTGTTGTTGTTCAATTTTGGGAATAAGGAAAAATGAATTTCCTCATATTTTCAAGCAAAGGTTTCCTCACGAAAGCTTTTAGGGGACGAACAACAAATCCAATAAAATAAAAAGTATTTGTGATAAACCTGTAAATGTAAAAACCTCAATGAATCTGCAAATTTTAGATTTGGTTATAAATGTTATATTTTATATGTGTGTAGAGTTTTGTGAGGATATCTTGAATATTTAATATGCCGAAACCAATATACTATAGAATAAAACAATTATATTTAATATTCAAAGAGATATCAACAGTTGTAGTAAATAATTAATTACTGCGAATGCGCAAACTGTAGCAAAACACTCTGACGTAGTGTACTACTCAACTATATAGAGTACCTTACAAAAGCAATCCAGCTGAATATCACATAAAATCATGGCGATATCATTGATTAAATGAGTTGTTTTTCAGCTTTTCCTAAAACGTTCTTTACTACAAGGGGTTACTCACAAATGAAAATTTGTATCAGAAAAAAAATTAATTTTTCTTTTCAATAGGTATGCAATACATATCTATAAATAAAATTGAATCGCAAATTAAGTTTCAATGTGTAACATAGTTTTATCTGAAACAAACTTTCCTTTGTGAATGGCCCCTTATCGTAAAAACCTTTTTAGAAAACAGTTCAAAAACAGCTTATTTAATCACGGATATCGCTATGAATGATATTGATATTCAACTGAATGTTTTTTATAAGGTGCTCTGTACAGTTGGGTATCAAACTATGTTAAAGTTTTTTTTTTTTTTTTTATACTACGGCATGCAGAGTACTAGATTATTTATTACAACTGTCCATATCTCGTTGAATATTAATTATATTTGTCTTAAACTATAGTATAATCATTTAGGCATATGTTGTCATGTTTTCCGAAAGTTTCGTGAAAGTTGAAGAAAAACCTTTGGGTTATAAAGTAAAAACTTGCGAAAATTTTTTGCATTTTTTAATAAAATATTAGTAACTCCTTAAATATTTCAGATAGCCTCACAAAACTCTACACACGTATAAAATATAATATTTATAACCATATCTAAAATTTTCAGATCAATCGAAGCTTTTTTATATACAGAGTTAATACAAATGCTTTTTATTTTTTTGGATTTGTTATTCCTCCCTTAACGACCTTCAGGACAAAATCTTTGCTGAAAAATATGAGGAAAGACATGTTTTCCTTATTTCCCAAATTCAAGAATAACACGTTAAGTATTTTTCTGGATATTTGACAAAAGGTAAAAAAGCGAAAGTGTTCACATTTTTTGTCCGACATCTGTACATTATCACATCTGGTGTAACAGCGTATATAAAGTAAACAGATACAAAACATATAATGTGTATATTTCCGCAAGTTGAACAAACGGCATGGGAGTACTTAGACCTAAATATGACCGCGATAAGTTTGCTTTTCTCGAAGATGAGTGCGAACTGGTATAGTCACCTCACTTGCAAATTATATAAATAGATCGAAAGGACGGATATTCGACATTATCACGGAAGACACTTTACAGATGTTTCCGGTGGCGTTACGAGCAGGAAAAATGAGTAGGTTGAACAGACATACAGGCGAATATTCTGGATGATGTGATATGCTAATTGCCAAATGTCGCTGCTAATAGCTTAGAGAAAGCACTACTGTCCATTAGAGATGCGATGTACACCCTCAGACCACCTGTTTAGAAGAAACTTGTACAATAAATAATTTGAGCCGTTACGTCTACACATACAAAAACGATATGCCATCAACAATCAGACGCCTTTCTATATCCAGTGTCATTTAGAATGATACCACTCACGATCAAGCTGAACAGCGTCTGAATAGAGAAATGTCGTCTTTAAAGACGAATGCCACTGTTGACTGCTATACACATAAAGGAAGAAGAGAGAATCAGTGGTCAAATCTACCATTTTTTACAGAGATACAGGTATTGGGCAAAATAATGTGAACGCTTTCGCTTTTCTACGTTTTGTCGAATATCTTGAAAAATACTTACAGTGTTGTTGTTCAATTTTGGGAATAAGGAAAACATGTCTTTCTTCATATTTTCCAACAAAGGTTTCGTCACGAAGGCTTTTAGGGGACGAACAACAAATCCAATATAATAAAAAGTATTTGTGATAACCCTCTAAATGTAAAAACGTCAATTAATCTTCTAATTTTAGATATGCTTATAAATGTTATATTTTATACGTGTGTAGAGTTTTGTGAGGATATCTTGAATATTTAATATGCCGAAACCAATATACTATAGTTTAAAACAATTACATTTAATATTCAAAGAGATATCAACAGTTATAGTAAATAATTTATTACTGCGAATGCGCAAACTGTAGCAAAACACACTGACGTAGTGTACTACTCAACTATATAGAGTACCTTACAAAAGCATCCCAGCTGAATATCACATAAAATCATGGCGATATCATTGATTAAATGAGCTGTTTTTCAGTTTTTTCTAAAAAGGTCTTTACGACAAGGGGTTACTCACAAATGAAAATTTGTATCAGAAAAAAAATTAATTTTTCTTTTCAAACAATTCTTTTTTTTTTTTTTTTTTTTTTTTTTTTATAGGTATACAATACATACCTATAAAAAAAGTTGAATCGCAAATATTGTATTAAGTTTCAATGTGTAACATAGTTTTTTCTGATACAAACTTTCCGTTGTGAATGGTCCCTTATCGTAAAAACCTTTTTAGAAAACAGTTCAAAAACTGCTTATTTAATCACGGATATCGCTATGAATGATATTGATATTCACCTGGATGTTTTTTAAGGTGCTCTGTACAGTTGGGTATCAAACTAAGTTAAAGTTTTTTTCTATACTCCGGCATGCAGAGTACTAGATTATTTATTACAACTGTCCATATCTCTTTGAATATTAATTATGTTTGTTTTAAACTATAGTATAATGATTTAGGCATATGTTGTCATGTTTTCCGAAAGTTTCGTGAAATTTGAAGAAAAACCTTTGAGTTATAAAGTAAAAACTTGCGAAAATTTTTTGCAATTTTTAATAAAATATTAATAACTGCTTAAACATTTCAGATATCCTCACAAAAGTCTACACACGTATAAAATATAATATTTATAACCATACCTAAAATTTTCAGATCAATCGAAGCTTTTTTATATACAGAGTTATTACAAATGCTTTTTATTTTGTTGGATTTGTTGCTCGTCCCTTAACGGCCTTCGGAACAAAATCTTTACTGAAAAATATGAGGTAAGACATGTTTTCCTTATTCCCCAAATTCAAGAATAACACGTTAAGTATTTTTCTGGATATTCGACAAAAGGTAAAAAAGCGAAAGTGTTCACATTTTTTGTCCAACATCTGTACATTATTACATCTGGTGTAACAGCGTATATAAAGCTCTCTCCGGACGTAACAAATCGCCTTTTCCCATCCTACAATGTCTTCTCACTGTTCGCAAGTCTACATTTAGCTGCAACTATTTAGGATATTTGGGATTGCCATAGAATAGCTATGGTAACTATCCAGCAAAATTCTATTTTTAACCCGTTAGTAGTCGCTGTAGACAGCGCCACCTATTTCAGATTGCGCACTTTTTATTGAACTCTCACCAATAATTTTAAGAAGTGATGTGATCGACGTTTTTTCGATTTTATTCGCGTATTATGTATATCAAATGCTACTTCTAAAAACTTTTGGTGCCTTTCGATTACAAAAATCTGGCAACACTGAAGGATGGGCGGCAAATCGACCAATTAGCAACTACTGACGGGTTAACTCGACAGCTCACGTTTATATATTGTTGTTCAATAATGTCTTCTAATTGTTGATGTCTTCAAATGTCTATGGGGTATCTATAACTTTTGCCAATCAACCCTGCTTGGGACATGCAGGGTACGGGACTTAAGCCTTCTTGGAACATTTTCGAACATAATTTTGCACTTGCTGTACTTGTGTTAGGATAACCCATAGTAGAAATTGGATAATTTATAGATTCTATTCCCCAAATATTACGTGTTTTTATCACAACCAGTTTTGTTTTACCATTTCTTTAACAACATATTCTTTGTTATGTTGCACATTAACTGAAAATGGAGATTTTGTCCGATTCTTTTTTTTTATCATCTTACTTATCAACTCGAATAACATACACATGCCAAGTTTCATATTTGTAGCTGAACTATTTTTGGGCTATATATTTTTGTGAAACAGTATAAAATTTGGAGCAACACATAAATATTACAGACTCTTGTAAAAAATGTTACACAGCAGGCATGAATGGGACTATAAAACCTCAAAGGAAGAAACACATTTTAATTTAAATACTTAATTAACATCAATAAGAGTTCTATGTATACAATATAAGTATTGGTTATCTTTCTGAAGAAAAAACAATACGGAAATCTGACTAGTTATGCGTTTTGAAACATATAAAATGACTTTTTTTTTTTTTTTTTTTTTAATGTAATACCTCTCTCTAGGCAGCAATATCATACATTTTTTACAACCACAACAATAAAGTGCCAAATCATTTTTAAGCAAACGAATTAGCTAGAATTAGCGTGGTAGTTTATCCTAAAAAATCCCACGAAAAAATCAAATCGAAATTCTAGAATTTTCAGTTAAGCTTTCAATTTCTGACTCTTGTAGAATGATTTAATGTTTACAGGGAATAACAGTAATAATGATGATACACACATACATATGTATAGTATTATTATAATTAAATAGTACGTTTTTAATAGCTTTTATATAGAATTTTACGTTCAATTTTTAATAAGTAAATGTTTTTTAATATATGGATTTTTATTAAAGAACCAAAAATTAAATAGTTTAATGATTTAAATAAGTAGTTTTCATCTAGTTTTATTAAAATTTATAAAGATAATTTGAGAATATCTCTCGAATTTAACAGCGAACAAATTTGTTCAATATTAAAGTCTTGTAAAGAATGTCCTTTTATAATTATTTAAATAATCTAGTGTGTTACTCACACTACTTTCTCTTACCCTGAAATTTAATACTATAAATACAGGTTGGATAATAAGAGGTAAGATAACGAGTACTGTTATGTAAACCTATGTTAAACAATTCAAATTAGGCTTAGGAAAAGTTTTATATGATAATTAGTTCTGTGTGAGGGGGGCTACCGTCTCCCTCAACCCCCCGTTTCATTAATGTACAAAAAATAAGCTATGAATATTTAGCTTAAAACATACATTTTTTTGCCATTTCTTTATGAGGAATTTATTTCAATTCCCGAACAGCTTTCCTGGAAATGGTAAAATATTATCAGTAAAGCATATGCTCTAACAACAAATAACTAGTGTTTTGCGGCCACCACACGACTTTCTTCTATATTTTCCTATACAAATTTACTCAGCAAAAATAATTTATTAAAATTATTATTTAAAAAAATTATCTTCCATGATAATGCACAAGGTTTCCATATTAGAGAAGTAGTATAACACTAAATATCCAAAATAAAGTTGAATTTATTTTCTTTTTTTTTTTTTTTTTTTTTGTTAAAAATGAAAACAATTGATAACTTTATTTTTAATTATCGCAGATCGATGGTTAAACTATTCGTTTTAAAGGTATTGGCGAGCTCTTTTGAAAAATACCTATCAGCTAAAATTTACTTCCCTCGAGAGGCGAGGCTTCTACATACACAATTTTTTTCCCAGTTGACTATCTCTATTAAACAAAATATATATTCGTTTCATTTGGTTTAGTGCAGTCTATAGATGTTAAACTCTACTTACCTGCAATTTCCCCCATAGACGTAATGTATTTGAATATTTTTGAGTGTTCCTGTACACGAACCACTGGCTTCATCTCAACGAAAAGCTTAGTGTAGCATTCGTATATGATACACATTTAGAATACCGAGTTTGGAATTTCTGCTACTATTTGTTCATGAGATATGCTGATAACAGACACACACACCATTCGCTAAAAACATGATTTTCGTATTCAGGGGATCTTAGAACACGTAAATATAACAAAAACTCACGTTCGAAAATTAGACCCTAGAACAATACTTTCTCGACCCTATGGATAAGAGAAAGTAAAAATAGTTTCAGTATTTTGTACTAGAAGATGAATATCATAACTATTCAGGTTCAGTTAAGACAGTTTAAATGTATTTAATGTAGTGTCCATTTCTAGAAATTTAGATTCAATTTTAAGAATTTGGAGTAATTTTTCTTTTTATGTATTACTATTATTGTTATTGTTATTATTATATGACATAAATTATAAAGACAAAACATCATAAATAATTCAATATTAGTTCATTATTAAGACAAAAACACACATATTCCATTTAACCATAAGAATGGAGCTGTATGAACTAATTATTCCCGAAATTGAAGACTTTTTTCTTTAGATTTTTTTCTTTTCTTTTCTTTAAATCTTACTTTTCAAAAGGTGAAAAAGTACTTTTATTGCTGTTAGCCATACATCTTTAGTTTTTATATCCTGCAGCAAAAGAAGACGTGACTTAAATTTAAAAGGTAACCGGAAGCTTTTTATAGATTTAGAATGAATAAAAATAAAGTAAGAATTCACTTTAAACTATCCAAAAAATCCGCGATATTCTATTGTAGAATGCGTGATTATTTTTTTTTTCCGTTGCTATTTTAAATTTTAGTAAAGCTTAGCATTAATTAAAAGAATTAAATTCGTAACAATGTCGAATTCATAGAAATTACATTGTATATTAAACTATTCAACAAAAATATAACTATTTAAAATACATTATAAAAGGTTTTTTTTTTTTTTTTTTTTTTTTGAGATTAAGTTAAATTGTTAAGGTGTTGCAAAATATTTAACTGTCGTAACCTTTAGTTTTTAACCTTTTTATAGTTTTATCGATAGATTAATCTCTTTATAGTTTAATTTTTTAAAGCCTCAATTGTTTAATTCCTGTATTTATGAATGCCATATTTATTAAAAGCCTAAAAATATTAATTTTGTATAAAATGTAAGTGAATTCAGTAGCGTTTCTCGCACGATGCACTGTAAAAAATTTCTGTAAATTTACTGAAATGTTTATCCAAAGTCTCTGTAAATTTACAATAATTCTTAGTTAAAAAATAAGTACTTGAGATCTTTATTCTATTTTTGTTGTTTAATTTCTCAATAAAATTTTAAAATAAATGTTTCTACTTTAGAAAAAGCATTCTAAGTCACCAATAGATTCTCGCTAATGAATAATAAAATTAATATTAGTCATTAAACTGCATATATAAAAAAAAGGTTTTTTAACATCTCCATTTATTTTTCTCATTACCATTATTTTTTATTTTTATTTATATATATTTTTTATTTTTTTATTTATATTTATATTTATTTATTTATATTTATTTTATGTATATTTATTTATTTATTTTTTAACAGTGTGCTGATCCTATTTCTCACTGACTGTGGCAGCGCATTACCCCACTTCGTACGCAAAAACGAAATAACTCTAATACGAACCTCAAATAAGGTCTCATCTGCATTCAACAGTGCCTTCCACTATCGCAATCTGTCTATGCAAGTATCCACTGCCTGCTGCTGCACCTTATGCGGACGAACTTTGCGTTAGCAAAAAGTAACGATTTTGCACAAGAGCCTTTATTGGGTTCCTAAATTTTCCGACAGTGTAGAAAGTTCAACGTCAGCCTGCTGGAATTCACACTGCGCAGAATCTGGGTTTTCACTGCCTGTGGAAACGTCTTACTCTGGTGCCCTGTGCTACAAAATATTTTTAATTTTTAAATCAACACACAAAATGACTAGACACTGATTTTAAAATATAACGAAAATTCCTTCTTAAACCGAATTTAATTTAGTACCCGAGTCCTATTTTTGACACAAACATTATCTCTTACCATATTTATAAACCGTAAATACTACATTTCTTACAATGCAAAATATAGTGTGGTCTACCAGAAATGGTGTCAACGCTTTTCTACCATCTGAAAGAAAGAGAACAGTGGTCCCCCCACCCCCACCCCACAAAAATAAAATATTATTTAATTTTGGCTTTTGCAATCAGTATTTATCAATATGTTATTATTATCATTATTATCAAATCAATAAACAAATTATTATCAAATCAGCAATCCAGTTATTATCGAATCAGCGATTTAATTTTTGAAAGCTCACTCTAATTTTATTATTCATATCTAAATAAATCTATTTTTTATGTTAAAAATAATGGGTGTATAACCTTTTGTTGCATTTTTGGCTTTATCATAGAATATTTCATAATTTGAAGCGATAATAAAAATTCTACCATGCAAGTTTCATTTTTGACAAAACTTTATATTAATTTTATTATTCACGCGTAAATATATTTTTTTTTATGACATTTTTTTTTTTTTTTAATTAAGCGTGTAAAAATCTGTGGTTTTATTGGTACCTGCTTGATTTTTAATATTTAATTAGTTCATGGCTATATTTAAAAAAAAAAAAAAAAAGAGCAATATACGATAGTTATTTTCTGATAAGCCGCATCTAGCAAAATTTTACCTCGACGGTTCGCACACCAGTTTAGGCATAAATGTTCTCAGAGGTTCGAAAAATCCACTTTAAGCCGCAGATCTATGTGCGATAATTTGGTCGCTAATTACCGGATAAGAGTTCGTGGCAAAAATGGTGGTGGCCACTTTTTATAAATTACATTGATGTTACATTGACAAATGCTTGGAGACTATCAAGAATATGTAATAGTGCAAATAAAATGTCTTTCTTGGATTTCCAACACGAGGTTGCGTTATTTCGTTTTTCCCTTTGGAAGTGAAGTGTTTTATAGGAACAGACAAGCAACAGGCAGACCCAGTAAGTTGAGCATTCTAAAACATGGAAAAATACATGGTCATTTTATCATAAAATTGGAAGACAATAAAAGACTTCGTTGTAAACAATGTCATAGCCAGACTACTTATAGATACAAAACTTGCGCTGTAACTCTCCATCATAAATGTAGTGAAATTTTTCATGCTTG
This sequence comes from Salticus scenicus, assembly GCA_963930645.1. Lineage (NCBI taxonomy): Eukaryota > Metazoa > Arthropoda > Arachnida > Araneae > Salticidae > Salticus > Salticus scenicus. The sequence continues at coordinate 325,226,594 of OZ005652.1, forward strand.
AATGTGTAATTATGTAACTTCTAAAAGAAAATATAAAATAAAATTTTCATAATAAACTAATTATTTTTAAGACCATCTGCAGCTTTTTAAAATGTAACGCCTGTTCTATACACAACTCTAGAAAAACTTCATGCGCATTCACTTGCATTCAATTCATACTCTTATTCCGCTGACGTTGCACAAACGCAACACTCTATTATTAGTAAGGTAAGACTAATTTTGGTAATTTTACTATAAATTATTGTTCTATATTGTTAGAATAATAAGTAATATTGTTTGTATTAAAAAAAAAAAAAAAAAATCATTGTTTCTAGTTTTGGCGGTTAATGGGTTAATCTGCTATCAGTCTTTATAGTATTCGAATGACGGGTAAGAGAATGTTGTGTCAGTGCCCCGCCATATTTTATTTAATTGTTTGGAAACTCTATTATATAATGCTAAATTTATCAATTTGAAATTCCCATTTCCCACGTATAAAAGATAATTAAATGAACAGCAGAAGTACCAACTAAAGGTAAATAACTGAATACTAAATATGTTTGAAATTAATATTTCAATTTAGATAGTTAATTTGTTTTAATGTATCAGTAAAATAATTTAGATTAGTTAAAAACTTTATTGCACAAATATATAAAATATTTTCAAAATTTTATAAAAGTATTAAAATTAGAAACAATGTTTGTATTAGTAAATGTTAAAAATCTTTAAACGTATCATTTTGTCTAAACAATTATAAATCGTAAGTTAACAATTAAGTATACACAAGTAAACTAGTATACACTTAAAAATAAATGTAACGTGTTATGGATTAATGTTTAAAGTTATTTTATGCAGTTATACATTTGCGAAATTATGGGCAATTCCTCTCAATAAAAATAAAAATTTAAATATTTGAAGGTACAAGTGTAAATTTAATAAATGAAATATCAAATGTTTTTACTTTTTTCTATGTACATAAAAAAATAATAATATTTGGATTCATGAAAACTTTTGATTTCCGGTTTTCAATGAATTTACACGATTTGAATTGTTCTTAACGCAATATCACTTCTTTTAGAAAATATCTGTCTGTATGTGTGTGTCTGTGTGTATACATGTTGCGTTGGTATGCTGCAATTTGTTTGATTTAATACAAAGTTATATCTCACATTCGATAGTGTCTATTTGTACTAAACATGTGTCGGTGCTATAATGATAGACTATGTTGATTCAATTTCATTGTATATCAGTCCAAAGGTGGAGCTACTATGCAGAATTTTATCCCCGTTTAAGGGAAGGTAGTATCTCAGCTTCTATAAGTGCACTAAACTTGGTATGCAAGAATGATATGATGAATTATAACGATATCAATTCGACTATATTGATTTAATTTGAGGGCACATCGAACAGTAGGTGTCGCTGTTGTTCACTTTCTGCTAGTTTTAACATGACTATATCTTAGCATCTATTTGTAAAAAATGTATCAAACTGTATATGTAAAATTTTTACTGTGAGGAGCTACATCGATCTGCACTTGTTTACAATAGGTTCCCTTTTATATATATATATGATATAGAAGAATGTTTTGTGATGGCCTCAGCATACTGATTAAAAGAAGTAAAAAAATAAACAAGGTGTGTTGGTATTTTGGATTAAAGCCGATTAACTAGGTGGGATGGCTTCCGGGTAGGGGATCTTTCGAAAGGAACCTACCCCATATTTATGCGAGTTTTTGAAAAAAAAATATATATATATATAACATTTTCTGTCTGTTGGGGGGATTTTGCTGGTTATACTTCTTGATTTTGATTTACATGTTCATGATTTTTGAAAAATCTTGAGAGATCTTGAGAAAATCTGAGAAATCGTGAGGGAAAAATCTTGTTCAAGGTTTTTGAAAAATCTAGGGGCACGCCGACTCAGTGTGCGATGTGTGCGGTGCACACAGGCGCCTGACGAAGAGTTAATATTAAGAAAAAAAATAGTGAAGTACGATATTGTTCAATTTTGTGAGGCTTCAATCGCTAGAGTCCGGCTCAAAAGAATTTAGAATCATAAATTATATACAACGGAAGGGAGCAAAGTGGTTTTTACTAAGGGTCATCAGACGTCCTCCTTTTCTGAGGGCAGTCCTCATTTTTTAAGTATTGTCCTCAGTTTTATTCCAAAGTCCTCATTTGTCCTAATTTTTCAGCAATTTCCTTCTTTACTTAAAAATTCAATATTAGAGATGCTGCTGACCTTATTAGTTTTAAATACTGATTCTACAACTCAACACAACGTAAAAAAGTCACGATTCATTGATTCATTCAGTTCACGAATTTTGTTTAAATCATGTAACACGAGCAATTAAATGTTAGAGTTATATTCCCGTGAATGCGTTGTTGTCATGTGTTGTCCTCACGTGTGTTTCTAATTTTCATTTTTTCTATAGTACTAATTGTTTTACATTTAATATGGAAACAGGCGTCAAACGGAAATGTAAATTTTCCGACGCTTTGTCTCAGAAATATAAATTTATTAGGAAAGCTACTGATCGCGGTGGTGAGTCGGATGTCCCATGCACAGTATGCAATTCCACATTTTCCATTGCCGGTGGGATTAAATCACGTATTGAAAATCATGTGAATACAGAAAAGCACAAAATTCGCTTTTGAAAGCGAGCAGCAGCAAATATTTGGACGATTTTATTTACTCTAGTTTAGCGAAAAATGAGGCTGAAATATCAGCTGCTGAAGGTATTATGGCATTTCATGCAGTTCAACATAATTACAGTTTAAGGTCCATGGACATCCTGTCAAAAGTGCTAAAAACAGTGTACACTGTCAAAAAAAAAAAAGTCCTGTTTGCTGCCAGAAATTTTCTATAATTCCGAAAAATATGTTCCATCAAAGTAATTTTTCCATTGATAGAACATATTTTTCTGAATTACAGAAAATTTCTGGCAGCAAACTGCAGCAAACAGGACTTTTTTGACAGTGTATAATCCGAAATTTTCCTATTCACGGACGAAAAGTCAAGCAATTTTAGAGAATTTGTTTGCAAAATATGCGGAGGGACAATTAATAAAAGAACTGGATGATGCATCATTTGTTTCTATCTGTGAAGATTGTTCTAATCACAATGATATAAAATTATGTCCCATTCTTGTAAGATATATGAATCCTAAAGATGGAATTAGAGTAAAAATATTAGAAATAGACAATCTTCGAAATGAAACTGCTGAAGTGTTACCTGATTATATAATTTCGATATTAACCAAATACTCATTATTGGACAATAAAATTATTGCATTTTCCTTTTTTCTTTTTCTTTTAATAAATAAATGAAAAAACACTCGAAACACATAACATTTGCCTTCTAACTACAGTAGCTGAAAAATAAAGAATCTGGAATGTCTATTGTAATTTCATAAAATTATATTTTAACATAATTTAAAATTATTTTTTTTAATTAAGAGTTCTAGATCATTAAAATAATTTATTAAGACTTTTTTGGTGATTTGAAGCTACAAATATGTGCACAAGCACAGTTTCTGCCAGACGAGAAACCAGAAATACTTCATTTTTCTGTCTAAAATAATCAAATATATATATATTATCTTAAATAAGGGTTCTGTTATACAGAGTATATTTTTCTATTGGGTGATTTTAGTCTTTGCAATATTATACTTTAAAATATAAAGAGTAAAAAGAAAAAAAAAAGTAATACTGAACTAGCATAAAAGTAAACAAAGAAAAGGAGCGGAGGGAGATATTTAAAAATTTAACTTTAACTGGAAGTTATTTTATTACTAATTAGATTTTATATCTAACTAAATTTAAATAACAATTTAAATGGATTTTTTTTTTTTTTTTTTTAACAAAATTAAAAACTGATTAAATCAGAGATAGGAGCTTAATGCAGATTACTTTGTTGATATTTCATGATTTTTTGCTCTCAAGTGAGTAAATAAAAGGTCAACATAATAGTTCAGTTTGTAGAACATTAATGTTTTATGCCGTCAGAATTCAGTTCCTATTCCTAGCCTAGTCAGTTTTTGACATTGTTCAGATTGTCTTTTCCTTTTAAAATGTTATTTATTGAATCACTTCCATTTCAAGCAGTAATGATTTCTTTCACAATAAAAACTTGGTCTATACAACAATAACAATTGTATGAAAACAGTTTATAAAAGTATTAATGGAAATAGATATAAAATAGTTTAGTACATTCGCACTGTTAAAAATTTTTGTAAATTTAATGTAAATATTTATCCAGAGTCTCTGTAAATTTATAGTGATTCTTAGTTAAAAGTGAATAATCGAGATTATCAATCTTTATTCTGTATTTTTACCTAATTTTATTATTTAATTTTTTAATTAAAATTAAAAATGACAGTTTCCACTTTAGAAAAAGCATTCTAAGTGCGGAATATATTCTCACTAATAATTAATTAAATTAATATTAGTTATTGAAATGAATGTAAAAAATAAGTTTTTTAACATCTCTGTTTATTTTTCTCTGTAATTTTACGTAAGACTTAAGATAATAGATTACACAGAGTTTTCTGTTGAAATTTTTAACAGTGCGTATTAACCGCATATCAGAAATTAATACTTTAATATTAACAGCATGCCATTATATTATACGAAGAGAATTATAATGTGTACAAGTTTACGTATAATGTTTATTGTAAATTTAACATTGCTTATGGAGTAAAGCACCATTTATACGTCTTTCAAGGGACTGACGTACAATTTAAATTTTAATCATAACAATTTGATTCCTACAAATTTATTGACACTTAAGCAGACTTTATACGTAAATACTAATTAATAAAGTTTCTTAAGTTAGTAAATGTATATCATACTTCTTTTTAGGACAATATGTAATTTAAAAAAAAAAATCACAAAAAGTGAGAAAAATCATGCTATTAATGCATGACTGGGTGCTAATTTCATATATCATACATTGAGTATTATATTACATTTCTTAAGAACTATGTAAACACATTTTGAATATTAATTATATAAATCGCATATCTTTAATAATAAGCGTACGATTTATGTCCTTGCAGATAGTTATTTAATAACATTAAAAAATCTTTAACGTTCGTCTGATTTGCTGCAGCTTGTCTATGAGTATTAAAAATTCTACTGTGCATTCAATTGATCCTTTGATCAGTATCCTTTGATCTTTCCTGTGTTCCTCCACTTAAGATGCTTTCTCGGAAAATTCCGTGTGAGAAGATAAAGAAGATAAAATCTCAATGTATGCTCGCTTCGCGAGCATTAAGACTATGAATGAAATTCTGTCTGACATAATTTAATTTAGTACGACAGGCCTGCTTATATTTGTATTTTTTAACACCCTTACCAAAAAAAAAAAAAAAAAAAAAAAAAAATCTGAAAAACATTAGTCTAAATAATCAGGAAATATTCAGTCGAGACCCGTTGACTCTGTGATCTGAGTACACAACTACGAAAACGAAGGTTGTGAGTTCGATCCTCACCGATGGGAAGTGAAAAAAAAAAAAAAAAAAAAAAAAAAAAAATGAAAACACTAGTCTAAATATTCATAAAATATTCAGCCAACGCCCGTTGGCTTTGCGGTCAGAATAGACAACTACGAGCCCGAAGGTTGTGAGTTCGATCCTCACCGATGGGAAGTGAAAAAATATATACATAAAAGTTTTTACGGATTTCTTAAAATATTTTAAGAACAGAGTAAGAAATTAAAGGGTGTAATTGGATATTGGCAGGCATTTTCTACGTGGAACACTATAAATTGGTAACTGCCAGATTGAAAGGAATAGTCCTATCGTACTAATACTAGACTAATACTCAGATTCTTTTATTTTCTCTGGACTGTAGATTATAACTTTCCTATGTACAAAAACTGGATATTCTTCATATGAACCAAAATATTATTACGAAATTAAATGAGATTTCTCTCCCTAAATGTCATTCCAAAGCAACATTTCCAAGTGTCATTTTCATCTGTTTTGTTCTTTTAAGAAAAAAAAAAAAAAAAAAAGTATTCAAATTTCTACGAATGATTCCTTTTAAAATGAAGTTCGAAAAACATGAAATACATTTAATAACACACAGTTGAAAAATAAATATTTCACAGTCATCTTATTTCTATGTTCTCAAACTGAATCGGGAAAAATAAATAAAATTTTTATCGAAAATTCAGATTTTAATATATACTTCAATATACAAAATTCTCTGCATATTATTGGATTGTCTTTGCTTTCCCTTCATTTTATGTCAGAAATATAGAATTTTAATTTTCTTCGTCTGAAATTTATTTCTTTCGTTGGATTCATATTCGAGAGTATTATTTTTAATAATTTAAGATTTTCTAGTTGATTTTCATTTATTCTTCTACTGTACATTTATCATGATAAATAAAATTAAAAAAAAAAAAAAAAAAAAAGAGAGAGAGAGAGAGAGAGAGAGAGAGAGAGAGAGAGAGAGAGAGAAAACTTTGAAAAGGTTATTATTTTAGAGTTTAATTTAATTTAAAAAATAAAACAAAATAAAAGCATAAAAGAGAATTATTATTATTGTTATTATTTTTAATTAAATTGTAGCAACTACAAAATGAAAAAAAAAATACCTACATTTATAAAGAAATTAAGGTTGCTATTAAATTTAAACGAAAATTTATTCAAAATTAAACCAGACAACTTTGACTCTCACAATTCTTTAAATATTATCAATCTTGATCAATCATGTCAAACTATCGAATGTGCAAAAATGTTCTTATCATATTCGAGGTTTTGCGCTTTATTTAGAATGATACATATAATGCACAAAATAATAATAATAATAAATAAATAAATAAAAATATACTTAGCCAGCAACTTAACAGCACAGGAATTAAACAAATTATGTTATTTCCACCTTGCGCTGATTTTGATTTCATGACATCATAATTTGAGTTCATGATTACAACGGATTTTTTGCTGACTTTAAAAGAAACCATTTTCACATTTAATATTTTGACATAGTAGAAAACTTCCTGAACTTCAAAATACCAAATTTCATTTTACTGCATTTTTTTCTTTTTTATGTTTTGCTGGCAGACATACACTCATATGAATTACTAAAAACATGATTTTCGTATTCAAGGTTCTGAAACTTCGTAATTATAATAAAAATTAATATTGAAATTTGGACTTCAAACAGATCTTTGTCTACTGTATGAGTATGTGAAAGTAATTATCATTATTATGCAGTTTTCCTGGACTAAAATATAGCATTTCCATCAATTACATTCAATATAAGAATGTTTTCGCTTAACTTTTACATCACTGTTTATTGTCTGTAAATTATAAATACACACCTCATAGCCTACTTAAACTATGCACAGGATGAAAACACATAGCACAACTTGAAATGCAGTTCAATTGCTCAAAAATATAGCCTCTAAAAATTGGAATTCTTTAGTGTGGCCTTGTAAACAAATCATGAATACTTTTCAAAGTATGAAATATGCTGGTGTTTTTTTTTTTTTTTTTTTTTTTTACACTGAGAAAAATAATGTACCGTCTTCATCTAGAATAAATAAGTGATCATTTTTTTAAATCCCTAAACTAGAAATATAGATTTCCGAGCTATGCGCATCAGGCACGCCAATAAACTAAATAGACAAAATAATCGAGAATTTCTAGTTTTCACATTTCTAGATAGTGAAACAATATTCTGTATAAAATTCTGAATATTTTGTATTGCGAGAAATCCTTGCTTGATTTTCAAGAATTGGGTCAAAAACCGAGATTATACTTGCTGAAATCCGCCTCTTGTATTCAGATTTATTTGCAGAGATTTTAAAATAACTTTGCCCTCGATAATATAGTCAAACATTCTAGAATTCTAATAGGGATTTCTAGAACTCGCTTTCAAAGGAGACTAGAATTTATAAGGATGACATGGAACTATTTTTTCTAGAGCCACAATTTAGATTCTAGATGTCAGTTACAGAATATTTTCTCAGTGCAGGGAAAATATGTTTCTTACTTTGTTTGGTGCAGTGCAAATATGTCAAACTATACCAACAATAGAGCCCCTAAATAAAAAAATAAAAAAAGTTGCACTTCGGGAGTGCCGACAGAAGTGAAAACGTGAACAATTACGTGTGTGTTTCTTGAATTGTCAGGAAATATTTTATTGTGTAGGAAATACTTATAAATGAAGTGTTTTTTTATTCATTAATATAAACTACTACTACAAAAATTATATTACAATTTTATTTAATGCGCTAACTGCAATAGAGACAGTGTCCGGAGATGACAGAAGTCGTGTAGAGCCGCACCAGATTGTAAAAACGTGAGAAAAATGGCGGCTTTGGCCTTTCTCACGGTTTTGTGAGGTCTAACTGCAATAGAGGCAGTGTCCGGAGATGAGATAATTCGTGTAGAGCCGCACCAGATTGTAAAAATGTGAGAAAAATGGCGGCTTTGGCCTTTCTCACGGTTTTGTGAGGTCTAACTGCAACGTTTCCGGCTGCAATCTTTAAGAGACAGTGGCCGGAGATGAGAGAAGTCGTGTAAAGCCGCACCAGGTTGTGAAAACGTGAGAAAAATGGCGGATTTGGCCTTTCTCACTGTTTTGTGAGGTCTAACTGCAAAAGAGACAGTGTCCGGAGATGAGAGAAGTCGTGTAGAACCGCACCAGATTGTAAAAACGTGAGAAAAATTGCGACTTTGGCCTTTCTCACGGTTTTGTGAGGTCTAACTGGAACGTTTCCGGCTGCAATCTTTAAGAGACAGTGTCCGGAAATGAGTGAAGTCGTGTAGAGCCGCACCAGATTGTAAAAACGTGAGAGAAATGGCAGCTTTGGCCTTTATAACGGTTTTGTGAGGTCTAAGTGGAACGTTTCCGGCTGCAATCTTTAAGAGACAGTGTCCGGAAATCAGAGAAGTCGTGTAGAGCCGCACCAGATTTTAAAAATGTGATAAAAATGGCGGCTTTGGTCTTTCTCATGGTTCTGTGAAGTCTAACTGCAACGTTTCCGGCTGCAATCTTTAAGACACTGTGTCCGGAGATGAGTGAAGTCGTGTAGAGCCGCACCCGATTGTTAAAACGTGAGAAAAATGGCGGCTTTGGCCTTTCTCACTGTTTTGTGAGGTCTAACTGAAAAAGAGACAGTGTCCGGAGATGAGAGAAGTCGTGTAGAGCCGCACCAGATTGTAAAAACGTGAGAAAAATTGCGACTTTGGCCTTTCTCACGGTTTTGTGAGGTCTAACTGGAACGTTTCCGGCTGCAATCTTTAAGAGACAGTGTCCGGAAATGAGTGAAGTCGTGTAGAGCCGCACCAGATTGTAAAAACGTGAGAGAAATGGCAGCTTTGGCCTTTATAACGGTTTTGTGAGGTCTAAGTGGAACGTTTCCGGCTGCAATCTTTAAGAGACAGTGTCCGGAAATGAGAGAAGTCGTGTAGAGCCGCACCAGATTTTAAAAATGTGATAAAAATGGCGGCTTTGGTCTTTCTCATGGTTCTGTGAAGTCTAACTGCAACGTTTCCGGCTGCAATCTTTAAGACACTGTGTCCGGAGATGAGTGAAGTCGTGTAGAGCCGCACCCGATTGTTAAAACGTGAGAAAAATGGCGGCTTTGGCCTTTCTCACTGTTTTGTGAGGTCTAACTGAAAAAGAGACAGTGTCCGGAGATGAGAGAAGTCGTGTAGAGCCGCACCAGATTGTAAAAACGTGAGAAAAATGGCAGCTTTGGGCTTTCTCACGGTTTTGTGAGGTCTAACTGCAATAGAGACAGTGCTCGGAGATGAGAGAAGTCGTGTAGAGCCGCACCAGATTTTAAAACAATATACAGTATATAATTACTAACACTTCACATTAGCAAGTTAATTGTAATGATACATTATTTGTATCATACAAGGATGGAAAGCGTTTCGATGACCCGAATTCAATGATTTTTGTTCACCCAAAAGTTTTCACTTCAAATAGAAAGCGTCAGCTGACGATGACGGGAGTTCAAAGATTTTTCTTCACCCAAAAGTGCTCAACGCGCCTAAAGAAGTTTTCACTGCAATAATAGGCCGGCGCATCACCGCCATTTTTTTGCCTCCGAAGAGGACAGCATTCCCGCTTGGCGTCCTTATCGCTTCCTTAATGATTTTAAGAAATCTTGATCTGAAGCTAATCCGGTCAAGATAAGAGCAATAAGCAACAATAATATTCCTAAAAACACATTTTTTTCACAGTACATTCTCAGGATGTCATTGTATTCTGAGGATATCCTATGGATGTACGATGTGTTGCTAGGGCGGTTTCTGTTTCTTTTACAAAACGTCGCCAAAACTCAAATACACAGTAATAGAAGGTCTGTGAACACTTTATATTCACTTCTTGAATGATTATAGCGTTTATTGCTAAACAAACTTCCATACCATAGTTTACTTAGCTGAAATTATGAAATATAATAAAATAAGTTACTCTAAAGTAACGTAAGACGATAAAAAAAATGTTTGGGGTTTGTTTATTAGAGAAACGCGCTGGGTACATGTGGCAACCCTAAGGCAACAAAATGCCTGATGCGCCAGCTCGTATATATAGGAGCCTTAACCAACAAGAAATTTCTTCATATACGTCATGTATTTGAATTCTCTTAACTATATCTGTATACGAACATTTTGTCCAATTTCAATAAAAAGATACAAGTGGCATTACAGTTGCAAACTGTATGATAATACTTGCTAACATTTCCAATTTTTAAATCAAGTGTCACAATTTTTTTATAGAAATATTTCTTATTAAATTTCCACGATTAAATAAAGTGAAATTTGCTATAGAAAATTTCCGGAAGGAAGTCTCCCGCCTAATCGGAGACTTGGCAACTAAATTTGCCAACTTAGCAACTTTTGGCTACTGGAAAATTTTATTTTATTATTATTATTTTTTTTTTTTTTTTTTTTTACTTTACCAGTAATAACCATTACAGTTCACTGATTAAATAAAATAATATTTCTATTGATTTTTTCCAGTAGCCAAAAGGTACTAAGTTGACAACTATGTTGGCAACTAAATGTACGATAATTATCGTACGGCTTGCAACGTTGTGGCTGATACTGTAGCATGCACGCAAATACTCACAGATTAACTGCTATAAGCCTGTTTTGCAGATTCAGGTCACCCCAAAAAATGTAATTACAGCAAACACTCAATTTCGAAAATTTGTCTCAAAATCAATACTTTCTCGACAATATATAGATAAAAGAAAGTAAAAATCCGATATCATGGTTTATTTTAAAACAATTATCCTTCACTTAGCGAATATCATAATACTAAACCTTTCAAAATAATAGATTGTGTTTGTTAATACGTGCTGGGAAACTTTTATTCAAAGTTTTCTTCTATACACGTCACTACAAAAAAAAAAAAAAAAAAAAAAAAGTGTATTTAAAAGTACATTTAATAGTTATTTTGGAATTCTATTTTCTCTTCACTTCCATAATCAACTAAATTTGTATTGTGATCACGTTTCAACGATAACTGAAAAACGATTAAGGAGGACAATTTTGTATGCATGATGTTAGAAGCATTTATGAAGTATATATGCAAAGAAATTGACGGTAATTAAAGCACATTTAGAATGTATTAAAGATTTTTATGTCTTAATTCAAATTTTTTCGTATATTAACTTCATAATTTTTTTTTTTAATATTATATAAACTTTGAAAGTTCAATACTAAGGTATTCATATTATGTATTTTTAAGTTATATATATTCGTGCAGATGATAGATTTATCATTTTAGGAAAAAATATATATATGAAATTTTATCAAAGTATTAAACGAAAACACAAGTAGTATAGGTTAGAAAAATTACAATGAATGAAAAAATTAATGTATTGAATAATTTTAAATTCTAATCTTTTGGTTTAAATAATTGAACATTTTGTATCTAAGCTTATATTTTAAACTTAGACTAAGAATACTTTATCAAAATTGGATGTTGCTATGGAAAGTTAAAAACACAATTCAAATTTTATATGCAGACAGCAGGAAAATTTAATTCGCGAATTAATAATTAATCATTGTTTTAAATAGACTATTATGCATTATTTTTACTTTCCAAACATACATATATAAGGAAAGTATTGTAATCATGTCAAAACTCCGAATTTGAGATTTTGATGTTTCTACACGTTTTGAAGTCCTCTGAGTCAGTTTTCTTTATTTTTACGGTAATGTATGTTTGTGTGTGTGAGTGAACACGCTAGCGTCTAAACGCTTTGCTCGAATGAGCTGAAAGTTGGTACGTACGTTGTAAGTCACCACAGCACGAACTCTATTGATTTTGGTGAATCTAGCACTTGTAGTTTTTTTACAGGGACACCAAGAAAAAAATCTTTATCATTATGGCCTATGGGGCCAAAATTTTAAAAATGTGATAGCGTCAAAACGCCTAACTAAACTGAGCAAAAAATTATACACATGGTATACGTCACAGTGCATGAACTGTATAGATTTTGGTGAATTTAGCATACTTACAGTTTTTTATAAGGACACAAAGAAAAATTCTGTATCATTATGGCCTATGGGACCAAATTTTTAAAAGTGCGATAGCGTCTAAACGCCTTATTCAATTGAGCTGAAAATTTATATGAATATTATAAGTCACTTTTGCACTAACTATAAGCATTTTGGTTAATGTAGCGTATATAGGTTTTTATATAGGGACACAAATAAAAATTCTTTATCATTATGATCTATGGGCTCAAAGTTCAGTAGCGTTAAATTAAACATCGTATACTATATGGAGAAAAATACTCAAACACCCTATTATAATTTTCTCTCTTTTGTTTATTTAACAACTCCTCTTATTTTACTTTATCTACAAAACCGTTAATTACTCAATGTTCGAAAGGTCAAGTGGAGTCACTCCAGATTTTTATAATTGTAAATGTTATTTTTATGCGTGATTATTATATGTGTTATTATGTTGCTTTTATATTATTACTTGACATGGAAAAATAAAGGTGGTCGTTTTATCTTATCTTTCGGGAATATATATATATATCAACATCAGTTTAAACGTTTGGATTGAATTGATATAATCTACTACTGAACATGGCTGCCGTTTGTAGTAGTAGAAGCGCTACCATAGGAGCAGTATTAAGTCTACTATAACGTCAGCTAATGGAGTGTTATTTAAAGGCTCTCACAGTTAAATTTTTTACTTCATGTTTTACCGCACATATCAACTCCTGGTAATTTATTCCTACCAGGATAGTGTAGTTAATTTTTTTTCAGATGCTTCCTCGATTAAAGCGAGTAAAATTCTACTTGAAAAAAAAAATAATAATAATAATAAAAATAATTAAATAATTTTATTAAAGCAAAAATCTACTCAACATGGCTGTCGCTTGCAGCAGCGCTACCGCAGCAAACATATTAAGTCTACTAAAACATTAGCTAATGCTCTGTTAGTAAATGGCTTCTGCGGTTACAATTTCGACTTCATGTCTTAATGTACATGTTATTCATTCCCCTTAATCCCGTAATTCATTCTTCTTATGTATACTTTGATTAATGTGGTTATTGTAAGGCGACCAAATTTTTTAAACCCACTTTGAGGACAAACAGTCGCAGCGTTCTCAAATTGAAGAGCCATCCTAGGACAGAGCTAAATTATGCTTTAATTTGAGGACATTTGAGGACAAATTTGTAAATTCGAGGACATTTGTCCTCAAATGATTTTCAAATGGCTGAGGACATAGGTCGAAATTCGAGGACTGTCCTCATCATTCGGGGACGTTTGGTCACCTTAGGTTATTGCTAATGCAGTTTTTAAATTAGTGTAGATTTCTTTCTTTCTTTTTTTAGTTTCCCATCATACTATAGGTATGTGGAACTTAGGTAATCGTGAAAACTTTCGACCTCGGTTTTTTGACTTTTTTACATGTTTTCAGGTGTGAGGAATCCGAAAATGACAAAATTTGTATGGTGTCTGTCTGTAGGGTGTCTGTTAGTGTGTTAGTCCGTTACTGTGCTAGTCTGTGTACACGATATCTCACGAAAAAATGATCGCAGAGAGGTCAGATCAGTTTTAAAATATTACTTTCGACACTGGCAAGAACCCTATTCATTTGCAACATTCGAATTAAAAACCTTCGTAAGTTATTAGAAATTTACAATTTTCTTAACATGGAAGAATAGGACAAAAATTCACTTAAACGTGCATTAAATGGAAACTTTTTACTGTAAAAATGTCAGACCACTTTTAAAATATCAGTTGTGATGCCGGAATGAACATCAGTAACTATAAATATGCTACTTTGAAAATTTCACAAGTTATTGGAAATTTACGAATTTCTTAACATGGCAGAGTATAGGGCAAAATTTCACATAAACGTCAATTTTGAAAGGTATTTTCATCGTAAAGATGCCAGACTACTTTTGAAATATTATTTAGGACACTGGCATGAATATTAATGACTATGAATTTTCCAATATAAAAATTTCGTAAGTTATTGGAAATTTACGAATTTCTTAACATGGCAGAATAGAGCAAAATTTCACATAAACGTCAATCTTCAGGGATATTTTCATCGTAAAGATGTCAAACCACTTACGAAATATTATTTGGAATACTGGCATGAATATCATAGACTATGATTTTTCCAATTTAAAAAATTCGTAAGTTATTTGGAATTTATGATTTACTTAACATGTCAGAATAAGGCAAAATGGAGCATAACTTCCATTTTGAGGATCATAAATACATTAGGCAACTTCAAAATTACATTTATGATACTTGTATGAACATGATTGACTACAAATAATCTAATGGGAAAATTTCGTAATTTATTCGAAATTTAAGATTTTATCAACATGGGGCGATATTTCATATAAATATGCATTTTTGGGAAAATTGCATTGGAAATAGTAGCATGAAAATAAACTACGAAATTGATCCCAATAAAATAAATTAATAGATTAGAATAAGATAAATATATCGAACTGAATGATGGGTAGCCTATTAGGCGAGGATTTCGTTCTGTCACTTTGTCAAGCGTTTGGTCAAATTCATTTCTCTTAACATGAATATAACATGTCCTGTACAAGAAATTTATGAGAACATACATATGATGGGGAACTGAGCAGAGTCCACCTATGCCAACTAGTTTTTTTTTTTTTTTTTTTCGCAGATGCTTTCTCCATTAAAGCGAGTAAAATTACAGTTAGTGAGCAATCTATCAGACGATTGCTTCTATTGATATATTGAGATGAGATTTGGAAGTCTATGTAAGATGTATTTTGAAAAACAAAGAAACTAGGCAATTGGGAAAGGCATTGTTAACCCCTTGGGTACATTTGACGTCTGAGACACGTCATTCACTTTTTTGTTTTTTATTTTTGTTTCGCAATTCTAATTACTTGAAGACATCTTAATACTACATATGTCACCAACATTTTAGAAATAAATAAATTCTTACGTAAAATGTACTGCTTTTACATACTACTCCAAGCAACCAAAAATTATATCCGTTCCACATGCAAATATTTTCTCAAATAAATCCGTACCCAAGGGGTTAAATATAAAATCCTGCATTTCACCAGAAAAAATGGTTCCAATTAGATGCAAGCAATATTTGGGTGCAATACTTCACCATTTTAGTGTTGCCATTCCAGTAATAAGCATCACTAAAATGGCTAAATATTACACCAGAATATTGGTTGCAGCTAAATATACCTATCTAGCACCATTTTTTTGATGAAACGTTGAACTATTATTATTAACAGTGTGATACATTTTTGTTAAATAATTTAATTATTTGTCAGTTTGATTTGATAAAATTGAAAAAGTTTAAAATTATATCTATATTATAACCTTAAAAAGATGTATTTTAATTGTAATATGTAATTTTTTATTAGTTCTGAATTAATATTGAGGAAACTTATACAATTGACGAACGTAAAAAATATAGTATAAATGTAGAATTAAGTTTAAAATCTAATATTTAATTTTTCTTTTATGACTTGCCACTTATTAAATTAGATAAGTATGCGTAATATGCAAGCATATTACTTGTAAATTGTCCCAGAGCATAGTTAATACCTACCTTTTGTCCCCACCACATTTTTTAAGGAGTATTTTTCTTCTTATTTAATTGTGATCACATATTAGAGAAAATTAATCTACGAAAAAAAATAATAAATAAATAAAAAAGTGGTGTAAAAAATAAATAAATAAATAAATAAAAATTGGGTACTAAAAGTATTCTGGAATAAATTAGAAATGTTGGTACAGTGAAACCTCTCAAGTTGGACACCACTATAAGTTGGACACCCCTCTAAGTTGGACGCTTTTTCTCGGAACGGAATGTATCCATTAACATTATGTCTAACCCCTATAAGTTGGACACCTCTCTAAGTTGGACACTTTTTCTTGGAACCGTAGGTATCCAACTTAGAGAGGTTTTACTGTATTATGTAGTTATTAAATTAGATGGGTACGTTAAAATAAAAGTTCATGTAAATTAGATGCATTTTACTAAAGATTTTTTAAACTAAGCTATAATATGCAGTTTCTACCAATGATACTATACTGAGAAAATATATATATATATACTCTCTAAAACAAACAAACAAAAATAAATAAATAAATTAAAATAAAATAAAAATGACGCACCATGAAGGAGTTATCCGAAGGTGACGAAAATTGGTAGATGTGATGTATACAGGTATACAGATACCTCGCATATAGGTGCGCACCTGCATGCGAGGTATAGTCTGAGTAGACGGAATAAAATTCTCAATAAAATTTATAACCTGAAATCAAAATTTCTCCTCTTTAATATTCTGCCAGTTGCGCAGTTAAGATGCGCTGCAGTGTCACATGCTCATTCCATGGCAGCCAAACTTTAAAATTTTGCATTTTCCATAAAAACATGTATGCTTGTCGATTTGTGTTCAATTTACCTTGCTCGTTTTTGGTGCAACGATTTTTTTTTTTTTTTTTTTTTTTTTTTTTTGTTATAGAGTGCAATACCTCCTTCATCTTGAAATAATAAATAGTAATTTTCTGAATTCTTAAACTAGAAATATAGATTTTCGTATTTTTCGTATTAGGTAAATAAAGGACCAGGATAGACGAAATGAAAGATAATTTCTAGTCTTTACTTTTGTAGATGGTGAAACGATACTTTATATTATGAAACTTTAGTTTTCGCTTGGTTTTTAGAATTAATTCTTGAACTAGAATTACTGTTGCTAAAACTCACCTCTTGTGTTTTCATTTAGATTTTTAAAAAAATTTTACCACTGTAATATAGAAAAACGCTCTAGAATTTTAATAGAGGTTTCTAGAACTCTCTAGCGAACGAAATTAGAATTTTGAGGATGACATAGATCTAATTTTACTAGAGCCACAATTTATTTCCTAGATGTCAGTCGCCGAAATTTTTCCGTATAAAAAAATAATTACAAGATAAAAAGAACTTTTATACACCGTGTTTTTAAATTTTCTGTTGAATCATATAAACGCTACTGAAGGCAGCGAGAACCCGAAGAAACCGGATAAAAATATTAAAAAAATTTCTTGCTATCGTGCTTTACACTAGTGTAAAAGTTTCAAATGGCTATCTAGCCGGGAATTTAGTTAAAAGTTGATTGCAAGTTTTGTACTGGTAACGCTGCCGAAGGCAGCAGGGTCCCGAAGCAATTGGTTAAAAATATTTTTGAAATGCATTTTCACCGTATTCTGAACTATTCTAAAAATTTCAAATGTCTAGGCTACTCGGGAAGTTAGTTAAATAAATTTTCTGTTGAATCGTATAAACGCTTCGAATACAATAGGGACCTGAAACAGTTGACTAAAAGTATTAAAAACAATGTATTGTCACCGTGTTCTGAGCTATCCTAAAAGTTTCAAATATCTAGCTAGTCGGGAATTTCGTGAAAAATCGATTGCAAGCTTTGTACTGGTAACGCCGCCGAAGGCAGCAGGAAACCAAAACATTTGGTAAAAATATTTTAAAAATGCATTTTCGCAGTGTTCTGAACCATTCTGAAAGTTTCAAAGGTCTAGCTAGTCGGGAAGTTAGTTAAATAAATTTTCTGTTGAATCATATAAACGCTGCCGAAGGCAGTAGGGACCTGCAATAGTTGACTAAAATTATTAGAAAAACGTATTGTCACCGTTTTGTGAGCTGTCCTGAAAATTTCAAATATCTAGCTAGTCGGGAAGTTAGTGAAAAATCGATTGCAAGCTTTGTACTGATAACGCTGCCGAAGGCAGCAGGAAACTGCAATAGTTGACTAAAATTATTAGAAAAATGTATTGTCACCGTGTTGTGAGCTGCCCTGAAATTTTCAAATATCTTGCTAGTCGGGAAGTTAGTGAGAAATCGATTGCAAGCTTTGTACAGATAACGCTGCCGAAGGCAGCAGGAACCCGAAACAGTTGACTAAAGGTTTTCAAAAAATGTATTTTCACCGTGTTCTGAACTATTCTGAAAGTTTCAAATGTCTCGCTAGTCGGGAAGTTAGTTAAATAAATTTTCTGTCGAATCATATAAGCGCTGCCGAAGGCAGCGGGACCTGCAATAGTTGACTAAAATTATTAGAAAAATGTATTGTCACCGTGTTGTGAGCTGTCCTGAAAATTTCAAATATCTAGCTAGTCGGGAAGTTAGTGAAAAATCGATTGCAAGCTTTGTGCTGATAACGCTGCCGAAGGCAGCAGGAACCCGAAACAGTTGACTAAAGGCATTAAAAAAATGTGTTTTCACCGTGTTCTGAACTATTCTGAAAGTTTCAAATGTCTCGCTAGTCGGGAAGTTAGTTAAATAAATTTTCTGTTGAATCATATAAGCGCTGCCGAAGGCAGCGGGACCTGCAATAGTTGACTAAAATTATTAGAAAAATGTATTGTCACCGTGTTGTGAGCTGTCCTGAAAATTTCAAATATCTAGCTAGTCGGGAAGTTAGTGAAAAATCGATTCCAAGCTTTGTACTGATAACGCTGCCGAAGGCAGCAGGAACCCGAAACAGTTGACTAAAGGTATTAAAAAGATGTATTTTCACCGTGTTCTGAACTATTCTGAAAGTTTCAAATGTCTAGCTAGTCGGGAAGTTAGTTAAATAAATTTTCTGTCGAATCATATAAGCGCTGCCGAAGGCAGCGGGACCTGCAATAGTTGACTAAAATTATTAGAAAAATGTATTGTCACCGTGTTGTGAGCTGTCCTGAAAATTTCAAATATCTAGCTAGTCGGGAAGTTAGTTAAAAATCGATTGCAAGATTTGTCCCTGACAAGCACACAAACACACAAACAAACAAACAAGAATCGAAGTTAATAAAAACATGGTAAAATATCATAGTATATTGTTATATAGCATATTTATGTGTATTGACAGCGGATATAAAATCTGGTTTTCTCACTGAATGTACGTTTCAATTTTTGCCGCAATATTGTGGACACAATTTATCTCAATAGTCGAGGGATACCGATATATATGTAAATGTTTTTATGTTTATTAAAAAGGAAAAATAATCTGAGGTAATTGGTATTTTTAAATTGCTAAATATTCATTTAAATCAAATCTGTTTTCTAATTCGTATGTTATTTTGTTCTATATGAACACGAAGCATTTTCTATAAAATAGTGATAATTTTTTTATAACAAACTTCACGATACTTTTAAGAGGCCACTTAATGTACTTTGCTGGATAGTATACTTTACTGAGGTATACATACTTTAGTAAAGTGTACTACCAGATCTAACGGCTAAGATTCATCATATTCAGAATTTATGTTTTATTCATATTAGAAAAAAAATGGGAGGGGCGAAATTTGTATAAATTATCTGTAAGAAAGAAAATCACAAAACTAACCTGCTTCTTATAAGTAAAAAAAAAAAAAAAAAAAAAAAAAAAAAGTTTGTAAAATTTAAATCAACAGTATGACATGAAAAAAATTAGATGAAAACTTACTATTTTTATTTATATTACGTCTTATTTCAACTATAATTTTTCTTGTAAATTTTATTTTATTTTTTTTTAACTTTTCAATTTTTTATAAATTAAAATTTTAAATATTTGAAAAGCAAAAGCTTTTATCAAAATGCTTTTTAAGGCAATTTAAAGAAATGGTAGCTGTTAAGTAAGTTAAAATATATCTATACATTATGATTTATTACTATTTACATATGCCATATAGTACAGTCTTTCTATACATGACATGTATTCATGATTAATATAAGGTAATGACAGAAAGCTTGAGGCATTAGAATCTTTATGAATAAACATAGATATTAAGAATCTTGTTAAAGTACTCTGAGAACTACGAAATTCTAATCTGTCTTATAACTAATGCAAGAGACAGTTGTTCATTACGTTCTGGTTATACTAAGACTCTCATTTATGTTTAAAATGACTGATCATATGCTATTGGCAGTTCTTTTAAAATGTCTAAACTTCCTTTTCATAACATGAGCGATTACGAAATCGAATAAAATTGTTCAAAATTTTATATCAAACTCCGGTTAAAGTTTTCAATTATGATGTTTTTTCTTCTAAAATAAATAAAAATATAAATGCTTTCAACCCCGGGATTATTTTTTTAGAGATCGATGTAAGAAAATGAAAAATCTGACATGGTTATATTGACATAGAAATGTAATATATATATTTATATATATATATATTCAGAAATTAAAATTTTGTCTTAAATTAACAGTCAGTGTTTAAGCAGTTACATTATACATTTTTCTTAAGTAACTAATGTTTCCTGGCAACAAAAATAATACATTCAATAATATAAATTAAACATATAAACATTGTAATATTTAGGTAATTATATTTTTCTCAGTTTGTCATGTTGTATGAAAACATAATTTAAAACTGTAACAAATGTCATATCACGAGATGAGTAAATAACCAATGAGCATAAATACCTAATATTTATCTAAAATCTTATATTTAATATAAATTATTTACTAAATATTTATCTTTTTTAAACTTATTTTAAACCAACTTCCTTTTCTTTCCAAAATGTCAGTTTTTTTTTCTTTTCATTTTTCCAAAAGGGAAAAAAAAAAAAAAAAAAAACATTAAAAATTCTGTCAAAGACAGAAAGAATTTAGTTTAGTACGGATGGCTATTAATTTCAATCTGTAAAATTTTTATTTTTTAATTTTTATTTATTTTTATCTCATTTTTTGTCCATAAACCGGGCCACGTACTTTTTAAAATGACTGAAATGAATTAAAATGAAGTGTTTCCACCTAAATTTAATGCTTTAGTTAATTTTAAAAAATCTAATTGTCGTGTCGAAAAACTGTTTGCACCCCTGGATAAAAAAAATTGCCCCTTACATTTGGTACCGAATTTGCAACGATAGGACTGATATTTCTAATTTATTTTGGTATTACAAAAACTGGTCTACAAAAAATACAGATTGAAACTAATAGTCCTCCGTCCTAATTTTTTTTTTTTTTTTTTTTTTTTTTTTAGTTTTAGTTTTAGTTTTGAAATGCCTACAGAAGTTATAAAAAATTTGGGGAAATAAAAAAGTAATAAAGTATATTATAAAAAAATAATTTAGGGAATTGAAAGATATTTCTTGCGGCAATGAACTGAGTAAAAATCTCTTATGTGATTTTAAATTCAAGTATTTTTCTAAGAAAATAACTTATTCCACATATGGGACAAAATACAGGACTTGAAATGATACAACTTTGATTTTGAACAGTCCAAAGAAGTGATGTATCACCTTCTGTTAGGCATCATTTTTATCCTTTCTATTTATTTAACTACAAGAATTTTTAAATTAATGTTCAACGAACGTTACAACTTTAAATGTAAAATAAAAAAGTAATAATAGTAATAATTTTAACCTTTTTATCTAACGCATTATGAAACAGAGAAAAAAATGTATACTTGAAACATTTTTTTTTTTTTTTTAGTTACTTGAGAATATTTCTTAAAGATATCTGCAATAAAGATTACGCATATGACCTCATCTTACTAATTAATGAGAATTTTGTGAGGTGGTTTTTTAGTGTATCACTGGTACATAGAGGTCGAAAAAGGTATTAGGATCTTAAAAAGGCGTAAAAACGTATTTCCTTTTTTTATTCCTTACATTTTCTAAGATTGATGGGAGATTCTTGAAGTAATATACGCATTAATTATAAAGACACATGAAGATCGTGAAAAATACTAAGCAGAAACAGCAATAGCACTCAATAAAAATCTTTCTGGAATAAAAATGGCTACAGGTAGCGTCTAGTGCCTTATAGTGAGGTTAAAATAAGATTTATACATTCTGTTCTTATAAATACCTTTAACATTCCGCCCATAAATTCCATTTCATACGCTTTTTAATATAATGGTACTTTAAAGTACCACCGGTAAATAAAGGGTTAAGATTTATTTTTTACTTATGTGTAAAAGATTATTATGCGTGTTTCTCTTGCTGATCTAAATTTAAGTGCATCATGTGCTGCGTACAGTGTTGTCAGATGGTCGATCGACAGTCAATTTCCCCAAACAGGCTTTCAAATATCTCCGAATCAGGGAGTTTTCCAAAACAGTCCCTAAACCAATTTCTACTGAAAAGGTATTTTCCTCAAAAAAAATTTTTTAATATTTAACAGATTTAAGCTCAATTTTTTCCCCCAAATGACGCTTATTTTTGAAAAAAAATCCCCATATACAAAAATAACTTTTATATATACACTAATTATTGGAAATTTTTAAGTCTGTGTAAAGTACTTTAGTGCTAAGGATGTACGCAAGATGTACATTCATCCGCAAGATATCCCGAGGAGGTCCTGCGAAGAAGTTGTACCTTCAAAAGGCCCTACATGTTAAAGAAAACTGTTAAAAGTCCCTACGCGTAGGGACAAATTCCTACAGTTGGCAAACCTGTAAACTTAATAGGTAGACTAAAATAAGTCAAGAAAAGTTGAAAAATTTCCCATATTTCTCCCCAAAAACTTCAAAACTCCCCTCGAAATTCCTCACAAACATTCGGTCCCCAAAATTGTCCCCAGAAGCCCAAACAATCCCCAAAATGGGGACAAAATCCCCAATCTGGCAACAATGGCTGATTATAAAATTTACAGATGTTATCCTCAACGATAACAAGATTTAAGGAATGCATTCTTTTGTACTGAATGTAATTGATAAGAGTGGTTTTCCAAATTATATCATGCCCATCGAAATTGCTTAGGAATGATAATTATTTTCTGTTATTCATACCGCAAACATTTTATTGTATTGAAATCCAATTTTTAAGCGTTTAGTTTCTGATATATTTATGCCTTTTTAGATCTCTTGAATACGGATATCAAATTTTTAACGATTAGTCTGAATCTGAAATCATTATAACTACGAACAAATAAATGAAGGAAAGTAAAATTTGATATTCTGAAGATCATAATTCCCCTTGAAATGTTTAACTAAGATCCGTACGTTTGTAAGAATAGTATAAATGAAAGTTCTGTGAATAATTTGAAATATATATTTTATTTTAATAACATTTTAAAAATAACTTATACATGAATGTTTTAATGACATTCTAAAAATAACTTTATGTATGAATGTTTTGATAACATTCTAAAAATAACTTTATGTATGAATGTTTTAATAAAATTCCAATTCCCTTCTAATAAAAGTTGTTTTGAACCTTTAATGTTTTATGAATGTTGATACAATAAGGGGGAAGAAAGGTGAAGAGAAATATTGCTCCTGTCACGCTTGTCAGGAAGGAAACATTAAAATGCTGTCGCCTTAAAAAATATTGAAAAAAATATATGTGATTCTACTCTTCATAAAACACCAGAAAGTGAAAAATTATCGGCTAAAATGAATTACAGCGACCGCAAAAAATTATGAAAATTAAGCATTTTTGGCGATTTAGCGCCGTTAGACGATAAGTTCGCTAGCACCGAGATTGCCGTGTACGAATAGAACCGTGTTTTGCTTCTCCGCCGAGTACTCAAAATCAATCGCCTAACAGTGTGAAATCGCCAAATATGCTTAATTTTGATAATTTTTTGTGGTCGCTGTAATTCATTTCAGCCGATAATTTTTTCACTTTCTGACGTTCTATGAAGAGTAGAATCGCATATATATTTTTTTTTTCAATATATGTTTTTAAAACGACCCCTTTTGAATATTTCCTTGTGAGGTATATACCACATGATAGCGTTTCTATAGTCAGCAGGGTAAAAGTAAGTGGTATGAGAGTTGCACCAGATTTCTTTAAATAAATATTAAAATAATAAATAATAAAAAATAATAAAAAAGAAATAATTTCTTTAAAAAAAATATTGTATAAAATTTGGGATGTTGTAACTTTACTTTCAATCATATTAATAACTGAATATATGAAAAAAATCATTAATAAATTTATACTGAGCTAAAAATGTGCAGACCAAGAAACGAAACTGGAATTTTTAGCTCATCGCATCCTTGATCTAAATCAAAATTTAGATAGTTTAGACGTTTAGAACATCAACACGTAAAGTCAAATGCCCATTGTTCGATTTCTAGCCTAGACATATTTTAGGTCATAGAATGAAACTGAAAAGTATAACAGAATACTTCCATACTCTCCAGTTTTAAAAAAATAAGAGCCCATATTTCTCCTGAGATAATATGAAATTCAAACAAGTCAAGTGGGAATAAATGGCAATGAAAATATTATGACTATATATTTGATACAGGATATTTGTAACTGAAAAATATTATAAAAACCATAATAATAAAACTAAATCTTTAAATAACATTAAAAATTAACCTAATTGTTTGACACAGCAATCGTTCGGATGGAGATTAAAGGTACATACACAAATTGCATGAACTGTAATGCAAACAACATTCAGGATTTCCTTAATGGTCAAATCCATCTTCTGACAGCCTACAAATTACTTTCGATTTTTGTGCATTTATTTGCAACATAATTTGTAATTAAGGATCTAGATCATTATGCTAAACTACTTTAGCATAACTACTACATTAAATATTACTACATGATAATTTAGTTTTAATGTTTAATAAAGGCTTATACTGTAAAGGTTTAATATGTTTAAACATTTTTTTTTTAATTATAAAAAATTACTTTATGATATTGTATAATATATATGCACATGTGCATGTATAAAGTATTATATATAAATTATTAAAGGAAAAAGAATTGTACTCGCACATAAAAACATAAAATTAAGGTTTTCCTTTTTTTTGTGTGTGTGTTTGTGTGTGTGTGCATTTGTCTTTTTCAAAGTTTGCGTGGGGACATGCATGTATTCCGACAGCATATCTCTATTTAAATATGTATGTGAATATGCACTTAAATAATAACGGGAGGCTTGGCGTTGGAATATTAAAACCCGAATAAACTACTACATCAGAAACGCCAAAGAAAAATATTTGAGATTCATACAGCTGTTTCGGTAGCCTTAAGCGTACCGTCTTCAGTGCAAAAAGAAAAGAAAACTTAAATAGGCGTGTCTAAAAAGTGTCTCTAACAGATCAATAGATGTAGGTTGTGGGTGGAAATTGGGAAGTGATTGACCAATAGCGGGCTTTTCACTTTTTACTTTCTCTTACCGCTATACATCGCAGAGAAAGTATTGCTTTCGGGTCAAATTTCAAAATTGAGTTTTTGTTTTATTTACGTGTTTTAAAGTCCCACGAATTAAAAATAAAATGTTTTAGCGGTTGATCTGCCCCCCCCCCCTCTCTCTCTCTGTATGTATGTGTGTATTTTCTCGGCATATCTACTCGGAATTCTAAATTTCTATCATATAAGGATACAACACTAAACTATTTGTTGAAATCAAGCAAATGGTTCGTGTACAGGGACATCCGAGAGAATTAAAATACATTAGGTCTTTCGATGGGACTTTTGATAGGCACAGTGTAATATCTCTAAGCTGCATAAAACAAAATTAAATTAATATATATTTTTTTATGTACATAAAGCATGTTTAGTGTAGAATATGACTTATAAATCGCTCACCATTCCTTTACAGGGCTGCCCAAAAGAACTAGAATATAGTAAGACTATACACGAAAATTGTTGAAAGTATATTTCAGGTTGTACTGTCTGCTGTTTATCGTGAACTTTATCGAATTACATAATGTGATGTGTGTATAATTTATAGAATACATACAGAATTACAAATAACTTGCGATTAAAAAAAAATATACAAGGCAATTGGTAGCTGAACTTTGTGTATTTTTGGTGCTGATTTCAAAAAATATAATGAAAAATTTCCATCACGTCACGTTTACTTGAAAAATTCAATTTTATTTTGATTTTTAACACATACATAATATTTGCTCCTCTTGGTCACTTATTTATTTCATGTAAGTTTTTTGATAAAAACAAATAAATTAGTATATTGGTGATTTTCTTCTAGAAACTGTACCATAATTTCATGTAAAAAAGCTTAAACTCAAAGAAACTCTTTGTTTTTCTCTCGACCAGAAGCGTCTCACGAGCTCTGGCAACAGTGGTTTTCATCCATTTAAACCTTTAAAAAATAAATAGATTCCTGAAAGATCAATTTGCCTCGCCAAGAATGGATAAGAACTACTGTTGCCAGATAGTACATTCAAAGTTGTTCTAAAGAATTCTTTTTTAAATAGGATTTTAGCAAAAATATCGATATCGATCTTACAATAGATCCTGACGTGATGGGAATAAGTGGAGGTCATTTTGAAATTGGCATACCAAATAATCTAAAAATCTGTGAAAACCTTTCTTTCGCAGGCCTGTGTAATCAATCGACAGCATATTTTATTGAATACCAGCAGGCTTTTCCCGCTTTGCTGGTCACTAAATTTAAAGGAAACTCTTTTCTATATAACTTTATAAAAATAAAATAAAATGAAATACTGAAATTGTTAAAAAGCTCGCTTCAGGTCCCTGCTGCCTTCGGCAGTGATTTGGTCATCCACTAAAACTCGGGCGCCTCCTATTACCTGCGACAATGCCGTACCAGTAGGCTTCCATTTAGGTTCTTATTAGATAGTATCGAAAAATTTAAGTATCTCTTTTATATTTGAATCCCAGTTACATATGATCAGCACTATACGTGGTGCACATAATATTTGCTTTTACGTTATTTCATATGTCATACTTGCCAACCATCTCATTATAAACCGTACAATTTTTCAATTTTGCAGTAAAATTCGGATCCTGGTCTCTGCTTGATTGGAGACACCGACACATTAAAATTAAATTAATTCAGTCGTAGCTTTGGAATAAAAACACATCGTACTTAAAGACGAAAACATTTAATAAGACATTACTAAATAAAAAAAAAACGCACAAAACATAGATAAACATTTAAAACATAAATAAATAAAAATCTTCTCGAATGACTAGAAACATGCCATTTTCTCGTTCCATCCAACTCTGTTCTCTTTCCTTGCTGTTGCCACTCATCTCCTGTCTAAATACCACTTCTAGACGTCATGGAACTTTACTCGTCCCTCCTTTTTGAGCTCATACGTCACAGGAGTGACTATGATGCTACCAAACTTAGAAAACTGTTTCATGATATAGAGAGTTTCTACATAAATGTTCACATTCATGATAATGCTGAATAGTTTTTTGATATAATACTAAGAGTTTCTAAGAAAATGTTCATAAAATAAATGTTCATATATGTAAATCCTAAAAGTTTATATCAAGAGTTTATAAACAAAAAAAATGCATATATCATAAAATCTTTAGGAAGAGCTTCTGCATATGCCCAAAGAAAAAAAAAATTAAATGCATAGTATATTCAGCAATAAACAACAACAGCAATACACACAAATAATTGATCTAACATTAAATATCTTACAAACAACCCTTATAATATGCACATGAATTATATAGTATATCACGAGATAAATTAAATTTGAATAATTAGATATAACTGAAATACTATTAAAATATTTTAAGGAAGTCTAGATAAAGAATCGGCATTGCCATGATTTTTCCCCTTCCTATATGTAATTTTTAGATTATATCTTTGCAAAGCTAAAGCCCAACGTGCTAACTTTGCACCGTGTGGCATTGTTTGGGTCAGAAAAGTCAGAGGATTGTGATCGGAAATTACTTCGACTTCTGCACCGAAGAGCCAAGTATCAAACTTTCGTAGAGCAGTCAGCACACTGTAAGCCTCTCGTTCGATCGTTGACCATCTGACTTGGCACGGAGAAAGTTTTTTACTAAAGAAAGCAATCGGATGTTCTTTGCCAGAATCGTCCGACTGAGATAAACATGCTCCTATAGCTTTGCTCGAAGCATCAGTGTACAATTTGAATGGCTTTGCTATATTAGGCGTATATAGATATGGCATATTCATTAAATGGTGTTTCAATTTTTGAAAGGCTGTTTCTTGGGCATCAGACCAGGGAATTTCATTAGGTACGCTTTTCTTTGTTAATTCAGTCAAGGGAAGAATTTCTAAAGCAAAATTTGGAATGTATTCCTGGTAATAATTAGCCAAACCAATTACACTACGAAGTTCTTTTTTGGTGATAGGCCTGCAAATTTTTCTTATAGCTTCGGTTTTTTCGGGATCGGGTGTATGTCTTCCTGATCCAATAATATGGCCTAAAAATTTTACTTCATTCTTTCCGAAATCGCATTTCTTTAAATTAACTGTAAGACCAACTTCTTGGAATGTTTTGAGAACTGCTTTCAAGTGTGTTACATGTTCACTCCAAGTGGTAGAAAATACTGCAACATCATCGATATAGGAACGACAATAATCTTTATGACACTCTAAAACTTTGTCTATAGATTTTTGAAATGTACTACCAGCGTTCTTCATACCAAATGGCATGACATTCCATTGGAAATGCCCTGAGTGGGTAGTAAAAGCAGTATAATGTTTGCTGTCTTCTTTCATAGGTATTTGCCAGTACCCTTTCGTGAGATCTAGAACAGAAATAAACTGCGAATTACCAATCAAGTAAATAAGATCATTGGCAATCTTCATGGGGTATGCATCTGGGATGGTATAGCTGTTCAATAAACGAAAATCAACACATAACCTAACAGTTCCATCCTTTTTGGCAACGCAAACGACAGGATGAGCCCATTCGCTGTTACTATGTTCTATTAGTCCAAGTGTAAGTAATTCTTGAATCTGTCGATCCACTTCCTTTTGCATAACTATCGGTATTCTATATGGACGTAGTCTTTTAGGACAGCAATCTCTAGTAACGCGGACACTGTGTCCTTCTACTTTAGCGATTCCGGGTTTAGTGCTGAAAACAGTATTATATTTGCATATCACATTTTTCAAACCATTTTTCTTTTCAAAATTTAAATCTAAACTATCAATATGGTCCGCTATTTCTTTAGGGGTTAAGCATCCATTTCCGAATGGTGCATAATGAATATCACCAAAATCTTTATCTTCATCAAATATTAGGCCAACATGGTCAATTCGAGCAACGTATGGTCTGAGTTTATTAAAATGCAGTTCTCTTCTGGACCCATTCTCTAATTCAACTAAGGCTGAATGTGGTCTAGTGATTTCAACAACAGTAGCTGGGCCAATCCAAGTTTTAAGTAATTTATGCGAAGATGAAGGAACTAGTATTAGTACTTTATCACCAACATTAAACTGTTTATCTCTTGCTCTCAAATTATACCGCGAAGTATATCTTTCTTGAGAATCCTGAGCATATTCTGATGCAATTTCATGTGCTTTTCTTAGTTTCTCAACTAGTTCCGATATATATTTTTCAACTGATGCGGAAGCTGAAGTGGGAATTTTCCTCTCACCAGTCCATACGTCTTTCAATAGTGACAATGGTCCAGGAGGCAAACGCCCATAAACTAACTGAAACGGAGAAACACCTGTCGCACTATGAGGAACTTCTCTGTAAGCAAAAAGTAGATATGGAAGATGCAAATCCCAGTTAGATCCATATTCCTGTATATTTTTATTTAACATATCTTTCAATGTTCGATTCCAACGTTCCACTGCACCCATACTTTCTGGATGACCTGGCGTCGCAAACCTCGGAGAAACTCCAAGAAGTTCCACAAATGCTTCACTTAATTTAGCAGTAAAATTAGTACCTTGGTCTGTACATATTACTTTGGGGAATCCTGTCTGTGTAAACATTCTCATCAGATTATTGCAAGTTGTTTTAGCATTGATGTTAGTCACGGGAATAGCTTCAGCCCATCTAGTACATAAGTCAACTGCACAAATCACATATTTATGTCCTCTTCGAGACGGGGGTTCAAAAGGTCCAATACAGTCCAAACTCCAGACTTCAAATGGAATTTCTGGCCTAACGATGGGTTGTATCGGTATACGATCCCTATAGGAAACTATTCTGCGTAATTGGCAGGTTTTGCAACTTTCACAAAATTTTTTAACGTCTTCTTTGAGACTTGGCCAATAAAATGAATATTTTATTCTCTGCTTTGTTTTCTGTTCGCCTAGATGACCAGCCAGTGGTATTTCGCGTGCCATCCTAAGA
Organism: Salticus scenicus; assembly: GCA_963930645.1. Lineage (NCBI taxonomy): Eukaryota > Metazoa > Arthropoda > Arachnida > Araneae > Salticidae > Salticus > Salticus scenicus. The sequence continues at coordinate 325,257,048 of OZ005652.1, forward strand.
ACTTCTTTTCTTTTGCATGTGGGCAGAACAACTTGATCAACATTTTCTCCACATAAGCATTCTGAATGGACAAGAACTCCATTACTAATTTTAAATGAATTCTTCCCATTTTTAGCATAAAACCAGGATTTCTTTAAATCTTCATCATCTAATTGTAATTTTATAAAATCTTCTTTATTTCCATTGCTTTCATCATCGGTAATCTCAGTATTAAGTTGAAGGGACGTTGAGATGTTTTTCTTTTCACCATGTTCTTCCTGATTTTCTTTTTCAATGCTCTCATTTAATTTTGCAAGTACATGATTCATACATCCATTTAATTCTACATTCTCCATTAAAACTTCATAGGCAGTTGAACAAATTAGCATATCATTCACAAGTTTCTTCGACACTGCACAAGTTACAGGTACATTGCCGTGTTTCCCATCATCTATCTTTAGGTCAAAAATCTTTAGAGCAGCTACTTCTTTTTCACCGAAAGCCGAAATAATTTGGATTGTTCCTTCCCCTTCTCCAAAGTCGGTATCGACCAAATCTGCACGTAAGACTGAAATTTGTGCTCCAGTATCCACTATTGCCTTCAAAACTTTTTCTCCACATTTGATATTAACGTATTTCAAATCATCAATTCCATCTTTAATCGGCATAGAGGTTGACACAGGAATTGACATCTTAGCAGTTACAACTTCGTTCGTTGTCTTTGGCTTACCGTCCTTAGCTTCAACCACATTACTTACGGCATTACGAGTTGATGTTTTCTTGGAATTCTTGGGACAAACTCTAGATAAATGCCCCACAGATCCACACGTAAAACAAGTAGGTTTAAAACTTGTATTTTGATCAGTTCTTGGAGGAAATGATGTCCTAAATTTCCGAGATGGCTGTTCGTCTTTTTGTTTGTTGCTAAAGTCTTTAAAATCAGGTTTGTAATTACTAGTTGTTCTATGTTTCATATCACCCAAACCGGATCCCTTAGCATTCAATCGTACACTTTCGTACTCATCCAACTTATCAGCTAAAACACCCGGAACAAGTAACTTAGCCCAGTCATCGACGAAATGTTCTCGGATATCACCTGGAACGCGTCTTTTTAACTGATCCGTAATCATAAGATTCTTCAATCCTTCAAAATCATTTACTGCAACTCCTTCAAGCCATTCCTCGAAGTAGCTTGTTATTTCGAAAACAAAGTCTCGCCAAGATCGAGTAGGGTTTCGCTGATGTTTCACAAATTGTAGTCTGAAATGTTCAGGGCCTAATTTAAATCGTTTTAATAATAAGCCCTTGATATAATCATAATCGTCAAATTTTTCTTCTGATTCACGAGCTATTAATTGAGTGATTTCTTTTGGCATAAGAGCTAAAAGAGCTGATACCCAGTTACATTTATCTAGATTAATTCTCTTGGCTTGACGCTCAAACAAAGTCAAGAACAGCACTATATCTCCATCTCTCATTTCGAATTTTGGAACGATTTTTGTTAAATCTTGCGTACTACTCTTAGCTTCAGAAATCGGTGCTACTTTAAACTTTTCAGCTTCCAAACGGATTTTTTCTAACTCAAATTCATATTCGAGTTTTTGTTTTTCTTGCTGTTCACGTAATTTTTCAATCTCTAGCTCTTGGAATTGCTTTTCAGCATCTTGTTTCTCACGGAGCTTCCTATCTTCGATAATAACCTCGAGCTGATTCTTAGTAAATTCTTCGTCATATTCTTTATCTTTGGTAATTAATTTGCGTAAATCGCTTACAGTCATTTCATTCGTGACCTGAAGATTCAACTCCACAGCCAACAATTTCAAATCCTCTTTCTTTGCGCGACCCAAATATGCCATCTTAAACACCTAAAATTTTCTGAACGAGAAACTTAGCAAAATTCCTCAAGGTGGTGCTGATTAAAACACTTTGTTAAATATTAATGGAAATAAAATTATATACCATATGCAAAACCCATAATTTATACCTAAAGCAATTGATATCTATATAAATTTCTTTACTTAGCTTATGAATCAAATTGACTTTAAAAATACATGAATGATATTTTCACACATTAGAAATAATTTAAAATACACTGTCGTGCATATTTACATTTCCTTACGCAATGAAATATAAAATAAAATTCTTTTCTTATTTATCCAATTTATTTTTTTATTGAAACCAACACATTTATTTCATATGAAATGAATAAACAAACATTTCTATCATAAGCTTACTTCAACGTTTGTCAATAAAATAAACAATTAAAAAAAAAAATGTAATCTTTAACACTTTTTATATAATTACCATATGTGTCATAAGCATAAACACAGAAAAGAAAAAAAAAATTACTCTTTCTATAAAATAAGGAAATGGAACAAAAAATAAAAATAATAATAACGCAGACGATTTTCGTCACCATTAGCTATTTCGTTCGAAACAAACTAATTTATTATGGCTCGTTATTAAATGAAATAAACAAAACACTATTTGTGTAATTTCAGCACTTAATAACTAAAATGAATCAACTCTCATAATATATTTCATATTAGGTACATTCATTAAAATATAAATATTCTAAAGAAAAATAGATTTTCCAATTTCAGGAACAAAATACGATATTTACTCTTATTTATTTCATCACACAAAATACTTTTAACTCTTATTTCGGAGAGCAAACAAATAAAATATATAGATATGTATATATATCAAACTGAGGGGGAAAATATCAAGATCTACTGTTGTAGATATTTAACAGTTAAACAACTCTATATTTTTTGAAGTAAATAAAAAAAAATCACATTGTATTAAAATTAATATTCACTGGCGTGAAATATTAAACCTTTATTCACTGTCGTAAATAAATGTAATTAATACATATGCGCTGTATTAAAATTAACAATCACTGGTGTGACATTGTATGCTGTTATTTACCATCGAAAAAAAAATATATAATGCACTTAATACATTCACACTGTATTAAAATTGACATTCACTGGCGTGAACTTTGTTCGAATATATTTGAGAACAAAAACTTAGAACTGGCGTTCTATTATCATTTTATGTTATTAAAAAAAAAAAAAAAAAAAAAAAACATTTTTTAAAATGTACACTTAAAATATTTGGGCACATACACGAAAGCTCTTACCTTCCCCAATTTTTAGGTATCCTTTTCTATCCTAGTGAAAGGCTGCGCCAGTAAAATTCGGATCCTGGTCTCTGCTTGATTGGAGACACCGACACATTAAAATTAAATTAATTCAGTCGTAGCTTTGGAATAAAAACACATCGTACTTAAAGACGAAAACATTTAATAAGACATTACTAAATAAAAAAAAACGCACAAAACATAGATAAACATTTAAAACATAAATAAATAAAAATCTTCTCGAATGACTAGAAACATGCCATTTTCTCGTTCCATCCAACTCTGTTCTCTTTCCTTGCTGTTGCCACTCATCTCCTGTCTAAATACCACTTCTAGACGTCATGGAACCATAGATATAGTAATATACATAGATCTATCATCCCCATGTTAACGTGCAAAGATTTTTGATGCCGAAAAAGTTTTTGGCATCAGCCATGATGAGAGAGTATAAAACTCGAAAACAACAATGGAATAGAATGTTGATATCATAGATATAGTAATAAGACATGGTTGATATATATTGAAAATGCAGAAGTACTGCGCGGCTTTTAATTGTAGAAATAAATTTATGAAAGGAAGTGGAATAAGTTTTCATAAGAAAGTTAAATTTAACTAATTTATGAAAAATATGATTCTTTATAATCAGTTGCTTTGTTATTATTATGGTTTAAATACTGTTTTGATTTTTAATGGAATACTTTTTTTTTAATTTTAATATTTTTTAAGTTTTTATATTAGTAAGTAATATCGAATTTTCAAAATTCTTTTAAATGTAGTTAGCAGTGGCAGAGGTAAAACCCGTTTGTTTTAATATATTATAACTAGTATTACCACAAAATAATTAAAAACCACGTGCGAAATAACTATTTAAAAGAGTAGAATCCGCTGTAAAATGCACGTTAAAAATATTTAAAAGAATTTTAAAAGGTTAAAAAACCGTTAGACAACATGTTTCGTGCTTATTTACTAGCACATCATCAGGTCTCGTCAGTTAATGAAAGCCATCGAGCTTTATCTTGTTGTTCTAAGAAAGGCTGCCATAGGGTTGCTAAGTCTTTACTCTGATTCTCGTTGATGCATTTATCGCCAAATTTCCAAATCATGATCTTTTCGTATATGTCTAATGTGTATTCGGTGTGGGGGGTTGCTAGAATTTTACTTTCCTCCCACTTTGGCTGGGCTTCTTTATTGTCGAGTAAAAGTTGCTTTAATGCCGTGTTTCCGTACAATGATTTAATGGAATGTTTATGTTCTTTAATCCTTTTACTCAAATTGCGTTTTGTTTTGCCAATATAATAAGATGTTATATTATTGATTGAGATGGGGATTGCATATACGCCGCCAACTTTTGTTTTTTTGTCACGATCGGATATTATCAGATTTTTTAATGTTGAGGTTTTAAATGCAATATTATATCCAATATTTTTAAATTGTCGTATTACAGGATGGAAACCTTTATTATATGAGATTGCGCCAATAAATCTACTAGTTTCGTTTCCAGTTTTTAGATTCATATTGTTAAGCCGGTTTATTACTTTGCGTTTCAACTTATTAAATATTGTGATATTGTAACCTTGATTAAGCATAGTCTTTTTAATTAAGTTTAATTCTTTATCTGAGGAGGATTTATAGGTGCAATGTGTGAAGGCTCTATTAATTAATGGTGTAATGGCGTTGAAGAGTAGTTGTTTAGATGTGTAAGAGTTAACAGGTGCTATGGTGAGGGGGGATGTTGGTTTGTGATAAACTTCAGTCCAGATAGTACTATTATCATGATTTCTATGTATCAATACATCGAGGAACGGTATGGCTCTATCTTTTTCTTTCTCGATTGTGAGATTTACAGAATTAAAAATGTTGTTCATATTGTTTACTAGGGTTAGAAGGCTATTATGTGTATAATCCCAAATTATGTAGATGTCGTCTACATATCTCTTATAGAAGGAGGGTTTAAGTATGCTATTTGTTAAAACTGTATTCTCAATATGTTGCATGGTTATTTCACCAAGAGTAGGTGCTAAACATGATCCCATTGGTGTACCTGTGGTTTGTTGATAAATAGTGTTATTAACTCTAAAGTGATTGGTTTTAAATATCAGGTTTAAACTGGCTTCTATGAATTTAACATGCTTACTTAAGTTATTGTGATTATTGCACTTGTCAATAATTATATCTTTAACTGCATTAAGTGGAACTGATGGGTAAAGAGACTTTACATCTAAGCTGTAGAATTTAGCAGTAGGTTGTAGTTTAATTTTATGAATATCTTCTAAAAAATTCAAACTTGAAACGGTTACGTATGGCGAGTCGTTTATAAGCGGTTTAAGTAAACTATTAATAAATTTTTCGAGAAAGTAGACTGGTGATATTCTTCTGTTTACGATTGGTCGGAGAGGCATTGAAATTTTATGTGTTTTGATTTTAACGAACATAGGTGGTACGGATGTATAAAGAGGGAATTGGTAGAAATCTTTCTTGTATTCGGGAAAGTCTTTTGCCAGTTTAGTCATAGAGTTTTTTATTGTAACAGTTGGATCTTTGTTCACTGTTATTGCGTTGAGTTCAACTAGGACATCATTAAGTTTGGCTTGAAAATCTTCATTAGTTATGAGTACAAAATTAGATGCTTTATCTGCTAAAAGTATTCTAAGTTCTTTATTATTATGCAAATTCTTGAGTATCTTCTTTTGCTGTATTAGAGAATGTTTATTGATTTCTTCCTTCCGCTGTATTTGTATGCATTTCCAAATTATAAAGCCACGTAGAGATGGTTGAAGTGAGGGGGGGATTTTATTAAGGCAGTTTTCAAACTCAGCAATGGTGTTCTCAAAGTTCAATCCAATATCGGGGCAAAACTTAGGTCCTTGATTTAGTAAGACTACTTCTTTAGGTGTAGGCTGGTAACTGGTTAAGTTGATGAATTTGTTGGTTTCATTTTTATCGTTTGGTAATTTACCGGCCTCAGCCAGAAGGTTATCGAGCTTCTTCTTATGTCTTAGTCTAGTCTTGCATCCATCTTCTATTTGTTTCAGTTCAATTGTACGCAAAATAGAATCGAATTGTAACGGCATAAGGATATTGCTAAGTTCCAAATGTAAGTAATAAAGATTAAGTTCTGTATTAGCCAGTTCATATCTAGTTCGCCGAATATATTGTCGTAGGATTTTTTTCTCAGCTTTTTTTTCCTCTCCGACCAATCGTAAACAGAAGAATATCACCAGTCTACTTTCTCGAAAAATTTATTAATAGTTTACTTAAACCGCTTATAAACGACTCGCCATACGTAACCGTTTCAAGTTTGAATTTTTTAGAAGATATTCATAAAATTAAACTACAACCTACTGCTAAATTCTACAGCTTAGATGTAAAGTCTCTTTACCCATCAGTTCCACTTAATGCAGTTAAAGATATAATTATTGACAAGTGCAATAATCACAATAACTTAAGTAAGCATGTTAAATTCATAGAAGCCAGTTTAAACCTGATATTTAAAACCAATCACTTTAGAGTTAATAACACTATTTATCAACAAACCACAGGTACACCAATGTGATCATGTTTAGCACCTACTCTTGGTGAAATAACCATGCAACATATTGAGAATACAGTTTTAACAAATAGCATACTTAAACCCTCCTTCTATAAGAGATATGTAGACGACATCTACATAATTTGGGATTATACACATAATAGCCTTCTAACCCTAGTAAACAATATGAACAACATTTTTAATTCTGTAAATCTCACAATCGAGAAAGAAAAAGATAGAGCCATACCGTTCCTCGATGTATTGATACATAGAAATAATGATAATAGTACTATCTGGACTGAAGTTTATCACAAACCAACATCCCCCCTCACCATAGCACCTGTTAACTCTTACACATCTAAACAACTACTCTTCAACGCCATTACACCATTAATTAATAGAGCCTTCACACATTGCACCTATAAATCCTCCTCAGATAAAGAATTAAACTTAATTAAAAAGACTATGCTTAATCAAGGTTACAATATCACAATATTTAATAAGTTGAAACGCAAAGTAATAAACCGGCTTAACAATATGAATCTAAAAACTGGAAACGAAACTAGTAGATTTATTGGCGCAATCTCATATAATAAAGGTTTCCATCCTGTAATACGACAATTTAAAAATATTGGATATAATATTGCATTTAAAACCTCAACATTAAAAAATCTGATAATATCCGATCGTGACAAAAAAACAAAAGTTGGCGGCGTATATGCAATCCCCATCTCAATCAATAATATAACATCTTATTATATTGGCAAAACAAAACGCAATTTGAGTAAAAGGATTAAAGAACATAAACATTCCATTAAATCATTGTACGGAAACACGGCATTAAAGCAACTTTTACTCGACAATAAAGAAGCCCAGCCAAAGTGGGAGGAAAGTAAAATTCTAGCAACCCCCCACACCGAATACACATTAGACATATACGAAAAGATCATGATTTGGAAATTTGGCGATAAATGCATCAACGAGAATCAGAGTAAAGACTTAGCAACCCTATGGCAGCCTTTCTTAGAACAACAAGATAAAGCTCGATGGCTTTCATTAACTGACGAGACCTGATGATGTGCTAGTAAATAAGCACGAAACATGTTGTCTAACGGTTTTTTAACCTTTTAAAATTCTTTTAAATATTTTTAACGTGCATTTTACAGCGGATTCTACTCTTTTAAATAGTATTACCACAAGACTTTCTTCTCTATTTAATCCTATACAAATTTATTCAATACAAATTATTTATTAAGTTATAATTTATTAAAGATATTTTCCATGATGAATGCAGACGATTTTTTTCTTAAAGTAGTATAATAATAAATGCTGATAAAAATCATTTTTGTGCAAACTTGAAAAGATATACAGTCGAATCTTGTTAACGTGAATCTCAAGGGGGATCAAAAATCTGTTCATCTTATCAGTAGTTCATGCTATCAGTAACTGATCATCATATAACTAAAGAAATCTTCATTTTGACGGGGATTGTGGTAACAGTTCATGTTAAAAGTAATTCACGTTAACGAGGTAAAAGAAATCGGTTGCTTCGTTTTAAATTAATACAGATGTATGGTTCAACCATTCGTTTTAGAAATATTGACGAGTTCTTTCTAAAATATGCACATTGAAAATTTACACAGGCCCCGGGGGAAGAGCACTTCCTTTCCAGGAGGAAAGCAATGCTCCTACATGCACACATTTTTTTTTTCAAGTTTATTACTACTATTATCAATAATTCATATAAATTTTACATTCATGCGTTAAAAATAACTCACATTATATACATTTATATGAAATTTTGTCCTATACTGTCATGTTAAATACTTAGAAAAGGAAAAAAAAATAGGATGGCAGCGCCACCTGTTGAGCGATTGATTCCCAAATCTAATCAGCACCAGTTTAGGTCAAGGTCCAACAAGTTTGGTCGAATTTCGTTCATATTAGGGGCTATAATTCGAAATTGCATCTTTAGTTGTGTTAAGCGTTTCTTACTGTTTCGAATAAGGTTTAAGAAAATATTATGACATTAATTAGTTTTTCTGCCTGTCTGCTCGCCCACCTGTCCGCGCTCAATTTCCGAGTAAACCCAATTTCTGCTATATGTTGTGACTGGCCGTTAAAGGGTTAACGCAAATTTTCTTAAAGATGAAGCTATGTCCAATCGTTTTAGCTCTCTAAGAAAACACTTAACCCCAAAATTTAATCAAAATCATTACATTTATTTCCGAGTAAACCTAATTTCTATTATATGTTGTGATTGGCAGTTAAAGGGTTAAAGTAAAATTTTCTAAAGGTTGAGATTATGGGCAATTGTTTTAGCTCTCTCCCTTAAAAAAAAAAAAAAAAAAAACACTTAACGTCAAAATCGTCACATTCACTTCCGAGTAAACCCATTTTATGCTATAAATTGCGACTGGCCGTTAAAGGGTTAACGCGATTTTTCCTGAAGATGACCATATGTCAATTCGTTTTAGCTCTCTAAAGAACACTTAACCCCAAACTTTTATAAAAATCGTTATATCCTTTTCCGAGTAAACCTAATTTCTATTATATGTTGCGACTGGCCGTTAAAGGGTTAACGCGAATTTTACTGAAGATGATGATACGTCCATTCGTTTTAGCTCTCTAAAGAACACTTAATCCCAAACTTTAATAAAAATCGTTATATCCATTTCCGAGTAAACCTAATTTCTACTATATGTTGCGACTGGCCGTTAAAGGGTTAACGCGAAATTTCCTGAAGATGAGGATATGTACAATCGTGTTAGCTCTCTAAAGAACACTTAACCCCAAACTTTTATAAAAATCGTTAGATCCATTTTCGAGTAAAACCAATTTCTATTATATGTTGCGATTGTCAGTTAAAGGGTTAACGCAAATTTTCCTAAAGATGAGCATATGTCCAAACGTTTTAGTTCTGTTAAAAAAAAAAAGACACTGAACTTTAAACTTTAATCAAAATCGTTATATCCATTTCTGAATAAACTCAATTTCTACTAGATGTTGCGATTGGCAGTTAAAGGGTTAACACTAATTTTCTTGAAGCTAAGGATGTTCCAATTGTTTTAGGTCTCTAAAAAGCACTCAACCAAAACTTTTATTAATATCGCTATAACCATTTCCGAGTAAACATAAATTTCTACTTTATATTGCGATTGGCAATTAAAGGGTTAACTCTAATATCTCAAAACATGATGTTAAGTCCAATAGTTTTTTCGACCATAAAAACTTCTAACCAGACAGAAATAGTAGACAGAAACGATAAATTTCTTCAAATGTCGTTATTCCATACAAAAAAAAAAAAATAAAAAATAAAGGAAGAAGAAGAAAAGAAAAAGAAAAGAAGAAGAAAAGAGAGAAAGAAAAATGAGTATCTGGAGTTTTTTCATTCATCTTTAGTACATAAATTATTCATAAATTTTTTTTGCTAAATTATCTGTGTGTATTCCCGTGTATATTCAGTCGGGGAAAGACATCCACAAGAGAGTAAAATGGCCGTCTTTTCCCGAAAAAAAAAGGCATCACTTTTTCGGCCTCGCTGATCAATCTATGTCTTATTACTATATCTATGCATGGAACTTTACTAGTACCCGCCTTTTTCTTCACACAAATAACTTTTTAGAATAATTTTAGTCTTATTTAATCGAAACAATATTTGAAGAGAAATACTCTAAAAATATAGTGGTGTGAGAAAAGGGGTGTTTTTTCAGGGGGCGTTAACAATTGTACGGTTATTAATGAGATGGTTGGCAAGTATAATATGTTTATTTTGTTTATCCGATCAGCCATAAGATGACAGCAATTTCACGTCAAGTATTACAATATGCTATGACCGGCTACGTCTGTCGCATGAGACAATTAAATTTGTGGCTATATATAATTCATGGTTTGTAAACCTGATCATAGTACAGTCTTAATATAGTTCTCTTTGGCCACTTTTGAATTTTTGTCACCATTTTAGACTTAATTCCTTTTAACAATTTGCTATGAGCGCAATTTCTGCCGTATTTTAGACAACTAAACTTTTTATGGTTTTATATATATATACCACTAAACATATTTTTATTTTTATTTATTTATTTAAATATTAATTTGAATTAATCAAATATTTCTCTTCGACAGCGTGCAAGTGCAGTCACACACGGAGGCTCCTTTATTTGTATGATTAATTAGCATAGTGATTAGTATATAAAAAAATAAATAGGTAAACGTTATCGTGCTACACAACTTTATTATGTTGCTCCAATGGCGACTTTTGAATATTTGTCGCCATATTAGCGATGATTTTTTTTTTCTTTTTTGTATGAAAAGGGGACTATTTTGCTAATAATTTTATCAGACACCTTTTAATTATATATAAGATTTCTTCCTATTCTGTTTACATTTTTAACGATTTTTAGGTTTAAAATAGGGCTTGCTGAAATAAATTTGCTATCTTTAAAACTGCATTTTTTCTATAAACTTTCTATAAAAATAAATCATTTATGTGACTACTATTTAGGTTTAATATTTTTTTTTATTTTTGTAATGCTTTATAATTTTTTTATATTTTTGATGCGCTACTTAGATTAAAAGAGCTGTTGCTATATTAAACTTCTTGTCAAAATACATTCGGTGTACTTCAACACCAAAATTTAAAAAATCGCCCAGGAGGATCTATTAATGAAACTGATAAAATAAAAAAAAAATGGTTCATAGAGTTTAAATAATCTATTTAAAAAACTTTAAAACCCAAATTCTTAATATATCGTATCACATAAATATTTTCGAAGTTAGAATAAAATTTAATTTGAAAAAAAAAAAAAAAGTAACTTTTTTGTTTATTAACCAAGATTGATGAAATTTGAACTGCAAGTTGGTCTTTGTGTTGTACAGGCTGTATATTATATTTTTGTGTTCGTGAGATAAAATTAAAAAAAAAAAAAAAAAAAAAAAAATGAAAACTGCAGTTTTTAATCCCACTTTAAAAACATGTGACTTAATGAGTAGCAGATTTTTTTTTCCCCTCCAAACGGTTTCCATACAATCTTCTGCCTTTGTCACCTAAAATTCACACTTTAGTTAATTTTTAAAAAATCTAATTTTCCGACCAATAAGCTGTTTAATCCGTCGGATTCACAAAAATCGCCCCTTCCATTAACTGAAAAAAAAAAAAAAAAAAAAAAAAAAAACCTAATCAAAAATTCGAAAATCGGGCTTCGAGGTGCATCAGGAGAGGTCATTACGAACCTCCATGCAAATGTGTGTAGCTATGCGATTAGCCGTTTTCATAAAAAGTTCTGGATATACATACGCAATGACAAACACACACACAAACATCTTATTTTATTATATGTATAGATAATTAGTGGAAGTGCTTTACTATATTTTACCATTGTCGACAATATCTGTATTGGTGAGAATAAGTTACGTTTATTTAATGAGTTACTGAAGTTACCCCCTAAAGCTATTTAAGAGTTATTTCTGAGTTAGCCCAACACCCGCCTTGATATTGATCTTTAATAAACTTTATTTGTATTTAACTTTGTCTCGTGCTCTTATCATTTACTACTTAAGTTAGATTAATTTAGTATTGAGGAATAGAGACCACATATTCCTCACAGTGCGACTGAAAATTGTCTGAATAATTTGGAATAAATTTTTTAATTTAGTAAGAGCCGTGAATTCTGTCAAACGAGGAATTAAAGGGGGGGGGGGCAGTAGTCCTCCCTCACAAAATTATTTGTCAAATAAAACTGTTAGTAGTAGTAATGAGTATAAAGTAAGTTTATATACATTACTCGTTTCTTATCGCTTAACCTGTCTTCGTAATATTGAAATGCACGGCAAGATAAAGTCTTGTGAATACCACACCAGATTATTTAGTTTCGTGTTAAATTTAAAGTTTTAGTATTAAACTGATTGCAAACAGTACATGAAACAAAAATAAGTTCATGTTAAAATTCTTGGCAAAAATTCGGTAATTATGCAGTGTATCCGATCTTAATTCTGACAAATATGTAATTGCAGAAGTGTTAAAATTAAATATATACTTCAATATATGTTTTTTTTTTTTATGACAGAAATATTCATATTAACATACGTTTGATTCAGTAAATGTAAGATATAGAATTTTGATTTTTTTCAAAAAAAAAAATAAGTTATTTTTTAATCCTTATTCAAAGAAATAAAACAATGTATGGTAGTTATAATTTCAATTCGTCAATTCAACAAAGTAGTTCAATTCCTTTTTTGAGCTATTTCCATAATTTATATCATTAGGTAGCTTATTTAGCTTCTTAGACTGACTAAGAACATAATTGGAGAAGGATTTATTTAACAAAACAGTATTAACTCTACTTTTTTTACATAGGAATTTTTGTTAGTGTTCGGATACTTTTGTTACCGACTGTTTGGAAATATAAACTATATACCTTGATGCAAAATACCCATGCACAAAAAAACATATCGGAAGCACGTATCTTCACAACACGACCTGTAAAATGTTCAGGTAGCAAATACATGGACAATGTGCATTACGACTGACGACGGTTTTCATGAAATGCTGATGGGAACTTGTTTTCGTCGAAAGATTCGCAAGAGAAGGCGGGCGCTTATTGTTATTATATTTTTTTAATGATTTTTTTAAGGTATCTACTTTGTTTTTGAAAGGTCAAAAGTTATTATTTTGATGGTTGATTTTTAGACTTTTGTCCCACTTGATTTGCAGTTCGTCGCACTGTGCGGCGGCGGGAAGTCATTCATTGGCTCTCTTCATTCTACACGAAGACTTCGCGTAGGCCCCTGAAAAGAGCGACAAATAGGTGCGCCTTGACATGTCCTGAACACCTTGAAAACATGTTTTCTGACGATCTTTAACTCAACTTTTGCAATTCTTCTTTCGGATTTCGACCTTCACAAATTAGAGTGAAAACTGGCTCAAATAAAATTTGAGTGAAATTTTTTTGTGTAATAGAAGTATAACTCTGTGTGTGTATAACTTTGTTCGTATACAGAAGTCTTTTGAGATTTTTTTTAGAGATAAGCCTTCTTACAACAGGATTATAGTATGTAATTGCTTCCAAATTAAATATGTTATAAGGAAATGAACTTCTGGTAATACGATGATCCTTAATTCTTTAACAGACGAAACAATTAACAGATGATTATTTTTTTTTTATTACCTGATTCTGTAGCGCAGCATTTCTTAACAGACAAAAATCTTCATTTTTCTTCGAGCTTAGCATTTCAGAGAATATTTGAAAAATAAGATATTTGTTTTCACAAATGTGTTCTAGACAAAAAGCTTTAGAATATCCTAATACAATACGTAGAAAAAATTTCATTCTTTTTATATGCTGAATTAAAAATCAGCACAGTCACATTAAAAAGAAAAGAGAGAAATAATATACAGTGACCATCACAAAACTTTATTTTATATCCTCCAAATACAGTATAGCCATAATTAAACAGGCTGTGCTTACAGTGTGTGGTGTCTGATATGCATCAAATGTCGAGCGACACTAATATATATCAAGATTCAGCTAAATACGAAATTTCATTGAATTCCATGCATTAATTTCTCATCTAGAGTTCCCACAAATTTTTTTTCACACACGCAGACACAGACAGACATCAGTAAAAAATGCACTGAACGACTAGGTTTCTAAAGCCATAAATGAAAATCTTTGTTCATAAATGTTTAATAAATTGCAAAAAATTACTAATATATCAATAATTGTGTGTTGCCGCTTTGTCGCTTCGTGTCTAATTTGTTCACTAGACAAAGGGCCATGTTATCAGTTGGAACGAAACAACTGTTTTATTAAACAAGGCTTTTTTTTTTTTTTTTTTTTTTTTTTTTTTTTTGTTGTTGTTGTGCAATTTATAATGTTTACATACAAAGATTTTTATGCAGTGTTAAAGGCAGACATATAATTTCTAAAAAGGGACCAATATTGTTCAAAACATCTCAAAACTTTTTACGAATTCAATCATTTTTTCTTTAAATGTAAAAGTTAAAAAAAAAAAGTAATAATAATGATCATCATTAAAGCTACAACTGTTATTTTTATTTGTCACTGGCAATTAAATGTGCATTAAGGAAGGGTGTAATTTAATGGCCCACTTCATTTAAGAATAAAAGGATAAGAAAAGGAATAAAATTAAATGCCGAAACACATCGTAAATAAAAGAGATAAAAATGATGCTCGTAAAATGTAACAGACATTCCTTCATAATAAAGAAGAAGAAATGTTATAGGTGTGTTGTAATAAACTTGCTTTCCTGAAGATGGAGACTTATAGATATGATGATCATAAAAAAAAATTTAACTGAAAGATAGTACATCCGATTTAATAATATTAAAAACATATATGTGAATGTATTTACTACACTTTTCAATAAAACAATTATAAATCGATGGCACTAAAAGAAAACTCTGAAATAATAAAATCCTAAGTTTAATTTAATTATAGTTCATCCAATCATAGTAGTCAAGAAGGATTCGCACTTTGCTGAAAATAACCGCATGATGTGCGTTATCTTTGTTAATTACCAAAAATATTATTTTCAAATTTTTACCAACCACATTTACGCTCCCCCACTCCAGCCATCGCTCTTCCAAAAAAGAAATGTAAATGTTTAATATCGCACTATATAGTGAATACACTCCTTCTCATATTTATAAGGACACTTTATATTTTGAAATAACTAACGTAAAAATAATTGTAAACAAGATTATACTAAGTGCACTTAATATATCTAGTATTCTAAAAATCAAAACTGTTATAATTTTTTTAGTATAAAACAAAATTAATAAAAAAATAATGCAAAATGGCAAAATGTGTTTTTCTCCACGTTTTTAGATGTTCATAATTATAGGGACAATCCAGATTTTATCGTTTTATTTAACTTACTAGCATATAAATTACAGTTGACATGCGAATTTGTTAACTACTGGGCTAGATTAATTCATATATAAGCCTTCAATTTTTCTTGGACGGACATTACTAATAATTCTTTGAAAAAAAGAACGTTCAAGTAGTGAAGTATGATAAATGTGTTTTTTAAGTGGAAGGATAATTTCAATCCGCCGAATTTCTAATGAAATTCGAAGGTCTAAAATTGCTGAAGGAAATGTGATCAAACGTTGAACTGCTGGTTCGATAGGAGAGAGATATGATGCAAAATCAGAGTTGTTTTACAGAGATCGAAGACTCATAATTCCTCTTACTGTTCTACTCATAATGACTGCTGCTGAATTTGCTCATAATTTTTAACGAAAGGTTAGGGTCCACATTTATGCATGTTTAAAATAATTAATAATATGTTAAAATGAATAAAAAACATGTAATAATCAATCAGCATTTAATGGGGAAAAGAACATCTGTGTTAAAGTTGAATAAAGACAATATTAAATGATAAAATGTTGCATTTTCGGATGAAAAGCATTTTATTCTTGATTAACCAAATGGTTTTAACAGTTACTGGCACAATCTGAAGATAGCGAAAGACTGAGCAGATTTTTTAAACGCAGATATGAATCAGGCATTTTAAAGGTGAATCTTTGGTGCTCTGGGGAGCTGCTTCTACTGAAGGCAGAATGAATTTAGTATTTTTTTTCTATTATTATGAACATCAAGAGAATGACCGCAAATTTTATACTTGGAATTCGCAGATTTTTGTTAGGTTTTGGGGAGGTAATATTTTTTTCAACAAGACTTACATTTTTGCTCTACTTCTAGAGCAATAGGAAATAGTTTGAAGAAAGGAACTTCTGTATTATTGCCTTTCCCATGGCCTAAAAGTTGAAAAACCTTAAGTTATGATATTAGAAAAGTGCATGCAAGTGGAAAGCAATTTTAAATAGTTTAAATGTATTAAGAATATCATATATGCTATATGAAATGGTATTGAAACTGAATATTAAAAAAAAAAATGTGTATATATATATATATATATATATATATATATATATATATATATACCTGAGAGAATGTCTGACTGGTCAACCCTAAAAAGAGACCTCATAAAATATTAATTTAAAGAATAACTGAAAAAAATTACTAATATTCGAGCTGTCCTTATAATTGTGAACACCTGAAAAATCATCTTTTTACCATATTTAAAGTTTTTTGAGATAGAAAAACGATAAAACTTTTTAAATATAGTCTATTAATAAAATTCAAATTAATTAAAAATATATTTGTTTAAATAATAGTGTTCAGTGTTTAGTTAATATAGAAAAACGGGTGTCCTTATAATTATGAGAAGGAGTGTATATATCGCAGATATTTAGCTCTATGTCGTAGTATAGCAGTCACATTATAGGACTCGGTCGCACCATATCGCAGATGTACAAAAAAGTGAAAATTTCATCTTTATGTACGTATAAAAAAAAATACATCTATGTTTGAATCGTAAATAATTCAAGTACTAATTATAAAAAATATATATTCGTTTCAAATTTATAATGTGAGTTTTGCCACAAGTTTTTCGTACATGAAAGTTTAATTTTCGATAAAGTTTTATATCAGTTTCATTAATTATTCATATATAAATATCTGTCTATCTTTACATATATATATTTAAAAAATTAATTTTTTTTTTAAATACACGCTTTTACTTTAAATGTGCTAAAACTCCAATTCAACAGATGAGGATACTATACAAGTATGCAAAACTTCAGCTCAATGAAACGATGAGAAATGGGTTAAAATCTGAAAGAAGCTGAGTTGATCTGGAGTTAAGAGCCCATGCCCTTATCTCCCCCTCTCAAGTTCGTTACTGCTTGAACATATATTATAGTCGGAATCATACATGTGAACAAAATTTTAGTTCAGTTGGACGATAGGAAGTGAGTTAAAATTTGAAAACAAACTTTTAAAATAAAGGGCCACACCCTTAAATCTGTTACTGTTTTAGCATGTATTGTTATCGAAGTCATACATGTATAGTGCGACCACGTTTCCTACGACTAGCAGTGAGGCCGAGTCCAAAAGTTTGGAGGGATGCAAAATTGGCCGAGAGATAGTTATTTGGTAAACATCCAGTTATTCGGTGTTCCCTTATCGCTTGTTTTCTCTCAGTCACCCCTATTTTAGCACTGGACTCGTTTAATCTGCACTTGCGCAGAGGCTTCCATGGTTGCAAGAAATGTGGTTAAAAAATGCGCAAAATTTAAGCTCAATCAGGTGATAAAAATTGGATGAAAATTCAATTCTTATATTTGAGCTACACATATAACTAACATACCAAATTAAACAGAAGCATGTCACATTAATAAATAAACAGCATACCAAGTTAAATAAAAGCATGCAAAATGAATAAATAAATAAATAAATGTTCACAGGTTTTGTTACATGAATAAAGGAAGGCTAAACGTAAAATTATTTTATTAAAAGATTTAATGAATTCACTCTAAAGGAAGAAATACGTAGTGTATCTAAAGAACTTTAAATTAAAAAGACTGTTAAATCGATGTTCCAAATATAAAATTAAAAGTAAAATTCCAAGTTTTTTAAAATAATGAATATTTTCCACTTTGTGGATTCAGAAACGTTTACGCGTGTTTGTTTTTTTTAAATATATAATAAATCACTTAAGTTTTCCATTAGAATTTAATTTCTTTTAATTAAAGCAGTGTTTCAGTTCTTGTATAAAACCTTAGTCATTGAGGTGGGAAAAAGGAGTACCAATTGTTACTAGAATAATTATCCACTAAATTATTTAGAAGGTAATGCAATTGAGTTTTTTAATTAAAAAAGTTAATTCCCGTATAACTATATCACTGCTGTTTAGAAGTTTATGTTACTTATGATCCAAATTTTCATATCTTAGATTTTTTTTTTTTTTTTTTTTTTTTTTTTTTTTTTACTGTTAAAAAGCCATCTGTACTTCATAAGCGTGATGTTTTCTAATCATTCCACTCTATGATTACTTAAATTGCATTTGCGTCAGCATAGCAATATAATTTCTTCTTCCAAACTTGGATGAAGTTATTTCCATCGTATCTAACTTTTAGCATAAATTTATCACTAAGTTTTAACGAATTCAGGTGATTAAAAGAGAATTTCTCTTTGTCAAGATAATGAAGTCAATATTTACAGAATCAGTACTTAATAGTTTACTGAATAAATAAAGAATAAAGGTTGCGTTTTAATTAAATAACTCGTTTAAGAAAAAGGACAGATTTCTACAAGTCACAAAATAAAGACAAGAAATCTATTCATTTGAAATTATAAATTTATCACTTTTAATGAATTCTTTTATAAACAAATTAAATAAATGGAACTAGCAGTTTGAAAAGATGTCGTGGTGTTAGCATACGTGGCTTCAATGTAGAGCTGAAATATTGTGGCTTTAGCGTACATGCGTTACGTTGCGTGGTTTTAATATACGTGAACATTCCAAAAATAATCAAATAAGATCTGTTTTAGATAAAATAAATAAATGATAAATAAATAAAAAGGCGGGGGAGTATAGATGATTTTTTATTTCTTTCCATTTTAACACAGTGAATGCATATGAAATAATATAATATATATATATATATATATATATATATATAATGTACTACTTTTGAAACATTTTCTTCGTACTTGCAGTCGGCTGCAAAATTACTCGAGCACTAGCCAATAATTCCTATATTTAAAAAGTACACTTAAGACTGTTTTGCTAAGTAAATCCTTGTCGAATCATGTACTTAGACTGATTAAGAACATGACTCGACAAGGATTTATTTAACAAAGCTGTATTAAGTGTACTTTTTTTTGGCAAGGATTATTGCTAGTGCTTGAATAATTTTGCAGCCGACTGTATATCCAAGGCTTGCAACGGTGCAATATCCAGTTACATTAGCAGTGGATGATAAAATCTTCTTAAAAACATATATATAACAATATTTGCGAATTCTGCATTATTGATGAGCTGCCTGCTCCAGGCTTTCAATCGTTGCCAACACAAGTGTTATGTAATACAATCGGATCTTCACTTAATGAACCTTTATTTTTCAAATAGTATCCACCGTTTACTAAAATCACTAGTTAATGAAATCAACCGCTTAATCTGATCAAACTTCCAGGATTAGAATCCAATCAAAACAAATTATTTTTAAACGACCTGGCGTTATAATATCAGCATCGTCGGTTAATAAACTAAACAAAAATCTCATTAGCTACAAAAATGTACGTATGTGCAAGATAGATAACGAATTGTATTTCTCACTGCTTTAAAACGGGAAAAAAGAAAAAAAAAACAGAAAACAAGTTCTTCCGGCTTAGTCGGAAGAAAATGTTGATATATTTCTTCTCAACAAGTGGCTGTAATTTTGAAACAAGATGGCGAATAAAGTTTATTAATAAATTTGGTACAGACAGTGATGTAGTCTACGTACACAGGAAATTTTAAGAAAACCAATTCATAAATACTTTTTTATGAGAAATAAAAATTTTGTAATGTCCAGCACTTGGATACAAGATGGCGAATCAAGTTGGCCAACAAACATATCAAATGCATTTCTAAAAGGTAAGTCTACTGTACAAATTTGGTTCGAATTAATTCAGTATTTCAAAAGTTACCATAATGACAGATATTCAAATGGCCACAATTTGAAAACTAAATGATAAAGCAAGTTGAGCAGCGAATTCATCCAAGATATTTTTAACATAAGTCCATTGTCAAACTTTCGTTCGAATTAATTCAAAATTTCAAAAGTTATAGTAATGACAAATTTTCAAATGGCCACTTTGAAACAAAACGGCGGAACAAGTTAGGCAGTGAACTCATCCAAGAAATTTGATAGATAAGTCCATTGTCCAACTTTGGTTCGAATTAATTCAATATTTCAAAAGTTATCGTAATGATAAATTCTCAAGTGGCTGTCACTTTGAAACAAAATGGCGGAGCGAGTTTCCCAGCGAACTCGTTCACGATATTCGTCACAAAAATCCACTGCCCAAATATGGGGTGAATTAGTTCAGCATTTCAGAAGTTATCCCGAAAACAAATTTTTAAGTGCCAGTCTGATATTAAATGGCCGCAACCTAGATACAAAAGGGTGGTGCAAGTTTCTCAGAGAATTTCTCACAATATTTGTAAAATAAGCTCACTCTTCATATTTGGTTCGAATAAATTCAATATTTCAAAAGTTATAATGATGACGAATTTTCAAGTGGTAGCCTGATTTCTATTGGCCGAAACTTGGAAACAAAAGGACAACAAAAGACATGTTTCCCAGCGAACTCATGTAATATATTTGATAAATAAGACCACTGTTCAACTTTGCTGCATGTTAATACAACATTTTTAAAGTTATCATGATTAATTTAAGATATCCACTATTTTGAACAAAAAATCATTAATAAACTTGGTTCGAAACCATTATGTGATTTATGCACACATTAAATTATAAACAAATCCAATCTCAAATACCATTTTGTTAAAAATGACGGAGAGACAGGGTTGAGACATACACACTTATATGATCTATGTATGTATCAAAATTCAAGCAAATCCAATCCTAAATACGCTTTTTTACAGTGTGGATTTAAATTTTTTAAATGGTCATTACTTGAAAACAAAATGGCGGAGGAACTCGGTTAACAAACTGTCCCAATATATTTGCATGACAAATCCATTCTACAACTTTGGTTCGATTTGATTTATTATCTCGGAAGTTACCGTGATGACAAATTTTCCATTATACATAGGGGGGAGTGGGGTTGAATGGGACGCAGGATGAATGGGACAATAGCTAGATTTTTTATCTTTTGCAAGTACCGGAAACTTGACATTTTTCTTTCCGAACACTATAGTGAGGAAAGTATTGTAATCATGTCAAAAATCCGAATTCGAGATTTTGATGTTTCTACACGTTTCGAGGTCCAACGAGTCCGTTTTCACTATTTTTACGATGATGTATGTATGTGTGTGTGTATGTATGTGTGTATGTATGTGTGTATGTATGTGTGTATGTCTGTGATTGAACACGCTAGCGTCCAAACGCTTTGTTCGAATAAGCTGAAAGTTGGTACGTATATTGTAAGTCACCATAGTACGAACCCTATAGATTTTGGTGAATCTAGCACTTATAGTTTTTTTACAGGGACACAAAGAAAAATTCTTTATCATTATGGCCAAGGGACCAAAATCTTAAAAGTGCGATAGCATCTAAACGCCTCATTCGATTGAGCAAAAACTTTATACACATATTATAGGTCACAGATACTCAATCTGTATAGATTTTGGAGAATCTAGCACTTATAGTTTTTTTACAGGGACACAAAGAAAAATTCTTTGCCAAATTTTTAAAAGTGCGATAGCATCTAAACGCCTTATTCAATTGAGCAAAAACTTTATACACATATTATAGGTCACATATACTCAATCTGTATAGATTTTGGTGAATCTAGCACTTACAGTTTTTTTACAGGGAGACAAAGAAAAATTCTTTATCTTTATAGCCTATGAGACCAGCGATAGCATCTAAACGCCTTATTCAATTGAGCTGAAAATTTGTATGAATATTATAAATCACTGTTGCACTAACTATAAGCATTTTGGTGAATCTAGCATTTATAGTTTTTACAGGGACACAACGAAAAATTCTTTATCCTTATGATCTAAGGGCTCAAAGTTCAGTAGCGTTAAATAAAACCTCGTGTGATATATGGAGAAAAATACTCAAACACTCTGTTATGGTTTTCTCTTTTTTGTTTGTTTAGCAACTCCTCTTTCTTTATTTTATCTACAAAACTGTTAGTTACTCAATGTTCGGAAAGTCGAGTGGAGTCACTCCAGAGTTTTCTAATATATATGGCAGCACTGAGGTCATTCATCAAGTGTAGTTTCAGAATTGTGCTATCCATAGAAGGGCAGAAAAAAATTAATGTGTCTTTTTCAGTTGCCAAAGTAAGTTTTACTGATTCAATTAGGTAGTAGTTAAGAAATTAAGTATTTGCTTAAAGTTAATATAACTCTTATATGGTGAAAAAGCATAATATTTTATTGTGTCTATGATATTCAAGTAGAATATTGACAATTGTTCATTAAGCCTATTTCCTGTTTTATATGATCATGTGGTGGTTGGGATGAATGGGACATTCCCCACTATGTGCTAATTTAAAATTGTACATAAGAATTATATTAAAACAAATCCTAAATAGATTTTCAATATTTTTATAACCTGTAGTTCAGTAGTTATAGCATGTAATTATAAAAGTAGCATTTGTATTTAGTACAAATAGGCTAAATATAAAGAAATATAAGTAAAAGTTAAGAATGACCAGGCTTTTGTTTTAATAACTAGGATCTATATAAGGTTCATTAATACATTATAAAATAATTTTATATTTTTAATTATGTAAATTAGCCATATTGATTATCAGGATTCTTAATTTTGTGGATTTAGAGAAAAATTGATTGAAATTAATTGTTCTGATTTTGGTTTATAATAATTATAATTAAAAAAATTATAAGTTAGATTATTCAATGCAACTTAAATCAATGATATCAATAATTAAAAAAATAAATAAATAAACTAATAATAATTTGATTAAAATCACAATTTCAATCAAGCTAATTAAATAAATCCTGGTGATTATTAATGTAATACAGAATAGAATGCTGATTTTCCCGATCAGTCAGAAACAAAAATTTATCTGGATAATTTGCACTCTATTTTAATGATTTATCTCTTTCTAGTGTCTTATTTATTTATTTATTTTTAGATTAGGTCTTATTAGATTAAATTATCAAAGCCTAGAGCACTAGGAACTGTACGACCCAAAAGACTTTTGTCTTTTGATGTTAATTTGAATCAATACATCAGTTTATGTTAATTTCAATAAATTCATAGTGTCTAATAAAATCACATAAACCAATTTAACTTTAAAAATTTATTTACTTTCCATTCCGATTTCTTGTTAACTCCAGTCCTGTCCCATTCATCCCCAATCATGTGCCATTCATCCCTTTAGGTAGGGATGAATGGGACAATGCACATGCATGTAAAAAAATTATTATTAATCAAAAATGACAACTTTTTATTAAAGTTAATAAGTTTATATGTAACTGATTACTGAAGTATACTTATGAGCAATGTTGCAAAATTCTGAATTACATATGGTCAACGTTATCAATAAAAACATGAAAAATGTCCCATTCATCCCCACTCTCCCCTACTGTGCCCGACTAGAAAATGCAACACTGTGAAAGAGTGGGTGTAATATGATGAAAGTGTATACAGAGACAGAGAATGCATATCTCGATAAGTAATTTTATTAACTAGGAGATCACTTTAATACAGGGTGATCAGTAGGAAGTAGGATCGCCTCTCGTGGTGAAGCAAGCAGCAACTCTACGAGGTACGGATTCAATTAGTGTGCGGATAGCGTCCTGGGAAGCTCATATGTTCTCAACCATCGTCCGTAGATCGTCCTGCTACGAGGTTGGGGAAGAGCAGATTAACGACGGCGAATCATATCTCACACATGCTCGATGGAGGACAGATCTGGTGACATTGCAGGCCAAAGAAGCAACTGGACATGTTGCAAAGCTTGTCTGCTAATGATTGATATATGTGGTCGTGCGTTGCACTGCTGGAAAATACCATTTTGCAGGTTCTGCATGTAGAGTAGCACCACCGGCTGCAGCACCTAATCAACAAATCGACGTGCCGTCAAGGTGCCTCCGATGCGTACCAGGCGTGACTTGTTGTCGTGATTGATGACGTCCCAAACTATTATGCCACGTTGACGAGCGGTATGGCGCTCAGCAATAGTGGTCGGGTTGGCTCTATCTCCCCAGCTTCTCCAGAGTCCTACCCGATGACTGTCATCAGACATGCAGAACCGAGACTCGTCGCTGAACACTACAGTGTGCCATTCAGTCGTCCAAGTGGTTCGGTCTCGACACCATCTCAATCTTTCAGGTAGGAGAGTTGATGTCAATGGCAGTGTTCTCAGGCCGACTTGTGCGCAAGCCGCTTTCTGCTAATCGTCGTGAAACCATTTTCCCAGATATTGGAGCATCGAAAGCTCCCTGCTCATTCCGCAAAATGTCGAGAGTAGATGATTGAGGGGCCGTAACCGCCTCCCTTCGCATGCGTCGATCTGTGCGTTTTGTTGTACACCTAGTTAGACCTGGTCTTTCGCACGTTTCCTTCTTCGATCCGTCTGGTCCACATTCTGTGCACAGTGGAAGCATCAATGTGCGTTTCACCAGCAATATGACGGTAAAACCAACCAGCCTGACGCAAGCCTACAATTTGACCCCTTGTAAGATCGTCCGATGGCCCGAACTGCCTTCGGTGTCGTCTCCCCGACATATTTTAATCCACCCGTACCCTCTGGAAAAAGAAACTTCTGGATTTCGCAGGCGACAGAGAAAAACGACTGTTGATTCACCCACCGTTTCCTTCTCTTTTATCTTGTGCTATAATCACGTGATCAACTTACACGTTAGATTATATCTGCAAAATAGTTCAGCTGGCATTCTCTGAAATTTGCATATTTATACGACTGAATCTTCTGATGTTGCATTTTCTATGTCGGGCAGTGTAAATAGATAGATTAAACAAAGTAATTGCAATAGGCAGATTTTTAAAGAAATCAACCTAATATGAGCTCAAATTTTAGCTGAATTTTTTTTTTATATATCTTTGAAAATTATTTATTTATTTATTTATTTATTTTTTATTTATTTTTTCCTTATTTTGTGCGTGACCAGTGCATAACATGTATGTTGTAACCACATTTTTAATTAAAAAAATATATATCAAATTAACTCTAAAAAAAAAAAAAAAAAAAGAAAAGAAAAAGAACTTCCAAATAATAAATCTTACAAAATCATTTCAGATTTCCATTTCAGTTCGATTGACAGGACAATATTGACTAAAACTGTTTGAGATTTCAGTCTGGCTTTAATAATATTTCAAAATAAAGTATGCAAATAAAATTTTGTCAGTGAGATTTACTTTTGTTCACATAAATAAATATGAAAATTTCAGAATATGATTTTTGAATAAACTATAAATTTCATCGTTGTCGTTTTGAAAAATATTCAGATTTTAGATGAATTCGGTGAGTTTAAAATTATTATAGAATCTAACGCAATTTTTATTGATATTTTTACACCCTTTCATTTTACTCCATTTCTTGTCTGTCATGGCCAAATCTTGAAAACAAGTTTTAGCCCAGTTTCCATTATTCAACTGTGCTGAAATTTTACATAATATCTAACTGCGATGAAAATAAGCAGTAACGGACTTGGTGGAGGACTGGGGACCTTGCCTCGCAGTTCCAGTTCAAAATTTGTTTTAACTTATTTCATGTTATCCAATTGAGCATGCGTGCAAAACTCCTATAACAATTACACTCTTAAACAGTAACAGAATTAGGAAGGGTCTGGAGGCCCTGAAACCCTAACTCCAATTTAAAATTTGTTTTAACCAATTTCCTGCTATCCTATTAAGCTTAAATTTTGCAAAAGTGCAAAATTCTTATAACAATACATTCTTAAGCAGTAACAAATTTGGGAAGGGGGGGGGGGGGGGGCTGAAGAACCTGAGTCCTACTTTAAAAAAAAAAATTATACATTTTGGAATAAAAGCGTGTTTTTAAATTTTTTTAATTTATATTATGTGTTATGTGTTATGTGTTGCCAGATTTTGGACTTTTTTTATTCCACTATCACCAATAAGTTTGGGAATTGATTTTTGATATTATTGCGTACTTGGGTGTTCGTTAGTTGTCCAAGAATGAAAAGCGGATCTTGCAGAGGCTGGAAACTTTATATACAGAAAATTCTAGAAGAATACAGGTCTATAAACCAAGTATCAACTTCAGTTTCACCAATAAATACAGCTCAAATAACAGCGGAAAACGATAACCGGCAATATTATGTGTTAATATTATTCTCTTTCAGGTTTCGCTCTGTTTCAGGTTTAAATTTCGTAATTCACATCAGACTAAATACATTACATTGTCATAAATTACCGGACATTTTCGATTTTATACGATTTGTCAAATATCTTTAAAAATATTTGACGAATTATTCTGAAAGTCTGGGCATGGGAAAAAAAAAGTTATACTTTATTTCTTTCAGCATACATGCCAACGTATTAATTAATATTCCGTAGTATTGTTAGCATCGCCTTCTTTTTCACACCATTATCTTTTTAGAGTATTTTTCTTCTTATTTAATCGTAATTGGATTTGGAGAAAATTACTCTAAAAATTTACTGGTGTGAAAAAAAGGGCGGGACTAAAAACACTACGGAATATTAATTAGGATGTTGGTAAGTATGTTTCAGTGAAAATGGTGTCTTGGAGACAAAAGGACGCAAAAAGCAAAATGTTTGGGATCATACTCTAAAAAAAACGAAGGTCCGATAAGAAAGTCATCCTTATTTACAGGATTACTGTAAATACTTGAAATTCATTTTATTAATTTGTTGCTGAATAGCACATATATTGATGGAAATGCAAAGTTTTCTCTAAAAAAGAAAATAAAAAGTTCGCCAATTTTTTTATTATTATTATTGTCATTATTATTATTATTATTATTATACACAGGATATTTAATTTAGTACAATGCTCTTTTTTCGGAAACTTGACATAATAGATATTAGATTTAACGTATTGTAATTAGAATATAAAAATATTAAATATTCGATTACGCATACTTGCCAACCTAACCCGGAAGATTGTTAGTTTCCGTCCCCTTTTGTACACCACTTAATTTTTAGAGAAACTCTCTTCAAATATATTTACGATTAAAAAAGAAGAAAAGCATTCTAAAAAAAAAGACTGGTGTGAGAAAATTAGCGGAAAGGGGCGGAACTAACAATCTTCCGGGTTAAGTTGGCAAGTATGGATTACGTATGAGCATTTTTACTAAATATTTATTAACTGTCACATGCAAGCGTTATTTATTTAATTTTCATCTTATTTAGAATTTATTCGCCAGAAGTATTGAGCATTTGCATGAAAACCCCAACCAAATATCATGAAAATTAATGGACTCAATTTTAGTTCCTCTCAGAAAAAAACAAAGCTATAAAGGTTTTAGACAAACTTTTATTTAAATTCAGTTGACGACGTTAATATATGTATACATTGATTATAAACAATTATAGTTAAACCCCTATAGATTTATACATATATATATATGTGTGTGTGTGGAAAGTTATGTGGAAAGCTTTGTGGGACGCATTCCTTGCACAGTCAACAGATGGCGCTGCCTCCGATGCCCATCTTTCAACGAGATGACGATCGGAAGTCAGTTGGGATCTGTCTGCTATGGAAAGTTGTTGAGACCGTCAGCGCGAAGGCTGATATGGTCATTTTCTTCTAATTAGAGCTTGAAATGCTCCAAATAGTTGTGTAGAGCCATGGAGGGCTGAATACCTCAATCTCACATATTTGAAATAGTACACATAGGTGCTATTGTGTGAGTAGGTGCTTAAATGTTACTTTGTCATATTCTGATGAAGAGAGCTTGTTCTATGTGTTAAGCCTCGACACCAGCAGTTGGTTAATAATGGAGATTCTGCTGTTATAATAATATTTATGTGTAATTTGTGTTTTGTGTGTCTTCAAATAAATGTTTCGTTATCTAAGTCGCATCTCATCATTGCCCCACCTCTAGACGCCCAGCCAAGATCCTCCATACATATATATATATATATATATATATATATTGTGATTTTTAGATTAAGTTTTACTTTAGTTTGTTCTAGAACATTTGGTTTTATGTAAGTTTATTATAAGATATTTTTGTTTAATATTTTTAATAAATTATATGATTAAAAACGTATTTTAATATTACACATATATATATTTCTTTAAGAAAGAGAAACTGAAATTCAATTCCCTCTACCGATGGCTACTTTTCGAATTTTCGCGATATTTGCTTGAGGTTTTCATGAAAGTAGTTAAACACGTTTGATTGATAAATTATGCAAAAGAAATTTTGTTAATGCTTGCGCATGCTCAGTTAAAATTATTTAGTAAAAATGCTCATATTTCATCAATCTAATATCGTTATATTTTGATTGTAGTTTGTCATGTAACATTACATCCAGTTTCCTAAAAATGTCATTCCATTGGGTTAAATACCTTTGGATAAAATGATTTAAAAGAAAAAAAAAAAAAAAAAAAGTTTCTGAAATGTATGGTGGTGTAACATGCTCCTTACACGCTCGAAATTTCTAAATAATTTGCCAAAATATTTTTCCAGATATTTGACAAAACGTCTAAAATCGAAAGTGTTCGTTCATTTATGGCAAGATAATGCCAGCTTTAAATTCAAAAATCTCATCTTTTTTTTTTTTTTTTTTTTTTTTAATGCATTGTAAAAAAAAAAATAAGGTTCAGCATTTCTCCAATTGTGCAACTTAATCTAATTTAGCTGCTTAGCACAATTTTTTTAAACGTTCATCTATATTAGACATTAATATATTTATTTATATTGTGTAACAGCGCATTTATTTCTTATATACATGCAAGACACAGCTATTTTGAATTTCCGACTGAAGTAAACTTTTTCTTTGACCAATAAAATCGATTTTATTCCATAACCTCCCAAATCATTTTCCAAAGTCCTTTCAGTTTCCGTACCCTGGTTGGTAGAACGTCGAGCTTATAATCAAAAAATTGTGGGTTCGATATTCGAGCCGGCCAAAGTTCGCCGTGTGAATGGTGCACGTAAAATTCGTTGTAACTTCAAGGCAGTGTTGCCAGAATAAGGACTTTTTTTATTCAATATCTACCACTAAATTTTATTTGTAACAATTACCTAATCACTTCAAAGATTATTCGTCTCTCTATAGTGTTACGAGTTTGTAAATAATTGCACTTATTTTTGAATAAATTCATTCAAAGAGGCTTAGACAGGTGATAAAATGTTAATTTTCTGCGTCTCTAGTTTGTTTTCTCGTCGAAATAGCTTAAAAACAGGTTAAAAAGCCTCATTACGGCAGATAATGGATTTGGCATCGAATTTAGCAACTTTTCGCTCCTAGGCGATTTTTTTGGCGACCTTTGCGAGAAAATTCTTATTATCGATATACCAAATATGGAAACTGTAACGTTATTGGTTGTCAAGATACTGGAAATTTCCAGATTTTTCTACGCAGATGTCTAAATAATTGCATCGCACCAACTGAGTCAGTCTCAGTTTAATTTCGCTAATGCTTTCAGTGCTATTGAAATAGCTCTGAGTGAGCCTCTTTGATACAATCTTGCTGTGTGTTTACGCTCTGATACAATTTGTACTGTGAGGTTATTGTTTTCCGCTGTTATTTGAGCTGTATTTATTGGTGAAACTGAAGTTGATACTTGGTTTATAGACCTGTATTCTTCTAGAATTTTCTGTATATAAAGTTTCCAGCCTCTGCAAGATCCGCTTTTCATTCTTGGACAACTAACGAACACCCAAGTACGCAATAATATCAAATATTAATTCCCAAACTTATTGGTGATAGTGGAATAAAAAAAAGTCCAAAATCTGGCAACACTGTTTCAAGATCCTTCATACTCCCTAAAATACTTCTACAACCATACTCCTGACGGTTGCCGAAGCGGTGGATCCGTCTTCTCCGCCGAGTATCAAAATTATGATGACATGTTTTCCACACCCCTATCCTTGAGGGAAACCCAGACCAACTGCCCATTGCATACACCTCTTTGGCGAAGTAAAACAAGAGTTGTCAAATTTTATAATTTATTCCGAAATATTGTTAGCTCCGCCTTTTTTTTTTTTTTTTTCATATGGTTATCTTTTAAGAATATTTTTCTTCTTGCTGAATCATTGTCACATATTAGTCTACAAAAATTCTGGTGTGTAAATAAGGCGGTGCTAGTATTGCTCCGGAATAAGTTATAAAACAAGGCGGTGACAGGCCACAATTTTTCCCTCAGTCTTCCACCAGTATTTTTCTTTCCGAATTTTTAATAGCAAGTTTGAACGATGAATTAAGTACTCAGTTCAGTGATCTAATTAAACAACAACAACAGCAACAACAAAAAAAAAAAAAGACGTCATTTGTCTGATGAGATAATTTTACCTCATAAAAAACAATACTATTGTAAAAGCCGCCCAGCAAAAACTCTTGACTTTCTTACGCAGCCAAAAAAAGAATTTATATCAAATTTTGAAGCGGCTATTAAACTCAATGCCTGGCTTAATGAAGATCTGCCAATAACTCTGCATGTATCTTTCTAATAAGTCCTAATCTCTTTCAACATTCTTTGTTATCTGTGTTAGTTTTTTGACTGCGTTATAAAGTTATAATTTAAAGTATTTTTACGTCTGGGTTCGTAATAATATTTTAATCTTTACTAACTAAATTTTTATTATTAAAACTTCTACATAGGGGACGCACCCCGCAATAAAAATACTTTAGATTATAACTGTATAATGCAGTCAAAAAACTAACCAGATAACAAAGAATGTTGAAAGAGATTAGGATTGATTAGAAAGATACATGCAGTGTTATTGGCAGATCTTCATTAAGCAACGCATTGAGTTCCCGGGAATCAATAGCGGCGGCGAAATTCGACATCAATCCTTTTTTTTTTTTTTTTTTTTTTTTGGCTGCATAAAAAAAGGCAAGAGTTTTTGCTGGGCGGGTGTGACTTTTACAATAATATTGTTTTTTATGAGATATCACTTATTTTTGCGGGTTAAGTATGTGCTTTTATAAATACTAGCAGGCTTCGCCCTCTTCGCTGGGCACTATATTTAAAGGATTTCTTTTTAATTGAATAATTGAAATGCTTAAATAAATATATTTCGATTGGTGACTATTTTCGTCACAGTTTTAGTATGGGATCTCCATGGCAATATAAAGCATTTTTTGAACTTCTCGAATCTGAGACTATTATTAAAACGAATATTCTCGAAAGCAGTTAAATAGAAATTTTAATTCTTCGAATATTCTGGAAACAGTTGAAGCTGTTATTCGTACAGTAAAAGTCACGATTCGGTGAATTGTCTCGAACAGTCTAAAAAATAGTCACTTGCTCCACAGGAGTAAAGCAAATAACATCAAATACTTCAGAGAAGAAATTTTCCCTCACTCACGAAAAATATCCAGTCGCTTAGAGCTCAATCCCTAAAGTGCAATCTCTCAGAATAAGTCTCTGAATAACTCTGAATCGCAGTGACTACATACACTAAGCGACAAAAAAAAAAAGCCGCACTTGAATAATTTCCTTTTCGTCTTCTAGAACCGCCAATTTTATTGTTTAAATAACAAATTTTCGAACAGATTTTATTATGTTGTCCTCCACATACACTTCAGCTTTGAGTCCAGTGTTAAAAACAAAATGCAATTGTCATGAAAATTGTAATTTTAGAAATTATTTAAAAAATGGTAAGAATAAAGCAGTTCACGATGCCACAAAAAGTATTAATTTTTGAATGAAAATCAAAAAATATTTTAATACGTAAGATGGCAAAATAATTAAATGTTAACGAAATATTGATAAAAGGGTTTTTAGCAAGATATAAAATTTTTTGGCCGTTTAAACTGGAAATTTGGTTTATGGCGGCCATGTTGTTCATCCAAGCGAGATGACCATAAGTTAAAAAGTCATTGCTTATAAAATCGGTTTGTATTACATTTAGAACATAAAAGATATTCAGAAAGTGTATGGCGGCATAATTTCTTTAACCGCAGTACACCAACTATTAAACAAAACAGGTTTAAATGACAGAAAATTTGAAAAAATTCCATTCTTAGTACAGAGAATTAGGAAAACAAGACCTCGGATGGCTAAAAAATTTAAAAAAGTATTAGTTAATTATTGGGCTGAACTGGTTCTCTTTGATGAGTCAAGTTTAACTTATCTCGAGCTAAAGAAAACAAGCAGATATAACAACGAAAACATGACCGACTTAATGAAAATCGCACTTTTAAAACAGTGACATATTCTCCGTACATTATGGTACGGAGGTGCATAACTTTTCAAACAGTAGAGCAAATTTTTATGCTCAAGGGATCAATTAACTCGAAATAAAACACAATCTTCATAAAAGTGGTGCCTGACAGACAATTTTGGAGGTATCTTGGACATTTCCGCAAACAACATTTAAAGATGATAATGCATAGAGCTGGACGATATCAGAAATTAAATATCGCGATATATCATCAAGTTAATATCGGTATTGGTAATATATTGCGATATTTATTTCAAGAGAAGGAAAATAGATATTTGCTACTTTTTAAAGACCAATGAACACCAATTTTAATGTATACAAGTGGGGAGTGTTTTCTATATGTATATTTATATTTTCTGGTATATTACTTCCAAATCATTTTTATTAAAAAGAAAAAAAAAAAAAAAATGCATAAATAGCAACACAATGTTTTGTGTTTCTTTTAATTTATACCATTACTTTTAAGTATATTTCTGAATAGTTTGTCCTCCATTCTTTCTATTTTAAGATTTAATTATTTCAAAATCACATTTTAAGAGAGCTAATGGGTGATATGTGTTTTATTTACACAAAGTATATCATCAAGATACATAATTATAATAAAAGTATAAGCTTAAGAAAAATGAAGTTGTACTTAGAATGTAGATGATTAATAAAATTTTGCGCAGAAGTCGTAACTTAACTATCTATCTATCTCTATATATATATCAATGATTCACTTATATACGGAAATTTTAAAAATAAATATTAGTATGAGTTTTGCGCCGAATTCCCATCCCTGAGTATAAAGAAAGTTCATTTACTAATAGTCCTGTCAGTCATTGATAGCGATATGGTTGTAATTAAATTAATTTCAGTGAATAAGAAATGCACAGTAGAAATACTGTTTATAAACTTTCTATAGAATTGCCACCGAATAAACTTTCTCGGTTGTAGAGTAATATTAATTTGAGACCCTATAACTCATAGGTATTCTAAAGGTCAATTACCTGCCATTTTTATTTTATTTTTTATCTACTTAACATATCATGATTTTTTTTTTAAAGATATATATATATTGAATTCATATTTTGTAATGTTTTTATAACATTTGGAAATTGTATTATATTTATGTACTAGTACCGCCCAGTGGTTGAAGATCAATCACTTTTTGCAAAGCAAAGCAAAACAACTGCCTTCTCATAAACGGAATTAAATTGCAGCACAGCAGCTACCCCTGTTGGCCGATAGGCACGAGTCGTCCATGAAATAGAGCGTTCGAACTAAAAGAAAAAAAAGAAAAGAAAGAAAGAAAGGAAATCTTAAAAATGGTCAATTAGATTTCAAGGAATCTCAAAACTTGTAACATCATCGAAAACTGGAAATCTAAATTTTTTCTGAATCTTATACTTTCTTCTTATATATGTAGAAGGTAAAATAATAGATCCACTTTTTTTAAGAATAAGTAATCAATTTCAGTTAATTGAAATGCAAGGAAATCTCAAAACGTGTAAATTCATCGAAAACCAGATATCGAAATTTTCCCCGTGTCTTCTACTTTCTTCTTATGCATGCAGAAGCCAGTAATAAATCCACATTTTAAATAATAAGTAGTCAGTTTCAGTTAATTGAAAAGCAAGGAAATCTCAAAACGTGTAAATTCATCGAAAACTGGAAATCAAAATTTATCCAAATCTTATACTTTCTTCTTGTATATGCAGAAGTTATAATAATAAATCAACTTTTTAAAAAATAAGTAATCAGTTTCACTTAATTGAAATGCAAGGAAATCCGAAAACGTGTAAATATATCAAAAAACGGAAATCGAAATTTATTTCGTATCTTCTTTCTTCTTATGTACGCAGAAACTAGTAATAAATCCACTTTTTAAAAATGAGTAGACAATTTCAATTAATTAAAATGCAAGGAAATCTCAAAACGTGTAAATTCATCGAAAACCGGAAAAACGTTTTTCCAAATCTTATATTTTCTTCTTATATATGCAGAAGATAGAATAATAAATCCAATTTTTAAAAAATAAGAATCAATTTCAGTTAATTCTTTGCTTAAAAAAGAAAAAAATAAACCACTTGACGATATTTCGAACAATCCATGCAATTCCGAACAATATATCAACGAACCGATAGCAAGAACTAAACGCGATATACTGTTTGCAGTGTTTTCACTTTTCACCTGCGAGCGATGAGCAGCTTCGATATTATTGGTGTGGGGATATTATCGAATGTGAGAAGCTGGGAAATAATATACTACTGCGATGAACTAAACGCGATATACTGTTTGCAGTGTTTTCACTTTTCACCTGCGAGCGATGAGCAGCTTCGATATTATTGGTGTGGGGATATTATCGAATGTGAGAAGCTGGGAAATAATATACTACTGCGATAACTTGATGAATGAGGAATGAAACATTTTATATGTTATCGTTCAAGGTCATACTTTTTAAGTAGTGGTTTCGATTTGAGAGTTCGCACAAATGAAGCAAAGGGACTGATCGCAGGAATAAGGAAGAGAAAGTGTGTTCGGATCGTTTGCGGTTGGGGTTATTTTTTCGAGTTTAGTCAGTGAGTAAATAGGAGGAAGTGAAGGTGTATTTGTATAAGATATTCGGCGGTCTGTTTGTTGGGTGTTTACGGGGTGGTACGGGGAGGCGGAAGCAGAATTTGAAGATATGTTGGTTGGCGTTGGACGCTGTTTATCGGCATATGGATCGATCGCGCTGTGCGCATTAGAAAATATCGTTAGAGGGATATATTGGTAGAGCAAGAACTTAAATACTGTTATCGCGATATTAAAAAAATATCGATACTTGGGGATATATTGATAAATAATCCAGCCCTAATAATGCACCTTACTACACGGCGTCTGTGATAAGTTTATTCACTGCAAATTGTCAAAATTTTCTATCCATTCCCATGAGAACCTATAATTATGTAAGTAATCATACCTTTTTTCACTTTAAGTTAAATCCCACAAAAGCTGTAGAAGAATTTCTTCTTTACCAAACATGGAAATAGTCCTAATCGAAATGTTTCGTCTATAAAAAGGCGGGGGAGACGGGAGAGGATTCGAAATTTGCAGCCTATAGCTTTGCCAGAACTAGAAAAAATTATTTGTGATATTTAGCATATTGAAATTTCTGAGATTTATATTAAAACAATGTATAAAACAATGTCATTTTGCATTAAAGCAGTAATTCCATATAAAGGTGGAATTAACCCAATGCAGAATACATATTTTTAATAAAAAATTGCTTAGATCTAACAAATAAATAGTTTTATTTCATATATTAAAATATAACTTGTTTATTTCATATAATAAATCATAATAGAATACGAAGTGTATGGTAATTACATTATGTTCAAAAAGAAAGTTTTGTGCAGATTTTTAAAAATTGCTTCATAGAGTGCAATAAAGCCGAATTATTAAATCGAAAACGTTCATAGGTATCATTTAATCCCTTTGGTATTATGAAAACAAAACAGTTTTATTTGTTACAAACATTAATTCTAAAGTTATTACAAATGCATTGACAGCAAAAGGTCAGAAGGAATGTCCATGCAAATTTTCAGCTGCAGAACTTTAGACTCAATCGCTGTCAAATTTAACAAGGAAAAGAAGAAGGAGAAGAAGAAGAAAGTAACAGGGAAATTTCGGGTTTTCAAAGTTATATAACTCAGGCCCCTTAATTCAGATCGACGTGCAAATTTGTATGTTTTGTCTTAAGGGTATTCTCAAGGTCTGTGCAAAAAATCATAGATCTTGGGGATCAGAGAGCTGAGATACAGTTAGCCGAAATGTTCGAGATGCATAATATACACTTGTAGCGTTTCACCATTGACTTTCCTACTTTATAAATTTCGTTTGTTTTTCTTAATGTTTGTTTTAGCTTAGCGGGGCAGAACATGAAAATCGCTAAGCACCAATAATGAGTTTTGGAAATATGCTCCAGAAGATACACAGACACTTTTAACCTCTATGGACCATTTTTTGCAGAGTTCTACTCAAAATTCCAAATTTTACGAAATATTGCTCCCAGAATCGATCCTCCCCTTCCCTAACTTAGAATAAAAAAATTCGAAAATCGTCAAAATTAATTTTATTTATTTTATTTTTATTTTTTTCATTATTATTTATTTATTTTTATTTATTTATTTTTTTTTTTTTTTATTTATTTTTTTTATGTCTAGCATGCTTGTCAACCATCTCATGAATAATCGGAAAATTTTTAGTACCTGCCCTTTTTTTTTTTTTTTTTTTTTTCTCACACCAGTCTTTTTTTTAAAGTAATTTCATACTTATTTAATCCTAACTGCATTTGGAGATAATTACTTTAAAAGTGAAGTGGTTGGGGAAAATGAGCGTGTACTAAAAATCATCTGATTCATAATTAGAATGTTGGCAGGTGTGGTGTCTAGGCTCCACATGTGCAATTTCTTCATCCTGAAGTAATTTGACAACGAGTTATTTTCGTGTTTTTGCCACCTGCCCACCAGGGGAAGAAAGAGAGAATTTCGCAAAATCCTCTTCTTAGTGGCATAGCAAAATTAATCTTTACAGCAAAATGCATGACTTAATTTCTCAAAGAATCACTGCGGCCGTGTTGAATCAATGAGTGGATGCACTCTTTTATATACGTGTAGATGAAGGGTTATGCGATATCGAGATTTATCTTCTTCCCACGTTGAAGGTAAATTCATAAAATTCCTGAAATTGATTTTTAGGTATGTTTACTGCATTTAAAAAAGAAAATAAATAAATAAACTTACGGATATTTGTTTTTCTCTTTGAGATATACAGGGTTTTGTTAAATCACGGTCTTTCCCTTCCGCTCTTGGGAGGAAAATTTTGCAAAATCACTTTTTAATTATATAATGAGAGGAATGTTTTTGCCAAATCTCATGTTTCTATTTGTAGGATTTGGGCAGGGCGCTGATGAATCAGTCAGTCATTCATAAACTCAGAAAAAACGATTTTATGTACAAAGATAATTCAGAATCCTAAGTATAAACACATATAAAGTATTAAACACACAAAACAACTTTTCGCACAACTTTTGAGCCGATTGTTAATTTGAGCAAAGTTTATTAGCTCAAATCACCCCAATGCCTAGTATAATAGGAGTTAAAAAAACATTTTTTTCTGGCTAGTCATAAATGTTGTTTGTGCGAGAAATTTCTCCTCTGATCAAAAACCAATGAGTTGGTAGCTCATTATAAGGGCCGAGAAAAGACGGAACCTGCGGTGTGAAGTCATTCATTGGTCTCTTCATTCTACACGAAAACTTACCATAGGTCCAGAAAAGAGCGATAAATAGGTGCGCTTTGATATATACTGTACACCTTGAAAACCTGTTTTTTGGACGAACTTTGACTCAACTTTATCAACCCTCTTTCGGATTTAGGCCTCCAGAAATCGGAGCAAAACTTGGCTCAAATAAAAGTTGCGTGAAAATTTTCTGTGTGTAATAGCAACATTACTTTCCTCTAAAAGCCTCTACTTTTTTTTTTTTTTTTTTTTTTTTTTTGTCGGGTGTCAAAAAGACTTTTTAAAGCAAACTCACTTCCAGAATATGTTTATAAAATATTTTTTACCTGCCTCTATCCCATAATAATATTTCTTAAATTTCAAACAGTTTAATGTTATTGTAATAGTAAATAAAATCGTAAAATACTTATGAGTACGACAATAATTAAATATTTTGTATTATATGCATGCAAAAAGTTTTACTGTAATTTTAGGAGAGATT
Organism: Salticus scenicus; assembly: GCA_963930645.1. Classification (NCBI taxonomy): domain Eukaryota; kingdom Metazoa; phylum Arthropoda; class Arachnida; order Araneae; family Salticidae; genus Salticus; species Salticus scenicus. The sequence goes on from OZ005652.1 coordinate 325,295,376, forward strand.
TTATGCTTCTGCATTTATGATCTTTGAGCTTATTATAAGCTTCTAATGCTGTATGGAATTTTATTTAAAGCATTAGTAGCCTGTTTTTCTAAGTAGGTCACTGAACATAAAATAATATTGATCAGTTTTTATTTGTTCCACTGTCCAATAAATACCCATTTGTTAGTTTATAAAATTAAAATTAATATTCTGTTTGAGAACATACAACTTTTATGAAACAACAAACAAAATCAACAAAAGATTAATATTCTGTGCTTCTAGCCATAAATATCTGTATTTGTAGATAATAAAAGTTCATTCATACAAATAATATCGCTATTCATTTAGAATATAAAGAAATTTTTATAAACGCTATATTTCATTTTAAATTATTAGGAAACGAAAATTCATTAATTTATGCAGTTAATTTGTTTAAAGAAACTTTATTATTCATCGTTAAAAATCTGTCACATATAAAAATATGCCATAATTTAAATTAATTTCGGAGCACTGTTAGTACCCGCCTTTTTTTTCACACTACTTTATTTGTAGAGAAATTTTCTCCAATATGTAATTACAATTAAATGCGAAGAAAAATCATAAATATAATAATTTATCGTATATAGATCTATCATCCCCATGTTATTGACCAAAGATTTTTAATGCAGAAAAAAATTTTTGGTTTCAGCCATACTGGGTATTGAAACTCGACAATACACTCCTTCTCACATTTATAAGGGCACTTTATATTTTGAAATAACTAACGCAAAAATAATTGTAAACAAGATTATACTAAGTGCACTAAATATATCTAGTATTCTAAAAACTAAAACTGTTATAATTTTTTTAATATAAAACAAAATTAATAAAAAATAATGCAAAACGTGTTTTTCTCCACGTTTTTAGATGTTCATAATTATAGGGACAATTCAGATTTTTTTCGTTTTATTTAACTTACTAGCGGATAAAGTACAGTTGACATGTGAATTTGTTAATCGTGTCTGTATGTCGCTATTTTTGTCCGGGTATCGCTCGAGAACGGCTGGACGGAATTCAACGGCACTTGGCAGGAATTTAAGTCTTCGTCCAATTTAAAATTATATCTATAGAAATTTTAAAAGTTTTGATTAGCTTTTGAATTGTGGGTAAAAAACGCCTGCGCATGCGTCATGAAGGTTTTAAAATTAAGATGCTTTGAATGAAAAAAAAAAAAAAAAAGTTATCTTTACGTTTTGGACAACAGGTCTCTCTTTTTTCTCTCTCACACCACCTGATATCGATACAGAATTCAAATATCGCCATATATTTATCATTTGACAAAATTTCAATGCAGAAAACTCTAATAGATTGTCGATGCAGTTGAATATTGAAGAAAAGATACAGTTTTAGTATAAGACCCTCTTGGCAACTTTTCATTTAATTTTATTTTATTTTTGCCATTTTGGCAATGAGTTATAATGGCTATAGCAGAGTCAGATTTAAAGAAGTTGGCGAGAAATGTCCAAGGTACTTCGATGCCTAATTTCAAATTTTGCTTGGGGATCAGATATTAAAGCTGTTCCGAAAAGAAAAAAAAAAGGAAAAATAATAGACTTTAAAAAATTAAAATATAAATTAAGCAACGCTGCCACGCTATTTGACGTATTTGGCAATGAATACACACGGTGTAACGAAAAGATTGTCTATGTGAGGATTAAGCCATTTGAGATTTTCTTCTCTCAGAAAACTCATAAACAAAATGTTTGTAACAAATTATAAATTTAAGAAATAATTACTTCCATAAGGTAATTGTAAATAGGGTTTCAATTTAATATTAGCTATATTAATAAAATCAGACGTTGGACTGTAAATTTGATAAAATCAAAAAAATTTGCGATATCTTCACGTTTCACCATGGAAGCTAAAAATGACTTTAGAAAATTTTGTCTGTCTGTGTGTGTGTCGTCGTGATTTATGTATTGCTCTGGGTATCACGTGAGAACGGCTGAACGGAATTCAACGGTGCTCGGCAGGAATTTAGGTCCTTACCCAACTTAAAATTATATCTATCAACGTTTTCGAAATTCCCGCCCCTCACGTTCCCATCCTGGGGAAGGCAAAATTCAAAAACACGTTTGTAAGCATAACTCGGCTCCAAAATACTTCACAGTAAAGAAATTGCACATGAGGAGACTAGACATAAGTAACACTAAAAAAATATCAGCGATTTAATAATTTTCGATTTTTAAGGGGAGAAATGGGGGAAATCGATTTTTGGCGGGAAATTTCGCAAATTCTGCATTTTGCAGTAGAACTATACAAAAAATGGAACAAAAATGCTGAAAAAAAAAAAAAAGCTATGCGACTTCCTTAGGATATTTCCAAAGACAAATTTTTGTTTTTTGTGATTTGCGATTTTTTGGTGGGTTACGAGGGGACAAAATCGAGACACACCTTTTAGCGCTAAATTTGTCCTGGGAGCTGCGTTCAGGAATTTTGGTGCTTCGATAGTTTATATGTATCCAACACCTAAAGTAACAGGATTTATCAAAATTAACCCCGTTCTCCTCTGGACAGAAGGCAAAAACACCTTTGTAAGCATTACCTGGCTCCAAATTACTTCACAGTGAAGAAATCGCACATGGGGAAACTACACATGAGTACAAATAAAACTTTATCTGCGATTTAGAGAGTTTTGATTTTTAAGGAAAGGGAAGGGAAAATCACTTTTTGGCGGGAAATTTTGCAAATTTTGGATTTTTGAGTAGAACTCTATCAAAAATGGAACAAAGTTGTTGAAAGCAGCCACGCGTCTTCCTTAGGATATTTACAAAATACATTTTTGATTTTTTGATTTTTTTTTCTTTTTGTCGAGGAGGAGGGGAGTATGTGTTACGAAGGGCAAATTCGAGACAGACTGTCCAAGACAGATTTAGCACTAAAAGGTGTGTCTCGAACATGCTACTTTTAAGCACTAAATTTGACCTGGGAAATTTATGAGAGCTGCGGTCACGAAGTTTGGTGCTTGAATTGTTTATATGTATCCAAAACCTAAAGTAACGGTACTTATCTAATTCCCCCTCGGGGGGCTGGAGGCAAAAAAATATTGTAAGCATAACCCGGCCCCAAATTACTTCATGGTGAAGAAATTGCGCAAGACGAGACTGTAGTTGAGTACAAATAATAAAACAATATGTATGTTTTTGGAATTCTTGATTCTTAAAGGAGAGAGGGGGGAAATTGTTTTTCGGGGGGAAATCTCAGAAATTCCAGATTTTTGAGTAGAGCTGTACAAAAAAATGTTACAAAGATATTGAAAACAGCTCTGAGACTTATTTAGGAGTTTTCTCAAAACATATATATATATATATATATGGGGGGACGTAGGAAGTTTGAATTTCGAGATCACCCTTTTAGCGTTAATTTTGTCTTGGGAAATCTATGGGATCTGCGGTTACGAAATTTGGTGCGTAAATTATTTATATGTATCCGACACTTATTATAATGGAATTTTACGAAATCCCCCCGTAAACCCCCTTGGTGTCGGGGCAATAAACACGTGTAAAAACACGTTTTTCTGCTTGAATTCACCTTAAATTATCTTAGAATATCGAATTTCAGTGTGTGGATGTTGATTAAGTGTACGCATTATGTACTTTGGTGGGACTTCGCAAAATTTCGGGCATACCCGCTGGGGAAGGAGAGGTAAGAAGCAGGTAAGTTCTGCCGAAGGCAGTGGAAACCAGGACTTCTCACGTTGCGAGCGGGAAAAAACATGTAAAGAACACAGCGGGAACTTTAACATAGGTTATTAATAAAGATGTGTGATTTTGACAGCTCATTTAAGTATAGTGTCCAGCGAAGCGGGCAAAACGAGCTAGTTCTCTATAACAGGCTAAATATTTAATAATTGGGATAATCTCGGAAAAATTTTGTTTAACAATATACTATTTGCAGACGACTTATGCCTGTTTCAAGACAATGAAGATAATTTGCAACGTGCAATTTTTACTCTAGTGATTATTACTTAAAGATTTCAAAGAGTAAAACAAAGGTGATGGCTTTTGAAGGTAAAGAACCGATAAGAACAAAGATTATCTTAGAAAATAAACCAATCGAACAAATTTCACATTTTAATTATCTAGGATGTGACATATCTTATAATTACAACAATGATATACAAAACAAGCTGAATAAGTTCCAATACATCTGCGGGACTATAAGAAAAATATTAAGAAATACAAGAAAAGATATCAGAATAAAATTTTTCAAGAGACAATGGCGATACTAACTTTGACATGGACGCTTAAAAAGAGTGATGAAAGAGAAAGATAGTCTTCAGAGATGAAATTTCTAAGGAGTGTGAAAAGTTGTTCTATAATGAATAAAATAAGAAATGATGACATCAGGAAGGAACTAAAAATTACGTCAATAATACATACTATAATAAACTATAGAAATGAGTGGAGAGAACATTTGGAACAAATTCCAAATGACCGTATACCAAAGGCAGCTCTAAAATATATGCCAAGGGGGAGAAGAGATAAAGGAAGGCCACTTAAAAGGTGGATTGAGGCCGGAACAGGCTTATAGCCTTCAACCGTGTTGGACATGATGGGATAATAAATGAATCTATATTAATAAAATCAAACTTTCATTTGTAAATTCTCAAAATCAAAACAGGTTGCGATATCTCCATGTTTCAGACACCAAGGCAGACAAAAATGTTTTCAGAATATTTTTCATGTGGTTTCATCCGCATATGTGAAAAAGGTGTTGCATTTTTCTGTAGTGCTTTATCATCCACGTAATCATGTAAAAGCATCTGGGCAGAATAGAATGGTACTTGGTTTAAGTTTAGACTTATACCCAGTTTGAAATTATACTTATCGACAATTTTAAAATTTTGATTAGATTCAGTCATATTAGGCGAAATATAGCTAACACTCGACGATAGTCTTTAACCCTGACCCACTGACAACTTCGGTTACTTTTTCTAGTCTATTTTGACCTTATTTATTCCTTCGGTATCAGCCTTTTTTTCCCCTCAACACACATGTGATTGTGAGTTCTTATTTTTTTTTTTCATCAAATGCAATTTTCTATAGATTTTTGCCTTTACCCCTCTTTTTTTCATTCTAAAATGCGGTAGAAAATGGGCCAAAAAAAAGAAAGAAAGTGCATAAGACTTTACTGTTAATTCTACATAATGGAAACTTTTTTCAATATTTTTAGATTTTAAACAAATCAAAATTCAATAATGCCTTTAAAATATTTTCGCTCTGTTTGTGTGTTAATATGTGTATATCTGTATCACTTTCAGTGAAGGCTATATCTCAGGAACTACTGCTCATAATTGCATATAAATTTATATGTAGTTTCACCATGACATATATTAGTATTTGTCAACATTTGGTGCCAATAGCTCAAGAGGTGGTGCTGCTATACAGCGATTTTTGCACTTTCAGGGAAGGTATATCTCAGGAATTAATGCATAGAATTGTTGTACATTTTATTTATACTAAATTTTACTTGAAATTTCTTTACTGTTGTGTACCGCAATAACAAACTAGGTTCAAATTTAAATTAAGTGGAGTCGTTGACTACTAATGAAGCCACTTCAGTATTTTAGATTGCTCTCCAAACACTAAATTCTTCCATAGATCAACCCTGCTCTAATATCTTTTAGACTTTTTTTTTTTTTTTTTTTTTTAACTATCACTTTACCAGGAAAAATCAGAAATTTACCTTACAGCAGAGACGATTCAACAATAAACATCATAAATAGAAATTTTAAGCAAGTGCATACAGCTGCCTTATAAACTTTTCACCAAATTTTTAACTAATTTGATAAACCAAAATTAAATTTAAAGTGCATGATAAATTTCCAATCAAAACACTGCTACATTCCTTACAAATACTACAGGCAACAGTAAACACATAACTTTTAAAGCTGAAAGTAATATTTAATTTTTTTGAATTATTCCTTTTTTTTTTCAAAAAATTCAATTAGACTATGATTAAATTGTAAATTATTTCCACTAAGATCACTTTAAGAAAATTTATTTATTTCAAAGAAGAAAAGAGAAAATAGTCTTAATTATTATTGTACTGGTAATAAACACACACTTAAAGTAATCATAAATCATCAACTAATAGAGCTAAAAAAAAATTACACAAAATTAAAAAAAAAAAAAAAAAAAAAAAAAATTAAAAAATTAAAGCAAATAAATGTTTAACTTCAAGTAAAAAGGATATCAAAAATTGGTGATTCAGTAGGTGGGCCCTTATACTTTCTTAAGTAAATTTCCGAGAATACTTTTAAACACTATTTCACAGACATATTTTTACTTTCCGAACACTATAGTGAGGAAAGTATTGTAATCATGTCAAAAATCCGAATTCGAGATTTTGATGTTTCTATACGTTTCGAGGTCCAACGAGTCCGTTTTCACTATTTTTACGATGATGTATGTATGTGTGTGTGTATGTATGTGTGTATGTGTGTGTGCATGTATGTGTGTATGTATGTGTGTATGTATGTGTGTATGTCTGTGAGTGAACACGCTAGCGTCTAAACGCTTTGTTCGAATAAGCTGAAAGTTGGTACGTATATTGTAAGTCACCATAGTACGAACCCTATAGATTTTGGTGAATCTAGCACTTATAGTTTTTTTACAGGGACACAAAGAAAAATTCTTTATCATTATGGCCAAGGGACCAAAATCTTAAAAGTGCGATAGCATCTAAACGCCTTATTCAATTGAGCAAAAACTTTATACACATATTATAGGTCACAGATACTCAATCTGTATAGATTTTGGAGAATCTAGCACTTATAGTTTTTTTACAGGGACTCAAAGAAAAACTATTTGTCAAATTTTTAAAAGTGTGATAGCGTCTAAACGCCTTATTAATCTCAGAAAAGAATTTGTACACATGTTATAGGTCACATTTGAACCAATTGTATAGATTTTGGTGAAATCTAGCACTTACAGTTTTTTTACAGGGACACAAAGAAAAATTCTTTATCTTTATGGCCTATGAGACCGGCGATAGCATCTAAACGCCTTATTCAACTGAGCTGAAAATTTGTATGAATATTATAAATCACTGTTGCACTAACTATAAGCATTTTGGTGAATCTAGCATTTATAGATTTTTACAGGGACACAACGAAAAATTCTTTATCATTATGATCTAAGGGCTCAAAGTTCAGTAGCGTTAAATAAAACCTCGTGTGATATATGGAGAAAAATACTCAAACACTCTGTTATGGTTTTCTCTTTTTTGTTTGTTTAGCAACTCCTCTTTCTTTATTTTATCTACAAAACTGTTAGTTACTCAATCTTCGGAAAGTCGAGTGGAGTCACTCCAGATTTTTTTACTTTCCGAACATACATATGTAAGGAAAATATTATAATCATGTCAAAAATCCGAATTCGAGATTTTGGTGTTTCTATGCGTTTTGAGGTCCCCTGAGTCCGTTTTCACAATTTTTACGATAATGTATATATGTATGTGTGTGTATGTATGCGAGTGAACACGCTAGCGTCTAAACGCTTTATTCGAATGAGCTGTAAGTTGGTACGCATGTTTCAAGTCACCATAGCACGAACCCTATTCATTTTGGTGAATCTAACACTTATAGTTTTTTTTTACAGGGACACAAAGAAAAATTCTTTATCATTATGGTCTATGGGACCAAAATATTAAAAGTGCGATAGCATCTAAACGCCTTATTCAATTGAGCAATACACATATTATAGGTCACAGTTTCTTCATCTGTATAGATTTTGGAGAATCTGGCGCTTGTAATTTTTTTACAGGGACACAAAGAAAAATTCTTTATCATTATGGCCTATGAGACCAAATTTTAAAAAGTGCGGTAGTGTCTAAACGCCTTATTCAATTGAACAAACAAATTACACACATATTCTAGGTCACAGTTTCACGATCTGTACAGATTTTGTGAATCTAGCACTTCTAGTTTTTTTTCTTTTTTACAATAAATCATTATGACCTATGGGGTGAAATTATTTAAAGCGCGATAGCATCTAAATGCCTTATCCGTTTGAGTGAAAAATTTATATACGAGTTATAGGTCACCATCACACAAACTGCATGGATTTTGGTGACTCTATCACTTAACGAGTTTTACAGGGACACATTTAAAAATTGTTCATCATTAAGACCTATAGGCTTAAATTATTTAAAGTGCGACACCGACTAAACTCCTTATTCAAATTAACTGAAAATTTATGTACATTTTATCCGTCACCGTCACACGAACTTTATGAACTTTAGAGAATCTAGCACTTATGGTTCTTTTTACAGGGACAAAATGTAAATTTCTTTATAATTGTGGCATATGGGCTCAAACTTTAAAGTGCGATAGCGTCTAATTGCCTTATCTGATGGAGCTGAAAATTTATAAAAAAATATTATAAGTCGCTGTTGCACTAACTATAAGCATTTTGGTGAATCTAGCATTTGTAGGTTTTTACAGGGACACAATGAATTATTCTTTATCATTATGATCTACGTGTTTGGTAAAATAGCGTTAAACATAAGCACCGTGTACTATATAAAGAAAAATACCCAAACACCCTATTATAATTTTCTCTTTTGTTTATTTAACAACTCCTCTTACTTTACTTTATCTACAAAACCGTTAATTACTCAATGTTCGGAAAGTCGAGTGGAGTCACTTCAGATTTTTTTTTTTCTTTTATGAATGCATCGATTCTCTTTTAGCTTTTCGATCATATTTTGCACAGATAATAATTTTTGACTTGTATTATGGTCTTTATGGAAATTTTTTCGCGGAAAATATATAATGGCATATTTCATAGCTATACGACTTTTTTCGTGTATGCTACCATTTCACACACATGTGGCTTTTCTCCTGTATGCCCTCAGAGGTGATTTTTAGACGATTATTGTCGAGAAAACCTTTAAAACTTTTTTCTCCCACGTATAGCTTTTCTTTTTCGTATATGCAAAGATGATCCTTTCAATTTCTCTCATGAGAAATTCCTTTAGATTTAGCACACACTTGGCTTTTCACCTGTATGAGTTGGTAGATATATTGAGTATCAATATTGAAGAAAAATTCTTTCGAACATATTTTACACACGTAGAGCTTTTCTCTTTCGTATGGGTGCGAAGGTGATCCTTTAAACTGATCTTTTAGAAAAGCTTTTAGAACATTTTTTACAACACGTAGGACTTTCCGCCTTGGTGGCTGTGTTGATGCATAGACCGGAAGTGTATCTCCATTATGCTGGCACGTACAGCACAAATTCACATTTTTTGCCAGACAGTGCGACTTTCGCTAAATCTGGAAGGGCAAAGAGAAACTTCACGCCGCTTAACCTGTGTAAATAAACATACGGCTTTTTTATTTTATTTTATTTTATTTTTTTTTTTTTATGATTAATGTAAGATTTAAATTGCAAAACGAATTATATCTTGAAATTAATAAATAGTTTTCCGAATAGAGAAGTAGATAATAATCTTATATATATTATAAATGTGAATGTCCGTGAATTTATTTGACTGAGTTTCACGCCAAAACTGCTCGACGGATTTCGATGAAATTTGTAATGGCGATAGCTTATACCCTAACTTACAAAGTTGGCTGCCTTTTATACCGAAAAAAACCTTTTTTTTTTTTTGTTATTTTTATGCATAAAATAGCAATTTTGTAAGCAAATAATAGCAAAAAATTAGCCATTTAAATTTTATCCTTAATTTAATTGTTGCCAAAAAAAAAAAAAAAAATACGAGTTTATTGTTTTTTCCAACAGGAAAATAAATACATTTATCTAAACGTGAACAATAAAAAAAAAAAAATCCCTTTTCGGCAAGCTTAAAGGCAAAGGTAGATTTACGTTAATGTTACAATTGTAAAGAAATTTTACATATGCATTAATACCTAGCCATTGGCTTTTTTCCCACACATTGCATTATTTACGTCGCTATTCTGTTTTCAAGAAATTTAATTTTCAACTACAAAAGGGTTTTATTCATTCTACTTAAAATTTTAGGCTAAATTTATTGGTTTGTAAATGTTTCAATTTTTTAAAATTCAAGCTCATAATCATTCAGCAAATAAAAGCTTAATCAAAATTATATTTTTTATTTAAAATCCATATAATTGTTGTTCAATATCTTTCTTTTAAAAGAAAAAGTAATAGAAACGTGAAAATGCACTTGTGATCTTACTAGTTCTGATCAACGAGATATATATAGCAGAGTGATAAATAGTAACCCTTGAGAAGGTCCAAGATGAGTCATTTGACATGCTCTCCTTGCACCTGCGTATTCGGCGATTCCCTTGGTAACAGCTTATTTTCAGTAAATTTCTATGGCAACGATTTGGAGATTGTTCTTCGCATACAACGAGATATATAAATTAGAGTGCTGATTCAATGGATGAAGGATTAGCTTTCCGTGGTTCAAGATGAATCACGTGACATGCTCGAATAGGTTGCTGTGTTTGGCCCTTTATCGCTATTTTGGCATTTAAAATATCAGTTTGACAAATTATCATTATTATTAGGTAACATGACAGTCCTATGACCGAAATAAATTCTTTTTAAAATAATTTTACACACATTTCACATTTTAATAAATAATAAAATACCTTTTTTTCATCGTTTCCCAACAAAGTTTAAATGTGTTTATAAAAGAAAATTTAAACTTTTAAAGAGCTAAATTTAACAACAAATAATAATTTTTCAACTATTTTTAAACATTTTATCGGTTAAAGTTCAACTACACGAAATAAAAAAGAAGTAAAATCAAAATCAAAATGATTTAGAACAAAAGAATATTAAACTACGTAAGTAAACAAAAACATTGACTGCGAAGAACAATCTCCAAACCGTTGCCATAGAAATTTACTGAAAATAAGCTGTTACCAAGGGAACCACCGAATACGCAGGTGCAAGGAGAGCATGTCACATGACTCATCTTGGACCTTCTCAAGGGTTACCATTTATCACTCTACTTTATATATCTCGTTGTTCGCATAAGTCAAACCGCCAATGTTTTGTTTACTTACGTAGTTTAATATTCTTTTGTTCTAAATCATTTTGATTTTGATTTTACTTCTTTTTTATTTCGTGTAGTTGACCTTTAACCAACAAAATGCTTAAAAATAATTGAAAAATTATTATTTGTTGTTAAATTTAGCTCTTTAAAAGTTTAAATTTTCTTTTATAAACACTTTTAAACTTTGTTGGGAAACGATGAAAAAAGGGTATTTTATTATTTATTAAAATGTGAAATATGTGTAAAATTATTTTAAAAAGAATTTATTTCGGTCATAGGACTGTCATGTTACCTAATAATAATGATAATTTGTCTAACTGGTATTCTAAATGCCAAAATAGCGATAAAGGGCCAAACACAGCAACCTATTGGAGCATGTCACGTGATTCATCTTGAACCACGGTAAGCGAATCCTCCATCCATTGAATCAGCACTCTAATTTATATATCTCGTTGGTTCTGGTAAGCCTAGCGTTGCTATGGTCAAGTCAAACACAGATAAGTGGTAGCGGTTTTTGGAAAATTATTTCATTGTAATTTTTGTGGAATTATTGAAAGTTTTGAAAATTTCTTTCATCAAGAACTATTTTAAACCTAAAAACCACTAATAAAATAAACAGAATATGAAGGTTCTTATATGTTAACGAAAAGGTGTCCGATAAAACGCTTTCTATTTTTATGCAAGAAATTATACAAAAAAAAAAAATCGCTAATATGGCGACAAAAATTCAAAAGCCGCCAAGGGAGAGATATAATAAAGTTGTGTAGCACGATAATGTTTAGTTATTTATTTATTTTTTTATATACCAATCACTACGTTAATTTAACATACAAATAAATGAGCTGCTGTGTGTGACTGCACTTGCACACTGTCGGGCAGAAATATTTGATTAATTCAAATTAATATTTAAGTAACTAAATAAAGATATGTTTAATAGAAAGCATAGTCTTGGAGACAAACTTGGCGAGTGGGTGACCAAATTTGATGAAAAATGATAGTTTAGGGTTCCCGATGTTTCGAAGCTCTCCGACACACGGGAACATAGACCTTGAGCTTACCAAGGGATTCTCGATGGAGTCATCACCAAGCCCCATCGCCAAAAGTTATAAGTAGGTGTGAGTTGATTTTTGCGAAAGAGTATGTAGTCACTGCGATCCAGAGTTATTCAGAGACCTATTCTGAGTCATTGCACTTTAGGGATTGAGCTCTAAGCGACTGGACATTTTTCGTGCATGAGCGAAAATTTTTGCTCTGGTGTAGTTGATGTTATTTGCTTTACTCCTGTGGAACAAGTGACTATTTTTTGGATTGTCCCAGAACATTTATCGAATAATGACTTATACTGTACGAGTAACAGCTTCAACTGTTTCCAGAATATTCGAAGAATTAACACCAGCTATTGGACTGTTTTCGAAAATATTTGTTTTAATAATAGTTTTGTTGTACAGATTCGAGAAGTTCAAAAAATGTTTGATATTGCCAAGGATGTCCCATACTAAAGCTGTGACGAAAATAGTCGCCATTCGAAATATATTCAATTACAAAGAAATCATTTAAATATAGTGTCCAGCGAAGCGGACAAAGCCTGCTAGTAATGGTAATATACTAGCATTGTGATCCGATTTCATGTATAAGGCCGTAAATTTTGTAAAAATTGTTCAACCAAGTTACTAATACTTACTAAAATGCATGAAGAATGCTCATAAGTTCAAATCGGTAGTATGCCATATTATATTTCAACTAATTTTATTATAATTTTGTATTCAAATATTTTAAATGTATGACTTTATAAAATATTTCTCTTATGATGCAGTGCTTGAATTTTCACTAAATATTCACTTTATTTTTAATTATTATGTATTTTTAAATAACATCTTAATTATAATAAAGATCGATATTTTGTTTGAAATTTTATGGCTGAAATTCATAACATTTTCTACGTGTAATTTCCTCCTCTGGCCTGTTCATTTCTCATTCCATAACGCACCCCTCCCCCAGCATACAAAGTTAAAAAATAAAACATTAAACATTTTATTAATGCCATTCTATTTCTTTCTTAGTAATCATAAATAATCTAACTTAATATGTTATAAAAATCAAAGTAAAAATGATGTGCACATTCTATTTCCCTTTTCTAAAAGAAATAAGTCGGCATAGATGTATTCTGCTCAATTCCTCATCATATATTTATGGTTATTAATTTCTACTGAGAGCAAAATGTATTCATATTGAAAAGAATGAGTATTATAGAACACTCAACGCAGTCACAGACTGAAATGCCGCACCTCATAGGCTGCCCTCTATCCGATTCGATACATTTAACTTATCGTAATTAATTTAATTTTATTAAGATTGTTTCGATTGATTTCCAACATAATGATTTGCAAGTTTGTGCGAAGTATTGATCTAATTTGTCATATGAAGGAAAACTTAAATTTTTAATTACTAAAGTTTCCATATTTAAATGTTCATATTTAATGAAGTATATTAAAAAAGATATTTTAAAATATTGGTCTGACATCTTTACGACAAAATATTTGTCATAATGGACGTTTAAACAAAATTTTGCTCTATTCTGCCATATAAAAAAAAAAAAAAAAAAAAAAAAAAAAAAAAATCGTAAATTTCGAAGAACTTACGAAGTTTACAACTTACATTGTTCCAAAGTAATATTGTCCTTATCAATAACATAAGTGATATTTAAAAACTGATGCGCCCATTTTACAATCATTCTTTCGTGAGACATGTGTCTATAGACTAAATAACTAGCTAAAAATCTGAATAATCTAAGAACACTTCATAAATATTGCGATTTTTTTAATTCACAAAACCTCAAAACGTGAAAAAGAAAAAGAGGTCAAATAATTTTTTTAATTACCTGAGTGCCCCATATATATAGTACACACAGACAAGTCACATAGACCAGCCACTAAAAATATAATTTTTGGATTCAGGAAACCTCAAAACGTATAAATGTAACAAAAATTCAATTTCGAAAACTTGGATCCGAAAACAATACTTTCTCGACCTTTTATGGATAAGATAAAGTAAATTAGAAAAAGAGAATAATTTTAAATTAAATAAATTTTTAATGTATTTATTACATTGATTTTTATTTATAAAAAAATGCTTTCATTTAATTTAGGGTAGCCCTGTATATTTACTATATATTATACAAACACAATATAGTGTACTTATTTAGTAAAAAAGCACTTAAAAAAAAAAAAAAAAAAAAAAAAAAAGGAAAATCAAGCGGTGCGCATTGATTATTAACACTTTTCAACTGTAAATACTCGTTGTATCGTATAATTGTTTGCCTACATTAGCACACAATGAAAAGACAGACATATAGACTAATTGAATTCATAATCACTCTTAAACATTGTTGAAAAGTGTTAACAAAATGCTTAACACAAACGAAAATACAGTCCTTAATTTCCGTTGCAGCCCTTAATGTATCTGAATATTTTAGTCTAACACTTCGAATATCTGAATATTATATTGTATACAAAACGTGATTTTAGCTTATTAACAATAAATGTCAATTTCTATATGATTTTTGCAATTGAAAGTTATTTAAATGTAATTTATAAAAATACCCCACTAAAAATAATCTCAAGATATTCTGCAGGTATTTTTAGAGAAAATCTGCAGAATATCTTAAGTTATTTGGCCCATTCTTAAGAAAGTTTACAAAATTTCTTTATAATGTCTTTAAAATTTCTGAAGATATTTTGTAGAAAACGATAAATCTTCAAAATATTTTCAAATATTTGAAGAAAATCTAAAGAAAATACTATTTTTTTAAGAATATCTTCGGATTATTTTTAGTGGGGTATCTCTCCTATAAAGCAATGCATTAGCGTTTGTTTGAGTGTCCCTGTACACAAACCAGTTGTACATAGTATATTAACGCCCTTTTAAATAGGGAATATTCCATAGTGAATTTGAATAACATGTATTATTTTTAAGAAATTCTGCAAATATTTACGGACGCTGGAGGCGGGACAGATAGACTGTCGGACAGACAGATACACTAATTCAAATCCTATTAACACTAATAATTGTTAGAAAGTGTTAAAAAAGCTTGACGTAACCGAAAATGCAATACAGCAAATTTCCATCAATAGCCCTTAATATAACTGAATATTTTGTGCGACCTTGTAAATTTTAATATCATTCATACTATATTTTAGAGAAAGCATTCTTTTGTGCATATGAATAACATATTTCAATTTCATCAACATTTGTGCAATGTAAAGTTATGTATTAAACTATGGTTTACAGAAATACCTCTCTTTGAACTGAATGATTTGGAATACTTTTGGGAGTCCCTGTACACAAACCATTAGTGTTAGCTACTCTCCATTTTCAATAGAAAACATCGGATAGTGAACTTAAATAACATATTTCGATTTCATTAAGGTTTGTGAAAAGCAAAGTTATTAAAATATGGTTTATGGAAATACTTCTCATAGAACGCAATGCTTTGGAATAATTTGGGGTGTCCCTGTACACTAACCAGTGGTATTTACTCCATTTTCAATAGGCAGCATCCAATAGTGAATTTGAATAACATATTTCGATTTCATTAAAATGTGTGTAAAGATTTTAAAATATGGTTTATGGAAATACTTCTCATAGAACGCAATGCTTTGGAATAATTTGGGGTGTCCCTGTACACTAACCAGTGGTATTTACTCCATTTTCAATAGGCAGCATCCAATAGTGAATTTGAATAACATATTTCGATTTCATTAAAATGTGTGTAAAGATTTTAAAATATGGTTTATAGAAATAGCTGTCATAGAACGCAATGCTTTGGAATACTTTTGGGTGTCCCTGTACACAAACCAATAGTGGTATCTACTCCATTTCCAATAGGAAAGAGCCGACAGGGAACTTGAATAGCATATACCAGTTTCAAGAAATTCCATGAATATTTATGGGAGCTAGAGCGGGGACAGACAAACAGACAAACCAAAGTCATTAATACTTTTCTACCCCTTTGAAAAGTGTTACAAAAAATCATATTGGTAGAATCAATATTGGTAGAATTAATGTAAAAATAATCTTAAAAAGACTTTTTTTTTTTTTTTTTTGGTGCAATCTTACAAAAAAAAACTCTGCTATTTCCTGAAAATAAACATTTCTTTGTATTTCAAAATTGAAGTCTTATAAAACAGGTCTTTGAAAGTTTTCGCTTTGAATATTACAATTTTTTTCAAGCAAAAGCAGCTGAAAAGAAGAGTTTATGAATAACAGTTTAGTATCCTATTTTAAATATATATAGAAATACTGAAAGATGTATTTAAAAAAAAAAAAAAAAAAAAAGCAATATTTTCTTATTTCTAAAAATTGTGTATAAAAGATTGTAAAAACAGAGATTATGAAATTTGTTTTGTCAGAAATTTTACGTGTTATTTAAACAGTATTTTACAAAAAATAATACATTTTACTTAATTTTGTTCTGTCGTTTCGACTTGTGTTATTGTTATTTCTTTAAATAACCTATTACATATCTGAATAGAACTCTAAACATAAACATTTTATGATATCTTTAAAAGTGAATGATTCGAAGAGGTTTAAAAAAATAAAAAAAATATTTTTTGACTATGTAAAACTATTATATTTTGAATGTCATTTGTTTTTTGTTAGTATATCTATAAGATTTGAGGTCTCCTGAATTCATTTTAGTATTTTTACGGAGATAAATATATGCATGTATGTTTATGAGTGAATAACGGTATCACCTAAACGCAGCATTTAATTGAACTCAAATTTGATAGGAATGTTGCAGGTAACCGTCGTACAAACTATACAGATTTTAATAAATGTAGAACTTAATTTATTTTCTCTACACAGATAAAAAATAGAATTCTTATACATAACGTGTTATGATCTCAAATTATTTGAAGTTCGTTTTAACAAGTTTAGGGGTTCTCTCTATTTATTTTTGCATTTTTTACGATGATGTCAGTATTTGTACGTGCTCTTATGTGCTTGAGTAAATGCGATAGCGTCTAAATGCTGACTTCAGTTGCATTCAAATTTGATATGTATATTATAAATACCCATCGTATGAAATAATTTAGTAAGAACTCTGAAAAAAAAATTATGTCAATCACATCTAGAAACTAAATTGTGGCTCTAGCAAAGTTAGTTCCATATAATCCTTATAAATGCTAATCCTCTTTGAAAGCAAGTTCTAGAAACCCCCTATTGGAATTCTAGAGGTTTTGCCTATATTATGGTTTCCAAACTTATTTAAAAATCTCTGCAAATAAATGCGAAATCAAGAGGCGAATTTTAGTAACTATAATATTTATTTATGACCCAATTCTAGCAAATCAAGCGAGAATTTCTCGCAATACAAAGGATTCATAATATACATAATATCATAACATTGTTTTACCATCTAGAAAAGTATAGACTAGAAATTCTGGATCATTTCGTCTATATTGGTTATTCGTTTATTCTATTACGCATAACTTGGAAATCTATATTTCTAGTTTAGGAATTCAGAAAATGGTTACTTATTCGTTCTAAATGAAGGCAGTATATTTTTTTATCAGTGTACAAGACTAATGTGTGTCTGTATGTGACTGAGTGAACAAGACAGCCTCTAAACTCTACATTTGACTGAATTGAAATTTAGTATGCATATTTTAGGTGGTCATCGCACGAAATATATGAAGTTTAAGGATTAACGGATTGATATGTATATGCACGTGAGTGAGTAAACAAGATGGTGTTTAAATGCTGCATTCGATTAAAGTCAATTTTAGTATGTATTACAGATCTTCACCCCACAAAATATGTAGTGTTTAATAGTTGTAAGCAGATGTATAATATATATAATCACATAAACATTAGTTGTCAAAATCACGGCCAAATTTGACGCCAAGGCAAAAAAATCTCCGCTAGCGATAAACTTGACGACATGGTGAGATTAGCAACCAAATTTAACTGAAAATATTAGTTTACGGTTGCGAGAATCAGTAAACCCTTTATAAATATATATTGTATTCTAAAATTCTAAAATAGGAGGGTATCAATTGAATAAAAGGTTTATTAATATCGTAAACGGAAACTGTATACCATTAATATAGGGTGATTGTAATTTCAAAATTACAATCTATAAAACTATCGAATTCTATAAAACTATCGATTAGAGTGACTTGATATTTTACCAAAACAACAATATGAACCCTGACAGCGCCATCTATTGGCACTTTTTGGAACTATTTTTTTCCTTCGCCAAACAAAATTCCATTGCGTCATGATTGTTCTGATCTAAAATATTAAGTCATTCTGACCAGTAGTCTTAAAAGTTAGCATTTTGAAATCGCAACTTTAATTATAATCACCCTGTATTTTAAGATATTTTTACCCGTTTAACAAAGCAGAAAATATAAAACAACATATACAACAACAAAACAACAACATTCTCACCAGCGTCAAAATGAAATGTTCCAGAAAAAGTCAAATTCTGTTACATTTTCATAATTTTAATCACATAAAATCAATTTTTATCTTTTAATTTTATCTCTTTTTTTTTCCATAAATTTTCTTTCTTTTTATTCTTCTCAGTAGCAAATTTCTATACCGATTACCAAACAGATCGTTTTTTTTTTTTTTTTTTTAAAGAAATGCATTTTTGAAAGCGAATGTTCATATTTGTAATTTGTCGTGTTAACTTTCCAAGAGACATTTTTAAATAATATCTGCTTTTAAAAAAATTACAAACAACTGTTTTATTATTTTTTTTTTCCTATTTATTTATCAAAACTAATGACACATTCATTTACATAAAGAGCATTTTTCCATTGCTTTAATTCAATCTTGATACTCTGTTCAAAACATTATTTATTATCTTTTTTTTTTTTTTCTATTATGATTTAAAAATGTTCAAAGCATTGCATTTTACAATGTAAATGTTGTACAAAAATAATACGAATGGAGTATAGATATTGTGTGAATTTTCCCTTCTTTAATATTAAATACGTTAAAATATACAGTTTTTGTACTTTCTCTCTATCCGCAATTGTAATGAAATGCTCGCCCTCTGGTGGGCTAAGGTGAAATTATCATACCACTGATAGCTTTCACGCTGAAACAATAATAGAACAACAAGAAAGAACAATAATAAATACACGTGGCTATTATATTTACTAACAACTGCAGTTGAGGAAGCGCCATCTATCGATCATTACAAACGCGGATATACTCTATAAAAATTATTTAAATTTTTAGTTTTTATTTTATTATTATTATTATTATTATTAATATGGCATCATAGGGATAATCATCAGATTTTTACTTTCCGAACACTACAGTGAGGAAAGTATTGTAATCATGTCAAAAATCCGAATTCGAGATTTTGATGTTTCTATACGTTTTGAGGTCCCCTGAGTCCGTTTTCACTATTTTTACGATGATGTATGTATGTGTGTGTGTATGTGTGTATGTGTGTATGTGTGTATGTCTGTGAGTGAACACGCTAGCGTCTAAACGCTTTGTTCGATTAACCTGAAAGTTGGTACGCATATTGTAAGTCACCATAGTACGAACCCTATAGATTTTGGTGAATCTAGCACTTATAGTTTTTTTACAGGGACACAAAGAAAAATTCCTTATCATTATGGCCTATGGGAGCAAAATCTTAAAAGTGCGATAGCATCTAAACGCCTTATTCAATTGAGCAAAAAATTTATACACATATTATAGGTCACAAATACTCAATCTGTATAGATTTTGGAGAATTACTTATAGTTTTTTTACAGGGACACAAAGAAAAATTCTTTATCATTATGTCTATGGGGCCAAATTTTTAAAAGTGTGATAGCGTCTAAACGCCTTATTAATCTGAGCAAAAAAAATTTACACATGTTATAGATCACAGTTGAACTAACTGTATAGATTTTGGTGAATCTAGCACTTACAGTTTTTTACAGGGACACAAAGAAAAATTCTTTATCATTATGGCATATGGGACTAAATTTTTAAAAGTACGATAGCATCTAAACGCCTTATTGAATTGAGCTGAAAATTTATATGAGTACTAGCAGACCCGGCCACGCGTTGCTGTGACTAAGTTATACGTTGAATTATACGGCTGTAAACTATTTAGTACAGTCAAATTATTATTTACGAACAAAGACGAAAACGTTGCAGCCGATGTAAAAACCCACAGGGTTGAGATTTGAAACTTAGGTCAAAATTTTGAAGCGATTGATAAAAATTTTCGTAGTGTTGATATTAAGCACAAAGTAATTTTATTGTAGGGTCCTATAAATTTTAATGGAGAAGTGATATATATTATTTCTAATGCTACTTTGGATAAAATTGCTAAAATGACTAATATATAAATTAAATTCTATTAAAATTCTATTAAAATAAAAGTATAAAAGAAACAGACGATTTTAAAATCAATTTTTATGGAGGAGTGAAAGATAATATATGCTATAATGGATAATTTTACTATAAAATGACCTCATCATTTTAAATATTTTAAAGAGGGCAACAGCTGTAGTTATAAAAAGGAAAACAATAAGGCTAAACCAGAAAAATAAGTAAATTTGATAAATATTTTAAAACTTTAAAATTGGAAATCTTATGAAATATTGGACATTTAAAGTAAATACATGTATCATTTTAAATAGAAAAAGATTTTGGAAAAGTTTAGTGTATTTTAACGAAGTGATGAGAAGTTTTTGAGTATGTTAAAATTTTAATAGTAAATTCAAGTTAATAAAGATGGGAAACATTGAGGATTAAGATAAGAATAATTATAAGATAAAAAAAAAAAAAAAAAAAACTTTTTATATACCATGCTTTTAAATTTTAATATACTAATAATATACTAATTAAAAGGAAAATGATAAATATTCTATCATAGTTTGAAGTCAAATTTGTTTTCAAATGTCTAAATAAAATATCTGATGTAAGATACTAATATTTTGCAGCGGAATAGATTTCATTTCTGTCATCCTTGGCGAAAAAAAAAAAAAAAAAAAAGAATATCGCCAAATTATCTGGCGAAAATATTTAATTCCTTTCAAAAATCATGGTTATTTTAACAACTTATATTAAAAGAGTAATGAATAATATGAAACAATATTTCGTACAATACATATTACATGTCATACATACGTACAATGAATAATACATATTACATTTCGTACAATGCATACATCTGGCATGTATATTTTCGTGTTACGCTTTTGATCGCCAAATAATAATAATAATAATAAAAAAAGCCAAGGGCGACAGAGTTTTGAAATTTAAAATTAAAATTTTGTCAATTTGACAGCAAAATAATTCAATCCGCGATAACTAATACATATCTATACCCAAATATAAGGATTAAAATCGGGAAATAAATTTCCTCGATTTTTAATAATTTCTTACAAAAAATCCAGTGGGCAATTAACATAGGAAATCTTTTTCTTGGCTGCACAGACGGTCAGTGAGTCACACTTCGCTTGCGTATAGAACTCATAGATATAGTATAGCATATATGGAATAGAGTGATCATTGGGGAGAAAAAAGTTATTCCTTTTCATTTGGGAAAAGACGTTTTTACCAAAATATGGCCGTATTTTAGCAAATAAAATTTATGAATAATTTATTTGCTAAAGGGGAATGGAAGACTCCAGATACAGTTTCAAATTCATATTTCTTTCTTTCTTTTCTTTTTTTTTTTTTTTCAATACCACTTAATGGCTGTTTCCAAAGCTTTTATTTATTTATTTATTTATTTTTTTTTTTTCGGCATCAAAAATCTTTGTACGATAACATGGGGATGAGAGATCTATATATATTACTATATCTATGATAGAACTACATTAGCACTTTATCAATGTGTATAAAATCTTTAAATTGATTATGACGTCAATTTTCGTGAGATGCATAATTTAACTTTTTATAATTTTTTAACGTTCACGTTTGATTAAATGTATTTATTTTTATGTCGAAAGAAAATGAACTCGTATTTTTTTTTTTTTTTTTTTGGCAACAATTAAATTAATGGAACTCTGGAACTCACAGATATTTTGGAGCAACTTTAATAAAGGTCTATAATTAACAAATAATTGCAATAAAACAATATTGTGAGAATAAATTGAGATAAAAACTATCCTATCTCTCAAGTTGGACCAAACTGCACACAGTGTGCAAAATTTCATCAAAATCGGTTCCTTAGTTTAGGAGTTTACCCCGGACAAACATCGTGACACGTAATTTATATATATATACAGATTATAAATCACTGTTGCACTAACTATAAGCATTTTGGTGAATCTAGCATTTATAGGTTTTTACAGGGACACAACGAAAAATTCTTTATCATTATGATCTATGGGCTCAAAGTTCAGTAGCGTTCAATAAAACATCGTGTAATAGATGGAGAAAAATACTCAAACACTCTATTATGGTTTTCTCTCTTTTGTTTGTTTAACAACTCCTCTTTCTTTACTTTATCTACAAAACTGTTAATTACTCAATGTTCGGAATGTCGAGTGGAGTCACTCCAGATTTTTAAATATATATATATATATATACACACTTTTTTTTTACTTTCCGAACACTATAGTGAGGAAAGTATTGTAATCATGTCAAAAATCCGAATTCGAGATTTTGATGTTTCTATACGTTTTGAGGTCCCCTGAGTCCGTCTTCACTATTTTTACGATGATGTATGTATGTGTGTGTGTATGTGTGTATGTGTGTATGCGTGTATGTCTGTGAGTGAACACGCTAGCGTCTAAACGCTTTGTTCAATTAACCTGAAAGTTGGTACGCATATTGTAAGTCACCATAGTACGAACCCTATAGATTTTGGTGAATCTAGCACTTATAGTTTTTTTACAGGGACACAAAGAAAAATTCTTTATCATTATGGCCTATGGGAGCAAAATCTTAAAAGTGCGATAGCATCTAAACGCCTTATTCAATTGAGCAAAAAATTTATACACGTATTATAGGTCACAAATACTCAATCTGTATAGATTTTGGAGAATCTAGCACTTATAGTTTTTTTACAGGGACACAAAGAAAAATTCTTTATCATTATGCCTATGGGGCCAAATTTTTAAAAGTGTGATAGCGCCTAAACGCCTTATTAATCTGAGCAAAAAATTTGTACACATGTTATAGATCACAGTTGAACTAACTGTATAGACTTTGGTGAATCTAGCACTTACAGTTTTTTTACAGGGACACAAAGAAAAATTCTTTATCATTATGGCCTATGGGACTAAATTTTTAGAAGTACGATAGCATCTAAACGCCTTATTGAATTGAGCTGAAAATTTATATGAGTATTATAAATCACTGTTGCACTAACTATAAGCATTTTGGTGAATTTAGCATTTATAGGTTTTTACAGGGACACAACGAAAAATTCTTTATCATTATGATCTATGGGCTCAAAGTTCAGTAGCGTTCAATAAAACATCGTGTAATAGATGGAGAAAAATACTCAAACACTCTATTATGGTTTTCTCTCTTTTGTTTGTTTAACAACTCCACTTTCTTTACTTTATCCACAAAACTGTTAATTACTCAATGTTCGGAAAGTCGAGTGGACTCACTCCAGATTTTTTTTAATTGAATTTGAGGACAAATATGACAGTGTCCTCGAATTTCGTGGACAAAATAAATAAACCACCTTAAATTGTAAAATTTTAGTAATTTTTATGTATGAATTACTCGAAAGAACTTACTTCAACTTATTTATTATGCATATAATAAATTATTAATGATAAAAAATTAATAACTTTATAACCGGCGTCTTCGAATGTGTTCTAAAAGGTTGTTTTCAAGGACGTCTGGTCAGCTTAATCAGAGGACAAAATTTTTTATGAATTATTACGAAACTTAACACTTTTGTTTAGAACATCAATAATAACTCAGCACAATTTTTTTATAGATGTAGGGAAATAGATACTTTTTCTCCTGAGAGAGAAATTTCCCCTCCGTAGGTACTTAATCTTTCCAGATGGTTATTACTTATAAATACCAAAAAAAACATTTTGCTTTTTTTTTTTTTACTACATTTAAAAATTTATGAATAAAACACAAAAGTATGATGGATAGTTACATAATTCAACTTTTTTTTTTTCATGTATTTTATAAATAATTACTTAGAAAACTAGTTAACATAGGTGAACTCTTATTTATTGAAATTTTAATTTTTCCGACTGAGTGAAAATAATGCCTGGACCGGGACTCGAACCCCGGATCTTTGACTTACAAGGTCAAGGCTCTACCAATTGAGCTATCCAAGCCGACATCCCGGTCAGCATTACTCACTCAGACAACCTTTTAGTCAGAAACAATCTGGTCTATCATTTAGATAGCTCAACAGAAATAAGCCGCAGGAAATGGAAAACACCATTAAACAATGGGAGAAAGAAATACAATTTTTAATAAAATCACACAATCAACTGTGGAAGGAAATCATATTTATTGAAATTTTAATTTTTCCGACTGAGTGAAAATAATGCCTGGACCGGGACTCGAAACCCGGATCTTTGACTTACAATGTCAAGGCTCTACCAATTGAGCTATCCAGGCCGACATCCCGGTCAGCATTACTCACTCAGACAACCTTTTAGGCAGAAACAATCCGGTCTATCATTTAGATAGCTCAACAGAAATAAGCCGCAGGAAATGGAAAACACCATTAAACAATGGGAGAAAGAAATACAATTTTTAATAAAATCACACAATCAACTGTGGAAGTAAATCATATTTATTGAAATTTTAATTTTTCCGACTGAGTGAAAATAATGCCTGGACCGGGACTCGAACCCCGGATCTTGTGTTTCTGCCTAAAAGGTTGTCTGAGTGAGTAATGCTGACCGGGATGTCGGCCTGGATAGCTCAATTGGTAGAGCCTTGACCTTGTAAGTCAAAGATCCGGGGTTCGAGTCCCGGTCCAGGCATTATTTTCACTCAGTCGGAAAAATTAAAATTTCAATAAATATGATTTCCTTCCACAGTTGATTGTGTGATTTTATTAAAAATTGTATTTCTTTCTCCCATTGTTTAATGGTGTTTTCCATTTCCTGCGGCTTATTTCTGTTGCGCTATCTAAATGATAGACCAGATTGTTTCTGCCTAAAAGGTTGTCTGAGTGAGTAATGCTGACCGGGATGTCTGCCTGGATAGCTCAATTGGTAGAGCCTTGACCTTGTAAGTCAAAGATCCGGGGTTCGAGTCCCGGTCCAGGCATTATTTTCACTCAGTCGGAAAAATTAAAATTTCAATAAATATGATTTCCTTCCACAGTTGATTGTGTGATTTTATTAAAAATTGTATTTCAATAAATATGATTTCCTTCCACAGTTGATTGTGTGATTTTATTAAAAATAGGTGAACTCTGCTGAGTGACAAAAGCTGTATATGCAATGATCCCCATAATTAATCCCCATAGTAAATTACTCATAATTTTTTAGGATACACTATATTCATGTTAAAAGAACTGAATTTGATAAATCACTCAACACAGTGACAGATTGGATTGCCTCACGTAATAGGCTACCCACCATAAAGTTCGATACATTTACCTCATCCTAAGGTGTTGATTTTTTTTATTGTGATCAGTTTCATAGTTTAGTTTTCATGCAATTGCATACTATCTCAAATGCAACGTCCCCATAATCACTGCAAATTTATATGAAATATCGCTCTATTCTGTTATGTTGAGAAAATCTTAAAATTTTGAATAACTTGCAAAATTTTTAAATTAGAATAAAACAATTTTTAAAGCTGGTCTAACTGTTGTGTGGCTTAATGCCAATGAGTACTTTAGGGATCTAGGCCTATAAGTATAATGCCCTCCATGGAGGTCTTTCCAAGGGGTTCTAGCCCGTATTTACGGGAGTACCGGAAAAAACCACCGAAAACCCCAAACGGCTAGTTCAATGAGCGCGAGCTGGAACCGAATCCGGCACTTCCCATCTACCAGCTTTGAGAGCAGAACCGCTCGCCCACTCGTAGGGCTAAAGCTGGTCTAACATCTTTTCAATAAAAATATACATTTAATGCATGTTTAAGCAAAATTTTGCCCTTTTCTCCCATATTAAGAAAATTATAAATTTCGAATATCTTACGACGTTTTTAAATTAGAATGTTTCAAGTCAATAGATTTCTTTCCAGTGTCAAAAGTTCTATTTTAAAACTAGCCAGACCTCTATGTGATCATTTGTTTTTGAGATATTGTGTACACAGACTAACACACCAATATACCAACAGGCATCCTGTTGACAGACACCATATCAGTTTTGTTATTTTCGGATTCTCCCCAAAACGTGTAAAAAAATCTAAATATCGAGGTCGAAAATTTTCACGAATGCCTAAGTTTTCCATACCTGTAGTATGAAGGAGAACTAATATAATTGAATACTTATTTTTTTCTTTCTTACTGGATTCATATATGTATAAATTATTTAAAATTGTGGTAAGACGTTTTACGCGAAAAGAGGGAAATTTGACAATGTATACATGTATGTAATATTAGGTTTCGCTCGTAGGCCTAGTGCCACCCAGTGAAAATCTTTTAAAATATGCTCTGAATCCCCCGTCTAACGAATTGCCAGCGCTTGAAACTATGCTTCTAAGTTCCTTGAGGTAGGGTATCCATCCTTGGAACATTTATCGCTGTTTGGCTTTTCTTTCTTTCCTTTATACAATGCGTTTTATTCTATTTATTAATTTTATTATTATTTTAACAGAACGGGGTGACAATACATAGATATATAATTAATCTATGTAATACATGCTCAATCAGTAACGTGATTAAAGAAGAGGGCCCCAATTTAAATTATGATTATCTAACGTCGACGGCGATGGGAGATAGAGACGATTAAAAAATGTTGCCAATATATCGTCAACCAATCACGTTGCAGCATTGCTATAATCCTATACCAAACGTTCCCTGATTTTTTAAACCGAAACCAAAACACGCATGATCCATCTTGTTCATTATTTATCTATAAATATATAAACTCATTAACTACTTTTTACTTGGAATTAATATATAAATTTATTAAATTAGAAAAATGTCAAGGTTATGAACTGCCACATATATCATTAGAAAAACCTTATCAATTTAATTTTTTTAAGACATAAATTTCAATAGTGTCTCATTCATCCCCACAATTTTTTCCCTTTTCCAAAAAAGGAAATTTGTACACTAAAATTGTTATACAGTAATTTTTTAACTAGATATCAAAGGATTAGTCAAGTCTAAAACTATCATATAAAAATAGAGGTATTCAAATTTGCTTTTGTGAGAACCCTGTTCCCAACACTCATAGTAAAACATAATGGGGTATAAATACTCCGTATAATCATAACATAAAAATCCAATAGCATTAATTAGTAGCCCAGTGAAAGCGTATTCTCTAACCATGATAAATTTACTTTTGATTTTATACTTTGGAATATAAAACTGACAATAAAGAACTTTATATTAATTATTAGTTAAAACATAAATTATTTTCTAATGCATCAGCTCAAACAGCCAGTCAGCAAATTTGGAGCTATTGATTGGATAAGTAGTAACATAAGTATAAACTATTTAGACAGTTTCGATTGTGAGTAGCAGACAATGTCCCATTCATCCCCACTCAACCCTATATCTAATTATTAAGAGGATGAAGGCACAGTGTTGCCAGATTGCGCGACTTTTTTTTCAACAGTCACCAATAATTTTGAGAATTGATATTTAATGTAGAGACGGGGAAAAAAAATAAATAAAATAAAACCAGCACTCGACGTAACTTCGTTGCTAAGAAATGTAGAAAAATGTAATAGGTATCATTCGACGGGGAATTGTAAGTAGTTTTAGAAAATTAAATGAAATTTTCAATTGGGGGTCGTCTACATATTAAAACGCGCACCAACTTTGTCAATAGTAATGCCCCATTTTTATTTTATATTTGAATTCCTGGGATTGGGACAACGTGAAAAAGAATATTGGTTGTATGATTTACGTATTTTTTCACAGATTTATAAGCGTTCAAAGTTTGAAGGTGCTAATGTTAAATTCATATTTCAAACTTTTATTAATATCTTCACAAAAAATAACTTGATCGATATATATATATATATATATTTTACGAGATACAGTGAAGAAATCCAAACATAATCCATCATTACTTTTGATTTTGAAAAATATTAATAAATTCATATTCATAAAAATTATGAATTATGACCTATAATAATATTTACATAAAATGAATCCTAATGCTGAAAAATATGGGTGTGCAAAATTGCAGCTCATTCCAGTTATTAGTTTTCGAGATATAAATAAATCTTTCTTTTGGAGTGGTTTAGGGGGCCGTCTCTTATAAATTTTTGCATGAGATAACGAATCAAATCCTAAAAAATAACAAAGAAAATTAAACAAAATATGCTTATTTTTTATTTTCCGATCAAATTATATAACAACAACGTCAAACGCAAAGAAAGGAAACAAAAATGAGGATTTTTAGACATTAGTGTTAGCATCAAGAATTCCTGTTTTCTAAAGAAGACAAGCTCCGCCTTCATCGTTTTTCAGAACAAAACAATACAGAAAACAAAAGTAAATGTGACATTGAGTATTCGTGTTAAACCCCTTATTTTATGTTGACAAAAATATGCACAAGTGGTATTTACTTCATCAATTACTGGTGATAAATTTTGAACCTTTTAAACGAACACTAGAAGAAAAAAAACTAAATAGGCGTAGTTTTCTGTTTTAAATAGGAAAATAGGTTAAATATAAAAATTGTCTATTAAAAGAAAAAAAAAAAAGAATGGAATTGGAATGCAAGACAGACTTGTAAAATCGTTTCTTAACTATCGTCATAGCTAGAGGCTTAATCATTTGCATCATATATTGCTTTCTTTTTATTTATTTATTTATTTTGTAGGGGGGAGGATTATTAATTTAAGGATACTTTAGCAGGACTGCCAACCATCTCATTAATAAGCGTAGACTTGTTAACGCCCCTTGAAAATAAGCCCCTTTTCCCACACTACTTTATATTTAGAGCAATTCTCTCCAAATAGTGTTACGATTAAATAAGAATGAAATTACTCTAAAAAATTACTGGTGTACAAAAAAAGGCGGTGACTAAAAGTACTACGCTTCATAATGAGATGGTTGGCAAGCATGCTTTAGTCTTTAAAATTTTATTAATATATTTTAACTTTATATATTTTTAAATATATACTTTTACTTTTATAAATATATTTTAACACATTTTGCGAACACAGGAATTTGTCTTTTTGACAGTAAGATCCGCATACGGGCGTTATTCTCTCAAAATAAAATATTTCAGAACAAATTTTCTGTATTCACAATTATATTACAAATGGATATACATTATAATTATATTCTTTCTAATCAATATATTTCCATCTAAAATATATTTTATTGCAAAAATATGAACCCTGGGTACACACTTAAGAAATATGTAACACACAAATTACGAAAGAAACGCCCACTGAGAGAGTTATACAGATTTTCAAATGACGTGAATTTACGTCAGCAGTCGCGAAAGGGTTAATTAAGAAATTATATTTTCATAGAAATTATAAAACGAATCGTACAGTTTCAAGGAGTTCAATTGACCCAAAACTGGTAAGTGCAATTAAAATTGTTTAATATTTGCTTCATGAACCCTTACAATAATTTTTTGGAAAATATTTAGTTTATGCGGTGTTGTATATATATATATATACATATATTATTTTATTTCGTATATTATGCTACAACTATGAAAGAAAATTTAAGCTTTATTGGTGATCAGTACAGCCATAATAGACACTTTTACTTGAAAAATATTGTGCTCTTTTCAAAGAGTACAGTCTGGACAAATCGCAAGTGTAATGTATTTAAATAGACCTAAAATTATTTTTAAAAGTACTGAAGTATATACAAATCTAAGAAACTGAATTTAGGATAATTAAGGAAAAAGAAAAGGGTCAAGCAGTTCGAGCGTTGGATGAGTGCTGAGTTCCCGGGGTCCATTGGTGACCCCACACCTCAGCGAACCAGAAGATGTAGCTGGAATGAGTTAGGATCATGATGGCTTACAACACACACACACACACACACAAACACAAACAAAAAAAAAAAAAAAAGGACAAAAAGAAAGAACAAATTCTGAGCTCAAAAAGACAATAAAAAAGAAGAACATAAAATAAAATAACGAGAGATAAGAGAGAGATTAAGTATAGTATAATGAACATAGAACAAATATTTTTGGGAATTTTTTATAAAATTTTAATTTTTTTTTTTTTTTACGAGAAAACAACGAAAAACTAGAGGCGGGAAGTTAAGACAATGCCGCTCTTAGGGCGGCGATTGTTAGAAGGATCCGTGTGGTCATACACATCTAGAGTGTTTAAAGCACGATTATTAATAGATTCTAATTGTTCATGGAAGTTAATATTGAGGTGTTGTATAAAATTTTCAAGGCGCGGGAATTTAATTTCGCGGTACATTTGATAATTATGGATATAGTAAGGTAGGTTGAAAATTTGCCTAATAGTGGCATTTTGGCTTTTAAGAAGCAGATCAATATTAGTTTTGGATGCAAATGACCACACAGGTGATCCATAAGTTAAAAGAGGACGGAGGTGGGAAGCATAAAGGAGCATTTTATTACTAATTGATAAATCACTGTTCCGAGCAATTAGGGGATATAATAGACTTTTAGCACGTCGGAACTTAGTACGCGAGTTTAAGATGTGTTGATGGAATGTAAGTCTCTGGTCAATAATAATTCCTAAGTATCTACAATGGTTGGACCATGGAATTAGGTGGTTATTGAATTTAATTTGATATTTATCCCTATTAGATTGGCTCATAGCCGAAAAAAGAATGGCCTCCGTTTTTGAATAGTTAATGGCAATTCTCCATTTCTGAAACCAATGGGTTAAAATATTAAGATGCTTGGAGATTGCCGCAATAGCATATCTTCTATTTCTGTTTGCCGCAAAAATGCAGGTGTCATCTGCATAAATAGCCAATTGAGTATGAGGGTAATGGGGCATATCGTTAATAAAAATATTAAAGAGTTTAGGAGAAATTTTGGAACCTTGAGGGAGACCATACGGGGCAAAATAGTTATCAGAAAGTTTGTCAAAAACCCTAACATGGAAATTACGGTCCTGTAAATAAGAGAAAATAAGTTTAATGAGTGGGGGAGGGAAGTTGTAATTAATTAATTTGAAAATAAGACCGGGTACCCAGACCTTGTCAAACGCTTTTTCGATGTCAAGGAAGACTGCGGCTGTAATTTTCTTCTGAATTTTACTGGTGGTAATATGCTCGACAAGGCGATATACTTGATGAGTAGCCGAAAGATTATTCATAAACCGAATTGTTCTGGCACAATAATGTTATTTTCCTCTAGAAAGTCATCAATTTGTCGAGCAATAAAGACCTCGGTAAGTTTACTGAGGGAATTTAGTAGGGAGATGGGTCTGTAGCTGGAGGCCTTTTCGGGGGGTTTTTCAGCCTTAAGGATTGGGGCAATAATAGCAGTCTTCCAGGAATGAGGGAAATAACAATAATTTAAAATATTATTAATAAGATGGGTAATTTTTGGAATAAAAGAGTGAGGAAGATTCTTGAGTGCTTCATTAGTGATCGTGCTGATGCCTGGGGATTTTTTATTTTTAAGCTTGAGAATTTCAGAGATGACGTCAGCATCGGTGAGCCTGGAGGGTGGGGCAGTAACTTCAGAACTCAAGAAATTTTTAACTTTGTCATTGACCTCTCTCTCGGTATCGTAATCAGTAATGGGATTACCCTGAAATTGAGTTTCAAACTGGATGGCAATGGCATCCGCTTTTTGGTCATTGGAGTACGCATAACCATTCGAATTTGGAATAAGTATGGGGGGGGGAATATTAGCTTTGTTCTTAAACCTCTTGGCGGCTTTCCAAATGGAACAGTCCTCAGGAGAGAGACTTTCTAGGTAATTTTTCCAATTTAATTGTCGTTTTTTAAAGAGATAATTTTTAAGCTCTTGTTGAGCTCTATTCATAAGGATTTTGTCAGCTGGCCTGCGCGTGCGTTGCCAAACACGTCTGGCACGATTTTTGTTGGTGATGAGGCTACGGACATTAGGATCAGTTTTAAAATAATCGTTACTAGTAACATTAGTAGTAGCACCTTCAATAGCACTTTTAATTTGAGAAGTAATTTGGTCCACCAAGAGGTTAATATAGTTCAACTTTCACGAGTTGGCCCTTCGTCCCTCCTTCTTTTCGAAGAGTTTACTTTAAGGAAGGGGTGCACAAAGTGAAAAGAATGAATGGGTGGGGAAAAAAGAAGGTTGCCATGAAAATAACACATCAAGCCAATAATTTTTACTTTTCGCCAGCTCCAGCTGATATTCGTTTTGCCTATTAAAAGGAACATGTGTTAATATTTAAAAATTAATGACACATAAACTAAAAGGGGAAAAAAAAAAAAAACACTTTTCAATAATTTCTGAAATTTTAACCCTACAAGGCTCAATTTTTTTTTAGTGCGCGACAAAAATATATAGGTTGTAATTAGTGCTCAGAAGATAGGGAAAACTCATAAAAATAAAAATAAAACCATATTTTACGGAAAAATCAACTTTTTATTTCAGTTCCACATACGGTACACTGAGCCTTAACTATGCTTTTTGGTATTAAACGAGTACAATTGAATTGTTTCGGAAATAGCTTCCTATTTGAATTTTTTTCAATTAGTGACTTATTATTTAAAAAAAAATGAAATAACTATTATATAATTTACTTTTTTATGTATTGCAACTTATAATAAACAAAATCATATAACTAATATAATAAATTTGTTATTTTTTTATTGATGAAAAGATTTAAAACAATTATTATATTTATTCAGGCAAAGTTCTACGCGACATTTGTCGCAAGATAAGAATGTTTTTCCTTTGCAACCAGGATATTTGCATCATAGTCTTTTTTCACCCCAAACTGGAAAATGCTCAAACCCATCACGTCTGACATCACGAGGAGGTAGGATTGATTGATGTATTTGTATTCTGACTTTTATTTTCAATTTCATCAGATAAACTTGGTCTACCTCTCTTTTTGTTTATCGATAGCCCAAACATGCATAAACTTTTCCCTACTTCAAATTTGAAATCCTTCTGTTTCATTGGGGTTGGCGTATGCTGCTGCTCCCCGACTCTTCTCTGCAATAACCAGCAACTGATAAGAGTTACATCAAGAAGATGATAAAATAGTCTCAAGTACTATTTTCTGGTCCTAATTTTTATTTTATATTTCCCTAGGAACGAATTTAGGAGGCCCACACCACCTATATGCTGGTTATATGTTTTGATTATTTGGGGGCAATCCACTTGTATATACTTTTTCTGTTTCTTGCAGTATCTTCTTGCTGTTTCTATTGGCTCTTGACCCACAAAAGACGATGATAAAACGACTGGTTTGTTATCGTACCACATAACAGTGACAATATCTGTATTATCACAATTTGCTACCCATTGCTCTGAATAACCTCTCTGAACCTTTCCCTTTTTTAGGTCTTTTATAGAAGGTATTTTGAGGTCTTTTCCTAGAGAGGGTCTTTTGAGGTCTTTCCCAGAAGGAATATTCAAGAAACCCTCAATATCTTCATCACGTAATCTTCTTCGCGACATTATCTGCAATAAAATCAAAGTATTCATAAAGAAAGTTATCGTAAGTACGTATAAGTAAAAACGGACACTAAAGCTCAACGTACCGCATCTGGAACATACATAAAAATATGATTTACTAAAAGGTTAATGTTGTAATATAAAAAAACAACTTACCTCTGCAAAATATACACTTCGTTATAACACACAGTATTTTTTTCGAGTCAAATCTGTTCAAAAACTATTCTTTTTTTATTTTTGAATTCAGACAAACGACTAACGTATCACTTTCATTCAAATTTCACACTGAGTGCACTATAACAGAAACACGAACGACATCTTTAGGTAAAGATTCGTATTACTACATTGCTAAATGTCAGTAGCTTCTATCAAGATGTCAATAGATGTCGCTACTAATAGTTTTATAGCTATAGGAACGATTAAAGTCGGTGTTCCACATATGGAACTGGGTGCCTTGTAGGGTTAATAAGAACTAATACCGAATTTGCATAAAGAAGTTTCGAGCAATAAATTTAAACAAGAAAAAAAAATCGTGCTGTTTGCATGGATTATAAATTATTGTCTACGCATTTTATTTTGTATTTCAGGAAAAAAAAAAAAATTTCTTTGAAAACATTTAAAAAATAAAAATGAAAAAAGTTTTTACGCTGGACTCTTTTTTTTTTTTTTTTTTTTTTTAAGAAAAAAAACATTTTTAAAAATACTGAATAAATAAATGGGGAATTTTATAAAAATAAATTGAGCTGTACGCATAATTTACAGTATTATGTACAATAGCTCTCAGAATATTTGCATACACATCAGATACGAATATGAAAGATAATTTCTTACATTACTGTTAGAATGGCTTTTAATTTCTATGTATTTTGTCTTTAAAAAAAAAGAAAAGAAAGAAAAAAAAAATAGTTACAGGAGTGCAGTTCTTTATTTAAATTTTAAATATTTTTCTTTCTTTCTTTTTTTTTTTTTTTTTTTTCTTTTCACTTTTTTTTTTTTTTTTTTAAGAGAAAGCAAGAAGAAAGAAAGGTTGGTAGATTGGTAGTTTTATTTATGGTGCTAGGTCCAAATTAGGACATAAAGAAAGAAAGAAAGAAAGAAAAAATGAAAAAGAGAAAAAAAGACTGCAAACCGAAATTTTGAAATATCGTTTAGACAATCATAACAATCCTCATCGTATTAATAATTAGTTATAATGTAACAAATATTTTTTAATGATATAACATATTAGAAAGCCCAAAAGTTCTCCAAATTTGGAAATAAGTAAATAGATAATAAACAGTATTTTCGCCAAAATGTCACAAAACTCGTAAAGATAGCAAACCACCTCCCTTTTCACCCTCAACCGATTTCAAGGTAATAGAATCGTCGCTGCCTACGTCACGTTTGATTGACAGGGGCCAACTCCTGACAGTCGCACTATATCGTTAGTACTATTGATGGGGGAAAGATTGGGGGGGATGTCATTGAGAATATTAAAATACTTGGACCAATTAATTTTCTTAATGAGATAGGGGGTGTCCCTGGGGGTGTGAATTCGGAGAGTAATTTTAATGGGATTATGATCAGAGCAAAGAGCAGAAAGTGATTCAATATGTTTTTCATAATTAAATCCCATGAAAAGACCAAAGTCAATGGTGCTACTGCTATGAGAAGTGAAATGGGTGGGGGAGTCAGGGAACAGAATGTCCGCAGCCGAATTTTCAATAATATGATTGATGCGAATGCCATAACCATTAATAGAAGCACAGTTCCAATGAGTGTGGCGAGCATTAAAGTCACCAATTAAAAAAGTATTAAAATCAGAGTGGAGAAGTGCTTCAATGTCTTTACCAATAGTAAAAGGATTTTCACAATTAGGAGCATAAACCGAGAAAAAGGTCAAATGAGGAGTGCCAGGGAGCATAAGAGTAATACCAGTCGCGTTGACAAGTTCGAGCGCCGGTAAGGAAAAGGGGGAAAAATTAAGATGATTTTT
This sequence comes from Salticus scenicus, assembly GCA_963930645.1. Classification (NCBI taxonomy): domain Eukaryota; kingdom Metazoa; phylum Arthropoda; class Arachnida; order Araneae; family Salticidae; genus Salticus; species Salticus scenicus. Next base: position 325,331,055 of record OZ005652.1, read on the forward strand.
AACGCCAATGGCGGTGCCTCTAATAGTTCTATGAGAATTTAGATTGATATAATCATTCCTAATAATGGTGTAATTTGGAATTTTGAAGCTAATTCCAGGTCGGAGGTGTGTTTCTTGCAAGAGTATAATATCGGGGTTAAGCTCCTTTATAGTTTCCCTGAGCTCAAGAATTTTACCTGGAATGCCATCACAGTTCCACGACACCACAACAAGCGAACCGCAGGAAGCCATTACGGAGAAGCATTATTTTGGGAAAAGATTTTCCGGAGCGTATCAATTTTACTGAGGGAGTCGGTTTGGTTTCTGATTTCATGTAGAGTATTTGTAAGTAAGCTGATAAGTGCAGAGAAGTTAGGAACATTGAGCTCTCTAGCTATTTCATTTAATAAGTTGTTTAATTGGGAAAATTCATTAAGAGTTTTTGCGGAGTTTTGTGGGAGGGGACCAGAGGCGGGAGGGGCGGGCACGGGGCTAACCATATTAGAGTAGGATATCTGAGGTGTGGCTAATTTAGGGGTGAATGTTTTTCGGTTTTCAGGAAATTTGGGACAGAGACTATAATTTGCAGTATGGTTGCCTCCACAATTGCTGCATTTTGGGTTACTAATTCTTTGCTCCTTGATGGGGCAATCTTTTCTTTCGTGCTCTCCCGCACATCGGACACAACGTGGGGCCATTCTACATGAATTTGAGTAATGATGAAATAACTGTCATCGGTAACATTGCCTAGTCCTGGTGGGTGCCCTGTAATTTTCTACCCTAACAGCATAATAAATCATTCGGGTTTCATTGAAAATTTCCTTAGATTTGTCGTTTAGGGGGAGATCGATTTTGAAGAGGGGGAGGTACTGTTTGGTGGTGAAACCGACCAGTTGGTCAACTTTAAAAGGTTCATAGCCTTTACTTTTAATATATTCAAAGATTTCACTTCGATTGGTGTCATAAGGGAGGCCTCTAACAACTACTTTGAGAGTAGGGACATACTCTTTGCGGATAGGCATTATATAGTACTCCTTTTTCATTTCATCGAGTTTTTGGGTAATTTTTTCATAATTCTCAGGGGAATCCAGGAAAATTTTCAGAAAGTCCCCAGCTGTGGCAACAGTGAAGCTGCATTGGCATTCCTTTTCAATTTGATTAAGGAGTAAATTTCTATCAGTTGGTTTGCCTGGATTTTTAATAGTTATATGCCTAGTTTTTGGCGTAATAACCTTTTTTGAATTATTAGTTGGCTTGTTTGGGATAGTTGGCATAGTTTTATCATTTAATATTTCCTCACCAAGGGCGGAAAACTTGTTGCTTAAGTTAACAGAGTTATCTAATTTAAGTTTACTGAATTTGGAATTAGTATTATCAATAGAGGAATTATCAGTATTCCTAAGTCGTTTAGAGGGCTGATAAAATTGTTGTAAGCCATCACTCACCTGAATAGAGCTGGCTGAGGAGGATTCATTATCCATTTCATGAGAGTCGTCTGGCTCATTCATCGATGACAAAAAGAGAAGACATTGCTTTCTCTGTTCATTGTTTAAATTGTTCAGAGATATAACTGTCCCATTTGGGAGGTTGAGAGTGCCCTCCTTGAGAATATTATCATCTAGTTCCATTATAACTGAGGAGGAAGCCTCTAAAGGCACAGCGAACCAAAAAAGCCCTGAAAAGGGCTTCTAAGTTCAAAATAGCAAAAGTTTCGAAAAAGTGCCACCAGATGGCAGCACTAAAGAACACGAAAGAAAACGTCCGTACTCTATGGAGTCAGGACCGAAACTGATGATGAAAAGGGTCGAAAAGGGTCAATGTTTTTATTAATTTTTATAATTCTTTTTTTCGCGAAAGATTTCCGGTGTAAAACATTAAAATTTTGCCTATTTCTTATAGGATCTTAATTTTATTTTTCTACATTTACAAATAACCCCCGAACACATTTTTTATAACTCTATAAATGCTAAATATAAAGTGTACAAATAGTATACTTTTTCACACTGCCAGACTCTCAGAAATTCGAATATGAAGTCAAAATTGGGTGCTGCTATTAAAAAAATCAAAATTGGCGCTCATTTCAATGTGCAGATAACCCTTAATTCAAAATTCGACAGCATTTTCAAAAAGTGCATTTAATTTCCTGTTGAATGGTCTCTATTAAATTTGTCTGCGTCGATTAATAATGAAATTACAGCGAGTGCTGCGATTTTTTTTTTTTTTTTTTCCGCCACTGTACATAATCGACTATTAATCGTCCATTATGTATATTAAACATCACCTCTCAAAATTATTGGTGACTTTCAGATAAAAAAGTCGCGCAATCTGGCAACACTACGAAAGCACCGAATTACATATGTATCAATATTTTAATCTTATAGGGCAGTTCCTTGTTTGTAAACAAACATCTCAACTTTTATGAGTGGTTGGCAAAAAGGCTTGGGAAAAGCATAGCGATGGCGGATCACCAACGGAAAATCAATGGTGGGCGGGGCGCGGGAAAGTCGAGCGCGCTTTTTCGCCAACCACCAGACGTCACGAGGAAATGCTCTATACTATTAAGTGAGCAATATTTGTATGTATATTTCACTGATCTCGAAAACGGTAGCTCGGACAGTCACGAGATTTAACACAAAGGTGCATCCCGAAGGGTCATTGTGCACATCGAAGTCAGATTTTCGAATTTTTGATTAGTTTTTTCTTAATTAATTAAAATGTGAAAATCATAACCTTCTAATTTCTGATAAAGAAAAGCCATTTAAATTTTAACATTTTATCCATAATTTAATTGTTGCCAATTTTTTTTTCGACAAAATAATAATAATAATTTAAAAAAAAAAAAAAACGTACATTTATTTAAAATGAGGAAAATAAATCAGAAAGATTAGAAAATAAATTAGAAATATCACTCGCGCCGTTACAAATAAGACACCAAATGAAAGGGAAAATTTTTGTAAATCCGATGCATTAAACAGCTTATCAATCGGATGATTAGTTTTTTCTTAATTAATTGAAATGTGAAAATAAAAACCTTCTAATTTATGATAAATAAGACATTTAAATTTTAAAATTTTATCCATAATTTAATTGTTGTCATTTTTTTTTCGACAAAAGAATAATAAGAAAAAAAAAAGAAAGAAAAAAAAAACGTACACTTATTTAAAATGAGGAAAATAATTCAGAAATATTAGAAAATAAATTAGAAATATCAGTCGCATCGTTACAAATAAGATAGCAAATGAAAGGGAAATTTTTTTTTAAATCCGATGCATTAAACAGCTTATCAATCGGACAATTAGATTTTTTAAAATTAACTAAAGTATGAATTTTAGGTGGCAACAGCAGAAGATTGTATGGAAACCGTTAGGAGAAAAAAAATGAAAAATCTGCTTCACATTAAGTCACATGATTTTTAAAAGGGATTAAAAATTGCAGTTTTCAAATTCTTTTAAATTTTCTCTCACGAACGCAAAAATATAATATACAGCCTGTACCCCACAAGACCAACTTGCATTTCAAATTTCATCAATTATTTTGGTTAATAAACAAAAGTTATTATTTTTTTTTTTTTTCAAATTAAGTTTTATTCTATTTTCGAAAAGATTTATGTGATCATAGATATAATAATATATATAGATCTATCATCCCCATATTATCGTGCAAAGATTTTTGATGCCGAAAAAAAAGCTTTGGAATCAGCCATTAAGTGGTATTGAAGGAAAAAAAAAAAAGAAGAAGAATGAATTTGAAACTATATCTGGGGCTTTTCATTCACCTTTAGTAAATAAATTATTCATGAATTTTATTTGCTAAAACATTCGTGCATATTCCCGTGTGTATTCACTCGGGAAAAACTGCCATATTTTGGTAAAATCGCCGTCTTTTCCCGAGTGAAAAGGAATCACTTTTTTCTCCCCAATGATCAATATATATTATTACTATATCTATGTATGTGATACGATAGATTAATAATTTGGGTTTTAAAAATTTTTTTAAATAGATTATTTAAACTCTATGAACCATATTTTTATTTTATCAGCTTCATTAACAGATCCTGTTGGGCGATTTTTTAAATTTTGGTATTGAAGTACACCGAATGTTTTTCGACAAGAAGTTTAATATAGCAACAGCCATTTTAATCTAAATAGCGCATCAAATATATAAAAACATAAATGATTTATTTTTACACAAAATTTACAGAACAAATGCAGTTTTAAAGAGGAAATTTATTTCAACAAGCACTATTTTAAAACTAAAAAGCATTAAAAATATAATCAGAATATAAAGGATTCTTATGTATAAACAAAAAAGAGTCTGATAAAATTATTAGCAAAATAGTCTTCCCCTTTTCATACAAAAAAAAAAAAAAAAAATCCATCGCTAATATGGCGACAAAAATTCAAAAGCCGCCAATGGAGCGACATAATAAAGTTGTGTAACACGATAATGTTTACCTATTTATTTATTTTTTTATATAATAATCACTATGCTAATTTATCATACAAACAAATGAACCTCTGTGTGTTACTGCACTCTCACGCTGTCGAACAGAAATATTTGAAAAATTCAAATTAATATTTAAATAAATAAATAAAAATATGTTTAATGGGAAATATATATAACCATAAAAAGATTAGTTGTCTAAAATACGGCAGAAATAGCGCTCATAGCATATTGTTACAAGGGATTAAGTCTTATTGTTACAATGGATTAAGTCTAAAATGGTGACAAAAATTCAAAAGCCGCCAAAGAGAACTATATTAAGGCTGTACTATCAGGTTTACAACCCATGAATTATATATAAACACAAAAAATTAATTGTCTCATGCGACAGACGTAGCCGGTCACAGCATATTGTAATATTTGGCGTGAAATTGCTGTCATTTAATGGTTGATTGGATAAACAAAAAAAACATATGAAATAACGTAAAAGCAAATATTATGTTGTCTAAACCCAGTTACGTTTGAGTCCAGTCCGAGTTACATGTGAACAACACGTATAGTGTTGTTCACATGTAACTGGGATTCAAATATAAAAGGGTAACTCCAATTTTTTCGATACTATCTATTTCGAAACTGTTATATAATAAGCACCTAAATGGAAGCTCATTTGTAAACTATTGTCGCAGGTAATAGGGACAAGCGCCCGAGTTGCAGTGGATGACCAAATCGCTGCTGAATGCAGCAGGGACCTGGAGCGAGCTTTTGAACAATTTCAGTAATTTATTTTATTTTATTTTTATAAAGCTATATAGAAACCAGTTTCCTTTAAATTTAGTAGCCAGCGAAGCGGGAAAAGCCTGCTAGTAAAAGTAATAAGAATATACTATGATTGAAATCGAAGCGAGCATACGATAAGTGGCACAATATAATGCAAATATATATACATCCGCCTGCCTAAAGTAATGTTAACTGCCTAAAGTGGTTGTGTGGAAAAATACAACTAAACAGCAAAGAATATCTAATAAAGAAAAGAAAATATCTACCAAGCACAACATATAAATTGACGAAGGTTAGAAAAACTTTGAAGTCCACAATTATAAGTAGCTACAGAAGTAAGTTACGGGCACAGAGGCGCGGAGGCGCGAGTTGAGTTGAGTTGTTTCCTCCTGCTGTTGAGTTGAGTTGTTTATTGCTTCTGTTGAGTTGAGTTGTTTTTTGCTGCTTCAGTGTTGAATTGTTTTTTGGTGTTGTTGAGTTGAGTTGTATTAAAAAAAATTCCAGTTTAATTACGTAACGTTGGAATAAAAAATGAATTTAATTAATTAATTGCGACAATAAATTAAATATGCGTGTTATTTTGATTTTTGAATCTGTATTGTGTTGTTTTTGAAATTCTTATTAATTAGAATAGTGAAAAAATAAATCTTTTCAAATTGAATAGAAATACAAAAAGTGAAAATGAACACTTAATTAGGATAATGAATTGTTTTCAAAAAATGAGTAAAGATTGTGTGATAATTATTGATTTTGACTAGAAAATTGAGCGGAGTTAATTTAAAATGCGATAATTAAAAAGACTTAATTAGAATAATCAATTGTTTCCAAAATGAATAGAGATAATAAAATGTGATAATTGTGAATTTTAAGTAGAATAAGGAAAATTGTTTTCAAAATGATTACATATATGGGGGTTGGGGGGGGGGGGGATAATTAATGATCTTCATTTGAATAAAGAAAATTTAAAAAAAAAACGAGTAGAGTTGAGTAAAAGGAATGCTGCTGCGAATTTCGGAATGGAAAGCTTTTATTTTTCGCAAATGATAAAGTATTTTATTTTATTTAATATAAGATTTATAATAACGAATTCGAGAATGGCAACACAAGTCGTAATACGAGCACGAGTCCGAATTGAGGCGCGGGTATTGTTGAATGTTTTCCTTATTGCTTTGTTGCCGAACCGAATAACGCATCGTATCCTTCCGCCAGCGTATGAATATTTTTCCTTATTAGCCAATAGGAACTCTTGGAAATAAAAAATTAATACTTAGATATTCTAGTTCTTGATACTACGTGTCTTATTTCTGAACGCTTCGCCGAACTCGTGAGCTAGAATTTGGTTTTATTTATCTTTATGAGTTTTTCTTCGGAAATCGGTACTTGCGTGAAAAAATTCTGCTCTGAGACAGACATGATATCTACAAAGGCAGATACGACTCTTCCCCATCATTTTCATCTTGGTGGTGAAAATTACGTTGTTGTTTCAATATTTGGTGACAAAGTGAACGTGCATATTCGCAAATACATCCGAAATGCAAATGAACAGCTCGTGCCAACGAAGGATGGAGTTACTTTAAGTCCAGTTTTATGGCAAGCTCTTTTAAAGAAAATCGAATATGTACATTTACCTTTAAGCAACGACGAAATTGTGACAATACAAGGGACCCTAATGATTTCTGGAACTGTTGTTGAAGATGTTTCATACGTCAATATCCAGCGCTTCTTTCAAAGAAGAAATTTTTCTCGGTGTTTTCATCCTAGTGTTTCTCTGCTTACGGAAAATGAGTGGCAACATTTGAAAGATCTGAACGATAAAGTGAATGAGAGTATTACATCGTTATTATTTGAGAAACTTTTCAAAAAGTTTCTAAAAGAAGGAATTTCTAAAAAAATGCCTATTAAGCCATCAGATATTGAAAAAACGGATGCAGAAATCATACTGACGACTTCTTTAATTGAACTGATGAAAGACCATCTGGCGACACAGATATCAAAATTATTCCAATGTTCTGGGTGTGAAGCAGGCTTTGAAAACCAGCTTGGCCATGAATGTATAACAATGAACTTTGAGTCTCGAATGCATCAATATGGAATTTCAGCACTTTTCTCAATGGATTTGGAAAGACTAGCATCTGATTTCATCGAACAAAACGCCCATATTATATGTTATGCAAATGACACCTTTCTTAAATCACTTGACATGTTTGCACTGATTGAAAATGCTAAAAACATGTATATTGCTTGTGATCCCGACCCTTTAAGAATATTTTGAATACTAATAATGAAAAAATTGCTTTATAGATGAATTTAATAGTGGAGGAAAAAATCTCATTTTTAACATGCATCCCACGAAATGAACGATATTCAATCAGTTTTACACTTTTTTTTAATAATTTACAATTTAAAGTTTCGTTTATTTTATATTAAATAACAATATTTTCTTCCAGAACCTTCTCGTATCATGAAGAATAACGATTTTTCTAGATCATCTTGAATTTTCTTTTACTATTGCATCAGGTCAGAGGCCCACCACTGACTAAGATTGTATAAAGATTGTTGTGTCTGCTTATAAGTGGTGTTTTGTGTTTTGCTAAGTACAATTGCTTATAGTGTATACTTAGCAAAGGCCATTCTCAGTACCTCTAAAGTGGTTCTGACTAGAAACGCTATTATATAGCGGCCAAATCTGAGAATTGTAAAAGTTATTATATTGCTCAGTTTTAATTTACTTATATATATTATTATTTTGTAAACTTGTGTGTTTTTTCCAGCTCGACGCAAGATGTCGGAGCATGGTGATGAGGTGAATGTTGGAAATACCAGCATTACCTCGGAAGAGGCGGATGGATTCATTGCGAGGGCATTAGCAATCCAGGAAGAAATGATAGGATTAACTATAAAGAAGGAAATTAAGAAAGAATTGAGCGAAAACCTTCGTTCAAAAATACAAGATCTAGTACGAGTTGTAATAGATCAATCCAATATTATTTCTCATATGACGGGGATTATCGGGGAGAAGGATAAACAGATAGAGAGTAAACAATACAGTGATGCTGTCAAGAAAACTCCATTGCCGTCCAGGCTGGAGAGAGCAAGAAGTCGGTCCCGGACTCGGAAGACTTACGCTGTTAAGATTCTTCCTCCGGACAAAACGGCGAAGTCAGCTGATACCATGAAGACGGTTAAAAAGTCTATTAACCCGTCTCAACTTAAAGTAGGAGTTAACGCCGTTAGGAATATATCTAACGGTGGTATTATCATTGAGGTGTCCCACAAAGAAGACATAGATGTTCTTATAAGAGAGTTCAAGGAAAAAGACGTCCTGAAAAATTTCGAAGCGGTTGAGTTGAGGAAAAGATATCCTCAAATTATTATTTTCGGTGTTGATGAAGAGGTTGAAGAAGCCCAGTTGTTAGAAGAGATGAAACAAAACAACCAGTTTTCGTTTCCTGATGACATAAAAGTCAAATATAAATACAAAGGCAGAGGTGGTATAAATTGGATTATGGCTCTTAACCCTGTTGATTTTGTTGAAGTTATGAAATTGAAGAAGATTAAGCTTTGTTGGCGGAGGATGGACTGTAAGGAACACCTCCGGCCAATGTTATGCTTTAATTGCGGCAAATATGGGCATACGAGTAAATATTGTCGTAATGTTAGAATCTGTATGAAATGTGGTGACAGAGACCATGAAATGAAAGATTGTCAAAAGGAAGTCAAATGTGCTAACTGTTTGTATTCCAATAATACTTACAAAACTAGCTATAGTTTGGATCATGTCGTTACAAGTAACACGTGTCAAGTTTGGAATAAAGAAATTGAGAGATTGATATCAAGAATAGATTATGGAGAATAGATCACTTGACAAAATATGCTTTTGGCATCTTAATCTTGGAAATAGCAAAGTGGCTTCGGCCACTCTCCTACAAGATCTTAAAAATTGTAATGATATCGATCTCGTCAGTTTGAATGAAATGTATCTTTATAAAGATAAGCTTTTGAATCTTCCTAAAAACTACAGGGCGATTTATAGTAAGTCCCAGGCGAAGGCTGCCATTATTATTTGCAATTCTGGTTTTAGTTCTTTTACTTATTATTGTAGTAGTTATGTTGTGGCTGTGGAGATCACGGTTAGTGATCTTAAATTCATCATGGTCTCTGTCTACTCCAAACCTTCTGGGGACATTCACGATGAAATTAATATTGTTCAACTCCTACTCAACAAATTTCCTCTTACTCCCTTCATTATCATGGGAGATTGGAATGCCAAATCTTTTATCTGGGGTCAAAGACCGCTGGATGAAAGAGGTGATAAAGTTATTGAGCTTCTTTTGGGTTATGATTTATTTCTTCTGAATCGAGCTGATTCCTTGCCCACATTCACTAGAGGAGATAAAAAGAGCTGGATCGACCTTGTTATGGTCAAGAATTTTGATATAAATTATAAATATGATTTCGATGTTTTAGATAAACATTTTGGAAGTGATCATAACCTTATTACTACCAATATTATTTTGGATAAGAAAATTGAAATATCTAATAATATGATTTCTCTGAAGAGGATGAATTGGTGGATGTTAAAGATCAGTATTAAGAAAATAGTTAATCAATTTAAAATTATTGATGTTGAAAATTTTGAAAAATATATCGAAAATTTTCAAGATAAGCTTTATGAAGTTGTTGTGGAGTGTGTTAGAAAACCTATTGTGAAAACCAAGAAAAATGCCCCTTGGTGGACGATGGAGCTGCAGTGTTTGCGTAGTAAAACTAGAGCTTTGAGACGCAGGTATCAAAAAGAAACTGAGGACGAGGAAAGGTCGAAGAAACTCTTGGAGTTTAAAAAGTTACAAGCTCAATATAAAAAGTTATTATTACAAACTAAAAGGGAGCAATTTAAAAATTATATTAATGAAATCTCTAAGAAAACTATTCATAACAGCTTTTATACTGTCGTATCTGGTAAAGCCAAGAAAAGGATTGATATAGAAAGTGTCTACAATGAAGATGTGGAGAAGACTGCGAATAGGAATGAAAGTATTTCTTCCATTCTTGCTCATCATTTTGGATCAAACTATAATGTTTGGGAAAGGAAATCTCTTACAGTTGAAGAGGATTTTCAACATGTAACAGAGTTGGAGGTGGCCATGATAATGAGGAGTTTGAAGGATAATCGGGCGCCTGGGATAGACGGGATCCAATATGAAATTATTAAGCATGTTTTTTATGCTGACCGGACCTGGCTCACTAATATTATGGATTATTGTTTGAGTAATGGTTTATTTCCAAATATTTGGAAAAAAGCTAAAGTTATATTAATTCCTAAAAAAGGCCAGGATCCTGCCTACCCAGGTAGTTATCGCCCTATTTGTTTGCTTCCCACTTTGGGTAAGATTTTGGATAAAATTATTACCAGAAGGCTGGATTATTATTTGGAATTTAATAATATCATTTCGAGGTATCAGTTTGGATTTCGTAAAGGCTTTTCCACTTCTTTAGCTCTTAAGAATGTGGTTGACAGTATTGTTAGATTTAATAACAATAAGGAAACTGTCATGCTGCTCTCCATTGATTTTAAGAATGCCTTTAACAGCATTTTTTGGGAATCTATTCAAGAATCCCTTTTGAAATACAAGATTCCGCCCAGTCTTTTTAATATTATTTTAAATTTCCTTGATCATAGAGAAGTGATCTATGATGGTGTTGTAGTGAAATACAACAGAGGTGTCCCACAAGGATCTAGTTTGGGACCTAAGATATGGAATATCGTTATGAATGAGTTGTTGGAAATGCCGGAAGATAAGGGCATTCTCCAGGCTTTTGCGGATGATTTATTGGTGATTGTAAATGCATCGGCTCCGTATCGTTTGGTTAACTTAGGTAGTTACTTTTTGGAAAAAATTTATGGCTGGGCTGCTGTTAGAGGTCTGGTAATCAATCAAAACAAATCATGTTATACCATGATTAGAAAGGGTGCAAAATTAATAACGAATACTCCCAAGATTTGTTATAATAATATACAAATCAAATATTTCAAGGCTATTAAATATCTTGGTGTCATGATTGATTACAAATTGAACTGGACGGAGCACCTAAACTACTTGTATGAGAAAATTGAGGAGTACTCTCTTAACGTAAAGAGTATTGCCCGGGCCACGTGGGGTCTTGACAAAAGTTTGTTGAAGTTATTATATTATTTGGTGGTTGAGAAGATTGTGGAATATTGTTCTGAAATTTGGTATTCGGACAAACGATATATGAGAGACAAACTGAAAAGTATTCAGCGTCTTTATTTATTAGTTATTTCTAAATGTTACTCCACGGTGGCTACGGACGCTCTTTGCGTTATCACTGGTGTCATGCCCCTAGGTATCACCCTAAAATTTCATCAAATGAAGTGTACGTTATTGGATTGGAAGAAGAATGTGAATTACGAGTCTGATGTGCTGTTGGCGGAAGATTATATCAAAGAAGATATGAAAATGGTCATTCCATGGAAACCCATTTGCATTAATTGGAAGTATTATGAAGAAAGATATATGATTGGTTCCTTGGATGAAGATTTTATCTTTACTGATGGATCTAAGATGAATGGAAAAGTAGGTTGTGCATTCCTACATGTTAAAAATAATATGATTTTTAGTTCTTCTTTATTTAGGATCTCCGATCATACGAGTGTTTATGATGCGGAAGCCACTGCCATCAAGGAAGCTGTTCTTTTTGTTAAAGTCAAAGGGTGGAGTACTGTCAATATTGTCACTGACTCCAGGTCTGTGCTCTCGGCTCTTGAAAGCTTCGATGTTAAAAACGACATTATTTTTGAAATTAAAAATGAAGTTGAAAATAGTAATTGTTACTATAAATTCTATTGGATTAAAGCTCATGTCGGTTATAGATGGAACGAAGAGGTTGATGCTTTAGCGAAAGAAGCTACTGAAAAAGAAATGGTTGACTTCACTATTAAAAAGAAGAAAAACCACATAAAATTATTATTCGATAATTATAAGAAGTTGGAGTGGCAGAAGGATTGGGAGAGCTCAGATACTGGACGCCATACATATCAGCTCTTTCCCAGGGTTGATACTAGGCGGAATTTTGGCGATTTTTATCTGAACCAGTTGGTTACCAATCACGGCTGTATGGGAACCTATCAGAATAGATTTTTTGGTAAAAGTTTCCTATGCAGTTGTAACCAAGGTATTCAAGATATCAACCATATTGTTTACTCTTGTCCTCTCGTGGATAATCTCAGATCTAGTTATTTTCCTAAAGATTATAAAAGAGTTGATCTTTATGTTTTGTTAACCAACAAGAAAACTAAAGTTGGATTAACTGAAATTGTAAAGTATTTCTGCAATATTTTATTTTCCAATCTCTAAGTTAGAGGTGAGTGTTTTTATGTGTTATTTTTGATGTGTGTGTTGTGGTGTCGTTTTTCAGGAGTATTTTCAGGAGTAATATTATGATTACTGGGAATTTCTCTTGCTGTACTTTAAGTTTTGGGTTTGTATCCTATACTTATTTAATATCTATTGTGTTTTGAGGAGTTTTTTGTATAATTTGTATTTATATACTTATTAATTTATTATGTTGATGTATTTTATGTGGTGATGTAGTTTGTGTTTTGTTTATTGCTTAGAAGTTTTAAGCAATTGTTTTTATCTAAAAATAAAATATAAATTGGTGTTTGTTATCTTTTTGGGAATTGGAATATGATTTGTACATTTGGTGAACAAGTTGTTTCGTGCCTCTGACCTGGCTTCTTTGTTTATATTTTTCTCCAATTCCCATTCACCCACTCCATGTTTTGTAGTTTTAAAAAAGTCTCTCCTGTTCTTGTAAATAGACTTGGATGTTTGCCTTTATGGCTTTTAATTGTGAACTTCCTGTTGAAGGTGGGTTTTGGTGGGTCGTGGTGTGGTGCTGTTCGCTGCGCCGATGCCTGGGCTTGGCCTGGGTGGTTTGCGGGCGGCGGTGCTTGCGCCTTGCCCTTGCTGGGTGGGATGCCGCTCTGTGCGGTCCCTGGCTCCCGTTTGGCGTGTTCGGTTGTTGTGTGGTGTCTGGGGTGTTGGAGCCTGTGGGGCTCCTGCTGGGCGGATTCTTTCGTGGTGGCGAGACATCTGGTACTCGGATGTCTTCGGACGGGGCGAGTGAGAAGTTTCTTACTATTGCATCATAAAACTTTTCTACAATGGTTGGAATTTTTATATTTTCAGCAAATAATAGAGACTTTTCGAGACATTCTAGAATTTTCACAGAGGCAAACCAATGGAAATACATATTTCTGACAACAAAAGAAGTACGAAATATATATATACCCCTACTCCTGAATAACTTGAAACTCTTTCCTGAGACATATGTATGACGCAAGTTATTTTTCGCTTTACCCACTTGCTTAACAATGGATAACCTAAGTGACTCGGATCTAAGCTTTTTGGACTCTCTCCCCATGCAACTTCAACCCTTATTCGGTGACTACACTGCTTCCCAGCTTTTCAGTCCTGATGCACCTATAGCAATAAATTCTCCTGTCAACGCTATGGACATTCCCCTCTCACATTCGGAAATGCAAAGCGCCCGAGATGAACTGTGTGAGAAAGAACGGGACTCTTTTACTGATCCATTACTCAATCTAAATAGTGATGATTTACTTTTTTTGGACACTCTTCCTCAGCATACTGAAGCCAAATTCGGAGACTTTACTGCCTCTCAACTGTTTGATCCCGAGATGCCAGTAACAATAGCTAGTGATACAGAGGAGAAAGGACTTTTATATTCTTGTGTAAATATGTGCGGGGAAGGTATGCCTCCTACGGTCAGTGCTCCCTGTTGTTCAGATTGCAACAAAACCTTCACCAGAGAAAGAGACTACAAGAGACACAAAGTGACAGTTCATGAAAAGAATGTTTTCACTTGTTCTCTCTGTAAAAAATCTTTTACGAGGAAAGATAATCTTATGAGACATGTAAAAATGAAAGCGTGTCAAAACAATGTCAAAGAGACACCAAAAACTGCTAAAAGAAAAGCAGATAATTCTGAATTTCAACGTTGTGCTAAGCGATCGAAACATTTAGAAAATGTTCAATGTTCTGCATTCCAAGGTCGTTGTAAAAATTTTAAATTTATTAATAATGAACAGCATTTAGAAATTAGAGACTTTTTAAAATCCAAACACCAGTGTGTAAAGGACATTATTTGCGAAGAAGTGTTGAATAAAGAAATAAAAGTGAACTTTCGATTGTTTTGTAAATATGTAAAGCGCACCGAAGAGGGAGAGATTCGGGACATAAAATCATTTAAAACGAAAAATTGCATTGTGTTATCAACAACAGATGTGGACACTCTATATGAAAACGCATCAGAAAAACTATTAGCAGAAAGTTCAGAGTTCGAAGAAAAAGAGTCAGGTTGGACTTTAGAAGAAATTTTATATTTGGAAATGAGAATAAGTAAATACAATCCTTTATGTGCATCAACTTACGTAGATTTACCACCAGAAATCAAAAATAGACAAGCCGTCATCAACGTAAAAAACGATGATCAAGAGTGTTTTAAATGGGCTGTTTTATCAGCCCTACACCCAGTTCAAAAAAATGCAAACCGTGTTTCGAATTATCTAAAATATGCATCGTCTCTGGACTTTACAGGTATAAACTTTCCCGTGATACTGAAAGACATTCCGAAGTTTGAAAAGATGAATAATATATCAATTAATGTTTACACTTATTCAAAAGATTATAAAATCTATCCTTTGTTAATTACAACAGAAGAAAGAAACGTTCATGTAGACCTTTTATACATAAAATCAAAATCTACTTCTCATTACTGCTGGGTGAAAGACCTTTCAAGATTAGTGTGCAAACAGTTACCAAAACATAAAAGTGTAGCATATATATGTCGCAGCTGTCTTCTGCATTTCTCGTCTCAAGACAAACTTACTGATCATAAAGAACTGTGCTCGCAAAATGAACCCGTCCGTGTACAAATGCCCGAAAATAAATGGCTTCAATTTCGAAATGTACAACATCAGTATAAAGTACCTTTCGTAATATACTCGGATTTTGAATGTTATACGAAACCGATATCTTCCTGTCAACCAACTAGAGAATTACCATTTACAGAAACTTATCAAAAGCATGTACCAATGTCTTTTTGCTATTACGTTGTATACTCAGAGTCTATGTATAAACCACCTGTTGTTTACAGAGGTCCTAATGCAGAAAAAATATTCATTGAAAAACTAAAAGAAGAAGCTAAAGAAATAGAAGAAATATATAAAACACCAAAACCGATGCTGCCTTTGGATAAAAACAGTGAAATGAATCACATTAAGGCTTCTCAATGTTATTTATGTGGATGCAATTTCTCAAAAAAAAATTATAAAGTCAGAGATCACTGCCACATCACAGGAAAATATAGAGGAGCAGCATGCAACTCATGCAATTTAAAATTTAAAACTCCTACTTTTATACCTGTTTTCCTGCACAATTTGAGCAATTATGACTTGCATCTATTTATTAAGGAATTTGGATACGATGATAAACGCATTGAATTGATAGCTCAAAATACAGAAAAGTACATCTCGGTTTCGAAAGTATTATCAAAAACAATTAAACTAAGATTTTTAGACACTTTCAGATTCATGCCCAGCAGTCTTGATACCCTCAGTAAAAATATGGAAAAAGACCAATTCATACATACACGTTATTTCTTTACAGATGATAGAGTTGATCTTTTACTTCGTAAAGGTGTCTATCCTTACGATTATATGACAGATGAAGCAAAATGCAATGAAACACAGTTACCACCTAAACATCACTTTTACAATCAACTAAATGAATGTGAAATAAGTGATGAGCAATATGAACATGCGAAAAATGTATGGAACTCCTTTCAAGTTAAGACTTTAGGTGAATATTCTGATTTGTACATTAAAAGTGATGTTCTTCTTCTCGCTGATGTTTTTGAAAATTTCAGAAAAGTGTGCATTTCAACTTATGACTTAGATCCAGCATGGTATTTTACAGCTCCAGGACTGTCATGGGATGCTATGCTGAAAATGACTAAAGTGAAAATCGAATTACTTACGGACTATGACATGCTGCTATTCGTCGAGAAAGGAATTAGAGGAGGTATATCTCAATGCTCTCATAGATATGCTGAAGCTAACAATAAGTATTTGCCACATTATAATCCCGAAAAACCTTCTAATTATCTGTTATACTTGGACTCAAATAATTTATATGGGTGGAGCATGAGTGAATATTTAGCTTTAAAAGACTTTACTTGGATTGATAACAATGTGGATATCATGACTGTGGCTGACGATTCTCCAGTTGGTTTCATTTTGGAAGTGGATTTAGAATATCCCAAGGATTTACATGATGAACATTCAGATCTTCCTCTAGCACCAGAAAACATCGTTCCACCGGGTTGTAAAGAAAAACGACTCTTGACTACATTAGAAAGTAAGAGCCATTACGTCTTACATTACAGAAATTTAAAGCAGTGTGTTAAGCAAGGCTTAAAAATAACGAAAATACATAAAATACTGCAATTCCATCAAGAACCTTGGCTTAAACCATATATTGATTTAAACACGAAAAAACGAACTGAAGCTAAAAATACTTTTGAGAAAAACTTTTATAAATTAATGAATAACGCTATATTCGGAAAAACGATGGAACAAATTAGACGTAGAGTTGATATTCGATTATGCAGCAGTTGGAAGAAAGCAGAAAAACTAATATCGAAACCAAATTTTAAAGATCGAACGATATTCTCTGAAAATTTAATTGCTGTTCACATGAAAAAAGCCTCTATAACTTTTAATAAGCCAATTATCATAGGCATGTCAATATTGGACATTTCCAAAACACTGATGTATCAATTTCATTATGATGTGATGAAAAAGCAATATGGGGAGAATATCCAATTAATGTACATGGATACCGACAGTTTTATATATAATATTCAAACAGAAGATGTGTACGAAGATATCAAGAAAAATATTTCATTTTACGATACTTCAGATTATCCAGCTAATAATGTTTTTTCCATACCTCAGGTCAATAAAAAAGTTTTAGGCAAGATGAAAGACGAATGTTGTGGAAAAATCATGACACATTTTATTGGTTTGAGATCTAAAATGTATTCTTATAAAGTGGAAGATGGAGAAATCGTTAAAAGACTCAAAGGAATTAAAAAATCTTCCATCGATAAAAAGATCACTTTCGAGGATTATGTAAAGTGTTTATTTGATGATGATAACATGCTCATTACTATGAACTTGATTCGTTCACAGAATCATAATGTGTTTTCCATTCGTCAAAATAAACTGGCTTTATCTCCAAAGGATGAGAAAAGGTATGTACTAGAAAATAAAATTGACACTCTTCCTTTTGGACATTATAAACTTGCTTGACTACTAATTAAATTGTTTCATAATTCATTAAAAAGTAATTCATGTGTATTGTTTTGGTACAATGTATTTATTTCATAGGCTTATGTGACATTTTTTAAATATGATCTGTAATTATGTTTATAAGTGTTTTTGTTTTGTATTCTTTTCGAAAATATTTTTTCTTTTGTAAATTAATTCAAAATAAAAATAAATAAAATTTATATGCTGTTTTGTTTTATTTTTATTTGTGTTTTATTTTTATTTGTGTTTTATTTTTATAACTCATATTGAAAATAATAATAATAATATTAATAATAATATTTATTCTTTAATTTAAATATCTTTAACTGTCGAAACCTTTAAAAATAAAGTTAGTTATTTTTATAGTTCATATTAAAAATAAAAATTAATATTTATTCTTTAATTTAAATATCTTTAACTGTTGAAGCCTATAAAAATAAAGAATATTTTAAAATACTCTTCATTCGATATGGAGTTTCCATACTTGAAACATCCCTTTTCAATGATTGTCTGCGGCCCTTCTAATTCTGGCAAAACACACTTTGTTAAACGAATAATCGATACTAAATTAATTAAACCTTCACCTAAAAAAATTCTTTGGTGTTATGGAGCTTATCAAAAACTTTTCGATGAAATGTGTAATGTTGAATTTCATGACGGTTTGCCCTCAGATGTTCATAATTTTACAGATTGTCTTATTATTATTGATGATTTAATGAGTGAACTAGGGGATGATAAGAAACTTTCGAATCTGTTTACTAAAGGTTCTCACCATCGAAATATTTCTATTATATTTATTGTACAAAATATATTTCATAAAGGAAAAGAAATGAGAAACATTTCATTAAATTCTTCTTACATGTGTTGTTTTAAAAATGTGAGAGATAAACAACAGATAACTTGTTTAGCCAGGCAGATGTATCCTAATAAGTCGAAATTTTTTATAGAAAGTTATAATGATGCAACAGTTCAGCCATACGGTTATTTATTTATTGACTTAAAACCTGATACAAATGAACGATTGCGCTTGCGCACAGGTGTTTTTCCAGGGGATAAAAATATTGCATACGTTCCTCGCTGATGATATTAAAAGCTTGCACAGAGAACATACCACTTATTTGCCTTCAGTATGTCAGCAAAGAAACACATCGAACATTTAAAATGCTTATGTAAAAGCAGAAAGAAAGCATTCATTTTACGAAAGTGTCCTAACTCTCTTATAAAAGCACTGTGCGAGTGTGCTCTTAACGTATTGAAAGGTAACGTACCGTTAACAACCCATCAGAAAAGAAAATTAATACCTTACAAAAAAGCAATCAGAAATCTCGGAAAGAAGTCGGTACCACTGTATAAGAAAAGACGTTTGCTTGTTCAAAAAGGAGAAGGATTTCTTAGTTTTCTCATTCCAGCTGCAGTGTCAGTACTATCATCGCTTGTCCATGGAACACGCTAAGAAATTTTTGATAGTCCCGGAAGAAAGAATTAAACAGTTTGAACTCGAACGATTGTCAGATTTAGATCGCCAAATGCATACTATATTGAAAGATAGGCATCTAGAAGATGCTGAAAAAGCCGCATTATACCAACAAGTTCTTCAGAAATACGTAAAATTTCCTTTTATTCAGGAAGAAAAGCGGGCTTCTGAAGATAAAGCGTTTGAAGATGAAGAATTATTACAGGCTAAAATCCAAAAGACTGATGACACTGAACAAGAAATATTAAACTCGGCCCCAAAGAAATTTAAATCGGTTGCAAAAAATATAATAGATTTTATGCGACAGACTCCTTTATATTGGACACCTGAAAAAAAATTAGTTTTAAATGGAAAAGTCGTTGCAAACACTAACATTGTGGATTTAGTTAACTACTTAATTAGAGATAGAAAAACAAAACCTCCTGGACATGATATTTTTTATGAAACATTGATTGTAAACAAATTACCTTCTGGTTATGTCAAAAATAAATTTCTCAGGAGTAAAACATTGTATGCTAGACCTGTTTCTTGGGATACTTACTAATTCTATTTTGCTCTGTATTGTAAATTGATTCTGTGTCTTTAATAAACTTTTTATTTTATTAACTGTTTTGAGTTATCAATTGTGTGAGTTTTTGTTTATTTATTTATTATTTTAAATTTTACAAAGTAAGTTTTTAAATGATTTATTTATATTAAAAGAAAAAAAAAATGTGTATTTTTAAAAAGATAATTTGAATGAGAAATGTAAAAGAAATCAGGAGGCTAAAAAGTTAAAGCAAAATTATTTTATTTACTTTCTAAAAATGATATTTACAGCATATCTTTTTTTGAAAAAGTTATACAATTGATGATCATTGTTTTTCAACTGTTTCAGTTTATACAATAAATAATCCATAGAATATCCACTACATCGTTTCAATATGTAGTAGGTACAATATTGTCCACAAACATTAGATGTTGGACTTTGAAAAGACGTTTCATTCCACTTCAGATAAGTAAACTGATTAGCATATTCTGATATGTAAGGTTTGTAAACTGAAGGTGGAAATCCGAAAGAGTCAAAAAATTCCAAAGTTTCTTCATCTTGAATATATAATGCAAGCCAATGGGATCCTTCTTTGTCATGAGTATCTGTATTAGCAATTATAGCCGTTTCTTTCTGTGGTGGGGGTAACTGGTCTGCAGGAAACACACCTATAAAGTGTCTTGAAGCGTTTTTATCTTGGGTTAAAATTCGATGAATCTGTGAGGCATACATCAGTTGCCGAAGTCAAATAAAACGTTTCTGGATTTATTTATTTCTATCAAAGACTCGAATTCGGCAAAAACGATAAGTGATACAGTATTTTCAAGACACTTACTGAATTTCAACTCAATCCTTAAATTACTATGTCGTATTAAGTTAAAGTGCTCACCGTCACAGAGATCGGGGGATAAGTCAAACAAGAATAACGTGTACCCTTTTGCAAATTCTGTTCTGGAAATATAAAGACCTTCTGAATTTGAAAACAAATTTTGATAGGCTCGTACATAATTGTCTTTTTCAAAATCAAGCTGCAGTGGTTGATGAGGAACAGGTTGACCGTCAATGTATACTCCGATGAAATTCATATGGTAATGATTAAATTCGAAAGGTGACTTTGCGTAATTTCCATTAAATGCATCATTGTCTACACAAGCTAAAACTAACCTTTTAGGCATCTGCCCTGAGAATACATTATCTTGAACAAAAGAGTAACTGGGTTGGGGGATGGAAAACACTTTGCATACTACTCTATCGATAGGATATTTCGCTGTCGTTTTTTCTAAAGCCTTAGCATGACCGATGATCACGCCAGGGTTAATTCGTACTTTTCTCACAAAAAGAGATACATGTTCAAAGACTATTTTGTAATCACCTTCTCCTATTAAGCAGAATTCAGGTTTGCTTCTAATAAGTTTGATTTTGACATCTACTAAATTGAGCAAGAGTCGATCTTGATTGAATAAATCCACGTGAAGTCGACCTATCATATCTACAGCTGCACTTTGTTTAAACAGTGAGGCGCGTTTCTTGAAACCTTCATTACAATTTCCAGTTTCAACATAAACATTCATTTTCCCCGCGGTATCTTTATAGTAAAGTTCTGAAGTCAACTGGGATGTTTTACTATCATAGCCATTATTCAGTAAAGTTTCAATGTAAGCTCTATAAGCATAGGTATTATTACTCGATGATATCACTCTTTCGTTTAAGCTCACATCCACCTGAGAAAATAGAGAATGAAGAAAGAGATTAACAGGCCCTATTTTGTTTTCGTTTACGAGAGCTTTTCCATCACTTTTTAAAATTTTTGCCGTCACGTATAATTGAGTTTCGGATAAATCGAGGTAATCCTCTCCGTTTCCAGAAACCAAAAATTCGATGGGACCTCCGTCTGATACATTGGCTATTGGGTGAAATTCTACCCAATGTCCTCTTTCGATAACTGTTTGAGTAGGTGGGAGAGCAAATAGATTGAGTTCCGACTTGGCACATTCAGGCGAATCCTTTAATAGAAATGCCATATTTTTTATAGATCAAAAATATCACGTCTGTTCGTCTTCTTAGCCTTGGTAGGAATGAGTCGTCTGTGAAATTTTCGCTTTCTTTTATACTTTTTTCCTTGGCCCAGCATGTCATCTGCAGTATTTATAGCTTTTCTGGCTAATTTCTTACCCGTTTCTTTAGCTCTCATTTCAACAGATTCTTGAATATTTCGACCTTCTAACAAATCACTAGCTATGTTAGTTCCCGTTCTTAAAACTTCTTTGCCAACAGTTTTTGCACCTCTCGTTATCAAAGGTAGAGCTGTTCGAAATAATTTTTTAAACCATCCTCCAATACCGTAACCTTTCTGAAAAGTTTGACCTTGATAGAATGGAATACCATCTCCAGCTTGATTGGTATAGAAATTTTCAAAATCTTTCACGCAACATGCGTACTGAACCAGCATCTTTATTTAATGAAATCTTCTCTATAAATGAAAGATAAATCTTGAGCATTTCCTATTTATACTATTTCTTTTATTCTAAAATGCAGAACAGCAATGACTCTTCCTCTCTCGAAGGGTACTAATTCTCCGGAATGTAATCGCAGAATGACTTCTATTGTCTGAAAATGACGTCGTATGACTGGTAAGTAATAAGGTCTCACGTAATGAGAATTCACGACTTCGCCATCTCTACCTTCCACTTTCACAATTTTTAGTAGTGGTGCTTGAACATCGCCAATAATTTGAGGCTCAACGAGATCGCAGTAAACGTACATCATCGGAAATGAGGCCGTTGGATCAGCGATGTAAGGACTTTCGTGAACACTTTTATATTCCCCTGGTTCGAAACCTAATATTTCAGCTATACCTTTATATAAAATGACTCTACAATTGTCATTCACTTTCAGTTTCACTTTCTTTGTAATTGAATGATATGAAAATTCAATTTCACCTTTATGTGAAGGTATATACATAGCTTTAATAAGGTCAGGAACTGTTTCATAACAACCAGGGGGAATTCTCCTTGTAATTAGTTTTCCATCACCCAGATCGAATCCGAATACGTTATGTTCATTTTCAGATCTCATGTTATACCACGTATGTGGATATATTAAGTCTACTAACCCCACTTCCCATTCTCCGTTGCTCAAATTGATAGGAGTAGGGAGCTGAGTGATGAAATGGGAAATTTTGTTATTAGGAAAAAATTGTTTAGAACTATCGCTTACAAGTGTCACATAGAAAGACATCTTCGCAACTAACTCGAATTTACGATTTACTCGTATTTTATATTGCTTTAATATCTGTAACCCACATGTTGAATTTTTCAGGATAACCACGAAATTTTACAAAGTACTCAATTTTTCCGTTCCTCTTTCTCTTCTTGAGAACATTTTCGATGGGATAATACCCCGAATCAGATACCTTTTGAAGTTCTTGTTCATAAAATGTACCCTCAATTATTTCTCCAGTTAAATCCTTCAGTTTGTAAACAGGCGGATTTCTATTAATTTTCTCACAAACAGTGAATATCTCTAATGTCCAAGATTGCTCATAACCTTTCTCAAAAATAGATTTTTCTTTACTAATTCTTACCGTGTCTCCCACTTTAAATTTAGGCTTTCTTTTCACAACAGATTTAGTGCGATATAAAGTATCCCAAATCTTATATTGGTTTTCTGTAGTAACGGAAGAGGGTTCAGTCTGTATACTTCTATGCCAAGTATGATTATAGCTATTAACTAGTTCATCAATAACATCAATGTACTTTTTCGTATTCATTTCAGTAAAATAGCGCCACATTTTCGTTTTCAAAGTGCGATTAAATCGTTCGATGACACATGCTTTAGTATTATTGTTGGTGGTGAAAAACTTGATATTTTTTTCTTTTAAATATTTTTGTAAAGATTTATTTATGAATTCTTTTCCAGCATCAGTTTGCAACTTTTTTGGGGTTCGCTCACTAAAAATTTTTTTGAATGCTAATATTATTGTTTCAGCTTTTTTGTCTTTAACCGGAACAACCCAGGCATTTTTCGAAAATACGTCAATACAAGTTAGCAAGTATTTAAATCCATCATTAAATTTTGATAACGATTGCATATCTACTAAGTCAGCTTGGAATTGTTGATCAATGCCACTTACGATAACTCTGTTTTTCAAAAACTTTTTTCTTACAGGTTTGTGTAAATTATACGAATCTTTTCCTTCTAACCACTTTTTAATTTCTCCTTTTGAAAATTTTCCTTTCGCCGCTCGATATAATGCTTGAACACCGCTGAAACTAGCAGGGTGATTCGGATTAAGATAGATTTCTCCGATATCCATAATAAAAGGGACTTCTTACGTTGTTTACTTTTCCTCACGCAATAAATCTTTGATAGAAAACTCCCTATCCCGGCGAGTCGGTTCTGTAACAAAGCAAGAAGGAAAAACATTCAACAATACCCGCGCCCTTCATGCCCGCGCCTCAGTTCGGACTCGTGCTCGTATTACGACTTGTGTTGCCATTCTCGAATTCGTTATTATAAATCTTATATTAAATAAAATACTTTAACATTTGCGAAAATAAAAGCTTTCCATTCCGAAATTTGCAGCAGCATTCCTTTTACTCAACTCTACTCGTTTTTTTTTTAAATTTTCTTTATTCAAATGAAGATCATTAATTATCCCCCCCCCAACCCCCATATATGTAATCATTTTGAAAACAATTTTCCTTATTCTACTTAAAATTCACAATTATCACATTTTATTATCTCTATTCATTTTGGAAACAATTGATTATTCTAATTAAGTCTTTTTAATTATTGCATTTTAAATTAACTCCGCTCAATTTTCTAGTCAAAATCAATAATTATCACACAATCTTTACTCATTTTTTGAAAACAATTCATTATCCTAATTAAGTGTTCATTTTCACTTTTTGTATTTCTATTCAATTTGAAAAGATTTATTTTTTCACTATTCTAATTAATAAGAATTTCAAAAACAAAACAATACAGATTCAAAAATCAAAATTACACGCATATTTAATTTATTGTCGCAATTAATTAAATTCATATTTTATTCCAACGTTACGTATATAAACTGAAATTTTTTTTAATACAACTCAACTCAACAACACCAAAAAACAATTCAACACTGAAGCAGCAAAAAACAACTCAACTCAACAGAAGCAATAAACAACTCAACTCAACAGCAGGAGGAAACAACTCAACTCAACTCGCGCCTCCGCGCCTCTGTGCCCGTAACTTACTTCTGTAGCTACTATTATATGTAATCGCTTCAAAGCTAATTACATTTAAATCGTTGACACTTAATATTACAGATTGTAACGCCTCAAACTTCGCAGTAGTCGAAGTGAGAATTACTGATCAAGTACTTAGCCCCGCCCCATTTAGTTTTATTTTTGTTTTCATATTAAATAAGGAATAAATGAAATCTTCCAAAAATTTAAAGCTACAAAACTTTAGAAAACATTTTGAGGCCATTGCCATGCATTCAGTTGAAATAATATTCTTTCAGCTGAATGCATATATTAATATTAAATGTATCGATGTGTGTAAGTTAAAATAGTTACAAAACAGTTTAAATTTTAATAGTGCAAATAAATCCCTAAACAATATATAAATACCAAAAAGATATTTTACAATATTTAAACATTTTTTAAACGTAACTATATAATTTAAAAATGCAAAATTCATGTAAAAAAGAAAAAACTTACCTTTATTATTATCTACTTTTTCATCATATCAGAATTTTATCCAACAAGCAATCAAATCACTTTAAATAATTTGGTGTGTCACTCACACTACTTTCTCTTACCCTGAAATTTAATACTTTAAATACAGGTTGGAGATTAAGAGGTAAGATAACGAGTACTGTTATGTAAACCTATCTTAAACAATTCAAATTAGGCTTAGAAGAGTTCTATATGATAATATTGCTGTGTGAGGGGCCCCCGTTTCATTAATGTACAAAAAACAAGCGATGAATATTTTGCTTAAAACATACATTATTTACCATATCTCTATGAGGAATTTATTTCAATTCCCGAAAAACTTACCTGGAAATGGTAAAATATTATTAGTAAATCACATCCACTAACAGCAAATAACTAGTGTGTTGTGGCCACCACACGACTTTCTTCTATATTTTCCTATACAAATTCACTCAGTAAAAATAATTTATTAAAATTATTATTTAAAAAAATTATCTGCCGTGATAATGCACACAGTTTCCATATTAGAGAAGTAGTATAACACTAAATATCCAAAAAAAATGTTGAATTTATTCTCAATATTACATAAAAAAAAAAAAAAAAATTTTTTTTTTTTTTTTTTTTTTTTTTTTTTACAAATGAAACTAGTATGTTGTGGCCACCACAATACTTTCTTCTATATTTTTCTATACATATTCAATCAGTAACAATATTTAAAAAAAAAAAAAAAAAAAAAAAAAATTTTTCCTTTTTTTTTTTTTTTTTGTGAAAATTAATACATATTCAATCACTGACAATAAAAAAAAAAAAAAAAAAAAAAATCGAATTTTTTTTTTCTAAGTTTTTTTTTTTTTTTTTTGTTAAAAGTAAAAAAAATCCATAACTTTGTTTTAAATTATCACAGATTTATGGTTCAACCATTCGTTTTAAAGGTATTGACGAGATTTTTCGAATGATACCCATCTTCAAAATTTAACCCCCCCCGGGGGGTACTTCCCCCCCAGGGGGGGAACAGATGCCCCCCCATGCACAAATTTTTTTTCCTAGTTAACTACTACTATCATCAATAATTCAAATTAATTTTACAATCACAAGTTTAAAATAACTCTCATTATGCCCATTTATACGGAATTTTGTCCTATGCTGCCATGTTAAAAATTTGCATAAAATGCGATTACAGCGCCACCTGTTGAGCTATTGATCCCCAAATCTAATGGGCACCAGTTCATGTCAGGGTGCAACTAAATACCAAGTTTGGTTAAATTTCATTCATATGTTCGTGAGATACAGCGTCCACAAAAAAATGATACAGACACACAGACAGACAGACAGACAGACAGACAGACAGACACACACACAGACAGACAGACAGACATTTTCTAAAAACTATCAATTCGTGTTCAGGACATCCCAAAACGTGTAGATCCGTCAAAAAACGGAGGTCGAAAATTTTCGCGAATCCAATACTTTCTCTATATTACATATAGAAGAAAGTAAAAAATCGATAACTTTATTTTAAATTATCGCAGATCGATGGTTCAACCATTCGTTTTAAAGGTATTGGCGAGCTCTTTTGAAAGATACCCATCATGAAAATTTACTCACCTCGAGGGGAGGAGGCGAGACTCCTACATAAACAAAATTTTTTTCCCAGTTGACTATCTCTATTACACAAAATATATATTCGTTTCATTTGGTTTAGTGCAGTCTATAGATGTTAAACTCAACTCACCTGCAATTTCCCCCATAGACGTAATGTATTTGAATACTGTTGAGTGTCCCTGTACACGAACCATTTGCTTCATCTCAACGAAAAGCGTAGTGTAACATCCCTATATGATACACATTTAGAATACCAAGTTTGGAATTTCTGCTACTATTTGTTCTTCAGATATGCTGATAAGAGACACACAGATACACACACAGACCATTCGCTAAAAACATGATTTTCGTATTCAGGGTACATGTAAATATAACTAAAACTCACGTTCGAAAATTTGACCTTAAAACAATACTTTCTCGACCCTATGGGTAAGAGAAAGTAAAAAGCACAAAAATAATAACATAATACTTTAGGAAGTTATGCCAGCTAGATTAAAATGTTAAATGATTCTTTATTTTTACAAATTATACATAAAAATTCCTAATGATTTATATCCATATCTTTATATCGCAGTTATTACACAATTTAAATTAAAAAAAAAAAAAGTTAATCAATACTAAATGAATACGTAATGACTCATAAGTATACAGTGAAAATTTCACTCTGAAAGTATTTCAATATTTTTACTTTCTTCTATATGTAATATAGAGAAAGTATTGGATTCGTAAAAATTTTCGACCTCGGGTTTTTGATGGATTTACACGTTTTGAGAGCTGTAGAACACGATTTGACCATTTTTAGAAAATGTCTGTCTGTCTGTCTGTCTGTCTGTCTGTCTGTGTGTGTGTGTGTGACAAAATTTTGTGGCAACTGTATCTCAGGAACTACTATACAGAATTTCATACAAATTGGTGTGTAGTTGCACCTTGACATAAATTAGTGCCTATCAACTTTTGGTAAAAATTGTCTTACAGGTTGCGTTGCCATCCCGCTTTTTCTAAATTTTTAACATAGTGATATAGGACAAAATTCTGTATAAATGTGCATAAAGAGAATTATATTTTAGTAATCATTATGAAATTTACAATAATTATTTATAATAGAGATAGTCAACCGGGAAAAAACTTTTGTATGCGAAGGAGCCTCGCCACCCCCCCTGGGGGTGAAGTCACCCCTCGAGGGGAGTAAATTTTCAAGATGGGTATCTTTCGAAAGGTCTCGTCAATACCTTTAAAACGAATGGTTGAACTATAAATCTGTGATAATTTAAAACAAAGTTATCGATTTTTTTTTACTTTTAACGAAAAAAAAAACTTAGAAAAAAAAATCGTTTTTTTTTTTTTTTTTTTTTTTTGTTTTTTTTTTTAAACGAAATTTAACCAGACTTGGTATTTAGTTGGCCCCTGACATAAACTGTCGCTGATTAGATTTGGGGATCAATCGCTCAACAGGTGGCGCTGTGATCGTATTTTTTCTAAATTTTTAACATGGACAATAGTACAAAATTTCGTATAAATGTACATAATGAGAGTTATTCTTAACCTGTGATTGTGAAATTAATATGAATTATTGATAATAGTAGTAGTTAATTAGGAAAAAAAATTTGGGCATCGCTTCCCCCCCTAGGGGGAAGTACCCCCGGGGGGGGGGGTGAAATTTTCAAGATCGGTATCTTTCGAAAGGTCTCGTCAATACCTTTAAAACGAATGGTTGAACTATAAATATGTGACTTTTAACGAATTGTACTTTTAACGAAAAAAAACTTTGGAAAAAAAATCATATATATATATGTTTTAAATATTGTTACTACTGCGTGAATTTGTATAAGAAAATATAGAAGAAAGTCTTGTGGTGGCCACAACATACTAGTTTTTTTAATAGATTACTTTTGACTTACTTATGTTAATAACTACCAAATTCAAAGTTGATTTGGGAAGGAAAATATGTGCAACAAAATTATACATAGGAAAAATTTTAAATTAAAATATGATTTTATTTCACAGCTTTATAATTTAAAAGTTAAATAAAACAATGGTAATATCGTATTTTACACAGTATTTATAAAATATGATACATAAATATTAAGTTTTATTTCCTATTTAAAATACTGTAATAAAGAAATTTCGTATAAGATATTGATAAATAAGTTGTTTAATAGAAAAATAACAGAAGACAAAATCGAATAATATGTAAAAAATGAGTTGTTTGCTAATTAAAAAATCACTAATAGTAAAAAATTAAATTATAATAAGAGTTCGAGATAGCAAATATATACAGGGATGGAACACTGGCACAGAACTCATACCACAATCAATGTAACAAAATTTTCTACTTCTTAAATCAACGATATTATAGGTAGAAAAATTTCTTAAACAAATACCGATATGAGTTGGTTGGTTGGTTGTAGGATTTAAGGCCGATTGACTCCTGATGTGTCCTAGGCCTAGAGGGGGAATGCCCTCCGTGGGGGTCTTTCTAAGGGGTCCTAGCCCGTATTTACGCGAGTTTCATACCGATATGAGATCTACGCCAGTGTTCCACCCCTGTGTATACCATTCAACCACGTATTTTGAATAAAAATGAAATCTTCAACGTTATTGACAGTCGAAATGCAGACGATGCCATTTTATATTTACGTTTCCAGAGCTAGTTACTTTCACCTTAAATTTCATCGTGTGTTTCGACCATACATACAGTAATCAGTACTGCCAGATCTGACGGAATTTTTATTCAATAACCACCAATAATTTTTTATTGTAACGTTTGCCTAATCACTTCGAAGGTTGATAGTCTGTAATGTATATCTAATATCACTCCTCAAAATTATTGGTGACTATTGAATAAAAAATCCGCCAGATCTGGCAATACTGATAGTAATAAGACATAGATTGATCATCAACAGGGAAATTGTGATTCCTTTTTACTCGGGGAAAGACTCTCTAATGGCTCTTTCCCCGAGTAAAATACACACAGGAATACACACGGATAATTTAGCAAATAAAATTTATAAATAATTTATATACTAAAGGTGAATGAAAAACTCCAGATACAGTTTCAAATTCCTTTTTCTTTCTTCTTTATTTATTAATTTATTTTATTTATTTATTATTATTATTATTATTTACTATATCTATTAATTTAGTTAATATTTAAAGTTAAACTCTTTTTATATACTAAAACCAGCTTTCTTTATCTACGCCACTACTAACTATACTTAAAAGAATTTTGAAAATTTCACATTACTTACTAAAATAAAATCTTTAAAAATATCAAACTTTAAAAAAAGTATTCCATAAAAAATCAAAACAGTATTTAAACCGTAATAATAACAAAGCAACTGATTATAAAAATTATATTTTTCATAATTTAGCCAAATATAATTTACTTTTATAATAACTTATCCCATTTCTTTTCATATATTTATTAGAACAGTTAAAAGCCACGCAATATTTCAACATTTGGAAAATTCATCAACATTCTGTTCTATTACTATTTCCGAATTTTATACTCTCGATACTCTCTAATGGCTGATGCCGAAAAATTTTTCGGCATAACTAAGGCTTCGTCGAACGTGAAATTTTTCAACTTACCGAAAGATGGCAAAAGGTCGTCCAACAAAATGCTCAATATATCATTGATTAATGTCTGTTGTTAATATAAATAAATTCACTTTGAAAAAGATGAAAAAAAAAAAAAAAAAAAACGACATTATTTATCGAACAACCCAATAATAATTGTGTGCCACTTTTTTTTTTTTTTATTCTAAAATATTTCTGGTATGAATATATATAAAACGCTTGCCGTCCAAATTGGCAAAAATTACACTGTAAAAAAAAATTTCGGCATTTTACAACAAAAGTTGCTGGCACCGCGGCTGCCAGCACAGTTGCTGTAAAATTCACAAGTTGCTGTCTTTTATGGTGTTGTAAAATTAACTGCACTTTGCTGTAAAATTCACAAATTGCTGTCTTTTTTGGTGCTGTAAAATTAACTGCACTTTGCTGTAAAATTCACAAGTTGCTGTCTTTTATGGTGCTGTAAAATTAACTACACTTTGCTGTAAAATTCACAAGTTGCTGTTTTTAACGGTGCTGTGTAATTTACTGCAATTTGCTGTATATTTTACAATATGCTGTTTTTAACAGTGATGTGAAATTTTCTGCACTTTTCTGTTAATTTTAAAAGTTGGTGTTTTTAATAGTGATGTGAAATTTTCTGCACTTTGCTGTAAACTTCATAAGATGCTGTTATTAATAGTATATTTTATTTAAAAGTTTGTATTTACATTTAATATTTATAAATTTCGTTTGTTCAATAAAATATGTATTCAGGCAACAATTGTGGTTTTTGATAGACTTACAGATTTGAAATCTTTAAATAGCGTTTTCTCAGTTTACATTTTTTCATGAATTTATGATCTTCAAAATCTAAGACTTCCAAAGATATTTAAGAATATACTTAATGTGTATGGATGTTTAATAGAACTTAAAGAATTGGGGATCGATTTTGCAGTATCTTTAAAAGAAAAATTAAGAAAAATCACATTTTCTTTCCCCTTTCTTACCCAATTTTACCAAGCACTTTTTAACTTTTTTTTTTTTTTTTTTTTTTTTTTAACCAATGAATAAATTTCAAAAACCATACGTAATTCTTTTTAGATTGTTTCCCTTAAACATGCAAAAAAGTTGCCAGTTCTTTCCTAAATATCTCTAAAAGTTTTAGCTGTTTGAAGATTATTAATTCATGGAAAATTACAGACTGAGAAAACATAATTTATAGATTTCAATTCTGCAAAAAAAAAAAAAAAAAAAAGTATTAAAACCACAAGAATTGGTTCCGGAACACATATTTTATTAGACAAACCTATTATAGTCCAGTTTATAAATATTAAGTGGAAATATAGGCTATTATATGAAACTTACTTCAATAATAATTACAGAACTTTGGATAAACACCATAAAATGCAATAAACTCGAAACAATTTCTCGGGTCGAAAGAACTCACGATCCTTTGTCAGGCGAACAAAGTAGGCACGAGTGCTGCATTCAATAATGCCGTCAAAGGTGCCATGTCATCTTAATTCAGTTTTGCTGCTTCAGATTCTGAGCATTTGCTGAGAATTGTATAAGATCTCATTTTTTATAATTCTGCAAAATTCACCACATTTTGTTGCAAATTTTACAGGATGGTGTTCTTATCGGAGCTATAAATTTCACAACACTGTTGTAAAAAAAATTTACAGATGAAAAGATCGGTTTCTTTCTTTTTCATCTTTCTCTCCCCGTCTCTCTCTCTCTCTCTCTCTCTTTCTCTTTTTTTTTCTTTCTTTAAAGCCATGTTAAGCCTGAAATAAAGCTTCAGAAAAGTATAACTGAAGACATAGACTAATAATTTAAACTATTTTTGGAATATAGTATTTTCCACTTTTCCTCACTCAATAGAGAGTTAAACCTGTTGATTTTGTATTATGGTTTAAAGACTAAAGAAGCATTTTAGCTTGGTTCGTCAAATTTTAGGTACTCTGATTAAAATATCTTCAAAATTTAATGCCATGGATAATTTTTTAAAAATATTTTTTTTTATATAATATTTATTTTCTTATTGTATTTGTAACTTAATTTTTTGTTTGACAATAATAATAATAATAATAAATAATATTTTTTCTTCTTATTATTATTATTGCTTGAACGTGCTTGTTTTTTGCTGCTTTTCATAAGCTTTCCGAAAACTTATTTTGCTATTCAGAAATAACTCACTTTCTGAACTACATGCTTATAATTTGTTAACAAAATTATATTAAACTCTGTTTATAATTTGTCTAGTGTAAATATATATCCAACTGCAGCTATCCAAGTACCAGGAATCAGTTTTTTAGATGTATACTATTATTAAAGAATTTCATATGTTGTTAGAGTTTCTGCCAGAGGAGTAAATTAAACGATCCGAAATGCTTGGAGATGTGGTTCAAATAT
Source organism: Salticus scenicus (assembly GCA_963930645.1). Lineage (NCBI taxonomy): Eukaryota > Metazoa > Arthropoda > Arachnida > Araneae > Salticidae > Salticus > Salticus scenicus. The sequence goes on from OZ005652.1 coordinate 325,363,961, forward strand.
TAAAAATTTTAGACAAATTAATGCGAAAAATACGTTAACATCTTAGTTTTACTTCATGTTTATTGTTACAGATTTAAATTCTGAACCAATTATAATAAATTTTTAATACTGCTTCCGATTTTTTTTTCAACTTTTTGCATGGTTGCTGCATCCTTTCTATAATTAATTGTTCAATGTTTTTTTTTTTTTTTTTTTTTTTTTTTTTTTTTAATGAAGGATTTGACACAATTACTTTTTAAGTACAATGTTTAATTTATTTTATTTTTTTTTTTTTTTCACAAAAAAAAAAAAAAAAAAAAAAAAAAAAAAAGCAATGATTTTTATCTTTGTAACAGCAGTTGTTTCTTGTTGAATATTACAGACATTATTTTATAAAAATAGTGTTATTGGAAAAGTGATAGTGCCGATCCCTGTCTTATATTTAATTGCAGAGATCACAAAATATTTTTTATTTTTATTTATTTATTTATTTTTCTGTTTATGACGAAGTCATGAAAAGAATAAAGTATTTTCGCGCAGATGCCCTAACAATACACCCCCAGTACATCTTTGTGATGTCTTTAGGGAATGTTCTTTATTTCTCAAGATATCTCAAGGATGTCCTGGGAAGAATACCAGGGGAACTGCAGTGTAGGTGCGCCATCAAAATTATAAAGATAAGAATAGGGAAAAGATGTTTGGTTCTCTATGAAAACATGATTCTGCTAGGAGTAATTTACGTTCTCTTTTTCCAATGTGAATATTAGATACATTAGGTCTACCGGAAATTTTTGTATTTTTTTATTAAAATACTTACATCGGAAAGTTATCTTGGATAGTATTTAAGGTATTCTTGTGTAACTCTCAAAATGATAATTGTTAAATAAAAATTTTCATTTTATTAATTCAAAAGGACAGAACTTTCCAGTAAACCTAATATTTTAGTGACAAATTTTCTAGATGACACATTTATTATTCCTAATCACAAAATTGATACCAATTATTCCGAATTGAGATAATCGTCGTTACACTGACAGGAATCCTACCTATTTAATTATTCCTTGTTTATTACCCTTTGATCTTTTTCCAATTTCTAGAAAATTCTACCCAGTGTTACCAGATTGGGGACTTTTTTTATTCAACTATCACCAATAATTTTGAGAAATGATATTTTATATAAATAATAGATGATTTATCTTCGAAGTGATTAGGTAACCGTTACAATTAAAATTTAGTGGTAGTAATTGAATAAAAAAAAGCCCCCAACCTTGTAACACTGATTCTATCTCACAAAATTCTATAAAATTACCATTTTAATTCTTTCTAAAATATATCATTTAAACTTTATTATTCCCAATCTAAAATACAATTAAGTATTAATGTAGTTACGAATGTCATTTTTTTACAGTGTCACACTTGGTCAACTAAAAATTTTTCCGTTTATGTAAGTGAATAGTTAAATGTTATCCTTTTGGAATGCCACAATGCTGCTAATTTACTCTATTTTTATTATCATTTAAGAAAATAGCAATAATATTCACTTTTCACTCCTGAGTATAGCAGGATGAGTAAACTTAGAATCAGATATATGTTCTATTAAGGATTTAAATGATACAAATCTGGGAAAAAAAAAAAGCTTTTAAAGTAAATTATATGTACATTTTATACATCTCGATGTAGTACCGAGATAGCCCAGAGTTTAAACGGTCCTAAAATTTCTATAGTTTCCTCTACCATCAATTTTGTATGGCACTTTTTTTTAATAAAAATATCTTTAATAACAAATTTACTGCTTAAAAAATACTAGTTGAAGAATCTTACAAAAAACGAGAGTACTTAGGAATCTTGTAGCAATATTTAATGAATTATTTAAAACAAATAAAATAATTAGATATTCACGAGATTACTTCTGAACAAAGATGCACAAGCTTTCAGAAAAATTTCAAACACTAAATGTTAGCAAGGTTTTCCTTATTTAAATGCTTAAACATGCAGAATTCATGTCAGAAATAAAGAGGAATTTCTTTTCGCAAATTTATTTGTTGATATTTTTCAAAGGCTTGTACACACCTCCTTGCTCTGAGGTAATCTTTCATCACAGTGACTAGCAGCATGATAGTTGGTCATGCAAAGATATAATGTGCAGCAATGGCTAGAAATTGCATAATACAACGCGGGGGAAACTGTGAAAAGTAAATGAAGTCTTGTAAAAAACTTTTTTTTTTTTTCTCCCCAAGAGAGAATAATTAGAAAACCCACTGTGAGTGATCAAATTATTAGATTTAATTATTTATTAATTTATTTTTGACATTTTTTTCCCGATTTTCTAAAAAAATACTCGACGTAATGGCTTTGAACTACAGGCATCTAAAGAATATTTATCCTCACATGGGATTAAATTAGGGGATTAAATATAAATTGGAGAAAAGCACAAACACTTTGGATAACCCTGTATTATAAAAAAGTTACAAATGCCTTGTAATTTTCATACATTGTTGTACTTATTATGTTCTATATTTGCATGTAATTTTTGTGTGGAATCGTACAATTTTTTATGCAGGTTAATTTATAATTAATGTTTTAAAAATTCTAAGCAGAAAATCTTACCGAAAAAAATAATAACAAGAAGGAATTTAAACAAAATTTTAGAAAAGATGCTGAAAACTTGACATAAGATTAGAGATACATTACTCTGAAACATAAAATTCACATGTTTGATATTCGCTGATATATGAACATTTATATATACATATATATATTTTCTGCGGATGTTCCAAATATAGATATTATTGTTATTATTATGAACATGTTGAACTTTACATGTTGAACTCTATTTATATTGGACAATTTATGTCAAAATTCCTTTGAATAGAGTAAAAATTAAGCAGTTTATCTGCAAAAGAATGGGGTAGATTTTAGATACTTTTCAGAATTGAAATTTAATAAGGGATTTTTACATTACCACGTTTTTTATTTGGAGATCCAAATATTTTAAGCACATTTGATAAGTTATTTTTTGTATTAAAAGAAAAAAAAAAAAGAAAAAGAAAAAGAAATAGAAACTCAGAAATCTTAGCAAATAAATAAAAATATATTAGTGTTATAAGCCCACAAGGAATTTTTTATAAAAAAGAATTTTTGCAATATAATTGAAATCATTCGATCTCTAAATAAAATACTTGGTATGTAAAAAACCTCTTGTGAAATTTTAACTCTAGAAAACATCTAAAATCTAGCTCATTCTTTTGACGATAATTTGCTTAACTTTTACTCTATTCAAACGAACTTTTAAGGTAAGTTACCCTACATACTCTCCTGCGCAAAAGTTTAACAAAATTTCCAAACGACCAGCTTTTCTCAATTTAAAAACATACCTTTCCATGATATATAATAATAATACATCCTAAAGTTACAGATCATTTCGTTCATTTAATGATACAGGGTGATCACAATCATTATAGATTTTGCTCAATTTGTTCCTGCTCTTAAATATTGTCTTAAACCAACCTTCACAGAAAAACATCAGGAAAATACAATTCCTTAAATACCCAATGTTTTAAAATGAGAACCCGACAACTGGATTTTAAATCAACCCGAAACCTGACCTGAACCCGAAATTTTTTTTTTAATCAACCCAAAACCCGACCCAAACCCGATTTCTTTTTACCCGAACCAGACCCGAAACCCGAATATAAATGAAAATGAATAATTCAAGTAAAAATCATGCAAACATTTTTAAGTTATAAAATAAATTGGTAAATCGTTTTAAAAATAATTGAAAATATAATTACTAGTACTAAGTAAAAATTTTAAGATATGAGAAATAGATTTATAATAATTTTTAACTATTTGCAGTCGGAGTCAAAATTATTAAAGCCCACATTCACATTTTTCTTTCTTTCTTTCTTTTTTTTATCGCTAATTTTTATCATTAATTTACTTTTTTTAGAAACAGCATAACGACTAAGATTATGACTCAACAAATATTTACTTAATAAAACAGTATTACGTGCACTTCTTTTAAACATGAATTATACTGATAGCGCTTCAAATATTTTACTGCCGATTGTATGTGTGATGTGTATTTCAAGTGCTCAAAAAAGAGTTTCAAGTTCAGCGTTTGTAGTTTATTCTTGAATGCTTATCACACATACAATATATATATATATATAATAGAGTTCTGCAGATGCCTACTAAACATCCGTTAATTGTTTCAGTGCGATACGGATGTTTATTTTGCTATAATAATTTGGGTAAGCATGTATTCTTTATGGGTATACATAGCAAACACATTTCTATTCATTAAGGTAAAATTTTTTTGAAAGATGTTCTCAAGTCGACCCGACTGGCTGAAAACTGAACCCGACCCGCAGTAAAAAAAGATCAGTCAACCCGACCCAACTGGCTGAAAACTGAACCCGACCCGCAGTAAAAAAAGATCAGTCAACCCGACCCGAACCCAACCCGCAAGTCGGATCGGGTTCGGGTAAAATCAGGTTACCCGACCCGATGCAGGACTCTACATTTCATTGAGAGAAAAGTTTTTAAATTGAAAAAACTGATCGTTTGCAAATCTTGTTAAACTTTTGAGCAATAATGTATCGGAGCTTTCAACCCACGTAATTAAAAAAATTCTACTTTTAGCTCATGCGTAGTTAAAAAAAAAAAAAAAAACTATAAATACTCAAATCTTAGCGAATATTACCCGTGTTAATTTTGTGTTTTAGAATAATATTTCTTCAAGTTTTGTAAAAATGTTTTTAAATGCATTCTTGCTATAAACAAAATATTTGCCAAAAATAAGTTACTGCTTTTTGAAAAAAAGTTATATCTACCTTAATATACAGTACGATTTAAAAAAATAAAATGCAAAAATTGTATATATAAAGTGCAATAATGTGTTAAAGTTACAAGTTATTTGTAAATATTTATAATACAAGTGATGAAGAATATTTATGCTTTTCTTCAGTTTATAGTTTGTCCCCTAATTCCATTCGTGACTAATTTGACAATATAAAATGTAGTTTATAAATGTTCCTTGCATGTTTGGAGTTCCCTGCCATTTCATCCAGTATTTTTATTTATTTATTTATTTATTTTTAAAAATCGAAAAAATGTCAAAATTACAAGTATTTCTAATACTTTGTTCACCCACTGTACATGATGAACCATTTAAAACAAAAGGACACATATGAAGAAAACAAAGTATACAAATTTAACACAGAAGTAAGAAATTCTTTTTACAACAACTGCGTCTGAAAATGTTTATTCAAAACACGAAAATTGTTAAAAAGAAATAACAATAATAATGCAAAATTAAGGCATGATATCTATAGAGGCATGATATTCAAAGAAATTTCCAAAACACTTGTCAACAAAGAAGTCTTGTACCGAATCTTAAAAAGTAAAAATATAAATAAATAAATAATGAAAACAAAGCTTTGATACATAACAATTAAATTTTTTTTTTTTTTTTTTTAAGAATATAATTATTACATTTAATCCTATCAGGATTATAAGAGTCATCTACTTGTCCCAATATACTATTATGTCATTATAGGTTAATAATGCAAATAATTTCTGATATAGGTTGTTATGTTGTCGAGAAACTAGGAAGTTCAACCTCAAAAAAAAAAAAAAAAAAAAAGAAAGAAAGAAATACGCGATAATTTTACAACCTATGTTTCAAGTACTGAATAATTTCGTCGTTAGATGTCAAAATTTACGTTTAAAAATGTAAATAATTTCCAACGTTTACAATTATTTCTTGAATCTCATCGATAAAATTAGCAATTCTTCGATGTTATTTCCCGTAATATGTATAAATTCTGCAACCTATTAATGAAATATACAAGCATTTCACTTTTCTTTGTTAAAATTTATGTTTAATTGCAATTAATTACGAAAGTAAATTATTGTTTCGTTGTTAATCAATAAAATTCACACATTTCCCCAACTTTTGTATCAGTTTGTACTATTTATATTTACAGCTTTAGATGGTAAATGCTTTCTTTTACTTAAATCGCTAAGTGATTAACGGTAAAAGAAGCTCGATTCCGTATAGTTGTTGTTGACAGGTATGTAATATATATGACAAAAATGAGATTTTCTAACACTGATCACCATATCAATTAATTTGGGGGGGGGGGGGGGGGGAACTGTAAAAATATAATAAATGTTTCTGTAATAGAAACAAGGGTAGTTAAAAGGGGAAAAAAAAATCCGTATGTTATCCGTGATGTATGCTAAAATTCTTATAAAGAAGTAATTGATTTCATAATTAATATAACGATAGATATATTTCCAGTATTATATGAGACATGAAAAAAAAGTACTTGCTTCTAAAGCAAAATAGAAAACTAATGCTTTTGGAAATTGAAAAACTGTTTTGTAAAATTTTGACTTTAATATTACAGCTTCATTAATGCTTGACATTTTTGTTCTCAAATAATATAAATTTGCACAGAAGTTAATATATTTGTGTTGAAAACATCAAATGTTTACCTACTCAATTTAAAATAAATAAAAAGAATCTTCTTTTTATACCTAGCTAGGTATAATTTAACAAATTTGTCCTAAAATTTTGTAGACTAGACTATACTAGCTTCAAACTTAGTTCATATCCATCGACCAGTCCTGCAAAATTTTCTGTGATTTTCCCCAAAACTCACAGGAAAACCGCATGGAATGAATGCACTCCTTCAAAAACCTGGGTTTCAAATACAGACAAACAGGTTAGATTCTTCCATTATCCCTGATACGTTTAAATAAGTCCATAGATAGACGCAGAATAAATTATTAGAAATTTTTATTAGATTTATTAGATTATCATTTAAACCCAGATTCTTTTTTTTTTTTTTTTTAAGAAAAATTAAATATCTCTTAATAATTATAGTAGTTTTTAATATAAATTTATTACACTAAAGCTATCATGAAATCTAAAATCGTTTTTTTTTTTTTTTTTTAACATGTTAGAAAAAATCCCTTTTATTCGTAATCAAAAGAATAGGCAGGTGTCTTATTCATTCACTAAAAATCTCGCTGTTTTTATTTAAATTTAAAAACAAATGATTTTTGACAATAGTGTATCAAATTTATTATTTATTTATTTATTTGTTTTTATTTTTATTTATTTATTTATTTATTTATTTATTATTATTATTATTATTATTTTGTGTGTGTGTGTCTGCCGAAATATGTTATATTCTTGATTTATAAAGTTTAAGTTAAATTGCAGCTAATTACTCGAACACGTATTTATTTAAATCATCGATTGCTAAAATGAGGAATTATATATCTGTGTTTAACCGTCAAAAATTGAACTGTTTTGCTGATTCCAAAAAAACATTAAATATTTAGGAATAAATCCGCATATTTCAGAATTTAGGTGTATGCGCTTGCTAAAATATGCCCTATATTTTTATTAACTAAAGCTTAATACAAGGAAATGCTATTTATTTATGAATATTGTATTATTTTGAGGGAAAAAAGAATAAATAAGTGAACAAACAAATAAAGAAAGAAAGAAAAGGAAAAGAAAGGCAATAGTATGTGCAGTTATTATTATTATTATTATTATTATTTTATCTTTAAACGTTAAAAAAATTAAAAATGTAGTACTCTGTAAGGCGAGTTTATATATATTTGTATTAAACACACAATAACATGCATTAAATCTAATGATAGACAGTTATTTTACACTTGTAATTAGACAAATTAATATATTTGAAAGTAATTCATTTTAATTAATCAGCACAAAATATTAATATTGTAAAAATTAACAACTAACCTTCTCCATGCTTGTCTCGCCGTCAGTTTAAACACAGAACATCTACTACAAAGTCTACAAAACCGCAAATGTTTCCGTCTAAAGTCCAAAGAAAGTCGCGTTGCTATTGGTTGCGACCGGAAGAAATGAATTTTTACAAAATTTGGTGCTGTATTTTTATTTGATAGCATGGCTGCTTGAAAGAAAACCGCAGAAAGTGCAGGAAAAATTACAACATTTTTTTACAGTGTAGGTGGGTGCATTATGCACAGACTTAGCGCTACTGACTTTGTTCATGTTTTGATTGAAATATTGCTACAATAATTAATCATAGAAAATAATTTTTTATCTTTTCTTAGTTATTTTTTGTGGAGCAATATGATTTAAAATTAAGAAAACATCCAAATAAGCGTCAAAGTTTCAGTCTTAATGAAACTTATTTAATAGCCCAAATAAAATTGATTGTCTTCAGACAATAAATTGCGTTTTAAATAAAAAACCTTTTTAAATGGGTAATTTAATGCTTCCTATTTTTAAACCAAAAAGTACTTTAAGCTTTCTAATAAGCTGAATATGGTATTAGAGATAATTAGAGGTTTAAGTCGTTTTAAACTTTATCCTTTTGAAAAAGTTGAAAAAAGAAATCTGTAAAGAGTAAAAAGTAATAGGAGCTCCCGGTAAACAAGTGTTACGGAGACCTGAGTTTGTAATTATCGTAAGTATAAAACAAGAAACCTTGTCAACAAATGCTTTTTTTTTTTTTTTTTTTTTTTTTTTTCTTAATAAATTCTGCAGCTTTTGTTAAAACTGTTTTAAAAATGAAACGTTGCTGTTTTTCTTTTGATTTTTAAGGGGGGAAAAAATACATTTTATTTTAAAAACTAGATCAAAGCTAATTTATTTATTTATCCCTGGTAAAGAAATTGTTCTACAAGACATTTTTTTTTTAATTTCAATATTAAGCATAATTTGTGTGACATAAAGGAAAGGAATAAATAAATAAATAAATAAATAAAAAGAATTGGATTGGTTGGTTGGTTGGTTGGCTAAGTTGTACGTCACACTAGTGTTGTGCAATGGACAATGAAAAGAATTGGGCTTTTTGTTAAATTTTAATTTTTTGAAAGTATGGCTAAGATCAAGTGTTTTTTAATTAATCAAATCAATCAATTGCCAATCATTCAATTAATCTACAAACCAAACAATAAGGACATCTTATGGTAACCTTGTTGATAGAGCGTCGAACTCGTAATTGGAGTATTGCGGCTTCGAAAACAATCTGGTAGAACACTACCATCATATATATTAATGATGGCTGGTGCACGTAAAATTTGTCATGGCTTCAATGTTCTCTGTGTTCTGTAAATAATAATAATCCCTGTAATGGGGATAATGTAAGCCAGAGGGCCGTCTCCTTCGCAAAGGAACAAAATTGTGATCCAATTTCTCTGGACTACACCTAGGGTATACTGACCAAACGTCCCCATTTTCTGGGGACAAATAGGGACGCCCTTTTTTTTTTTCTTCTTCTTCTTTTTTGAAGGCATTTTTTTAAGTTTTAAAAAATTGTAGAAACTAAATTATTAATCAATAACACTTTACTTTTAGTCCTTATTTACTAGGAATGAAAAAATGCATCCATAATTTGATAATTGTAGCAATTTTTAATGTTTCTCTATTATAAAGGTACTTTGATCTGGTTAGCCTAACCTAGGGGTAATTTCCAGACCATCACCGATTATCCATTGTGTAGTTCTAGTGCGACATTAAACTTACTCAACCTCAACCTCATTTTAATTTACATTTTTTTTTTTTTTTTTTTTTTCAATTTTTGCAACAACTTTATTTAAAAGCACCTCTAAGACTTTTCATGATTAAAGTCTGAAATTTTGTTCATGTCTGTTTAGATTAGGGAGAACATTTCACCCTTTGGTAAATTTTGTATATGAGCAGTATAACAATTTAAATTTTGTAATTCTTGAAATGGTATTCCTTGAAATATATATACATATATATATATTTAATAAAATTAAGAATATTTTTATCGCAACTTCACATTTTATAATTCATGTCTAAAGTCTTTGCTGAACCCTACATATTTTTTTATAATTTAGTTTGAATTCATACTAATTGCAATTCTTCGGTAACGTCAGTATGTAACTTAGAAAATTTTAACGTTGTATCTATTAAAGGGAATTATGAGAGCATTTATTGTTTTCTACTTACGTTTGTTTTGAAATTAAAGAAAGACTATAACAATTTTTCTTAGGATAAAACATTAGAATAAAATTTCTTCAACAAATTACACTTATACAGGGTGGCACGGAGCCAAATGATATCTTTCGACTTGTCATGTGTTACATACAAAAGCAGAAGAAAAAAAGTAAAAGTGTCTATGAATACGACCAAGTATGTCATTTATTCACCATCGATTGCAATTTTTTTTTTTTTTTTTTACCTATATCAGTCAGATGGCTTCCGTTTATATCAATCCCTTCCTTGAAGGATCAAAAATGTGATGGTATGTCTTTGGACAACTCCTAGAAGTAAGTCCCAGACCATCGCTAATTGCCTTTGCGCAGCACTAGTGCGACATAAACCCAACCAACCAATCAACCGTTTACATCAACGCATTGTTGCAAACATGTCTTGAAGTTATTGTACACCACAGATTATGATACACTCCCGTATATTCTTCGGTAACCGGAATTTGACTGCAACGACCCTATTGTCAACGGCTGTAAGTTTCTCGAACTCTCCAGCTTACGCAATCGCTCGTCTTATTTTTATTGTATCTATGTTCATATCGTAATATTAGTGCAACGTTAAACACAACATTCAACCAACTAACCATTTATTGATTTTTTTTTTTTTTTTTTTTTTTTTTTTTTTTTTTTTTCCGACTGAGTGAAAATACTGCCTGGACCGGGACTCGAACCCCGGATCTTTGACTTACAATGTCAAGGCTCTACCAATTGAGCTATCCCGGTCAGCATTACTCACTCAGACAACCTTTTAGGCAAAAAAAAAAAAAAAAATATGATTTTCTTCCACAGTTGATTGTGTGATTTTATTAAAAATTGTATCAACTAACCATTTATTGATGTTTACGTTTGGACTTTGTTATTGTTTACGAATTTGATTGTCGAAAGCAATTTATTTTAAGAAGCAAGTACTTACTAAATATTAAGCAAATAAATTTCGAAAATATACATAAACCAGAAATATTTTTTTCATTTTAAAGCATTTTGTATTATTTGCACCAAGCAATCTTAAATATTTAAGATTTCATACCATACTGCTATTTCAACATTACAGTTTGTTATATTAATTTGTACTCTTGAACATGAATGTGTTTGGAAAAATTTATTTTCAAACATAATAAAAATTAGTTTTATTTCTTAGAAAATAGCTGTGAATGTTATGATTTTGTAAATTTAAAAGTAGTAGAAAAAGTGAAGGAAAGAAAACTGCACATACGTTTTCGTTAGCAATTTCATTATTGTTTACAAACTTGATCGTCAAAAGCAATTTATTTTAAGAAGCAAGTGCTAAATATTAAGAAAATAAACTTTGAAAATATACATAAAATAAAAACTTTTTTTTTTTTTTTCATTTTAAGGCATTTTGTATTAATTAAACCAAGCAACTTTAAATATTTAATGATTTCATACTGCTATTTCAGAATTACAGTTTGTAATTTTAATTTGTACTTGAATATGAATATGTTTCACAAAGCATATTTTTAAACATTATAAAAAATAATTTTTATTTCGTAGAAGAATAGCTGTGAATGTTTTGAAGATAATTTCGTGAATTCAAAAACAATAGAAAGTGAAGAAAAAGAAAACTTCCCATACTAACCTACTACTAACTACTCGCGAAATAGAAAAACAATTTTCGATCAAAGATGCTATTCATGTAGACTTAACATATGTAGTTCCCCTCTGTTGACACTAGTGGTGCTACTATATTTCCGGTTCGCGTTTTAGCTTCACTGTCCTATCTGTATGATAATCTGTGTTGTACACGTGCCTCCATGTTCGTAGGTCCTCATTAATGGTTGCTTTCCATTTGGCTCCGCGCCAACTCAAGCAAGCCATTCGTGATGAAATTGCAGCCAATTAATATATAGATAATCAAAAGATAATCAATGTATACATAGTGCAACTCCTGTTGATTTTTATGGTTAATATTTTAAAATTTTAGTATAAAACATTTTTCCACGCCTAATGGGGTACGTGCTCCAGTGATTGGCATGCTCCAGTAATTAATATGTATCCCGAAATAATTAATAAATAATAAAAATAATAAAATCATATATTTTACATATAAGAACTTTAATATTTTATGTAAAACACTGGAGCATAGGGTGCTAATAACTGGTAAAATGAATACTAGCAGTGTCAAACACTGGAACATAGGTTGCCTATAATTGATAAAATGAAAAACTGGCAGTGTCAATTACTGGAACATTGAGTGCGTATCAAATAAAAATTCATAAAAAAAAAATAATTGTTATCAAATGTATATATTTTAACATATAGGTGGTTCTGAATGTCTTTCATACCATATGTACTAACTTAAGATTTCTAAAAATATTTTCTGATGACTGGAACATTAAAAACATCAGCGATGGCTCTAAAAGTGTAAATCACTGGTGCACTTACCCTACTTTGTTTTAAATATTTATAACAATGTCTATAAAATTATAATAGTATAGAAAAGCTGTATTTAGGAAATGCAACTGAAGTAGTCACAGTATTAATTTTTTTATGTTTTAATTGCAAAGTATAATTTTATATAATCCCTTTGATTTTATATATAATTTAGCAATAAATTATTGTTGTAAAAGAGAAAGTAATAATTTCATAGTTCTTTCAACTGTTTTTGCTCAAAAATTTTGTGCAGTCACATAATCAGGATTTCAAAACACCTTCTGCTTAAAAGTTTATTTATATCAGGCATAGGTCTTTTTGTCGCCGGGTCAAATTTTCATTCTCACCCGGAGTCAAGGGACCAATATAATCAAAAATTGATACAGCTCAGTGAAAAATAGCATCATAGATGCCAACATTATAATTTATTCCGGAGTATTTTTAGCCCCGCCTTTAATTCGCACCACTTTAGTTATAGAAATTTTTTTTTAATATATAACCACGATAAAATAAAAAAAAATTACTTTTAAAAAATAAGTGGTATAAAATAAAGGCGGGGCTAAAAATATTGGCAGCAATATAATATATATAATATATAAAATATTGGCAGCAATGTAGCATATTGCACTTTGGAGAATAACCCGATAGTGCACTGTGGTTAGTATATAAAATGTCTAAAATTTCTCGAGAGCTGCATCCGTCTGGAGGACTGGGGCTTCCTCATGTCCGCTTATATATATTTATGCATACTGGATATCTCATGTATAGTGTTTCATTATACTCATATAATATTTTATGTAAAGATAGAGCAAATCAAAATAGTTAAGATTTAGATTAAAACAATATATGACCAGAAACATAAATACTTCAAAAGTTGTATTTCGAAATATTACAGAAGATATTCAGTTTTCTTCCATCCTTACAAACGATGCACGAGTCACACTAACGTACCACGGATTGTTGAACATTGTCGAAAGCACCTGCTTTTGTTTGGACATCCGAAGCAGTGCAGATTATTCTTGTCATGAAATTCTTTTCAAACTCAACAAGTGTCTCATACATAAGAACTTAAATTTCCTGCCACCCAAAGAAAGATATTCTGGCTGCTCAAAATAGAAGAACGTTATAGTTATTATACTCTATACTTTATTGATAGATGACACACTCAAATGTTTGATGGAACTCTTTTGTATGATGGATAGATATACTGCCATGTTTTTGTTAAATTCCATATTTCGCTTGACATACGTCTCATCATATGTTATTGTGGAAATATTTGGAGAATTTGCGGGAAGCAGTGACTATATCCTTTGGGTAGAAAAACGCAGTTGAGAAACACGATGTGAAATTACAGTCGGCAGCAAAATTATTGAAGAGCTAGCAAAAATTCGTAGTTAAAAGATGTGCACAAAATGTTATTTAAGCGTACAAAAAGAAAGTTATTTTAACTCTCTAGCTTACTAGATATAATCGCGGACGCCAAATAAATTTAAAACATACAAAAGAAGTTATTTTAAACTTCTAAGCTTTCTAAAAACTAAATAATAATTTCTAACAACAAAATCTATTTGCTGCTTTTATTCCATTGAAAAATTTGAATACTCAGAAAAAACAAACTAGATGCACGCTCACGAGCATCATCTGAATAACCTTTTTTTTTTACAATAACAAAAATACATCACGTGAGTTAAAATATAAAAATGAGAGAAATAAATAAAACATGGACAATATCTAACAGAGAATAAAATAAAACATGGACAATATCTAACATCCTCCCACCTTTTGATTATATCTTATAATCAAAACTCTACATTTTGACATCTCTAGAAGATTTCATAAACTTCATAAAATCAGTCTATCTGGCATTTTAATTAGTCTTCCAGATCTAGTCTTTCTAATTTCCCTGCAGGACTTATCCTCCAAAGGCTTTTCAATTTGTGCTTCCTTCACAGCTGGATTAGGAAACGTATTTTCAGCACCGTCACTAGATGATACTTCTAGAGGATAGAATCTTTGTATTGGTCGAAGTATCTCTGAATGAGATGTTTGTAACTTTACGAGGCGCACTTTTCCATCTTTGCCATGAATAAGCTCTATGATGCGTCCTAATGGCCAGTGCATCCTTTTTTTATTGTCCGCTCCCACCAATACAATGTCTCCTACAGAAACTGTCTGTTGGCTTCTTCTCACATTCGGTCGCTGAATAAGTAAACCCAAATACTCTGATCTAAATCGATTTCTTAAACTTTTCTGCAGTGCTTGTCTATATTTAAGCCTTCGTTTGAAAGAGTTTCCCTCGACTGCATCAATGTCTGGTACAATATATTCATGAATATCTTTCAAAAACATGGCAGGAGAAATTGGCTTAATAGATTCTTGCTCTGACATGTAAGTCAAAGGTCGAGAATTGATAATGCTTTCGCAATGAGACAATACAGTAATCATTTCTTCATAATTCAAGCACGCTCGCCCAAGGACTCTTTTTAATAGATCTTTCATCAGTCTGATGAGCCTCTCCCACTATCCGCCCCACCACGCCGCAGTTGGCGGATTGAATTTCCATTCAATTGAATTGGTTGCTCCATCCTTTTGTATATGATTCCAGTTCAGTCGTTTCAAATAGTTGGCTGCACCAACAAAATTAGAGCCATTATCGCAATATATAATGGAACATCCTCCTCTATGAGATATAAATCTTCTTAAAGCCATCAAAAAAACCTCGGTAGATGCTGATGTAACAAGCTCAAAATGTACTGCCCGATAGATAGCACATGTGAACAAGATAACCCAACTCTTTTGATTGTCTTTCAGAAACAAAGGACCAGCCATATCAATACCAATGATCTGAAACACAGCTGCATCTTTTACTCGATTTTCTGGTAGAGAAATAGGCGAAGATTCCTCGTTCTTAGAGTTGAATCTTTTACAAGTAGTACATTTAGATAAAACAGATGTCACAGTTCTTCTTCCATTCAAAATCCAATATTTTTCTCTAATCAAATTTAAAAGTATCTGAGGACCTGCGTGACAATTTTTCAGATGAAAATATGAAATTAGTCGTTTAACAACTTCATGATTAGATGGTAGAACGATAGGTGTGAGAAAATCCTTCTTGTCTTGTCTGTACAAAATTTTAGTTTTCACGCGTATTATATCTTCCTCATCTTTGAAAGTCTCAAGAGTTTTCAATTTCTCATAATCTTTAGAGGAAAAAGCTTCTTTCTGAATCATCCACGCTATTTTCATTTCTGCTTTGTGAAATTCCTGACTTGTCAATTCTCCTTTCACTTTATCCTTTGTATTACAAGTATTATGTTTAAAACGGAGAATCCATCCCATAAGGCGAAGGATTTTCTCATAACATGAAAAATAGTGATAGTACAAAGTATTCTGTGAATTTTCATCTACATTTATCAGTAATTTTGTAGATTTTAACTTTTCTCTTTCAACGTCTTCTTCATTTATATTCTGGCAGATGAAATTCATATGTTTATTATACTCATATGGATTCTTAAGCCACGATGGACCCTCCCACCTTGAGAGAGACAAGTTGTTTGGCTTTACAACCTCTAGAGGGTAGATCCGATGGGTTAATTTCACTGGGAATATATTTCCATAAAGAAGGATCAGTCAAACTCCTTATTTCTTGAATTCGGTTCCTGGCGAAAACTGACCAGTTCTCTTCTCTGATTATCCATGCAAGAACTGTCGTGGAATCACTCCAAAAATATCTTTCCATATTTTCCCAACTGAATGCATCTGTTACTGATTTCGATAATCTAGCACCAATCAAAGCCGCTAAAAGCTCCATTCGAGGTATAGTTGGGCACTTTAAAGGACTGATGCGGGATTTGGCAGCCAGAAGGAATAATTTCACTTGATCAGCTTTTTCTATTCTCAAAAATACAACAGCAGCATAAGCCTGATTACTAGCATCACAAAATGTATGAAGAATACATTTTTTTAAATTATCTGGAGTGACTTGAATGTATCGCGGAATCTCAATTTCTTCCAATATATTTAATTCACGAAACCATCCGATAAACTCGTTTTTTAGATCCCCGGTAATTTCTTCATCCCAGGTTAAACTAATTTTCCAGGTTTTCTGTAACATCATCTTGGGGCAAATCATGACTGGTGAAGTAAAACCAATTGGATCAAAAACTTTATGTGCCACTGATAACATAGTACGTTTTGTTATTTTCTCCAGATTTACATCTTTCGTCCAGGATACATTGACCTTTAAAATGTCCGAAAATCTGTTCCAGTGTAATCCAAGTACAACAGCTTCTTTACCGTGTTCCCTGTCATTTCTCTCTTCTGTATGTTCCCATCCTCTTAGGTCGAATCCGCCTTTAGACATTAGGTTTTTAGAGCAAGTAATAAATCTCTTTAACTCTTCCTCTGTACGGACACTCGTAACAACATTGTCAACATAGAAGCTTCTCAACAATCTTTGCTTAAGTTCTGGGTCGTATTCTTCATCATTTTTAATATGGTATTCTATTACTGAAGCTAGCAAAAAAGGTGAACTCTTGACTCCAAAAACGACTCTAGCATGACGAAATATTCTAAGCTCACTTTGTTCTGGATTGCTCCACCAGAGGAAACGTACAAAATCCCGATCTTCTTTCCGGATGCTTATTTGCAAAAACGCTTTCTTGATATCAGCTAAGACACCGAATTTATTTTCTCTAAATCGCAAAAGTATGTCAGGAATTAATTCAATGAGATTTGGACCGCAGTGTAGACATTGATTCAAAGATGGATGGTTTTGGATTCTTGCTGATGCGTCAAATACTGGACGAATTGGAGTAGTGCTATTCTCCTTTATAACTGGTCGATGAGGTAAGTAGTGTCCATAAAAGTACCTTTCACATTCAGGGATTGAATCTTCAATAATTTTGTCGCCAAGCCATCCTAAAAGTACTTCCTCATATTTTTCATAAATATTACTCGCAAGTAGTTTTTGTGTGACATTGGTTAACCTTTTCTTGGCTAAACACAAATTATCAGGTAAAGGTGGTTTATCTTCAGCCCATGGCAAGGATATTTCATAACGACCGTCTTTATTCCGTGTTACTGTATGTAGAAAGTGTTCTTTCACTTGACGATCTATTTCCATCTTAGATAGCTTTTCGATTGGATCACTTATTCCAAGTAAATCTAATCTCCATAAGTCGGAAATTTCTGCTTCTTTTACAAACATGGTAGTAACTGATAGCGCTAAATTTTCTTTAGATGAACTTTCTTGAGGAACTTTTCCCATTAATGTCCAGCCAAAAAATTTTTCCATTGCAACTAGCCCAGAAGACAACACTTCTCTTCGACCGGTCAATAGTTTACCGATTATATCAGCTCCAATCAGTACTTGAATAGATTCATCTGCATCGCCAACATCTGTCAAAACAATGTCTTTCTCGGCCAATTCTTTCAGCCAAGAACCTTTTCCCACAGGTTTAACATTTTCACATATAATATTTTGATCCAAAACCTCAAAATTGCATCTGAATTTCCCTGTCAAATTTCTTAATCTTATTTTATAAAAGTTATGTTCATATTCTTTGGTTGAGACTCCGCCAAAAAGTGAATGTACAACCTTTTCTTTTTTAATGGCTGCATATTTCATTTCTTCTGCTAATTTCTTCAAAATATACGATCTTTGTGAACCAGTATCCAAAATTAGACGAATATCCTTTTCTTTATTATCAGAGACGACTTTTGCTTTTAGAGTTTGAAGAAATACCCTTGGATTTTTATTGAAATTTGCCATATTTACTTCACTTTCATTTGACTTTTCTTTCTCTTCTCTTTCATTTGTTTTGCCTTTATCAAGACTTTGGCACATCACGGTGGAATGTTTTCTATCACAGATAAAACACTTCAGGACAGCTTTACACTGTTTGGTAGTGTGACCTGACCCCAAACAGAGGAAACAGCACTTCTTATCCTTTAGAACATTCTGTTTCTCATTAAAACTCATCTTTCGTGCCGTAAAACAGTCTGAACTCATATGCTTTCCATCACAAAACACACAATTTTTCTTTAGATCCTGTTTAAAAGAAGTCGTTAATAAAGTAGAGGCAGTGGGTATAGGCTTAACAACATCAGTATAAGTCCTTCTGTTTCTATAATTTCGATCATCATTTTTCTTCGCCAGACCAAAACCGGCGACCGCCAAATTTATTCTTTCATCTCCTTCAACTTCACATTTGAGAAATTGCATCAAATTGTCCAACCGTTCTTTCGCATCAGAACTAGTAGAAACAATGTTACTTCTATTCCAAGCTTTCAAAAATTCAGCTGGAAAACATGATTCTACCATAGGATATAATATAGAAGCGCATTTATCAGTAGTGACACCCAACGTTTCAAGGGCCCTTAAATATGATTCAAGTTTATCGTACAATGAAGTAAGGGAAAATTTCTCTTTTGTATGCGCAACTATAATTAATTTTAATAATTCTCTAACGTACACTTCAACTAGAAGATCATCTCTTCCATAACGAGCCTTTAGACTCTCTATAACTTTGGCATAGTTGGCGCCAGTTGGCGGAAAACTATCTACAACTTCTCGTGCTCTGGAACCAGCGACCGTTGCTTGAATGAGGTACTGGAATTTATTTTCTGGAGGAATATCGTTATCTTTATCTATCTGCTCAAACTGACTCCAGAATGGTAGCCATTCTTTTAAATCCCCATCAAATTGTCGGAATTGTAACTTGGGTAAGGAAATTCTTCTTCTAGATGCATTATTTTCACTAACACTTAAAATTGACTCCCCTTGAATGTAGGCCTGATACTGTATTCTAGCCAATTCCAACTGTTGGTCTAATTCCATCTTCTTTATCTCTAATTCTTGATTAAGCTTTTCTAATGCAATTTTTTCTTCTTGTTCAAATTTAAATTTTTGTTGCTGTAGATCTTTTTCTTGCTCTAGTTTCAATTTTTCTCTTTCTTGCCTCTCAACAACAGCCGTTGATAAAATTTCTTGCACAAAAGTGGGATCATTTTTATATTCGTTGCTATTCAAGATAATTTCCTTTAAAGTAGCAATAGTACATTCAGGAGGAATTATTTCGCCAAGCTCTTCCGCTACAAACTTCAGATCGGCTTTTCTAAAACCTTTAATTACTTGAAACATATTGTTTTACTTCGTCCTGTCGCGGACGTCACAAAATGTTATTTAAGCGTACAAAAAGAAAGTTATTTTAACTCTCTAGCTTACTAGATATAATCGCGGACGCCAAATAAATTTAAAGCATACAAAAGAAGTTATTTTAAACTTCTAAGCTTTCTAAAAACTAAATAATAATTTCTAACAACAAAATCTATTTGCTGCTTTTATTCCATTGAAAAATTTGAATACTCAGAAAAAACAAACTAGATGCACGCTCACGAGCATCATCTGAATAACCTTTTTTTTTTTTACAATAACAAAAATACATCACGTGAGTTAAAATATAAAAATGAGAGAAATAAATAAAACATGGACAATATCTAACACCTAATACTATTTTGTTAAGTAAGTATTTGTCGAGTCATGATCTTAATCTTTATTCTGTTTATAAAAAAAATAAGTTGATGATAAAAATTAGCGATCAAACTATATATATATAATGTGGATATGAGCTTCAAAAATTTTGCTGCCGACTGTATTCTGTGATTCTCCAAGGCAACAGCAACTATATTTAGTCCGGTTCTTGGATTTCTTTCTACGTATATTATTAGAGATAATTTAAAAATAATTTAGGACATAGTTGTGCAAACGTGTTTCCAGTAGTGGCTGCTGCAAGAAACTCGTCACCAAAATAAAAGTTCCAAAAGCCCAAAGTGCACAGATTCCAGGAAAAATCGACAAATTATGCAACAGACCTGAATTTCTCCCAGCGGCATCATTGCCGGATACCAACAATGCTATAGTATTGTTACCAGCTTGTAGGATCTTTTATATTCAATATTCATCATTAATTTTTAATTGTAATGTTTGTCTAATTGTGCATTTGTTAGACCAACTATCATACATTTCAAACATAACTATACAAAATTAGTACTATATGTTAGATGAAAAAATCGCTAGAAATTGGTAACATTGTGCTATTAGTCCTTTATAAATCGTGCTAAGTTTCATAAATCTTAGAGCGTTTGGTTAATGCAGGGTTATGCTTAGAGTTGCCTTAAAGACATTTGCTGTTAATCACACAATGTCTCAGTGGAGCAGATGATCATTGGATTGCGTGTAGGCCAACCATTTCAATCAACATTTGTTTTATAAAATTCCCACTCATTATTCTTTAGTGTGAGGTGCAATCTCTTAAAGCAGTCGAATGCCTCCTATACTAACCCACCTACAGTTAGCAGCTCGGCTATATACCGATGATATCTTGAAGCCCGTTACATTACCCTCCATGACACATCATCGCAGAATATTTTTAGAAAAATAAAGAAAGGCCCTATACAGCTCGCTTTTCACTTTCTTCACATGTTGTTAATACTCTTTCATGCCCAGCGAACTTACAAAACTTTCGTCAATCACATGTATGGGAAATGACAGGATGCCAAATTCGGCACCCTAAAATGTCTCAAATAAGGAGAAATAATTGATGCAGTTCACAGAATGTATCGTAAGATGAGAATAGAAATCTTCATTAATCCTTATCTAAGCAAATATTGCGTCAAAAGGAAAGGGTGATTTCCAATTGATTTCAATGTGCAAAGTCTAGCCATTGACGATCCTCACGGCGTTGAACTTATTATTTTTTTTAGGAACTTTACACATATTTAACTCCAATAAAAACAACTTATTTCTGACCCTTAAAAAATGAATAAATAAATAAAATAAAAAGTGTACTTTCATGAAAAGTAATGTTTTTAAAAATAGAAAATTAGGGAATCCTTCCTCGTATTTTATTTAAGTTTGTCTACGGAATATCTTTGAATACTTTACACCTTATTACTTAGATCAGATACGGATCTGCAGCATTCTTTGAATTTCATAAAAGCTCTGCGATATGCTGTAATTTTTAAAATGAAAATTTATGCAATTCGTATTTATTTTTTAAAAAGAAATAATTTTAGGAAATTCAAATAATCTTGTTAAATTGTACGCTATTTATTTCAGAAACATTATGATAAAAATAAATCTAAAATTAGATCTCCCTAGGTATCGTCCATAATTTTTTGAAAGGTCGAATAGTAAAATTTAATTAAATTAAAAACAAATACCGAAGATTTTTTTTTTTTTTCATTAAAAGTACTCTAAAGTTTATTGCGTTCAATTTCGTCATAGTTTAATATTCCAGTTCTAATCAAAGAATATATGTAGAAATATATTATCAATTGATATACAGATAACAGTAATAAGTACAAAACTTTGATAAAGTACAATTGATAACACTAATAAGTACAAAACTTTGAATAAACACTGTAAAATGCAATAAACTTTCAAAAACGCATTGATTGCAGCACTCGTGCCTACTTTGTTCGCCTGACGAAGGGTCGTGTGTTTTTTCGACCCGAAACAATTGTTGCGAGTTTATTGCATTTTATGGTGTTTATTCAAAGTTTTTTACTTATTACTTTAAAACGCCAGTTCTGCGGTGCTTTCTTATTATAATTGATAACAGTATTCAAAGTTTTAGAATAAACGTAAAAGGAAAGAAAAAATTTTATATAAAATTTTGATTTACGTTTATTACTGATAGTGAATGTTGTGTTTTGAAGAAGAATTTAAAATTGCATATTATCATTACATATATTACCATTCCATTTCTTCATATTATCATTGCAAATAAAAGATGGATAGACATTTTTGTAACAGCTTAATAAATTTATTAAATATAATTTGAGACAAGTTTATACAGAATTTATAATAATTACATATCTAATACTTTTCTTTGTTGCATAAAAGGTAAATATATTTATCATATATACTGGAATTTCTTATAAATATATTAAGATTTATATAATTATGTAATAAATATAAACATAATAACTTAAAAAATAAATACATGTATGTATAAGACAGTAATACTATATTATACATAATAGAATATTCAGTATAAGAATGCTTTAAGCATTAAAGGTATTCATTAATATGAATCATTCTGACATGCAAGTAAAATCTGTAAATAAAACAATTTATTTATCTATTGCTTTGTTTTTATGAACTATAAATTACTACTATTACTATTACTATTGCTTCAAATTTCTTTTAAGCAACTACTTACTTTAATTTTTAATAGGTGATGTTATAAAGAAAAAAAAAAAAAAACATAAATCCATTCCACGTACAGCTAAAATACTTTTAAAATATTTCCTTGTAACACGTCTGAAGTGAACTCATGGCACGCCGGTCGCTTTTAATTAACTTTCCAGTTTTGCAAATAATTCAAAATCAAATGGTTAAACAATATATCAAGGGAAATAACATACAAGAATAATAATTGCTGAAGCATTAAAATAATCTGAAAATTGTTTCGATTGAAATTTAATGTTTGCTTAGTTTAAACCTAATTCTGGGTGTAATTAATGTGACAGCAGAAATACATTTGAAAACGAAGAAAGGCATAAATTTAATTATAAAGTTGTCATGATCTAAAGATTTACTAGATTAAATTCTCAAACCATTTAGATAAAATAAAAATATTCTTTTAAAAGATCGCAGAAAATTCTATTTTATCCTTTTGTTAAAAATTCAATTTTGAATTAATTTATTCCCAAATTAACTTCCAATTATATATATTGTTTCAAATGTTTAAGTTCAATAAGCTTGTGTATTTTGTCTTATAAATTCCACTTCTTTTACACTTGATGACAATGAAAAGTAATACATCAACCATTATAAAATGTAAAATTTCTTCGATTTTAAATAAAATTAGTATTTTCACTTAAAATTAATTTTACTCACATAAACATTTTTATCCATTTACGACTAATAAGTTAAACAAATTATATACATGCATGATAAAAAAATGTTATTAAATTTTTGTTTTGCTGTTTATTTAATCTTTTAAACAAGAAATATCTTATTCTAACATTCAGATTTATTTGATAATTAGTTTATTATTTAATGCATTTTTCCCCTATTAATTCCTTTTCTTTTAAAATTTGTATAAAAAATGTATTACAAAGTAGCATAAAAAGAATCTGCCGTCAGCTTAATAAGACTTTATTATACTAATACCATTAAATGTTGTATAAGATAACAAGATCGCTTCGAACTGAAGAAATTATTCTTCTATTTGCAAAGTATAGTATATTCACTATTCACTATCCCCGATCGTAATGAAATGCTCGCCCTCTGGTGGGCTAAGGTGAAATTACAATAAACATGCTTTAATTCGGCTTCCATCCAGCCGCCATTGCTGGCCGATGTTTAGTTTCACATATATTTATTGAATAAAAATGAATAAATCCGGTAAAAAAGATAACACATACTGTTGTGCGCTCCAGTGTAACTCCAAAAGACCAAGAAATCCAGAATTAAGCTTCCATTCATTTTCAAATGACAAATTTAAAATTTCAGTTGCTTCGGCTAATGGAAGTAAAGAATTAATCAGATGATTTGAAACTAATATTTGTTCAACTTCAGTTAAAAATCTACTTCCGATCGAACTTTGAATAAACTGAAATATTTTTTCCCAAAAGCAATCAATTTTCCATGATGTAATGGCGGAGAAATTATAGTACGAATATTAAGTAGAATAACAAAAAGAACAATAATAGATACACGTGGCTATAATATTTACTAACAACAAAAACTGAAAAAGCGCCATCTATCGATCATTACAAACGCGGATTGTATATTCTCTGATGTATTCATTGTAAATTTACTGCATTAAAATAAAATGATGTAAGCATTTAAAAATTCTTCATTATTAAGAAGAATAAACCTCTTAAACAAATATCGAAAGAAAATTAAAATAAATATCGTAAGAGTCTACAATCAAATAATTTGCAAAAATGTATTTTTACTTCCATTACCCGACTACCGTTGGTAATGGAAGTATTGTATTCGGCTCGAAAATTTGATATCGAGTTTTCACCTGATTTGCATGTTTTAAGGTCTCCTGAGTCCAAAAACGTAGTTTTTGGCAATTGGTCAGTGTGTGTGTGTGTGTGGAGGGGGGGGGATATTCTGACTATCATCATATCTCCGAAACTAATAAAGATTGAACTACGAAACTTCAGAATTGAGACAGGTCTGGTGTACAGATGAAAGTTCCAAATTTTGGTGAAAATTAGAAAACCGGAAGTGTGACATTGGAAACCGGAAGGGGTACCGCAAGTCTGCATCTCAAAAACGGCTCTAACGATTTTCTTCTAAGTTGCTATATAAACACTCTATTAGATGTTCTTTCGAATGATATAGTTGGTTATTTCAGGAAAATTGATAGGTGTCCTGTATAAATAGCTGAATTTCAGGCCTCGCAAGTGCGTTCCTTTAAAAACGGCTGCACGGATTTTTTTCAAACTTGCCATATTAACTGTCTTTTAAATATACTTTTGTATGTAATTATTGTTTTCAGGTCAATAATTGAGCATGCCAAGTTTTGGCAAAAGTCGGTATCTCAAAAACGGCTCTAATGATTTTCTTGAAAATTGTTACATAAATCCATCTTAGATATCCTTTCTTATGTATTACGTGGTTATTAAAGGAAAATTAACAGTCATCCTGATTAGGTAGATCAGTTTTAGATGCCGGGAATTAATGTTTTGAAAAATGACTACTTACTATTTTTAAATTAGGTAAGTAAATCTATTTTATATATCTTTACACGTGTATAAGCTTTCTCTTACCAGAAAAGTTTTAGGTGTCTAATTTGTTAGGTCAATTTTATGTCTTCTGATTATATTATCTCCAAAAAATGCATATAATACATGTAATAGTAAGCAATGGAAGTCGTGTGATTGTTTCACACCTGATTTTAAGTTGATTTCTTTAGAAATCGACCTATTGCAATCACTTCGTTTATGTATATCTATCTATCTATCTATAATGAAATTTTTGTCATCCCGATAACTCCCGAACTAATACTCCAAATCGAACCATATTTGGACAACGAACTGATCTTATAAATATCTTGGATGAGTTTGTTAACCAAGTTGCTCCGACTTTTTGTTTTCAAGTGGCAGCCACTTGAATATTTCAAACCCACATTGTAAAAGACATGTTTAAAGCAAGATTTGCTTGAATTTTGATGTAAATATAGACTACATAAGGGTCTCGATGAAATTTATTAATGAACTTTATCCGCCATTTTTAATAAAGTGGCAGATATTTTAAGTTAAAAGGGGCCACTTGAAATCAGGCTGCAACTTGAAAATTTAAAATCACAATAACTTCCGAAATAATACTTCAAATCGAACCAAATTTGGACAGT
The DNA here is from genome assembly GCA_963930645.1 of Salticus scenicus. Taxonomy (NCBI): domain Eukaryota; kingdom Metazoa; phylum Arthropoda; class Arachnida; order Araneae; family Salticidae; genus Salticus; species Salticus scenicus. The sequence continues at coordinate 325,389,751 of OZ005652.1, forward strand.
GTTTTAACTTATCTTATAAATATCTTAGATGAGTTTGTTAACCAAGTTGCTCCGTCATTTTGTTTTTAAGTAGAGACCCCTTGAAAATTTCAATTCAAATTGTAAAAAGCGTATTCCGAATTTGTTTGAATTTTGATGTATACATCGATTATATAAATGTCTTACTGAACTTTATTAATGAACTTTATCTGTCATTTTTAATAAAATGGCAGATATCTTAATTAAGCTCACTTGAAATCAGGTTACAACTTGAAAATTTAAAATCACAATAACTTCCGAAATAATTCTCCAAATCGAACCAAATTTGGACAGTGTCTTAACTTATCTTAAAAATATCTTGGATGAGTTTGTTAACCAAGTTGCTCCGCCATTTTGTTTTCAAGTGGAGACCACTTGGAAATTTCAAATTCAAATTGTAAAAAGCGTATTCCGTAATTTTGAATTTTGATGTAAATAAAGACCACACAAGGGTCTCAATCAACTTTATTACTAAAATTTATCTGTCATTTTTAACAAATTGCGGACGTTATAAACTAATCGAGACAACTTGAAATTAAGCTACCACTTGAAAATTTATAAACATAATAACTTTTTAATTCTAATTCAGTTCGAACCAAAGTTGAATAGTGATCCCATCATATAATTATCTTGGAAGTTCACTGGGCAACTTGTTCCAACTTCTTGTTTCCAAGTTGAGGCCACTTGAAAATGTGCTATCGAGATAACTTTTAAAATACTAAATTGATTCAAACAAAAGTTAGATAGTTAATTTATGGTTAAAATGTCTTGGATGCGTTCGCATGGTAACTTGATCCGCAATTTTATTTCCAAGTGGCATCCACTTGAAAATTTGTCATTATAATAACTTCTGTAATTCTGTAATACTAAATCAATTCGCATCAAATTTGGGTTGTGAATTTACTATTCATGTATCACAGATAAGTTCGCTAGGTATCTCATTCTTTTTTTTTTTTTTTTCCAAGTGGTGGCCGCTTGAAATCACGAATTTTGAATTTTGATGTAAATAAAGACCACACAAGGGTCTCAATCAACTTTATTACTAAACTTTATCTGTCATTTTTAACAAATTGCGGACGTTATAAACTAATCGAGACAACTTGAAATTAAGCTACCACTTGAAAATTTATAAACATAATAACTTTTTAAATTCTAATTCAGTTCGAACCAAAGTTGAATAGTGATCCCATCATATAATTATCTTGGAAGTTCACTGGGCAACTTGTTCCAACTTCTTGTTTCCAAGTTGAGGCCACTTGAAAGTGTGCTATCGAGATAACTTTTAAAATACTAAATTGATTCAAACAAAAGTTAGATAGTTAATTTATGGTTAAAATGTCTTGGATGCGTTCGCATGGTAACTTGATCCGCAATTTTATTTCCAAGTGGCATCCACTTGAAAATTTGTCATTATAATAACTTCTGTAATACTAAATCAATTCGCATCAAATTTGGGTTGTGAATTTACCATTCATGTATCACAGATAAGTTCGCTAGGTATCTCATTCTTTTTTTTTTTTTTTTTTCCAAGTGGTGGCCGCTTGAAATCACGGTGCCACTTGAAAATATTTTATCACGATAATTTTTGAAACACTGATTTAATTTGAACTAAAATTTGACATTGAACTTATCATACAAATATCTTGAATAATTTTGCTGGACAAGTTGCTTCGCCATTTTGTTTCCGAGTTGCAGTCACTTCGACTGCCTCTTGAAAATTTGTTATAACAATAACTTTTGAAACAGAGCACTGATTCGAACCAAAGTTAGACAGTGAACTTATGCTTGAAATATCTCGGTATAGTTTGCCGTGTAATTTGCTCTATTATATTGTTTCCAAGTGGCAGTCACTTAAAAATTTGTTATCACGGTAACTTTTGAAATGTTTAATCAATTCAAACCAAAGTTCAAAAATGAATTTATCATTCAAATATCACGTCCATTAATAATTTGTATTAATGTTTCGAAACAAAATGCCGCCGTTTTGTTTTAAAATTGCGGATACTTGATAAGGAAAAAGAAATCAACCTACCCTTCTGAATGAGCCGGAAGGACATGTTTATATTTTAAATTACTTTTTGTATACAATTCTGTCCGAAATTACATCTTAAAAAATGAAAAGAAAGTTTTTAAAAAAAATTAAATTTCTGTTCTAAAAAATTTAATTCTGGACAAGAGGCAATTTTTTTTTATTATTATTATTTTTTTTTAATTATTTATTTTATTGGATATTTTGGGACATTCTGTTTTATGCAAGACGCCTACATAAAAAAAAAGTGACGAATTTCTTTTCTCGCATTCTCGAAGAAATAAGCATCGCGTCCTAATAAATTCTTATTAGCACTAAAACAACCAAATTAGTCATTTTGACTTCAAAACTAATTAGCTTTACATTTAACATGACGCACCCCAGTCTTTTTAGTGTCAAAATCTACAGTAGCACTTAATTAATTATGCATTTTCTACACGAAACTTATGATTTAAATTCTATGGAAAGAAAATGTCAAAAGAACGTTAGCTAAACTTCAAAAAGGGATCATAAAAAAAGGATAAATTGAAACAATAAAATTGATCTCGCTAGCTTTCAATGAGATTCATTAGATAATAACGATCACGAAAATGCAGTTTCACAGAACGAAATCAGTAAAATTTCAGTATGAAGGATTACTTCTTTTATCTGTTTTCTCATCACGAGAAAAGGAAAATCATTTGTGATAAGTTACCTCGAAAAAAAAAATTTTTTTTTTCTTAATGTAATCATTTTTACATTATTTATTGTAACTAACTGTTCAAAGTTATGAAATTGTTTGTATGTTATTAAACAAGTAGTAGTTAAATAATTAATGATAATAAAAACATTTTTTTGGTTATCATGGTTAAATAGTTAATAATTTCCTAAATAAAACGAAATTTTGAATGTTGCATTATTTTGAAAACTTTGAGTACAATCAAAAATTTTGACTAAGAAAATAATAACAAATTTAAATAACGGAAATAATTTTATTTCTTTTATAATTTTATTTCTTGAAAAAGAAATAAAATGCTACACGCCTACACACACACAAACACGCATTTATATATATATATATATATAATTATAGTAACCAGATTAGAATACCTTTATAATTAAAAGCGTTAATAATTATTACAATTCCTTAACTAAGATAATTTCATATTATTTATAAATGGGGACCAAAAACCTAATAATTATGATAAATAATTTTATTGTAACAAATTTTAGAACTTCGAGAAATGTCTTACAAAAAGGGACTGTCCTCTAAATATGAGGACATCTGGTCATCATAAATATGATTTTTTAAATAAAATACCATTCATAAAAAACCTAAAAATAAAATTGATTAAATTTATCAAACCACATGGGAAGTAACAAAACGTCTTTTTGTCTGTCTGAAAAGACGCACTTTTTATTTTCACGTTCCCAATCAATATGAATAAAAATACAAATGTTCATTTGTTAAAAATTTTAAATCCCGGAAAGTTCTTCGCCGATTGCTTTAAAATTTTGACACAACGTTGCATTTGAATACGTGCGTGTTTTATACACGGTTTTGCGAAATCCTCTGCCTTGGCCTCTCTAAGAAAGGGGAGGGGAGGGGGAGCAAAAATACGTTTCAAAGCGTAATTGTTTAAAATCTTAAATCTCCGAAAATTCTCCACCGATTGCTTCAACAGCATTGCATGGACAACACACGAGATTTTACGTACGCGGTTTTGTTAAATTTCCTTTTCCCTCATCACTCTTTTAGGAGCAAGGGAGATCTGTATGAATGAAAATGTAAATGTTCGTTTAATCAAAATCTTAAATTTAGGAAAGTTATTCATCGATATTGCTGTGAAATTTTGACGCTACGCAGCATTCAAATACACACGCGGTTTTGCGAAATCCACCCCCCTTGGAACAAAACCCTGTTTCCAAATATAACTCTAAACCGTATTATACAAAGGAAGTGGATTTTTGATGTGTGGGTTTGTTAGGTAAATTCAACGTATAGTATAAAGGTAATTCGCAAAATTCCCCTCCTCCTTTTCGGGTGAGTTTCAAAAAACACGTTTCCAAGCGTAGTTGTTCACAATCTTATATCTCCAAAAGTTCTTCACAGATTGTTTGAAATTTTGACACAACGTTGCAATCGAATATGTGTGCATTTTTATACACGCGGTTTAGTGAAATCGCTCCTATTATCCCTCCTGTAATTATTATTTGAATTTAATCATGTTATCATATAGATGCTTCAAATCTAAATATCCTCAAAAATTAAAAATGCTATTATTTTCTTTTTGTGTATTTATTATCAACTAGGTGTCTAGAAGTTTTTTTTTTTTTAGTTTAGCAGTTTTTACAAGAAAATTTGTAATGAACGTTAAAGGGTTAATGCAAACTATGAAACAGTGCAAAATAGTTCAATTAATGTAAAATAAGCATTGCTTATCTATATTTATAGAAGATTATTTTGTACATCGACATAATCGGTATTTTGCCTATTGACATTGCATGGGAGAACAATAAAAGAAATTTATCTCACTAACATAACAATAGGGAAAAGAAAAATGGTAAGCGGAAAAAATAAATTTCTCTTAAAAATTAATAATTATAATCTATTGTTACAAAATAGTAAATAATTGTGTTTATTTTTGTATAACTTCTTTCAAAGAGGCTTAGTAAGTTGATAAAGTGCTAATTTTGTGCATTTCTAGTAGTTTTAGCGTTGAAATAGCCTTATTTTCCCTTAAAAACGCATTAAAAAGCCCTAATAAGGCAGGTAATGGAGTTGGCGCCAAATTTGGCGACTTTTTCCCACCTTGGCGATTTTTTTGGCGACCTTGGCGAGAAAATCCTTATTAGGGATATACCAAATATGGAAACTCTAATCCCATTGGCTGATGAGATATGGAGATTTCTGGAACGTTCCACGCTTTTCTACAGGGGTATATAAGAGCACTTTCCCGCCAAGGCCAGTCAGTTCAGTTCAGTCTAAGATCAGCTTCTGTCAATGTTGCATTGCTTGAGCCTCTTTGGAAGAGACTTGCTTTATGTGTTATTGCTATACAGTGTGTACTGTGGATTTGCTATTGACAGGTGTTGTTTAAGCTGCGTTTACTGGTTTAATTGAAGCTGATACTTGGTTTATAGACCTGTATTTTTCTGGAACTTTCTGTGAATAAATTACTGAATTTTTGTAAGTTTTGCCTTTCATTCTCGGACAACTCACGAACCCCCAAGTACGCAACATTTCTGGTGTCAGAAGCGGGGATTGTCTGTGAATGGTGATAACTAGAGCTATGGAGCAAGAGATGAAAAAACTTCTCGAAAGCTTAGCTACCCAGATGAATGAGATGAAAGTTAGCCTGAGTCAAGAGATGAATGAAATGAAAGCCGGACAGGAAAAGATGAAAACCGGATTGATCGAAAGAATGAAAGAAGGACAAAGGGAGATGAGAGAAAGTATGGAAACGGGACAAAAAGAGATGAAAGACAGTTTGGGCAGGGCCCGACTTAAACTACCTGAAGCCCCGGGGCAAGCCTATTTCTGGGGGCCCCCTTGCAGTGACATAAGAGCTCTTTAGGTTGCAGAATTTCTGCATACGCCTGTAGGGGGGGCCCTTCCAGAAGGGGGCCCAGGGCATTTGCCCCGTATGCCCTGCCGTTTGTCAGGGCCTGAGTTTGGGTGAAGTTCAGGGAGAAATTAAGTCAATCCAAGAGAAAGTTGAATGCAATCAAGAGGAGATGAAGGGAGAACTTTCGGCAGTAAAGGAAGTGATTGAAAGTAAGTTATCGGATATGGAAAACAGAGTAGATGGAATAGAAGAGAAAGTTTTGAAAATAGAAGAGAATTTTGGAATAAAAGCTATGAAGATAGAAGAAAATGTTGTGAAGGTTGAAGAGAGTGTTACGAGGATAGAACGGAGTTTCGAGGAGAAAGTTAAAGAAAATTTTGATCAGAAACTGAAAGGAAGGGTTTCAGAGATAGAAAGCAAGTTTAAGTGAATGGAGGAAGATCTTGAGAGAAAAAAAGCGTGGGTTGCTCGATGTACGAAAAATATGGCACAAAGCACCCCACGCTTTTTTCACTATTATACTAGTATTTTTCGTTCATTATTGTTTTCAGCTTATATTAAGAATTATTTTTCACTTTTTAGTTTGATGTCCTTTAAAAGCGTGTTTTTTAGTTTTTTTAAACTATATTTATTTTTCACTTTTTAGTTCGATGTACTACGAAAGCATGCTTTTTAAACTATATTTATTATTTTATTATTTATCACATAAATAACTACAGTATGTAAGTTTTTGGTTAAAATTTACACACAATCGAAAATATCCCCATTCGACTTGCAGGCCTCTTAAATCTATCTGTACCAATTTTGAACGGCCTAACTGTATTTCTATTTGTTTTTGCCCCATAGCCCCCCCCCTTACACCATCACCCCTCTACCCGCCCCTCCTAATAATTTTACAAATTCAAAAATATCCGCATTCGATTTGTAAGTATCGAAAACCTCTATGTACCAATTTTAAACGATCTGACACTATTTTTATTTTTTTGCCCCCCCCTCTCCCCCCCTTCTTGCCCCTCCTAATAACTTTACACAATCGAAAATATCCCCATTCGACTTGCAGACCTTTAAAACCTATCTGTACCAATTTTCAACGGCCTAACTGTATTTCTATTTGTTTTTGCTCTATAGCCCCTCCTTACCGCCCCACCCCCTACCCGCCCCTCCTAATAATTTTACAAATTCAAAAATATCCGCAATCGATTTGTAAGTATCGAAAACCTCTATGTACCAATTTTGAACGATCTGACACTATTTTTTATTTTTATGCCCCCCCCTCCCCTCCCCCACGTCTTGCCCCTCCTAATAACTTTACACAATCGAAAATATCCCCATTCGACTTGCAGGCCTCTTAATTCTATCTGTACCAATTTTGAACGGCCTAACTGTATTTCTATTTGTTTTTGCCCCATAGCCCCCCTTACCCCCTTACCCCCTCACCCCCCTACCCGCCCCTCCTAATAATTTTACAAATTCAAAAATATCCGCAATCGATTTGTAAGTATCGAAAACCTCTATGTACCAATTTTGAACGATCTGACACTATTTTTATTTTTTTGCCCCCCCTCTCCCCCCCCCCTTCTTGCCCCTCCTAATAACTTTACACAATCGAAAATATCCCCATTCGACTTGCAGGCCTCTTAAATCTATCTGTACCAATTTTGAACGGCCTAACTGTATTTCTATTTGTTTTTGCCCCATAGCCCCCCCTTACCCCCTCACCCCCTACCCGCCCCTCCTAATAATTTTACAAATTCAAAAATATCCGCAATTGATTTGTAAGTATCGAAAACCTCTATGTACCAATTTTGAACGATCTGACACTATTTTTATTTTTTGCCCCCCCCCGTCCCTTCCCCCCCTTCTCTTGCCCCTCCTAATAACTTTACACAATTGAAAATATCCTCATTCGACTTGCAGACCTTTAAAACCTATCTGTACCAATTTTCAACGGTCTAACTGTATTTCTATTTTTTTTTTGCTCCATAGCCCCCCCCCCTTGCTGCCCCACCTGGGGGCTGAATTTCTAAAATTCCAGAAATTGGTTTTTAGATAGTTGTCTTAGCTATATTTTAGAGTAAAAATTTCACGTATATCTATTTTTTTTGTTTGGGATATATAGGATTATGCGAAATCACGTTTTACGCATGTTAAATCACGTTTTGCCCCCCTCCCACCGCCCCCCTTGGGGACCGAATTTCAAAAATTCCAGAAACCAATTTTTAGACATTTGTATTAGCTATATTTTAAAGCAAAAATTTTACGGATATCTGTTTTTTTGTTTGAGATATGAAGGATTTTGTGCAATCACGTTTTGCTCCAGGAGAAGTTACAAACAAACAAACATACATACATACAGGTGAAGCTAATATAAGCGTGTAAAAATGAAAGAAGAGTGGAACGGAGAAGTAATAGGGAATGAACTGCAGAGCAAGATTCGGAATCTCGAAGAAAAGTTAGAATCCATGCCTCAAGAAACTGAAAAGAAAGAGAGAAGAATCCAGAATCAGGAATTTATTAAGCTATCCACCTACGACGGCAGTTCCTCCTGGCATGTATATAAGACGCAGTTTTCCATCGTAGCTGAAGCTAACGGCTGGGACTCTGTTGCAAAGACGGCTCATCTGGTAGGGTCGTTGCGGGGCGACGCCGCAGATATTCTGGAGACCCTTTCGAAGGAACAGTGATATGACTTCGAAGCTGTAACCAGAGCACTAGAGCTACGTTTTGGAGCGAAATGGTCCAAAGAATATAGTCGACTCCAGCTAAGGTCCCGTCGTCAGAGACCAGGGGAAAGCTTACAAGAACTGGCATGAAACATCCAGAGGCTTTCACATTTGGCTTTCTCAGACTGTCATCCTGAAACACGCAATGATCTTGATCTGGCTCTAGAATATTTCATTGATGCTGTCGAAGATCCAGATATTCAAAAAGCCCTTAGACTCTCCGGCGTGAAGGATGTGGAGTCAGCCTTGGTGTATGCCCTGAAGCTCGAGACAGCCCAACAAGCCTCCTGTAAACATCGCCAGAACAGCACAGCAGACAAAGTGAACGGCTCTCAAGATGATCTTAAAGAGATTCAGGAAATGATTGCAGAAATTAATAGAAGACTACGCATTCTTGAGAGTAAGAAAGAAGGGAAGACTCCAACAACTAAATGCTGGGGCTGTGGAAAAGACGGGCATATCAAACGAAGCTGCCCAGTAAGAGCACCTAGAGACGCAACCAAGAATGTCTCTGAAGTATGCCACCCAGGAGGAGCTCTTCGGGAAAATCCAGATGCCTTCTTGCGGAAGCCTCCATATGAAAATCATAAATACAGCTGTAAAGCCGATGATAGACCCCAAAGAATACAGCCAGTTGCTCGCCAAGTTACTGTCTCAACACCATCAGAACAGGATCCCGATCCATGGAGTGACGAAGAACTTAGACAAGCCCAGTTGGAAGATCCTGACATAAAGCCAATATTACAGCTGAAGGAGACGACGAGCAACAGACGTGCCTGGCAGGATATTTCCAGATTTAGTCCCATTATGAAAAGTTATTGGGCACTTTGGGACTCTCATCATATCAGAAACGGCGTATTATACAGAAAGTGGGAATCTGATGATGGGAAAAGCTTCCGATGGGCGATAGTATTGTCAAGATCAAGAATTCTAGATGTTTTAGAACAACTGCATAGTAGCTCTACCGGAGGCCATTTTGGGGTAATGAAGACTCTGCAGAAAGTTCGGGAACGCTTCTACTGGTGCAAGGCAAAGGAGGATGTGGAGAAATGGTGTAAATCCTGTGATGCTTGTGCGGCACGTAAAGACCCGCAGAAACGAAGTCGAGGAAGACTGCAACGGTATAACGTGGGAGCACCATTTGAACGGATTGCACTCGACATCTTGGGTCCTTTGCCCCGGACCTCCAGTGGAAATAAATACATCCTCATCGTGATGAACTATTTCACCAAGTGGCCTGAGGCGTATCCCATTCCCGATCAAGAGGCATGCACAGTCGCAGAGGTCCTAGTGCAGCAATGGGTGTCAAGATACGGCACGCCACTACAACTTCATACCGACCAAGGTAGGAACTTTACCTCTGCTGTTTTCAAAGGACTGTGTCAACTACTCAGCATAGACAAAACCCGGACAACACCCTTACATCCCCAGTCGGACGGCATGGTCAAGAGGTTCAATCGTACTATCCTGAATAACCTCTCTCTTCTAGTATCAAGGAACCAGCAAGATTGGGACTTGAAGTTGCCATTGTTCCTGCTGGCTTATCGAAGTGCTGTCCATGAAACCACCGGCTATACTCCAGCCCAGATGCTCTTTGGACGTGAACTTCGTCTCCCTTGTGATCTCCTGTTTGGAAGCTCCTCCAAGATCTCCAGGCACGATTTGAGGACGTACACAACTTTGCTCGGGAGCGAATTCACATTGCAACGGAGAAAATGAAGACAAGGTACGATCTAAAGGCTACGCAACATGAGTTCCAGGAAGGAGAGAAGGTCTGGTTGTGGAATCCTGTTCGACGCAAAGGACTCTCTCCCAAGTTACAGTGCAACTGGGACGGACCATACACAGTCTTAAAAAGGCTGAATGATGTAGTGGTGCGGATCACTAAAACACCTTCATCAAAACCGAAGGTGGTGCACTATAATAGGCTAGCCAAGTACCACAATTAACGGTAATATTAAAATTTAAAATGTAAATATTTGTATATAAATACTTGTACATATTTGTGAATTTTGTAAATATTTCTCACTTGATTTTTGTTTCTATTTTGTCGTTATATGCAACTTAGTTTTTGTATTTGAGAATGTGTAAATTTGGTTAGTTTCGCCTCTTAACCAAGGGTTGCACTGCCCGGGACGTGCAGTCCTTGGGAGGGGGGCAGTGTTACAAAATTGTAAATAATTCTGTTTATTTTTGTATAACTTCTTTCAAAGAGGCTTAGTAAGTTGATAAAGTGCTAATTTTGTGCATTTCTAGTAGTTTTAGCGTTGAAATAGCCTTATTTTCCCTTAAAAACGCATTAAAAAGCCCCAATAAGGCAGGTAATGGATTTGGCGCCAAATTTGGCGACTTTTTTCCACCTTGGCGATTTTTTTGGCGACCTTGGCGAGAAAATCCTTATTAGGGATATACTAAATATGGAAGCTCTAATCCCATTGGCTGATGAGATATAGAGATTTCTGGAACGTTCCACGCTTTTCTACAGGGGTATATAAGAGCACTTTCCCATCAAGGCCAGTCAGTTCAGTTCAGTCTAAGATCAGCTTCTGTCAATGTTGCATTGCTTGAGCCTCTTTGGAAGAGACTTGCTTTATGTGTTATTGCTATACAGTGTGTACTGTGGATTTGCTATTGACAGCAAATGTTTAAGCTGTGTTTACTGGTTTAATTGAAGCTGATACTTGGTTTATAGACCTGTATTTTGCTGGAACTTTCTGTGAATAAATTACTGAATTTTTGTAAGTTTTGCCTTTCATTCTCGGACAACTCACGAACCCCCAAGTACGCAACACTATATTTATAATACTAGATCATTCATTATTTCATTTCATCACCAGTTTTTCGGTTTATTTTAATGCAAACATTATGTTATTCATTAGTGTTTATTTCAGAATCAACTCATTAACTGAAGCAAAATTAAATTGACATTACTTACCTTTGTATTCTGAGAAAAGAACAGATAGGATATCAAGAATAAAAATTAAGATGTCTTAGATTAGAATTACAGCAAAATAATCCTCTCCCAATTACGATGCAGATTACCGTCAAATTTATTTTTAAAAAGCTGTGTTTTAAAACTAATTTAGCGTTTTCGGCGATCTTAGAAAGTTTTTTTTTTTTTTTTTTTTTTTTTTTTTGCCTTCCATTTCCAAAAGCTCTTAGGATTATTTACTTTTTTTATTCCCATAATCCTTAGACAGAGAGTGTTTTCTTTCAAAAACAAGACTCAGTTTTTAAATAATATATTTTATAATATTTCTGACCTCTTAACTTTTAATTTTTTTTTTTTTAACTCACGCTTATATATATAAAAAAAAAAAAAAAAATAATAATAATAATGCAGTACAATAAAAGACTCATACATTAATGAAACTTAAAAAATGGTGAAATTTAATGTATAAACGACCTCTGTTGATACGAATAAACAATTGACATTACAAACTGTCAAAAATCAGTATTTAGTGAAGCTACTACGCGTTGCAATATGAGTTGATGTTGATATACGATATGGCATAGAATCAAACAAAATTCAAAATGTGTGCTTGAGTAAAAGCATTCCAGATTATTTGAATGCAAACTCAAAGTTCATCCGAAATTAATGAGACGAGGATTACTAGCAACAAATCAACCAACGAAATCATACACAATAGACAACATACTATGTGGCGAATAGGCGGACCGGGGTATATACTGTATATTTTGTTTAGATAAGAATTCTTGACTATACTTATAAATATCTGGATGGGCTCTGTCATGTTGAAATACAGTTCCAGGAACGCCTTGAAAGAAGGGAATGATTTCAGGATCCAAAACTTCACTGGAGTACCGTAACTATTTTGATTACCCACAAATCGTAATAGCTGATGCCATCTATGATATGCACTTTCAGACCAGGTTATGACGCTAAAAATTCATCCACTGAATTGTTGGTAACTACTTCGAAAGAGGCGTTCACTGATATAGCGTCCAACACGTCACTCAAATTAAAGTGGGACGTGGGGTCATAATTGCATCTCAGATTAAAGTTAGAAAGTCGTCAGAATTGAAGTCGTCAGAAAAAAAAAAAAAAAAACCACTTGTTTCCAATCTGATTCCCAGTGTCTATGTAAGTTCACTGTATCCGCAACCTCTATGATTTTGCGTGGAGAGAATTCTGGATAAAGGAATGAAAGTGTTTTATGCCGTCCACGGTGCATCAGACATCGATTAATTGTTGAAGAACACGGATGATACAATACAGCTGTAGTAGTGCATCAATGCTCAGCCAATTGTCAATATGTACCTGAAAGATCTGACACGACCTTGCGGAACCAGGTGTCCATCATTTCCGTGTTGAAGTCATCTTTCGGCGTCCACTCCCGGATTACACTATTTTAAATGCCAGGCTACAGCAACCTATTTATACAGAGTCAGCAGCATTTCAGAGGGTATTGTTAAGCCCACATATGCAGATGACTCTAGAACTTCAATTATATTTGAATAAAAGACCCTAATTTGCATTTGCTGAAAGTTTCAGCTAATCATGTGATTCCTTCATGGTGTTCCAATTTTTACAAACAGGAGCTCATTAACACTTTAAAAACGAAGTTAAAAAAAAAAAGTTATGACTCCAGTTCGTCTGTTTCATTTCCTGTCTGTTCACGATATCAAATTCAGTAAATATTTTTAAAATGCCTTAAAATTAATATATGTAATTCAGGTTTACAGTACTATGTTTTCTATAGAAAAGGATATTAAATAGTTTCCACTTATTTTCAGGCAGACTCACAAAACATTGTGAATATGTTACGATGTATGAAAGGTATTTTTTTAAAGTATGCTTGAATATTTTTGTGCTATACAAGACATATCGAAATTTGCAACCAATATTGGGATTAAAGAAAACAGGATTCCTACAAAATATGGTATGATTAGAATTAATGATTAGTTTACAGAACGAAAAGTTTTCAGATGCATTGTGGGATAGAAACTGAAATTGATCAATGTACATTTTCAGTATAGAAATCTTTCTTTAATATACTAAACATTTAGTAGACTATGTGGTTAAAATATATAGCTGGAATGTGCTTAAGTATAATATACGCGAAACGCAGGATTTTTCTTTCTTGTTATTTCGATGCTTAAAAAAATTCTATTTTCGAGATAAAAGAAAACTGTTAAATATAGGATTTTTATTTTTCAGAGTTTTAAAAAAAGTTATTACTATTATTTTTTTTTACTTTCCGAACACTATAGTGAGGAAAGTAGTATTGTAATCATGTCAAAAATCCGAATTTGAGATTTTGATGTTTCTATACGTTTCGAGGTCCCCTGAATACGTTTTCACTATTTTTACGATGATGTATGTATGTGTGTGTGTATGTATGTGTGTCTAAACGCTTTGTTTGAATAAGATGAAAGTTGGTACATATGTTGTAAGTCACTATAGTACGAACCCCATTGATTTTGGGGAATCTAGCACTTATAGTTTTTTTTACAGGGACACCAGAAAAAAATCTTTATCATTATGGCCTATGGGGCCAAATTTTTAAAAATGCGATAGCGTCTAAACGCATTATTAATCTGAGCAAAACATTTGTACACATGTTATAGGTCACAGTTGCACGAACTGTATAGATTTTGGTGAATCTAGCACTTACAGTTTTTTTAAAGGGACATAAAGAAAAATTCTTTATCATTATGGCCTATGGGACTAAATTTTTAAAAGTACGATAGCGTCTAAACGCCTTATTCAATTGAGCTGAAAATTTATATGAATATTATAAATCATTATTGCACTAACTATAAGCATTTTGGTGAATCTAGCACTTACAGGTTTTTACAGAGACACAACGAAAAATTCTTTATCATTATGATCTATGGGCTCAAAGTGCAGTAGCGTTAAATAAAACATCGTGTAATATATGGAGAAAAATACTCAAACACTCTATTACGGTTTTCTCTCTTTTGTTTGTTTAACAACTCCTCTTTCTTTATCTACAAAACTGTCAATTACTCAATGTTCGGAAAGTCGAATGGAGTCACTCCAATTTTTTTTTTTTTTTTTTTTTTAATAAGCAAATAGATGTTAAAAGATTTAATTTAAAGTGATTTAAATTAGAAAAGTATGTGTATTCTTGTTTTCATTGCGTTTTGCCTTATTTGAAAGAAAAACTTTTTCATAACATTACTATATATTGTATATGTTGTTTCTTGTACGATATATTGCAAATATATATACGTATATATATATTAATTAAAGATCTTCAAGCAACCCAACATATTACGTATTGCTACTTATAAACAAAGGAAAGGAATGCGTAAAAACAACGAAATAACTGAGAAAATAACTTCCAGATAAAAACGGTATGTTCATATTTCTTCATGCATTTTTCATGACAATTTTCTGCTATTTCTTTGAGGAAAAAACATTTCTTTTCAAAAGAAAATTGAAGCATTACTAAAATAGAACTTGAATTTTTGTCCTGAATATAACTATTTTTCAGAACAAAAACTCTAAAACAGACATTTCATGAACGAAAAAAATACTTTTACAAGAAGTTTTAAAGTCTATGAAAATGTTACAATTTGAAAAATAAAAGTAATGTTGTTTTCGTATTTTCTAAAATGTCATAGCTGTAAAACAAAGCCTGAAATTTTTTTATGTTTGTTTAACCAGATATTATCTGCTTATAAAATTTCCCTCTAAAAGGAAAGTAAACTTTCTCTTGTCACTTCCAGATTTGCTTAAAATTTCTGTTTACATACTCAGTCTTCGATATTTTTATACATAATAAGTATATGTAACAAAATATATTTCGTAATAAATCTTTTCATTTTAGGTGAATTTATTTTTATTCGTAAATGTATATTAGTTTTAAATAGAATTTCGATAACATTAAGTCAATTAAATTGTATCAATGTTCATATTTATATATATATAATTGTAAATTTCTTTTGGATGTGCCCGGATTTTTAATTCAATCGGATAACTGGTACAAAAGATATTAAATAGAAACACAATTTTGACTTTAAAATTATTTAAAAAAAAAAAAAAAAAAAAAAAAAAAAAAGTTGATGCCGAAAAAAATACATTATATATATATATATATATTACACGTTCGATTTTTTCCAACGTGAAAGGAAATATATTTATTTACACGTAAATAATAAATTAAATTTACTCAATCATCTTGCGAAATTGACATCATTATACTTTAAAAAGTTCTATATATATTTATAAAGTTTGATTTCAGTTCTGTTATTCACGTGTAAATAAATATTCTCTGTAACCAAAAAAAAACCGACGCACCGAGAAGGAGTTATCCGAATAGGACGAAAATTGGTAGATGTGATGTACATGTGAAAAAAACAGTTGATTATAGTTTCATAAAATTTGGATGATCTAATCAAGAGAAAGGGCCTCACAAAGTAAACACGTCAACAACATGTTGGTCCACTTCTAGCCCTTATGTAATCAGTTATTTGGCTTGGCATTAATTGATAGATTTTGCAGATGTGCTCATGCAAGATATCGCGCAAAATTCTGTCCACTTACTGCGTTAGACTAGCAAAATCCCTAGGTGATTGTAGGACCCTTTTCATGATGCTCCAAACGTCCTCAGTGGGAGAGAGATCTGGTGACCTTGTTGGCTAAAATAACATTGGACAAGCAAGAAAACAAGCAGTGGAAACTATGTCTGTGCGCGGGCAGGCATTGTCATGCTGAAATATAAAATCAGGATTGAGTGATATGAAGGGAAACACAACGGGACGAAGAATATCGCCTACGTACCGCTGTGCTGTAAAGGTGCCGCGGATGACAACCAAAGGGGTCCTTCTATGAAATGAAATGACACCAGAGACCATCACTCCTGGTTGTCGGGCCGTATGGCTGGCGACAGTCAGGTTGGATTCCCTCTTTTTTCGGGGCGTCTCCAGATGCATCTTCGCTGACCATTGAGGCTCAAATCGGAATGACACTCATTACGGAAGACAATTCTACTCCATTAAGTGATATTCCAACTCGAACAATCCCGATATCACTGGAAACGTGCTTGTCGGTTTACAAAGATTAATAGCAGTCCGCACAAGGAGCTCCATGGGCTCAACCCCATTTCTCTGAGCCGCCTATTGATGGTCTTTGAAGTCACTGAAATACCAGTTGCACATAGGATCTATGATAATGATGAATTTGTGGCTTTGAGTACCGTTCTGACGATTGATCGGTTCTCACGTCCTGTCCTCTCTCTACGCCGACCGTTTCCCCCCTGACGCTGTGTTCGGCCATGGTTTACCCATTCCTGTCAATATCATCTGATAGTGGCATCTCTCCTACACAATTGTCAAACAATTCACAGATTATACCAACAGGCTTCTTTGAGCCCAACTACACACCTCTCTCAAATGCGGACATCTGCGTAAATATTTTGCTCACCTGTATGCGAGTTACTGTCTATATGAGTAGGCAGAATAAAATTCTCAAAGAATTTATGACCTGGAATCAAAATTTCTCATTTTAAATATTCTGCCAGTTGCGCAGTTAAGATGCGCTGCAGTGTCACAGGCTCATTCGATGGCAACCAAACTTTAAAATTTTGAATTTTCCATCGAAACCTATATGCATGTCAATTTTTGTCCAGTTTGCATTACTCCTTCTTGGTGCGTCGTTTTTTATGTTATAGAGTGTATATTTTCTATTATGTAAAAAAAATGAATAAATAAATAAATAAACGTATAAACATTTTTTTTTTTTTTTTTTTTTTTGTAATTAATTGATAATCTGTGGTTTATTAATTTATGTTTTTCTACTGAGTTCAAATTGTTATAATTTGAATTTTATTGAGAGAGTACATCTATTGAAGCATTTAACTGCTTTCTTTTTATACCATAAAATGCTTCTTTCTCAATTTCAATGTTTAATTGATTTTGATACTAAAACTCAACAGTTATATAAATAATTAAAACATTTGTTTAGTACCTATATATATATAAATAAAAACTTAAATGCCTGAAAAGAAAAAAAAAGTGTTTCTCTTATTTAATAGAAGGCCAGCAAGCTTTACCTTCTTCGCTAGTCACTATATTGAAAGGAATTTTCAAAAAGCATATTAATCACTATAATTTAAACCTTTTTTAAATAAAAACCAAAACGAATGTCCTTGAAATCGCTTAAAACCACACTTCGGATCCCTGTTGCCTTCGGCTGAGTCTTCTTTTTATACACTATATTGGTTCCGTATTCCCATAGCTTACATTTGCGCCTTAATCTGCATTTCAATTTAGATACTAACCAAAAGATAAGTAACCTTGCTATTATTCAAGAATTACAATTTTAGGACAAACATTTCTTAGATAGGTAATCATTGTCATTCTATAACAACAGGTAGCAGCACCAGACGATCTTCCTGGCTGAAAAAATTTAATTAATTAAAATTATCTGGTGTGTCACTCACACGACTTTCTCTTACCCAGAAATTTAATACTATAAATACAGGTTGGAAATTCAGAGGTAACATAACGAGTGCTGTTATGTAAACCAAATTTAAAATAATTCAAATTAGGTTTCGGAAGAGTTTTATATGATAATTAGTTCTCTGTCAGTGGGCTACCGCCCCCCTCAACCCTCTATTTCATTACTGCACCTACATTTATATAGAATTTAAATCTGCTATTAAAATTAAAAGTTCACTTAAAATTATTCAGACAGTTTTCACATGCAACATTCCTTGAAACTTGTCAGTCTTGATCAAGCTTTCCAGCAACAAACTTATATTAATTTGAAAATACAACTTTTGGATCTCCTTAAATTATTCGTTTTTAAGTTACTCTAAGAGACACAGACAATAATCAAACTTTAAAAAACTTGACTTTGGTAATCAGGATATCTCAAAACGTGTAAATACACAAAAAGCAAGCGATGAATATTTAGCTGAAAAACATACATTATTTATCATATATCTATGAAAAATTCATTTCCATTTCTGAACAGCTTTCCTGGATATGGTAAAATATTATAGTAAAGCACTTCCACTAATAATAAAAAAGAATGTTACCGCTTAAATATTTGCAACCCTGTATATCTTTTGAAGAATATGTACAAACCACATAGTACACCTAAATACAATCCATACAGTAATAATATACGGCACAACCTGAAATACACTTCCATCAATTTCCAGCTATTGTCCCACTACAATTTAGTTCTTTTGAGTAGCCCTGTAAATGAATTGTGAATGATTTCCATGCCATAGTCTACATGAGGCATGTTTTTATACATATAAAAAATATATATTCATTTAATTTGGTTTAGTGCAGTCTATAGATGTTAAACTCTACTTATCTGCAATTTCCCCCATAGACATAATGTATTTGAATACTCTTGAGTGTCCCTGTACAGGAATCATTTGCTTCATCTCAACGAAAAGCTTAGTGTAGCATCCCTATATGATACACATTTAGAATACCGAGTTTGGAATTTCTGCTACTATTTGTTCTTGAGATATGCTGATAACACACATACACACAGACAGCCACACTGACCATTCGCTAAAAACATGATTTTCGTATTCAGGGGACCTCAGAACATGTAAATATAACAAAAACTCACGTTCGAAAATTTGACCCTAAAACAATACTTTCTCTACCTTATGGGTAAGAGAAAGTAAAAAAAATTTCGAAAATCGAGCTTCGGGCTTCGAGGTTCGAGGTGCATTAGAAGAAATTAAAATAAGCATCCATGCTAAATTTTGTAGCTCTGCGATCAGCTGTTTGTCTAAAAAGCGACCAATACACCTCTAAGTTTAACTTTGTTTTTTTTTTCACTTTCTCATCTTCCTTACGGTTTAGGATACTGTGAAGATACTGAAAAAAATTCTTTTACCAATTAACGCTTTTTCCATTAATTATCTTAAAAAAGTAATACACTGGTTCTTGGAGGATGGAACCTTCGCATTATTAACATGACATTCTAACTAACTGAGTTAACGGGCCACAAAGAGGCAACTTCACTTTTACGTTCCGATCCCAAGTCAAACTTTTCAGAAATTTATAGATTTTAATTAATTTAAAAAATAATAATAATAATAATAATAATATAAAAAAAATACAACTTCAGAAATCGGGCTTCGAAATACATCAAGAGATGTCAATGCAAGTCTTCATGCAAATTTGCGTAGCTTTCCGATTAGTCGTTTGCCTACAGAGCGACAGACACACACACACACACACACACATTTTCTTTTATTATATGTAGAGACTTATGAAGGGGAAAAAAATTGCAGCACAAAGAAAATTACAAAGAAAAAAACAGCAGGAAACTTTCCAATAACCACTGGTTAGATTATATCAAGAAGAAAATCAAAAAGAACTAAATGCGAGACACCTTACATAATATTAAAGGGGAGCTGTTAGATGACGAGAATAAACTGATTAACGGCAACACGATAGAAATAGTGCAGATGTTCAACGGACAGCGGCTAGAAGACAAGAAGAATCTAAAGAACATGCGCAAATTTTGAGTTAGAATCATGCTGAATATGAGAAAAAAAAATGGTTAAAAGCGAAATGTCAGATATCGTGTAGACCAGGGCTGGCCAACACGCGGGCCGCATGTGGCCCACCGTGTGAGGTTCTACGGCCCGCAACAGAATTTAGGAGATTTCTAATTTGGCATCTTCGGTTAAAACATCTAAAATTAATAAATTCTGACTTTTTTACTGAAAATACCAATTGCAATAGCTAAAGAAACATATATCGCACTCATTGATATTAATAAAACATTATCAGATCAATAACTGATTCTTACAGTTATATTTTTGAATGTATGATTATAAGTTTTAGACTGTTTTATAGTTATTTTATGAATAAAAATATATTTAATATACTTATTTCCTATTTTAAATCTTTACAAGCCCACCGGAAAAAAGAATTATTATGTGTATATGGTTCATGCATTCATACAAAGCGTCCCGCCTGTGTAAAATAGATATCCAATGCGGCCTCCAATAGTTTTGAGTTGGACAGGCCTGGTGCAGACGATCAAATAACAGAGGCTGGAAGACAAGAAGAAAATAAATAACAGACACAAGCTGGGCGTCAGGAACATGCTTTTAGGGAAGCTGCTTGAAGAGGAGAAGAAAAAGATGTCGTACACAGGTAAGTCAAGTACCGTGTATATGCTTAACTTTCTCGGAGCCTAGAAGACAAGATGGAATAGAAGAGAAATGTCATTTTCGATTTTAAGCTGATGCTAGACACCATATTGATGAATATCTCAAACGGTCAGTCGGATGCTACCGTGTAGGAACTTCTAACAGTCTTTATGTTTATGCTAAATCTGGAAAAACTAAAATTGAATTGTTTATTTCAGAAACCCGTCAACTGACATTTTTTTGCGAAAATGAGATATGAAAAGATTCGAAATTGCCTACTGCAAACACACCGTTTTGTGCAAAAAACACGTGAACTCTCATGCCTCTCAATGGGTCATATTTTATGTTGAAGTTTCTGTTTAGTGCAGAAACCCGTCAAGCGAAATCACATGGCGGGTTTCTGCAGTAAATTTCATGTGATAACCCTGTCTTGAGGCAACCCTGCTGAGTACTGTTTCAGCGGTTGCATCACCTGTTTTTAATGCTTTGTTTTCCACAAACCAAACAGCTGTTGTGCAAGATTGAGTAGTACTTCCGTTTCTGAGGTTAATATTATTGTTCAGTGGTTTCACTTAGCGTGGTGTGATTATTTCGTTTTAAGAAATGCACAGTGGAAGATCTGATGATGAACCTCAAGCAAAAAGAAAACGATGTGCTGTAAATGAAGATAAGTACAAACGTAATGTCATAAGGAAAGCAAGAGTGAAAGGTGAAGAGTACACAAACTACAAAAGTAACCTTGTTTGTGGTAAATCTATTCCTGATAAGCTTGTGTGCAACTGCCCTCGAAAATGCAGTTTGTTTATTAATAACGAAACAAAAAAGGCGATTTGGAATAAATTCTATTTGTTAGAAACTAAAAACCAACAAGATTTACATTTGCAGACATTGATAGAAGCTAAGGAAGTTAAGCATAGAAAGAAGACAAGCTCAGATAATGATCATTGTAGTTCTGCTTCACTTTCAACTGAAATCCCACAGGCAAAAAGTAAATCTTTTGTACACAATGTTAAACTCAATGGCGAGTTTACTCCAGTTTGCTAAAACGTCTTTTTACAAATACATGGAGTTTCTCGAGATCGAGTTGCAAGGTTATATAACCTATTACTGCAGAATAGAATACCTGTTTATATGAGAGGCAAAAATCGTAGTGGAAATTCGATTGATGGCAGTATATGTGTCCTTATTCATAAGGTGACCAAACGTCCTCGAATCATGAGGACTGTCCTCGAATTTCGACCTATGTTCTCAGCAATTTGAAAATCATTTGTGGACAAATGTTCTCGAATTAACAAATTTGTCCTCAAATGTCCTTAAATTAAAGCATAATTTAGCTCTGTCCTCGAATGGCCCTTCAGTTTGAGGACGCTGCTATGATTTGTCCTCAAATTTGGTTTCAAAAATTTGGTCGCCTTACTTATCCCTGAACGCATTTCTAAATTTGAGGTAAGAGAAACACATTATGCTTCAACGGAAATTCAATATTTGGATGCACGGCTAAATATCACAAAAATATATGAAATGTTCCAAACCGACCACCCTGAGTTGATAGATAAAGTAAAATACAGTTTTTATTATACTTACTTTAAGGAAAACTTCCGTCTATCTTTTGGGCGGCAGCAAGTTGATGTTTGCAGCCAATGTGATAATTTCAGATCCAAACTAAGAGACCCTTGTGTAAGCGATAATGTCAAGCGCAGCGTTGCCGCTGAACAAATCGCTCACAAGCGCAGAGCCAAAAAGTTTTATATTAAACAAAAGAAGATGATTAACAACAATGATGAAGACACAGTGGTGCTTTGCTTTGACTTCATGCAAAATTTACCACTTCCGAACATACCTGTACAGGAGGTGTTTTACATACGCCAGCTTTGGCTTAATGATTTTGGTATTCATGATATGAAACCTAACAAGGCAAAAATGTATATATATCATGAAGGCGAGGTCAATAAATCCCCACAGGAGGTTTGCTCGATATTGTTGCACTATTTAAAAACCGAAGTTTCTAGTGGAACTAAGCATCTTGTTCTCTTCAGTGATGGTCTTTCAGGGCAAAACAAAAATCACTGTGTTGTACGATTCCTAATGAACCTTTGTGACTGGGGAATTTTCGAGACTGTTCATCACTACTTTCCAGTCAGGGGGCACTTTTTTTTACCATGTGATCGTGTTTTGGGTGTATTAAACGTCTTCTTTGAAGAGTAGATAGAGTTTACACACCAAATCAGTATGCTGAAATGATTTTTAAATCAAGTAAAACAGGACGCTTTACTATTCATTAGGTAACAAGCGACATGATCTATAGTTTTAATATTTGGTGAAGGACTGTAAACTCAGATGAAATTTCTGGAGGGGGAATTCAAAGGAAACACAAAATTCCTTTTAAAGTGTCCACATGCAAGGAATTTTATTACAGCAAATCTGACCAAGGAAAAGTCGTTGCTAAGCGCTTTATCGACGGTTTAACCTTCTCAACTTTCACACTGAAAAAATATAGTATTGTTCCGGAGCTCCTTACACTGATGGCATGTCCATCTGGTAAGCTTCCCATCAATATGAAGAAAATCAATGACCTGAAGAAGTTGGCCAAGTACACTACAGGGCACGAAGATTTTTACAACGACATCCTCCAGTAGCCTATAACAGAAGCTGACTATAATGTAGACAGGGTGTATGAGGATAAGTAGATAGAATTGTTTTAGGCCAAACTGATTGGAATTTTTTTTTTCTTTGATATTTAATAAATTCAGGTATAAAGTATAATGTGTTTCTATTTAACATCCAACTGCTGTTTAAAAAGTCACAATTTTACTAAAAAGAAAATTATTTTTTTAGAAAAAAAGGAATTTTATTGCAGAAACCCGTCAAATTCAAAACTTTTATAATTTGTTTATGAACAGAGTATATTTTTAAAAATTAAATAGAAGCATTATATGTTTTTAGGGGATATTGAGAAACACTGTTGATTTTTTCTAGACAAAAATCTACAGTAGTATTAAAAGTAGAAAGTTTTTTTTTTTTTTTTGTGTTTTTCGAAAGTTTGAAAAAGTGTACTTGACGGGTTTCTGAAATAAAAGATTCAATTATTGTTCACTCAGAAGTTCTATAAATCAGTAAACATATTTTATTGACCGACTGGGTTGGGTTTAGAATCCATTTATGCAAAATTTTGAGTAGCAATATCAGAAAGCTCGAGGATGTTTTATTTTAATTTAATTTTAATACCATTTTCTTATTTTCTTTACCTTTTTTCTTTCTTTAATTCAAAAATTTTATAAGTGCGACTTCAATCTGAACAACGCCGGATTGACCTGATCAGTTGTTAAATATATTTTTTTTTAATTTTATTTAATAACACACTTTTTCTAAATTACACTTATTATAACTAGTGGATCTGCAGATCAAGAGCCTCAACACCCTATTTGTATCACACATTATTCAACAGATCATTATTTTTATTCCTTATTATACAATGTATATATATTGATTCGATTGATTTGCTAACAAACAGAAAGGTTTCTGAAGGGGGCTCCTTCCCCCCTCAAGCTCCCGCTGTATCTCTCTTTCTATAACTATCTGTATGTATATATATATATATATTCCTAATTACTCATTGTCTTTTATTAATTCCCTATAATTCATAAATACTTGTACCAAATTTCATGCAAAATGATTACATAACATATCGGAATTATTTTGAGTAACCATGTAAAATAACCAATTCTATGCCTACACTTCTCCACTGAAAAACATTCTTTTAAAATTATAATAAAATTTCATTATATTTAACGAGATGTAAGCATGTTAAAATACACTTTTAAGAAATACCGACTATAGATCGTAATAGTACGAATTTTTTTTATGTATCCCAGAAAAGGAGCCACAGTAATTATATACACTAAAAAGAATACACATATTTAATTAATTATAATTCATTACTATTTCAACCTAATTTGACATCATTTGGATGATAACAGTACATCATCGGAATTCCTTTGTGGGGTCCCGTAAATGAAATATTTAGTCTATACATATATTTTTTCTAGGGTAAACATGCTTTTAAACATCTTTATAATATATGTTAATTCCATTATGTTGAATGCAGCATAAACGCATTAAAGTGCGCTTGAATAAAAATTTGTTCATAGGCTCTAATGTTACGAAATTCTTTTGTGTGTCTCCGTAAATGAACCATAAACATTGTATACACCAGTAAAAACTATTCAGCTTATTCTACGTTTTTCATGAATAATTGATCGAAATTTGACTTAATTTGGCTGATAATGTTACATTGTCAGAACACTTTTGTATGGTCCTGTAATTAGGAAGCCTAAGAGCCCATATTTTCTGCAGAAAAAAAACAAGTTTAATCTTTACAGTAATGTACGTTAATTTCATTTTGTTGATAGCAAAGTAATGATATCAAAATGCGTTTAAACGAAATTCACCCTATATGCTGTAATGATAGAAATTCTGACGTGTTCGTGTACAAAATCCACAGAAGATATAGACATAAAAATTTATATATCTTTTTCTATACCTGAATTTCTTCCTGAATGTGTGTACCAATTTGCAAATCAATCAGAGGATTTTTGCGGCCACTATTGCGGTACATACAAATTCTGCCCATACGCCGTAATGATAAGAAAATATTTGGTGTATCCGGTACACGAACTACAAATGGAATACACACCTAAAACTATACAGCTAAAATTCTATGTGGCTCATAAATATGTGTACCAATTTGCAAGTCAATAGCTTGATTTTTGCAGTGGCTATCGCTGTACATACAAATTCTTCCCATAGACCGTAAGGCTGTAATGAAACTTTTTGGCGTGTCCCTGTACACGAACTACAAATGGAATACACACCTAAAACTATACAGGTAATTTTGTTGGGCTCATGCATATGTGTACCAAATTGCAAGTCAATAGCCTGATTTTTGCGGCCGCTATCGCGGTACATACAAATTCTTCTCATAGGCGTAATGATAAGAAAAACTTTGCCGTGCCCCTGTACACGAACTGCAAATGAAATATCCACCCGAAACTATACAGCTGATTCCGTGGGGCTCATGAGCATGTGTACCAAAATTAAAGTCAATAGCGTGATTTTGCAGCCGCTGTCGCGCGAGAGACAGACAGACAGACGGACGGAACCTAAAATCTTTTTGAGTCTCAACAGAGAGCTTCCACTGGCGTTTCGGCAAAAATTACAAGTCAATAGCTTGATTTTTGCGGTCGCTATCGCGGTAAATACAAATTCTTCCCATACGTCGTAATGATAAGAAAAACTTTTGCGTGTTCCTATACACGAACTATAAATGGAATAAACACCTAAAACTATACAGCTAATTCTGTTGGGCTCATGAATATGTGTACTAAATTGCAAGTCAATAGCGTGCTTTTTGTGGCCGCTATCATGGTACATACAAATTCTTCCCATTGGCCGTAAAGATAAGAAAAACTTTGACGTGTCTCTATACACGAACTACAAATGGAATACACAACCAAAACTATATAGCTGATTCCGTGGGGTACATGAATATGTGTACCAAATTTCAAGTTAATAGCGTGATTTTTGCGGACGCTATCGCGCGACAGACAGACAGATAAACAAACAAACAAACAAACAAGCAAACACACAGACGGAACCAAAAACCGTTTTGAGTCTCAACAGAGAGCCTCCACTGACGTTTCGGCAATAAGTAATAATTTGCAAAATATAGAATTGTTTTTTGTAAATCACAATAATATTAATTAATATGTGTGTGTGTGCTTATAACCATTCTAAATGAGAACGTATAATGATAAGGATAGCATAATTTTAGCATTTCTGTCAAATAGAAAAATTAAATTAAAGAGAAAGCAATATGATGAACTGATACTAAGTGCAATTTTTATTAAAATCACACAATCAACTGTGGAAGAAAATCATATTTATTGAAATTTAAATATTTTCATAAATATGAATTTCATAAAATTTTCATAAATATAAATTTCAATAAATATGATACTAAGTGATTCTCTATATTGTCAATATACTGCATAGGCTGCATTTTCAAGTATTTCAATCTTTAATTTTTAATGTATCTGAATTCTTTGAAATTTGTTAAAAATTATTTTTTTTTCTAGATTTGGAAGACCTTGTTTAAACCTCAGTTAGAGATTTGTTTAATTAGAAAAATGTCAGTTGATGTTTTTATATATAGGATGCCCACTAAGGTACATTTACACTAGAGGTGCACAACCTGTGGCCCAGTAGCCGTCAATTTGAGGCCCGCCGAAGGACTGGCATTTTAAATTGCATTAATCATCAACAGGAGAAAAAAATAAAAATGAGAGAAAGAAAAAGTATTTGTTTGTTGCATTCGCAAAACAGGCATTTACAAAAACTTCTATCAAAATTTCTTAAACCTTCAGTTGTTATTTATTTGTTGCATTTTTTAAACCTAATTTACTCCTTGAAACTTCTATAAAAATTTATTTAATTCAGAAATATCTGAGCTCCAGTATCCCTTTCCTTCTCTTGGCTATGCCCTTGTGTGCAACCAAATCTTCAAAACACTCATTGTGACTTTTACAGGCCATGTTGTTTATAATAGTTTACGTCAGAACAGGAAGATGACACAATGTATTTTGTTCAAAATTCATGTAGAAAATGACAATTATGACCACAGAAGCTTTATCACCTTCAGATCTCCCCCATACCATTTAATATCTCAAAGCGATATTTTCATACCCACTTACCTACACTAAAACTGCTTATTTTGGTATCCTCTATCAGCCTTTATATTTGTGCTTATCATTTTTGTGACTCCCAATATAATTTTTTTCTCTCTGCAAACCATACTTTTTATTTGATTATTTGATTTATCCTTTTTGTATTTTATATGATACATTTATTTAATTATTTTACTTACTATTCAATAACTTTATGATTATCATGCTTCGAGATTGACTTAACTCGTTAATTTAATTTTTTTTTTTTTTTTTTTTTTTTTTTTTAAGTAACTTATGATGGAAACTGGAGTTCTGCGCACAGGCGTATGAAAATGATAGTGTACCCCTTTATATATGTATGTGTACATCTATATTAATAAAATCAGAGTTTTGTCTGTAAATTTGTCGGAATCGAAAAATTTTGCGATATCTTCACGTTTTACACCCCATGAAAGCCGAAAATGACTTCAGAAAATTTTGCCTGTGTGTGTGTGTGTGTGTGTGTGTGTGTGTGTGTGTGTGTGTGTGTGTGTGTGTGTGTGTGTGTCACCGTGTCCGAATGTCGCTTTTTTTGTCCGGGCATCACTTGAGAACGGCTGGACGGAATTCCACGACGCTTGGAAGGAATTTAGGTCTTCACCCAACTTAAAATTATATCTATCAACTTTTCAGAATTTCCCCCCCCCCGTTCCCCCCTAGGGGGTAAAAGACTAAAACACGTTTGTCCGGGCATCACTCGAGAACGGCTGGACGGAATTCAACGGCGCTTGGCAGAAACTTAGCTCTTCACCCAGCCTGAAATTATATCTATAGAAATTTTCAAAATTATGATTAGTGTTTAAATTGTGTGTAAAAAACGCCTGCGCATGCGCCATAAATATTTTTTCACTAAAATGCTTTGAATGAAAAAATAAAATATAAAAATAAATTTTTAAGTTAAAGACTTTTGTATTCGCGTGATTTTCACTACAAATTATGAAAAGATTGAAATGAAGTGTTGCCATCTAAGTTTCATACTTTAGTTAATTTTATAAAATCTAATTGTCGTATCGAAAAACTGTTTACACCCCAGGATTCAGAAAAATCACCTCTTTCATTTGGTACTGAATTTGTAATGATAGGTCTGATATTTCTAATTTATTTTTCCCTTTATCCGTTTTTCCGTTGCCACTTAAATTTCATACTTTAGTTATTTTTTAAAAATCTAATTGTCGCATCGAAAAACTGTTTGAACCCCTGGATTCAGCAAAATCGCCCCTTTCATTCGGTATCAAATTTATAAATATAGGTCTGATATTTCTAATTTATTTTACCCTTTTTCCGTTTTCAACCCAGATTCGATATGGAACAGCTTTAGTATTGGATCCCTTTGGCAAAATTTGAAATTCGGCACCGAAGTAGCTCGGACGTTTCTCGCCAAGATCTTTAATTGCACAATTGAGATAGCCAATTCAGTTCATCGCAAAAATGGCTTAAAATATTTAAAGTCACCAAAGGGTCCCGATACTTAAGGGCACTGTCCCGAAAGCGTTTAGAAATGACGCGCTAGTATAAAACCTATGTAAAATGTCTAGAGAGATTTCTCATTCGCATTTTAATATTTTTGAATTCTGTTTTTTGCACATGATATTTGAGATCAAATCACATTCCGCCAGTTTAATAAACTTTTGATTTGTGTTATTGTTTGATTGTGATTTTAACTGCAATTTTGGAAATTTGGAAAACTAGGGTATTGTTCTATTTATAACTTTATAAAAATAAACCCGGGAAATAGCCTTAAAAATTAAATTGCTCTCGGGAAACCTTTAAGTTCGAAGTTTTCAAATACTTTTTTTCCATAATTTTCACTAATTTCGTAGATCATAAATCTTTCTAGAAATATTGCGAATTTTTGTGAAAATACTGAAAAATTCTTAAAATCTCCGCCTCACATCGGTTCCGCCCTTTCTCTGCTTGATTGATGAGCCAGTTTCTCTCTCCCCTCAGTGACACTGCAGGTGATTTGTAGTGTGAGAGGGGATGTTCAATTTCTCCCTTTGCCTTTTCAGGCTATGATACATACAATTTAGAATTTTACTCTTAAAGGTTAAACAAAAGAAAAAAATACTTTATATATTTTAAAAATATAAAGACTTTTTTTTTTTTTTTTTTTCGGGAGAATGAAAAGAACAATCACAGGCAAAAAAGAAAAGCTAACAAAATAAATAAATAAACAAATAAATTTTATTATACTGGAAATTTAAAAAGAGAAAAATAAAGGTATTGGTATCGTTATCAGGAAAAAGTTACCAAAAAAATATTAAATTTTAAATGCTTGAAATTTAAAACGATAAAAAAATTAAGAACAAAAGTTATTTGTCTTTTTACTTTTTTTTTGTTTTCGATAGAAGAAAGTTTTGGATTCGTAAAAATTTTATATTTCTGACTTGCAATGGTTTTGAGATATCCGGAATGTGATTTATGTATTTTTAGGAAACATTTGTCTCTGTGTGTGTGAGAGATAAAAATTTCTTTCCAATTATATCTCAGGAACTACCGCTTAGCTTTACCTGTAAATTTATATGTAGTTCAACCTTGACATAAATTAAAGCCTATCAACTTTTTTGTTTTAATCGCTCAACAGGTGACGCTTCTACACAGCAATTTCCACAATATCAGAGAAGGCAGGAACTACTGCGTAAAATTTGATAAAATTGTATATGCAGGAACTACTGCGTAAAATTTAATAAAATTGTATATGCAGCAACTACTGCGTAAAATTTTATAAAAATGTATATATTGATGCACTTTGACCTGAGTTAATGCTTATTACATTTGGTGCCAATAGTTCAACAGGTGGCGCTGTTGTAAAGCTAATTCTGAAATTTTAGGAAAAGCTTTATCTTAGGAACTAACACACACTAATAAACACGTAAACTAAGGCACGTAAACTAAACACGTAAAAGGCAATTCAAATTTTAGAGTGAAATAATTCGTTCAGTTTTAATGAAAAACCATACATTTTTACTTTTTTTTTCTATATGTATATATAGAGAAAGTATTGGATTCGTGAAAATTTTCGAACTACCGTTTTCGATGGATTTACACGTTTTTGGAATTCCTGAATACTATTTGACTGTTTTTAGAAAATGTCTATCTGTCTGTGTCTATCACAAATTTTGTGGACGCTGTATCTCAAGAACCAATGAACAAAATTTAACCAAACTTGAAATTTAGTTGTACCTGGACATAAACTAGTGGTGTTTAGATTTGGAGGTCAGTCGTTCAATAGGTTGCGCTGTTAAAGTGTTTATTCTAAATTTTTAACATGGCAGTATAAAACAAAATTTCGTATAAATGTACATATGAGTGTCACTACTTTGTTCTATATTCTATAGAAAGGAGTATTGGATTCGTAAAAATTTTCGACTTCCGGTTTTTGAAGGAGTTGCACTTTTGAGAGGTCTAGAACACGATTTGACCATTTTTAGAAAATGTCTGTCTGTCCATCTTTCTGTATGTGTGTGTGTGTGACCAACATTTTGTGGCCACTATCTCCATAACTACTGCTCAGAATTGTATATAAATTTATATGTAGATGTACCCTGACCTAAATTAGCGCCTATCAACTTTTGGTGTAAACTACTCAACAGGTGGCACTGCTATACACCGATTTCCGCAGTTTAAAGGAAGGCTATATCTCTGGTTTTATTGTGTA
The DNA here is from genome assembly GCA_963930645.1 of Salticus scenicus. Classification (NCBI taxonomy): domain Eukaryota; kingdom Metazoa; phylum Arthropoda; class Arachnida; order Araneae; family Salticidae; genus Salticus; species Salticus scenicus. The sequence goes on from OZ005652.1 coordinate 325,420,619, forward strand.
TAATCAAACAAAACTTGATATATGAGAAGGCCATTAAGAGACATTGCGCTGCTGCAATTTTAATGCTTATCGGCCCATTGGAGGCGCTAATATACAGCGATTTTCACAGTTTAAAAAAAGGCTATATCTCAAGAACTACTGCGCAGAATTACATATAAATTTATATATGTAATTCTGCGATGATATATATACACAAATTAGTGCCTGTCAACTTTTGGTGTCAACCGTCAACAGGTGGCGCTGCTCCACAGCGTTTATCGCAATTTAAGAGGAGGCTATATCTCAGGTTCTATTGCGTATAATCAAACAAACTTGATATGTAAGAAGGTTATTATGCTGTTGATATGAGATATTATGTTATTTCAATATGAATGCTTATCAGCGAACAGGTGGCGCTGCTATACAGCAATTTTCGCAATTTAAGTGGAGTCTATATCTCAGGTACTACTGCACAGAATTGCATAGAAATTTATATATAGATTAACATTAACATAAATTAGTACCTACCAACTTTTGGTGTCAACTGCTCAACAGGTGACGCTGCTACACATCGATTTTCGCAGTTTAGGGGAAAGCTATATCTCAGGTTCTATTGCGTATCACCAAACAAAATTTGGTATGTGAGAAGGCAGTTATGAGACAATATGCTGATTCAGGTTGGATGCTTATAGGGAGATATGTGCCGCTGCTATACTGGAAATTTCTTCGATAACGAGAAGGCTATATCTCAACTTGTATGGCATATAACTATACGAAACTTTACATCTGAGATAACATTATAAAAACGAAATTTTTTAAATGTTATTTATAGACGCTAAAACTGTCTTTCTTTGGATATTTTGTGTTAGTTTTCTCTAAGATGAAAATCATTTGCATTCATCATGTTAGATAATTTTAATAAATAATAGTTTTAATAAAATATTTACACTTAGTGAATTTGTATAGGGAAATATAGAAGAAAGTCTTGTGGTGGCCACTGCTACAGCATACTAGTTTTTGTACAGTTTTTGATCTTTGACATTTGATTTCCAAACATAAAAATATATTCATCAAGATATGACAAAATTTAAATTAGTACTTAGTAAATTACATTTTTATTTTAAACTCTTACTTAAATAGAGGGAATAACGGAACTATGTAATATTGTATTGTATTGTATTTTATAAAGAATAATTTCATCCATATGATAAAAGTTCGTTTTTTAAAACATTTTTGTTAAGTTTTTTTTTTTTTTTTTTTTTTTTTTTCCCAAAAATACCTAAATATCTTCATATAATATAAATATTAAAAAAAAAAAAAAAGAAAAGAAAAATCCTCACTTCTTCCTGAACAGAAAATTAAATACTGAAGCAGACATATCTTAACAAAATTACAAGTATTACCAATAAAAATAATAAGTTTTTTTTTTTTCCACCTCTGTTGCCATGTAAAACTAGTATGTTGACCACATGGCTTTCTTTCATATTTTCCTATCCGCGATTGTAATGAAATGCTCGCCCTCTGGTGGGCTAAGGTGAAATTATCACACCACTGCATATCCTCATATTATGCAATCGACTTTCCATGAAGAAATGGCGGAGAAAGAATATTAATTACACGTGTCTGTTATATTTACTAACAACTGCAGTGTTCAGAGAGCGCCATCTATCGATCATTACAAACGCGGATACAAATTCACTCAGTAAAAATAATTTATTAAAATTATTATTTAAAAAAATTATCTTCCATGATATTGCAGACGATTTCCATATTAGAGAAGTAGTATAACACAAATATAAAAAAAAAAGTCAATTTTATTGTCAATATTACATTAAAAAAAAAAAAAAAAAAAAAAAAAAAAATCCATAACTTTATTTTAAATTATCGCAGAGTGATCCAAAGTATTGTCGCTTTTCTACAATTTGCGGTTGGTCCCCAAACTGCACCTTGCACTGAATCGAGAAAAAATGCGTTTTTAAATCTTCTTTGCATGTGTAAATTTCCAAGCTATTTTGTCTAGTATTTGTTTTTTGTAATTGACAAAAAATGTCCCCCCCCCCCAAAAAAAAAAAAATCTAATAATCTGATTACCTTGAGTATATTAAAAAATATATGTATTGAATATTCTTTTGAATTAGGCATATGCTGCGTATTGTATATTTCCTAAAATACTGAAAAATATTTCTATACAGCATATTTTGGGCAAAATGGGTGAGTATTTGTATAATGTATGCAATATACTTTTTTTTTTTTTTTTTTTTTAAGTATATTGTCCATCTTTGCCAATGTCATTATCACAAATAATATTTTAAATACAATTCTAGTTCTTTACACTGATTCATTCGTGAGATAATCTTTACAAAGCGAAATTTTGCCCTATGCTGTCATGTTAATATATATATTCTATCTTATTTTGGATGCAGTGAATGTTTCGAGCCTTGGCACAAAGAAATATTTAGCTGTTGCTATCTTTGTGACAGAAAAAAGTCTTTTTGAATGTTTCGTATTATACCAGGTCCTTGAAAAAGTTAGAATACAAATATGCTGTTATCTAAGTCCAATTTGTTTTATTTCATTTTGCTTTGACTTTATTTCATTTTTCATTTGGGTAGACTTTGATATTGATGGTATTAATTGTTTGAATTACTGTTAAAATTTAATAAAATTTATATTACTACTGAATGCTACGATTATTTATATATATATATATATCATTTAACTTGTGAAAATTTCAAATTTCATATAGTTCGTGCCAGTATCATAAATAACATTTTAGAATTCATCCGACTTATTTGCGCTTGTTCGTTTTTTATACAATATTTACAAAACAAGATGTAGACCTATGCTCCTATGTTAAAGAAAATATTAAATATCGAATAATTCCCGAAATTTTCGAGAAAGAATTTTAAAATTCAATACAATTTATGCCAGTATCCCAAAAAATATTTTAAAACTGGTCCGACGACTTTATAATGATTCCTTCTTTAGAATATATTAGTTTACTAACTAACGTACAGCCAGACACATTTTCGATTTTGTGATTTTCAAATTGCTCAAATGTTAAAACATGTAAGCCACTAATCCAATATCAAATATTTTTACGAATATCAAACATCCTTATACACTAAAGGACGAAATATATATATATATATATATATATATATATATATCGCATTTAGTTAATTTTTATTTTATTTATTTATTTATTTTATTTATTTATTTATTTTTCAAAATCGTTTAATTTAATCATTTAAATATAAGGGTGAAACGAATAAGGATTTTGGCGGATACCGCATTTCCGTATCCAGCAGCCATAAGTGTTTCAGATATTCGATATCCGGCAAAATCACTATGTATTAAATTCCTACATTTAAATTAAAAAAAATTGTTATTTAAAAAATAATAAATAAAAATAAATAAGTAAAATAAAATAAAAGTATTCAAATGCGGATATTTCTTCTTTCTTTTCCTTTTTTTTGGGGGGAGGGGGGGGAGGGGGGTTAATGTACTTGTAGTATGATGGAGAAGTAATATAAATTATTGTATTGCCAGCAAAAGTAATTTTTGATTATAATATATAGAGTGAAGTGCAAATAATATGTAATCACAGATACAAATTGTTAACAAGTTTTTCCCGTGTAAAACTAACTTTGATTCAGTGTGTGCAATAACACGATTAAAGAAAGAAAAAAAAAAGTAAATTTTTAATTTATAAATGTTACAACAAAAACCCGATTTTGAAAATATTATACAGTTATGAAAAACCCTTCGATTATGAAACTAAATGACAAAATTTCAATAACGATTTTTTGAAATTTTCTCTTGCAAGTAAAAAAGAATATACGTCATGGGATTAAAAACTAAACTGGTTATGTGCTGCAAATAGATATTACAAATACCAGAAGTAATACTTAAAAGTGGGTTTTAATTATTGAATTAATTTAAACAGACATACTACTCAGCATGGTGCAATTTTCACTTTGATTTTATAGTCAGAGAATTATTAATAAAAAAAAAAAAAAAAAACTGCGATAGCATAAATATGAAAATCTAAATTATTATAAGGCACACCAGCGGCTGAACGGTTCTGTGCTGAAACCTGGTCAACGGGAGGTGCCGGATTCGATTCCAGGCCACACTCGTCGACCTAGTCGTTCGGAGTTTTTCGTGGTTTTCTCCGAAATTTGCGGAAACACGGGCTAAGTCCCCTGAGGATTTCCACGGAAGGCACTCACCCTGAGGCCAAGGATCAATCGGCCTTATTCCCAAACACCTAAATTGCCATAACATATTAAAAAATAAATAATTATATATATATATATATATATACATATATATATCATTTTCATTTATTTCAAATTCGTATATGAACCCTTACGACAAAATATGTAAATAATAATAGTAAAGCTTATTTCTTTTTCTAAGCAATAGATATAAAATTCTGCGCAAAACAGAATTCAATTTAGTACGACAGAACCTATTTTAAAGTAGTCTTCAATATAAAAGCATGTAGTAACTGTGTTTCATTCCCCAATATCGCTTACTATATTAATTTCTTGAAATATATTTGGTATAGCTTTAGCATAAGAGCTCCTTGGCAGCTTTTAAATTTTGTTGTCATTTTGGCGATAAATTAAAATGTTTATCGCAAAAGCGTAAGTAAAGATCTTAGCGAGAAACGTTCGAGCTACTTGGAAGGAGTTCTATATTTAATTCATTTCTTTAATATTTAGCACGATTTTTCTCAAATTTATTTTAATTAATTAAAAGAAAATGTTTGCACATTCAGTTTTTATCCGATATAAAAAAAAAATATTTGAATATATATAACACTAAATTTTTCAATAAATCTTCTATATTTTCTCTCAATTGTTATTTGGTTGTTGTTTCACTCTTCAGTTATGAGCAGCTAGTTATGAAATAGGGGTAAGTATCATGCCTGAATTTGGTAACTTTCTTTTCATTATGATGTTACCTTCATGTGTAGATATTAACTTTTTTAATTTTTATTGAATAATTTTGAAGCTATGTGAATTATAGCTCAGGAATCATAGAATATTTCTCTATATAGTTTTTAGAGTTTTAATAAATTTTTAATAGTCAAATTTACGTTACAAAACTTGTTTACTTTCAGAAATTTCTATTTCTTTTAATATACATTTAATTCTTTGCCATTATTTTAATTTATTTAAAAAAATGTCCTCTTTATTTTATAAACTTTATTTGCAGTAATTTAAAAAATGTTACTTACAAATATTTCAAACTGAACTTCTTAATTAACAAATGACATCATATCCTTCTGAAATCTCAATAATTACAGACAAATTAATTTTACTTCTAATTTTCTTTTCAACTTTTATAAATAATAATAATAATTTATATGATTCTATATTGAAGCTGTTCCATTTCTGTAGAACGATTTTTTTTAATCCTATCTTAGTTAATTAATTAATTAATAATAATAATAGCTTGTTCTTTTTTTTTTTCGACATAAAAAGAAATACATTTACGTATATATTTATTTTTGACATTAATTATTACTTTCTTCTATATGTAATATAGAGAAAGTATTGGATTCGCGAAAATTTTCGACCTCCGTTTTTTGACGGATCTACACGTTTTGGGATGTCCTGAACACGAATTGATAGTTTTTAGAAAATGTCTGTCTGTCTGTGTGTGTGTCTGTCTGTCTGTCTGTCTGTGTGTCTGTATCATTTTTTTGTGGACGCTGTATCTCACGAACATATGAATGAAATTTAACCAAACTTGGTATTTAGTTGCACCCTGACATGAACTGGTGCCCATTAGATTTGGGGATCAATAGCTCAACAGGTGGCGCTGTAATCGCATTTTATGCAAATTTTTAACATGGCAGCATAGGACAAAATTCCGTATAAATGGGCATAATGAGAGTTATTTTAAACTTGTGATTGTAAAATTAATTTGAATTATTGATGATAGTAGTAGTTAACTAGGAAAAAAATTTTGTGCATGGGGGGGCATCGGTTCCCCCCCTGGGGGGGAAGTACTCCCCCGGAGGGGGTTAAATTTTGAAGATGGGTATCATTCGAAAGATCTCGTCAATACCTTTAAAACGAATGGTTGAACCATAAATCTGTGATAATTTAAAACAAAGTTATCGATTTTTTTTTTTTTTAACGAAATTTTACCAAACTTGGTATTTAGTTGGTCCCCGACATAAACTGTTGCTGATTATATTTGGGGATCAATAGCTCAACAGGTGGCGCTGTGATAGCATTTTATCTAAATTTTTAACATGGCAGCATAGGTCAAAAATTCGTATACATGTGCATAATAAGAGTTATTTTACACTTGTGATTGTAAAATTAATATGAATTATTGATAACTAGCCGCCTTCGGCGACCAGCTGGTTCGCGATCCCTGAAAAGTCTGACTTTACGAAACTCCCGCTCGGTGGCGCCTGCGGCGCCTTTTTCCCGTTTCAGGAACCCGTAAGAGCTTATTGATATATCGTGAAAATAGCTTATTGAAATAGCAGTAAATTCCCGTGCGGTAGCGCCTTCGGCGCCCCCATTAAAAATAATCCGAAGATATTCTTGAGAAAATAGTATTTTCTTAAGATTTTCTTCAAATATTTAAAAATATTTTGAAGTTTTATCTTTTTCTATAAAATATCTTAAGAAATTTTAAATACATTTTAAAGAAATTTTGTAAATTTTCTTAAGAATGGGCCAAATAACTTAAGATATTTTGTAGATTTTCTCTAAAAATACCTGCAGAATATCTTGAGATTATTTTTAGTGGGGGCGCCCTCTTCACTTTTCAATATCTGAAACAGCCTATTCGCTCACCATGTTATGATCTTTCAAATTTCTGACTTCAGCTAAGTCCCGCTCGGTGGCGCCTGCGCCGCCTTATCCTCGTTTCAGAACATGTATTACTTATGAAATTATTTTGATTAGTAGCTGAGATACAAAAGAAAACCTAATCAGGAGACCTTAAAAAGTGTAAATCAGGTGAAATCTCGAATTCCACTTTCGATAATATAAAAATGAAATTATACTCATTAGAAGCTGAAATACAAAGATAATACAAACATTTTTTTGTTGTCCGACTTATCTGTGGTTTTCTCCTAAACTTGCTTAATTCCGGGCTATATACCGTTAAAAATTATTAGTACGAAATGTGAGCGAAAATCTGAATTTGAAACTGTAAAATATAAAAGAATAACAATTTTCTGGATTATCCGTAGTTTTCTCCGAAAGTTTCGTACAGAATTTGAACGGCTTATATCATTTTAATAGCCTGCAATAAAAATACTTTAAAATATCTTTTGAATGATGTATTATGTATTACAATAATGAATATCTTTGATATATTTTAGACTCAAAATGGCTAATATATCAAGGGCGATTAACGATTTCTATTGAAATCCGTCTAAAATTTAAGAATTCCAAAACTGCTTTTTTACAACCGAATTCATAAAAAAAAGGGAAAAAAAAATCAATATCATTCTGTTAAAAGTAACTTTTGGTGTCATTATCAGATGAAATAAAAATGAATTTAAATAAATATAATATGTCTATTTATTTTATTTTTAAAGCTATACTTTAGATTTTTTAACTGCATACAGGTGAGTCATAATTTCCCGACCGGAAGGAATAGTCTAGCCAGCATGTCTAGCACCTGGCGCTGAAGAATCTTTGATAAATGAAATAATTAAGTGTTCTGCCTGTTGCCAAATAAATTTCATACTTTAGTTAATTTTAAAAAATCTAATTGCTGTAGAGATAAGCCACTTCCACTCTCAGATTCGGAAAAAAATCCCCTTTCATTTGGTACCAAATTCGTAACGATCGAACTAATATTTCTAATTTATTTTCCACTTTTTCAGATTTTAACTCCGTTAAAATATCTATTAATTGAGATCGCTTTTTACATTTTAATTAATATCTCCGGAACTAATTAAAATTTTTAAATTCTGTTTTCACTATCAACTCGGGAAGGCTTCTGAGCACCCGTATGTCAAATTTTATACTTCTGCGTTCAGTAGGGGCTGAACGTATAGATGCACAGACAGACAGACAAACATCTTCTTTTGATATTATAGATTATTATAGATAGTAGTACGTAACTAGGAAAAAAATTTTGTGCATGGGGGGGCATCGCTTCCCCCCCTGGGGGGTACATTTAAAACGAATGGTTGAACTATAAATCTGTGATAATTTAAGACAAAGTTATCGATTTTTTTTTTACTTTTAACCAAAAAAAAAAAAAAAAACTTAGAAAAAAATTCGATTTTTTTTTTTTTTTTTGTTAGTGATTGAATATGTATTAATTTTCACAAAAAAAAAAGGAAAAAAAAATTTTTTTTTTTTTTAATATTGTTACTGATTGAATATGTATAGGAAAATATAGAAGAAAGTCTTGTGGTGGTCACAACATACTAGTTTTTTTCTTTTTAATAATTTGAAAGTTTAAGTGGCGTTTTTATTACTTTTCAACAAATGATCCAATTGAACTCAAAAATATGAAATATGTATGTGTATATATATATATATACACATGCATGAATCAGTATGATACACATATGCATTTGTTTTTATGCATTCATTACATAATATTGAGGTTTATTCAATACCCTCTCCTTTAGAGACGGTGTTGGTTTATTTCATTCAACTAGCCGTGATCTTTTCTTCAAACCAGTTATTGAGGAGGGGGGGGGGGGTTCTTGACAGTACTTTTCGGAGTGAAAAAGACCCCGCCTCTGTGTCATTATTTACCTTCATATTGACAGCTGAAATAGTTTATTGGACAAAAAAATCACGGTATTACCCCACCTTTTAGTACAGGGAAAGATGCATTTTAGTTTCGCTTTTGACAGTAGGGGAGATGATAGCATTCAGGACACTGCCCTTAAGCTGTGCTTTTTGTATTTATATATTTATAATACTGTCTATTAAAGACTTCTGTGGTCACGAAATTTGGTGTGTAAATTGTTTGTATGCATCCGGCACTTATTGTATCTGCATTTCACGAAATTCGAAATTCCCCCCCCCCCCCCTTCTCGGAGTCGGAGGGCAATAAACATGTGTAAAAACATGTTTTTTCCGTTTGAATTCGCTTTGAATTATCTTAGAATGGCGAATTTTGGTGTGTGGATATTGATTAAGTGTACGCATTATGTACATTAGTGGGATTTTGCAAAACTTCGAACTCACCCGCTGAGGGTGGGGAAGTAAGAAGTGGGTAAGTTGTGCCGAAGACAGTGGGGACCCAGACTCCTAACATTGGGAGCGAGAAAACCTCTACCAATCACAGCGAGAACTTAGGTTATTAATAAAGATATGGCATTTTGACAAATCATTTAAGTTTAACGTCCAGCGAAGCGGGCAAAGCCTGCTAGTACATATATATATATATATATTACACAGCGAATATGTCTGCACAGTTTAATTCTTTTATATTATCTCGTCTGTGGCCCTTCATATCACACTGAACAGCGAGATTGGCCCTTCAGCAAAAAAGGTTGTGCACCCCTAGTTTACACCCACTTAACTGCTGAATGGCTGCAGCTATAGTCATAAAAGTAGTTTCTAGGTATAGAAAAGTGGCTATGGGCTATGTGAGCTCTTACGGCGCAATCTGATGGGAAACGGTGGAGCTAGCGTTCCTATCTCAAAAACGGTACAAGATAGGGAAAAAAATCAAATTACAAAGTTGTACAGCATTATCGATTGAGTACAAAAAGACAAATTGTAGAATGTTTAAAATATGCATTTGTTTGTTTGCCATTCCATTGTTTGTTTGCCAGCGGTATGTACATTATGACTTGAGCAAACGATAGTAGAAAGTAAAAAAACAACTAGTTATCAGAAAATACATTATTTTCGATGGTCAAACTTTTATCCATCAGCGGTAATGACCCTTGTTTCAATTTTAAGTACTTTACGTGTCATTTATTACGATATAACATGTGCAATGTAAAGTTCAAACAAGGATCTAAACGTGTATTGCTTCTGACGGACAAAAATATGAACATCGAAAAAAGAGTATTTGATGAAGCATAGTTGCCTTTTTCTTTCTAAGATTGTTTCGGGAGGTCACTGTGCAGGAAATCACAAACAAACAATTGCATGTTTTAAGCATTCATACCTACAAAGTTCTCAGAATAAATCGATGATGCTCCAAAACTATTTAGTTCATTTTTCCCACTCTCTCTATTTTCGAGATAGAAACGCTAATTCCGCCATTTTTCACGAATGGCGCTGTATGCAGTCGCGTCTAGTATTGATAGCTATTTTACTAAATTTAGACACCACATTTTTACTTTCCGAACACTATAGTGAGGAAAGTATTGTAATCATGTCAAAAATCCGAATTCGAGATTTTGATGTTTCTATACGTTTCGAGGTCCCCTGAGTCCGTTTTCACTATTTTTTAGTATAGGCTGCATACGTTCACCAATTAAAAGTATCGGGATGCCATTATGCGGGCATTCTATATGCCAGTCTATAGCGGGCATTCTATTCTATGCCACAGCGGTATGCTCAAACTATTGAGACAAGTGAATTATTCCATAAAATAAAGGAATAATAAGGTTCTGAATTTTGTCGATAAATGGCAGCACCAGCAATACAGAAACACATGTATTAACACAGTTTTTTACTTTCTCTTAACCTATAAAGTAGAGAAAGTATTGTTTTAGGATAAAATTTTCGTTTTTGTTATATTTACATGTTTTCAGGTGACCTGAATCCGAGAATCATGTTTTTAACGGTTGTTCTGTGTGTGTATCTGTCTGTGTGTCTGTCCGTTATCAGCATACCTCAAAAACAAATTACAGCAGAAAATTCAAACTTGGTATTCTAAATCTGTATCATATAGGGATGCTACACTAAGCTATTCATTGAGATGAAGCAAATGGTTCGTGTACAGGGACATACAAAGGAATTCAAATACATTCCGTCTATGGAGGAAATTCCAGGTAAGTAGAGTTAGCATCTATAGACTGCTCTAAACCAAATGAAACGAATATATATTTTTTATGTCCGTAAAAACATGTTTCATGTAGAATATGGTATAGAAATCATTCACTGTTCGTTTACAGGGCTACACAAAAGAACTAGATTATAATACGACAATACTTAAAAATTCATGGAAGTGTATTTTAGGTTGATCCGTGTGTTAGGGGGCATCCATTAATTACGTGAGGTGTTCAGGGGGGGGGGTCTAGTCGAATTTCACCTAATCTCACGTGGGAAAGAGGGAAGGTCTCGGCAAATATCACGTAATTTTTATTCCCGCAAACACAGTGTCAAATTGCGAGAAAATTGAGTTAAATTCAAGAAAAACATGTTTTTTGACTTAGGTATGGCAAAATCTGACACGATAATATTTATCGTGGCTATCGAAACGCCGCGAGGCAGCACAGTAGCATAGAGCTGCACAGCATCGGCGTGCGGTTCACAATACACTAGCTTCACAAGTGACAACTCTTTAGAGTGGCTAAATCAGGGCGAAGTTGAAGGAGCAGATGATTTTACTGAAAATCACATGGATATGTTGGTTTCAATAGTCTCTCTTAAGTTGAGACTGTGCACGAGTCCCCATGTACTGAATTAGAATAAAATATTCTAGTATTAATTTTAGTAGTTTCTATTTAAGTATTTTATTGTTCAATTTTATTACTGTGATTCTAGACTACGATCTATGCAATCTTAAAAACTAGTCTTCAGTAAAAATAATAAAGGAAATTGTGTTTTTAACACTTTCCAACAAGGTTGAAAAGTGTTAATGACTTCGGTTTGTCTGTCTGTCTGTCTGTCCGCGCTCTAACTCCCGTAAATATTTATGGAATTTCTTGAAACTGATATATGTTATTCAAGTTCACTATCGGATGTACCCTATTGAAAATGGAGTTGATACCTCTACTGGATTGTGTACAGGGACCCTTGAAAATATTTCAAAGCATTGTGCTCTATGAGAGGCATTTCTATAAACCATATTTTCGTACCCTATCTGTACAAAAATCTTAATGAAATTGAAATATGTTATACAAGTTCACTATCGGATGTTCCCTATTAAAAATGGAGTTTATACCTCTACTGGTTTGTGTACAGGAACCCCCTAAAATATTTCAAAGCATTGTGTTCTATGAGTGGCATTCCTATAAACCATATTTTCATACCCTTACTGCACACAAATCTTAATGAAATTGCAATATGTTATTAAAGTTCACTATCGGATGTTTCCTGTATAAAATGGAGCAAATACCACCACTGATTTGTGTACAGGGACACACAAAATTATTCCAAAGCATTGCATTTTATGAGAGATATGTCTATAAACTAAATTTTAATAACTTTACTTTGCACGAAGATTTATGAAATTGAAATGCGTTATTTATAAGCACAAAAGAAAAGGCTTTGCATAGAATATAGCATGATTAGCTGATTATAGCATGATAGCATGATTATCTACAAGCTGATACAAAAAATTCAGTTATACAAACAGATATTAATAAATATTTGCTAAAATAGTACTTTCGTTTACATTAAGCGTTTTTAACACTTTTTAACATTTTTAACACTTCCCAACAAAGTTGAAATGTGTTAATGACTTCGGTTTGCCTGTCTGTCTGTCCGTCTATCCGTCCGCGCTCTAACTCCCGTAAATATCTGTGGAATTTCTTGAAACTGATATATATTATTCAAGTTCACTATAGGATAATCCCTATTGAAAATGAAGTTTATACCTTTACTAGTTTGTATACAGGGACACCCGAAAGTGCGTCAAAGCATTGTGTTCTATGAAAGGTATTTCTATATATCATATTTTCATACCTTTACTGTACACAAATCTTAATGAAATTGAAATATGTTATTCGAGTTCACTATTGGATGTTTCCTGTATAAAATGGATTAAATACCATCACTGTTTTATATACAAGGACACTCAAAAGTATTCTAAAGCATTGCGTTCTATGAGAGATATTTCTATAAATCAAATTTTAATAACTTTACTTTCCACGAAGTTTTATTAAATTGAAATATGTTATTTATATGCATAAAAGAATGCTTTACATAGAATATAGCATGATTAGCATTGTATTTACAGGGTGACACAAAAATATTATGTTATATTAAGAGCTATTAATAAAAATTTGCTAGAATTCTACTTTCGTTTATATTAAGCGTTTTTAACACTTTCTAACATTTTTTTAAGTGTGAACATGATACCAATTTGTGTATCTGTCCGTCTTTCCGTCTGTCTGTCTGCCCGCACTCTAACTCCCGTAAATATTTATGGAATTTTTTTAAACTGATATATGTTACTCAAGTTCACTATCGGATGTTTCCTATTGAAAATAGAGTTTATAACTCTACTGGTTTGTAAAAAGGGACACCCGAAAGTATTTCAAAGAATTGTGTTCTATGAGAGGTATTTCTATAAACCATATTTTCATATCTTTACTGTACAATATCTTCATGAAATTGAAATATGTTATTCAAGTTCACTATTGGATGTTTCACATATAAAATAGATTACCACTAGTTTATGCACAGGGACACTCAAAATACTCCAAAGCATTGCGTTCTTTGTGAGATATTTCTATAAATCAAATTTTAATAACTTTACTTTCCACGAAGTTTTAGGAAATTGAAATATGTTATTTATATGCACAACAGAATGCTTTGCATGGAATATAGCATGGTTACCATTAGATTTACACGGTGACAAAAAAATATTCAGTTATATTAAGAGTTATTAATAAAAAATTGCTAGTCTATTACTTTCGTTTACATTAAGCGTTTTTGACACTTTCTATCATTTTTTTAGCGTGAATATAATTTCAATTTGTGTATCTGTCTGACTGTTCTTCTGTCAGTCTGTATGTCTCTCTGTCTTTTTTTTTTGCGCTCTAATTCCCGTAAATATTTATGGAATTTCTTTAAACCGATATATTTCATTCAAGTTCACTATCGCATGTTACCTATTGAAAATGGAATGAATACCTCTTCTGTTTTGTGTACAGGGACACCCAAAAGTATTCGAAAGCATTTTGTTCTATGAGAGGAGTTTCTATAAACCATATTTTAATACCTTTAATGTATAGAAACTTTAATGAAATTTTAATATCTTATTCAATTCCCTATTGGATGTTTCCTATGTAAAATAGAGTACATTTCTAACTGGTTTGTGTACAAGGGTACTTGAAAGTATTCCAAAGCATTGTGTTGTATGAGAGTTATTTTTATAAACCAAATTTTAATGACAAAGCTTAATGCAATTGAAATATATTATTCGTATGCACAAAAAAGTGCCTTCTATGTAATATATTATGGTTAGCATTAGATTTACAGGGCCACACAAAAATAATCAGTTACATTAAGAGCTATTAATAAAAATTTGTTGGAATTGCACTTTTGTTTACATGAGCGTTTTAACACTTTCTTATAATTTTAGTGGGAATATGATTTCAATTTGTGCATCTGTCTGTCCGATTGTCTACCTTTCTATCTATTTGTCTCCGGCTCCTATCACCCGTGTATGTTTTGAGAATTTTTAAAAAATGATACACTCAAGTTCCCTATGGAATGTTCCCTATTTAAAATGTCCTATTTAAAATCCTGTACAACTAGTTTGTTTACAGGGACAACAACAACAACAACAATAAAAAAAAAAGCCAATGTTTTACGTTTTAGGACAGAATTTTTTAAAAGTTATATTTAAAAAACTTTCTACTATAAAAATCATAAAAACATTTGCATGTATTATTAATATTCTAAAATATTGTTTTGTATAGAATATGATATGATTAACTTTCAGATTTACTGGGCTACAGTAAAATATTCAGAGAGATTAAGAGCTGTAATCATAATCTAACGGCTGCGTTTTCTTTTGCGTTAAGCCTTTTTAACACTTTCCAAAATGCCTAAGAGTAATTTTAAAATCAGTTAGTCTATCTATATGTTTTTCAGTCCTTTTATCTGTTGTGCGATAACGTAGGCAAAGAAAATTAAAACTTATCCGATACAACAAATACGTACAGTTGGAAAGTGTTAGTAATGAATGCGCACTGCATGATTTTTCTTTCTTGTTTGAAATAAACCCAATGCATTTATAGTAAAAGTACGAATTTTGAAAAATCTCACGTGAGATTAGGGGAGGGGGAGGGGGCGAGCCAAATCTCACGAAATCTCACTAGGGGGAGGGGTGGGTAAAACAATTGTCAAAACCGCCTCAGGTAATTAATAGGCGCCCCCTTATTAATATAGGATTATATTTATGTGCACCATGTGATGTGTACATAACTTTCAGAAGATGTACAGGGCTGCCAATATTTAAGCCATAACATTCTTTTTTATTTGTTAGTGGAAGTGCTTTACTATAATATACTATATCATATAATATTTTACCATGGCCAGGTAAGCTGCTGTGGAATTGAAATTAATTCTTCATAGCCATATGGTAAATAATGTATTTTTTTTTTTTTTAATCTAATTATTTATCGATTGGTTTCTTGTATATTTACACGTTTTGAGGCTTCCTGAATACCGAAGTCAAGTTTTATAGTTTGATCTTTGCCTGTGTCTGTTAGAGTAAATTAAAAACACATAATTTCAGGCGATCCAAATGATGTATTTTGAAGTGAATACGTTTGTTACTAGAAAAGTTTGCTCAAAATTGATAAGTTTCTAGGAATTATGCGTGTGAAAGTTGTCTAAATACCTTTAAATGAACTTTTGAACTTAATAACAGATTTGAATTCTCTATAAATGTTAGGTACGATAATGAAACGGGGGGGTTGAGGGTGGTGGCAGCCTCCCTCCCATAGAATTATTTGTCAAATAAAGCTTTCCGAAGCCTAAGTTGAATTGTTTTAACATAGATTTACATAAAAGTACTCGTTATCTTAACCCTTAATCTCCAATCCGTACTTATAGTACTAAATTTCAGGGTAAGAGAAAGTTGCGTGAGTGACACACCAGATTATTTTCATTAGTTTGATGAAAACATAAGGCAAGATATTTCTTTGGATGGAGGGAAGGGGTTACTGTTTAATAAACACTTGTTTAAATTAACACTTAAATCTCTATTTGACAGTATGGCATGTGATAATAGAAATTTCATTTAATGTTGTTCATCTGCTATCATTATTTTGAGTCAGTTGTAAATAGTTAATATATATATTAAGCCTTAGTGCAATTTAAATTGGTATCAGTACTAAAGGGACATTTCATTTCGAGGCTAATGAGACATGTCTCAAAAGAATACAGATCCAATCTGAAGCATAATATTAAAAGAGGCTTTCAAACCTAAGGAAATAGTTTCTGGGTTTTCTGCTACTGGAATTTATTCCTTAAATTGCAATACATTTGGTGATGATAATTTTCATCCTTTATTTGTAACAGATTATCCAGATTCTGAATTTGAAGTAAAGGTTAAATTACTGCTAACACCTCTCTTAAGTAACTTGAATAAGATGTGACCAAGGCTTTTACATTATTGTTAAAACCACTACACCTGAAAGTTTCATTATATCCAGAAGTCCCATCAACAAAAAGTATGCCCATTTAGTAGAAAGCAAATAAAATGTAGAAATTTCACAAATACGCCTGGGGAAAAAAACGAAAGTTATTAAAAATATAAATAAATAAAAATCACTTGGTAAAGAGAATGAAGAAATAATTTAAAAAGCATGTGCACTAAATTTAATTTGAAATAATAATTATTATAATAAGTCCCAATAGACCCCCATGGCTGCTTTCATCATACCCGAGACTCTGGGTCTAATACTACAAAATTTTAAATTACAAATTAGGTCTTTTTCCCTTTTAATAATTGAGAAATCATTAACATTTTGCATCCATTAATAGAAAACTATTTACAGATGATGCATGTTTAAAAATTTTTAGAAATTTAAAAAATTGCATTTTTTACTATAAAAAAACAAAACATGTCCCATTAGCCTCCAATCTCCATTGTATATAAGCGGGACGTTTAGTGAAATTACTATAATTGTAACTATTT
Source organism: Salticus scenicus (assembly GCA_963930645.1). NCBI lineage: Eukaryota > Metazoa > Arthropoda > Arachnida > Araneae > Salticidae > Salticus > Salticus scenicus. The sequence goes on from OZ005652.1 coordinate 325,437,617, forward strand.
GTCTATTAAAACACGAAATTCTGATATATGTATATACATACATATACACAAAAGGGTTCAGACTTATTGTTCGAAAATCTACATGTAGGTCAGAAACACGATATCAAACAAGAAACATATAGGAATATTTGGTCACATACATAATTCAGATGTACTAGATGCCCAGAAACCCGGAGATTAAAATTCGAGACAGGTCATAAATTGTAATTTATTACACAAAGACGAGATTGCATAACATTTTTGTTTAAAGGAAAGCTTTGGAGTTCAAAGTTGCGACCTGCAGCTGTAATACAAGCCTAGCAACCACGACGCATCGATCAACGAACGTTCGCAAAAATACCTGTTATGTCGGCAATAACTCCAGTTGCAGTAACGATTCGTGTCAACAATTCCATTTCCGATTCTACAGGGGTTTATATACTAGGAATTTTATCTAATCCCAAAGAAAAAAAAATAAAAAGGAGATAGATTTGTTGAACAAGCAGGCCATCGGATGCGTCATGGGTTGAGAGCGGACTATCTTCCGCCCTGGAAAATGTACAGTCAGCTGCAAAATTATTCGAGCACTAGCAATAATCCCTGTCTAAAAAAAGTACACTTAATACTGCTTTGTTAAATAAATCCTTATCGAGTCATGTTCTTAGTCAGTCTAAGAACATAATTCACAAAGAATTAATTTAACAAAACAGTCTTAAGTGTACTTTTTTAATATAGGAATTATAGGCTAGTGCTCGAATAATTTTGCAGCCGACTATAGTGCCCAGATATCGGTTGGCAGTGAGAGGGAAATGTGCTGGAGGTCTTTAACATTGAAGCTGCATACACTGCTGCATATAGAGCGGTACGTCGATCAGCAATTTCGTCAGGAGTTCGTGTCTGCGATTCATCCTTTCTTACTCTCATACACCATAATTGCACTTTTCGTCATTTTATTCTAGCCATCTTTTCTCGAGACTTTTGGTGACATCTTGCACGTCTGGGTTACAAATGCGACTATTTGTTCCTGTTTGATTCTTGCTTCTTATCGTGTTCCTGACTTCCATGAAAATTTTTGAACAATAGTTCTGAATCACTTACATATAGCGCATCTCCTGAAATGTGGAAATAATTATTTTTGAAATTCGCTTATTAATTTTGGCTGCAAGGAGTCTTTTTAGCGAAATTTGAATAATAACCACCCTATATTATTTCAAATAAAATAGATGTAAAATAAAAATTAATCTCTACTTGATTTATTTTATTTATTTTTTCCCGTGGAATAGAATATATAAAACAATGGATATTTCGTGATTATCTCATAAGAGAAAACCTAGAAAATTATTTAGCTGATAAATTCTTTTATTATTGTTTATTTAATACGATCGTTTTATCTTTTCCCCTGCAAACTTTAATTTTTGACAATAAAACAAAAAGTTGTCTTTTACAATTTCTAAAAGAGAGTAATTAAACTTGTTTTATTTGAACTGACAGAAATTTTTTTTAGCTACCATCTGTCTCTAACACAACAATATCCCAAACAATTGTTTAGAATATATATCCTTAACTGTAATTTTATTTAACTTTGCAAAATGAACCTATTAATCATTTGCATAAAGAGCATTTCTGCTTTGTTTTACACCACTGCCACTTGTTTGTTAAAATCTACAACATTTCTAATTTTTTTTTTTTTTTTTTTAATGTACAAATTAAAAGACTTCTATACTCTCTGAAAGCAATTATTTAAAAATAACATAATAAAAATTTACAAACTTTGTACATTTTTTATATCATTATTAAAATATTAAACTTTCATATCTCGTTATATAAACTAGTGGATTTGCAGATCAGAAGCCTCAACGTCTTATTTGTACCATTGATTATTCAACAGATAATTTTTATTTATTCCATATTATTTAAAATCATAATAATAATATAGTGAAACCTCCCGTAAAGGACATCTCCGAAGAAGGGACACGTCTATTTAAGGGACGATTTCTCTGGTTCCAGTCGCTTTGAATAGGAACTTTAATGTGATTGCTTCTGGCTAAGTTGCACTCTAATTAAGTTGCACACCCAAAAATCCCAGAATAAAAATTTTAAGGTTCGAATACGAATTCAAAAATCTAGAGTGAGTCCACTCGACTTTCCAAACAATAAGTAATTACCAGGTGTATAAGTAAATTTAAGAGAAGTCGCTAAACAAACAAAAGAGAAAACTATAATATTTTTGTTCATTTAACATAACGCTACTGAACTTTAAATAATTTGAGACCGCAGATTATAATGATATAGAATTTTTCGTTGTATTCCTGTAAAAATTCAAATTGCCTGACTTTTCCATGACTTTCTTTCACCATTTTCTATGACTTACGCTATTTGTTTCCCACAAAATTAGAGAACAATTTAGCAAATTATAATTAAAAAAACTCTCAAATATGGCTATTTCCACAAAACTGAATTTGACCACCATGACTGGGTGGCCACTGGTCAGGGAATCATGGGAAAAGCCAGGGAATTTAAGTGAATCTGGAAAAATCATGGAATAGTCAGGAAAATTCATGAAAAGTCAGGGAATTTCGACAAATTTTGTGGAAATAAGCCATATTTGAGAGCTCGTTATTGTAAATTGCTAAATTGTTCACAATTTTTGAAGTGAAAACTTCTTTAGGCGCGTTGAGCACTTTTGGGTGAACAAAAATCATGAAACTCGCGTCATCGTCAGTTAAAGCTTTGAATGAAATTCTGCAGGCATTCGTTACCATAACAACCCAGTCACAGAGAATCTGATCGGGAAGAAACATATTTTTTGCCAATTGACATCACGTGGTTTTCTACTAGGAATAAAAGTTGCAAATTTCAAAATGCTTCAATTTTCTTCTAAATTCTTTGAAACTTACTGTGCTCCATTAACAGCACACGGGATAGTTGCAGTTCAAATTTCATCGATTTTGGAAAAAATTTACATTTTAATTGGAAAATAAATTTTATTCTAATACGCTTATTTCAATTTCTAATTATGATTAAATTATTTTTAATACATCATTCGAAAGATATTTTAAAGTACTTTTATATTATCGAAAGTGGAATAGATTTCACCTGATTTACACGTTTTGAGGTGTCCTGAATCGGTTTTCTTTTGTATCTCAGCTACTAATTAAAATAATTTCATAAGTAATCAATATTTTTTACTAATATAAGGCTTAGTTCATTTAATTTGGGTAGCACCGGAGCAAATTCGCAGAGCAGAATTGTGCACCGTGTCAAGTTTTTTCAGATAAGAAACACAAGTAGAGCCATAAACCTGACATGCATAATCTAACTTGGAGCGTATAAGAGCACGGTAAATTTTCAGGAGAGATATACGATCAGCACCCCAGGAAGTGTTTGAAAGAACTTTTAAAATATTTAATGTTTTGTCACATTTTGTCCGTAATTGTGAAATGTGTGAAATAAAAGTAAGCTTTTTGTCAAAGATAACACCCAGGAAACGAGCAGTGTCAACAACGAAAATAAGATTACCGTTCATATAAATCTCTGGGTCAGGACCCCGTTTACGACAAAAATGCACGCATTGTGTTTTGTCATTCGAAAATGTAAAGCCATTAATTTTTGTCCAATTTGTAATGCAGTTGATTGCAAGCTGTAGCTGACGTTCAATAAAGCGCATGTCATAACCCTTGCAAGAAATTTGCAGGTCGTCAACATACAAACTGCCCTGTACATTAGGTGGCAACTGTTTAAGAATATCATTTATTTTTAATGAGAAGAGTGTGACACTCAAGACACTGCCCTGAGGTACACCTTCTTCCTGAAGTAAAAATTTGAATAAATTGATCCAATTCGGACACGGAAGCGTCTAACATTTAAAAAATTTTGAATAAAAATAGGCAGATTTCCTCTAAAGTCCAGATTAAAAAGATCTCTTAAAACACCATAACGCCAGGTTTTGTCATATGCTTTTTCAATGTCAAAAAAAATTGACACTAGATGACAACGTCTAACAATGGAATTGCGTATATTGGTTTCAAGTAGAATATTGTCAATTGTCGAACGACCTTTTCGAAACCCACTTTGCCATGGAGAGATTAAATTATTCTTTTCTAGTACATATACAAGCCGGTTATTAATCATTTTTTCAAGAAGTCTGCACAAGCGGCTTGTCAGAGCAATTGGTCGGTAGTTTTTTTGGATCAGATGCATCTTTACCAGGTTTGGGGAATGGGATAACAACAGCATCATGCCAAACAATAGGGAAAGTATGTTCTGACCAGATTGTATTATACAGTTTAAGCAGGTTTTTAAGGGAATATTTTGATAGATGTTTAATCATAGGGTAAGTAATGCCATCAGGGCCAGGAGCAGAGGTACGAGTACGTTTGAGAGTGTTAGTTAGTTCATTTTCAGTAAAAGGCCTATTGTAATCTGCAGATGAGTTAGAACTGAAATTGATAATAGAGCGTTCAGCTTTATGTTTGTAAGACAGAAAAGGCTCGGAGTAGGAGTTTGAATTAGAGATGTCAGACAGAGTACTGCCTATAGCATCTGCAATATTTTTGGTGGAGGTAATAGTCGAACTTTGCTAAATCGTCCTAAATCGAACTTTGCTATACACACTTTTTTTTTCACTTATTTAATACAACACTTAAAAGTTGATAACACAAACATATGATACTTGATGCAAATAATACGTATTTAAGACATAAACAATGTTATAATATACTATACTTAATTCTGAAAAAATAATAATATGGATATTAGAAATAATACTGACACCTAAAATTATATACTAGTACAATCGGTAACAAAAGTCTCCGAACACTAGCAAAAATTCCTATATAAAAAAAAGTACACTTAATACAGTTTTGTTAAATAAATCCTTGTCGAATCCTGTTCTTAGTCAGTCTAAAAACAGAATTCGACAAGGATTTATTTAACAAAACTGTATTAAGTGTACTTTTTTTATATAGGAATTTTCGCTAGTGTTCGGAGACTTTTGTTACCGAATGTACTTGACAATAGCAATACTTAAAAAGAAAAAAAAATTATTCGACACCATAGCTTCTCTAACTTGCTGGTGATAATCAATTCCTTCAACTTACCATAATGATACAAAACACTAAAAATGTTTATTCAAAAAATTATGTTTATGGGTGCAGAGACCCGTGAAACTCTGTGAGAGCTTGTCAACCAAAAAGTAATATCTGGAAAATGTAAAAAGTGGTTTTTTGACGAGTCTCATCAGAGGAGGGAGCACACTTGTTGCCTCATGCTCTTCAGGGGTCTCCAATCAGATGAAGATCAGAAGAACATGAGTAAACAAGGGCCTAAAAGAAAAGGGGTAAGGAGCGGAGGATCCTCATTTTCGTGAATACGTCTACTCATATTTGTAAATAAATTAATATTTGTAAAAAAATTAAAAATAAAGAGTTAGGGTGAGCGGAAGAATGGAAGATATGTCTCCGGACATCCCTCCGAATTCTCCGACTCAGCTAGGATCCTCATCCAATACGTAATTGGACGATAGGAAAGCAAAAACAAACTAGTATGTTGTGGCCACCACGAGACTTTCTTCTATATTTTCCTATACAAATTCACTCAGTAACAATAGTTTAAAAAAAAAAAAAAAAAAAAAAAAGTGGGACTTTGACAAAATTTTGGGTAAAATGTGAAGTTTGTCAAAACACGGAAACCGTGGGAGTTTGATAGAATTAAGGGGAGAGAAAAAAAAAAAAAGTGGGACTTTGACAAAATTTTGGGTAAAATGAGAAAATTTGTTAAAGTTTGTCAAAACACGGAAACCGGGCGACTTTGACAAAATTAGGGGAAAAATGCAAAAATATGTTTAAGTTTCTCAGAACACGGAAACCGTGGGAGTTTGATAAAATTAAGGGAAGAGAAAAAAAAATAAAAAAAGATTTTTTTTTTCTAAGTTTTTTTTTTCGTAAAAAGTAAAAAAAAATCGATAACTTTGTTTTAAAATATCACAGATTTATAGTTCAACCATTCGTTTTAAAGGTACTGACGAGACCTTTCGAAAGATGCCCATCTTGAAATTTGCTTAATTTTTGCCCTATATCACCCTGTTAAAAATTTAGAAAAAGCGGGATGGCAACGCAACCTGTAAGACGATTTTTACCAAAAGTTGATAGGCACTAATTTATGTCAAGGCGCAACTACATACCAATTTGTATGAAATTATGTGCAGTAGTTCCAGAGATACAGTTGCCACAAAATTTTGTCACACAATCACACACACACACACACACACACACACACACACAGACAGACATCTTCTAAAAATGGTAAAATCGTGTTCTACAGCTCTCAAACGTGTAAATCCATCAAAAACCCGAAATCGAAAATTTTTACGAATCCAATACTTTCTTCTATTGAAGATAGAAGAAAGTAAAAAAAAACTTATTTGGGTTAACTCCTGACTGCTAAAGGGGTTTATTCCTGACACAGTTTAAAATTTTGAGGATTATTATAATATCTTAGTTTAGATGAATGCACAATTTCAGACTGTCTTTTAAAATGAGGATTTGATCTATCAATTTCAAAATTTACGTCAGATAACTGTTTAAAATGGTATAGGGCCCTGAGTATGGAGCAGTTAGCTTACGGGTATTCGGATATTGAAATTCTTCATATAATACTTCATCACCAACTTTAAATTTAGCAGGGAGAAATCGAGCGTCATACCTTACTTTATTTTTATTATGATATTCAATTGTATGTTCTTTTGCCAATTTTCTCGCTTTATCAACCTTAGGATAATAATTGTTATTAGGAATTAAAGGGTCATAGGGTAAATTTCCAAATAATAGATAATTAGGTGGAAATTTTGTAACAGAATGTGGGGTAGCATTATACTGGCTTGAGACCTTCTCTAGCAATTTTGTCCATGGTACTTTATATGAAGCAGAATTTACTTTACATTTTAATCTAGTTACAATAGTTTGGTTCAGACGTTCAATTTTCCTGTTTGTCTCCGGGTGATGACTGCTAGTTAAAAGGTGTTTAACATTGTAATTACGTAAGAATTTTTTTAATCGTGATGAAGTAAAGGCAGCATTTCTATCTGTTAGTAATTTCTCAGGGACTCAAATTTGGAAAATCTGTTTTAAAAAGTTGGTATAAGTTTCAGTTGTCACACTTTTGGATGGAAAACCCCACACATAACGTATTGAACGGTCGAAGACCAAATGCAAGTATTTTTTATTTGAGTTGTAATAATTAAATCCACCAACAGTGTCTAACGACAAACATTCAAATGGTTTATCTGTTGGAGGTACCTGCTGCAATAAGCCAAATCTTTTTTGTTTACATTTTTTATTTACTTGGAAGGTATGGCAGTGCTTAACAAAATTTTCTATGTCTTTATTAATGAGAGGCCAATAATATTGTGGAGTGATTAAATTGATCATTTTTTGAATTCCTGGGTGTCCGAATTGTGTGGGCTTTATTTAGCAATGTTAATCTTAGTGACATAGGAACGATTGATTATCTTATACAAACTTTTCTTTTTTGTTACTATCAGATCATTTACTTCAATATACTTTTTACTATTGACTATTGTGTTTTCTTCTCTTTGTAAACGTTTTAGATCATTCAAATCAAGGAGATGTATAGGGTGAGACATATGTTGTATTACAGGTAATCGAGACAGCATATCAGCTTCTACATTAGTGGTTCCTTTCAGATATTTTATTTCATAGTCAAACATACTGTTACAAAATTGTAAATAATTGTGTTTATTTTTGTATAAATTTTTTTAAAGAGGCTTAGTAAGTTGATAAAGTGCTAATTTTGTGCATTTCTAGTCGTTTTAGCGTTGAAATAGCCTTATTTTCCCTTAAAAACGCATTAAAAAGGCTCAATAAAGCAGGTAATGGATCTGGCGACTTTTTCCCACCTTGGCGATTTTTTTGGCGACCTTGGCGAGAAAATCCTTATATGGGATATACCAAATATGGAAGCTCTAATCCCATTGGCTGATGAGATATGGAGATTTCTGGAACGTTCCACACTTTTCTACAGAGGTATATAAAGGCCGCTTTCCCGCCAAGGCGGTCAGAGTCAGTTCAGTTCTCTGCCAGCTTCGCTAATGCTTGCATTGTTTTGAGCCTCTTTGAAAGAGACTTGCTTCAAATGTTATTTCTATACAGTTTGTAGTGTGGATTTGCTATTGACAGCTGTTTAAGCTGTGTTTACTGGTTGAATTGAAGCTGATACTTGGTTTATAGACCTGTATTTTTCTGGAACTTTCTGTGAATAAATTACTGAATTTTTGTACGTTTGGCCTTTCATTCTCGGACAACTCACGAACCCCCAAGTACGCAACATTTCTGGTGTCAGGAGTGGGGTTGTCTGTGAATGGTGATAATTAGAGCTATGGAGCAAGAAATGAAAAAACTTCTAGAAAGCTTAGCTACCCAGATGAATGAAACGAAAGAAGGACAGAGAGAGATGAAAGACAGCCTGAGTCAAGAGATGAATGAAATGAAAGCCGGACAGAAAGAATTGAAAGACGGCTTGACTGAAGAAATGAAGGAAATGAAAGACACTATGGGTAAAGTTCAGGGAGAAATTAAATCTAATCAAGATGAGATGAAGAGAGAGCTTTCAACGATGAAAGAATCAATCGAGGGTAAATTAACAGTGATGGAAGATAGAATGGATGGAATAGAAGAGAAAGTTATAAAGATAGAAGAAAATTTTGAAGAGAAAGTTTTGAAAATAGAAGAAAGTTTTGAAGAGAAAGCTATGAAGATAGAAGGAAATGTTATGAAGGTTGAAGAGAAAGCTATGAAGATAGAAGGAAATGTTATGAAGGTTGAAGAGAAAGCTATGAAGATAGAAGAAAATGTTATGAAGGTTGAAGAGAGTGTTACGAGGATAGAACGGAGTTTCGAGGAGAAAGTTAAAGAAAATTTTGATCAGGAACTGAAAGGAAGGTTTTCAGAGATAGAAGGTAAACTGAAGAGAATAGAAGAAGATCTGGAGAGAAAAGTGGAAGAAAAGTTAGAATCCATGCCCCAGGAAATTGAAAAGAAAGAGAGAAGAATCCAGAATCAAGAATTTATTAAGCTATCTACCTACGATGGTAGTTCCTCCTGGCATGTATATAAGACGCAGTTTTCCATCGTAGCTGAAGCTAACGGCTGGGACTCTACCGCCAAGTCAGTCCACTTAGCAGCAGCATTACGGGGAGATGCAGCCGAGATACTGAAAAATGTTTCTAAAGAAGAAAGGAACGACTTCGCGGCCCTGACTAGAGCACTGGAGCTACGGTTCGGAGAGAAGTGTTCTAAAGACTATAGTCGCCTCCAGCTAAAATTCCGCTATCAGAAAACGGGCGAAAGTTTGCAAGAGCTGGCAGCGGACATTCAGAGACTGTCACACCTAGCATTCTCAGACTGTCATGCTGACACTCGAAACGACTTAGCCCTTCAGTACTTTATCGATGCTGTTCGGGATCCAGAAATTCAAAAAGCGCTGAGACTCTCCAACATCAGAGACGTAGAATCAGCTTTAGGCTATGCACTTAGGATAGAGGCAGCCCAACAAGCCTCCCGCAAAGACCGCCATACGATAAGAGCAGTCTCATTAAATGATACGCCTGCTTATGAAAATGAAATGAAGAGAAGTATCGCAGAGATCTCAAAGAGATTGCGCAGCCTGGAAAATAATAAGGAAATAAAGGATCGGAAGATAAAGTGCTGGGGCTGTGGAGGGGATGGTCATGTAAAGAGGAACTGCCCTGTACGACCAACAATAGGAAATCACCCGGCTTCACCATCACTGCACGGAAACTAAGAGGAGGCCATCTCGCGGGGCGGAGGTTGCCTGAAATTAAAGAGCACCAATTTACAGTATTTCATGTTTCATCGATGAGTGGCGGCGATAATGGACTTTACGTCTATGGCCAAGTTAACAACACCACCTGCCGGATGATTCTGGACACGGGAGCCAACGTGACCATCATTAGAACGGATTTGGCTCAAGAACTAAAAGAGAAGATCATTTGGACGCCGCCCTGCGTTAAACTCCAGACTGTGACCGGAGACGAAATCAAAATATATGGAAAAATGAACTTGACCATCACTTTTGGGAATGCCAGTTACCATCATATGGCATATGTTGCTGATATAAGAGATCCTCTAATCATTGGAGTTGATTTCCTGAGAAAATTTAACTTTAAATTGGACTTCAAGAATAATGAACTGCATTCGAGTTCGGAAGACATAGCTGTGTTCAACGCTGAAAATCAAGACATTCAGCCAATATGCCAGATAATAGCCGAGTCTGAAATTTCCATCCCTCCACATACAGAGACAATAGTTTCAGGAACACCTCTTACGAAGCAATACTTCCGCTATGGACTGATTGAATATCCGAATACAGATAATAGCCAAAGAGGAGTTCTGGTAGCTTCATCTCTAGTTGATCTCTCAAAGAGTACTATTCCTGTGAGAGTCGCAAACATCAGCGATAAGGTCCGGACAGTGAAGAAGGATGAGGTGTTAGCAACCTGCACTCCTGTTACATGCATCAACCGCCCCACACAATCAACCGAATCCAAGTCTTCTGAACAATTAATAACGGAATTACTCAAGAATGCAGAGTTAGGAAAGGAACAGAGATGTGCTGCGGAGAAGCTACTCCAAGAATTTAAAGACCTTTTTTCTCGAACACCTGAAGACGTCGGGAGAACGAACATCACCCAGCACAGAATTGATACAGGAAATCATCCTCCAATCAAACAACATCCAAGAAGACTTCCATTTGCTAAACAGGAAGAGGTCACTGAACTTCTAAGTGAAATGCAGCACAATGATGTCATCGAGCCATCAGCGAGTCCTTGGGCCTCTCCTATAGTACTGGTGCGAAAAAAGGATGGTTCAACAAGATTTGGCGTGGATTATCGTCGTTTGAATGACATCACGAAGAAAGACAGTAACCCTCTTCCCAGAATTGACGACACATTAGACACACTTGCTGGCAATAAATGGTTCTCGACTTTGGATCTGAAGAGCGATTACTGGCAAGTAGAATTACATCCTGATGATCGTGAGAAGACTGCGTTCACCACGGGACAAGGACTGTGGCAATTTAAAGTTATGCCATTCGGATTATGTAATGCACCTGCAACCTTCGAACGCCTGATGGAGACAGTGCTAAAAGGACTTTCCTATGAGGCCTGTCTGGTGTATTTGGATGATATTATCATTGTGGGGCGCACCTTTGAAGACAATCTACGAAACATCCGAAAGGTGCTGGAGAAACTCAGAATGGCTAACCTCAAATTGAATCCAGGCAAGTGTAACTTGTTCCGTCGTGAAGTGAGCTACCTCGGCCATATCATCTCTGCCGAAGGTGTGAGAACTGATCCTGAGAAGATCTCTGCAGTCGAGAACTGGAGTCGCCCTGAAAATGTACACCAACTACGAAGTTTCCTGGGGTTATGCACTTACTACAAGAAGTTTGTCAAGGGTTTCTCAAATATTGCCAGACCCCTCCACAAGCTGACGGAAGCCAAACAGAAGTTCCTGTGGACAGATGAATGAGAAAATGCGTTCAAGCGACTTAACGAGGCCTTAACATCATCGCCTATCTTGACGTATCCACAGCCCGACAGACAGTTCATACTTGATACAGATGCCAGCCATGAGAGTGTCGGTGCTGTTCTGTCGCAGGAAATTGATGGTCAAGAACATGTCATTGCCTATTGGAGTAAATGCCTGTCTAAAGCAGAGCGAAATTACTGTACCACTAGGAAAGAGCTACTCGCCATTGTAAAAGCCATAGAACATTTCCATCATTACCTCTATGGCAGAAGATTCCTGCTCCGGACTGACCATGCATCTTTAACGTGGTTGCTCCAGTTCAAGAACCCAGAAGGACAGCTCCCAAGCAGCACGGAAACGTTCTCTGAACGTTTAAAAATAGTTCTACTAACACGTTCTATGAACGTTCAGCTTGAACGTTTTATAGACGTCTATTTGTCCATCTTGAAGACGTCGAATAGTACGGTACAAAACACGTTCTGCACACGTGTAAACATCACCATTGTTTCTACAGACACGTTCTCAGAACGTTCTTCATATACGTTTTTGCAACGTCCTGAACGTTGTTTGAACGTTTTAAAATCGTTCTTTGAACGTTTTAAAACGTTCTTTGAATCGTTCTTCGAACGTTCTTTGTACGTTTTAAGGGGACATACGACCCTTAGAACATCGATTTAATTATAGTCTTTTTAAAAGTAAATCATTGTTAACTAAGCTTCATTGAACATGTCTAATTGTTATCTATAAGTTTATTATGTATTTTGGAATATAATTTAAATTCTATGGTGAATTATTTAATAATTTATGTGTTAATAATAAATGTGTTTTTTTTTTTTTTCACCTTACGCGCAAGATATCTCTGAAACTATTTAATATTTTTTCTTGAAATTTTCACAGATTATGTAAAATATCAGATCCTTTAAACTGAATTTGTATCCCCCCCCCCCTCCATATTTTTTTATACAGGTGATACTTAGATTTTATTAAAAAATAAATTATCTTTGAACTTTTTTTTTTTTTTTTAACCTAAACTGGAACAAATTTAGGTTCAGTTTTTATCCTTCAGTTTGAAGGATCTGATATATTACATAATCTGTGAAAATTTCAAGAAAAAATATTAAATAGTTTTAGAGGTATCCTGCGTGCAAGGTGAAAAAAAAAAAAAAAAAAAACATTTATTATTAACACATAAATTATTAAATAATTCACCACAGAATTTAAATTATATTCCAAAATACATATTAATCTTATAGGTAACAATTAGACATGCCCAATAAAGCTTAGTTAACAATGATTTACTTTAAAAAAGACTATAATTAAATCGATGTTTTTTGAAGTTCTAAGGGTCGTATGTTCCCTCAAAATTGTGTGACGTGTGTACTTTATTTATTTTTTTTTTCTCTTTTTCTTTACTTTCTTTCTTTCATTCTTCTTTTTTTTTTCTTTGTGTGTGTGTGCGTGAATGTGTGTGTGTTTGTTTTTGTAAACTGTCATAGTATTATGCAAATTTACATAAATGTATTGAAGTATAATATTATTACATACAAAGCAATTTCTCGAAATCTATTTAAATTGACAATGACAATAATTTTTTTAATTTCAAAGTTTTTTTAATACTTTAAATGTAAATTTTAACAAAGACATTGTTAAAATACACTGTTAACATTTAAAGACACTGTTAACATTTTAAGATTCCTCTTAACAAAGTTTTATTTTATTTTTCCATCGATTGTGCATTATTAACGTTTAGTTACAGAATTTAGACATTTCTGACTATTAATTAATCATTCATAGATAAAATTTAAGAAATATTTTTTTTGAATGCTGAAATTTATTCCCAAGTTTCAGCATTTAAATATAAAAATATTTTTAAAACATTAACTTATGAATAAATTTACCTAAGCGTGTATAGATTCTATTTCAAAATTATTATAATGCGCAACAGATGGAAAACTAAAACAAACATTTGTCAAGAGGTACATCTAAAATATTTTCAAAAGACTAAAATTAAAAAAATTTTTGCTATTGTAAATTTAAGTAGATTTCGAGAAATTTTAATGTACTTAACAATATTATATTTTAATGCATATGTATGAAAATTTAATTTAAGTTATTGACTTACGAAATTATAAATTTTCCATCTATATGCGCTGAAATAAAACAATATAAAATATAAAATTCCAGAAACGTACTCTTTTTTTTTTTAAGAACTTCCTGCCAACTAATTTTTAATATTATCCCTTGATTTTACTATAATGTAATAACATCTAAACATATCTGATTTTATTTATTTATTTATTTATTTATATTTTTTTTTTTTTTTTTTTTTTTGTGGATTCATTAATAAGTTAATGTTTTAAAAATATTTTTATGCTCAAATGCTAAAAATTAAATTTCATTTCTCAAACACAAAAATATTTTTAAGAAGTAAACTTATCACTCTACTACAAATTAATACTCAAATATATTTATCGTTAAACTATAATAATATAAAATTAACGGAAAAAAGAAAAAACCAAAATGGAACATTTTAAAAATTTGAAAAAAAATATTAGGTTAATTTGGCTTTAAATTTAAACAGTTTTCGAGAATTTTTTACATGCTTAATAGAATTGTTAGATTTTGATGTATATATATAATGTAAAATGAGACTTATCTGTGTTCTGTAGCTGTCTTTTTTCAACGTATCGGGTAATGTTATGTTAAGCACTCATTGCCAATTGCCATATGCCTTTGACTTTGCACTTTGGCTCGCAACATAGGCTGGCAACCTAGAGGAAGTTCGGCGGTAGCGATTTGGCGTTTGGCGAGATTTAACAAAACACACTATTATTATTTTAATTTTATTATTAAAAAGGAATTAATTTATTTTTAGTCTATGTATTTTTTTTTTTTTTTTTTTTCAAAAATTTTTAATAAAAATTTTTTAATTGATCGTAGTTAAAATACTAAAGGCCTGTTTAATTGGTTTGCTTAAATGAATTACACGCACTGTTATTTTTATGAAAGAGACTATTAATGAAAATCAATAAAAATTGCATAGAAAAACTATAATCATAAAGAAAGAAACTTAATAAAATTGTTAGCTTTTTTATTTGTTCCAGACTGAATATTTTAAATTCATATGGAATATTTAGAAATTTATATTTATTCTTGTTGTTGTGTTTTGTTTTTATTACTTTAACTCATTATTTTTTATTGTCCCTTTTTTGGGACGTAACTTTTTTTTTTTTTTTAAATAGTTTTAGACAATATGATAATGGAAATATAGTTTTAGATAATGCATTCTGCCACTGTCCCAAAAATAAGACGATCTGCGGTAGTATGCTTAATTTCTTGAAATTTGTTATAATTCTTAAATAGTTTTTACTAAAACTTATAAAACTCACTAATTAAGAAAAAATTTGAAAATTAGTTTAGCAAATAATGGGTTAATAGAAAAAACTGTTTAAACGGTATGAAACATAACTATTGCATTATGTAATTTGAAAAAAAAAATAATAATTTTATTCAATTATTGCAGCAATCACACATGTTTTACTAAGTTATTAATTAATAAAAGAGAAAAGTTTTGCAGTTCGTATAAATTAGAAAATTCTTTCCAAGTACACTTTATCCGTTATATCGTTCAATCTGAAGTGAAATTTACCTCAATGATGATGCCTTAAACTGTATAGTGTTTTTAATTACGGAGAAAGAAATCTCATAAAAGCTTGCTTTATACCTTTATTATTATTATTGTTATTATTACGAAAGGGAAAGCATGAAGTGGATCATTATTTTTTTTATAAGCTTGTATATCGTTTAAAGTTTCCATACGTTCTACATACAATACCAACGAAAAAAGAAAGGGCGAAAAAACCTTTACAAAACAGAAAATTTACATGCGCAATTTCGACTTATATCTCATAACGTATCTGAAAATGCTTGTAAAGCCCTATAAACTTATTAATTTTGCTAATTATATTCTACAGGAAACACTGCATTTTACAGCAGAATAATGTATGATAATTCTGTTATTTTGTGCAAAATATACAATTTTTAAAATATGCTTTAAGGAAAGACCTCCCATAGACCCTAAATGTGTCGGAATTGTTTTCAGAGTTTCTGTGCATAAAACAGTACTATTTTTATTATTCTCAATAATGATAGAGACAAAGTAAACCTGAACAACATATCAAAAATATAATATTCTAAAATTATTTACTGAATAAATGAGCAAAAATACAGACAGACAAACAAACCAAAATCACAAACGCTTTTTGATTTTGTTAGAATGTTGAAAAGCGTAAAAGAACTAAATATGAACTCAGAAATTCTCACATATATCCCCCAATGCACCTTAATATATATATATATATATATATTTTTTTTTTTTTTTTTTTTTTTTTTTGTCGCGAAGTGAATATTATGCTAATCATGCCACATTTTATATAAAGCATGCATTTAGGTATATGAATTACATTAATTATGTAATATAAGTGAACGTATGTATGTAATATATGTTTTCTTATGTTTTACGCTGTATAAAAATATAATAAAATAAGCTTTACTTAAATATCTCTGGTAGACCATAATATATCAGAGTTCTTTTCAGGCATCACCGCATCTAAAGCACTAGTGCTATTTATACCATTTTCAGTCAAGAGCAAGGAATAGTAAAATTGAAATATATATACATATATATATATATAGGTTTTGGAGCATGTTAAAAATGTTTATAAAATTAATGCGCGAAGAAGCAGATCAAGAGATAGAAAAACCGGTATCATATAAGCTTGTCAACTTTGCTGGGAAATGTTAAAAAATAAAAATAATAATGGCTTGTGTATTGCTAAATAAACACACACAAACACATATCTGGGATCGTACAGCGCAAGTATTATTCAACACAATTAACGCTCTATCTTTTTTAACACCTTCCAAGAAAACTGAACAGTATTTAAGATTTCGGTTCATCTGTCTGTCTACTCTTTCCTTTCCTTGATTATTTTTAGAATAAGTTTAATCTGATATACTGATATATTATTATTCAGCTGATTATGTCATGTTCTTTATTGAAAATAGTATAAAAATACGACTAGATTTTATACAAGGATTTACGAAAGAATTAGGATATATTGCGTTCTATGACGAATATTTTCTAAAACATCCAAAATTTCGCTGTAATATCCTGAATATGAATGGAATTTGATCGAAGTGCATTTCTGTTGAGTTATCAGTTATACGTTTTTAAAATTTTCAAATAAAGTTGAAAAGAATTAATAAATTTTGTTTGTCTGTAGAATGGTGTATCAATCTGCCTGCGTTCACATTTTCATAAATAGTTTTAGAATTCATTGAAATTAATATGTGTCGATCAGGTGTTTAGTTTTATTAGAAAATTCCTTATTAATTATCTTGCATGTGGAACGAGTAATTTATGTAAAAGTATAAAAAATAATTCGAATAAATATGGTCTGAAAGAGATATTTTTACTAGTTAAATTCTAAAATAGTACGCTGCGATAATCATAAAAAAAAAAACATACATATTTCTGATTAAATAAATTAAACTGAGGTTGATTAACTGTAATTGATGTAAAGGGCCTTAAAAATATTCGATATGATTGAAAATTTGTTGATGCGCATTTTCATAGTCTTATGCGTTTTAAATGACCAGTTAAAAAAACCAGTTATTATTAAAAGAAAAAAAAATCCTTCTTTAATCCATTACCGTTTAAAAAAATGAATAGCAGCACATGGAATCGTAAAAAGTGTACGATTAGCTGTTTATGAAGTTGTTATTTTTAAGTTGATGTTTGATTTCAAATCAAATTAATAGCAAGAAGATTAAAATTCTACAGATTGTTTTGAAAATCCATTTATTTTTTTATTTTTTTTCCAAGTGCAAAACAAACATTTTTACAGAAATGCATTAAATTTGCTTAATAACTGCGAGTGAAGGTATACAAAGTAATGAAAGTGGGAATACATTGTATCAAGTTTTATTCATTGCTGAAGTTATACATTTTAAGTAATTCTTCAAAAGATATTAATCTATATTCTAATAATCTATATTATTTTTCTTAAGAATGATGTAGAAAAAAAAATTATAAAATTTTATTTCTTTATAAAGTCAGTTCTTTATATTTCTCACCTTTTTGCACTGAGAATTACGTTGCATATTTTTTATATATTTTTTGTTATTAATAAGTGAAAACTAATGTCAGATTAATAAAAATAAAAGTTTATAATTTAAACATTATTAGAGATTACAGTTTTATATTTACTGCCCGATCTCTAGTAAAAACTGTTCTTTAATAGTAAACTTTAAGCTTTTAAAATTGACCATTTGCTATTTAAAAGCAAAAGGGGAAAATAACAAGTGAGAAAATCGCCAAGAAGCGAAATACGCTCCTAAATTACAACCATTTCTCTACTAGCAGATGTTTTTGCGGTTTGCGATAATGTAAATAATTATGAGTTTCCTGTTTCAGCCAACGTTTCTAATAGCTAGAATGAATTTTACATTCAAAAATTAATCCTTTAATATATTTCATATATATATATATATATATATATATATATATATATATAATTCAAATTTATTTTATTATTTCAAATTATATTAATTTTTAAAATATTTTGTAAAAGATAGATTGTTATAAAAATAATGAATTGGTAGATTCAAGTAATATTATAACATTTAGTATGTAAGTAATTCAATATTTGAATAACTTCTAAATCAAAGAATTTTTCATCATCAAATGTATAATATGTGTATATAATTATATTAAAATATTTTTGACGATTTTTTTTAACAAAATAATGAAGTGAAATTTGAAAAAAAAATAAATAAATCATGAATAGTGTAAAATTTTTAAAATATTTTTTTTTATTTTATTTGTAACAATATGAGTTCCATAATTCACTACTACTCTTATTATATGCTCTTTTACATATAGTGCGATCAGAATACATAAATTGGATTTAACATATTAGACATATAACAATTTTCCTGTAAAAAAACCTAATGCATGCGTCGTGAAAAACACATAAAAAGGATTTTACATAGCAAGTTAAAAAAAAAAAAAAAAAAAAAGATAAAACCTTTTTTTGAAACACCAATTTCCGAGCTACTTAATCAGGATGCCTGTCAATTTTCTTTTCTTGTAGTAATTAAGTAATATATGTGGAAAGACATCTAAAAAGGGTTTATGTAGCAAATTTGAAGAAAATCGTTCGAGCCCTTTTTGATAGAATTATATATATTCTCACTTAGGATTTTCTACAAAATAACCTTTTCACCGTAAACCTTAAATTACATACGAATGTACATCTAGATGAAAGGTAAAGTGGCGAGTTTGAAGAAAATCCGTGGAACCATTTTTGCGCACTTGCGAGGTTTAAAATTTCCATATTCATATAAAAGGCTTATATATATATATATATATTTGCTAACTAACCAACTAATACATACGAAAGGGCATTTAAATCGCGTGTATACACATATACACTGACGAATTGCAAAAACCATTTCCTTGTACTCTAAAAACATAAATTAAGCAAAAGTGTAATATCGAAATACTTGATCGAATTAAATATTTCCATTTTATTCCAAATTATTTTCTAATACAGCAAACTAATATAACAATCAAATAATAATTTTATATAGAGTATGTCAACAAAATTACATGATTATGCGTTCATTTTAATTAGAGTTTTCGCGAAGAGAAATTCAATTGCAAATATCAGATAATTATAATTTAAAATTATGTTAAAAAACAAAACCACCTCTTCATTTTTATTTCCCAATGAATATTATTATAAATTGTATCAACAAAATCAAGTTCTGTCTTGTTGTCAAAAATTTTATACATTATAACGGAAAATAGAGCACTTTGTCATATTCGTTATAATTGTACTGAAACAGAACGTGTTACGACGGTGTTTCCCTTAACGTTTTTTATAAAACTGAAATTGTACGTTTTATGAATGGTACAAAACACACCTTTTTAGAACGTTCTGAATAATACTGCTTTTGAACGTCGAGTAGAACGTTCTTTTGACACGAAACACGGTGTTTGAACCAGTGTAACCGTTATTAGACGTTCAGAGAACGTTCATGTGCTACTTGGGAGATTGCCAGGTGGATACAACGCCTCCAGGAATATGACTTTGAGATACGTCATCGTAAAGGGACTCTACATGGTAATGCAGATGCCTTGTCACGGAAGCCCTGCTCGGAAAGCTGCAAGTACTGCTCTAGAGCCGAACAGAAATACCTGCCGATAAATCCGGTTGCCTGCCAAATTACTGTCTCAACACCATCAGAACAAGATCCCGATCCATGGAGTGACGAAGAACTTAGACAAGCCCAGTTGGAAGATCCTGACATAAAGCCAATATTACAGCTCAAGGAGACGACCAGCAACAGACCTACCTGGAAGGACATTTCCAGATTCAGTCCCATTACGAAAAGTTATTGGGCACTTTGGGACTCTCTTCATATCAGAAACGGCGTATTATACAGAAAGTGGGAATCTGATGATGGTAAAAGCTTCAGATGGCAGATTGTATTACCAAGATCAAAAATTTCAGATGTTTTAGAACAACTGCATAGTAGCTCTACAGGAGGCCATTTTGGGGTAATGAAGACGCTGCAGAAAGTTCGGGAATGTTTCTACTGTTGCAAGGCAAAGGAAGATGCGGAGAAATGGTGTAAATCCTGTGATGCTTGTGCGGCACGTAAAGGTCCGCAGAAACGAAGTCGAGGACGACTGCAACGGTATAACGTGGGAGCACCATTTGAACGGATTGCACTCGACATCTTGGGTCCTTTGCCACGGACCTCCAGTGGAAATAAATACATCCTTGTCGTGATGGACTATTTCACCAAGTGGCCTGAGGCATATCCCATTCCCAATCAAGAGGCATGCACAGTCGCAGAGGTCCTAGTGCAGCAATGGGTGTCAAGGTACGGCACGCCCCTACAACTTCATACCGACCAAGGTAGGAACTTTACCTCTGATGTTTTCAAAGGACTGTGTCAACTACTAGGCATAGACAAAACCCAGACAACACCCTTACATCCCCAGTCGGACGGCATGGTCGAGAGGTTCAACCGTACCATCCTGAATAACCTCTCTCTTCTAGTATCAAACAACCAGCAAGATTGGGACTTGAAGTGTCCATTGTTCCTTCTGGCTTATCGAAGTGCTGTCCATGAGACCACCGGCTATACTCCAGCTCAGATGCTGTTTGGACGCGAACTTCGTTTCCCATGTGATCTCCTGTTTGGTTGTCCACCAGATGCGCCTTCATCGCCCGAGGAGTACATCGAAGATCTCCAGGCACGATTTGAAGACGTACACAACTTTGCTCGGGAGCGGATTCACATGGTAACAGAGAAAATGAAGACGAGGTACGATCTAAAGGCTACACAACATGAGTTCAAGGAAGGAGACAAGGTCTGGTTGTGGAATCCTGTTCGACGCAAAGGACTCTCCCCCAAGTTACAGTGCAACTGGGACGGACCGTACACAGTCTTAAAAAGGCTGAATGATGTAGTGGTGCGGATCACTAAAACACCTTCATCAAAACCGAAGGTGGTGCACTATAACAGGCTAGCCATGTACCACAATTAACGGTAATACAGTGAACTCTCGTTAAGACGGCCCCGCTTAAGATGGATTTCTCGTTATTACGTACAAAAACAGAATCCCCGGCTAAGGCCTATAATAATTGCATGTAATAAACATCCCTTTATACGTACAAGTCATTCGTTAAGATGGACATTTTTCCCTTTTCAAAAAAAAGTCAATTCCCAAAACCTTTACAAATTCAAGTTTTTTTTTTTCTTCTTTTAACATGAAAAGGTGCAATAATAAAAGAGTTAATCTCTTTCACTCTGCCCTATTACACCTTTAGAGGTAAACAGCATTGATTGACAGTGACATTTGAGATCAACAATTTGTACCTTCCTCCACTTCTGTTGTGAAGACATAACAAAGGATTTTGTTATCAGTGGCAATCGTCCTTACAGTACGAGTACACATTCTTTCCTCAGTTTCTGAAAACTGTGGTTACTCAGTCCAGCTGTAGTCAGTGTAATCGCGTGATTTCTTATCTGACCCTACAATCGGAAAGTCTCACACTTTCACTGTTTGCTTTAAATCAAGTAGTACTATGTTGTACTATATGAAGAAAAGAAGTTTTGTAAGTAGTGTTTTTCCTGCGTTTATATTTTTTGTGAATAAAAAGGTTTGAGGAAACAAATTTTCATTCGTATGTGATTGGGCTATTGGATCAGTTTATTCAACAGAAAGAACCAAATGGATGGCAGCCAATTGCATTTTTTTTCAAAGAAGCTTAATGGATGCCCAGAAAAATTATAGCGCTTACGACCGCGAACTTTTGGATAGATATTTATCCATAAAACATTTCAAACACTTACTTGAAGGCCGTGATTTCGTAATTTATATGCATCACAAGCTATTGACATTTGCTTTTAAACAAAACAATAACAAAGCCTCCTCCCAGACAACTAAAACAGCTACAATATATCTCCCAATTCTCTACTAATATATACCACATAAGTGGCCAAGACAATGTGATTGCAGACAAGCTATCTAGAATTGAGGACATCGATTCATCTGTTGCTGATTTTGACCTGATAGCAAATGCCCAAATTAATGATAACTGCAACAGTAGAAATTACACTCCAAATCATTGCATTTTAAACAGCATCAATTATCATCAGGAAAACTCTTGTATTGTGATACCTCTGCTTCCAATACAAGACCATTTATATACTAAAAATTTGAAAATCGGGCTTTGAGATGTTGTGTTGTCATTGTGTTCTGAATTATTCCTAGTGTCTAGCTAGACGGGAAGTTAATTAAAAATCGATCGCAAGATTTGTACTGGACAAACAAACAAGAAAGCGAGTTACTAAAAACATGGTAAAATGTCTGTCCGTGTGTGCATGACAAAAATTTTGTGGTAGTTCTAGCTCAAGAAATAATGCATAGAACTTTTCTCGCTTTAAAAAAAAAAAAAAAATATATATATATATATATAAGCTAAGTTTATTTACAGGACCACACAAAAAAATTCTGATGATAATCTGTAATTATTCAAATGATGTCAAATTAGGTTGAAATATAAGTGAGTTATAATTAATTAGGTGTATCATTTTTAGTGGTGTATATAATAACGGTGACTCCTTTTTGAGAAACACACAAAAGAATATTGTACCATTATGGTCTATAGATGGTATGTATTAAAAATATATTTTAACATGGTTACTCTAAATATCATGAAATGTTATTAGAATGTTTAAAAGCATGTTTTTCTATGAAATATTTTGCGATAGAGTTCATAATTGGTTTAGAGGGTTATACAAAATAATGCCGATGTGTTATCTAGTCTTTTTGCAGGAAATTTGGTACAAGTTTTTATTATTTACAAGGAATTAATAGAAGGTTGTTTCTAGGAAAATATAGAAATATACATATGTAGAGAGATAGATATAGACAAAGATATACAGCGGGAAGTTGATGGGGGGTGGTAGCCCCCGTCAGAAATGTATATGTTTATGTAGCGAGTCGCCATATATATGTATACATATGTATAATAAAGAGAGAGATATACATGTTAGGACTCACCCGAAGAGACTGAAAACGAAACATTTGTATTAGATTAGGGAGCAAACCAATGTTACTGATGTTATTTCTAGAATTAAGTTAAAATGGAGCTGGACTGGGCTCTTCCAGAAGAAATTATCATAGAGTGACCACCACTCCTATTTTGGATACCGAGATAAAACAAAAGACCGAGAAAGAGACCAGTGTGTTGTTGAAGAGGTAAAATTGTGAAGTTTGGAAGAGAGAATGGAGAAGAATTGCAGAAAACAGGGCAGATTGGAATCACCTAGAAGGGGCCTTCATCCTGCAGTGGATTGATAAAGGTTGAAATTGATGATGATAATGATAGATATAAATATGGAATTAATAGGAACTATCAATGATCTAATGAATAATGAGTGATGAAAATATGACGTTGAGGCTCCTGATCTGCAGATCCACTAATTATTACTATTTTATCTTTTTTTTTTTTTTTTTTTTTTTTTTTTTTTTGTATTTTTTCTCAGGAGTATGATTTTAGCATTTCTGTGCAAGATATTTTAAAATTTGTTCAACGAATCACAGTATTATCAGAAATATATTGCACACTGCTTTAAACCAGCATCCTAAATGTAAATTCAATTCTTTCAAATTGGAATCAATTTTCCAAATTTATGTGCAAAGTTTACTTCCAGAACATTTGATATTTTCATTACCTATCTTAAAAAGAATATATTAGCAACATTTTCAGGTTGCCCCCGAAAAGTTGAAACGAACTTGTTTTTAAATGACATTTTTAGCTTATGGCCCACGGTCTATATGGCAGCTTTGTTGAATTTATTACGTTTTCATTTTACTTGGTTGTTCTGTCTGTCTATTAAATCTTTCAATCTTTTTTTTTTTTTTTTTTTCCTTTTCCTTCTTCTTTTTATCACTTTTACCAAACCACCCCCCCCCCCCTCCCAAATTTTACACATGAATATATAGTCGAAAACACTACAATACTGTTGGATGCCGGGTTAACTAGGCATCCAATCTTTTACTGAAAGCATAAAAGTAAATAAAATAAACTTAAATATATATTGACAGTTCAATTTAGCAGAGTTATATGCAGGGAGCCTTTTTGGTTTAAATGCTTTCTCTTTTAAAATAAAATATGAGTTGTAACTAAACTTATAAATAAAACAGAGAAGGTTTTAAAAACGAAATATAAGTTTATTGAGATAAAACAAAAATATATAAAACTTTTAGATTAAACAAGGAAACAAATAAATAAACATATTTAACTTCTGACTATAACCGTGGCCAGTAAAACAGCTTTTTAAAAACTATATTTATATCATAAGCAACTAATCTTCATCACTAGACAATGGAGCTTTTATAATATAAAAACGAACAGATAAAATAAAACTATTACTTCAATAAATACATCTTCTAATACGATGAAATCTTTTACTTATTGTAAACAACTGCCGGCGACTCCAATATCTTATTACTAAAACATGGCAGCTGAACTTTAACATAAAACAAACAAACAGTAAGTGAGCAAGCCACAGCAAAAGCAAAACAAAAAGCCGGAACCGCCCCTAGCCACGTTCCTCAACACCTTTTATACTATTCAGAGAGGATTGTGGTTAGAGTGACGTAATCACCGTGGCGTCGAATCAGCGTGATGATTTCATCCGCGAAATTTGATGCCGCCTAGTGAGTGAAAAAGTAAACATTCATTTGTATTTACCGGCAAGCTGTAGTGACGTGATAGCACAGCTAAAGAAAAACGACATATTTTCCTAGTATTTAATAAACAGGTAAAGCTGTCAGCTAAAATGTAGTAAGTAATAAAAATATATTTTTATTTTAATAAAGAAAATAAATAAAGTTAATTTACTTAAATTAACTGAATATATTCTTTTAATAACATGTTTAACTTAAACTTTAGACTTAATACTTTTTATACTTTCAATCAATATAAATTAAATAAGTTTATACATTTATATATCAACTGCATATGCAAATTGCACAAAGTGATAAGATTAAATATATTACCAGGCCAACAAATACGGAATCCCATCTCATCAGGGTTAGATTACAGAGAAAAGACCTCTCTGCCTGTGTGAAATCTTGTGATTACTTTTTAATCCACTTCCGCTAAATCTAAGTTTTTAAAACATTTTGAAATAAAAAAGTTCTTTTATTATTATTATTACTTATACATTTATGTATCATTAGTAAACCGTATACCACAGTTTAAAAAAATAAAAAAACATTCTTTTATTTAAAATTGTACTAAAAATTCATATTCTGACCAAATGGATTAAAAAGTAATCATAAGATTTCTCGTAGACAGACAGGTTTTTTCCCTGAAACTTGGTCCCTTCCGTGGAGGATCAAAATTGCGATGGCATGTCTCTGGACCACCCCTAGGGGTGAGTCCCAGACCGTTACCAATTGCCCATCTGCGCAGCACTAGTGCGACGTAAAAACCCAAACAACCAAACAACCCTGAAACTTGGCCCAAATCAGACAGGATTCTGAAAATTCTGTCATATTGTACTGTCATTAGTTATGATCTTACATCTATAATTCGATTAAAATCGATCCAGTGGAAATTCATTAGAAATGAATAGCACACTTAGATAGTTTTTCGCCCGTTGAACTTAACCTGGAGAGATAAATTCTTAAAAGTACTGTTGATTGTATACGCAAATGAAGTGATGACGTCACTGACCATCCGGGGATGAAAAAAAAAAAAAAGATTTCTATGTTAATCGCCCATTGTATTTTTTGTAAAAAAAATTACTAAAGATCGAGGAAAATTATTTCCCGATTTTAACCCTATATTTGGGTATAGATATGTATTAGTTATCATGTGCATATGTTAGATTAAGTTATTTTGCTGTCAAATTGACAAAATTTTATTTTTAAATTTCAAGACTCTGTCGTCCTTGGCGTTTTTTGTATCTGGCGATCAAAAACGTAATACGAAAATATACATGTCAGATGTATATTTTCGTAATATGTATTGTACGAAATATTGTTTCATATTATTGATTATTTTCTTAATATACGTTGTTAAAATAACCATGATTTTTGAAAGGAATTAAATATGTTCGCCAGATAATTTGGCGATTTTTTTTTCCGCCAAGGATGACAGATATGAAATCTATTCCGCTGCAACATATTAGTATCTTATATCAGACACTTTATTTACGCATTTGAAAACAAGTTTGACTTCAAATTATGATAGAATATTTATCATTTTCCTTTTAATTAATATATTAGTTGGATATTTATTGATTAAATATCATCCTTTGGAATGAAATGTTTATGTTTTCAATCGAATATGGAAGTTTGCCATTTTTTTTTCTTTTTCTAGAGTTTTGAAATTTAAAATTCAAATTTTATCAATTTTACAGCAAAAACAATGGACTCTTCCCACCTGACGTCAGAGGTCACATGATAGAGGAAAAACAAATAGCAGACCAAGTCTTGTTTATCTAGAGCGATTGCTGAAATAACCTATTTTCTATTCTTATTTTTGATCAATCGTATTTAATCTGTGTTATTTTTTATACATCATCATTTTTAATCCATTTTATATCATTATTCATCCTCTTTTGTTTGCTGTATACATTTACAATCATCATTTAGTTTATGTTTGTTATTGATGTTTACGAAAAACATGTTTAATACTATGATTTTTGGTACTTAAATCAGTGACAGTGCAATATCGTACTGCGTAAATCTATTTAGACCAGTAACTAAATTAATTAACTTGTTGTAACACCTTTATGCAATTAAATTTAATTGAAAACATTTTAAAATTTCAATTTATAATCCATACACATTCCACAAGAAGCTATTATTTATTGCTAGATCAGTTAATGTTACAGTTACACTACTGTAGTAAAATCAATCCCCTTTAGACGGCGCTGCGTCGCCAGTGAAAGAAAAAAGAACCTATATTTTGTTAAAAGATTTTGGCAACTGCCAATAAGTTTAGTTTTTAGATTTTTTGGAAGCTTCGGCTGTGTTCGAAGACAGAATTTTCGATCTCTCAATATGAAAGTTAATTAGATTAGGTAATTATGTTCCATTAAGTATTTCCTTTTTGTATATAATGTACAAAATGTATATAGCATTTCTAATTTTTATTTTATTATAATCATTAAACTTTTAGAAAAAGTATGCATCGTTCTATTTTATTCATTCTCTTGTTTCAAAGCAATCCGGCATATTAATTTTGATTCTTTATGTTCTTAAAATGTTAAAACCACTGAACCGCAATTTATTTTTCATTTTGGTGCATCAGTGCCGACAAGAGAATGTTGTTTTTGAAAGCACGGAGTAAAAAGACAGGAGAAGAAGGTAACGCTGAAATTTTGTGATGTTGTTTTCTAATGTTTACAGATGGCGCCAGCGTGCAATCCTTCCTTCTCTCCAGCTTCCGCAATGTTATTCAATAGGGAAATGTCTCGTTTTAATTATTTTTTTAAAAATAATATCAAGCTGAAAAAATTTCGATTGATAGCAAATTTCATTAAATAGAGTATTCTAACCAACATGTTTTTTTTAAGAGCCATTTTATACTAATTTTACTTTGAAAGAAAGCTTTTAAAAAATGACGATTCTTATGAACCGAAGCTAGCTAAAACAGATAATTGGGAGGAAGGAGAATGGATGAAATTTTGTAAAGAAAAAAAATAAACTTACTTTAGGTGCAGAAAACACGAACTCTGACTTTATTTTTCTCCTAGGGCTTTTTTTTGTTTTTCTTATCACTATCATAGCCTGTTTTACAACTAGGAACGAAACCTTTATTTGAAACATCTGAATTATGCAGTTTTAAGAACTTACAAAGAAATTAAATTGCTTAAAATAAAAAATTTTAAATGTACTCCAGCAAAATTTTATTGAAAACAACAGTATATCCACGCCGAGGTAGGGAGGAATGACAAGTGGCGCCCTCAATATTTACCAAAAATTTAGATCACAGTTTCGTAGCTTTCTCCCATTGGACCTTCAACTCCTATTAATATTACTCCGTGTTTGAAAGTAACGATGCTTGTGTTAAATTCGATTATTAAAATTAATATTTGTGCCTTCATGATATTGGATTATCTCTTAGAGCGAAGACGGCTCAAGGTAAGAAATTTTATGAAAATATACAATGGAGTTGGCGAAGCATAAAGTTAATAGAAAAATTCTGCGAACAAGTGTGACAAAATTAGCGAACAGTATAGAATTAAATTTAAAAGAAGAACATTTAAATGTTGAAAACTTAGAAGAACCTCTTAATCAACTAACTATAAAAACTGGGCTTCTACAGGAAGCCGATAGGGAAATAGAAAAACTAATTCCTTTAACAGAATATGAAAATGAAAAAAACGTATGTTATGAATATCAGGATAAAATCGCGACCACTATTTTTAGAGTAAAAAAGAAAATAAAAGTAAATTCAGTCGAAAATAGTGGTGTAAATTCAAATGTTTCAAGTACTTTACAACATAACAGTACACCGTTAAGTGAGAATAATAAATTTGTTAAACTCCCGAAATTAGGGAGACTGTTAGTTTTTTAAATGAAAACATTTATGTAGATGACATAATAGGAAGCCACCCATCAGTAGAGAAGGCTTTAACTACAAGTCTAGACTCACTTAGTATCTTTAAAGACGCAAGTGTGCAACTTCACAAATTTCATACAAATTCGACACCATTACATGAATTTTGAGTACAAAAAAATGTTGTTAGCAAGGATTCTAAAATATTTGAAGAAAATGATCCCCCTTGGGTTTAGGGTGGAATAACTTGAAAGACACTCTCTATTTTGATTGTAGGGATTTAATAAACCTCGTTTCTAAACAGATAAATACTAAAAGGTTTGTTTTACAAGTACTAGGCAAAATTTATGACCCTATCGGTTTCCTAGGGCCCTACACTTTAAGAGTTAAATGCCTTATGCAGATGATCTGTCAGACTGGTCTTGATTGGGATGATACATTACCTGAAGATTTGAAAAAAATATGGAAAGACTGGTGTAATGAAGTAACTCATCTTTCTAAATTTTCTGTGCCGAGATATTATTTTTCTGATTTTCCAGAATTTAACATCGATGATTTGCAACTACATGTTTTCTCAGATGCTAGTATCAAAGCATTTGGCACTGTTGCCTATTTTAAAATTAAAGAAATCTCGAATGAAAAATGTAAAACGTTATTCGTTGCTTCCAAAAATAGAGTAGCGCCTTTGAAAAATCTCACGCTACCTAAACTTGAACTCACAGCTGCATTGTTGGCAGCTAAACTAGGTCATAATATTTTGAGAGCTCTGAGATTAGATATACCCACGTTTTACTGGACAGACTCAATGATCGCTTTTTTTTTTGGATTAGAGGCTCTCCAGAGAAGTTCAAGCCGTTTGTGCAGAATAGAGTACAAGATATTCGTGAATTGACATCTCCTTCAAACTGGAGGCACTGTCCCGGTTCGTCTAATCCTGCCGACCTTGTATCCAGAGGTGCAAAGATCATAAAATTAATTAATGATAGATTGTGGTTAAATGGGCCTGAATGGCTCAGTTCACCCCCCGAACTTTGGCCTAAGCCTGATGATAAACAAAAGCTAGATGTATAAAAGCTTAGAATAGAGAAAAAAGATAAAAGAAACACTCCTTTTCAATTGCATGACAGAACAACTAGAAAACCCCATTGATATCAGAAAATACGGCAGTTTAGAAAAATTAATCAGAGTTACAGCTTGGGTAAAAAGATTTATTAAGAGGATCAAAAAAATTCCAGAACTTAACAATACATTGACAACCGAAGAACTAATAGAAGCTGAGAAACATTCGATATCGAATGAACAAAAGCTGTATTTTAAAAATGAATTTCACTTGCTAATAAATGAAGAAATTATTGATAAAAATTCTCCCCTTAGCAACTTAACTCCTTATCTAGATGATGAAAAAATGATGCGGCTCGGCGGGAGATTAGAGTTTAGTGATTTACAGCTAGAAGAAAAACATCCCTGCATTCTCCCCAAACAGTCGTGGTTGTCTGCCTTGATTATTCGAAATGAACATGAAAAAATAATGCATGGCGGAGTATCTGGAACATTGTCAAAATACGGTCTAAATATTGGATTCCCAAAGGTCGCCAGTTAGTTAAAAGTGTCCTGAATAAATGCATTATATGTAAGAAATACCTTTCCAGACCAACAGATCAGATCACTGCTCCACTACCCCGTGACAGAATAACAGAGTCGCCCCCTTTCTCCATATGTGGCATTGACTTTGCTGGGCCTCTCTACATTAAAAATGCTAAAGAAATTGAAAAATCTTATATAGTGTTGTTCACTTGTGCAGTAACCAGAGCGTTACACTTAAAACTTGTACACGACATGTCAACTGATTCTTTTTTGTTGGCCTTCAGACGTTTCTTAGCGAGAAGAGGAAACTGTAAAGTTATATATTCGGATAACGCCAAAACGTTTAAGCGTTCGAAACAAGAGCTAGAAAATTTGTATCAAATTCTTTCTGATGATTCTCTTTTAAATTTTTTTGCGAATGAAAGAATCATATGGAAAAATATAGTAGAAAGGGCCCCGTGGTGGGGCGGGTTCTACGAACGATTAGTTTGACGTCTGCGTAAAGTCATCGGCAAAGCCCTCTTGAATTATGATGAAATGTCTACTCTCCTTATAGAAGTAGAAAAAGTGCTCAACTTACGCCCCTTAACTTACGTGTATAGTGAATCTGGAGAACCGAACCCCTTAACTCCTATGCACTTTTTAAATTTTGGTAAAGAAATCACCTACCCAGTGAATTTTGCTGACATTATTGAAGGTGCTTCAAACAAAATATCTGCCTTAAGACGTAAAAGATATCAATCACTGTTGTTAAAGCAGTTGTGGAATAGATGGAAAAGCCAATACCTATTGGATTTGAAGACGGCGCATGCTTTAAGGAATCCTACTGCACAACCTGAACTGAAAGTAGGAGATGTAGTGTTAATTGGTGATGATTCAAAAAACAAACTTTTGTGGAAACTTGGTATAATCCAAAAAACAATTGTCCGAAGGGATAATCAAATTCGATCCTATGAAGTAAGAACAGGTAATGGTATTTTAAAAAGAACTGTACAACATTTGTATCCCTTAGAAATGGTTTAAGACTTTATAACTGGAAAAAAGACTTTTCTCTTTTGGAACTTTAATTTTTATTGCATATCCTCATCATTTTTTATTTACATTTAAGATCCTTTTAAGATGATAATTTTCAAATTTAAAAAATAATAATAATCTGTTTGTTTACATTTATATTGTTATACATTTTAGTGCATTTGCTTTACATCTGTAATTAATGATTGTTTATTCACAATAAGGTGTTCATATATGCAAGAAATTTGAATAAGTTTGCTATTTTGTTTATTATTGAAATTTTAATTAGTATTATTTAGTATCTGTATTTCAATTTTTGCATGTGTTATTATCTTTATATTTAAGTTTGTTTATATTTGATAACTAAGAGTTAATTGTTTACAGTCGGCTGCAAAATTATTCGAGCACTAGCCAGTAATTCCTATATTTAAAAAGTACACTTAAGTCTGTTTTGCTAAGTAAATCCTTGTCGAATCATGTTCTTAGACTGATTAAGAACATGACTCGACAAGGATTTATTTAACAAAGCTGTATTAAGTGTACTTTTTTTGGCAAGGATTATTGCTAGTGCTCGAATAATTTTGCAGCCGACTGTAAATAATAATGTGTTTGCTTTATGTTTAATATTGATATTTCAATTTAATATTTTTATTTGATCTTTTATTGATTTAGTTTATAGTACTTTAAATATTGTTTACATTTGTATTTGATATTAGATAATTGTTGTTATTTAAAAAAAAAAAAAAAAAAAAAAAAAAAAAAAAAAATGATTATGTGATTTAGTACTAATTGAATACTTAGAAATTTGAACAATTTATGATTATCAGAAGTTGTTCGGATTTGAGATTTATTTTTGATTTAATGAGATTTTGATTTGTGAATGGACAATATTCCTGTGACGTCACCGTAGATAAAATCGCCGAACACGTGGCCGATATTTTGTAAACAAATTAGATTCAAGATGACATTTTATTGTTACGTATAACATTTTCCTAAATATTTCTGCAGTGAAACTTAATAATAATGTTCAAACAAGAACAAAAGTGAAATGTTAACAACTGAATCGAATGATAAAGTTAAGACTATTCCATATCGTAAAATTGCAGAACATTTCATGTATACACCAACATACATACATATATATAATGAAAAAAAGATTAATAAGAACATGTTATACACACACACACATATATATAGACATCAAAGCTTAAATAAATAGAATTTCAATCACTTTAATAAAGGAATTTACTAAATGGAACATCCATTTAAATTTGTTAACATCGCCACAGTTCACACGGAAACTTTTAAGAATACATATGTTGATTAATATTAAAGTATATTACTAAAACTGGATTAAAAACAAAACAAAGTTATCACTATATCACTCTTACTTCAATTTCATATAATCTGGTAACTCTTAGAAATAATATTGCGAGATAAAAATTTGCAAGCCACAATGCTTTGCTATGGTAGAGTTGAGAATTGTTTACCGAAAACAGCTGATTTTTTATAGTCTCGAACCCAAAGGAGGAATATGGTCCATTCTGTAAGAGTTCACGGCGGGGAATTGAGTAGTAAAATCAATCCCCGCTGCGTCGCCAATGAAAGAAAAAAGAACCTATATTTTGTTAAAAGATTTTGGCAACAGCCAATAAATTTAGTTTTTTGATTTTTTGGAAGCTTCGGCTGTGTTCGAAGCAACGAGATATATAAATTAGAGTGCTGATTCAATGGATGAAGGATTAGCTTTCCGTGGTTCAAGATGAATCACGTGACATGCTTGAATAGGTTGCTGTGTTTGGCCCTTTATCGCTATTTTGGCATTTAAAATATCAGTTCAACAAATTATCATTATTATTAGGTAACATGACAGTCCTATGACCGAAATAAATTGCTTTTAAAATAATTTTACACATATTTCACATTTTCACGGAGTAAAAAGACAGGAGAAGAAGGTAACGCTGAAATTTTGTGATGTTGTTTTCTAATGTTTACAGATGGCGCCAGCGTGCAATCCTTCCTTCTCTCCAGCTTCCGCAATGTTATTCAATGGGGAAATGTCTCATTTTAATTATTTTTTTAAAAATAATATCAAGCTGAAAAAATTTCGATTGAAAGCAAATTTCATTAAATAGAGTATTCTAACCAACATGTTTTTTTTAAGAGCCATTTTATACTAATTTTACTTTGAAAGAAAGCTTTTAAAAAATGACGATTCTTATGAACCGAAGCTAGCTAAAACAGACAATTGGGAGGAAGGAGATCGGATGAAATTTTGTAAAGAAAAAAAATAAACTTACTTTAGGTGCAGAAAACACGAACTCGGACTTTATTTTTCTCCCAAGGGCTTTTTTTTTGTTTTTCTTATCACTATCATAGCCTGTTTTACAACCAGGAACGAAGCATTTATTTGAAACATCTGAATTATGCAGTTTTAAGAACTTACAAAGAAATTAAATTGCTTAAAATAAAAAATTTTAAATGTACTTCAGCAAAATTCTATTGAAAACAACAGTATATCCGCGCCGAAGTAGGGAGGAATGACAAGTGGCGCCCTCAATATTTACCAAAAATTTAGATCACAGTTTCGTAGCTTTCTCCCATTGGACCTTCAACTCCTATTAATATTACTCCGTGCACATTTTAATAAATAATAAAATACATTTCTTTTCATCGTTTCTCAACAAACTTTAAAAGTGTTTATAAAACAAAATTTAAACTTTTAAAGAGCTAAATTTAACAACAAATAATAATTTTTCAACTATTTTTAAGCATTTTGTCGGTTAAAGTTCAACTACACGAAATAAAAAAGAAGTAAAATCAAAATCAAAATGGTTTAGAACAAAAGAATATTAAACTACGTAAAGTAAACAAAAACATTGAAACCGTTGCCATAGAAATGTACTGAAAATGAGCCGTTACCAAGGAAACCACCGAATACGCATGTGCAAGGAAAGCATGTCACATGACTC
This sequence comes from Salticus scenicus, assembly GCA_963930645.1. NCBI lineage: Eukaryota > Metazoa > Arthropoda > Arachnida > Araneae > Salticidae > Salticus > Salticus scenicus. The sequence goes on from OZ005652.1 coordinate 325,471,904, forward strand.
ATCTTGGACCTTCTCAAGGGTTACCATTTATCACTCTACTTTATATATCTCGTTGGTTCGAAGACAGAATTTTCGATCTCTCAATATGAGAGTTAATTAGATTAAGGAATTATGTTCCATTAAGTATTTCCTTTTTGTATATAATGTACAAAATGTATATAGCATTTCTAATTTTTATTTTATTATAATCATTAAACTTTTAGAAAAAGTATGCATCGTTCTATTTTATTCATTCTCTTGTTTCAAAGCAATCCGGCATATTAATTTTGATTCTTTATGTTCTTAAAATGTTAAAACCACTGAACCGCAATTTATTTTTCACTACAATATACAAAAATCGATTCTTATAAGTAAAAATAAATAAACACATAAAATGTTTTTTAAAAAATTATTAAATGTACAAATATAATTATTCTTCTGTTTACAAATGCACAATATTACTTTTATTTTATTTTATATTAAATATTAAAATTTTTGTTCTTAAGAACAATATTTAATTGAATTCGGTTCTCAGAATTCGATTATTCGTTTTCCTCTATCACGTGATTGAGCAGACGACGGTGGGAAAAGCCCATTTAATCTAACGCATGCAATACGCACACGATAACTAATACATATCTATGCCTAAATATGGGGATTGAAATCAGGAAATAATTTTCCTCGATTTTTAATAATTTTTTACAAAAACTTCAATGGGCGAATAACATGGGAAATATTTTTCTTGCATCCACGGACGGTCAGTGACGTCACACTTCGCTTGCGTATTGTCATCGATTATGGACTCGTGTAACAAATTTTGAGAAAATAAAGTTCGGTAGGAGATCTTGTACTAATTAGAATTTGAACCACAATGATTAATGTAATTTAAAAAGTTTATGAAATTACTAGCAGGCTTTGCCCGCTTCGCTGGTCACTATATTTAAAGGAAACTCTTTTCTATAAAGCTTTATTTAAAAAAAGAAAATATATATATACTGAAATCACTTAAAAGTTCGCTTTGGGTTCCCTCTGCCTTCGGCAGCGACTCGTGTAACAAATGGACTCGTCACACTTCGCTTGCGTATTGTCATCGATTATGGACTCGTGTAACAAATTTTGAGAAAATAAAGTTCGGTAGGAGATCTTGTACTAATTAGAATTTGAACCACAATGATTAATGTAATATAAAACGTTTATGAAATTACTAGCAGGCTTTGCCCGCTTCGCTGGTCACTATATTTAAAGGAAACTCTTTTCTATAAAGCTTTATTTAAAAAAAGAAAATATATATATACTGAAATCACTTAAAAGATCGCTTTGGGTTCCCTCTGCCTTCGGCAGCGACTTGTTCGTCCTCGCAATCTCCGGTACCTGTCCCTATTTCCTGCGACAATGGATTACACGTGGGCTTCCAGTTGGGTGCTTATCATATATGACAGTTTCAATACGGACAATATCGAAAACTTTGAAGCAGCCCTTTTATATTTTAATCCCAGTTACATATGAACAACATTATGCGTGATGTACATAATATTTACTTTAAAGTTATTTTATATATTTATTTGATTTAATCGATCAACCATAAAATGACAGCAATTACAAGCCAAATATAATATTACAATATGTTATGATCGGCTACGTCTATCGCATGAGACAATTATTATTATTATTTTGTGGTTATATATACTTCATGCTTAGTTAATAGTAGTTGGTATGTAGAAAAATAAATTAATTAATATGTAAACCTGATCATGGTACAACCTTAATATAGCTCCCCTTGGCGACTTTTGAATTTTTGTCGCCGTTTTAGACCAAAATATAATTTATGCGATTATAGTTCCTGTTTCTTTCTATCTCTTTCTTTTTTTCAATATTTTATAATTTAGTTATATTTTTGATGCGCTACTTGGCTTTAAGTGGCTGTCATTGGCGAAAAATGTCCGATCTACTTCAGCATCAAAATATAAAAATTTGTCCAAAATTATCAATACCTTTAATATAATTTTGAATTAGCTTTTATGCCAAGCGTGATTAATCCGTGCTTAAAAAATAAACAAATAAATAAATAAATAAAATAAAAAAAATTTAAAAAATCGAACGTTGAGGTATATAAAAAAAATCAAAGCAGTCCTTGGGGACTGCCGATAGAAGTGAAAACTAAGTAACTTGTGAATTGTATCGTCCAGCTATTAGACTAGCATATTAGCACTTTATCAATGTGTAAAATAAATTTTAAATTAAAAATGACGTCAATTTTCGTGAGATGCATAATTTATTTTTATTTTATTTATTTTTTATTGTTCACGTTTAGATAAATGTATTTATTTTCCTGTTGGAAAAAAAAAATAAATAAAACTCGTATTTTTTTTTGGCAACAATTAAATTACAAATAAAATTTAAATGGCTAATTTCTTGCTATTATTAGCTTACAAAATTGCTATTTTATGCATAAAAATAACAAAAACAAAGATTTTTTCGGAATAAAAGGCAGCCAACTTTGTAAGTTAGGGTATAAGCTATCTCCATTACAAATTTCATCGAAATCCGTCGAGCAGTTTTGGCGTGAAACTCAGTTAAATAAATTCACGGACATTCACATTTATAATATATACTAGGGGGGCTCTGCCCCCTGCTCGCTCCGCTCACCAACCCCCGAGGAAGGCTTTCCCTGACCCCGACTTGCTTCGCTCATTAACCCCTGCTGGATTCTGCCCGACTATTCGCAAGTTTGCCCTTCATTGAATTGGAATATTAATAATACATAACACAAGAGAAAAGTTGAACAATATTATAGAAATCCGCCATATATGGTATCACATTGAAATACACAATATTTAATATTATATCGTTTAAAATATGAGAAAAATCTGTCTTAACGTTCGACAGTTTAATAACAATTCGCCATTATTTTGAGAGAAAACATATGTTAAACAGCTAGACACACAAAATAAACAACGATAGCACTAATTGTTTAGATTAGAGAGAAATTCTTATCTAAACGATTTAGCGTTACAGCTTTGGTATACGATCCACTTGTTAAAGTTTCTGCATTTATTTCTAATGTATTTCTGCATTTTAATTAACGAAGTTATTAAGAAAAACGTCGGGTTTATGAAGGTACTCTATTTGCCACCGGAGGGGAAAGTTTCTCTTATGACGTTTTTTTTTCTGTGTCTCTGACGTCACTTTCCTCAGGAAAATTAAAATGTGATCAATGGTGTAAATAAAAAAATTGAAATATTAGCATCTTTGAGATGCTCGAGAGAAGAAAAAAATTATTTAGAATAGCAAAACATGAAAATAACCGATATTTTAAAAACATTAAGTAAAAATTTAATAAAAATGAAATGAAAATTGGTTTATATTTTTATTTTATTTTATATTATTATTTAAGTTTCTACAATTAGTTTAGTTTTTATTATTAGTTTTTATTTTGACGTTAGGCGAAAAAGATTTAATAATGAATACAATAATTATGTTAAACAACGATTGGTATAAATTTAGAAGTTAAGCCCAGAATTTTTTTAAATGAAATTTACGAGACAACAACATAGATTATTTTATATAAAGATTTAGTTTTTTCACTCAAAATATATTTAAAATGATGGATCTTTACTATGACCAATTTAGCTATTTTTAAAAATTAGAAATGAAGAAACTCGTACGTTTTTCGCCAAGGAATTAATTTACGCAACCACAATAGCCATTTTAACTCTAGCCATGCCTTAAATACAGAGAAAAAGGTACTTACGTATTAACGCTACCGCAGCTAGGTACAACTATAGTATCTCCCCACAACTGAATTTGGCGATTTTTCTTTGGCGCCGTTTTGAACGATAACGATGTCGTTCTGGACTCTTTGAGATATAATATGGCAGCCTGCAGGCTGCTTATTTTGGATTTATGATTGTATGATTTAGCTTATGATTTACGATTTAGCTTATGATTTTATCATTTATGATTTTTAGATTTATGATTTAGTCATAATCGCCAAATATAAATCGCAAATTCAGTTGTTGGGAGATACTATAGATGCTCACTCTGATAAATAAGATTCCAAAAGATGTTTCGCTGTCCCCCTATGTCTCTTGTGTGCGAACAAGATTACTCTTTATTAGCGCATTAGCGCAACTTCTGCTGCGGTGGCGTTAATACGTAAGAAATTGTCAATATTTAATATTATATCGTTTAAAATATGTGAAAAATCTGTCTTAACGTTCGACAGTTTAATAACAATTCGCCATTATTTTGAGAGAAAACATATGTTAAACAGCTAGACACACAAAATAAACAACGATAGCACTAATTGTTTAGATTAGAGAGAAATTCTTATCTAAACGATTTAGCGTTACAGCTTTGGTATACGATCCACTTGTTAAAGTTTCTCCATTTATTTCTAATGTACAACAAGGTTTAAAATGGTGCTTACAACCGTAAACATGCAACTTTTTAAAGTGCATTTTTCCTAGAATATGATTTAGTCAGATCTATCGAAATTAAATATCTTATGTGATTATTGGAATTATTTTAAACATTTTATTAGTAGTAGTACGACAGGACAATTTCTTTCAGATAGCGATTTTGCATTGTCGCCATGAATGTGCCAAGATGCGCGTCAATATCTGATTTTACCATTTCTTAAACTATATTAAATACTAAGTTAAATCGGGGGGGGGGGGGGGAGGGGGAATCACACTTTTCGAAACCTACTGATAAGCGAAAAATCCATCCTTAGTTATATTGTAAAAACGAATTGAATATATATTGTAAAAACGTATTGAATTTATATTGTTAAAACGAATTAAAAATTGTTTGTTTTGTCCCTGGGCAAAATTAACATATTCGCATCGGCAAATAAAATTCTCATTTGGTGTAAAATAAAAATTAGCCCTGCTCTTTCCTCTAAAACAATATTTTAAATTAAAAATGGACTTTGCATATTCGTGTTAAACCCTTTAAATGCCGCTAGCACAAATACATACTAGTGAAATTTCGCATCAATTGCTAAAGATAAAATTTAATCGATTAATCACAAATACGTAAAATTATTTTTCTAAAAATATACCGATTTAGAGAATGCCAAAAGGTGTAGTTTACTGTTCAAAGTAGGGAAATGTCCCGATTACAATTATTACAAGATACTTTACAGATGCTTGGGAGGGTGAAGTCACTTTTTTTTTTTTTTTTTTTTTTTTTTTTTTATAGACCATACAGTAGGATCCATGCACAGTTTTCATTTTTGCTTCTGATGTCACTGAGATCTAAGCCCCGTTCTTGGATCATGCAAATTTTGCCTGTTATAAAAATTCAAATTTCATAAAAAATATATTTTTTTTTTCCACCGCCACTTTAGAATGTAGAAAAAGAGGGGAAAAAAGGCTAAAAACCCCATAGAAATAGCATGGGAAGAAAAGCAAAAAAACTCACAATGTCAAGTGTGAAAAAAAAAAAAAAAAAAAAAAAAAAAAAAAAATTCACACCGGAAGTAATAAGGGGACAAAATTGACTAGAAAAACACATTGAACAGCGGGAACCGGGCGGGCTGGGGCATGGGTCCTATCGTCCAGGATTAATACGACTCGCAGAGTTTCGTTCTTTTCAAGGTAATTGTTTTGTTACAGATGATTATTTCTTTCGTGATGCTTTCATTTAAAAACAGAAATTCAAACAAAATCCAGTTATAGGTATAAAATAATACAAATTTAAGGTTCATTTAAGGTATCATGGGTCAGGGAAACGCCGGACGGGTCAGCTAACATATAGTCTTAGTATTAAACGAAATAGAAAATGAAAGATAGCATCTGTTTATTTGGAGTACTTTGTAGAAAGTGATGTCATATATAGTATTTCTATTTATAAGCATTTTTCAGATTTTCTTTTAAGCGAAATGTAGTAAATTATATTAGATGTTTTAACTTGAAGTACATTTAAATAATGATTCGATGATATTTGAAACATTACAGGCAATAATGTGTCCGTCGAATTCGACGGGTTCCAGCTAGTTACTCTGAAAGGTAACACTTGAAATATTTACTAACTGAACAAATAATTCTACGTAATATATTATATATTAGAAATTAGAATTAATGTTTTGGGATATTAAGAGGTTCTGCCCCGTGCTTGCTGTGTTGACTAACCCCAACGAAGACTACATGCCCGTTTCTGTTAACCGAACCTAGAAGGAGCATCACCCCTATACTCCAAATAATTAAATAAAAATAGCCATGTAAAAGTTTACACGGAAATTCTGTTATAATTCATAGAGTATTAAATTTGATCAAAGTTTATTTTCGATGGAAATATTGGGGGGAAGGGGGGGGAAACATTTCATTCCTGGCGAATTTTATGTTCACCAGCTTGTCATATTGCACACGGCAGTTTTTAAACGTAGATGAACCTACAACTTTATGTTTGCATGCTCAATCCCAACCCCATTGACCGAACTACTGTAACTTAGCATGTTATATATCAAGATAAATTCCTCGATTGCACTGTTCAATTAAATTCAGTTTCTTTCATTCGTTTATTTATTTCAAAAGAAACATTTAAAACAGATTCTTTACTATACGTATGTCTGATACCAGTGGCGGCTCTTGACCGAAAATAGGTGAAGAGGCAATTCACCTAACATTTTACACTGTATTCATTTATAGAGTTTAAATTTACATTTAAATAAAATGAGTATTTTTAGTTAAAGTTATGCTTAATAAAAATTATGCATTAAAACTACTTAAATGTTATTTCTCAGCTCTTCAGATATTTTTGGTTCACAAGACGCTGCTGGTGCTGCTGCGTATATGGCCATAAACCTATTACTATACTATACGACCAAATTATTCTTCAGCCCCCTCCAGACAGAAATTCTGGGTGCGCCACTGGTTTTCTCGCTTTAAATATATATATATATATATATATATATATATATATATATATATATATATATATATATATATATATATATATATATATATATATAAGCTAAGTTTATTTACAGGACCACACAAAAAAATTCTGATGATAATCTGTAATTATTCAAATGATGTCAAATTAGGTTGAAATATAAGTGAGTTATAATTAATTAGGTGTATCATTTTTAGTGGTGTATATAATAACGGTGACTCCTTTTTGAGAAACACACAAAAGAATATTGTTATTACTTACAAACTTTGAATAAACACCATAAAATGCAATAAACTCGCGAGTTTATTGCATTTTATGGTGTTTATTCAAAGTTTGTAAGTAATAATTTTTACAACGCCAGTTTTGTGATGCTTCTTTATTAAAAGAATATTGTACCATTATGGTCTATAGATGGTATGTATTAAAAATATATTTTAACATGGTTACTCTAAATATCATGAAATGTTATTAGAATGTTTAAAAGCATGTTTTTCTATGAAATATTTTGCGATAGAGTTCATAATTGGTTTAGAGGGTTATACAAAATAATGCCGATGTGTTATCTAGTCTTTTTGCAGGAAATTTGGTACAAGTTTTTATTATTTACAAGGAATTAATAGAAGGTTGTTTCTAGGAAAATATAGAAATATACATATGTAGAGAGATAGATATAGACAAAGATATACAGCGGGAAGTTGATGGGGGGTGGTAGCCCCCGTCAGAAATGTATATGTTTATGTAGCGAGTCGCCATATATATGTATACATATGTATAATAAAGAGAGAGATATACATGTTAGGACTCACCCGAAGAGACTGAAAACGAAACATTTGTATTAGATTAGGGAGCAAACCAATGTTACTGATGTTATTTCTAGAATTAAGTTAAAATGGAGCTGGACTGGGCTCTTCCAGAAGAAATTATCATAGAGTGACCACCACTCCTATTTTGGATACCGAGATAAAACAAAAGACCGAGAAAGAGACCAGTGTGTTGTTGAAGAGGTAAAATTGTGAAGTTTGGGAGAGAGAATGGAGAAGAATTGCAGAAAACAGGGCAGATTGGAATCACCTAGAAGGGGCCTTCATCCTGCAGTGGATTGATAAAGGTTGAAATTGATGATGATAATGATAGATATAAATATGGAATTAATAGGAACTATCAATGATCTAATGAATAATGAGTGATGAAAATATGACGTTGAGGCTCCTGATCTGCAGATCCACTAATTATTACTATTTTATCTTTTTTTTTTTTTTTTTTTTTTTTTTTGTATTTTTTCTCAGGAGTATGATTTTAGCATTTCTGTGCAAGATATTTTAAAATTTGTTCAACGAATCACAGTATTATCAGAAATATATTGCACACTGCTTTAAACCAGCATCCTAAATGTAAATTCAATTCTTTCAAATTGGAATCAATTTTCCAAATTTATGTGCAAAGTTTACTTCCAGAACATTTGATATTTTCATTACCTATCTTAAAAAGAATATATTAGCAACATTTTCAGGTTGCCCCCGAAAAGTTGAAACGAACTTGTTTTTAAATGACATTTTTAGCTTATGGCCCACGGTCTATATGGCAGCTTTGTTGAATTTATTACGTTTTCATTTTACTTGGTTGTTCTGTCTGTCTATTAAATCTTTCAATCTTTTTTTTTTTTTTTTTCCTTTTCCTTCTTCTTTTTATCACTTTTACCAAACCACCCCCCCCCTCCCAAATTTTACACATGAATATATAGTCGAAAACACTACAATACTGTTGGATGCCGGGTTAACTAGGCATCCAATCTTTTACTGAAAGCATAAAAGTAAATAAAATAAACTTAAATATATATTGACAGTTCAATTTAGCAGAGTTATATGCAGGGAGCCTTTTTGGTTTAAATGCTTTCTCTTTTAAAATAAAATATGAGTTGTAACTAAACTTATAAATAAAACAGAGAAGGTTTTAAAAACGAAATATAAGTTTATTGAGATAAAACAAAAATATATAAAACTTTTAGATTAAACAAGGAAACAAATAAATAAACATATTTAACTTCTGACTATAACCGTGGCCAGTAAAACAGCTTTTTAAAAACTATATTTATATCATAAGCAACTAATCTTCATCACTAGATAATGGAGCTTTTATAATATAAAAACGAACAGATAAAATAAAACTATTACTTCAATAAATACATCTTCTAATACGATGAAATCTTTTACTTATTGTAAACAACTGCCGGCGACTCCAATATCTTATTACTAAAACATGGCAGCTGAACTTTAACATAAAACAAACAAACAGTAAGTGAGCAAGCCACAGCAAAAGCAAAACAAAAAGCCGGAACCGCCCCTAGCCACGTTCCTCAACACCTTTTATACTATTCAGAGAGGATTGTGGTTAGAGTGACGTAATCACCGTGGCGTCGAATCAGCGTGATGATTTCATCCGCGAAATTTGATGCCGCCTAGTGAGTGAAAAAGTAAACATTCATTTGTATTTACCGGCAAGCTGTAGTGACGTGATAGCACAGCTAAAGAAAAACGACATATTTTCCTAGTATTTAATAAACAGGTAAAGCTGTCAGCTAAAATGTAGTAAGTAATAAAAATATATTTTTATTTTAATAAAGAAAATAAATAAAGTTAATTTACTTAAATTAACTGAATATATTCTTTTAATAACATGTTTAACTTAAACTTTAGACTTAATACTTTTTATACTTTCAATCAATATAAATTAAATAAGTTTATACATTTATATATCAACTGCATATGCAAATTGCACAAAGTGATAAGATTAAATATATTACCAGGCCAACAAATACGGAATCCCATCTCATCAGGGTTAGATTACAGAGAAAAGACCTCTCTGCCTGTGTGAAATCTTGTGATTACTTTTTAATCCACTTCCGCTAAATCTAAGTTTTTAAAACATTTTGAAATAAAAAAGTTCTTTTATTATTATTATTACTTATACATTTATGTATCATTAGTAAACCGTATACCACAGTTTAAAAAAATAAAAAAACATTCTTTTATTTAAAATTGTACTAAAAATTCATATTCTGACCAAATGGATTAAAAAGTAATCATAAGATTTCTCGTAGACAGACAGGTTTTTTCCCTGAAACTTGGTCCCTTCCGTGGAGGATCAAAATTGCGATGGCATGTCTCTGGACCACCCCTAGGGGTGAGTCCCAGACCGTTACCAATTGCCCATCTGCGCAGCACTAGTGCGACGTAAAAACCCAAACAACCAAACAACCCTGAAACTTGGCCCAAATCAGACAGGATTCTGAAAATTCTGTCATATTGTACTGTCATTAGTTATGATCTTACATCTATAATTCGATTAAAATCGATCCAGTGGAAATTCATTAGAAATGAATAGCACACTTAGATAGTTTTTCGCCCGTTGAACTTAACCTGGAGAGATAAATTCTTAAAAGTACTGTTGATTGTATACGCAAATGAAGTGATGACGTCACTGACCATCCGGGGATGAAAAAAAAAAAAAGATTTCTATGTTAATCGCCCATTGTATTTTTTGTAAAAAAAATTACTAAAGATCGAGGAAAATTATTTCCCGATTTTAACCCTATATTTGGGTATAGATATGTATTAGTTATCATGTGCATATGTTAGATTAAGTTATTTTGCTGTCAAATTGACAAAATTTTATTTTTAAATTTCAAGACTCTGTCGTCCTTGGCGTTTTTTGTATCTGGCGATCAAAAACGTAATACGAAAATATACATGTCAGATGTATATTTTCGTAATATGTATTGTACGAAATATTGTTTCATATTATTGATTATTTTCTTAATATACGTTGTTAAAATAACCATGATTTTTGAAAGGAATTAAATATGTTCGCCAGATAATTTGGCGATTTTTTTTTCCGCCAAGGATGACAGATATGAAATCTATTCCGCTGCAACATATTAGTATCTTATATCAGACACTTTATTTACGCATTTGAAAACAAGTTTGACTTCAAATTATGATAGAATATTTATCATTTTCCTTTTAATTAATATATTAGTTGGATATTTATTGATTAAATATCATCCTTTGGAATGAAATGTTTATGTTTTCAATCGAATATGGAAGTTTGCCATTTTTTTTTCTTTTTCTAGAGTTTTGAAATTTAAAATTCAAATTTTATCAATTTTACAGCAAAAACAATGGACTCTTCCCACCTGACGTCAGAGGTCACATGATAGAGGAAAAACAAATAGCAGACCAAGTCTTGTTTATCTAGAGCGATTGCTGAAATAACCTATTTTCTATTCTTATTTTTGATCAATCGTATTTAATCTGTGTTATTTTTTATACATCATCATTTTTAATCCATTTTATATCATTATTCATCCTCTTTTGTTTGCTGTATACATTTACAATCATCATTTAGTTTATGTTTGTTATTGATGTTTACGAAAAACATGTTTAATACTATGATTTTTGGTACTTAAATCAGTGACAGTGCAATATCGTACTGCGTAAATCTATTTAGACCAGTAACTAAATTAATTAACTTGTTGTAACACCTTTATGCAATTAAATTTAATTGAAAACATTTTAAAATTTCAATTTATAATCCATACACATTCCACAAGAAGCTATTATTTATTGCTAGATCAGTTAATGTTACAGTTACACTACTGTAGTAAAATCAATCCCCTTTAGACGGCGCTGCGTCGCCAGTGAAAGAAAAAAGAACCTATATTTTGTTAAAAGATTTTGGCAACTGCCAATAAGTTTAGTTTTTAGATTTTTTGGAAGCTTCGGCTGTGTTCGAAGACAGAATTTTCGATCTCTCAATATGAAAGTTAATTAGATTAGGTAATTATGTTCCATTAAGTATTTCCTTTTTGTATATAATGTACAAAATGTATATAGCATTTCTAATTTTTATTTTATTATAATCATTAAACTTTTAGAAAAAGTATGCATCGTTCTATTTTATTCATTCTCTTGTTTCAAAGCAATCCGGCATATTAATTTTGATTCTTTATGTTCTTAAAATGTTAAAACCACTGAACCGCAATTTATTTTTCATTTTGGTGCATCAGTGCCGACAAGAGAATGTTGTTTTTGAAAGCACGGAGTAAAAAGACAGGAGAAGAAGGTAACGCTGAAATTTTGTGATGTTGTTTTCTAATGTTTACAGATGGCGCCAGCGTGCAATCCTTCCTTCTCTCCAGCTTCCGCAATGTTATTCAATAGGGAAATGTCTCGTTTTAATTATTTTTTTAAAAATAATATCAAGCTGAAAAAATTTCGATTGATAGCAAATTTCATTAAATAGAGTATTCTAACCAACATGTTTTTTTTAAGAGCCATTTTATACTAATTTTACTTTGAAAGAAAGCTTTTAAAAAATGACGATTCTTATGAACCGAAGCTAGCTAAAACAGATAATTGGGAGGAAGGAGAATGGATGAAATTTTGTAAAGAAAAAAAATAAACTTACTTTAGGTGCAGAAAACACGAACTCTGACTTTATTTTTCTCCTAGGGCTTTTTTTTGCTTTTCTTATCACTATCATAGCCTGTTTTACAACTAGGAACGAAACCTTTATTTGAAACATCTGAATTATGCAGTTTTAAGAACTTACAAAGAAATTAAATTGCTTAAAATAAAAAATTTTAAATGTACTCCAGCAAAATTTTATTGAAAACAACAGTATATCCACGCCGAGGTAGGGAGGAATGACAAGTGGCGCCCTCAATATTTACCAAAAATTTAGATCACAGTTTCGTAGCTTTCTCCCATTGGACCTTCAACTCCTATTAATATTACTCCGTGTTTGAAAGTAACGATGCTTGTGTTAAATTCGATTATTAAAATTAATATTTGTGCCTTCATGATATTGGATTATCTCTTAGAGCGAAGACGGCTCAAGGTAAGAAATTTTATGAAAATATACAATGGAGTTGGCGAAGCATAAAGTTAATAGAAAAATTCTGCGAACAAGTGTGACAAAATTAGCGAACAGTATAGAATTAAATTTAAAAGAAGAACATTTAAATGTTGAAAACTTAGAAGAACCTCTTAATCAACTAACTATAAAAACTGGGCTTCTACAGGAAGCCGATAGGGAAATAGAAAAACTAATTCCTTTAACAGAATATGAAAATGAAAAAAACGTATGTTATGAATATCAGGATAAAATCGCGACCACTATTTTTAGAGTAAAAAAGAAAATAAAAGTAAATTCAGTCGAAAATAGTGGTGTAAATTCAAATGTTTCAAGTACTTTACAACATAACAGTACACCGTTAAGTGAGAATAATAAATTTGTTAAACTCCCGAAATTAGGGAGACTGTTAGTTTTTTAAATGAAAACATTTATGTAGATGACATAATAGGAAGCCACCCATCAGTAGAGAAGGCTTTAACTACAAGTCTAGACTCACTTAGTATCTTTAAAGACGCAAGTGTGCAACTTCACAAATTTCATACAAATTCGACACCATTACATGAATTTTGAGTACAAAAAAATGTTGTTAGCAAGGATTCTAAAATATTTGAAGAAAATGATCCCCCTTGGGTTTAGGGTGGAATAACTTGAAAGACACTCTCTATTTTGATTGTAGGGATTTAATAAACCTCGTTTCTAAACAGATAAATACTAAAAGGTTTGTTTTACAAGTACTAGGCAAAATTTATGACCCTATCGGTTTCCTAGGGCCCTACACTTTAAGAGTTAAATGCCTTATGCAGATGATCTGGCAGACTGGTCTTGATTGGGATGATACATTACCTGAAGATTTGAAAAAAATATGGAAAGACTGGTGTAATGAAGTAACTCATCTTTCTAAATTTTCTGTGCCGAGATATTATTTTTCTGATTTTCCAGAATTTAACATCGATGATTTGCAACTACATGTTTTCTCAGATGCTAGTATCAAAGCATTTGGCACTGTTGCCTATTTTAAAATTAAAGAAATCTCGAATGAAAAATGTAAAACGTTATTCGTTGCTTCCAAAAATAGAGTAGCGCCTTTGAAAAATCTCACGCTACCTAAACTTGAACTCACAGCTGCATTGTTGGCAGCTAAACTAGGTCATAATATTTTGAGAGCTCTGAGATTAGATATACCCACGTTTTACTGGACAGACTCAATGATCGCTTTTTTTTTTGGATTAGAGGCTCTCCAGAGAAGTTCAAGCCGTTTGTGCAGAATAGAGTACAAGATATTCGTGAATTGACATCTCCTTCAAACTGGAGGCACTGTCCCGGTTCGTCTAATCCTGCCGACCTTGTATCCAGAGGTGCAAAGATCATAAAATTAATTAATGATAGATTGTGGTTAAATGGGCCTGAATGGCTCAGTTCACCCCCCGAACTTTGGCCTAAGCCTGATGATAAACAAAAGCTAGATGTATAAAAGCTTAGAATAGAGAAAAAAGATAAAAGAAACACTCCTTTTCAATTGCATGACAGAACAACTAGAAAACCCCATTGATATCAGAAAATACGGCAGTTTAGAAAAATTAATCAGAGTTACAGCTTGGGTAAAAAGATTTATTAAGAGGATCAAAAAAATTCCAGAACTTAACAATACATTGACAACCGAAGAACTAATAGAAGCTGAGAAACATTCGATATCGAATGAACAAAAGCTGTATTTTAAAAATGAATTTCACTTGCTAATAAATGAAGAAATTATTGATAAAAATTCTCCCCTTAGCAACTTAACTCCTTATCTAGATGATGAAAAAATGATGCGGCTCGGCGGGAGATTAGAGTTTAGTGATTTACAGCTAGAAGAAAAACATCCCTGCATTCTCCCCAAACAGTCGTGGTTGTCTGCCTTGATTATTCGAAATGAACATGAAAAAATAATGCATGGCGGAGTATCTGGAACATTGTCAAAAATACGGTCTAAATATTGGATTCCCAAAGGTCGCCAGTTAGTTAAAAGTGTCCTGAATAAATGCATTATATGTAAGAAATACCTTTCCAGACCAACAGATCAGATCACTGCTCCACTACCCCGTGACAGAATAACAGAGTCGCCCCCTTTCTCCATATGTGGCATTGACTTTGCTGGGCCTCTCTACATTAAAAATGCTAAAGAAATTGAAAAATCTTATATAGTGTTGTTCACTTGTGCAGTAACCAGAGCGTTACACTTAAAACTTGTACACGACATGTCAACTGATTCTTTTTTGTTGGCCTTCAGACGTTTCTTAGCGAGAAGAGGAAACTGTAAAGTTATATATTCGGATAACGCCAAAACGTTTAAGCGTTCGAAACAAGAGCTAGAAAATTTGTATCAAATTCTTTCTGATGATTCTCTTTTAAATTTTTTTGCGAATGAAAGAATCATATGGAAAAATATAGTAGAAAGGGCCCCGTGGTGGGGCGGGTTCTACGAACGATTAGTTTGACGTCTGCGTAAAGTCATCGGCAAAGCCCTCTTGAATTATGATGAAATGTCTACTCTCCTTATAGAAGTAGAAAAAGTGCTCAACTTACGCCCCTTAACTTACGTGTATAGTGAATCTGGAGAACCGAACCCCTTAACTCCTATGCACTTTTTAAATTTTGGTAAAGAAATCACCTACCCAGTGAATTTTGCTGACATTATTGAAGGTGCTTCAAACAAAATATCTGCCTTAAGACGTAAAAGATATCAATCACTGTTGTTAAAGCAGTTGTGGAATAGATGGAAAAGCCAATACCTATTGGATTTGAAGACGGCGCATGCTTTAAGGAATCCTACTGCACAACCTGAACTGAAAGTAGGAGATGTAGTGTTAATTGGTGATGATTCAAAAAACAAACTTTTGTGGAAACTTGGTATAATCCAAAGAACAATTGTCCGAAGGGATAATCAAATTCGATCCTATGAAGTAAGAACAGGTAATGGTATTTTAAAAAGAACTGTACAACATTTGTATCCCTTAGAAATGGTTTAAGACTTTATAACTGGAAAAAAGACTTTTCTCTTTTGGAACTTTAATTTTTATTGCATATCCTCATCATTTTTTATTTACATTTAAGATCCTTTTAAGATGATAATTTTCAAATTTAAAAAATAATAATAATCTGTTTGTTTACATTTATATTGTTATACATTTTAGTGCATTTGCTTTACATCTGTAATTAATGATTGTTTATTCACAATAAGGTGTTCATATATGCAAGAAATTTGAATAAGTTTGCTATTTTGTTTATTATTGAAATTTTAATTAGTATTATTTAGTATCTGTATTTCAATTTTTGCATGTGTTATTATCTTTATATTTAAGTTTGTTTATATTTGATAACTAAGAGTTAATTGTTTACAGTCGGCTGCAAAATTATTCGAGCACTAGCCAATAATTCCTATATTTAAAAAGTACACTTAAGTCTGTTTTGCTAAGTAAATCCTTGTCGAATCATGTTCTTAGACTGATTAAGAACATGACTCGACAAGGATTTATTTAACAAAGCTGTATTAAGTGTACTTTTTTTTGGCAAGGATTATTGCTAGTGCTCGAATAATTTTGCAGCCGACTGTAAATAATAATGTGTTTGCTTTATGTTTAATATTGATATTTCAATTTAATATTTTTATTTGATCTTTTATTGATTTAGTTTATAGTACTTTAAATATTGTTTACATTTGTATTTGATATTAGATAATTGTTGTTATTTAAAAAAAAAAAAAAAAAAAAAAAAAAAAAATGATTATGTGATTTAGTACTAATTGAATACTTAGAAATTTGAACAATTTATGATTATCAGAAGTTGTTCGGATTTGAGATTTATTTTTGATTTAATGAGATTTTGATTTGTGAATGGACAATATTCCTGTGACGTCACCGTAGATAAAATCGCCGAACACGTGGCCGATATTTTGTAAACAAATTAGATTCAAGATGACATTTTATTGTTACGTATAACATTTTCCTAAATATTTCTGCAGTGAAACTTAATAATAATGTTCAAACAAGAACAAAAGTGAAATGTTAACAACTGAATCGAATGATAAAGTTAAGACTATTCCATATCGTAAAATTGCAGAACATTTCATGTATACACACACATACATACATATATATAATGAAAAAAAGATTAATAAGAACATGTTATACACACACACACATATATATAGACATCAAAGCTTAAATAAATAGAATTTCAATCACTTTAATAAAGGAATTTACTAAATGGAACATCCATTTAAATTTGTTAACATCGCCACAGTTCACACGGAAACTTTTAAGAATACATATGTTGATTAATATTAAAGTATATTACTAAAACTGGATTAAAAACAAAACAAAGTTATCACTATATCACTCTTACTTCAATTTCATATAATCTGGTAACTCTTAGAAATAATATTGCGAGATAAAAATTTGCAAGCCACAATGCTTTGCTATGGTAGAGTTGAGAATTGTTTACCGAAAACAGCTGATTTTTTATAGTCTCGAACCCAAAGGAGGAATATGGTCCATTCTGTAAGAGTTCACGGCGGGGAATTGAGTAGTAAAATCAATCCCCGCTGCGTCGCCAATGAAAGAAAAAAGAACCTATATTTTGTTAAAAGATTTTGGCAACAGCCAATAAATTTAGTTTTTTGATTTTTTGGAAGCTTCGGCTGTGTTCGAAGCAACGAGATATATAAATTAGAGTGCTGATTCAATGGATGAAGGATTAGCTTTCCGTGGTTCAAGATGAATCACGTGACATGCTTGAATAGGTTGCTGTGTTTGGCCCTTTATCGCTATTTTGGCATTTAAAATATCAGTTCAACAAATTATCATTATTATTAGGTAACATGACAGTCCTATGACCGAAATAAATTGCTTTTAAAATAATTTTACACATATTTCACATTTTAATAAATAATAAAATACATTTCTTTTCATCGTTTCTCAACAAACTTTAAAAGTGTTTATAAAACAAAATTTAAACTTTTAAAGAGCTAAATTTAACAACAAATAATAATTTTTCAACTATTTTTAAGCATTTTGTCGGTTAAAGTTCAACTACACGAAATAAAAAAGAAGTAAAATCAAAATCAAAATGGTTTAGAACAAAAGAATATTAAACTACGTAAAGTAAACAAAAACATTGAAACCGTTGCCATAGAAATGTACTGAAAATGAGCCGTTACCAAGGAAACCACCGAATACGCATGTGCAAGGAAAGCATGTCACATGACTCATCTTGGACCTTCTCAAGGGTTACCATTTATCACTCTACTTTATATATCTCGTTGGTTCGAAGACAGAATTTTCGATCTCTCAATATGAGAGTTAATTAGATTAAGGAATTATGTTCCATTAAGTATTTCCTTTTTGTATATAATGTACAAAATGTATATAGCATTTCTAATTTTTATTTTATTATAATCATTAAACTTTTAGAAAAAGTATGCATCGTTCTATTTTATTCATTCTCTTGTTTCAAAGCAATCCGGCATATTAATTTTGATTCTTTATGTTCTTAAAATGTTAAAACCACTGAACCGCAATTTATTTTTCACTACAATATACAAAAATCGATTCTTATAAGTAAAAATAAATAAACACATAAAATGTTTTTTAAAAAATTATTAAATGTACAAATATAATTATTCTTCTGTTTACAAATGCACAATATTACTTTTATTTTATTTTATATTAAATATTAAAATTTTTGTTCTTAAGAACAATATTTAATTGAATTCGGTTCTCAGAATTCGATTATTCGTTTTCCTCTATCACGTGATTGAGCAGACGACGGTGGGAAAAGCCCATTTAATCTAACGCATGCAATACGCACACGATAACTAATACATATCTATGCCTAAATATGGGGATTGAAATCAGGAAATAATTTTCCTCGATTTTTAATAATTTTTTACAAAAAATTCAATGGGCGAATAACATGGGAAATATTTTTCTTGCATCCACGGACGGTCAGTGACGTCACACTTCGCTTGCGTATTGTCATCGATTATGGACTCGTGTAACAAATTTTGAGAAAATAAAGTTCGGTAGGAGATCTTGTACTAATTAGAATTTGAACCACAATGATTAATGTAATTTAAAAAGTTTATGAAATTACTAGCAGGCTTTGCCCGCTTCGCTGGTCACTATATTTAAAGGAAACTCTTTTCTATAAAGCTTTATTTAAAAAAAGAAAAAATATATATACTGAAATCACTTAAAAGTTCGCTTTGGGTTCCCTCTGCCTTCGGCAGCGACTCGTGTAACAAATGGACTCGTCACACTTCGCTTGCGTATTGTCATCGATTATGGACTCGTGTAACAAATTTTGAGAAAATAAAGTTCGGTAGGAGATCTTGTACTAATTAGAATTTGAACCACAATGATTAATGTAATATAAAACGTTTATGAAATTACTAGCAGGCTTTGCCCGCTTCGCTGGTCACTATATTTAAAGGAAACTCTTTTCTATAAAGCTTTATTTAAAAAAAGAAAAAATATATATACTGAAATCACTTAAAAGATCGCTTTGGGTTCCCTCTGCCTTCGGCAGCGACTTGTTCGTCCTCGCAATCTCCGGTACCTGTCCCTATTTCCTGCGACAATGGATTACACGTGGGCTTCCAGTTGGGTGCTTATCATATATGACAGTTTCAATACGGACAATATCGAAAACTTTGAAGCAGCCCTTTTATATTTTAATCCCAGTTACATATGAACAACATTATGCGTGATGTACATAATATTTACTTTAAAGTTATTTTATATATTTATTTGATTTAATCGATCAACCATAAAATGACAGCAATTACAAGCCAAATATAATATTACAATATGTTATGATCGGCTACGTCTATCGCATGAGACAATTATTATTATTATTTTGTGGTTATATATACTTCATGCTTAGTTAATAGTAGTTGGTATGTAGAAAAATAAATTAATTAATATGTAAACCTGATCATGGTACAACCTTAATATAGCTCCCCTTGGCGACTTTTGAATTTTTGTCGCCGTTTTAGACCAAAATATAATTTATGCGATTATAGTTCCTGTTTCTTTCTATCTCTTTCTTTTTTTCAATATTTTATAATTTAGTTATATTTTTGATGCGCTACTTGGCTTTAAGTGGCTGTCATTGGCGAAAAATGTCCGATCTACTTCAGCATCAAAATATAAAAATTTGTCCAAAATTATCAATACCTTTAATATAATTTTGAATTAGCTTTTATGCCAAGCGTGATTAATCCGTGCTTAAAAAATAAACAAATAAATAAATAAATAAAATTAAAAAAATTAAAAAAATCGAACGTTGAGGTATATAAAAAAAATCAAAGCAGTCCTTGGGGACTGCCGATAGAAGTGAAAACTAAGTAACTTGTGAATTGTATCGTCCAGCTATTAGACTAGCATATTAGCACTTTATCAATGTGTAAAATAAATTTTAAATTAAAAATGACGTCAATTTTCGTGAGATGCATAATTTATTTTTATTTTATTTATTTTTTATTGTTCACGTTTAGATAAATGTATTTATTTTCCTGTTGGAAAAAAAAATAAATAAAACTCGTATTTTTTTTGGCAACAATTAAATTACAAATAAAATTTAAATGGCTAATTTCTTGCTATTATTAGCTTACAAAATTGCTATTTTATGCATAAAAATAACAAAAACAAAGATTTTTTCGGAATAAAAGGCAGCCAACTTTGTAAGTTAGGGTATAAGCTATCTCCATTACAAATTTCATCGAAATCCGTCGAGCAGTTTTGGCGTGAAACTCAGTTAAATAAATTCACGGACATTCACATTTATAATATATACTAGGGGGGCTCTGCCCCCTGCTCGCTCCGCTCACCAACCCCCGAGGAAGGCTTTCCCTGACCCCGACTTGCTTCGCTCATTAACCCCTGCTGGATTCTGCCCGACTATTCGCAAGTTTGCCCTTCATTGAATTGGAATATTAATAATACATAACACAAGAGAAAAGTTGAACAATATTATAGAAATCCGCCATATATGGTATCACATTGAAATACACAATATTTAATATTATATCGTTTAAAATATGAGAAAAATCTGTCTTAACGTTCGACAGTTTAATAACAATTCGCCATTATTTTGAGAGAAAACATATGTTAAACAGCTAGACACACAAAATAAACAACGATAGCACTAATTGTTTAGATTAGAGAGAAATTCTTATCTAAACGATTTAGCGTTACAGCTTTGGTATACGATCCACTTGTTAAAGTTTCTGCATTTATTTCTAATGTATTTCTGCATTTTAATTAACGAAGTTATTAAGAAAAACGTCGGGTTTATGAAGGTACTCTATTTGCCACCGGAGGGGAAAGTTTCCCTTATGACGTTTTTTTTTTCTGTGTCTCTGACGTCACTTTCCTCAGGAAAATTAAAATGTGATGAATGGTGTAAATAAAAAAATTGAAATATTAGCATCTTTGAGATGCTCGAGAGAAGAAAAAAATTATTTAGAATAGCAAAACATGAAAATAACCGATATTTTAAAAACATTAAGTAAAAATTTAATAAAAATGAAATGAAATTTGGTTTATATTTTTATTTTATTTTATATTATTATTTAAGTTTATACAATTAGTTTAGTTTTTATTATTAGTTTTTATTTTGACGTTAGGCGAAAAAGATTTAATAATGAATACAATAATTATGTTAAACAACGATTGGTATAAATTTAGAAGTTAAGCCCAGAATTTTTTTAAATGAAATTTACGAGACAACAACATAGATTATTTTATATAAAGATTTAGTTTTTTCACTCAAAATATATTTAAAATGATGGATCTTTACTATGACCAATTTAGCTATTTTTAAAAATTAGAAATGAAGAAACTCGTACGTTTTTCGCCAAGGAATTAATTTACGCAACCACAATAGCCATTTTAACTCTAGCCATGCCTTAAATACAGAGAAAAAGGTACTTACGTATTAACGCTACCGCAGCTAGGTACAACTATAGTATCTCCCCACAACTGAATTTGGCGATTTTTCTTTGGCGCCGTTTTGAACGATAACGATGTCGTTCTGGACTCTTTGAGATATAATATGGCAGCCTGCAGGCTGCTTATTTTGGATTTATGATTGTATGATTTAGCTTATGATTTACGATTTAGCTTATGATTTTATCATTTATGATTTTTAGATTTATGATTTAGTCATAATCGCCAAATATAAATCGCAAATTCAGTTGTTGGGAGATACTATAGATGCTCACTCTGATAAATAAGATTCCAAAAGATGTTTCGCTGTCCCCCTATGTCTCTTGTGTGCGAACAAGATTACTCTTTATTAGCGCATTAGCGCAACTTCTGCTGCGGTGGCGTTAATACGTAAGAAATTGTCAATATTTAATATTATATCGTTTAAAATATGTGAAAAATCTGTCTTAACGTTCGACAGTTTAATAACAATTCGCCATTATTTTGAGAGAAAACATATGTTAAACAGCTAGACACACAAAATAAACAACGATAGCACTAATTGTTTAGATTAGAGAGAAATTCTTATCTAAACGATTTAGCGTTACAGCTTTGGTATACGATCCACTTGTTAAAGTTTCTGCATTTATTTCTAATGTACAACAAGGTTTAAAATGGTGCTTACAACCGTAAACATGCAACTTTTTAAAGTGCATTTTTCCTAGAATATGATTTAGTCAGATCTATCGAAATTAAATATCTTATGTGATTATTGGAATTATTTTAAACATTTCATTAGTAGTAGTACGACAGGACAATTTCTTTCAGATAGCGATTTTGCATTGTCGCCATGAATGTGCCAAGATGCCCGTCAATATCTGATTTTACCATTTCTTAAACTATATTAAATACTAAGTTAAATCGGGGGGGGGGGGGGGGGGGAATCACACTTTTCGAAACCTACTGATAAGCGAAAAATCCATCCTTAATTATATTGTAAAAACGAATTGAATATATATTGTAAAAACGTATTGAATTTATATTGTTAAAACGAATTAAAAATTGTTTGTTTTGTCCCTGGGCAAAATTAACATATTCGCATCGGCAAATAAAATTCTCATTTGGTGTAAAATAAAAATTAGCCCTGCTCTTTCCTCTAAAACAATATTTTAAATTAAAAATGGACTTTGCATATTCGTGTTAAACCCTTTAAATGCCGCTAGCACAAATACATACTAGTGAAATTTCGCATCAATTGCTAAAGATAAAATTTAATCGATTAATCACAAATACGTAAAATTATTTTTCTAAAAATATACCGATTTAGAGAATGCCAAAAGGTGTAGTTTACTGTTCAAAGTAGGGAAATGTCCCGATTACAATTATTACAAGATACTTGGGAGGGTGAAGTCACTTTTTTTTTTTTTTTTTTTTTTTTTATAGACCATACAGTAGGATCCATGCACAGTTTTCATTTTTGCTTCTGATGTCACTGAGATCTAAGCCCCGTTCTTGGATCATGCAAATTTTGCCTGTTATAAAAATTCAAATTTCATAAAAAATATATTTTTTTTTTTCCACCGCCACTTTAGAATGTAGAAAAAGAGGGGAAAAAAGGCTAAAAACCCCATAGAAATAGCATGGGAAGAAAAGCAAAAAAACTCACAATGTCAAGTGTGAAACAAAAAAAAAAAAAAAAAAAAAAAAAATTCACACCGGAAGTAATAAGGGGACAAAATTGACTAGAAAAACACATTGAACAGCGGGAACCGGGCGGGCTAGGGTATGGGTCCTATCGTCCAGGATTAATACGACTCGCAGAGTTTCGTTCTTTTCAAGGTAATTGTTTTGTTACAGATGATTATTTCTTTCGTGATGCTTTCATTTAAAAACAGAAATTCAAACAAAATCCAGTTATAGGTATAAAATAATACAAATTTAAGGTTCATTTAAGGTATCATGGGTCAGGGAAACGCCGGACGGGTCAGCTAACATATAGTCTTAGTATTAAACGAAATAGAAAATGAAAGATAGCATCTGTTTATTTGGAGTACTTTGTAGAAAGTGATGTCATATATAGTATTTCTATTTATAAGCATTTTTCAGATTTTCTTTTAAGCGAAATGTAGTAAATTATATTAGATGTTTTAACTTGAAGTACATTTAAATAATGATTCGATGATATTTGAAACATTACGGGCAATAATGTGTCCGTCGAATTCGACGGGTTCCAGCTAGTTACTCTGAAAGGTAACACTTGAAATATTTACTAACTGAACAAATAATTCTACGTAATATATTATATATTAGAAATTAGAATTAATGTTTTGGGATATTAAGAGGTTCTGCCCCGTGCTTGCTGTGTTGACTAACCCCAACGAAGACTACATGCCCGTTTCTGTTAACCGAACCTAGAAGGAGCATCACCCCTATACTCCAAATAATTAAATAAAAATAGCCATGTAAAAGTTTACACGGAAATTCTGTTATAATTCATAGAGTATTAAATTTGATCAAAGTTTATTTTCGATGGAAATATTGGGGGGAAGGGGGGGGAACATTTCATTCCTGGCGAATTTTATGTTCACCAGCTTGTCATATTGCACACGGCAGTTTTTAAACGTAGATGAGCCTACAACTTTATGTTTGCATGCTCAATCCCAACCCCATTGACCGAACTACTGTAACTTAGCATGTTATATATCAAGATAAATTCCTCGATTGCACTGTTCAATTAAATTCAGTTTCTTTCATTCGTTTATTTATTTCAAAAGAAACATTTAAAACAGATTCTTTACTATACGTATGTCTGATACCAGTGGCGGCTCTTGACCGAAAATAGGTGAAGAGGCAATTCACCTAACATTTTACACTGTATTCATTTATAGAGTTTAAATTTACATTTAAATAAAATGAGTATTTTTAGTTAAAGTTATGCTTAATAAAAATTATGCATTAAAACTACTTAAATGTTATTTCTCAGCTCTTCAGATATTTTTGGTTCACAAGACGCTGCTGGTGCTGCTGCGTATATGGCCATAAACCTATTACTATACTATACGACCAAATTATTCTTCAGCCCCCTCCAGACAGAAATTCTGGGTGCGCCACTGGTTTTCTCGCTTTAAAATATATATATATATATATATATATATAAGCTAAGTTTATTTACAGGACCACACAAAAAAATTCTGATGATAATCTGTAATTATTCAAATGATGTCAAATTAGGTTGAAATATAAGTGAGTTATAATTAATTAGGTGTATCATTTTTAGTGGTGTATATAATAACGGTGACTCCTTTTTGAGAAACACACAAAAGAATATTGTACCATTATGGTCTATAGATGGTATGTATTAAAAATATATTTTAACATGGTTACTCTAAATATCATGAAATGTTATTAGAATGTTTAAAAGCATGTTTTTCTATGAAATATTTTGCGATAGAGTTCATAATTGGTTTAGAGGGTTATACAAAATAATGCCGATGTGTTATCTAGTCTTTTTGCAGGAAATTTGGTACAAGTTTTTATTATTTACAAGGAATTAATAGAAGGTTGTTTCTAGGAAAATATAGAAATATACATATGTAGAGAGATAGATATAGACAAAGATATACAGCGGGAAGTTGATGGGGGGTGGTAGCCCCCGTCAGAAATGTATATGTTTATGTAGCGAGTCGCCATATATATGTATACATATGTATAATAAAGAGAGAGATATACATGTTAGGACTCACCCGAAGAGACTGAAAACGAAACATTTGTATTAGATTAGGGAGCAAACCAATGTTACTGATGTTATTTCTAGAATTAAGTTAAAATGGAGCTGGACTGGGCTCTTCCAGAAGAAATTATCATAGAGTGACCACCACTCCTATTTTGGATACCGAGATAAAACAAAAGACCGAGAAAGAGACCAGTGTGTTGTTGAAGAGGTAAAATTGTGAAGTTTGGAAGAGAGAATGGAGAAGAATTGCAGAAAACAGGGCAGATTGGAATCACCTAGAAGGGGCCTTCATCCTGCAGTGGATTGATAAAGGTTGAAATTGATGATGATAATGATAGATATAAATATGGAATTAATAGGAACTATCAATGATCTAATGAATAATGAGTGATGAAAATATGACGTTGAGGCTCCTGATCTGCAGATCCACTAATTATTACTATTTTATCTTTTTTTTTTTTTTTTTTGTATTTTTTCTCAGGAGTATGATTTTAGCATTTCTGTGCAAGATATTTTAAAATTTGTTCAACGAATCACAGTATTATCAGAAATATATTGCACACTGCTTTAAACCAGCATCCTAAATGTAAATTCAATTCTTTCAAATTGGAATCAATTTTCCAAATTTATGTGCAAAGTTTACTTCCAGAACATTTGATATTTTCATTACCTATCTTAAAAAGAATATATTAGCAACATTTTCAGGTTGCCCCCGAAAAGTTGAAACGAACTTGTTTTTAAATGACATTTTTAGCTTATGGCCCACGGTCTATATGGCAGCTTTGTTGAATTTATTACGTTTTCATTTTACTTGGTTGTTCTGTCTGTCTATTAAATCTTTCAATCTTTTTTTTTTTTTTTTTTCCTTTTCCTTCTTCTTTTTATCACTTTTACCAAACCACCCCCCCCCCTCCCAAATTTTACACATGAATATATAGTCGAAAACACTACAATACTGTTGGATGCCGGGTTAACTAGGCATCCAATCTTTTACTGAAAGCATAAAAGTAAATAAAATAAACTTAAATATATATTGACAGTTCAATTTAGCAGAGTTATATGCAGGGAGCCTTTTTGGTTTAAATGCTTTCTCTTTTAAAATAAAATATGAGTTGTAACTAAACTTATAAATAAAACAGAGAAGGTTTTAAAAACGAAATATAAGTTTATTGAGATAAAACAAAAATATATAAAACTTTTAGATTAAACAAGGAAACAAATAAATAAACATATTTAACTTCTGACTATAACCGTGGCCAGTAAAACAGCTTTTTAAAAACTATATTTATATCATAAGCAACTAATCTTCATCACTAGACAATGGAGCTTTTATAATATAAAAACGAACAGATAAAATAAAACTATTACTTCAATAAATACATCTTCTAATACGATGAAATCTTTTACTTATTGTAAACAACTGCCGGCGACTCCAATATCTTATTACTAAAACATGGCAGCTGAACTTTAACATAAAACAAACAAACAGTAAGTGAGCAAGCCACAGCAAAAGCAAAACAAAAAGCCGGAACCGCCCCTAGCCACGTTCCTCAACACCTTTTATACTATTCAGAGAGGATTGTGGTTAGAGTGACGTAATCACCGTGGCGTCGAATCAGCGTGATGATTTCATCCGCGAAATTTGATGCCGCCTAGTGAGTGAAAAAGTAAACATTCATTTGTATTTACCGGCAAGCTGTAGTGACGTGATAGCACAGCTAAAGAAAAACGACATATTTTCCTAGTATTTAATAAACAGGTAAAGCTGTCAGCTAAAATGTAGTAAGTAATAAAAATATATTTTTATTTTAATAAAGAAAATAAATAAAGTTAATTTACTTAAATTAACTGAATATATTCTTTTAATAACATGTTTAATTTAAACTTTAGACTTAATACTTTTTATACTTTCAATCAATATAAATTAAATAAGTTTATACATTTATATATCAACTGCATATGCAAATTGCACAAAGTGATAAGATTAAATATATTACCAGGCCAACAAATACGGAATCCCATCTCATCAGGGTTAGATTACAGAGAAAAGACCTCTCTGCCTGTGTGAAATCTTGTGATTACTTTTTAATCCACTTCCGCTAAATCTAAGTTTTTAAAACATTTTGAAATAAAAAAGTTCTTTTATTATTATTATTACTTATACATTTATGTATCATTAGTAAACCGTATACCACAGTTTAAAAAAATAAAAAAACATTCTTTTATTTAAAATTGTACTAAAAATTCATATTCTGACCAAATGGATTAAAAAGTAATCATAAGATTTCTCATAGACAGACAGGTTTTTTCCCTGAAACTTGGTCCCTTCCGTGGAGGATCAAAATTGCGATGGCATGTCTCTGGACCACCCCTAGGGGTGAGTCCCAGACCGTTACCAATTGCCCATCTGCGCAGCACTAGTGCGACGTAAAAACCCAAACAACCAAACAACCCTGAAACTTGGCCCAAATCAGACAGGATTCTGAAAATTCTGTCATATTGTACTGTCATTAGTTATGATCTTACATCTATAATTCGATTAAAATCGATCCAGTGGAAATTCATTAGAAATGAATAGCACACTTAGATAGTTTTTCGCCCGTTGAACTTAACCTGGAGAGATAAATTCTTAAAAGTACTGTTGATTGTATACGCAAATGAAGTGATGACGTCACTGACCATCCGGGGATGAAAAAAAAAAAAAGATTTCTATGTTAATCGCCCATTGTATTTTTTGTAAAAAAAATTACTAAAGATCGAGGAAAATTATTTCCCGATTTTAACCCTATATTTGGGTATAGATATGTATTAGTTATCATGTGCATATGTTAGATTAAGTTATTTTGCTGTCAAATTGACAAAATTTTATTTTTAAATTTCAAGACTCTGTCGTCCTTGGCGTTTTTTGTATCTGGCGATCAAAAACGTAATACGAAAATATACATGTCAGATGTATATTTTCGTAATATGTATTGTACGAAATATTGTTTCATATTATTGATTATTTTCTTAATATACGTTGTTAAAATAACCATGATTTTTGAAAGGAATTAAATATGTTCGCCAGATAATTTGGCGATTTTTTTTTCCGCCAAGGATGACAGATATGAAATCTATTCCGCTGCAACATATTAGTATCTTATATCAGACACTTTATTTACGCATTTGAAAACAAGTTTGACTTCAAATAATGATAGAATATTTATCATTTTCCTTTTAATTAATATATTAGTTGGATATTTATTGATTAAATATCATCCTTTGGAATGAAATGTTTATGTTTTCAATCGAATATGGAAGTTTGCCATTTTTTTTTCTTTTTCTAGAGTTTTGAAATTTAAAATTCAAATTTTATCAATTTTACAGCAAAAACAATGGACTCTTCCCACCTGACGTCAGAGGTCACATGATAGAGGAAAAACAAATAGCAGACCAAGTCTTGTTTATCTAGAGCGATTGCTGAAATAACCTATTTTCTATTCTTATTTTTGATCAATCGTATTTAATCTGTGTTATTTTTTATACATCATCATTTTTAATCCATTTTATATCATTATTCATCCTCTTTTGTTTGCTGTATACATTTACAATCATCATTTAGTTTATGTTTGTTATTGATGTTTACGAAAAACATGTTTAATACTATGATTTTTGGTACTTAAATCAGTGACAGTGCAATATCGTACTGCGTAAATCTATTTAGACCAGTAACTAAATTAATTAACTTGTTGTAACACCTTTATGCAATTAAATTTAATTGAAAACATTTTAAAATTTCAATTTATAATCCATACACATTCCACAAGAAGCTATTATTTATTGCTAGATCAGTTAATGTTACAGTTACACTACTGTAGTAAAATCAATCCCCTTTAGACGGCGCTGCGTCGCCAGTGAAAGAAAAAAGAACCTATATTTTGTTAAAAGATTTTGGCAACTGCCAATAAGTTTAGTTTTTAGATTTTTTGGAAGCTTCGGCTGTGTTCGAAGACAGAATTTTCGATCTCTCAATATGAAAGTTAATTAGATTAGGTAATTATGTTCCATTAAGTATTTCCTTTTTGTATATAATGTACAAAATGTATATAGCATTTCTAATTTTTATTTTATTATAATCATTAAACTTTTAGAAAAAGTATGCATCGTTCTATTTTATTCATTCTCTTGTTTCAAAGCAATCCGGCATATTAATTTTGATTCTTTATGTTCTTAAAATGTTAAAACCACTGAACCGCAATTTATTTTTCATTTTGGTGCATCAGTGCCGACAAGAGAATGTTGTTTTTGAAAGCACGGAGTAAAAAGACAGGAGAAGAAGGTAACGCTGAAATTTTGTGATGTTGTTTTCTAATGTTTACAGATGGCGCCAGCGTGCAATCCTTCCTTCTCTCCAGCTTCCGCAATGTTATTCAATAGGGAAATGTCTCGTTTTAATTATTTTTTTAAAAATAATATCAAGCTGAAAAAATTTCGATTGATAGCAAATTTCATTAAATAGAGTATTCTAACCAACATGTTTTTTTTAAGAGCCATTTTATACTAATTTTACTTTGAAAGAAAGCTTTTAAAAAATGACGATTCTTATGAACCGAAGCTAGCTAAAACAGATAATTGGGAGGAAGGAGAATGGATGAAATTTTGTAAAGAAAAAAAATAAACTTACTTTAGGTGCAGAAAACACGAACTCTGACTTTATTTTTCTCCTAGGGCTTTTTTTTTGTTTTTCTTATCACTATCATAGCCTGTTTTACAACTAGGAACGAAACCTTTATTTGAAACATCTGAATTATGCAGTTTTAAGAACTTACAAAGAAATTAAATTGCTTAAAATAAAAAATTTTAAATGTACTCCAGCAAAATTTTATTGAAAACAACAGTATATCCACGCCGAGGTAGGGAGGAATGACAAGTGGCGCCCTCAATATTTACCAAAAATTTAGATCACAGTTTCGTAGCTTTCTCCCATTGGACCTTCAACTCCTATTAATATTACTCCGTGTTTGAAAGTAACGATGCTTGTGTTAAATTCGATTATTAAAATTAATATTTGTGCCTTCATGATATTGGATTATCTCTTAGAGCGAAGACGGCTCAAGGTAAGAAATTTTATGAAAATATACAATGGAGTTGGCGAAGCATAAAGTTAATAGAAAAATTCTGCGAACAAGTGTGACAAAATTAGCGAACAGTATAGAATTAAATTTAAAAGAAGAACATTTAAATGTTGAAAACTTAGAAGAACCTCTTAATCAACTAACTATAAAAACTGGGCTTCTACAGGAAGCCGATAGGGAAATAGAAAAACTAATTCCTTTAACAGAATATGAAAATGAAAAAAACGTATGTTATGAATATCAGGATAAAATCGCGACCACTATTTTTAGAGTAAAAAAGAAAATAAAAGTAAATTCAGTCGAAAATAGTGGTGTAAATTCAAATGTTTCAAGTACTTTACAACATAACAGTACACCGTTAAGTGAGAATAATAAATTTGTTAAACTCCCGAAATTAGGGAGACTGTTAGTTTTTTAAATGAAAACATTTATGTAGATGACATAATAGGAAGCCACCCATCAGTAGAGAAGGCTTTAACTACAAGTCTAGACTCACTTAGTATCTTTAAAGACGCAAGTGTGCAACTTCACAAATTTCATACAAATTCGACACCATTACATGAATTTTGAGTACAAAAAAATGTTGTTAGCAAGGATTCTAAAATATTTGAAGAAAATGATCCCCCTTGGGTTTAGGGTGGAATAACTTGAAAGACACTCTCTATTTTGATTGTAGGGATTTAATAAACCTCGTTTCTAAACAGATAAATACTAAAAGGTTTGTTTTACAAGTACTAGGCAAAATTTATGACCCTATCGGTTTCCTAGGGCCCTACACTTTAAGAGTTAAATGCCTTATGCAGATGATCTGGCAGACTGGTCTTGATTGGGATGATACATTACCTGAAGATTTGAAAAAAATATGGAAAGACTGGTGTAATGAAGTAACTCATCTTTCTAAATTTTCTGTGCCGAGATATTATTTTTCTGATTTTCCAGAATTTAACATCGATGATTTGCAACTACATGTTTTCTCAGATGCTAGTATCAAAGCATTTGGCACTGTTGCCTATTTTAAAATTAAAGAAATCTCGAATGAAAAATGTAAAACGTTATTCGTTGCTTCCAAAAATAGAGTAGCGCCTTTGAAAAATCTCACGCTACCTAAACTTGAACTCACAGCTGCATTGTTGGCAGCTAAACTAGGTCATAATATTTTGAGAGCTCTGAGATTAGATATACCCACGTTTTACTGGACAGACTCAATGATCGCTTTTTTTTTTGGATTAGAGGCTCTCCAGAGAAGTTCAAGCCGTTTGTGCAGAATAGAGTACAAGATATTCGTGAATTGACATCTCCTTCAAACTGGAGGCACTGTCCCGGTTCGTCTAATCCTGCCGACCTTGTATCCAGAGGTGCAAAGATCATAAAATTAATTAATGATAGATTGTGGTTAAATGGGCCTGAATGGCTCAGTTCACCCCCCGAACTTTGGCCTAAGCCTGATGATAAACAAAAGCTAGATGTATAAAAGCTTAGAATAGAGAAAAAAGATAAAAGAAACACTCCTTTTCAATTGCATGACAGAACAACTAGAAAACCCCATTGATATCAGAAAATACGGCAGTTTAGAAAAATTAATCAGAGTTACAGCTTGGGTAAAAAGATTTATTAAGAGGATCAAAAAAATTCCAGAACTTAACAATACATTGACAACCGAAGAACTAATAGAAGCTGAGAAACATTCGATATCGAATGAACAAAAGCTGTATTTTAAAAATGAATTTCACTTGCTAATAAATGAAGAAATTATTGATAAAAATTCTCCCCTTAGCAACTTAACTCCTTATCTAGATGATGAAAAAATGATGCGGCTCGGCGGGAGATTAGAGTTTAGTGATTTACAGCTAGAAGAAAAACATCCCTGCATTCTCCCCAAACAGTCGTGGTTGTCTGCCTTGATTATTCGAAATGAACATGAAAAAATAATGCATGGCGGAGTATCTGGAACATTGTCAAAAATACGGTCTAAATATTGGATTCCCAAAGGTCGCCAGTTAGTTAAAAGTGTCCTGAATAAATGCATTATATGTAAGAAATACCTTTCCAGACCAACAGATCAGATCACTGCTCCACTACCCCGTGACAGAATAACAGAGTCGCCCCCTTTCTCCATATGTGGCATTGACTTTGCTGGGCCTCTCTACATTAAAAATGCTAAAGAAATTGAAAAATCTTATATAGTGTTGTTCACTTGTGCAGTAACCAGAGCGTTACACTTAAAACTTGTACACGACATGTCAACTGATTCTTTTTTGTTGGCCTTCAGACGTTTCTTAGCGAGAAGAGGAAACTGTAAAGTTATATATTCGGATAACGCCAAAACGTTTAAGCGTTCGAAACAAGAGCTAGAAAATTTGTATCAAATTCTTTCTGATGATTCTCTTTTAAATTTTTTTGCGAATGAAAGAATCATATGGAAAAATATAGTAGAAAGGGCCCCGTGGTGGGGCGGGTTCTACGAACGATTAGTTTGACGTCTGCGTAAAGTCATCGGCAAAGCCCTCTTGAATTATGATGAAATGTCTACTCTCCTTATAGAAGTAGAAAAAGTGCTCAACTTACGCCCCTTAACTTACGTGTATAGTGAATCTGGAGAACCGAACCCCTTAACTCCTATGCACTTTTTAAATTTTGGTAAAGAAATCACCTACCCAGTGAATTTTGCTGACATTATTGAAGGTGCTTCAAACAAAATATCTGCCTTAAGACGTAAAAGATATCAATCACTGTTGTTAAAGCAGTTGTGGAATAGATGGAAAAGCCAATACCTATTGGATTTGAAGACGGCGCATGCTTTAAGGAATCCTACTGCACAACCTGAACTGAAAGTAGGAGATGTAGTGTTAATTGGTGATGATTCAAAAAACAAACTTTTGTGGAAACTTGGTATAATCCAAAAAACAATTGTCCGAAGGGATAATCAAATTCGATCCTATGAAGTAAGAACAGGTAATGGTATTTTAAAAAGAACTGTACAACATTTGTATCCCTTAGAAATGGTTTAAGACTTTATAACTGGAAAAAAGACTTTTCTCTTTTGGAACTTTAATTTTTATTGCATATCCTCATCATTTTTTATTTACATTTAAGATCCTTTTAAGATGATAATTTTCAAATTTAAAAAATAATAATAATCTGTTTGTTTACATTTATATTGTTATACATTTTAGTGCATTTGCTTTACATCTGTAATTAATGATTGTTTATTCACAATAAGGTGTTCATATATGCAAGAAATTTGAATAAGTTTGCTATTTTGTTTATTATTGAAATTTTAATTAGTATTATTTAGTATCTGTATTTCAATTTTTGCATGTGTTATTATCTTTATATTTAAGTTTGTTTATATTTGATAACTAAGAGTTAATTGTTTACAGTCGGCTGCAAAATTATTCGAGCACTAGCCAATAATTCCTATATTTAAAAAGTACACTTAAGTCTGTTTTGCTAAGTAAATCCTTGTCGAATCATGTTCTTAGACTGATTAAGAACATGACTCGACAAGGATTTATTTAACAAAGCTGTATTAAGTGTACTTTTTTTTGGCAAGGATTATTGCTAGTGCTCGAATAATTTTGCAGCCGACTGTAAATAATAATGTGTTTGCTTTATGTTTAATATTGATATTTCAATTTAATATTTTTATTTGATCTTTTATTGATTTAGTTTATAGTACTTTAAATATTGTTTACATTTGTATTTGATATTAGATAATTGTTGTTATTTAAAAAAAAAAAAAAAAAAAAAAAAAAAAAAATGATTATGTGATTTAGTACTAATTGAATACTTAGAAATTTGAACAATTTATGATTATCAGAAGTTGTTCGGATTTGAGATTTATTTTTGATTTAATGAGATTTTGATTTGTGAATGGACAATATTCCTGTGACGTCACCGTAGATAAAATCGCCGAACACGTGGCCGATATTTTGTAAACAAATTAGATTCAAGATGACATTTTATTGTTACGTATAACATTTTCCTAAATATTTCTGCAGTGAAACTTAATAATAATGTTCAAACAAGAACAAAAGTGAAATGTTAACAACTGAATCGAATGATAAAGTTAAGACTATTCCATATCGTAAAATTGCAGAACATTTCATGTATACACACACATACATACATATATATAATGAAAAAAAGATTAATAAGAACATGTTATACACACACACACATATATATAGACATCAAAGCTTAAATAAATAGAATTTCAATCACTTTAATAAAGGAATTTACTAAATGGAACATCCATTTAAATTTGTTAACATCGCCACAGTTCACACGGAAACTTTTAAGAATACATATGTTGATTAATATTAAAGTATATTACTAAAACTGGATTAAAAACAAAACAAAGTTATCACTATATCACTCTTACTTCAATTTCATATAATCTGGTAACTCTTAGAAATAATATTGCGAGATAAAAATTTGCAAGCCACAATGCTTTGCTATGGTAGAGTTGAGAATTGTTTACCGAAAACAGCTGATTTTTTATAGTCTCGAACCCAAAGGAGGAATATGGTCCATTCTGTAAGAGTTCACGGCGGGGAATTGAGTAGTAAAATCAATCCCCGCTGCGTCGCCAATGAAAGAAAAAAGAACCTATATTTTGTTAAAAGATTTTGGCAACAGCCAATAAATTTAGTTTTTTGATTTTTTGGAAGCTTCGGCTGTGTTCGAAGCAACGAGATATATAAATTAGAGTGCTGATTCAATGGATGAAGGATTAGCTTTCCGTGGTTCAAGATGAATCACGTGACATGCTTGAATAGGTTGCTGTGTTTGGCCCTTTATCGCTATTTTGCCATTTAAAATATCAGTTCAACAAATTATCATTATTATTAGGTAACATGACAGTCCTATGACCGAAATAAATTGCTTTTAAAATAATTTTACACATATTTCACATTTTAATAAATAATAAAATACATTTCTTTTCATCGTTTCTCAACAAACTTTAAAAGTGTTTATAAAACAAAATTTAAACTTTTAAAGAGCTAAATTTAACAACAAATAATAATTTTTCAACTATTTTTAAGCATTTTGTCGGTTAAAGTTCAACTACACGAAATAAAAAAGAAGTAAAATCAAAATCAAAATGGTTTAGAACAAAAGAATATTAAACTACGTAAAGTAAACAAAAACATTGAAACCGTTGCCATAGAAATGTACTGAAAATGAGCCGTTACCAAGGAAACCACCGAATACGCATGTGCAAGGAAAGCATGTCACATGACTCATCTTGGACCTTCTCAAGGGTTACCATTTATCACTCTACTTTATATATCTCGTTGGTTCGAAGACAGAATTTTCGATCTCTCAATATGAGAGTTAATTAGATTAAGGAATTATGTTCCATTAAGTATTTCCTTTTTGTATATAATGTACAAAATGTATAGTTCAACTTTCACGAGTTGGCCCTTCGTCCCTCCTTCTTTTCGAAGAGTTTATTTTAAGGTAGGGGTGCACAAAATGAAAAGAATGAATGGGTGGGGAAAAAGAAGGTTGCCATGAAAATAACACATGAAGCCAATAATTTTTACTTTTCGCCAGCTGAAATCCGTTTTGCCTATTTAAAGGAGCATGTGTTAATATTTAAAAATCAATGACACATAAACTAAAAGGGGAAAAAAAAAAAAAAAAAACTTTTCAATCATGTCTGAAATAGGCACTAATGCCTTATTTGCACAAAGATGTTTTGAGCAATAAATTTAAACAAGAAAAAAAATCGTGCTGCTTATTATTGTCCACGCATTTTATTTTGTATTTCAGGAAAAAAAATAATTTTCTTTGAAAACATTTAAAAAATAAAAATGAGAAAACGTTTTTACGCTTTTTTTTTTCTTTTTTAAGAAAAGAAAAACATTTTTAAAAATACTGAATAAATAAATGGGGAATTTTATTAAAATAAATTGAGATGTACACATAATTTACAGTATTATGTACAATAGCTCTCAGAATATTTGCATACACATCAGATACGAATATGAAAGATAATTTCTTACATTATTCTTATAATGGCTTTTCATTTCTACGTATTTAGTCTAAAAAAAAAAAAAAAAAAGAAAGAAAGAAAGAAAAGAAAAGAAAAAATTTTAATTACAGGAGTGCAGTTCTTTATTTAAATTTTAAATATTTTTCTTTCTTTCTTTCTTTCTTTCTTTTTTTTTTTTTACAATTTTATTTTTTATATTTTTATTTATTTATTTATTTTTAAGAGAAAGAAAGCAAAAAGAAAGAAAGTTTGGTAGATTGGTAGTTTTTTTATGGTGCTAGGTCCAAATTAGGGCATACGGAAAGAAAGAAAGAAAAAAAAAAAAAGAAGGAGGAGAAGAGAAAAAAAAGACTGCAAACCGAAATTTTGAAATATCGTTTAGATAATCATAACATTTCTCATCGTATTAATAATTAGTTATAATGTAACAAATATTTTTTAAGGGTATAACGTATTAGAAAGCCCAAAAGTTCTCCTAATTTGGAAATAAGTAAATAGATAACAAACAGTATTTTTGCCAAAATGTCGCAAAACTCGCAAAGATAGCAAACCACCTCCCTTTTCACCCTCAACCGATTTCAAGGTAATAGAATCGTCGCAGCCTACGTCACGCTTGATTGACAGGGGCCAACTCGTGACAGTCGAACTATATATAGCATTTCTAATTTTTATTTTATTATAATCATTAAACTTTTAGAAAAAGTATGCATCGTTCTATTTTATTCATTCTCTTGTTTCAAAGCAATCCGGCATATTAATTTTGATTCTTTATGTTCTTAAAATGTTAAAACCACTGAACCGCAATTTATTTTTCACTACAATATACAAAAATCGATTCTTATAAGTAAAAATAAATAAACACATAAAATGTTTTTTAAAAAATTATTAAATGTACAAATATAATTATTCTTCTGTTTACAAATGCACAATATTACTTTTATTTTATTTTATATTAAATATTAAAATTTTTGTTCTTAAGAACAATATTTAATTGAATTCGGTTCTCAGAATTCGATTATTCGTTTTCCTCTATCACGTGATTGAGCAGACGACGGTGGGAAAAGCCCATTTAATCTAACGCATGCAATACGCACACGATAACTAATGCATATCTATGCCTAAATATGGGGATTGAAATCAGGAAATAATTTTCCTCGATTTTTAATAATTTTTTACAAAAAATTCAATGGGCGAATAACATGGGAAATATTTTTCTTGCATCCACGGACGGTCAGTGACGTCACACTTCGCTTGCGTATTGTCATCGATTATGGACTCGTGTAACAAATTTTGAGAAAATAAAGTTCGGTAGGAGATCTTGTACTAATTAGAATTTGAACCACAATGATTAATGTAATTTAAAAAGTTTATGAAATTACTAGCAGGCTTTGCCCGCTTCGCTGGTCACTATATTTAAAGGAAACTCTTTTCTATAAAGCTTTATTTAAAAAAAGAAAATATATATATACTGAAATCACTTAAAAGTTCGCTTTGGGTTCCCTCTGCCTTCGGCAGCGACTCGTGTAACAAATGGACTCGTCACACTTCGCTTGCGTATTGTCATCGATTATGGACTCGTGTAAGAAATTTTGAGAAAGTAAAGTTCGGTAGGAGATCTTGTACTAATTAGAATTTGAACCACAATGATTAATGTAATATAAAACGTTTATGAAATTACTAGCAGGCTTTGCCCGCTTCGCTGGTCACTATATTTAAAGGAAACTCTTTTCTATAAAGCTTTATTTAAAAAAAGAAAAAATATATATACTGAAATCACTTAAAAGATCGCTTTGGGTTCCCTCTGCCTTCGGCAGCGACTTGTTCGTCCTCGCAATCTCCGGTACCTGTCCCTATTTCCTGCGACAATGGATTACACGTGGGCTTCCAGTTGGGTGCTTATCATATATGACAGTTTCAATACGGACAATATCGAAAACTTTGAAGCAGCCCTTTTATATTTTAATCCCAGTTACATATGAACAACATTATGCGTGATGTACATAATATTTACTTTAAAGTTATTTTATATATTTATTTGATTTAATCGATCAACCATAAAATGACAGCAATTACAAGCCAAATATAATATTACAATATGTTATGATCGGCTACGTCTATCGCATGAGACAATTATTATTATTATTTTGTGGTTATATATACTTCATGCTTAGTTAATAGTAGTTGGTATGTAGAAAAATAAATTAATTAATATGTAAACCTGATCATGGTACAACCTTAATATAGCTCCCCTTGGCGACTTTTGAATTTTTGTCGCCGTTTTAGACCAAAATATAATTTATGCGATTATAGTTCCTGTTTCTTTCTATCTCTTTCTTTTTTTCAATATTTTATAATTTAGTTATATTTTTGATGCGCTACTTGGCTTTAAGTGGCTGTCATTGGCGAAAAATGTCCGATCTACTTCAGCATCAAAATATAAAAATTTGTCCAAAATTATCAATACCTTTAATATAATTTTGAATTAGCTTTTATGCCAAGCGTGATTAATCCGTGCTTAAAAAATAAACAAATAAATAAATAAATAAAATAAAAAAAATTAAAAAAATCGAACGTTGAGGTATATAAAAAAAATCAAAGCAGTCCTTGGGGACTGCCGATAGAAGTGAAAACTAAGTAACTTGTGAATTGTATCGTCCAGCTATTAGACTAGCATATTAGCACTTTATCAATGTGTAAAATAAATTTTAAATTAAAAATGACGTCAATTTTCGTGAGATGCATAATTTATTTTTATTTTATTTATTTTTTATTGTTCACGTTTAGATAAATGTATTTATTTTCCTGTTGGAAAAAAAAATAAATAAAACTCGTATTTTTTTTGGCAACAATTAAATTACAAATAAAATTTAAATGGCTAATTTCTTGCTATTATTAGCTTACAAAATTGCTATTTTATGCATAAAAATAACAAAAACAAAGATTTTTTCGGAATAAAAGGCAGCCAACTTTGTAAGTTAGGGTATAAGCTATCTCCATTACAAATTTCATCGAAATCCGTCGAGCAGTTTTGGCGTGAAACTCAGTTAAATAAATTCACGGACATTCACATTTATAATATATACTAGGGGGGCTCTGCCCCCTGCTCGCTCCGCTCACCAACCCCCGAGGAAGGCTTTCCCTGACCCCGACTTGCTTCGCTCATTAACCCCTGCTGGATTCTGCCCGACTATTCGCAAGTTTGCCCTTCATTGAATTGGAATATTAATAATACATAACACAAGAGAAAAGTTGAACAATATTATAGAAATCCGCCATATATGGTATCACATTGAAATACACAATATTTAATATTATATCGTTTAAAATATGAGAAAAATCTGTCTTAACGTTCGACAGTTTAATAACAATTCGCCATTATTTTGAGAGAAAACATATGTTAAACAGCTAGACACACAAAATAAACAACGATAGCACTAATTGTTTAGATTAGAGAGAAATTCTTATCTAAACGATTTAGCGTTACAGCTTTGGTATACGATCCACTTGTTAAAGTTTCTGCATTTATTTCTAATGTATTTCTGCATTTTAATTAACGAAGTTATTAAGAAAAACGTCGGGTTTATGAAGGTACTCTATTTGCCACCGGAGGGGAAAGTTTCTCTTATGACGTTTTTTTTTTCTGTGTCTCTGACGTCACTTTCCTCAGGAAAATTAAAATGTGATCAATGGTGTAAATAAAAAAATTGAAATATTAGCATCTTTGAGATGCTCGAGAGAAGAAAAAAATTATTTAGAATAGCAAAACATGAAAATAACCGATATTTTAAAAACATTAAGTAAAAATTTAATAAAAATGAAATGAAATTTGGTTTATATTTTTATTTTATTTTATATTATTATTTAAGTTTATACAATTAGTTTAGTTTTTATTATTAGTTTTTATTTTGACGTTAGGCGAAAAAGATTTAATAATGAATACAATAATTATGTTAAACAACGATTGGTATAAATTTAGAAGTTAAGCCCAGAATTTTTTTAAATGAAATTTACGAGACAACAACATAGATTATTTTATATAAAGATTTAGTTTTTTCACTCAAAATATATTTAAAATGATGGATCTTTACTATGACCAATTTAGCTATTTTTAAAAATTAGAAATGAAGAAACTCGTACGTTTTTCGCCAAGGAATTAATTTACGCAACCACAATAGCCATTTTAACTCTAGCCATGCCTTAAATACAGAGAAAAAGGTACTTACGTATTAACGCTACCGCAGCTAGGTACAACTATAGTATCTCCCCACAACTGAATTTGGCGATTTTTCTTTGGCGCCGTTTTGAACGATAACGATGTCGTTCTGGACTCTTTGAGATATAATATGGCAGCCTGCAGGCTGCTTATTTTGGATTTATGATTGTATGATTTAGCTTATGATTTACGATTTAGCTTATGATTTTATCATTTATGATTTTTAGATTTATGATTTAGTCATAATCGCCAAATATAAATCGCAAATTCAGTTGTTGGGAGATACTATAGATGCTCACTCTGATAAATAAGATTCCAAAAGATGTTTCGCTGTCCCCCTATGTCTCTTGTGTGCGAACAAGATTACTCTTTATTAGCGCATTAGCGCAACTTCTGCTGCGGTGGCGTTAATACGTAAG
The DNA here is from genome assembly GCA_963930645.1 of Salticus scenicus. Lineage (NCBI taxonomy): Eukaryota > Metazoa > Arthropoda > Arachnida > Araneae > Salticidae > Salticus > Salticus scenicus. The sequence goes on from OZ005652.1 coordinate 325,513,151, forward strand.
AAATTGTCAATATTTAATATTATATCGTTTAAAATATGTGAAAAATCTGTCTTAACGTTCGACAGTTTAATAACAATTCGCCATTATTTTGAGAGAAAACATATGTTAAACAGCTAGACACACAAAATAAACAACGATAGCACTAATTGTTTAGATTAGAGAGAAATTCTTATCTAAACGATTTAGCGTTACAGCTTTGGTATACGATCCACTTGTTAAAGTTTCTGCATTTATTTCTAATGTACAACAAGGTTTAAAATGGTGCTTACAACCGTAAACATGCAACTTTTTAAAGTGCATTTTTCCTAGAATATGATTTAGTCAGATCTATCGAAATTAAATATCTTATGTGATTATTGGAATTATTTTAAACATTTCATTAGTAGTAGTACGACAGGACAATTTCTTTCAGATAGCGATTTTGCATTGTCGCCATGAATGTGCCAAGATGCCCGTCAATATCTGATTTTACCATTTCTTAAACTATATTAAATACTAAGTTAAATCGGGGGGGGGGGGGGGAGGGGGAATCACACTTTTCGAAACCTACTGATAAGCGAAAAATCCATCCTTAATTATATTGTAAAAACGAATTGAATATATATTGTAAAAACGTATTGAATTTATATTGTTAAAACGAATTAAAAATTGTTTGTTTTGTCCCTGGGCAAAATTAACATATTCGCATCGGCAAATAAAATTCTCATTTGGTGTAAAATAAAAATTAGCCCTGCTCTTTCCTCTAAAACAATATTTTAAATTAAAAATGGACTTTGCATATTCGTGTTAAACCCTTTAAATGCCGCTAGCACAAATACATACTAGTGAAATTTCGCATCAATTGCTAAAGATAAAATTTAATCGATTAATCACAAATACGTAAAATTATTTTTCTAAAAATATACCGATTTAGAGAATGCCAAAAGGTGTAGTTTACTGTTGAAAGTAGGGAAATGTCCCGATTACAATTATTACAAGATACTTTACAGATGCTTGGGAGGGTGAAGTCACTTTTTTTTTTTTTTTTTTTTTTTTTTTTTTTTATAGACCATACAGTAGGATCCATGCACAGTTTTCATTTTTGCTTCTGATGTCACTGAGATCTAAGCCCCGTTCTTGGATCATGCAAATTTTGCCTGTTATAAAAATTCAAATTTCATAAAAAATATATTTTTTTTTTTCCACCGCCACTTCAGAATGTAGAAAAAGAGGGGAAAAAAGGCTAAAAACCCCATAGAAATAGCATGGGAAGAAAAGCAAAAAAACTCACAATGTCAAGTGTGAAAAAAAAAAAAAAAAAAAAAAAAAAAATTCACACCGGAAGTAATAAGGGGACAAAATTGACTAGAAAAACACATTGAACAGCGGGAACCGGGCGGGCTGGGGCATGGGTCCTATCGTCCAGGATTAATACGACTCGCAGAGTTTCGTTCTTTTCAAGGTAATTGTTTTGTTACAGATGATTATTTCTTTCGTGATGCTTTCATTTAAAAACAGAAATTCAAACAAAATCCAGTTATAGGTATAAAATAATACAAATTTAAGGTTCATTTAAGGTATCATGGGTCAGGGAAACGCCGGACGGGTCAGCTAACATATAGTCTTAGTATTAAACGAAATAGAAAATGAAAGATAGCATCTGTTTATTTGGAGTACTTTGTAGAAAGTGATGTCATATATAGTATTTCTATTTATAAGCATTTTTCAGATTTTCTTTTAAGCGAAATGTAGTAAATTATATTAGATGTTTTAACTTGAAGTACATTTAAATAATGATTCGATGATATTTGAAACATTACGGGCAATAATGTGTCCGTCGAATTCGACGGGTTCCAGCTAGTTACTCTGAAAGGTAACACTTGAAATATTTACTAACTGAACAAATAATTCTACGTAATATATTATATATTAGAAATTAGAATTAATGTTTTGGGATATTAAGAGGTTCTGCCCCGTGCTTGCTGTGTTGACTAACCCCAACGAAGACTACATGCCCGTTTCTGTTAACCGAACCTAGAAGGAGCATCACCCCTATACTCCAAATAATTAAATAAAAATAGCCATGTAAAAGTTTACACGGAAATTCTGTTATAATTCATAGAGTATTAAATTTGATCAAAGTTTATTTTCGATGGAAATATTGGGGGGAAGGGGGGGGGAACATTTCATTCCTGGCGAATTTTATGTTCACCAGCTTGTCATATTGCACACGGCAGTTTTTAAACGTAGATGAACCTACAACTTTATGTTTGCATGCTCAATCCCAACCCCATTGACCGAACTACTGTAACTTAGCATGTTATATATCAAGATAAATTCCTCGATTGCACTGTTCAATTAAATTCAGTTTCTTTCATTCGTTTATTTATTTCAAAAGAAACATTTAAAACAGATTCTTTACTATACGTATGTCTGATACCAGTGGCGGCTCTTGACCGAAAATAGGTGAAGAGGCAATTCACCTAACATTTTACACTGTATTCATTTATAGAGTTTAAATTTACATTTAAATAAAATGAGTATTTTTAGTTAAAGTTATGCTTAATAAAAATTATGCATTAAAACTACTTAAATGTTATTTCTCAGCTCTTCAGATATTTTTGGTTCACAAGACGCTGCTGGTGCTGCTGCGTATATGGCCATAAACCTATTACTATACTATACGACCAAATTATTCTTCAGCCCCCTCCAGACAGAAATTCTGGGTGCGCCACTGGTTTTCTCGCTTTAAAAAAAAATATATATATATATATATATATATATATAAGCTAAGTTTATTTACAGGACCACACAAAAAAATTCTGATGATAATCTGTAATTATTCAAATGATGTCAAATTAGGTTGAAATATAAGTGAGTTATAATTAATTAGGTGTATCATTTTTAGTGGTGTATATAATAACGGTGACTCCTTTTTGAGAAACACACAAAAGAATATTGTACCATTATGGTCTATAGATGGTATGTATTAAAAATATATTTTAACATGGTTACTCTAAATATCATGAAATGTTATTAGAATGTTTAAAAGCATGTTTTTCTATGAAATATTTTGCGATAGAGTTCATAATTGGTTTAGAGGGTTATACAAAATAATGCCGATGTGTTATCTAGTCTTTTTGCAGGAAATTTGGTACAAGTTTTTATTATTTACAAGGAATTAATAGAAGGTTGTTTCTAGGAAAATATAGAAATATACATATGTAGAGAGATAGATATAGACAAAGATATACAGCGGGAAGTTGATGGGGGGTGGTAGCCCCCGTCAGAAATGTATATGTTTATGTAGCGAGTCGCCATATATATGTATACATATGTATAATAAAGAGAGAGATATACATGTTAGGACTCACCCGAAGAGACTGAAAACGAAACATTTGTATTAGATTAGGGAGCAAACCAATGTTACTGATGTTATTTCTAGAATTAAGTTAAAATGGAGCTGGACTGGGCTCTTCCAGAAGAAATTATCATAGAGTGACCACCACTCCTATTTTGGATACCGAGATAAAACAAAAGACCGAGAAAGAGACCAGTGTGTTGTTGAAGAGGTAAAATTGTGAAGTTTGGAAGAGAGAATGGAGAAGAATTGCAGAAAACAGGGCAGATTGGAATCACCTAGAAGGGGCCTTCATCCTGCAGTGGATTGATAAAGGTTGAAATTGATGATGATAATGATAGATATAAATATGGAATTAATAGGAACTATCAATGATCTAATGAATAATGAGTGATGAAAATATGACGTTGAGGCTCCTGATCTGCAGATCCACTAATTATTACTATTTTATCTTTTTTTTTTTTTTTTTTTTTTTTTTTTTTTTGTATTTTTTCTCAGGAGTATGATTTTAGCATTTCTGTGCAAGATATTTTAAAATTTGTTCAACGAATCACAGTATTATCAGAAATATATTGCACACTGCTTTAAACCAGCATCCTAAATGTAAATTCAATTCTTTCAAATTGGAATCAATTTTCCAAATTTATGTGCAAAGTTTACTTCCAGAACATTTGATATTTTCATTACCTATCTTAAAAAGAATATATTAGCAACATTTTCAGGTTGCCCCCGAAAAGTTGAAACGAACTTGTTTTTAAATGACATTTTTAGCTTATGGCCCACGGTCTATATGGCAGCTTTGTTGAATTTATTACGTTTTCATTTTACTTGGTTGTTCTGTCTGTCTATTAAATCTTTCAATCTTTTTTTTTTTTTTTTTTCCTTTTCCTTCTTCTTTTTATCACTTTTACCAAACCACCCCCCCCCCTCCCAAATTTTACACATGAATATATAGTCGAAAACACTACAATACTGTTGGATGCCGGGTTAACTAGGCATCCAATCTTTTACTGAAAGCATAAAAGTAAATAAAATAAACTTAAATATATATTGACAGTTCAATTTAGCAGAGTTATATGCAGGGAGCCTTTTTGGTTTAAATGCTTTCTCTTTTAAAATAAAATATGAGTTGTAACTAAACTTATAAATAAAACAGAGAAGGTTTTAAAAACGAAATATAAGTTTATTGAGATAAAACAAAAATATATAAAACTTTTAGATTAAACAAGGAAACAAATAAATAAACATATTTAACTTCTGACTATAACCGTGGCCAGTAAAACAGCTTTTTAAAAACTATATTTATATCATAAGCAACTAATCTTCATCACTAGACAATGGAGCTTTTATAATATAAAAACGAACAGATAAAATAAAACTATTACTTCAATAAATACATCTTCTAATACGATGAAATCTTTTACTTATTGTAAACAACTGCCGGCGACTCCAATATCTTATTACTAAAACATGGCAGCTGAACTTTAACATAAAACAAACAAACAGTAAGTGAGCAAGCCACAGCAAAAGCAAAACAAAAAGCCGGAACCGCCCCTAGCCACGTTCCTCAACACCTTTTATACTATTCAGAGAGGATTGTGGTTAGAGTGACGTAATCACCGTGGCGTCGAATCAGCGTGATGATTTCATCCGCGAAATTTGATGCCGCCTAGTGAGTGAAAAAGTAAACATTCATTTGTATTTACCGGCAAGCTGTAGTGACGTGATAGCACAGCTAAAGAAAAACGACATATTTTCCTAGTATTTAATAAACAGGTAAAGCTGTCAGCTAAAATGTAGTAAGTAATAAAAATATATTTTTATTTTAATAAAGAAAATAAATAAAGTTAATTTACTTAAATTAACTGAATATATTCTTTTAATAACATGTTTAACTTAAACTTTAGACTTAATACTTTTTATACTTTCAATCAATATAAATTAAATAAGTTTATACATTTATATATCAACTGCATATGCAAATTGCACAAAGTGATAAGATTAAATATATTACCAGGCCAACAAATACGGAATCCCATCTCATCAGGGTTAGATTACAGAGAAAAGACCTCTCTGCCTGTGTGAAATCTTGTGATTACTTTTTAATCCACTTCCGCTAAATCTAAGTTTTTAAAACATTTTGAAATAAAAAAGTTCTTTTATTATTATTATTACTTATACATTTATGTATCATTAGTAAACCGTATACCACAGTTTAAAAAAATAAAAAAACATTCTTTTATTTAAAATTGTACTAAAAATTCATATTCTGACCAAATGGATTAAAAAGTAATCATAAGATTTCTCATAGACAGACAGGTTTTTTCCCTGAAACTTGGTCCCTTCCGTGGAGGATCAAAATTGCGATGGCATGTCTCTGGACCACCCCTAGGGGTGAGTCCCAGACCGTTACCAATTGCCCATCTGCGCAGCACTAGTGCGACGTAAAAACCCAAACAACCAAACAACCCTGAAACTTGGCCCAAATCAGACAGGATTCTGAAAATTCTGTCATATTGTACTGTCATTAGTTATGATCTTACATCTATAATTCGATTAAAATCGATCCAGTGGAAATTCATTAGAAATGAATAGCACACTTAGATAGTTTTTCGCCCGTTGAACTTAACCTGGAGAGATAAATTCTTAAAAGTACTGTTGATTGTATACGCAAATGAAGTGATGACGTCACTGACCATCCGGGGATGAAAAAAAAAAAAAGATTTCTATGTTAATCGCCCATTGTATTTTTTGTAAAAAAAATTACTAAAGATCGAGGAAAATTATTTCCCGATTTTAACCCTATATTTGGGTATAGATATGTATTAGTTATCATGTGCATATGTTAGATTAAGTTATTTTGCTGTCAAATTGACAAAATTTTATTTTTAAATTTCAAGACTCTGTCGTCCTTGGCGTTTTTTGTATCTGGCGATCAAAAACGTAATACGAAAATATACATGTCAGATGTATATTTTCGTAATATGTATTGTACGAAATATTGTTTCATATTATTGATTATTTTCTTAATATACGTTGTTAAAATAACCATGATTTTTGAAAGGAATTAAATATGTTCGCCAGATAATTTGGCGATTTTTTTTTCCGCCAAGGATGACAGATATGAAATCTATTCCGCTGCAACATATTAGTATCTTATATCAGACACTTTATTTACGCATTTGAAAACAAGTTTGACTTCAAATTATGATAGAATATTTATCATTTTCCTTTTAATTAATATATTAGTTGGATATTTATTGATTAAATATCATCCTTTGGAATGAAATGTTTATGTTTTCAATCGAATATGGAAGTTTGCCATTTTTTTTTCTTTTTCTAGAGTTTTGAAATTTAAAATTCAAATTTTATCAATTTTACAGCAAAAACAATGGACTCTTCCCACCTGACGTCAGAGGTCACATGATAGAGGAAAAACAAATAGCAGACCAAGTCTTGTTTATCTAGAGCGATTGCTGAAATAACCTATTTTCTATTCTTATTTTTGATCAATCGTATTTAATCTGTGTTATTTTTTATACATCCTCATTTTTAATCCATTTTATATCATTATTCATCCTCTTTTGTTTGCTGTATACATTTACAATCATCATTTAGTTTATGTTTGTTATTGATGTTTACGAAAAACATGTTTAATACTATGATTTTTGGTACTTAAATCAGTGACAGTGCAATATCGTACTGCGTAAATCTATTTAGACCAGTAACTAAATTAATTAACTTGTTGTAACACCTTTATGCAATTAAATTTAATTGAAAACATTTTAAAATTTCAATTTATAATCCATACACATTCCACAAGAAGCTATTATTTATTGCTAGATCAGTTAATGTTACAGTTACACTACTGTAGTAAAATCAATCCCCTTTAGACGGCGCTGCGTCGCCAGTGAAAGAAAAAAGAACCTATATTTTGTTAAAAGATTTTGGCAACTGCCAATAAGTTTAGTTTTTAGATTTTTTGGAAGCTTCGGCTGTGTTCGAAGACAGAATTTTCGATCTCTCAATATGAAAGTTAATTAGATTAGGTAATTATGTTCCATTAAGTATTTCCTTTTTGTATATAATGTACAAAATGTATATAGCATTTCTAATTTTTATTTTATTATAATCATTAAACTTTTAGAAAAAGTATGCATCGTTCTATTTTATTCATTCTCTTGTTTCAAAGCAATCCGGCATATTAATTTTGATTCTTTATGTTCTTAAAATGTTAAAACCACTGAACCGCAATTTATTTTTCATTTTGGTGCATCAGTGCCGACAAGAGAATGTTGTTTTTGAAAGCACGGAGTAAAAAGACAGGAGAAGAAGGTAACGCTGAAATTTTGTGATGTTGTTTTCTAATGTTTACAGATGGCGCCAGCGTGCAATCCTTCCTTCTCTCCAGCTTCCGCAATGTTATTCAATAGGGAAATGTCTCGTTTTAATTATTTTTTTAAAAATAATATCAAGCTGAAAAAATTTCGATTGATAGCAAATTTCATTAAATAGAGTATTCTAACCAACATGTTTTTTTTAAGAGCCATTTTATACTAATTTTACTTTGAAAGAAAGCTTTTAAAAAATGACGATTCTTATGAACCGAAGCTAGCTAAAACAGATAATTGGGAGGAAGGAGAATGGATGAAATTTTGTAAAGAAAAAAAATAAACTTACTTTAGGTGCAGAAAACACGAACTCTGACTTTATTTTTCTCCTAGGGCTTTTTTTTGTTTTTCTTATCACTATCATAGCCTGTTTTACAACTAGGAACGAAACCTTTATTTGAAACATCTGAATTATGCAGTTTTAAGAACTTACAAAGAAATTAAATTGCTTAAAATAAAAAATTTTAAATGTACTCCAGCAAAATTTTATTGAAAACAACAGTATATCCACGCCGAGGTAGGGAGGAATGACAAGTGGCGCCCTCAATATTTACCAAAAATTTAGATCACAGTTTCGTAGCTTTCTCCCATTGGACCTTCAACTCCTATTAATATTACTCCGTGTTTGAAAGTAACGATGCTTGTGTTAAATTCGATTATTAAAATTAATATTTGTGCCTTCATGATATTGGATTATCTCTTAGAGCGAAGACGGCTCAAGGTAAGAAATTTTATGAAAATATACAATGGAGTTGGCGAAGCATAAAGTTAATAGAAAAATTCTGCGAACAAGTGTGACAAAATTAGCGAACAGTATAGAATTAAATTTAAAAGAAGAACATTTAAATGTTGAAAACTTAGAAGAACCTCTTAATCAACTAACTATAAAAACTGGGCTTCTACAGGAAGCCGATAGGGAAATAGAAAAACTAATTCCTTTAACAGAATATGAAAATGAAAAAAACGTATGTTATGAATATCAGGATAAAATCGCGACCACTATTTTTAGAGTAAAAAAGAAAATAAAAGTAAATTCAGTCGAAAATAGTGGTGTAAATTCAAATGTTTCAAGTACTTTACAACATAACAGTACACCGTTAAGTGAGAATAATAAATTTGTTAAACTCCCGAAATTAGGGAGACTGTTAGTTTTTTAAATGAAAACATTTATGTAGATGACATAATAGGAAGCCACCCATCAGTAGAGAAGGCTTTAACTACAAGTCTAGACTCACTTAGTATCTTTAAAGACGCAAGTGTGCAACTTCACAAATTTCATACAAATTCGACACCATTACATGAATTTTGAGTACAAAAAAATGTTGTTAGCAAGGATTCTAAAATATTTGAAGAAAATGATCCCCCTTGGGTTTAGGGTGGAATAACTTGAAAGACACTCTCTATTTTGATTGTAGGGATTTAATAAACCTCGTTTCTAAACAGATAAATACTAAAAGGTTTGTTTTACAAGTACTAGGCAAAATTTATGACCCTATCGGTTTCCTAGGGCCCTACACTTTAAGAGTTAAATGCCTTATGCAGATGATCTGGCAGACTGGTCTTGATTGGGATGATACATTACCTGAAGATTTGAAAAAAATATGGAAAGACTGGTGTAATGAAGTAACTCATCTTTCTAAATTTTCTGTGCCGAGATATTATTTTTCTGATTTTCCAGAATTTAACATCGATGATTTGCAACTACATGTTTTCTCAGATGCTAGTATCAAAGCATTTGGCACTGTTGCCTATTTTAAAATTAAAGAAATCTCGAATGAAAAATGTAAAACGTTATTCGTTGCTTCCAAAAATAGAGTAGCGCCTTTGAAAAATCTCACGCTACCTAAACTTGAACTCACAGCTGCATTGTTGGCAGCTAAACTAGGTCATAATATTTTGAGAGCTCTGAGATTAGATATACCCACGTTTTACTGGACAGACTCAATGATCGCTTTTTTTTTTGGATTAGAGGCTCTCCAGAGAAGTTCAAGCCGTTTGTGCAGAATAGAGTACAAGATATTCGTGAATTGACATCTCCTTCAAACTGGAGGCACTGTCCCGGTTCGTCTAATCCTGCCGACCTTGTATCCAGAGGTGCAAAGATCATAAAATTAATTAATGATAGATTGTGGTTAAATGGGCCTGAATGGCTCAGTTCACCCCCCGAACTTTGGCCTAAGCCTGATGATAAACAAAAGCTAGATGTATAAAAGCTTAGAATAGAGAAAAAAGATAAAAGAAACACTCCTTTTCAATTGCATGACAGAACAACTAGAAAACCCCATTGATATCAGAAAATACGGCAGTTTAGAAAAATTAATCAGAGTTACAGCTTGGGTAAAAAGATTTATTAAGAGGATCAAAAAAATTCCAGAACTTAACAATACATTGACAACCGAAGAACTAATAGAAGCTGAGAAACATTCGATATCGAATGAACAAAAGCTGTATTTTAAAAATGAATTTCACTTGCTAATAAATGAAGAAATTATTGATAAAAATTCTCCCCTTAGCAACTTAACTCCTTATCTAGATGATGAAAAAATGATGCGGCTCGGCGGGAGATTAGAGTTTAGTGATTTACAGCTAGAAGAAAAACATCCCTGCATTCTCCCCAAACAGTCGTGGTTGTCTGCCTTGATTATTCGAAATGAACATGAAAAAATAATGCATGGCGGAGTATCTGGAACATTGTCAAAAATACGGTCTAAATATTGGATTCCCAAAGGTCGCCAGTTAGTTAAAAGTGTCCTGAATAAATGCATTATATGTAAGAAATACCTTTCCAGACCAACAGATCAGATCACTGCTCCACTACCCCGTGACAGAATAACAGAGTCGCCCCCTTTCTCCATATGTGGCATTGACTTTGCTGGGCCTCTCTACATTAAAAATGCTAAAGAAATTGAAAAATCTTATATAGTGTTGTTCACTTGTGCAGTAACCAGAGCGTTACACTTAAAACTTGTACACGACATGTCAACTGATTCTTTTTTGTTGGCCTTCAGACGTTTCTTAGCGAGAAGAGGAAACTGTAAAGTTATATATTCGGATAACGCCAAAACGTTTAAGCGTTCGAAACAAGAGCTAGAAAATTTGTATCAAATTCTTTCTGATGATTCTCTTTTAAATTTTTTTGCGAATGAAAGAATCATATGGAAAAATATAGTAGAAAGGGCCCCGTGGTGGGGCGGGTTCTACGAACGATTAGTTTGACGTCTGCGTAAAGTCATCGGCAAAGCCCTCTTGAATTATGATGAAATGTCTACTCTCCTTATAGAAGTAGAAAAAGTGCTCAACTTACGCCCCTTAACTTACGTGTATAGTGAATCTGGAGAACCGAACCCCTTAACTCCTATGCACTTTTTAAATTTTGGTAAAGAAATCACCTACCCAGTGAATTTTGCTGACATTATTGAAGGTGCTTCAAACAAAATATCTGCCTTAAGACGTAAAAGATATCAATCACTGTTGTTAAAGCAGTTGTGGAATAGATGGAAAAGCCAATACCTATTGGATTTGAAGACGGCGCATGCTTTAAGGAATCCTACTGCACAACCTGAACTGAAAGTAGGAGATGTAGTGTTAATTGGTGATGATTCAAAAAACAAACTTTTGTGGAAACTTGGTATAATCCAAAAAACAATTGTCCGAAGGGATAATCAAATTCGATCCTATGAAGTAAGAACAGGTAATGGTATTTTAAAAAGAACTGTACAACATTTGTATCCCTTAGAAATGGTTTAAGACTTTATAACTGGAAAAAAGACTTTTCTCTTTTGGAACTTTAATTTTTATTGCATATCCTCATCATTTTTTATTTACATTTAAGATCCTTTTAAGATGATAATTTTCAAATTTAAAAAATAATAATAATCTGTTTGTTTACATTTATATTGTTATACATTTTAGTGCATTTGCTTTACATCTGTAATTAATGATTGTTTATTCACAATAAGGTGTTCATATATGCAAGAAATTTGAATAAGTTTGCTATTTTGTTTATTATTGAAATTTTAATTAGTATTATTTAGTATCTGTATTTCAATTTTTGCATGTGTTATTATCTTTATATTTAAGTTTGTTTATATTTGATAACTAAGAGTTAATTGTTTACAGTCGGCTGCAAAATTATTCGAGCACTAGCCAATAATTCCTATATTTAAAAAGTACACTTAAGTCTGTTTTGCTAAGTAAATCCTTGTCGAATCATGTTCTTAGACTGATTAAGAACATGACTCGACAAGGATTTATTTAACAAAGCTGTATTAAGTGTACTTTTTTTTGGCAAGGATTATTGCTAGTGCTCGAATAATTTTGCAGCCGACTGTAAATAATAATGTGTTTGCTTTATGTTTAATATTGATATTTCAATTTAATATTTTTATTTGATCTTTTATTGATTTAGTTTATAGTACTTTAAATATTGTTTACATTTGTATTTGATATTAGATAATTGTTGTTATTTAAAAAAAAAAAAAAAAAAAAAAAAAAATGATTATGTGATTTAGTACTAATTGAATACTTAGAAATTTGAACAATTTATGATTATCAGAAGTTGTTCGGATTTGAGATTTATTTTTGATTTAATGAGATTGTGAATGGACAATATTCCTGTGACGTCACCGTAGATAAAATCGCCGAACACGTGGCCGATATTTTGTAAACAAATTAGATTCAAGATGACATTTTATTGTTACGTATAACATTTTCCTAAATATTTCTGCAGTGAAACTTAATAATAATGTTCAAACAAGAACAAAAGTGAAATGTTAACAACTGAATCGAATGATAAAGTTAAGACTATTCCATATCGTAAAATTGCAGAACATTTCATGTATACACACACATACATACATATATATAATGAAAAAAAGATTAATAAGAACATGTTATACACACACACACATATATATAGACATCAAAGCTTAAATAAATAGAATTTCAATCACTTTAATAAAGGAATTTACTAAATGGAACATCCATTTAAATTTGTTAACATCGCCACAGTTCACACGGAAACTTTTAAGAATACATATGTTGATTAATATTAAAGTATATTACTAAAACTGGATTAAAAACAAAACAAAGTTATCACTATATCACTCTTACTTCAATTTCATATAATCTGGTAACTCTTAGAAATAATATTGCGAGATAAAAATTTGCAAGCCACAATGCTTTGCTATGGTAGAGTTGAGAATTGTTTACCGAAAACAGCTGATTTTTTATAGTCTCGAACCCAAAGGAGGAATATGGTCCATTCTGTAAGAGTTCACGGCGGGGAATTGAGTAGTAAAATCAATCCCCGCTGCGTCGCCAATGAAAGAAAAAAGAACCTATATTTTGTTAAAAGATTTTGGCAACAGCCAATAAATTTAGTTTTTTGATTTTTTGGAAGCTTCGGCTGTGTTCGAAGCATCGAGATATATAAATTAGAGTGCTGATTCAATGGATGAAGGATTAGCTTTCCGTGGTTCAAGATGAATCACGTGACATGCTTGAATAGGTTGCTGTGTTTGGCCCTTTATCGCTATTTTGGCATTTAAAATATCAGTTCAACAAATTATCATTATTATTAGGTAACATGACAGTCCTATGACCGAAATAAATTGCTTTTAAAATAATTTTACACATATTTCACATTTTAATAAATAATAAAATACATTTCTTTTCATCGTTTCTCAACAAACTTTAAAAGTGTTTATAAAACAAAATTTAAACTTTTAAAGAGCTAAATTTAACAACAAATAATAATTTTTCAACTATTTTTAAGCATTTTGTCGGTTAAAGTTCAACTACACGAAATAAAAAAGAAGTAAAATCAAAATCAAAATGGTTTAGAACAAAAGAATATTAAACTACGTAAAGTAAACAAAAACATTGAAACCGTTGCCATAGAAATGTACTGAAAATGAGCCGTTACCAAGGAAACCACCGAATACGCATGTGCAAGGAAAGCATGTCACATGACTCATCTTGGACCTTCTCAAGGGTTACCATTTATCACTCTACTTTATATATCTCGTTGGTTCGAAGACAGAATTTTCGATCTCTCAATATGAGAGTTAATTAGATTAAGGAATTATGTTCCATTAAGTATTTCCTTTTTGTATATAATGTACAAAATGTATATAGCATTTCTAATTTTTATTTTATTATAATCATTAAACTTTTAGAAAAAGTATGCATCGTTCTATTTTATTCATTCTCTTGTTTCAAAGCAATCCGGCATATTAATTTTGATTCTTTATGTTCTTAAAATGTTAAAACCACTGAACCGCAATTTATTTTTCACTACAATATACAAAAATCGATTCTTATAAGTAAAAATAAATAAACACATAAAATGTTTTTTAAAAAATTATTAAATGTACAAATATAATTATTCTTCTGTTTACAAATGCACAATATTACTTTTATTTTATTTTATATTAAATATTAAAATTTTTGTTCTTAAGAACAATATTTAATTGAATTCGGTTCTCAGAATTCGATTATTCGTTTTCCTCTATCACGTGATTGAGCAGACGACGGTGGGAAAAGCCCATTTAATCTAACGCATGCAATACGCACACGATAACTAATACATATCTATGCCTAAATATGGGGATTGAAATCAGGAAATAATTTTCCTCGATTTTTAATAATTTTTTACAAAAAATTCAATGGGCGAATAACATGGGAAATATTTTTCTTGCATCCACGGACGGTCAGTGACGTCACACTTCGCTTGCGTATTGTCATCGATTATGGACTCGTGTAACAAATTTTGAGAAAATAAAGTTCGGTAGGAGATCTTGTACTAATTAGAATTTGAACCACAATGATTAATGTAATTTAAAAAGTTTATGAAATTACTAGCAGGCTTTGCCCGCTTCGCTGGTCACTATATTTAAAGGAAACTCTTTTCTATAAAGCTTTATTTAAAAAAAGAAAAAATATATATACTGAAATCACTTAAAAGTTCGCTTTGGGTTCCCTCTGCCTTCGGCAGCGACTCGTGTAACAAATGGACTCGTCACACTTCGCTTGCGTATTGTCATCGATTATGGACTCGTGTAACAAATTTTGAGAAAATAAAGTTCGGTAGGAGATCTTGTACTAATTAGAATTTGAACCACAATGATTAATGTAATATAAAACGTTTATGAAATTACTAGCAGGCTTTGCCCGCTTCGCTGGTCACTATATTTAAAGGAAACTCTTTTCTATAAAGCTTTATTTAAAAAAAGAAAAAATATATATACTGAAATCACTTAAAAGATCGCTTTGGGTTCCCTCTGCCTTCGGCAGCGACTTGTTCGTCCTCGCAATCTCCGGTACCTGTCCCTATTTCCTGCGACAATGGATTACACGTGGGCTTCCAGTTGGGTGCTTATCATATATGACAGTTTCAATACGGACAATATCGAAAACTTTGAAGCAGCCCTTTTATATTTTAATCCCAGTTACATATGAACAACATTATGCGTGATGTACATAATATTTACTTTAAAGTTATTTTATATATTTATTTGATTTAATCGATCAACCATAAAATGACAGCAATTACAAGCCAAATATAATATTACAATATGTTATGATCGGCTACGTCTATCGCATGAGACAATTATTATTATTATTTTGTGGTTATATATACTTCATGCTTAGTTAATAGTAGTTGGTATGTAGAAAAATAAATTAATTAATATGTAAACCTGATCATGGTACAACCTTAATATAGCTCCCCTTGGCGACTTTTGAATTTTTGTCGCCGTTTTAGACCAAAATATAATTTATGCGATTATAGTTCCTGTTTCTTTCTATCTCTTTCTTTTTTTCAATATTTTATAATTTAGTTATATTTTTGATGCGCTACTTGGCTTTAAGTGGCTGTCATTGGCGAAAAATGTCCGATCTACTTCAGCATCAAAATATAAAAATTTGTCCAAAATTATCAATACCTTTAATATAATTTTGAATTAGCTTTTATGCCAAGCGTGATTAATCCGTGCTTAAAAAATAAACAAATAAATAAATAAATAAAATAAAAAAAATTAAAAAAATCGAACGTTGAGGTATATAAAAAAAATCAAAGCAGTCCTTGGGGACTGCCGATAGAAGTGAAAACTAAGTAACTTGTGAATTGTATCGTCCAGCTATTAGACTAGCATATTAGCACTTTATCAATGTGTAAAATAAATTTTAAATTAAAAATGACGTCAATTTTCGTGAGATGCATAATTTATTTTTATTTTATTTATTTTTTATTGTTCACGTTTAGATAAATGTATTTATTTTCCTGTTGGAAAAAAAAATAAATAAAACTCGTATTTTTTTTGGCAACAATTAAATTACAAATAAAATTTAAATGGCTAATTTCTTGCTATTATTAGCTTACAAAATTGCTATTTTATGCATAAAAATAACAAAAACAAAGATTTTTTCGGAATAAAAGGCAGCCAACTTTGTAAGTTAGGGTATAAGCTATCTCCATTACAAATTTCATCGAAATCCGTCGAGCAGTTTTGGCGTGAAACTCAGTTAAATAAATTCACGGACATTCACATTTATAATATATACTAGGGGGGCTCTGCCCCCTGCTCGCTCCGCTCACCAACCCCCGAGGAAGGCTTTCCCTGACCCCGACTTGCTTCGCTCATTAACCCCTGCTGGATTCTGCCCGACTATTCGCAAGTTTGCCCTTCATTGAATTGGAATATTAATAATACATAACACAAGAGAAAAGTTGAACAATATTATAGAAATCCGCCATATATGGTATCACATTGAAATACACAATATTTAATATTATATCGTTTAAAATATGAGAAAAATCTGTCTTAACGTTCGACAGTTTAATAACAATTCGCCATTATTTTGAGAGAAAACATATGTTAAACAGCTAGACACACAAAATAAACAACGATAGCACTAATTGTTTAGATTAGAGAGAAATTCTTATCTAAACGATTTAGCGTTACAGCTTTGGTATACGATCCACTTGTTAAAGTTTCTGCATTTATTTCTAATGTATTTCTGCATTTTAATTAACGAAGTTATTAAGAAAAACGTCGGGTTTATGAAGGTACTCTATTTGCCACCGGAGGGGAAAGTTTCTCTTATGACGTTTTTTTTTTCTGTGTCTCTGGCGTCACTTTCCTCAGGAAAATTAAAATGTGATCAATGGTGTAAATAAAAAAATTGAAATATTAGCATCTTTGAGATGCTCGAGAGAAGAAAAAAATTATTTAGAATAGCAAAACATGAAAATAACCGATATTTTAAAAACATTAAGTAAAAATTTAATAAAAATGAAATGAAATTTGGTTTATATTTTTATTTTATTTTATATTATTATTTAAGTTTATACAATTAGTTTAGTTTTTATTATTAGTTTTTATTTTGACGTTAGGCGAAAAAGATTTAATAATGAATACAATAATTATGTTAAACAACGATTGGTATAAATTTAGAAGTTAAGCCCAGAATTTTTTTAAATGAAATTTACGAGACAACAACATAGATTATTTTATATAAAGATTTAGTTTTTTCACTCAAAATATATTTAAAATGATGGATCTTTACTATGACCAATTTAGCTATTTTTAAAAATTAGAAATGAAGAAACTCGTACGTTTTTCGCCAAGGAATTAATTTACGCAACCACAATAGCCATTTTAACTCTAGCCATGCCTTAAATACAGAGAAAAAGGTACTTACGTATTAACGCTACCGCAGCTAGGTACAACTATAGTATCTCCCCACAACTGAATTTGGCGATTTTTCTTTGGCGCCGTTTTGAACGATAACGATGTCGTTCTGGACTCTTTGCGATATAATATGGCAGCCTGCAGGCTGCTTATTTTGGATTTATGATTGTATGATTTAGCTTATGATTTACGATTTAGCTTATGATTTTATCATTTATGATTTTTAGATTTATGATTTAGTCATAATCGCCAAATATAAATCGCAAATTCAGTTGTTGGGAGATACTATAGATGCTCACTCTGATAAATAAGATTCCAAAAGATGTTTCGCTGTCCCCTATGTCTCTTGTGTGCGAACAAGATTACTCTTTATTAGCGCATTAGCGCAACTTCTGCTGCGGTGGCGTTAATACGTAAGAAATTGTCAATATTTAATATTATATCGTTTAAAATATGTGAAAAATCTGTCTTAACGTTCGACAGTTTAATAACAATTCGCCATTATTTTGAGAGAAAACATATGTTAAACAGCTAGACACACAAAATAAACAACGATAGCACTAATTGTTTAGATTAGAGAGAAATTCTTATCTAAACGATTTAGCGTTACAGCTTTGGTATACGATCCACTTGTTAAAGTTTCTGCATTTATTTCTAATGTACAACAAGGTTTAAAATGGTGCTTACAACCGTAAACATGCAACTTTTTAAAGTGCATTTTTCCTAGAATATGATTTAGTCAGATCTATCGAAATTAAATATCTTATGTGATTATTGGAATTATTTTAAACATTTCATTAGTAGTAGTACGACAGGACAATTTCTTTCAGATAGCGATTTTGCATTGTCGCCATGAATGTGCCAAGATGCCCGTCAATATCTGATTTTACCATTTCTTAAACTATATTAAATACTAAGTTAAATCGGGGGGGGGGGGGGGGGAGGGGGAATCACACTTTTCGAAACCTACTGATAAGCGAAAAATCCATCCTTAATTATATTGTAAAAACGAATTGAATATATATTGTAAAAACGTATTGAATTTATATTGTTAAAACGAATTAAAAATTGTTTGTTTTG
The DNA here is from genome assembly GCA_963930645.1 of Salticus scenicus. Taxonomy (NCBI): domain Eukaryota; kingdom Metazoa; phylum Arthropoda; class Arachnida; order Araneae; family Salticidae; genus Salticus; species Salticus scenicus. The sequence continues at coordinate 325,531,657 of OZ005652.1, forward strand.
TCCCTGGGCAAAATTAACATATTCGCATCGGCAAATAAAATTCTCATTTGGTGTAAAATAAAAATTAGCCCTGCTCTTTCCTCTAAAACAATATTTTAAATTAAAAATGGACTTTGCATATTCGTGTTAAACCCTTTAAATGCCGCTAGCACAAATACATACTAGTGAAATTTCGCATCAATTGCTAAAGATAAAATTTAATCGATTAATCACAAATACGTAAAATTATTTTTCTAAAAATATACCGATTTAGAGAATGCCAAAAGGTGTAGTTTACTGTTGAAAGTAGGGAAATGTCCCGATTACAATTATTACAAGATACTTTACAGATGCTTGGGAGGGTGAAGTCACTTTTTTTTTTTTTTTTTTTTTTTTTATAGACCATACAGTAGGATCCATGCACAGTTTTCATTTTTGCTTCTGATGTCACTGAGATCTAAGCCCCGTTCTTGGATCATGCAAATTTTGCCTGTTATAAAAATTCAAATTTCATAAAAAATATATTTTTTTTTTTCCACCGCCACTTCAGAATGTAGAAAAAGAGGGGAAAAAAGGCTAAAAACCCCATAGAAATAGCATGGGAAGAAAAGCAAAAAAACTCACAATGTCAAGTGTGAAAAAAAAAAAAAAAAAAAAAAAAAAAATTCACACCGGAAGTAATAAGGGGACAAAATTGACTAGAAAAACACATTGAACAGCGGGAACCGGGCGGGCTGGGGCATGGGTCCTATCGTCCAGGATTAATACGACTCGCAGAGTTTCGTTCTTTTCAAGGTAATTGTTTTGTTACAGATGATTATTTCTTTCGTGATGCTTTCATTTAAAAACAGAAATTCAAACAAAATCCAGTTATAGGTATAAAATAATACAAATTTAAGGTTCATTTAAGGTATCATGGGTCAGGGAAACGCCGGACGGGTCAGCTAACATATAGTCTTAGTATTAAACGAAATAGAAAATGAAAGATAGCATCTGTTTATTTGGAGTACTTTGTAGAAAGTGATGTCATATATAGTATTTCTATTTATAAGCATTTTTCAGATTTTCTTTTAAGCGAAATGTAGTAAATTATATTAGATGTTTTAACTTGAAGTACATTTAAATAATGATTCGATGATATTTGAAACATTACGGGCAATAATGTGTCCGTCGAATTCGACGGGTTCCAGCTAGTTACTCTGAAAGGTAACACTTGAAATATTTACTAACTGAACAAATAATTCTACGTAATATATTATATATTAGAAATTAGAATTAATGTTTTGGGATATTAAGAGGTTCTGCCCCGTGCTTGCTGTGTTGACTAACCCCAACGAAGACTACATGCCCGTTTCTGTTAACCGAACCTAGAAGGAGCATCACCCCTATACTCCAAATAATTAAATAAAAATAGCCATGTAAAAGTTTACACGGAAATTCTGTTATAATTCATAGAGTATTAAATTTGATCAAAGTTTATTTTCGATGGAAATATTGGGGGGAAGGGGGGGGGAACATTTCATTCCTGGCGAATTTTATGTTCACCAGCTTGTCATATTGCACACGGCAGTTTTTAAACGTAGATGAACCTACAACTTTATGTTTGCATGCTCAATCCCAACCCCATTGACCGAACTACTGTAACTTAGCATGTTATATATCAAGATAAATTCCTCGATTGCACTGTTCAATTAAATTCAGTTTCTTTCATTCGTTTATTTATTTCAAAAGAAACATTTAAAACAGATTCTTTACTACACGTATGTCTGATACCAGTGGCGGCTCTTGATCGAAAATAGGTGAACAGGCAATTCACCTAACATTTTACACTGTATTCATTTATAGAGTTTAAATTTACATTTAAATAAAATGAGTATTTTTAGTTAAAGTTATGCTTAATAAAAATTATGCATTAAAACTACTTAAATGTTATTTCTCAGCTCTTCAGATATTTTTGGTTCACAAGACGCTGCTGGTGCTGCTGCGTATATGGCCATAAACCTATTACTATACTATACGACCCAATTATTCTTCAGCCCCCTCCAGACAGAAATTCTGGGTGCGCCACTGCATAGAATATCCTAAAAATTTATATATAATCGCACCTTGACAAAACTTAATGCCTATCAACTTTAGGTGTAGTTTTGTAATTTTTAATGTGGCAGTGTGTGACAAAATTTTGTATAAATGTACACAAGAATTATTTTTAATTAATAATTTTGAAATTAAAAAGAATCATTGATAATAGTAACAGTCAAAAAAAAAATACTTGTAAATGTAGGAGCATCGCTCTCATGCACAATATTGTGTGCATTGCCAATGGAGATACTCTAACTACATTTCTTGCGACCATGGAAGCCTCTGCGCAAGTGCGGATTCAACGAGTCCACTAGTAAAATAGGGGAGACAAGCTTTTCGTTAAGAGAAAACAAGCGATAAGGGAATACCGAATGACTGGATGTTTACGAAATTCAAACCTGTTGGTCAACTTGGAAACCCTCCAAGATTTTCGACTCGTCCTCACTGCTAGGCATAGGAAACGTGGTTACACAATATTGAGTTCTTGTGTAATTTTACTCGGAGTAAGGCAATGATAACCTTGAATCAAAGCTTTGGCACAGCAAACATAGTCATCAGCGGCCGATGTGCTTGGTCACCACGTACTTTCTTCATCTCGCACATATGTTCTGCCTTTGTCAAGTTCCATGCACCAGAACTGCACCTGTTTTCATGACATAACACTTGTACTGTACACTTCTACCAATTGCCGATGAATTTCAGCTGGAGAATTTTTCTTTAAACGCAAAAACCTATCATGCTTCTTATTTCAATTTCAGACCATGTTTCCGCCAACGCAGCCATTTTCTAACTGAGATTTAGTCATGTTACTGGACAACCAGCTTCATCTACCAGTACTGTTTCATTCTTAAGATCGTTTTCATTACCTTCAGAGGGATTTTTATTCATACGGATAATTTGCACACTCGTCAAAGCTCTTGTTACCTTACTTTATGAAACCGCTACGTATATTCATATTTTATCTACTTGTACATTTATTTATCCCTTATTTATTTAAAAAATAATAATCCGTAATGAACCAAGACAATCTATCCTTATATCAATCCCACTTGATTTTAAGATTATTCCAGAGTTTTCAGTAATTAAAGTGAGAAATGGTGAACCATCTAAAGGATTTTTTTTTTTTCTTATGCTTTCTTATTTTATATGCTTATAAATTTCATTTATCTGTACAAGTACAAAATGTTACACTTATTTATGTATACAAACACATTGTAATAGTACAAGACTAACTTTAACCTCTTGTCATTATATTGGTGCAAAGGTTAAACATCTTTCCTGCATCAAAAATGTTATTTGCTGTAAAAGTAGATTTACAGTTAAAATGGAAATAAATGGAAGTCTATTCATGTTTTATGGGAGTGAGTGTGTTTGTGTGTGGGAGGAAGGGGGGGGGGGGGAGTGAATGTTAGATTTGACAACCAAATTTGACAAGAAATAGTAATTTAGGGTTCCAAAATTAAAAAATTGCGTGGAAAATTTTCTGGGTTCCTCAATTGGTTTAAAGCTAACTAGAAAGATCGCCAATCATGACTGAGACTGTAAAAAGGGAAAGGACACCCAGGTGAAAATCTTGCTTTATGATGTATTTAAAACTTTTAATTTGAGTTTTGTGGTGTGAATTTGAATACAATATTATACTGGACTATTATTGCTGTACGAGTAAAAAATTTATTGAACTGTTTCGAGAATAATCCATGTATAAGGTATATTCGTCGACTAGAATCTGCTTGTTTCTTTACAAATTACTTTCTTTGTGCAAAAAGTTAACATTTGGTAGCACTATGGATAGAGATACACATTTTTTATCAATATGATATGATTAATGCTTGAAAAATTTCAGAATGGAGCACCTGAAAATTTAGTTGACTAAGAATATTTTTTATTTGTATTCATACATTTTAAGTCAACTTAATTTCATATTACTTCAAAAAAATTTTAAACGACAGCTCGGAAAAATTATTTCACCAAAGGATTTTTTTTCTGCTTTTATATTTATTTTATAAAATAATATTTAGAAAATGTTTCTTTTTGTATGTTTGTACATAGATATGCTGCTGTTTCAGTGTTGTATTTGTACACAGGATTTGGAAGTGCTAAGTAAGAACATAAAATGAAATTGTGTGGCTGTGAGATAAAATTATTGCTTACTAAGCATCAGGCTCTGGTTCGATCCTGTCAGATACAGAGTAAGAGTTTTAGTTAATGCATGATTTTTTTCAGTGCGCTTTATGCAGAAAAATGTTATACAGGAATATTTTCTGTGTTGTTTGGTTACTAAAAATTTCTGTCAACACATTTTTCCATAATACACTGATATTTTCTGTAATATAACATGATTTTTTTTTCATTATTGCTACAATGTATGTGCTCATTGCTATTTGTTACATTATGTAAATCTATGCAAGGTGTTTTAAAATTATTTAGCACGAATGTTAATGGAGGTAAAGGGAATTAAACTAAGCACAAATTTAGCATAGATTGGTTGATTGATGCTAGGAACCTATACCTATAGGGGGAATGCCCTCTGTGAGGGTCTTTCAGAGGGGTCCTCTAGCCCATATTTACACGAGTTTCGGAGAAAACCCCGGAAAACTCCAAACAGCCAGGTGGATGAGTGCTACCTGGAATCAAACATGGCACTTTCCATTTACCAGCTGTGAGCACAGAATTTTAGTATAGGATGTGTGGTGCAGAAATGCTACGCTTAGATGATAGATTGGTGTTCACGAGATCCATAAGTGAAAATTGAAAATACCTTGTTTCCTGGAATCAATTTTTCCTAGGCAGATTTTGAGCAGAATGCACTGTTATACAAATCTGAAGTCTGCTGTCATTCATTTCCTGTATGGAGGCTGCAAACTGAAATGAAGCTGAAAAATGTATATGTAGCTATTTTACAGAAGATAGCTGTCGATTTGCAAAACATTCAAAAGTACTTTTCAGGAATTAGATGACAATATACCATTTTATGTTTCCAAACGACTACCAGTAAGTTTCATAGCAACGGTGTTCATTACCAAAATATAAGACATATGCAGATTTCCAGCAGCAACTGATAGTCATATCACTGGATCCTCATCAGATTCAATGAGACTTTTGCCGACTATATTCTAAATTTTACCCCAGTAGAGAAAAGTTGTCTTTATATTCAATAAATTCATTATTATTACGGTTCGAGATTCACTTGGCTTGCAGATTGATAACTTTTATAAAGCATTTCCTTTTTTTTTTTTTTTTTTTTTTTTTTTATGATAATATAAGGCACCAAGCTTTGCACACAGGCACCTGACAATGCTGACACGCCTCTGCCCTTGTACATGTCCCAAGCTTGTAAAGTTATAGTAACATCGTCAAAATGTTTATAAATTGTGTAGTTATGGTTAATGGAAGTCATGTGGTTGTTACACAACAGATTATTTTCTTTACTTACCGTTTACATCATATGGTATTATATGCAGATATATGCATTTTTTAAACACACTAACACATTTTCTAAACTTTATAACAATTTCACGATTTTTTTTTTTTCCCTGCACATAATTTTTAATAAACAAAATGAAACAAACAACAATTAAAGAAGATTTTATTATTTTAATCAACATTTACAAAATAGCTTAGTGGAGATATCTTTTGGTAGCATTGACCAACAAGCACAGAATGTCAGTGTTTTTTTCTTTTTTAAATAAAAGTTTTTAGTGACATGAATCTAAAAAAATAACATAAATGCTGCCAATAAATACAACCATAATATCTATATATCTATTTTTTTTTTTTTTTTTTTTTTAATCTATGAAGTATAAAAGATTCTAAAAGAGTTAAACTTTCCAACACAGAACATGAATAAAAGAAGAAATGAGAAGACTCATCCTTAAAGAATATAATTACACAATGCTTATGAAAAAGGAAAGCAAAATGATGTTGAAGCAGATTCTAATTTTGAAATAATGTGCGAGTAAAGTCAATGTAATCGTAGGCACCAGGTATGGTTCGTCCTGATTTGTCTTCATAAGGTTTCATTCGAGCTATGCAATAGTCTGCCATTTCTTTTGTAAGGTTCTACAGGGGGAAAGAAAAAAATAATTCATGTATTTCCTAAACATACTATGAAATGAAGAATTACAAAATCAATAACTGATGTCAAATTATTGATATGAGTCATGTTTTAAAATGTTCTTTGAATAAATAATATATATTTTATTTATTTTTTAAGCAATTATTTCAACCTATTAACATGCACAAGAACTACAAGAGGAATACAGAACCCTATTTCCTTATTCACAACTTTCATTTACAAATGCCAATTTTCCCTCCTCCTAAATAATTTACATTTTTTGGCAATGTACCATATATTAAGAATCAATCTGAACGTTAATTAATGAGAAGTTATTCACATTATTATTATTTTAAAAAAGTAGTATTAGACATTTAAAAAAGTAGCATTTAAAAAAAAAAGTTTAAAAGTTTAAAGTTTTAAAAAAGTGCTAAAAAAGTTTTTAAAATGTAGTATTAGACATTTTCCATGCTTAAAAATACTTTTTTTTTTTTTTTTTTAAATGCAAAATGTACATATTTATAAGCTGATTGTTTCGCTACAATATTGGATAGAGAATAGGAATCTAATTTTACTGTTTTTTCATAACAGAATTACATTTTACCCTTTTTGCACCTCTCAAGACAGTTTTGCAAATTAACTTGTATGAAAGCAAATAAGGAAGTAAACAAGAAATTTGAATAAGTCTTCGGCACAATTTTTTTTGTGATAAGTTTTACTGTTACAGTTACAAGCCAGCAAATCAAAATAGTAACCTATATATAATTTATCTGTGCATTTTGTATTATCAATAAAAATTGCAGATAATTTCATAAAAGCTTCATTGATTAATTAATTAGCCAAAACCCTAAAATCTATTTTTCTTTTAATTGTTGAAGATTTTAAGCTTCAGTGAAAGATACTACAGGATTCAACAATTAAGTATATTATTTAAAGAGTTACCATTTTGGGGACAATGGGGAATAACATTGTCTAAACACTGTAAAAAACAATCAAAAATGCAACATCCCAAAAATAGGGCAATAGCAAGTAATAAGTTAAGAGATCAATCTTTTTTTTTTTTTTTTTTTTTTTGCTCTCTCTTCTCTTTTAAATGTAAATTTATTAATAATTTGTATCCATAAATTAGGAAAAAGAATACATTGCGAAAAAATCAAGGTAAATAAATAAATATATATATATATATTCATTAGAAAACAAATAGCAATTTATATAGATATATTTAGTATCTGATATAAGAATAAACATGAAACTTACAGCATAGAGCTCTTCAGCAGTGACATATGGTCTTTCACCAGATGTGATAGCTCTAAAGGCATTTTCAACTTCCTCACTTGAACGTACATTTTCTGTCTCTCTTGAGATCATAAATGCCATATACTCTTGTAACGATACATATCCATCTCTGTTAGGATCTACTTTGTTTAAAATTGCCTCAAATTCAGGGTCAGGTTGGCCTTCTTCTACCATGGGTAAATCATAACCAAGTGCTCTCAAACAACTCTTGAACTGGAAGTGGTTCAAGCGACCTGATTTTTCTTTGTCAAAGTGCCTAAAAATAAAAATATTCGTATCAACTGAAGGACTTGCATAAATTTCAAGACTGGAGATTCCTACAACTATACTGAATTTTGTTAATTAAAAATTATTTTTTTATGATTTATTTATTTATTTTTAACATTCAAAGAATGCAATGTCAAAAGGAAATTTACAAAATATATATGCATATATATATATATTTATTGGCCAATAGGACTGAAAACAACAATATTAATTTCTTTTATATAAATATATAATCTTACCTACAAAAAACTAACAATAGCTTAACTTACTATAAAGAAAGTATCTTAAAAAGTAGAATTAAATGATAAGAACAGAGAAAAATGATTCCTAAGAATGACGATTAAATGAAAACATTCAATTTTTTCATGATAAATAGATGTTTAAAATAAGAACAATAACTTACTTGAACATCATACTAAATTCTTTAAGAGCATCCTCTGATACACCAGATTGATTTCTAAATAAAAATAAAATATTTTGTTTAATATAGTTTCATTAATTAAAAATATAAATTTACTATATCTTTGTAAAATTATTAAATTTGAATTTTAAGATAAAATACACACACATGCAAAGAAAAATAGTTAAGGTAATGTAATCATGAAAAAGAACATTTCGATTTCACCAAAAAAAATGGGTGGGGGCAAAACATAAGATAGATTTGCCAAAATTTTTATTAATAAACAATACCAACTACTGTGGTGTTAATTAAACATATTCCTGAGATGTTATAAATTTAAATTAATTTAGCCACAATAACAAAATGCTTCTTTAACGACCAAAATGAAGACTCCAAGTAAAGGCACACGATCTGCAACCGAAATAAAGAACTAAAGCTAAAAAGGAAGTTTCTCTGAAGCAATTATCTTGAAAAACCATACCAGAGTCAATAAACAGACAGTTGTTTCACTTTGATTTATAGTTATTGAACATCAGTCAAAATGCAAGATTGTTTTGACAGTCACACATACACACTTAAAGGATATTAGATGAAATACTTAACATTAACATATATATATATGTTAAACAGATAAACATAAAATGGATTTTCCACATAAGGAATAGGATAACAAACTTGATATTCAATTACACTGCTCTGCGTGAAAATTGGCCCCAACACCATTTTTGCAAATTCTTAAATAAAATGGCCTTCTTATGTAAAAAAAAGTTACCAACAACCAGGCAAGGAAAATGTCTGTCGTCCTAAAGCCTCAAATTAAATCCTTTATAATCTATATCATGTTGTTGAAGGGAGTCCAGTCTCAAGGATGCTGAAAACTCATACACGATGGCAGGAAACAAAACTTCGCTTTGAAGAGCAACGAAGACTGACTGTGTATATTAACTGTCAACTATCATACGGTTTAAAAACACTCCCTTAATGAGACAACTCTCATTGGTCATATGTGACATTCCAAGAACAAATCAGTGAAGTATTTACATTATAACTACATTTCTTTTACACCAATGTTCTGATATTTGTAGCTAGCATGCAACTGTGTCATCTTATTAAAATCAACTAGCGAATTAGTATATTTCAGTCATATTTAATAAAGAAGCATCATAAATGTAATAATATTTCAGTCATATTTTGGATTTGCCAAATGCAAGGTAGGATGATAGCTTTGAATATGTTTTCTTAAAAAAGAAACAATTGTTTAAAAATTTAAATTTTGTTTACAAAGGTAACAACATGCGATTCTTTTCTCAAATTTTCATTAGTGACATATAACCATAAATATGCCATGACCTTTATACTCATTAAATTATCAAAAAGGGCTGATATAAAATCAAATAAAAAATAACTGAAAACTGAAAATGGTAATTATGCAACCTTATTAAAATGTGCTTGATCGCTACATAAAACCACAATAAATAAATAAAATATCCTTTAACAGTTTAAATAAATCACATGAAATTAAGCATTCTCAGTTTTCTCTCTCCCACCTGGTATGAGCTATTTAAAGTATGACCACCTTTCATTCTTCCTCTCCATATTACACAAAGAATGACTTTCTAAACTATTACTTAAATGGAAATTTAATGAGCACATTCCCTACAATGAAATAATCAATCATTATATCTAAACTAACTTATAGTTGTTTAAATTAATATTGTGATATTATTATGTTAAACAGTGATATTATTGTGTACCTAGACTCATTTCTAACAAAAAAAAAAAAAAAAAAAAAAAAAAAAAGGTATGGAAATTAATGGTAATGTTCCTCTGAAATTATATTCAATGTGTCTCTCCTTTTAGGAATCTATTGGTGAATTTTTAAGAATTTTATTTATTTTAAAAATGTAAATTAAATCTTATAAATATTATTAGTAAGGTGTAATTTCATTTTCCATTTGAAATTTTTAATTAAACTGATGACTCTTTGTTTAAAACAAACTTGCTAATTATTTACTTTTCTGCTTTAGATATTTCATTTAATACATAAAAATTGAAATTATAGTTGCAATTTGATACTCAGTATAAAATAAGAACAAAATCTATTCAGTAATGATTCATTCTAAAAATCCTGTTAAAGGAAAAAGGAGAGAGAAAATCTTTACTTGGGAAAGATGAATAGACTAAAACAGATTATGAACCATAAGTTACGATATAGATGTGTCCTATAGCAGAAACAGTGCAGCATGGTAGCGAGCGCTGCAGATTTTTTAAAACCTAGCAGATTAATTTAACACCTCAAAAAGAAAAGTCAGGCTTAAAAATATAATATAATTAACATTATTTGTCTTTAGATTACTGTATTTGTTAGATAGTCTTAATTTACTTTCTTTGTAGATTCAAATTTTACATATTTTAAAAATTGTTAATACTTCTTTTGATATTAGATTTTGTCTGGAATTCCTGGATCACAAACAAATTTAGTTTTGCTGAAAATAAATACAGAAAATTCTGCTACAGGGCAAATGTGGAGAGGTAACATAAGAAAAATAAGGCTTATAGGAGACAAATAACTCTTTAAGGACTTATGTTTCAGATATGATGCACTGGCAAGTCCCAATAAACAATAATAAGGAATTCTTATGAGTTCTATCTAAAATATAAAAATTCACTCAAATAAAAAAAAGTATGAGAATTAAGTCCCCACGCTTTCTTATGCAATTAAGCTCTAGTCTAGAATAAGAAAGCTGTAGAAAACCAAAAGGTGTTATTTGAAAAAAAAAAAAAAAAATTTGACAAATATGAAATTTGTAAAACTAATAGGTATTAGGTATTATTTGAAGTTTGAAATTGTTGAATATGCACTAGTGAAATCATTTCACTGATTAATTCATTTTGCTGGAAAATTTTTTTTTTTACTCTAACAGAAATATTCAAGTATGACACTAGTGGTTTTAAGAATAAAAATACTTATTCATGATAAAAAAGGCTGCACTTTTCTGGTTCTTAAATCAATCGTTGATTAATTTAAATTTCAAAGAGCAGCAAAAAAGTAGCCCTTCAACTTAGACTGAATATTTCTTTAGTGAGAATATGATACTTATACAGAATGTTCCTTTAGTGAGAATATGATACCTAACTCCTTAATGATCACACTGACCAGAAAACTGACAGGCCCCACTAGTAGCCGAGAGCTCATAGACAGGATGTGTCGGGTTTGATCCCAGATTACACTTGTTAACCTAGCTCTTCAGATTTTTTCTGTTGTTTTCTCTGAAATTCACATAAATACTGGTTAGGACCCCTTGGAAAGACCTCACCACTGAGGACATTCGACCCAGGCTTAGAACCCAAGTGCAATCAATCGGCCTTAACGTCAATACCTCCACAGCAGAAAATTGCCATAAAAATGCCTCCCTTCCCTTTATAAAATATTTTCTGCTGACATCTATTATAAACTAAACTATCTCTCATAAATTCATTACAATGATTCTGTCAGTATGTGTGTAAAATGACAAACGGGGAAAAAAAAATGGGTATGTGATACGGATTGTATATAACATTTTTTAATATGATTTTTCTAACACTTCAGTTCAAAAATATCATGAGCACGAGAAACAGAGCAAAGTGTCACCCTGTGATTTTCAGAAAAGTGAAAAAAAAGGGGGAGGGGGTTAAACTCTCATTTAAATTATTTATATCAAATTTGTATGAGAAAAGAAAAGTCTCACATTTTTCACTCATATCAACTATAAAATTTGTATTTCAAAGCTATATAAATAAATTTGCTTGAAACATTATAAAGGGGAAAAAATAGCTTCTGCAAGTCTAATAATAAATTTTCATAAGAAATTAGATTTACCTAGCTTGTATCTGTTGCTCAAGATTATGCTGCATTCTCATGCCCAGTTGATCTAGTTGATCCCATTGTTGTGCTAGGCCTACTGTACTATGTTCGGTATACCGATTATCTAATATTAAGTGACCTTCTAAAGATGCACCTAGGTCTTCAATCTGTTTCAATTCAGCTCTTTTTGCTCTTACCTCTGCAGCTTTTCTCTAATAAAAAAAAAGAAAAAAAAGAAATTTTATTACACCATATATATATATATTACAGTACACACCAAAAATCCATACTGCCTAGGGTTAAAGATTGTATGGATTTTAGAATTGTGTTTTTTTTTTTTTTTTTTTTTTTTGTGTGTGTGTGTGTTTCTAAACTAAAATTTTTAATGCTATGAATACATTAAAAATGCTAGTGAGTATTGATAACTAAATATGTAAAATATTAAAGAAAAATTAAGGTCATATAAACAGTACAATTAAATAGTTTTTTGTTGATACTTTTCTTTTTTCCACACACACAAAGCTCTTATATGCAGAAGAATCATTTTGACATTAATTCATAAACAATGTGACTACATTTAAAAAAAAAAAAAAAAGGATTTTTAACTTAAAAATACAAAGCACGATGAATACGCCCATAGTAATATGCTAGTAAATTTTTATTAAGTAAAAAATTAATATGAATGCATACATACTTTTGTAGCCTCTAACTGTGCTTCTAAGGAACCTGTGCCTTCTAACATAGAAGATCTAAAAAGACAATTAAAATTTAAGTGCATGCATAAATATTAAAATTTTCAAAATAATAGAAGTAAAAATTTAAATCCAACAAAGTATTTAAAAAAATATATATATATATATATTACATACCCATCTAAAAGCCACATTCTGAAAAGGAAAAAAAAAAAAAAATAGAATTAATATATATTTAAACAATTCAAAAAAATTAATAGCACAATAATGCACTTACACTTCATATCTGAAAGAATTATTTTAAAATATTGTGACAAGTAATTAGTACACTCCTTCTCATAATTATAAGGACACCCGTTTTTCTATATTAACTAAACACTGAACACTATTATTTAAACAAATATATTTTTAATTAATTTGAATTTCATTAATAGACTATATTTAAAAAGTTTTATCGTTTTTCTATCTTAAAAAAACTTTAAATATGGTAAAAAGATGATTTTTCAGGTGTTCGCAATTATAAGGACAGCTCGAATTTTAGTTATTTTTTTCAGTTATTCTTTAAATTAATATTTTATGGGGTCTCTTTTTAGATTTGAACAGTCAGACCATTCTCTCTGGTATATATATATATATACATTTTTTTAATATTAAGTTTTAATACCATTTCGTATAGCATATATGATATTCTTAAAACATTTAAACTATTTAAAATTGCTCTCCACTTGCATGCACTTTTCTAATATGATAAGTTAAGGTTTTTTCAACTTTTCAGCCATGGGAAAGGCAATAATACAGAAGTTTCTTTCTTCAAACTATTTCCAATTCCTCTAAAAGTAGAGCAAAAATGTAAGTCTTGCAGAAAGAAATATTATTACCCCCAAAAATCTAACAAAAACCTGATAATTTCACGTTTAAAATTTGCGGATATTCTCTTGACGTTCATAATAATAGAAAAAATTACTAAATTCATTCTGCCTTCAGTAGAAGCAGCTCCCCAGAGCACCACAGATCCATCTTTAAAATGCCAGATTCATATCTGCCTTCAAAAAATCTGCTCTGTTTTTCGCTATCTTCAGATCGTGCCAGTAACTGTTAGAACCATTTGGTTAATCAAGAATAAAATGTTTTTCATCCGAAAATGCAACATTTTACCATTTAATATTGTCTTTAATCAACTTTAACACAGACGTTCTTTCCCCCATTAAATGCTGATTGATTATTACAGGTTTTTTATTCATTTTAACATATTATTAATTATTTTAAACATGCATAAATGTGGACCGTAACCTTTCGTTACAAATTACGAGCAAATTCAGCAGCAGCCATTATGAGTAGAACAGTAAGAGGAATTATGAGTCTTCGGTCTCTGTAAAACAACTCTGATTTTGCATCGATCTCTCTCCTATCGAACCAGCAGTTCAACGTTTAATCACATATCCTTCAGCAATTTTAGACCTTCGAATTTCATTAGAAATTCGGCTGATTGAAATTATCCTTCCACTTAAAAAACACATTTATCATACTTCACTACTTGAACGTTCTTTTTTTTTTCGAGGAATTATCAGTAATGTCCGTCCAAGAAATTTGAAGGCTTATATATGAATTAATCTAGCCCAGTAGTTAACAAATTCGCGTGCCAACTGTAATTTATCCGCTAGTAAGTTAAATAAAATGAAAAAATCTTGATTGTCTCTATAATTTAAAACATCTAAAAACGTGGAGAAAAGCACATTTCGCATTATTTTTTATTAATTTTGTTTCATATTAAAAAAATTAGAGCAATTTTGGTTTTTAGAATACTAGATATATTAAGTGCACTTAGTATAATCTTGTTCACAATTATTCTTACATTAGTTATTTCAAAATGTAAAGCATCCTTATAAATATGAGAAGGAGTGTATATGATATCAAAACACCAACAGATCCTTAAATAATAATAATATAGACTCATTCTACATCACATTTATTTTAGAAAAGGATACTACCTTCAATTATTTACATTTCAACCTCTGTAATAGTATGCAGGTAGTGTTAAAACTCAATCAAAAACTTATATAGACTATGAACATATTTTTAAACACTTTGTCAAAAAGCTTAAAAAGGTGACATATTAGAACAACAATAATAACCGTTGATTTACTCTAAACTTTTATTATTATTTACTACTAACTACAAACTACTTTACTACAAACTACTTTTGAATTTAATAACCAATTTTATAAACAGTGTGATGGTTTAAGTATGGGTAATCCTTTATCTCCTATTCTTGCCGATATCTATATGCATTATTTTGAGGAAAAATTATTAAAGATGTTAAATTTAAAATGCTGGTTATGTTATGTAGATGACACTTTCATTCTTGTTGAAAATCCGTTTGATGTTTCTGCCATTCTTAATATTGCTAATGCTATTGATCCCCATATTCAGTTTACCTTCGAGTTAGAAAATTGTAATCAACTTCTTTTTCTTGATGTTTTAGTTACTAGGTGCGATTCCTCTTTTAAAACCTTTGTGTACAGGAAACCTTTCTCTGTTTCTAACCCTCCCCATGCTCTCTCTAATCATCCGGCTACACAAAAAAATTGGCACCTTTTACACTTACGTGTATCGTGCCCTTAAAATTTGTTCTGATACTTCTTCTCTTAAAGAAGAACTCAATTATTTAAATTATTTTGTCCGTTGCTATTAAAAGAGGTTTTAGACCCTCTATAATTGATAAAGCTATCAAAAAGTTCAGTAGGCCAACTTATAATTCTACTCTTTCCATTGATGTTAAAATTAAACCTGATAATCTTGTTGTCTTGCCTTTTTATCCCCCCTTATGTTTTAAATTAGCCAAAGTTTTGAAGAGTTTAAATTTTCACGTTATTTTTAAACCTGTCAATAAATTCTAATTTCCTTCAACTAAATCCCCTGTTCCCGAGCTTCATAAGTGGGTATCTTATATTGGTCAAACAAAAAGAAATCTTGAATGCCGTTTACGTGAACATTCTCGGTATGTTGTTAATCAAGAAATTTCTAAATCTTCTATTGTGAAGCACAGTTGGGAATTTGATCATAGTTTCAATTTTAAGAGCGCCAGAATTATCTTTCATGCCAAACGCGTTTCAGAACTGGATTTTTTGGAAAATTTAGCTATTTACCTTAATTGTGATAAAATCGTCAATGAAAAATCTGATTACACTTTGCTGTCTACAGCCTGGAAAAATTTGTTTAATTCAATTAAACATTTTCCTTCATTATGTTTATAACATAATAGTAGTTATATTTAAATAATTCTAATTAAATAATAATAAATAATAATAATAATAATTATTATAAATAAATAAATTTTATTAAATTTACTTATTAGTATAATATTAATCATAAAAAATAAATAAATAATAAAATCAATTGCTTATTCCTTCCCTCCCTCCTTTTGTCTCTCTGATTGGTCCTGCATCATGCTTCCTATTGGTTGTTTGTGTAGCTCCTCCCCCTCTGGATTTTGCCATGCTTTCAGTCTTGCTTTTGCCTCCAAGGCAGTAGCACGTGTTTTTTTGCACCTGATGAAGGAAGGCTACGTCCTTTCGAAACCAGTTGTGCTGACTTAAAATTTATGGTGTGTGAAGAAGTTTTTATCTATTTATCGTTTGTACACCAGTTTTGCATTTAGTTTTGGTTAAGCAGTGTTAAATGCCCAAATAAATTAGAAATATCAGTCCAATCTTTAAAAATTCAGTACCAAATGAAAGGGGCAATTTTTCTGAATTCAGGGGTGCAAAAAGCATTTCAACACGACAATTAGATTTTTTAAAATTAACTAAAGTATGAAATTTAGGTGGCAACACTTCATTATTTCATTTATCAATTCTTCAGTGCCAGACATATTGGCTGACCTTAGTGTTATGCTTTAATAAGCAATAAATAAAAAAAAAAATAATAAGAGCTAAACTATTTTTTAGAGATACTGAAATAATTAAATTAAAAAGTGTTAAAATTTTTCAATTTTAACACTTACAAGGGAAGTATGAATCAGTAAAATTGCTATTGAAACCAAACCACGCTTAAATTAAAGAGCATGGTCAAAAACATTGGATACCGTACAAATTTGCTGCAACAACTCCCATGGGGGTGAGATATGTCCTCTATTAGTTTTAGTTATTTCTATAAAAGCCAACAAAACACACAGCGTAGTGTGAACAGATGGTGCAGTGCTAACGTGCTTGACTTCGGATACGTAGGTCGTGGAATCGAGTCCCCGCGAGGGCATTTTGTATTTTATTTTTTTATTTCAACTGAAATATTTATTTTTGACATTTTTAGTTAAATAAAATCATTATTGTAAGAGAAAATATATTAATTATATTAAAACAAGTTTTTTTTTTGTTGTTGTTCAGCGCCGACAATTAAATACTTTTTCTATTCTTAACCAATTTATTTATTTATTTATTAAATTTACAGAAATTAATAATTCAACGGGAAATACTTTCATAATATATTTAGGTGAGATTTTGTTAATGATTACATTCAGATAAAATTTTGTTAATGATTGTTTTATATAAATTATTAATTACTATTTTTTAACGACGATATTAATAGGAAGAGTTAATCGTCTGCTCTCAATTGTATTATTTATTAATGCTATTTTTTGCATGAAAATCCTGAATGATGAACAGCTGTGGCTTAACTATTCGACGTTGCATAACTTTTATTTCAACTATTTCATTAAACAATTGCCAAGTTTCGTGGTGTCGGAAGAACTGACAATAATATTGAAGACAATGACAAATTTTCTCAAAATGATTTTACTAATTTATAATTAATTTACATCTAAAAAAATTCAAAATCTGGGTGAATATGAATTTTACAAATCAAGTAATCTCGACGAAAAGCCAAATATTTGACAAAATGTTCGTGATGAACAATAATTGACGGTGAACAAAATTGAAATTCAAATAATTGTGATCAATCTTTTTATATTTCTGGTTCTAAATGTGAAAAATACTTATGGTTCCATGATTTTTCTACTTTTAATCATAATTGTTATAAATTAGAAACTATATTCGAAGCTTTAAACATGGTTTTCTTTTTTATAAATTAAAAAATGCATTTCTTAAATTCATTCTCAATACTTTATAAATTGCAATACTCAAAAAAAAAAAAAAAAAAATCTTAATGTAATAAATATTTTCTCGTAAATTGATAATTTAATAGAAAACGTAAAGAAAAAAAATTGAAAAAATACAAAACGCCCTTGCGGGGACTCGATCCCACGACCTACGTATCCGAAGTCAAGAACGCTAGCACTGCACCATCGGTTCACACTACGCTGCATGTTTTGTTGGATTTTATAGAAATAACTTAAACTAATAGAGGGCATATCTCACCCCCATGGGAGTTGTTGCAGCAAATTTGTACGGTACCCAGTGTTTTCGACTATGCTCTTTAATTTAAGCTTGGTTTGGTTTCAATAGCAATTTTACTAATTCATACTTCCCTTGTTAGTGGAAGTGAAGGGACCACTATTTGTTTCCACTTTCATCAATTTATGACTGGAACAGCACATTTAATGCTAGACAGAGATTTAATTTTTTATAAAAGTATTTTAAGAAACTGAAAAATTTTTAAGATTTCGGAAAAGAAAAAAAATGATTGCGTTCTGTATGTCAAATTAAAACCACAAATTACCAATAAAAAATATTATTAAAATGACACTTTTCTTTTCTTTTCCAAATAAGGAGCAGCGTGAAAATTCTGTAAAAAATTATTATCCAAGTATATACATTATTTCTTTAACAGATGAATATGTTATTAAATATTGTTACACAATCACCTTTAAAAGAGTTACTAAAAAGAAAAAATAAGCTTTAAAAAGTTTGAAAAAAAAATTAAATTTTACAACAGAAAGGTAAATAAGAAAATATTTTCTAGCCAATTATATCAACAAGATTAATAACAAAAAATTTACCAAATTTGCTCTTTTAAGAAAGGAAAAAGTTTTAAAAAAAAAGTGTATTACTGATCTTATGTGATTTATTGAGAAGATGACAGATAAAATCTCTAAATATTTTTTTAATGTGTAAAATGACACAAAGTTAAATATCAATTTTTTTTTTTTTTTTTTTTAGACAATTTTCATATAACTTTAAATTTATAAGAACTGTTTAGCAAATATCTTTAAAACAAGAACATTTTAAACATATATTGCACAGAATGATAAATAGAAGTTTTCAAAATAAAGTTTTTTAAAACTATACCTTGTGTCTGTAAGCCATTGGTGGAAGGCATTAGCATGCTTGGCAAATTCTAAGCGAAGCCTATCATTCTCTTCTTGCCTTTGGGCTTCTTTTGCTAATTCACTATCACGTTCCTAAAGAGATTTTATCAAATTAAACTTTGATCTTTAAAATTTAAAAAAATAAAGTTCAGAAGTAAATTTCAATTTATTTGTGGGATCTACTCAGCAACAGACAAAATTATTCACTATTTTTCCCATAAGCATTCTGAATTTAAGCATTTGAACTGCTAAAAAGAAATTGATAATTGTTAAAGAAAAAGAAATCAAAGTAAATATGTATATGCTTTTTCACCAATTCCTACCTGAATAATTTTCTGAAGGTTACGCCATGTGTCTTCAAGTGCTTCCATAGTGAACCATGTATAAGGATTAGCTCCAACATTGAAGGATTTGATTTTTTGATCAAGAGCAGCCAAGACCTCAAAATCAGCTTGAGCAGAACTTAATGATTCTTGGAACTGAGAATGAGCTTCACGTAAAGCCTGAAAAATTATACAGAATATTTTTATTAAATTATTGAAGTACATTAAATTTTAACATCTTCGATTTTTATTTAAAATCTTAGGTAAATATATATCTGGCTAAAATCAATTCTTGAACTTTTAATGTGTTTCATTAAAGAAGAGTAACTACAGTACACATAAATTCAAAATTTTTTAAGTGAGCAACTGAATAAAAAAATTTAGTTTCTATAATTGCATTTTATAACAAAACTATCATATCTATCATGTGTTATATCCAATACAGACATCTTCCAAAAATCTGATTAAAATGTCATTTTATGTAAGCAATATCAAAAGAATAAAACTAAAAAAAATCTTAATATGACTGAGATTTTTAAAATAATCAATTGAAAATGTCATCTAAATTTCAAGATTTACAAGGAAAACTAATATGTTGTGGTCATCACAAAACTTCCTTCAGTATTATTGAGTTTATGAAAATTACAGCATAGCCAAACATTTAACAAACAAATATTTAGTTCTAGCTTTTTGTAACACAGATTTTACATATGCAGTTGGGTAGAATTTTAACCAACAGATGCTGAGATGCAATCACGTAGAAAAATCATAGAAAGTGAGTAATAGCAGCAGAACCTGTCAGCTAATATACACCAAAATTTATTCATCACTCTTTTTAAAAATGGCCATCACACATTAAGTTTGGTGCAGGTGCAGCTATATGCTGTAGATTCAGAAATATGTCCTTCCTGTACACAGGACAAATTGCAGGATAATAGCAGTCATAGTCCATCTGTCAGTTGATATAAACGCTACTAATGTCACCATTCATTTCCATAATGGCCATCACACATATCAAGTTTGTACATGTATATGCCATAGAATCTCAGATATAGCCTTCCCATACATGGGGAAAATAACAAAATAGCACAATGGCATAGCAACAATGCAGCACAGCAACACGGCACATGTCGGCTAATGTGTACCGGAATTGAATCAGCATAGCGTTTTTTTAATGGTTCTCTTACATATCAAGCTTTTGTAAAATTATACACAAAGGAAGCTGATATATAGAATTTCCAAAAATGGAACAAACTGAGCATTTCAGAGCCACCTTTTGGACAATTTGCACAAAAAACAGATAAGCACTAATTTACGTCAAAATGGAACTAAATATGAAGTTTTATGAAATTCTGTATATCAGTTCTAGAGCAAGATCTGCCATAAAACTTTCATCACACAGACACATGCAGACAGGCATTTTTTAAAAATGGTGAAATCATGTTTTAAGCCTCTCAAAATGTGTAAATCAATAAAAAAGAAGGAATTAAAATTTTTTTTATAAATCCAACACTTTCTTGTATTAAATACAGAAGTAAAAATGTTTAACAAAACACAAATCAACTTTTTTAATAATACACTTAATCAAATAAAGATAAAAAAGCAAACATGAAAGTTTTTTTTTTTTTCTTTTTTGGACAAAAATACGTACTCTTATCTCTTCAATAGAATTACAACGCACAGGATCTGTAAGATCTTCTTCTGCATTTTCAAACCAGCTGTTGAAAGCAGAAGCTTTTTTTGCAAAAGTGAGAAACAGGTCTTCGATCTGAAAGAGAAATTACATTTAGGCTTTTGTTAGTACAAACATAATCAAATTTTATACATATTGAAATGACAAAGCATGTAAAAAAATTCTGGTGTGAAACAACCACACGACTTCCATTACCCACTATTGCACGTATTATATGTATTTTTTGGAGATAATGTGATCAGAAGACATAAAAGTGACCCTATGAAGTAGTAGGAACCTAAAATTTTTCCGGTAAGAGAAATTTTATAACCATGTAAAGACATTTAAAACAAAGCTTACATATAAGCAAGGTAAAAAATGAAGGGGGGAAAAAAATGGTAGAGTTATTTTTTGAAACATCAACTTCCGAGATTTAGAACTAACCTACCTAAGCAGGATGACTGTTAATTTTCCTCTAATAATCACGTAATACATGAAAAAAGAATGGATTTATATTACAATTTTCAAGAAAATCGTTAGAGCCGTTTTTGAGATACCAACTTTTACCAAAACTCAATTATTGACCGAAAAACAATAATTACATACAAAAGGATATTAAAAGTGAGTTAATATGGCAAGTCTGAAAAAAAATCCGTACAGCGGTTTTTAAAGGAATGCGCTTGTGAAACCAGAAATTGAGCTATTTACTCAGGACGCCTATCAATTTTCCTGAACTAACCAGCTATATCATTCGAAAGGACATCTAATATAGTGTTAATAGAGCAAATTTGAAGAAAATCGTTACAGCCGTTTTTGAGATACGGACTTACAGTACCACTTCCGGTTTTCGATGTCCCACTTCCGGGTTTTTCAATTTTCACCAAAATTTGAAAAATTCATCTGTACACCAGACCTGTCTCAATTCTGAAGTTTCGTAGTTCTTTCTTTATTAGTTTTGGAGATATGATAGCCAGAAGATTCCGTACATACATACATACATACACACTGACCAATTGCCAAAAACAATTTTTTTTGGACCAAGGGGACCTTAAAACGTGTAAATCAGGTGAAATCTCCATATCAAATTTTTGGACCAAATACAATACTTCCATTACCTATGGTAGTAAGGTAATGGAAGTAATAGAGATACTGATCATTTCATAAATAAGAAAGGGAAAAAAATGATACTTTACAAGATAAATAAGATAAAAATTTCATATTTAGAAATTAAGCAAGAAAGCTATTTTAAATTTTTCATGTCTGAAGTGAGAACAATTTGAAAATGTAATAAAAACACACATACTTGCTTGAACTGCTCAAGCATATGAAGCAATCGCTGTTTTCTAGCCTCAGAAGCAGCAAGAAGGTTATGCCACCTGGAAAAGGGAAAAAATTATTTATAAATATATACTTTTAAAATTCTTGTAATATTGGAAAGCAAAAACGAGGTAAAGAATGAAAATTATTATACTTTTTCCATCTTACCTTAAAAATATTAAAATGTGACAAAATGTCACAAAATGTGATTTTTTTTTTTTTTTTTTTTTTTAATAACTTAAATTATTTAACTTTTCTTTTTTATTATTATTAATCAGTATTAATTTCTATTTTATATTATTTCTATTTGCAACGTTTTTGATTGATTAACTCTATAACAGTTGTGAATGTATTTTTGCGATTGTTTGTCCCCTAATAAACATATTTAAATTTTGCATAATTATATTTTTAAGCTTATTTCTTTAAGTATGAATTTTCATTCATTATCTTTGCCATTCAATTTTAATAAATCAACATTTTTTTCCCTTTTGTTTACCATTGTTTCTAACTGGATTTTATTGTTCAAGAATGTTCTCTCTAGAATCATTAGTATTCCGTCATAAAGACATTTTAACTTAATTTGTTAAAATTATTTAAATTTAAATCTCATTGAATTATAAGATATAACAACATAACGACCATCTGCGATATTATTTGTAAAAATTCCAAAAAAGTTCAGCTGCTGAATTGCCTTTAATTCCTGTAGGTTGGCCTATGGCTTCATTGCACAGATTTTTCTTTTTGAGATTTTGCGATTTCTTTTAAGTTATTTCCCCCCCCCCCCTTAATTATTACCTAAAAACATTCCTTACACTCATTAATATTATTATTTTTAAATAAATCCCATTTTACTTTTCTGAAATACGTGTCCTCTTTTTTCGGGAAAAATAAAAAAAATCACAAATATATATGAAGAAATTATCCTAAAGAAGTTCTGACTTTTATATACTTTATTCCTCTCGATAAATATTGCTGCATTTCCATTAACACGAGACATGATATATTATTTTATCTATATATGTAAAAGAGCAGAGTCTGTGTGTGTGTGTGTGTGTGTCCGCTATAGAAACCTAGGCCGTTTCACCTACCGAGACAAAATTCGGCACGGTTAATGTTTACGACCCAAGAAACAACAACGCCGCAAGCAATTTTACAAAATTCGCCCCCCCCCCCCCCAAGGGGAGGAGGGGGGGGGCAAAACGTAATTTCACAAAATCCTTCATATCTCAAACAAAAAAACAGATATCCGTAAAATTTTTGCTTTAAAATATAGCTAATACAAATGTCTAAAAATCGGCTTCTGGAATTTTTGAAATTCGGTCCCCAAGGGGGGCGGGGGGGCAAAACATCATTTCACATGCGTAAAACGTGATTTTGCATAATCCTATACATCTCAAACAAAAAAAAATAGATATACGTGAATTTTTTGCTCTAAAATATAGCTAATGCAACTATATAAAAACCAATTTCTCGAATTTTAGAAATTCAGCCCCCAGGTGGGGCAGCAAGGGGGGGGGGTGGGCTATGGAGCAAAAACAAATAGAAATACACTTAGGCCGTTCAAAATTTGTACAGATAGGTATTAAATGCATGCAAGTCGAATGGGGATATTTTCGATTCTGTAAAGTTATTAGGAGGGGCAAGAAGGGGGGAGGGGAGGGGGGGGGCAAAAAAAATAATAGTGTCAGATCGTTCAAAATTGGCACATAGAGGTTATCAATACTTACAAATCAATTGCGGATATTTTTGAATTTGTAAAATTATTAGGAGGGGCGGGCAGGGGGGGTGGAGCGGTAAGGGGGGGCAATGGGGCAAAAACAAATAGAAATACAGTTAGGCCGTTCAAAATTGATACAGATAGGTTTTAAAGGCCTGCAAGTCGAATGGGGATATTTTCGATTATGTAAAGTTATTAGGAGGGGCAAGAAGGGGGGGGGAGGGGAGGGAGGGGTAAAAAAATAAAAATAGTGTCAGATCGTTCAAAATTGATACATAGAGGTTTTTGATACTTGCAAATCGATTGGGGATATTTTTGAATTTGTAAAATTATTAGGAGGGGCAGGTAAGGGGGGGGGCGGTAAGGGGGGGGCTATGGGGCAAAAACAAATAGAAATACAGTTAGGCCGTTCAAAATTGGTACAGACAGGTTTTAAAGGCCTGAGGGTCAAATGGGGATATTTTCGAAAGTGTAAAGTTATTAGGAGGGGCGAGAAGCGGGAGGGGAGAGGGGAGGCAAAAAATAAAAATAGAGTTAGATCGTTCAAAATTGGTACATAGAGGTTTTTGATACTTACAAATCGATTGGGGATATTTACGAAATTTTGAATTATTAGGAGGGGTGGTAAGGGGGGGCTATGGGCAAAAACAAATAGAAATACAGTTAGGCCGTTCAAAATTGGTACAGGGGCTATGGGCAAAAACAAATAGAAATACAGTTAGGCCGTTCAAAATTGGTACAGGGGCTATGGGCAAAAACAAATAGAAATACAGTTAGGCCGTTCAAAATTGGTACAGACAGGTTTTAAAGGCCTGCAAGTCGAATGGGGATATTTTCGAAAGTGAAAAGTTATTAGGAGAGGCGAGAAGCGGGAGGGGAAAGGGGAGGGGGGGGGGGCAAAAAATAAAATACAGTTAGATCGTTCAAAATTGGTATATAGAGGTTTTCGATACTTACAAATCCATTGGGGATATTTTCGAATTGTAAAATTATTAGGAGGGGCGGGAAGGGGGGGGGGGGCTATGGGCAAAAACAAATAGAAATACAGTTAGGCCGTTCAAAATTGGTACAGATAGGTTTTAGAGGCCTGCAAGTCGAATGGGGATATTTTCGAAAGTGTAAAGTTATTAGAAGGGCTGGAGGGGGGGGTGGGGGGCAAAAAAAAATAAAATAGAGTTAGATCATTCAAAATTGGTACATAGAGGTTTTCGATACCTGCAAATCGATTGCGGATATTTTTGAATTTTTAAAATTATTGAGAGGGACAAAAAAATAAAATAGAGATAGATCGTTCAAAACTGGTGCATAGAGGTTTTTGATACTTACAAATCGATTGCGGATATTTTCAAATTTGTAAAATTATTAGGATAGACGGGAGGGGGGGCGAAGGGGGAAAATAATAGAAATAAGAGTTAGAGCATTTTGGGAATTTTTTCCGGAGACAGTGAGAACCCGGTGAGACATTTTTCCTAATCAGATTTTGTTTCTCTTTTTTTTTTTTCACGTGATAAAAATTAATGCAATTCTGAGAATTCAGTAATTATAGTGATTCATTTAAAAATAGGGACCAGCGAAGCGGGCGTCGCCTGCTAGTTACTTAATATAACTTCTGGATTTTGACACATCACAGCTCTGTTTTCTTAAGAATGACTTGACTTAAATGACTTGAAGTAAATTATTCCACGAAATTCAGTTATTTATCTACATGATATCAATTTTTCATTAAAATACTATTTATTTGATTTCAAGAAATATATTATTACTTCCAAATTTAAATATCTCCTTTTAAACTTAAAACATTTCTAAAATCTTAGCATTCTCATCTATAATAATAAAAGAAGATGTCTGTCTGTCTGTCTGTGCATCTATACGTTCAGCCCCTACTGAACGCAGAAGTATAAAATTTGACATACGGGTGCTCAGAAGCCTTCCCGAGTTGATAGTCAAAACAGAATTAGTTAAAAGCAGAAAAAATGGAAAATAAATTAGAAATATTAGTCCGATCATTACGAATTTGGTACCAAATGAAAGGGGAATTTTTTCCGAATCTAAGAGTGCAAGCGGCTTATCGATACATCAATTAGATTTTTTAAAATTAACTAAACTATGAAATTTAGTTGGCAACAGGTAGACGATTTTCTAAGCGGTCTCGATCGGAAACAAAACACATACGAGACAACTGTCTGATGAAAACGGAAATGGTTCTAATCAATTAAGATATCATGTGTTTTATACTGGGGGGGAAAATTGCAATTTTAAATTTTTTCCAAATTTTCATTCACGTTACATTTGAATTAATATTCGGCCTAGACAGCATATTATAAAGCTACTGTTCAATTTTCATGAAAATATATGAATAATTAAAAAAATGACATATTTATTGGAAAAAGATTGTCTTCTTTTATATTTTGCAGTATTTGCAGCCGTCGAAATTTCGTAGTATGTAGTTTTAATGCCCGATAATTCGATTGTGAATATTTTTGAAAGAGTACGATTATTAGGGAGGGCTTGAGGGAGAGGGAAAAAAGGCAAAAAAAAGAGTTACAGCGTTTGAAATTGGTTGGCATATTAAGATTTTAAGGCAAGGTATTTGGTTTTCTTTTTTTATCTCAGCTTCTAATTAAAATAATTTCATAAGTAATACATCATTTGAAAGCTTTGTTGATTTGGAATTGAACAGTAGATTACAGAAATTTCTACCGCCAGATGGCGCTGAAATATTTTAAAATTTCAATATTTCAAATTCTAATTATGATTATATTATTTTTAATACATCATTCGAAAGATATTTTAAAGTTCTTTTATATTATCGAAAGTATTATTCGAGATTTTACCCGATTTACACGTTTTAAGGTTTCCTGTTTAGGTTTTCTTTTGTATCTCAGCTACTAATTAAAATATTTTCACAAGTAATACATCATTTGAAAGGTTTGTTGATTTAGAATTGAACAGTAGATTACAGAAATTTCTACCGCCAGATGGTGATGTAATATTTTAAAATTTCAACATTTTAAATTCTAATGAGCAAGGAAGGTGTTGTACGTTCTAAAACGGGAAAAGGCGCCGCAGGTGCCACCGAGCGGGACTTTGCTAAAGTCAGAAATTTGAAAGATCATAACATGGTGAGCGAACAAGCTGTTTCAGATATTAAAAGTGGCAGAGGGCGCCGCAGGCTACCGAGCGGGAATTTAATGCGATTAAACTTTTCAATAAAGATATTCTTACTATATGTCAATAAGCTGTTGTAAGATCTGAAACAGGAAAAAGGCGCCGCAGGCGCCACCGAGCGGGAGTTTCATAAAGTCGGATTTTTCAAGGATCGCGAACCAGCTGGTCGCCGAAGGCGGCTAGTAAATAATATAGGATAACCTTTATGTTCTTTTACTTAATTTAATTTTATTTTTTGTAGTTTTAATTAATATTATGATAACTTTTATGCTTTCAGAGTAAAAACAGATAACTGTATATTAATTTGACATAATAAAATTTCACTTTTTACTGTTAGATATTCATTATTTTAATACTATTTAGTTAACTGTTCATTGACTCAAACCATTCGAAATATTACATTCTTTAGCTTAAGATATGCAGTAAAATTTGTTTAAAGGAAATCAGATCTCAGATTTAAAAAAAAATTATTTAGTTACTAGTTCTCAGTTATTATTTGATCTTTAACATTAAATAAGATTCTAAACATAATTATTTAAAAAATAAATAAAAATGCATAATTACCTTCCCATAACATCATCATGTCTTTTGACAATAGCAGATGTCTGTTCATGATTTGCTGCTAATAACTGATCTTTCAATTGAGTGATGCTCTGAATACCTTCTTGTTCAAACGCAGCTAAACCAGCATCAAATGTTTCCTGTTGGCAAATAATTGTAATAAGGCAAATTCAAATGTATCCTAATAACAGGGTATCCCAAATACAGGTAGATTTCAACTAAATGATAACTTACTTGCTTGGTAAGTAAAGTTTGAACTGATGATAAATCCCGACCATAATCTTCAGATCTAACATGAGTTTCTTTGTCAGCTAAAATTGATAAAAGTTATAAAATTACCTTACACTAAATTCATAACATACAAAAAAAATAAAAACATACAAAATATATATATATATATATATATATATATATATATTAATTTTCAGAGCATATTTTCTTCATACAGATGATTATAGATTATTTTCTGAAAATGTACATTTTTAATTCTCAAAAATGTGCTTAGGTAATAATTTCGAGTTATCATCAAAGTGCATAAATTTGAACATATACTGATCATTATCCATTATTTTACTAATACATTTTTGTTTTAATGCTTTTTTTTTTTTAATCCACAAAAATTTGATTAATAACTTAGATACATAAAATTTTTTGAACATGAAATAATATGCACTGATTAAAGTTGGCACTTTAGAAGCATACAGCTTTGATCTCACAAATGTGAAAATCATCTACTCATAAAAACTGACAGTTAAAAATATATATAGTATGCTGTGGCTATCACAAAACTTTCTTCAATATCATTCTATCTAACAGTGTTATCTACTGTTTTACATACACAAATATTTAACCAATATATAGCTCCACACAATAAAAATTTTACTTATGGATTTTGACGCAATTTTAATCAAGAAATGCCAAGCTCTTTAATAATCATGCAGAAAGTGAATAATAGCAGCACCACCTGTCATTTAATGCAATCAAATTGAATCAGCATAATTTTTCATATATATTTTACATACCAAGTTTGATGCATTTATATATCACAGAAGATGAGATGTTGCCTTCCTATAAACAAGGAGATAAATTTCTTCATAACACAATACCTTATCTGGTATGCACCAAAATTGAATAGTTTTCCATAATATCCATCTCACATACAAAGCATGATGCATTTACATATCAAAGAAGCTGAGATATTGCTTTCCCATAAACTGGGTTGAATTGTTGCATAACAGTGCCTCTTATCAGTCAATAGGCAATTAATTTGAATCACAATAGTCTGATCCTAGCATTCATACACATCACACTTTGTGCATTTATACATCATAGAAACTGTGATATAGCCTTCCATTAAATCGTAGAAATTTCAGCACAGCAGATCCATTTGTTGCAAAATATATCTCAAAAACTAATCATCATAAACAAGTGATCAATCGTCAAATACATTGTCCAATTAAATATGAACTTGTATTGATTTCCATCCATAGTTGTTTCTTTTTTAGATGTAGTATCTACAAAATTTTGGTAACACACACATCAAACATTAAAAAAAAAAAAAAAAATGATTAGGGGCATACCAAGGGTGGGGCAGAAGGGAAAGGTTGCCCCAGGTCTCTGGTTATGAGGGGAGGGGGCCTCCGAAGAAACTTAACCTTTTAGTACATATATCTGGTGAAGTTGTGCCATTATTTTAACCTGAAATTCCACTTTAAGCCATAGGTTCCTGTCTAAAGAGCCTTAATGTACAAAATGTCACCAGAGCAATACCTCCAACCCCCCCCCCCCCAAAAAAAAAAAAAAACGCCTGCAAAATATGACTAAGGCAGAGTGGGCGGGGCAAATGCTCCTGGCCTTTTTGTTAGGCATTTATCTTACAAAACAATCCACTAACTTACTTTATTGCCTTTTTTTAGAAATAAATGTAAGTGATGAAGTGCAAAAGGCCCTTAATATAGGAGGGGCTCCAATTAGAGGTGCCCCAGAGAGAATCATTCAAGGCCTTTAGAGTCCATTAATGAAAATGGCCAAACCATGATTCAGGCCACCTCAAAATGTGCAAATCTAATGAAAATCAGTAGTTGAAAATTTTCACGAATCCAATACTCTTTCTTATGTATATTTCTTATGTAATTATAAAACATTATTATGATTATGACAAAATGATGTTGAACAACCAGGAAAACATGAAAGGCCAAAATAATAACTGAAAATTTTCAAAAATAAAATGTTTAATTCACAAACATTTTTTTTTTTTTTTTTTTTTAAACAAAAAATTATGCCAAAATGAATAAAGTATAAAATAAATTAAAAGGCATCACCAACATGGCGGCAAAAATTTAAAAGTCATCATAGGGGTCCCATACTAAAGCTGTCCTTCATGGGGAAGTATAAAAACTGGATCGTCAAACATGAATTTTATTTTGAAATTTTTCTTTGAATGATTTTGGGTTAACTATCATTAGCGTTCATTCCCCCCCCCCCCTCCAAAAAAAAGTAAATTAATAATAATTTGGTTTCTGGTGAATTAAAATTTATATTGGGTGGTGAAATTGATACAAGACTTAAAAGTTTCAAATTTTAAAGGTAAATAAAATTTAAAAAAGAAAGAAACTACAAAAATTTCGCAAAGGTTTGCTAGTAGATATTATTTGCTACTCATAAGCTCTTTTTACAACTTTACACTGAAAACAGTCTATGGGGAGAATAGAAGAACTATATAAAATAAAACGAACTACTGCATTTTTCCTGCACATAATAAGAGGATTATTGGTTAAAAAACTCAAAATTTTTAAGTGCTGATTATCTTCTAGTGTGGACTATCTCCCAAAAAAAATTTTTAAGCGGCTGTCTCATGGCAAAAATTAATAATTTGAGTCAACAGAACATCTTTAAATCATGTATCTACTCTATGATTGCAGAGTTGCTAGTCATTGGTTCATGCATGATGTATCTGTGCTAGGAGGAGTGGCCTCTGTTTTTAGGTTATACTTTTTTACCTAGCTGTGATGTTGAAAACATCACATATCCCTTTTTAAAATAATAAAAAATAATAATCTAAATTACGTTTTATTTGTTTAAAATGCAAGTAAACATTAAATTTCCTATTAATTCTAAAATAATCTAATGTATTTTAGTTCAATTCGCTTAATCTATTTTATTTCTTTTTCATTAATCTGTAATTTCATATAATTTGTTTCCAGTATTCCAAAATTTATTTCTTTTCACCTGCTTTCACCAAGTAATCATTAAATTAAAAAAATATAAAGGAAAGAAAAACTCATCTGTGGTTTTAACATCCAGCCTCTAATCAGACGATAAAAATTGCATCGTATCATAAAATAGCTGAAAATTATTTTTAATGTTTTTATCAATAAATTTCGCAAGTTCAGCCCAGTTCTGGACACTTGACAGTATTTAATGATATTATACGACATAATTTAATTATTGGCCAATCTTTTATCTCTCCTTAAGGTTTATAATACAAAAAATTTAAAATTTTTCAGCTAAATTAGTTTTTGAAGCCAAGGAGATTTGGCAAAATATAGACAGTTACAACTTTCTTTTCATGCTGATTGCACGTTTAAGAAAGATTCTCAAAATTATTAATCAATTGAAATGGTTTCCTTTCTGTTTAGTATCTTCAAGTCATTTAAAAAAAATAAACTTTACAACACTTCCAAAAGGTGTCTATCATTGTTGCTTTTGTAATAAGTATTTTATAAGACAATGAATTATGCACCTCATTCTTAATGAGGTTACTTAAAATAAAGAATAATGGATTTATTTAAGAAAAAAAGGAGATTGTTCCTATTCTTCAAAGCGCAGATCGAACTTTGGGTCGCTATACGGGCATGGTCAATTATTACTATAGATATCTTCATCCCATCTCATCACTATACTAGCCTTACAGCAACATGCTTCTGGTTCTGTTTATTTGCTATTAAAACTATTGTTTTTGCATGAAGTTTTACTTTAAAACTGAAAAATAGCACTTATTTTTATTATTATAATTATTTAAAATTATTTTTATGTTTACATTACAATTATCTTTTAAATAGACTGCTTTGCTAAATAAAGAGCATGGCGGCTTATGTTGATTTGTATCCATGAATTATATGCCGGTGTTGATAATCTGGATTTTTTATTTTTTTCATTTATTTATTTTATTTTATTTATTTATTTTTATTTATTTTTATTTTTTTATTTTTTTTTTTTTTTTTGTCGAAACAAAAAATAGCACCTATTGACCATATGCAGCAAAATACAGTATTGTTTTTTTTTTAGAAATATTAAATAATGATAATAAACTTACCAATCCAACTTTCGACAACATCAGCTTTCCACATGAACTGAAGATATGCAGAATTATCTTTAAGTTTGCTTTTACGTCTGGTGGCACTTGTATCTAAAGCATTTAGGCGATCATGTAATTGCTGTAATCTCTGGCTTATACTGTCAGAATGATGATTTCCTTCAGCAATGAGTTGCTGACCTTCAGATGAAATTCCAACACAACGATCACGATGAACAGCAAAATCAATTTCGAATGCTTCATGTTTTTTGAGTAGGCCCTGTTAAAATACAACCATTATTTTTATGAGTAAGTATTGAACATTCTAAACAATTTATATGTTACTTATACTATTATTAGTAATATGCAATATAACAATATTCATGATGGATCAGAGAGGAAGGGGTACCCCCTCCCTTAAAAAAAAAAAAAAAAAAAAAAAATCATCCCTTAACTAAAATTTAGTTAAAACCTAAAATAACCAATCTCAAAAACCATTAGCTTCTTTCAGTCTGTAATATTGTAATATTTTGCATATTTTTGTGATAATTCTACTGAGCTTAAATTCTAGATATGTCTTGACAAAACTTTGTTATCTCTGTAAAAATATAGTAATAAACAGTTTAAATGATAATAAATTATGATGATAATAAAAAAATTCCTTAATAGCAAAAGAAGGGGGAAAATAATAAAAATAGTTACATTTTGTGAATGCCACTTTCTGAACATATATTTTAATTAGACTTAAAATATTTTGTATTAAAATATATGTTGTTCAAATGCATTAAATAGATTCTATTTTACAACTGCAGATTTGAAAATTAACAGGTTATACTTATGAACGATTTCTTAAATCTTAAATTGTATTAATAAATGATAAGAACAATAGCCCTTAACAATATAATTTACAATGTAAAATTTTATTTTGCAAGTACTGCAAATTATCTTCTGGATTGCATCAAATATATATATATATATATATTTTTTTTTTTTTTAACCAAATTATGTAATACATAGGATCCAGAATACAAATTCAGAAGGAAAAAGAAAATTTCCTTTAATGCAGGTATAGTATACCATATTTTCAGCAAAATTCAGTTGATTGAAATTACTTTATTACAATGTATTTAAAAGTTTTTTTTTTTTTTTTTTTTTTTTTTTTCCCAATAATATGGAAAATTAGTTCAAATATATAAAACATTCCTGTATTCAACCATAAAAATCATTGATAATTTTAACTTTGAAAAGTGGGAAACAAATTTCATAATTTCAATATATTGGAAATATACTTTTACAGTTAATATTCAAGTGTTTTTATAATTAATTTACCTGAACTGCAGCCATAGTATCTCCATAATCTTCTACATTCAGTAATTGATGTTTCTCTGAAATCCAAGCTTCCTCCTCTTCTAACTTAGCCAAGAAATTCTGGTATGCAAGTGATTCATTCAATTTGGTGCCTCTATCAGATGTCATCTACAAAAGTATATATATATATATATAACATATACACACGTACCTGCATAAATACAGGTCGCACATATCAACAATAAAAATTTAGTGATTCAGAAAAGCAGGACCATTTAGGTTATTTAATTTTCAATAAATATAAAAATAGTTAACAGTGAGGAAGAAAAAAAATTGTTTTATGCAAAAATAGTATATGTACTAAGTTTTGATTGTGTCTTCAGTGTTTTTCCTACTATCATTTTCTACACCAGTTATTGAAACTTTTACTGATAAAATAATGATTTAAATGCTTGGGAGCTAACCCCACATCTGTGAAGACCATAGTCAAACTAAATCCTGCATCAACAAATATGCATGCAGAATCAAAATGATGATAGAGATTAAATAACATGTGAAGTTTGATACCTGAGCTATCAGCAAATTTTGCAGTTAAAAAAAAAAAAAGGGAAATTGATGTTGGGCATATTTAAAATACGTGAAGATTTTTTTTCCCCCTCAACATTTTGTAATTATCAAACTGTATTTTGTTCTACTCCTGGTTAAAAACTAGAATGTTGTGGCCACCACATGACTTTCTTCTATATTTTCCTATGCAAATTCATTCAGTAAAAATAATTTATTAAAATCATTATTTAATAAAAATTATCTTCCATGATAATTTCCATATTAGAGTAGTAGTACAACACTAAATATCCAAAAAAAGTTCATTTTATTCTCGATGTTACATATATATACATTAGTGTATTTCATCCACTGATAAAATTTTTATTTTAAATCTTATTGGTCATTGGTGTTTCAGTGATCTTGTATCTGTTGCTTGGCTTCTACTATGCTTAACAGATCATCTTTATTATATATATATATATTTATATATATATATTTTTTTTTTTAATGAAAAAAAATTGATAACTTTGTTTTAAATTATCGCAGATCGATGGTTCAACCATTCATTTTAAAGGTATTGGAGAGCTCTTTTGAAAGATACCCATCATGAAAATTTATTCCCCTCGAGGGGGACATTATTAAAAAATAATTTTCTTTATGCACATTTATACAAAATTTTGTCTTATACCACTACATTAAAAATTTAGAAAAAGCGGGATGGCAACGCAACCTGTAAGACAATTTTTACCAAAAGTTGATAGGCAGTAATATATGTCAAGGTGTAACTATATACTAATTTGTATGAAATTCTGTGCAGTAGTTCCTGAGATACAGTTGCTACCAAATTTTTGTCACACACACACAGACAGACATTTTCTAAAAATGGTCAAATCGTGTTCTACAGCTCTCAAAATGTGTAAATACATCAAAAACGAACCCGAGGTCGAAAATGTTTACGAATCCAATACTTTCTTCCATTGAATATAGAAGAAAGTAAACAAAAAAAAAAAATCACAGAAAACAGAAAAAATAAGTTGTTGTGTGAATTAAGCCCGATTGACTGCATAAGTATCCCAGGTCTGAGGGAGAGTCTCCTCCATGAGGGTGTTTCTAAGGGGTCCTAGCCCTTATTTACACAGGTTTAGCAGAAAACCACAAAAAACTCCTAAAGGAAAGGCCAACGAGCGCAACGTAGGATCGAACCCGGCATCTCCCGTCTACAAGCTTTGAGCGCAGAACTGCTCGGCCACTGGTGAACCAGAAAAAATAAGTTTATAATAATATTTCTAGGGAAAAAACCTGTTGCAGCAATGGTGGTGTATGTGTTAAGGCCGACTGTCTACCTGTGTGACTTAGGTCTACTAGATATGGATGCCTTACATAGGGGGAGGGTGGCTCTAACAGATTCCAGTCCATATTTACACAAGTTTCTAAGAAAAACCATAAGAACTCAGCAAAGCTAGGCCAACAAGCACACACACAGCAAGTCATGGACACATCCTACACAACATCACTGACATCATCACGTGCTCCTACTAAAGGGGGAAGGGGAGGAAGAGGGTGCTTACCGTAAACATGTATCACTAGAAAAATATAACATATAACTACAGGGACAAATTGAAACAATGTAATTTTAAATTAGATGGAAAAGGATGGATAATGTTTTCAGCGTCACAGGTTTCATGATTTTTGTCGATATCTATGATCACAAATTTTGCTTAACCACTTCACCAGCCATCCTGAGATAACTCAGGGTAAATGTAGCCTTCCACACACTACAGTGGCCGGTGAAGTGGTTAATATGCTTATTTACGTTGAATGTACAAATAACATATTTACTACTTATTTTGTAAAATAGAATTAATTGTAAAAAAATATATATATATTTGGATCTCTATTCTGATAAAAAAATAATTAAAATTTTAATTTCAGATCTTTTTTCTTGTGATAAAGTTTTTTTTTAAATGATTTTCCTGTTTAATAATTTGAGTTTAAGCATGCGTGTATATATGTGTGTATGTCATTAAACATAAGAGAAGCATATTTGTAAGCTAATATTCTTTCACAGATAACAAAAATAATAATCAGATAGCATTATATGTTTAAAAAATAAACTAATTTATAAATTTAACCATTTCACCAGCCACTGTTTGTGGAAGGCTACACTTGCCCCAAGTTATCTCGGGATAGCCAGTGAAATGGTTTATGAAATAGTTTTGAAAATAAGTATATCTTTTAGCCTAACTTTTCAAAAGAACGTCCACATCTATAAATGTACTAACATTACAGTCTTCCTTACATAATCAAAATTTAAAAAATATATATACACATTTAAACTTATTGAAATACCTTCTTTAATTCTTGCCATGCTTTATCCAAATTTTTCAAACGCAATTCAATTTCAGGAACACCAAGATTTGATTCAGCCATTAATTTCTGTCCAGCTTCTTGAACAGCTTCAATAGTTGGCTCATGAGCAGCCAATTCAGCTTCCAAACGTACATGTTTCTTTCTCAAATTTTGCACACCAGTAAGATCTCTTCCATAATCATCAGAGCTAACTAATAGTTTCTTTTCTCTAAGAAAAAAATTAAATAAATATTGGAAAAAAAATTATATATTTAAATTACATATGCAATCTGTTAATTAAACAGCGACAATTTAATAAATCTATTAATGATTGAAAAAGAAAACATTATTTCATTTATTTAAATGATAATTTTAAAAGACTAAAAAGTAAAGATGCTGGTTTTTGTATTATTTTTTTTTTTTTAACAAGCATTAAATCGAGTGACTTACTTATTTAAATTAACATGAACCTTTAAAACTTTCAAAATATCTATGCATATTAAAAACCAGTAAAAACTACAATGTCAGAAATGCCAAAGAAAAATATTTGGGAAGCATACAGCTGTTTCTGTAGCCTTAAGCATACCGTCTTCAGTGCATAAAGAATATTCAGTGCAATTCTTTATGCACTGAAGACTGTATGCTTAAGGTACCGAAACAGCTATATGCTTCCCAAATATTTTTCTTTGACATTTCTGACGTTGCAGTTTTTACTGGTTTAAATAATCCAGCGCCAAGTCTTTTTAATATATATATATATATATATGCATATATTGGGTTGTCTGAAAAGTTCATGCCAATTCTGAAGGAAAATTGAAATGCAACACATTTAAATGCTTGTGGATTTGATATTTTTAACATTTTTGCTAATTCACGGGCCATATAGTGTGGGTTATTTTCAATCAGTGTTTTGATATGATCCTCATCTGTGGTGGAAGGCCTATCAGAGTGTTCTTGATCTTGAAATCACCAGCTTTAAACCTAGCAAACCACTTTGCACAGTTCTTTCAACTACAGCACCTTCGCCATACACCGTGCAGATTTTGTTATCTGCTTGTGTGGCCTTTTTTACCTTTCCAGTAAAAGAAAAGCATTAAATGCCTATAATGCATTTTGTTTGCTTCCATATTCAAAGCCATATATAATAAAACTGACAACAATTAACGTATCAGAACCAAAATATTTTCTAAATATGCCTGAAGTACAGACTTTTAGAATATGTATGCATGTCATTTGTTTTCAATCATTCTGATATATTCAGACCTATCTGTATGCCACCTAATGAAAATCGGTACAAACTTTCTGGATGACTCAACAATTTGCTAAATTATTTTATGTACTTACACTATGCACAATTTTTGTAAAGTATTCTAGGATATTAAACTTCTTAAAAACCACTATAAAATCTTAAAGCAATGTTTTTGGAAGACTATAATCTTTCTATAATTTACACATATTTTTATTTTAAGGGAAAATATCCAGATTATTATTATTTTTTTTTTTTTTAAGTTTGCTTAACTTTTATGTAGCTGAATACAGCTGAACAATAAAATAATTATTTAATGCTAAAATCATTCATCCAATTTCATTATCTTCATCTAGTTCAAATTTCAATTAATAAACTTTTATAACAATGCTAAATACATATATACCATGAACAACTTCAAAATAATCAGAAGATTGACAAATATATCTCTGACTATATATATCCCTTTCTGACCCAGGCCGTACGATCGTGCAGGTTAGACATCCACGACATCCTCTTACATTTTTGCATCTGGAACAGTTATATGTAATAAAATCAGGAAATGAACGATCGAGCTAATTAGCAGAAAGTGTAAAGTACAATTTTCAATCACCAAATGTCGGTTATAGTCCATATTTTTCTTTCAGTTTGCAAAAACAGAAGAATGTAATGTTTTAAGGTAAAAATGTTTCGGGTCGGAAAGGGAATAGATGCATAAATATATATATATTGAGAGAAAATACAAATTTATAAGATTGTGCATGATCCTTATTAAAATGCATAGCCTATTAACAGTTTCACAAAAAAGTATTTATTACTTATTTATTGTATTTTTATTACATTACATATGTCCTAGCTGTACTTAATAAAAAATGATTTAAAAGTAAACTGTATGTCATACTTTAAATTTATTACCAGTAATTTTAAGGGGATTCTCTCTACTTATTGTTGCCGGAAGCCAAACATAATCAGGGGCCAATCCAGGATTTCAAAATTAATACCTATTTTTGTGAAAAATCTTAACTATATTTTATTTTTGTGAAAAATTGCAGCACACTCTTTTTCTGTGTGTGTGTGTGTGTGGGGGGGGGGGGGGGAGTTCAAACAAAATAGTAAAAATAACGCTTAACAGTTGGTGTGAGGCTTATAGTAGAACAGGAATCAAAAGTCATTTCTCTCTGAAGTAAACAGTTCAGTAGAGAGAATGTAAGTAGGAGTTGTTTTTATTTGTGCTATTATCACTGCACTCCACATGAATTGTACAAGGGAGGATAGACACATCACCATAAAGTCATCAAAGCGTCAAACCACCTGACGAAGCAGCAAACAGTACACTATGGCCACAACTCCAAAGCATGTCTGTACAGATACATGCAAGGATCGTTTTGTTTACTTATTCTACACCATTTCTCGCCCGTAGAAAACACTTGTGTGTAGATTAAAACCAACATTGTGTATGATTCTTGCTTTGTGAATTGCATCAACAGAAATGCACAAATAAGTTACTTTTCTTTGAAAATGTGCTCATTTAAGATGTCAGATTTTGCTGGGATGACTAACATTTTTGTGAAGGTACCTACCGATTTTTTGCTGAATGATTTTTGTGAAGGTACCTTTTTTGCCAGATTGATTTTTGTGAAGGTACCTTTTTTGCCAGATTGATTTTTGTGAAGGTACCTTTTTTGCCAGATTGATTTTTGTGAAGGTACCTTTTTTGCCAGGTTGATTTTTGTGAAGGTACCCATAAAAGGTAGTAAACTCTACCTGTATTAACCCCTGATAATGTTATTCTATGGATAATTTTGCAGGCATTTTTCTAAATTATATAAATCTGTTAAAAATAAACAAACTTCAAAATCAAATGTATGAAGTTTATTCACAAAATTGTATATTATGATAATATCCTAGTTAAAACTGTATTGAACGGATAAGTTTTCATACAGCATTTTTTTAACTTTATTTTTCGTCTCCTGAAAAATCAAGAATATGGACTTAAATCCTTTATACTTATCAGTACAGATATATATTTTTAAATTTCTATTCAGAATTGTTTATAAAACTCAAAAAAAGTTTTTTTTTTTTTTTTTTTTTTTTAATTATTGTTAAGGAAACTTTCTCTACTCCATTTTGTCTCTTTCTCTTAAAATTTGAATTTTATAAAATCCATATGAATTCACATCCTTGCTAAATATTAAGTTCCTCATTCCAGTAGTTTAAGAGAAATAATCGCGAATAAATGTCTGGCTCTAATTTGAATTACATATAGATACATAACACTATAGCTAATATTATAATCCTATTAAAATTATCATCGTTCATAGTAAAATAGTAGGAAAAACAGTTGGAGTAGTCAAGACTGTTGGATTAAATTAACAAAAAGGAGGCTGCCATTGAGATTAGATTATATTTCATACATTGTTTAATTAATATCATAGACTAAAGCATGTAGCATCCTGAAAACCAAGTTTGTTAAATTGTAAGAAGTATAAACCCTTGTATGATGAAAATTGACTTAGCAATTATTAAGGCAGGGTTGCCAACTTTCCAAAAACAGTTTGAGGAGTATTCAGAGAAATTTTGAGGAGCATTTTTGGCTACTTTGAGGAGCAATTTTAAAAATGTTAAAAATACATTTAAAAAAAAAAAAAAAAAAAAAACTACGAGCAAAAATAAATTAACAATAATCATATGAAATTAAGAAATATTTATTGATAATCAAATATATTTAGCAAAACAGTGAAGAGAGATGAGAATGGGGAATGATTAAGTCTGAATGTAAGCTTAAAACCAAAAGTAACTTGTTTTATGCATAATGGCATATTTTCCATACATAAATAAAGACAATATATGAAAGTAGATTATTCAGTTACATTAAAAAAGAAAGAAAGAAAAGAAAGCACAAAGGAAAAAGAAATAATAATAAATTTCCAACAATTTTCATGAATGTCAAAATAATTATTATACTATCACATAAAAATCTAAAAACGAAATCTCCGATATTCATATAAATGTGTGAATGATCTCATCTCTGAGTCAACTCCCTCTAATCTCCATAGCTTGGGACCATATGTTTTGTAAACTTTAGAATTTTGCAGATTATTTGGTCATAATTTGTTTACTTATTTTTTTTCCCAGATACAAATGAAGATATAATAATAAATCATTAATGCTTTAAGTGAATGATAAAATAAATGCATAATTATTTCAAATAAATAATCATAGCATTTCGTTTCTTTCTTCCCCCCCTTTCAGCTTGTGGTTTTAATTAAACACACTCATAGCTAATGTAAACAAATACTTGTTCCCGCAATGCCTAGCACTAGAATGTTTTCTTTCTTTCTTTTCTTTTTTTACTATTTATTTATGAGTATTGTAGGATGGAAGCGTGTGGTTCTTCAGCTAAATTGTAAAAGTTAGTTTTGTTATTTTTTTTATTTTCAAGATACGTTGAAGCGCTTTCATAGATAAAAAATAAAATTCAAAGAATAATGTTTTATGCAGCAACTGTTGGAAATGCAAAATCAAAAGTTGATAAGGATTGGATCGAGATTTCTGCCTAGATGTGTGCAAGGAAAAAAAAACAAGAAAAATAGTTTTTTTTTTTTTTTCAGTGTCTGCCACTATTCAGTTTTATGTATTCAATAAAAAATATTTAGTTACGTGGTCAAGACTGAATTTGCAGAGCATAAACATTACTTCGCGGAATTGCAGAGTTTTTAAATTTTTTCGGAGAAACTCTGCAGAAATCGGAGCAGTTGGCAATCCTGTTAAGGTAAAACTTCCCTCTGCAAGATGTGTCATTGGGTTTTAATTTACAATTTCCATACATCACTAGTGTTTGAGAGCAGAATACTAATTTGAGCTGGTATCTTGAGATTTTGATTGTTAGTTAGGGTAAATGACTTAAAATATGCAAATGATATTTTTATGCATTAGGAAGCCACATTTAAATGAATGACATATTTCAATAGCGAAACTAATTTAAAAACTAGGCCACTACTTCAGTTTTCATGCTATAAAAAGTTATACACCATCACTATATCATCATAACATCAACAATATATGGATTAACATGCTGTCTATAGATTTAAAGCAGAAATTCAACATTTTTTTTTTTTTTTTTTTTTTTAACATTTAAAGTAATTATTTTTAATAAATGTAGATTATTTAATTTAATGTAGAGTAGATTAAAGAAATTTAAAATAAACATACTTGATCCAAGATTCCTCATCAGCAATGTCTCTGAAGAACTGGTGTAATGTATTTGCTTCATTTAGTCGAGATCTTCTATGGCTAGCTAATGTTTTAACTCGTTCATATCTTTCATTAATAGAGCTGCGCTTTTCTTCTATTGCAGCAGCATCACATTGTCCAGATTCAATTAAACTATCTGCTAAGTTATTCATATCACGGATACGATCTTCATGAGCATTAACATCAGCTTCCACAAGCTGGTGTTTCTTAATTAAGTTTTGTACCGATGCCAAATCTTTTCCAGATTCTTCAGATTTAAGTAATGATTCCACCTATTTAAAACAAATCCATTTTTAATTGCTGTGGATAATGCATTAAACACAAAAATATAATTCTGCAATATATTTTTAATATACTTGAAAAATTTTTTAAAGGAATTCATATGTCTATAAAAAAAATGGTACATACTTCCCCAAGCCAGAAATCTATATCTTTAACAGCAGCATTAAATGTTCTTTGTTTATTAGCTTCCTTGATTTTTATACTCTTTTCAATAGTTTTCTTTGTCAGATGTTCCCACTGTTCAGCCAAGCAGCTTAAGCGAGCTTGAACAGCTTCTTCGGAGCCAGCACACTGATGCTGATCAATAAGATTTTGTCCATTAGCCAAGACAGATTGGATACGATCAGCATTGGCTGCCAATTCTGCTTCAAATGCCTGATGTTTTTGATGCTTGCTCTGTATATTTGTTGGATCTTTATACGATTCATCCATAGCCATTTGCAGTTTTTCAGTTATCCAGTTTTCAATCTCATCAGCATCTCTACTGAATTGTTGTAAAGTCATGGATTCTCCAAGTTTAGATCTTTTCTTTATCAGATTTTCCTTTAAGTGACGCCATCTCTCCAATACTTGGTCTTTCTTTTCATTGATTGCATCTGAAGCATAATGATCAGCAGCAACTAACTGGTCAGCAAGAGCAGCAAGTGATGAAATTTTCTCTTCCTAAATGAATATATAAATCATATTATATACAATTCTAGATGATAACAAATAGTTTAAAGCTTTGAAAAAAATCTTAAGTAAATATATATATCAAATACATAACTGAAAATAAAATGTTATGTAAATGAATACGAAAAAATTGCCAGCATTAACAGATGAGATGCCAAATTTGTATAGCATAAAATATAAGTCAATGGAAAAAATCTAATTTTAATCAACTCTAGGTCCATTCGATCAATTCACATAATATAACTTTTATATGAAAAAATAACCAATATAAGAAACAATACCTTCTAAAGATGATAGAACATTTTTTTTTTTTTTTTTTATAAAAAAGGAGAGGTGTTAAAGGAACACCACACTCTCTATTTTGTTTAATTTGACATCATTTATCAGCGTTCATTTGCTTTTCTCTCTTTCTGACTCAATCCAGCCTACATGTTTGTTATGCAGCAAGGCATCCACTGGGTGAAGTTTCGGTTAATTTTTTTGGGGCTGGCGATGAGGATTCAGAGTGGGGTTATGTCATGTCACTTTTAGCCAATGATAGATGAACTTTCGTAAATGCAGGATTATTAATCCTGTTCGCTTCGGTGTGGGAGTTACAATGCAGTTTTTGAATCAATAAGAATTGAGTTCGGACACAGTACATAATAGGTTAGGCAAACAACGTTTTTTTTTTTTTTTTTTTTTTTACGAGCTAGGCCGATGCGAGGATGGAGTGCACTGCACACTTTGCATAAGAGGAATACATATATATTTTGAGTACCCATATCATATATTATGGTATATTGAGAAGAATTATATTTTAATATTATTAATGGAAAGAGCACATTCCACAAATTGGAATTATCAAACTTTGTAATATAAAACAAAGATAATAATAGTTTAAAAGAAGTGCTCAATTTTTTTAATGAAATGTTACTGTCTCTCTCTTGTTTACGTAATTCACAAGTTTTTTAGGGCTAATAAAGTTAATTTCTATAAGATTATTTTTCATTTATTTTAGTTAGGGCTGTAGTTATTTTATTAAAGTTCATACAGATTTGATGCTTTTTGTTTTTTATTTTCCTCTTTGTCATTTCAATATAAGCTCCAAGTTCATTATTTTCATTTATATAGTATAAATATCTGCAGCCTTGATTCAGCCTTTTTCAATACAAATTCTCTGGAAAAGGTTTTTATTTGGTTTTATAGGAAGATTAGGTTCAGCTGCCTCATTTTTTATTTTATTCACTGCTCTTTTATTGTAGGGGATAAATGTGGTGAATTTAGGTTTTTCCTTTTGTGTGTTGGGAAAATAATTAAGTTTTTTTTTTTTTTTTTAATACATCACTAGCCGCCTTCAGCAACCAGCTGGTTTGCGATCCTTGAAAAATCAGACTTTACGAAACTCCCACTCGCTGTCGCATGCGGCACCTTTTCCCCGTTTCAGGTCCTACAACAGCTTATTGACATATAGTGCAAACAGCTTTATTGAAAAATTTAACTGTAGTAAATTACCACTCGGTAGCGCCTGAGGCACCCTCTTCCTGTTTTAATATCTGAAACAGCCTGTTCATTCACCGTGTTATGATCTTTGATAATTCTGACTTTAGCAAAGTCCCGCTCAGTGGCGCCTTATCCCCATTTTAGAACTTTATCAATAGTTAATCGCGGCTGGTTTATAGAAATAATAATAATAAATCTGTAAACGACATCATGTTACATTTATTACAGCTCTCCTTGGCCACTTTTTAATTTTTAATAAAATAAAAGGGATCTCGCCAACATAGCGGCAAAAATTTAAAAGTCACCATTGGGGTCCTTTATTAAAGCTGTCTTGCCAGGGGAAATATGAAAACGAAGTCATCAAACATGAATTTTATTTTGAAACTTTTCTTTGAATGATTTAGTTTAAGTATCATTAGCATTTCATCCCACAAAAATTAATAATAATTTGACTCTGGTGAATTACAATTTTAATTGGATGGTGAAATTGGTATAAGATTTATCAGTTTAAAATTTTAAAGGTAAAAAAGAAACTGAAAAAATTTCGCATGGGTTTGCTAGTCTATAAGTATATTAGTTCTTATTTAAATTTTAAC
Source organism: Salticus scenicus (assembly GCA_963930645.1). Taxonomy (NCBI): domain Eukaryota; kingdom Metazoa; phylum Arthropoda; class Arachnida; order Araneae; family Salticidae; genus Salticus; species Salticus scenicus. Next base: position 325,576,317 of record OZ005652.1, read on the forward strand.
ATCATAATAATGTTACGAAATTGTAAATAATTGTGTTTATTTTTGTATAAATTCTTTCAAAGAGGCTTAGTAAGTTGATAAAGTGCTAATTTTGTGCATTTCTAGTCGTTTTAGCGTTGAAATAGCCTTATTTTCCCTTAAAAACGCATTAAAAAGCCCCAGTAATGCAGGTAATGCATTTGGCGCCAAATTTGGCGACTTTTTCCCACCTTGGCGATTTTTTGGCGACCTTGGCGAGAAAATCCTTATATGGGATATACCAAATATGGAAGCTGTAAGTTGATTGGTTGACCATTTCTAGAGTTTTCTCGAAAAATCTGGGTTTCATGGAACAGTATATAAGGAAGCGCTTTCCCGCCAAGTCAGTTCAGTTCAGATCTCAGCCAGCTTCGCTAGTGCTTGCATTGCTCTTGAGCCTCTTTGAGAGAGACTTGCTTCAAGTGTTATTACTATACAGTTTGTACCGTGGATTTGCTATTGACAGCTGTTGTTTAAGCTGTGGTTACTGCTTGAATTGAAGCTGATAATTGGTTTATTGACCTGTATTTTTCTGGAACTTTCTGTGAATAAATTACTGAATTTTTGTGAGTTTAGCCTTTCATTCCCGGACAACTCACGAACCCTCAAGTACGCAACATTTCTGGTGTCAGGAGTGGGGTTGTCTGTGAATGGTGATAACGAGAGCTATGGAGCAAGAGATGAAGAAATTTCTAGAAGGTCTCACTGCTCAGATGAATGAGTTAAGATCTGGATTGATAGAGAAAATGGAAACAGGACAGGAAAAGATGGAAGCATCGCAGAGAGAGATGAAAGACAGCCTGAGTCAAGAGATGAATGAAATGAAAGCCGGACAGAAAGAATTGAAAGATGGCTTGACCGAAGAAATTAAATTTAATCAAGATGAGATGAAGAGAGAGCTTTCAACGGTGAAAGAATCAATCGAGGGTAAATTAACGGTGATGGAAAATAGAATGGATGGAATAGAAGAGAAAGTTATAAAGATAGAAGAAAATTTTGAAGAGAAAATTATGAAAGTAGAAAGAAATTTTGAAGGGAGATTTACGAAGATAGAAGAGAATTTCGAGGAGAAAGTTAAAGAAAATTTTGATCAGGAACTGAAAGGAAGGTTTTCAGAGATAGAAGGTAAATTGAAGAGAATAGAAGAAGATCTGGAGAGAAAAGTGGAAGAAAAGTTAGAATCCATGCCCCAGGAAACTGAAAAGAAAGAGAGAAGAATCCAGAATCAGGAATTTATTAAGCTATCTACCTACGATGGCAGTTCCTCCTGGCATGTATATAAGACGCAGTTTTCCATCGTAGCTGAAGCTAACGGCTGGGACTCTGCCGCCAAGTCAGTCCACTTAGCAGCAGCATTACGGGGAGATGCAGCCGAGATCCTGAGAAATGTTTCTAAAGAAGAAAGGAACGACTTCGAGGCCCTGACTAGAGCACTGGAGCTACGGTTCGGAGAGAAGTGTTCTAAGGACTATAGTCGCCTCCAGCTAAAGTCCCGTTACCAGAAAACGGGCGAAAGTTTGCAAGAGCTGGCAGCGGACATTCAGAGATTGTCACACCTAGCATTCTCAGACTGTCAAGCTGATACTCGGAACGACTTAGCTCTTCAGTACTTTATCGATGCTGTTCGGGATCCAGAAATTCAAAAAGCGCTGAGACTCTCCAACATCAGAGACGTAGAATCAGCTTTAGGCTATGCACTTAGGATAGAGGCAGCCCAACAAGCCTCCCGTAAAGACCGCCATATCATAAGAGCAGTCTCATTAAATGATACGCCTGCTGATGAGAATGAAATGAAGAGAAGTTTCGCAGAGATCTTAAAGAGATTGCGCAACCTGGAAAATAACATAGAAATAAAGGATCGGAAGATAAAGTGCTGGGGCTGTGGAGGGGATGGTCATGTGAAGAGGAACTGCCCCTTACGACCAACTATAGGAAATCACCCGGCTTCACCATCACTGCAGGGAAACTAAGAGGAGGCCATCTCGCGGGGCGGAGGTTGCCTAAAATTAAAGAGCCCCAATTTACAGTATTTCATGTTTCATCGATGAGTGGCGGCGATAATGGACTTCACGTCTATGGCCAAGTCAACAACGCCACCTGCCGGATGATTCTGGACACGGGAGCCAATGTGACCATCATTAGAGCGGATTTGGCTCAAGAACTAAAAGAGAAGATCATCTGGACGCCGCCCTGTGTTAAACTCCTGACTGTGACCGGAGACGAAATCAAAATATACGGAAAAATGAACTTGGCCATCACTTTTGGGAATGCCAGTTACCCTCATATGGCATATGTGGCTGATATAAGAGATCCTTTAATCATTGGAATTGATTTCCTGAGAAAATTTAACTTTCAATTGGACTTCAAGAATAATGAACTGCATTCGAGTTCGGAAGACATCGCTGTGTTCAACACTGAAAATCAAGACATTCAGACAATTTGCCAGATAACAGCCAAGTCTGAAATTTCCATCCCTCCACACACAGAGACAATAGTTTCAGGAACACCACCTACAAAGCAATACTTCCGCTACGGACTGATTGAATACCCGAATACGGACAATAGCCCAAGAGGAGTTCTGGTAGCTTCATCTCTAGTTGATCTCTCAAAGAGTACTATTCCAGTGAGAGTCGCAAACATCAGCGATAAGGTCCGAACAGTGAAGAAGGATGAGGTGTTAGCAGCCTGCACTCCTGTAACATGCATCAACCGCCCCACGCAATCAACTGAATCCAAGTCTTCTGAACAATTAATAACGGAATTACTCAAGAATGCAGAGTTGGGAAAGGAACAGAGATGTGCTGCGGAGAAGCTACTCCAAGAATTTAAAGACCTTTTTTCTCGAACACCTGAAGACGTCGGGAGAACGAACATCACCCAGCACAGAATTGATACAGGAAATCATCCTCCAATCAAACAACATCCAAGAAGACTTCCCTTTGCTAAACAGGAAGAGGTCACTGAACTTCTAAGTGAAATGCAGCACAATGATGTCATCGAGCCATCAACGAGTCCTTGGGCCTCTCCCATAGTACTGGTGCGGAAAAAGGATGGTTCAACAAGATTTTGTGTGGATTATCGTCGTTTGAATGACATCACGAAGAAAGACAGTTACCCTCTTCCCAGAATTGACGACACATTAGACACACTTGCTGGCAATAAATGGTTCTCGACTTTGGATCTGAAGAGCGGTTACTGGCAAATAGAATTACATCCTGATGATCGTGAGAAGACTGCATTCACCACGGGACAAGGACTGTGGCAATTTAAAGTTATGCCATTCGGATTATGTAATGCACCTGCCACCTTCGAACGCCTGATGGAGACAGTGCTAAAAGGACTTTCCTATGAAGCCTGTCTGGTGTATTTAGATGATATTATCATTGTGGGGCGCACTTTTGAAGACCATCTACGAAACATCCGAAAGGTGCTGGAGAAACTCAGAATGGCTAACCTCAAATTGAATCCAGGCAAGTGTAACTTGTTCCGTCGTGAAGTGAGCTACCTCGGCCATATCATTTCTGCCGAAGGTGTGAGAACTGATCCTGAGAAGATCTCTGCAGTCGAGAACTGGAGTCGCCCTGAAAATGTACACCAACTAAGAAGTTTCCTGGGGTTATGCACTTACTACAGGAAGTTTGTCAAGGGTTTCTCAAATATTGCCAGACCACTGCACAAGCTGACGGAAGCCAAACAGAAGTTCCTGTGGACGGATGAATGTGAAAAAGCGTTCAAGCGACTTAAAGAGGCCTTAACATCATCGCCTATCTTGACATATCCACAGCCCGACAGACAGTTCATACTTGATACAGATGCCAGTCATGAGAGTGTCGGTGCTGTTCTGTCGCAGGAAATTGATGGTCAAGAACATGTCATTGCCTATTGGAGTAAATGCCTGTCTAAACCGGAGCGAAATTACTGTACCACCAGGAAAGAGCTACTCGCCATCGTAAAAGCCATAGAACATTTCCATCATTACCTCTATGGCAGAAGATTTCTGCTCCGGACTGACCATGCATCTTTAACGTGGTTGCTCCAGTTCAAGAACCCGGAAGGACAGATTGCCAGGTGGATACAACGCCTGCAGGAATATGACTTTGAGATACGTCATCGTAAAGGGTCTCTACATGGTAATGCAGATGCCTTGTCACGGAAGCCCTGCTCGGAAAGCTGCAAGTACTGCTCTAGAGCCGAACAGAAATACCTGCCGATAAATCCGGTTGCCTGCCAAGTTACTGTCTCAACACCATCAGATCAAGATCCCGATCCCTGGAGTGACGAAGAACTTAGACAAGCCCAGTTGGAAGATCCTGACATAAAGCCAATATTACAGCTGAAGGAGACGACCAGCAACAGACCTACCTGGCAGGATATTTCCAGATTTAGTCCCATTACGAAAAGTTATTGGGCACTTTGGGACTCTCTTCATATCAGAAACGGCGTATTATACAGAAAGTGGGAATCTGATGATGGGAAAAGCTTCAGATGGCAGATTTTATTACCAAGATCAAAAATTCCAGCTGTTTTAGAACAACTGCATAGTAGCTCTACCGGAGGCCATTTTGGGGTAATGAAGACTCTGCAGAAAGTTCGGGAACGCTTCTACTGGTGCAAGGCAAAGGAGGATGTGGAGAAATGGTGTAAATCCTGTGATGCTTGTGCAGCACGTAAAGGCCCGCAGAAGCGAAGTCGAGGAAGACTGCAACGGTATAACGTGGGAGCACCATTTGAACGGATTGCAATCGACATCTTGGGTCCTTTGCCACGGACCTCCAGTGGAAATAAATACATCCTCGTCGTGATGGACTATTTCACCAAGTGGCCTGAGGCATATCCCATTCCCAATCAAGAGGCATGCACAGTCGCAGAAGTCCTAGTGCAGCAATGGGTGTCAAGGTACGGCACGCCCCTACAACTTCATACCGACCAAGGTAGGAACTTTACCTCTGATGTTTTCAAAGGACTGTGTGAACTACTCGGCATAGACAAAACCCGGACAACACCCTTACATCCCCAGTCGGACGGCATGGTCGAGAGGTTCAATCGTACCATCCTGAATAACCTCTCCCTTCTAGTATCAAGGAACCAGCAAGATTGGGACTTGAAGTTGCCATTGTTCCTGCTGGCTTATCGAAGTGCTGTCCATGAAACCACCGGCTATACTCCAGCCCAGATGCTGTTTGGACGTGAACTTCGTCTCCCTTGTGATCTCCTGTTTGGTTGTCCACCCGATGCGCCTTCATCGCCCGAGGAGTACATCCAAGATCTCCAGGCACGATTTGAGGACGTTCACAACCTTGCTCGGGAGCGAATTCACATTGCATCGGAGAAAATGAAGACAAGGTACGATCTAAAGGCTACGCAACATGAGTTTCAGGAAGGAGAGAAGGTCTGGTTGTGGAATCCTGTTCGACGCAAAGGACTCTCTCCCAAGTTACAGTGCAACTGGGACGGACCATACACAGTCTTAAAAAGGCTGAATGATGTAGTGGTGCGGATCACTAAAACACCTTCATCAAAACCGAAGGTGGTGCACTATAATAGGCTAGCCAAGTACCACAAGTAACGGTAATATTAAAAATTAAAAATGTAAATATTGGTAAAATTTTGCGCATGCGTAATGTAAATATTTGTATATAAATATTTGTACATATTTGTGAATTTTGTAAATATTTCTCACTTGATTTGTATTTCTATTTTATCGTTATATGCAACTTAGTTTTTGTGTTTTAGATTGTGTAAATTTGTTTAGTTTCGCCTCTTGACCAAGGGTTGCACTGCCCGGGACGTGCAGTCCTTGGGAGGGGGGGCAGTGTTACGAAATTGTAAATAATTGTGTTTATTTTTGTATAAATTCTTTCAAAGAGGCTTAGTAAGTTGATAAAGTGCTAATTTTGTGCATTTCTAGTCGTTTTAGCGTTGAAATAGCCTTATTTTCCCTTAAAAACGCATTAAAAAGCCCCAGTAATGCAGGTAATGCATTTGGCGCCAAATTTGGCGACTTTTTCCCACCTTGGCGATTTTTTGGCGACCTTGGCGAGAAAATCCTTATATGGGATATACCAAATATGGAAGCTGTAAGTTGATTGGTTGACCACTTTCTAGAGTTTTCTCGAAAAATCTGGGTTTCATGGAACAGTATATAAGGAAGCGCTTTCCCGCCAAGTCAGTTCAGTTCAGATCTCAGCCAGCTTCGCTAGTGCTTGCATTGCTCTTGAGCCTCTTTGAGAGAGACTTGCTTCAAGTGTTATTACTATACAGTTTGTACCGTGGATTTGCTATTGACAGCTGTTGTTTAAGCTGTGGTTACTGCTTGAATTGAAGCTGATAATTGGTTTATTGACCTGTATTTTTCTGGAACTTTCTGTGAATAAATTACTGAATTTTTGTGAGTTTAGCCTTTCATTCCCGGACAACTCACGAACCCTCAAGTACGCAACAATAACATCATTTTTTCATGTGCATAAGCAAATCTAATTTTTGATAATTTCTTATTAATCACGCGCAAATAATGTTGAAAAGAAATGAACTGGAAAACTTTTTTGGCAACAATTAAATTAAAAAAAAAATATATTTAAATGGTTAATTAATTTAATGGCAAATTGATGGTTGACATTTTAATTAATATCTCAGAATTGCTCCTGCTTTTGTAATCCCCAGAGATATTAATTTTACAGAATATGGAAGACATTGCAGCCAAAACAAATTTTACATGAACCCGCCACCATTAATGTACACAGAGGTATTTTGTTGGCTTGAGTATAGAACCTGCAATCCTCCGATTATGAGCTCTCAAAATCAGGCTAGTTATATTTTAAAGCATGTTTTACAATTTAAAAAAAATTATATATTTGATTATACAATAAAAAAAATTTTATACAAAAGAAAACAAATCTAAACTTCATAATATTTGCTAGTTAAAAAATTTAATCTTCTAAATCTATCAAATTTTTCTATTCTCCCAAAATTCCTGTAAAATAGTTTTTCTAGTGCCTTTAATAAATAATTTTTATACGCAAAACCAAAAAACTAATTATATAAAAAACAGAGGGTGAAATTTTTATGACTAACCAATAAAATACATTAAATATCTTTGCAATACTAATTATGGAATATTTCTTAACATTTTCATTACATAATGCTTTTCTCTAGCTAGATATTTAAAAATATTTTTTGATTCAAATTAGAAAAAAAAAAAATACATGTCTTATAAGCAGAGTTAAGTACTAATCTTTTGGCACTAAGAAAATGCAGCAGACATGCTTACCTGAGCATTGATAGCTTTATCAAAATCTTCATGCTTCTTAATAAGAGATTCAACATTGTCTCCTCCCATGTCATCAGAACTGAGGAAAGCCTCTCGACTTCCCATCCAATTTTCAGCTTGTTCACAATCTCTATAGAATAACTGTAATTCAAGGCATTGGTCTAATTTCATTCGTCTGGCAATCCAAGCTCTAGAGAAACAAGATTTTTTACTGATTTTGTTTGAGCTAAAAATCTTTAAAAACATACAAAACAAAGATATTTTCAAGATAAAAATACAGCAAAAGCGACAAATGATGCTTAAAAATTTATTAAAGAATTTATGTAAAGAACTTCGCCTATAATTATTTAACCCTTTGAAGACAGCAAAATTAGCCATCAGTATGCTACCCAGAAATGAGTTGTGTTGTTAGTGCTTCCCATACACTTTAAGCAGTGCTTAATTTCTAACAAAAAAAAACTTATAGGAACGCTAATGTTCTTCAAAATTTATATTTGTATGCATCTTTTATTTTACAAATCTATCCACAAAATTAAAAAAAAAAAAAAATGTCCATCTGTTCAAGTCAGAAATCAAATTTTACAAAAATCAGCAAGACAGTTTCCCTTTTCTTTTGAAATTTCCAGTTAAACTGATTGTTTTAAAAAGAAAAAATATGGTTTACCAGTTCTTGAATTTAACCAAAGTAATGAAACTTTACATTACAAATTATTTTATACTTCATATTAAAAAATAATCATATTATACTTTTGTATTGGCAGTAGTATTCCTTAAATGAAGTATTACACAGCAATAAAACTTATTAACCTTTCAAGTTCTTGTCTTGCGTCATTCATCTTTTCTAATTTTTCTTGGACTTCAACACTGGCATAATGACCACTCTGTAATAACTGCTGGCCAAACATTTCAAAAGCCTGGAATGTTCCTGCTCTAGCATCAATTTCAGTTCTATGTTCCTATAACACAAATAAATCCTAAATTAATAATAAGTATTGAATTTCTTTTTTTTTTTTTTTTTTTTTTTTTTTTTTTTAAGGAATTTATCTAAGCATTTACACACTTAAACTTGCAAATATAAAACTTATACAATATAAGATAGATATTTGAAGAAATAGAAAAAAAAGTTTTTTTTTTTTAATATGTTTGATTGATTAAAGTTCTTTTGTTTAAAAAGTTATACTTTTAACTTTGTCAGCAAGAGTACATACATGGCACTTTTGCAAATAAATGAACTTACTGCTAATATTCCATTTGCCACCCATACACAGCTTTTCAATTTTAAGGTTCTCATTTTGTTAATCTTCTCCATATGCAGTGAAAATTCATTAAAATTAATTAAAAAGACCATTTAGTATATTACAGAAAATGGAGACTGTACTGAAATGGAATGAAATAATATTTTTTGAATGCTTGTTAAATTTTAGATTTATTTATTTATTTTCAGTAAGTTTGAAAAATAATGCACATGTAAAAGATTCTCATTTTTGTAATAAATTCTTTGGGCAAAATTATCATTACAAATATAAAACATGTAAGAGACATGGTATAATTTAAGCATTAGAAAATAGTTGTCATATCATCTTTATTGATGATAGATTTAAAAAAAAAAAAAAAGATTAATATATATATATATTACAGTATAAAGAAAATATTATGTATACAGAAAGTGATAGAGTTGAGCACATTTGAATATAGGAGATCAGTTTAATTTAAGATTCAATTACATTATTCTCTGTATAAAATAAAATTAAACATGAAAATCATGATACTATAGTATAATATGTGCAAAAATCTATGAAATAAAATTAATACAAAAAAAAAAAAAAGTCATTAGTAATGAATTTCACATGCATGCAAAGCCAACTATTTAGTGAAGCAGATATCTATATTTTAAAAATTAACTGTTAATTTTAGAAAATATTTAATTAAAAAAAAAAAAAAGTAGATATTACAACATGCCCAATGTGAAATTAAATACATGTATATGAAATACAATAAAAAAGTAATAGCAAAATTAATTTTAAGGATTTCAGTAATCTAGAACTCATACAAATCAGATTTCATGATAAAATGCACGCAAATTATTTAGTAAACAAGTCATTTAAATCAAATTAAATATACTAGGATAGGTCGAAAACTAGTTTCTAAATCAAAAACTCCAGATAGACAGTACCAAAAGCTTACCAGAATTACTCAAATGTACATTTACGGACCTTTTTCTAGTTCTGCTAGTTGTTATTCAAGTATAAATTAAATATGAGATGACCTTTTGAGGCAAAGTGTTTCTTATTGATAAAGTTGTAAAATTAATTAAATCAATCTAAATAAACATTCAGGATAATAACTGAACATTTATATCCTATAGATTTTTGATGGATTAGACGAATTTTTACAAGAGAAAAATTGATTAAGCCCATATTTGAATCTCAGATTTTTTGATTTAATGCTCTAGCACAGCAGACATCTCAGTCAACTTGACACACAAAATTTGCTCATTTCACATTTTCATCTGTTATACAAATATCAACACAATTTTATGGATGAAAATTTATTTAATTTCACAATTTCTAGAAAACAGTGAATAATTAGTACAGTTATAAAACTTCAAACAATTCTTTTAACTTATAAAGGTATCTCCCAAGTTTGGTACCAATTATATTAGCTGCTCACCTCTCATATTTAGAGCAAGGGGGTGTTATATATTACTTATAAGCAAGAGAAAAGATAAAATAAAATAAGCACACACACACCTGATCAGTCAACCATTAGTAAAAAAAAATATAGAAAATTAAGATTATTATTAAAATTCAGTTATACATGATACTGCCTAACATCCAACAGATCTTCATATACTTAATGAAAAACTGAACATTTATCCATAGCTTTTCATATATATCTTTACCTTTTATATAATATTTATGCATAAATAAATAGCACAAAATGGATATTAGGGTAAATTAGAATAAACTAATGTTATAGGAATGTTGAATACAAAATAATAGCTGATGAAAGAATTACCAAATACTTGTATTTGTTCATATATAGTTTAAATAAACACCTAAAATTTTTATACTCAACTTTTAAACTTAGAAATTAATAATAATAAACACTAAAACTTCATTAGAATATGCTACACACAAAATATATTGAAGTTATGAACATAAAGAAATATTAAGCCTTGAAAACACTAAAATGAATCTTCACAAACCACATTATATTTCTAAAGCTTTTGATTCCTAGGCTTAGAAATTTAAACTGGTTATGAAAAAGTACTACGAGTACATATTATTATAGCTTATTTTTCTATTAAAGAAATTAGAAATTTTATTATTTTCTACTGTTTATCAAATTTATTGCTTAATGTGTAACAGATCTTATAATTTTATCAATTAACTGAAAAGAATTTTCTAGACAAATCGATTATTTTAGACAGGGGCTAGCATTTAAACCTTTTCAAATTCCCTGACTATTTTTCGAGATTTTTCTCCATTTTTCCCTGACTCTCACTGTTTATTTTCGATGAAAATTTCACGACATTAGCAAAAAATTTAGCGATTTAAAATATCATTAATAATTTAATGATTAATATAGCTATTTTCACAAAATTTGTTAAAATTCCCTGACTTTTCTAGATTTTCTAAATTCCCTGACTTTCCCCTGATTCTTGGATTTTCCCTGACTGCTAGCCACCCTGTTTAGAGCTACTTCAATGCCTTAATGTATACAATTATTAAGACTACACAGAGAAATTCTAAAATTTCAAATAACTTACGAAGTTTTCAAAATTGAATTTCCATGGTTATGACATTCATGCCAGCATCAAAACTGATGTTTTAAAGCTGGTCTGATATCTTTACAGTAAAAATATTCCTTTTAATGCAAAATTAAGTGAAAACCTGCCCTATTCTTCGATGTTTAGAAAATCATATTTCAAATAACTTAATAAACTATGTTCATGCCAATTGCCAATACACTAAATGATATTTTAAAAGCAGCCTGATCACTTTACACTGAAAATATCCCTCAAAATGGTTAATTATATGAAATTTTGCCCTATTCTGTCACATTAAGGAATTGATAAATTTCAAATAATGGAAAAAATCAAATTTTAAATAACTTCCAAAGTTTTTAAATGAGAATGTTGCAAATCAATAGAGTTCTTACCAGTGACATAAGTAATATTTTAAAACTGGTCCTACCTCTCCATGATTATTTGTTCTTGAGATATCATGTACACAAAACACATTAACAGGCACCCTATAGGCTGATACCATACTGATTTTGTGATTTTTTGGATTCCTCACATCTCAAAAAAAGTAAAAAAAGAAAAAGCAAGGCTGAAAATGTTCACTATTACCCAAGTTTCCCCATACCTATAGCTTGATTTAAAAAAAGAAAGAAAGAAAATCTTTTACAATTAAAATATTTAAAAAAATTCTTTTAAAACCTGTAAAGAAAGAATAAATTTTTATGGAATAAATCTTAAACGGTTAGTCTTAATTGAATAACAACATTAAAATATTAAAAATACTATATTTACACAAACTACATTAAAATTGATTTCTCCTATTATAAAAGTATCAAGTACTCTACTTTTATTTGCACTTGCTCTTCAAGCACATTCCATAACATTATTACAAGCAATTTTTGACTTTGTATACATTAAAGTGTTATTACTATAAGTTATATAGCATTTTAGAGCAATTGGTGCACTTGCAAACTGTTAAAAATAAAAACTTGCAGTTAATTCATTCAAGCTTAAGTATTTTAATTTTTCAATCTTAATACCTGAGGGATACCATAGTGTGCATCAATTTCTGAACGGTAATTCTATAAAAAATAAATCAAATTTCTCAATAAAATATTAGAAGGACTGTTCATTCAGGACAAAGAAAATAATGAAATCAGTGCAAACAAAGAAATTAAATAACTAAAATTGCACAGCAGTTTCAACAGAATTATTTAATCATTTTTCAACACTTGAATAACAGAAAACTAAACTCTAGTGAAACTAATCCAGCCTAAATCAAATATTGAAACACTGAAGTACTATAAACATTCAAAGAATAGCTATCTAATTTCCCCCCCCCCCCTTCTTTTTTATATTAGCACAAGGAATAATTCATCACATTCATAGTAATATGTTTTTCTCTTTATGATTTTATTTCTTTTGTACTTTTAACAGATAATATTAACTTTGTACTTTTAAGTTTTTTTTTTTTTTTTTTTTTTTTTTAAAGAAAGTTTTACAGTTGATAGTTACACATTTAATAATATCTTTCAAGCAATTTGTGGATACCACACAATAAAAATCTCCTTTTGCTACAAACCACTCATCAAGCCATTTCTTCACATCTTTGTGTAAACCAAAATGCTGGTCAGTAAATATGTAACCTAACTTATCAATAAAAGACAAAGATCTAAAGGAGCCAAGTCTGGTGAGTAAGTCCCATGGGGTAGCCCTTCCAGATGTATTCTTCCAATCTCTGATGAACTGGCTTTGCCAAATGTGATGAGGCATTATCATGGACATATATGACCTTGTGTTACCTTTTGTGATAGTCTGATTAATTTTTGAGCAGCAAAGGGTCTAAATCAATTAATTGTTGGTAGCATTTGTTAATAACTGCTCCACCAAACATTAACAGCTCATCACCCACCTGGTCCCACAAAATACAAAGTACTGTCTTCCTGCCAAAGCAATTTGGTCTTGTAGTTGATGTAGATAAACACTTCAGTCTACCAATGATTTTTTGTACTTGGGATTGTCAAAATAAATAAATTTTTCAACTCTCAGTAATGATACGAAGTAAAAACAACTCTTTTGTTTCAATCAAGTAAAATTTTACATTTGCAACTTTCTGCCTGCCTCTCGTTCAACTTACGTGGTAATCATCTTCTGACTTTCTGAATCTTCCCCATCTTTCATAGGTGATGAGAAAGCGATTGACTGCAATTGCTCTTCAAGTTGTTTTTGTGCATTGACTTTGTCTAACAATGCTTGCAATTCTGCATCTTTGCACCTTTTTGGCATTTTCCAATTTTTCTTGACTGCAATGTCAAAATCAACATTTTTGAAACACCAATACCATCATTTGCACATATCTTGCAGCGGACCAGGTTTACCATAAATTTCTTGAAGCAAACTGTAAAATTCAGAAATAGTTTTCTTCATATGTAAACAAAAAATTAATGCTGTCTACGAATGCTCTTTTTCGGTACAAATTCTGACATACTGAACAAAGCAATACAGTACTACGTAAATAATTTAATTCACCCCTCATGTGCATTTAATACTTGCTTATGGCTCAACAAAATGCCATATATGTCAAAGCTTTATACTATACACTATATTGGTGCACTAACCATTAAAAAAAATCTGCATTTCACATTTGCACACTTGATAAGCATACGGAAAATCAGTTTCCATTTAGAAAATGTAATAAAAATCATTTAATAGCAAATGAAAATGAAATGAGACTATATAAAAATATTTTTATGCATATTTTAATGAAAAAATTCTCTTTTTAGAATTACAAAAATATTTTAAAAAGTAAAGTATAATAAAAACAAAAGAAAAAAAAGTAAAAGAAAGGCAGAAAATGTTTAAAATCTAAAATTGTTAAATATCTTTTGGAGTAATTAAATATTTCAAATTAAAACTGCTTTTATATTAATTTAATAGAAATGCAAATAATAATCTTACACACAAAAGGAATAAAGCTACCTTTTTTTCAATTGAGCTAACAAACTATTTTTAAACATTTAAATTGTTTTCTTTGTCTTTTCCACTCACAAAAGAATTTTAAAACATGCAAATAATATTTAGAGTGACAATATTTACCATAGAAGAATTAAAAGTAATAAAAGAAAAAAAAAAAAAAAAAAAACTCAAAACACCAGGCACTTAAAATAAAAGTTATGTCAATATGCTACCTGATGTCGCTCTAACAATGCTTCAGCTCCAGTTACATCGTTAGCAAGTTCTTCAGAAAATACCAAACTCATCATGCTTTGTATCCATGACATAAGATCCCTAAACAACAAAGAAAAATAATAGGAAAAATAATTAAGTTTTCCAATGACTTTTTGTGTTTACAAATATTACAGATCTGAAAGACAATTCAAATTATTTAGATTGTCTAAGATTAAGAAATGTAATTTTATCTTTCATCAGTTGGAACCCTCAATAGTAGCCAAAATAAATGAATTTCAAAAATATTTTCTCTTTCAGCTCTTTGCAATAAAAAATTAATTTTTGGGGTTGCAATCTGCACAATTTCAACTATGATGGCATTGAAATTAAGGCCAACTGTCAGTGTTAGGGACCTTGGCTCATGTGGGGTGCCCTCTGCGCAGTGTAATTCTAAGTTAGTCTCAGACTGGTTTCATATACATTTCAGACAAAACCAGCAAAAAACGCCTCGTCTGCCAGCTTAGCTCTCTGGAACAAAACTGGCAAGGCAATTTAAATTACGATAAAATTAGCTAGTACATAGCAGCTAAATTTTAAAATATATAAATATGTAATGAAATTTAACCTTTTCTGTTCTCAATATTTATTTTTTCTTCACATAAAATAATAAATCCTATATTTAGTCATAATACCAAAATAATAGTCTAATAATCATAATACTCAAAGCTAACAAAATATTTTTTAAAAATGCAAGTAATAAGAGTATGAATCAATAGTAAACATAGCAACCAAGTAGTATTTAATTCTACATAACTGCCATTGATGCAATTTGGAATCAAAACTTTTGAAAAACAAGAAAAAAGAAAAAAAAAAATACAATTTATAAACATTAAGAAATAAAACATATAAAGTATTTGAAACTTAACTTAAATTGTCTTTAAAAAAAAAAAAAAAAAAAAAAAAAAAAAAATTCCAGATTTTTAACAAAATAAAGTAAAACAGGCTTTCAATTCATTGACAGAGATAATGCAATCATTCACCAATAGTAAAATAATACCTTGTGACCACTACAAAACTTTCTTCTATATTTTCCTATGAAAATTATTTATTAAATTTTTTTTTTTTTTTTTTTTTTTTTTATGATGAATGCAGACAATTTTCATTTTAGAAAAGTATTACAATGAATGTCAAAAGAAAGTCAATTTTGTGCCAATATAAAGGTTTTTCTTTTCTCTCTCTCTCTTTTTTTTTTTTTTTTTTTTCAAATTATCACAGATATATTGTTCAAAAATTCATTTTAAAGATATTGACAAGTTCGTTTGAAAAGATACCCATATTGAAAATTTACACACATACATAACACAGAAGGTGGGGAGGTGATGTTCCTTACACACATTTTTTATTTATTTATTTATTTTTTCATAGTTTAATATTACTGTTATCAATTATTCTTATTCATTTCACAATGATTTGTTATAAATTATTCTCATTATGTGCATTTATGCAAAATTTTGTTCTATACTGCCATATTAAAAATTATGAAAAAATGGGATGACAGTGCCATCTGCCAAGCAATTTATCCCCAAATGTAATCAGCACCAATTTAGGTTAAGGTACAACTAAATAAAGTTTCATTAAACTCTGTCCATTGGTTCGTGAGATAAAAAGTCCACAAATTTTGACACAGATAATCATTTTCTAAAAATGGTCAAATCATGCTTAGGACAACTCAAATTTATAAATCCGTTCAAAACTGAAAGTTGAAAAATTTTCAAGAATCCGATACTTCTTACATATATATATATATATATATATAATAAAGATGATCTATTAAGCATAGTAGAAGCCAAGTAACAGATACAAGATCACTGAAACACCAATGAGAGCATGAATCTATATATATATATATATATATATATAAGAAAGTAAAAAAAAAGTGTACATTTCGGTGGGAAAATATTTGTAGCTTATAGCAGTATTCATTTGGAATCAGAGAAAAACAAAAATTTAAATGTTATGATTCCATCTGGCATCACTCATTGAATGGAATAAAGTACAACTGTAAAATCGTGTTTAAAATTTCACCCACCATTACTCTATTGTTTAATACATAATTAAAATTATCAAAAAGATAATATTAACAAATTTTATATTACATATAAAATGACAGAACTAAAAATCGTACTCTTACAAACCTATAAATATGTAAAATCATTTTCGAGTAGTTTACATGTAGCAACATACCTGTAATCAGCAAGGAATCTCTGTAAGTCATAAGAATCTAACAATTTTTCTTTTCGTGCATTTGCTTTAGCAGTAAGTTGAGTCCATTCTTCATTAATTTCCTTCTGTTTTGTGTAAATGGTTTCAGCAGCTTCAGGGTGAGTCTGCATTAAGCGACTTGCAGTATCATCTAAACTTCGAATCTAAGAATGAAAAAGTATCTTGTTTAAAATTTTATATAATCATTTTAAAAAATTATTTAGTAAATTTTCAAATACACTGAGAAGAGAATTTTTTTCTATGTTTCATGATAAAATTCATTATTAATATCCATAGTATCCAAAGAAATTTAGATTTTGAACTACTAGATTTCCGTGACAGTAAACCATACATGAAACTCTTTCGAACTGTGACAATTTTTTTAAATAATAAAAGAAAAATTAAGAAGTAACACTCTAATTATATTTATGATTATGTTAGGTCCGATCATTTTCTAACTCAGCATTTAAAAATTAAAAAGGTACAATAACAAAAGTTAAAAAATTATGATTTAAATAAAACTATTTATAAAACTAGCCTGCCTTCGCCTGTGGAGTAGTTGATATTTCAAAATAAACCTATTTTCAAATTTGCCATACTCACCAAATCAAAAGCAGTTACTAATGTCATGAGAAGTAGCCAATAATGAAAAAATGTTCATTTAAAATTTTACTATGATTTTTTATCAAAATAATGGAGTATGAGTAACAAAATGCAATTTGAATTTAATTATTTATAAAAAAAAACTTCAGTGCGAATTTATCAAAATTGCCAGTAATTTATTCATTGAAGAGATAGTATCTAAATACTCCAATGTTTATTTATTTATTTATTTTTATTCTATCTGAATCTGATACCAGATTTTTTTTCTTTTCAGTTTGAATTTATTATTATACATATATATAGTCACATATTTCGGGTGTACAGTCGTGGATCTCCCAAGGAAACAGACTTGATTTCCAGAACTTCTCTTTATTTAATATCTAGAGAGTAGGGACTTGGAAGGCGATGGAGAGTGAGGACATTATATCCAGTCGCAGTACTTTAATTTTGCAGCCTCAGATCACGGCATGGAGTTAAACTGGGATTTTGTGGTTTAAGGATTTAACGCGGTTACCAGACGTTTAAGCCGGGGCCCGTCGGCCCACGGCTAACGAATGTTCTTCAGATTTTTTTAGCCGATGATAGTTCAAAGACCTCTCTAATCGCTAGTCTAATTTTTGTAAATTTCATGTTTTATACCCATAATTTTTGGTGTAATTTGGCATATTTCTAATCTCCTCCCAATTTCCCTTACTGGTTGCATTATTTAACACCATGCCCCCTCTTTGTGTTTTACTGGCTAATGACTCGTACCTAACAGACTGAGTGACGCCCCACTTTGCCAACTTGCCAGTTCATTAAAACAATTATTTATTGCTTTATAAGTTTGCTACATAAGTAATCAAATCCTAATTTATAGTCATAAATCTTTTATTTCTTTTACTATCGCTAATTTAATTCTCTTATTGACTCTTTCCGGCACAGCACCAGATACTTTTTTATTTCTCATTACACTTATTTCTAGAATATTTCCAGATATCAAAATGCTTGAATGATTAACTTGTTTATTTCTTTCCAATTATTCTTTCTATCCAATTATTCTTTCCAATTTCCAATTATTAACTTGTTCTCTTTCCAAATGACGTGATCTCAGTCACGTGACCTACCTCTAAGGATTATGTGGCCTTGAAGTGCCTCTGCTGGGGAAATAGACTATAGTATTGACATTTATATTCTATAATTATTTCAGCTTTCCAGATCTAGCTTTAATAGTATGAATTGAAATGTCATTCCATGAGTTTTTTTCACCCATTTTGTGATTTCTGAATGCTTAACTTCTCTTACTTTTTAAGATTCCATGTAGCTACACAATCTGTTTGACATTCAACTCTGCCAACTGTGTCAGATTAAAGACTAAAAACTTTTATTCATTGTAATATTCAAAGGCTGGAAAATTTTTATCAAACCTCCTAATACTACATTTGCTTTAATTCTAGGATTTATTGAATATTTATTTCTGGTTAACATTTTTCCTTAATTCTCTAATAAAAATCAAGAACTTCCTCTTTTTTTCCCTTCAGTCATTGGGTAATTGTTTTAAACTAAAACGCTTAACTTTTCTCTATTTATAAACTGACACTATGCCGGTTCCAACTTTAAAATTCTTGATTTCTATTTTCTGAGTCATACTTTTATCCATTCAGCTTTTTTTCTTTCTTTTTTTGTTCCCCTTTAAAATATATGGCTTGAGAGTTGCTTTCCCCTGTTACCTATTTTACTGCCTGCATCATAATTTATCAATTTCTTTTGTCATTATCATTTTGAATTTAAATTCTAGAATATAGTTCTGATTTCTATGTTTAGAACTGAACTGGTCAGTGTGAATAATTGGTATCTAAGCTTTTTTATGAAAACACATGGAAATTTCATATCTCTGTTGTCCCATCTACGCTATACTACTTCTTCCCCCAATTAAATAGACCATAGAGGAATAAGTAGACAATAAGACTTCTTCACACACCATAAGTTTTAAGCCAGCACAACCGGTTTCGAAAGGACGTAGCCTTCCTTCATCAGGTGCAAAAAACACGTGCTACTGCCTTGGAGGCAAAAGCAAGACTGAAAGCAGGGCAAAATCCAGAGGGGGAGGAGCAACACAAACAACCAATAGGAAGCATCATGCAGGACCAATCAGAGAGGAATACACATGCACACACAAAAACAAAAGGAGGGAGGGAAGGAATAAACAATTTTTTTTTTTTTAATGATTTATTTATTTATTTATTTTTATTATTTTTTTTTTTTTTAAATTAATATTATACTAATAAGTAAATTTAATAAAATTAATTAATTTATTATTATTATTATTATTATTTTTAGAATTATTTAATTATAACTATTATTATGTTATAAGCATAATGAAGGAAAATATTTAATTGAATTAAACAAATTTTTCCAGGCTGGAGACAGCAAAGTGGAATCAGATTTTTCATTGACAATTTTATCACGATTAAGGTAAATAGCTAAATTTTCCAAAAAATCCAGTTCGGAAATGTGTTTGGCATGAAAGATAATTTTGGCACTCTTAAAATTAAAACTATGATCAAATTCCCAACTGTGCTTCGCAATAGAAGATTTAGAGATTTCTTGATTAACAACATATCGAGAATGTTCACGTAAACGGCATTCAAGATTTCTTTTTGTTTGACCAATATAAGATAAATCACAATTATTACAAGGGACATTATAGATACCCCACTTATGAAGCTCGGGAACAGGGGATTTAGTTGAAGGGAATTGGAATTTATTGACAGGTTTAAAAATAACGTGAAAATTGAAACGCTTTAAAACTTTGGCTAATTTAAAACATAAGGGGGGATAAAAAGGCAAGACAACATGATTATCAGGTTTAATTTTATCATCAATGGAAAGAGTAGAATTATAAGTTGGCCTACTGAACTTTTTGATAGCTTTATCAATTATAGAGGGTCTAAAACCTCTTTTAATAGCAACGGACTTTAAATAATTGAGTTCTTCTTTAAGAGAAGAAGTATCAGAACAAATTTTAAGGGCACGATACACGTAAGTGTAAAAGGTGCCAATTTTTTGTTTAGCCGGATGATTAGAGAGCATGGGGAGGGTTAGAAACAGAGAAATGTTTCCTGTACACAGAGGTTTTAAAAGAGGAACCGCACCTAGTAACTAAAACATCAAGAAAGGGAAGTTGATTACAATTTTCTAACTCGAAGGTAAACTGAATATGGGGATCAATAGCATTAGCAATATTAAGAATGGCAGAAACATCAAACGGATTTTCAACAAGAATGAAAGTGTCATCTACGTAACGTAACCAGCATTTTAAATTTAACATCTTTAATAATTTTTCCTCAAAATAATGCATATAGATATCGGCAAGAATAGGAGATAAAGGATTACCCATACTTAAACCATCACACTGTTTATAAAATTTGTTATTAAATTCAAAAGTAGTTTGGGAAACACAGAGTTTAGTTAGATTAACAAATTCTTTGATTTCAATGTCAGAATAATGAAATTCGCGTAGCCTTTTTTCTAAACAATTAAGCGCACCTTCAGTGGGGACATTAGTAAATAAAGACTTCACATCAAGAGATAACATTGAGCAATTTACAGGATTCAGATTATTTAACTTCTTAACAAAATCATAGGAATTTTTTATAGTATGACTATTAACGCTGCATAAAGGAGAAAAAATAGAAGCTAAAAATTTAGAGAGGGGATAAGTAGCAGTACCAATATTCGAAACAATAGGTCTGAGGGGAACATTATTTTTATGAACTTTAGGTAAAGCATAAAAACGAGCACAAATTGCTGAAGAAGGGGAAACTGGGGTCTGAGGGGAACATTATTTTTATGAACTTTAGGTAAAGCATAAAAACGAGCACAAATTGCTGAAGAAGGGGAAACCGAGAATTTGGTATTGTCATGAAGAACAATGGAATTTTTAACAGCTTTTTGAACAAAGCTTAGAAGTGATTTAGTTTGGTCTTTTTTAATTTCAGTATAAGGTCCTTCAGATAAAAGAGAATTAACTTTATCAACATAATCAGAGGGATAAGGAAGGATAAGTGAAACTCAGTCTCTGTTTCAATAGCTATATTTATTTCTCTGGAAATTCTGGAAAAAAAAAAAAAAAAGATTTTTCAAACTTGTTTTGAAAATTTGAACTCTCAGTACCTAGGCAGATCAAATTTGTTAATTATGTATGTTTGTACAATTTTTTAAATTGTTTTTGAATCATTAATCTATACTAATATTATAAATACAAAAGTTTGGATGGATGTTTGTTACTCAATCGCGCCACAACGGCTAAACGGATCTGGATGAAATTTGGCACAGAGATAGATAATAGTCTGGAGTAGGACATAGGCTACTATTTATACCGGAAATTTGATTATATTTTTTAAAATGAATTAAAATATGAAAATAATAAACTGGTAATTGCCTTAATATAAGCCATTTAAATTTTTAATTATTGCCAAAAAAGTTTACGAGGTATTATTTATTTATTTATTTATTTATTGTTATTTTTTTTTAAACATAAAATGAAATATGCTTTCATGCGAAAAACAATAAATTACTAAATGTTTAAATTGGTGAATGAGAAAATGACGTCTTTATAAATTTAACATAAAATAGTAATAATACAAATCTAGCATGTTTCTTCCGAATTTTATTTCATAGCATTTTTTTTTATATACCTCAACTTCAGATTTTTTTTAGCACGGATGAATCGCGCTTGACATAAAAGCTAATTCAGCATTATATTAAAAGTATTTACTTATAGATAATACTAGACAAATTTTTAAATTTTGATGCTGAAGTAGATCGGACATTTTTTGCCAAGGACAGCCACTTAAAGCCAAGTAGTACTTCAAAAATATAACTAAATTATAAAATATTGAAAAAAAGAAAGAGATAGAAAAAAATAGGAACAATAATCGCATAAATTATATTTTGGTCTAAAACGGCGACAAAAATTCAAAAGTCGCAAAGGGGAGCTTCATTAAGGTTGTACCATGATCAGGTTTACATATTAGTTTATTTATTTATTTTCTATATACCAACTACTATTAACTAAGCATGAAGTATATATAACCACAAAAAAAAAAAAAATAATAATAATTAATAAAAATAATAATTGTCTCATGCGATAGACGTAGCCAATCATAGTATATTGTAATATTATATTTGGCTTGAAATTGCTCTCATTTTATGGTTGATTGATTAAATCAAATAAATATAGGAAATAACTTGAAAGCAAATATTTTGTACATCATGCATAATGTTGTTCATATGTAACTGGGATTCAAAATATAAAAGGGCTACTTCAAATTTTTCAATACTGTCAATATCGAAACAGTCATAGGACCCAGTCAGGAACCCAAAGGGAGCGTTTGAGTGATTTCAGTATTTTTTTTTCTTTTTTTCATAAAACTATATAGAAATGAGTTTCCTTTAAATATAGTGACCAACGAAGCAGGCAAAGACTGCTAGTTTATTAATAAATGTTGTTCAAATACTTACTAAATAATTAAAATGAACGTTTTTTAAAACATGATAATAAGATATAGTAAATATGGAAATAAAATTACTAACTAACCTATTTATAATTATAGAGGTTATTTAATAATTAAGAAACCGCAACATTATATCTGAAGAACCATTTTTATAAAATATTCTTTTTTTATATATATAATGTGTATGCATATAATTTCTTACACATATTGTGCACTGAAATAAAAGGTAAAATGTCAAACAGTAGTTCTCTTAAAAAAAAAAAAAAAAAAAGTTTAACATGTTGCCACATCATCATACCCTATAAATAATAAAAGTTTTTTTCTTAAGGTAACCTGCAGACTATACATTGATAAATACAGCAATTCTGCTGACACAACAACATAAAAATTTGTCAAGGAATTTTAAATACAAAACATACCCTGTCACCTAAAGCAGCAAGATCTCTCTCTAAACCTTCATGTTTGCGTTGTAAAGTTTGCACACTACGTAAATCATCACCACAGATATCTGTATTTAAGTTTTCATCTTTCTCTCTGATCCAGTCTTTTGTCTCATCAACATCCCTCTGGAATCTCTGTACTTCATGAGCTGAACCTAACTGAGTGGCCCGTTCAGTAGCTACTTGTTGCACTTCTTGCCATTTCTGGTTTACCTCCTATATTTATATTTAAAAAAAAAAAAAAATCAGATAAAATTTTCAAAATCAATGATATATTTTCTACTTATTTACAAAAGTTATTAATGATTAACTGAGTTATATAATATTTCCTTATTATTAGTATTAATGTATTATTAATTTATATATATATATATATACATAGATTATTTTTTATAGTTTTAATGGTATTAACTATAACTAATCTTTAACATTTAACTATAAAACTTTAATGACTATTTAAAAAATACAGAATTGAAAATCAATTATAGAATATTAGGAATATTTCCTCTAAAAGATTCCATTACAGTTTTATTTGCATAATACTTAATTACTTATAAAACATCTAAGGGAGTGGTTCTTAACATTTTTTCAAGCCAGAGTGCATTTAAAATCCTAGAAATAAGTGTAGGTACACTATAAACAAATTTCTAAGAGATACGTTATAATAAATAAGTTATAAAATATTTGAAAGGCGAATTTCCTCTTTGAATACATCTCATTTCCTCACCAATCCATTGAAAATATTTCATCATTTTAGATTATCACGGTGAAGGTAAAAAAAAAAAAATTAAAATCACACAAATATGACATTAGGAAATAATTTGCATTACATGCCCGATTAAACTGATATTTTACTTTCTTTCTGATTCTAACTTTTGTTCAACTTGTATAAAAGATTTGTTTTTACAATGCTTGTTTTATAAACTCAGCATTTCCACCACTCTAATGGCTATTGCCTCTTAAAATAAAAAAAAAAAAAATCTATAACTGAGAACATAAGGTGCTACATTGCATTTATACAAATTACTATGTCTACGGTTTTATTGAATTTTAAGAAACTGCATGTACAGGTTTAACATTTTTCTTCTATAAAAATTTTTAATACAAAAGATTGTGTATAGAATGAAAAATGTATTTCTGAATGTCTCCTTGACATCATAAGAAAATTTTCTTTTTTCTCCCAAACCCACATTTAACCATACCAGGATTCCCATTCAATTTCAAAAATAATATTCCCTGACTTTTCCAAGTTTTCCAGGCCTATTTTTAGAAAATTCCAGTCACAAAATTAGGTTTGCGACATTAAAAATAGCTCACGGTATAAAACAGAACATAGCTTATGACATAAAAGACAACATAGTAATGTGACTTGCGATATAAATTGAATGCTCAAAAAGCATTTTCCAGGTTTATATCACCATTTTTCCAGGATTTTGAGCAATATTTACAATTTTCCCTGATATTTCCCTGACTTTTTTCAGAAATTTCAAATTCCCTGACTTTTCCAGGTTCTCCCTGACCCGTGGGAACCGTGCCATACCTATCGAACAATAGTACTTTTAATTCCCTACTCTTATAATTAAGTCATGTTTGCGTATTAATATACAGATAAATATTTATTTATTATTATTTTTTTTTTATTTATTTATTTATTTATTTTTTTTCAGATATATTTTACAAACAATTTAGAACATAATTTAACAGGGTTCGCGCTAGAGCGCGGGAATCACGCAATATTAAAATAAATCCCACTTAAAAAAATTTCATATGCGCGATTTTCCCGCACTTATTTTCCCGCGATTTTCCGCGATCTTTTTTTTTTTTTTTTTTCTAATTCACTGAACTCCGCGAATTTATTTTTTCCGTTTTTAAAAAAATCGCGGATATCGTTCGTTAAAAAATAAATAAATAAATAAAAATGGAACAATGGGCGATCAAATATTCTACAAAAGCTTCTGATTCCTAATCTTTCTCCATCCACAACATAAATATCAATATCCATTTCAAACTTGCTTTATGAGATTCTAGAACCTGTAAAGAAATACAATTGTTAAATATTTCTTTCTCATGTAATTATTTTTTGCCCACCTCCCACTTTATTTATCTCCATCTAGCGATCAGCGATGAAATGTTCTGCAGAAGTCTTGTTTCCCAATCTTTACCCATCTGCAACATAAATTATATTTATAATATTCATTTTAAACTTGCTTTATTAGATTCTAGAAGTAGAATTGAAAGAGTTTAATATTTCTTACTCTGTAATTATTTTTTTTATTCCTACCCCTCCCCCCCCCCTTTCCCATCTCCGGAATACGGATTGTGGTCAATGATCAATTCTAGAAACAATAAAGCAATAGAAGTGCTCAATATTTCTGACATACGTAATTATTTTTAGACCTTTAGTGCTGAACTTAATGAATCTATTTTTTCTCAATTAAATTAAATGTTTATGGGGGTGTCATATCTATACCAAATTTGTAAACATGGGGGAAATGAAGAATAGATTTTTCAGGTAAGAAATTTTTTTCCAAATCAATTTAAGAAAATTAATACTCAGTTGGTTTTATGCACGTTTGGAACTAATAATTAGCTACTGCTACTTTTATATGAATGATTAATGTACATACATAAAAATCATATTCTATATTTGCGTGAAAAATTTGTTTTACTCTTGGTGTGAAATTTCAATAAGATTTCATGTGGATATAAAATTTATTGCAGGTATATTGAAGATTTTTTTTTTTACGCTAATGAAAAAATCCTGAAAATGCTTAATGTAGATAAAAACTATATATATAAATGTTTATGTCATCAGTTTATTGAAAGTGATGTTATCAATATTCAACTAATCATCCAATCAATCATATTAGCGAAAAATTTTCAGCTAATTTCTAATTTCAGCAATCACCTGTCTGTAATTTGCATATTTCTTGAAAATACTTATTTTTTTCTGTAAAATGTAATTACTGACTTAAATTTCAAAAATCTCACTTAAATTTTCAAAATCCCACTTAAATTTTTTGTTAGAGTGGGAGAATCCCACTCATTTTTTTTTCCTTAGTGCGAACCCTGTTTAATGAATATTTTAAAGATTTATTTATTAAATATTTTAGAATTTAGTTACTTAGAAGGATGCTTTTTAAGGATATTTAATAAATTATTCCTGATCTAAATCATTTTTAATTAATTTTGGGTAATAATTAATATTAATTGCAAACAAGTAATGTAAACTAGAATGCTAATTACAAATACATAGATGCCAACTAATGTTTTTTTACTACTGGAAATTTTTAATTAGTGTTTTAGTAGTTTTCTGTGATTAAACAAGAAATTTTTTACAAAGAAATATTAAGTGTTAAAAAACTGTACAAGTTGGCACCTATGCAACTAGGTAATATAATTTAGGATGTTGCTTAATAAATAATCTAATAAGGTGTTAAAAACTTCTTGTTTTAACACAAATTGCATACATAAAATACTAATTGAGAGAAGCTCAGTTGATAAAAGTTTTGTGCATGTTAACCAGTAGGTGGTATTGTTATATAGAATGAATGATACAGAAGGAAATCGTATGATGGCAACACCACAACATATTAGTTTATATTATCTTGAAGCTCAAAAAGGTTTTTTTGAAGTGAAAAAATCTTTAGGCGCGTTGGGCATTTTTGAGATGGGAAAAAAACATTGAACTCGCGACACTGTTACCGTAACCGGTACCTCTGTATATAAGTATCTACATATATTGGCCCGTTTACACGAGTGTTGAGTTTGGGTTGAAATACATTGATAATATAACTATATATAATATAAACATATATTGTGAATATACGTACAACATAGATATATATTCATGTCGGAACTTTTCGAATTGAAAAAAAACAAAAATTTTTTCCTGTTATAATCAAAAATTTTTAAATTCCGCGCCTTTTCGTATGCTATCTAATGCATCCATGCAATGTATTTCTACCTTACTGACAACGAACAATCTAACACACTTTTGACTGCAAGAATTGCATAACAGTTCAGTATACAATTCAACACACCTTTCTGTTAATTCAACATAGATATTATAATTGTGACAATTACTGAAATTCATTAAATATTTTTTTCTTCTTTGACTTAGCTAGCTACAAATAATGTATCATACAATTAACTTACTAATGTGAAGTGTTAATAATTATATACTGTATATTGTTTAAATAAGAAATATTGTACTGCAGTGCTTTTGAGTTTGAATTTGTAAATCTATCATTGCTGATAAATTAATAGAACTGCTGCTCATCATCACGTAAGTAAACAATTATTTAAATAAGTAAATAAATTTAAGTACATTATTTTTAATTACAAATGAAATAAAAGCTAACACGTGGATAAAAATGTGTATCACTATATAGTATATATGTACACGTCAGCTGTCTCTTTTCTTCTTATGTTGGTCATGAGATCTGTACCAACTGTTACGGTGCAGGAATGCAGTGCATGTGCGTCTTCTCTCTGCTTTTAAATTTTGAATACCCAAACATTCAGCGCTAAATTTAAAACGTTATTATAGTAAAATGAAAAAATTTCCAAAAATACAGCTTTCAAATAATCTATACTTTAAGTTTCACTCAATGATGGAAAAAATTACGGATGATTCTCACGAAGAACGAAAAAGACAGATAAATGACTCATCTGATGATGGAAAAGTAGAAGAAGAAAGAAATCGAAAAAACAGAGGAAAAATGTAAGCGGTACAGAGAAAAGAAAAAGAATGAAGTCGCTGGTCTGCCCATCAGTGGCTCTTCTGATTTCAATGAGAAAAAAAAAGAAGAAAGAAAACAAAAAATTAGAGAAAAGACTACGCGATGCAGAGAAAAGAAAAAGAATGAGGTCGCTGCACTGTCCATCAGTGGCCCTTTTGATTCAGATGAAAAAAAAAAGAGAAGTAGAAAGAAAACAAGAAAAACAGAGAAAAGACTAGGCAATACAGAGAAAATAAAAAGAAAAAGAATGAGATTGAGGTTGCTGCTCTGTCTATGGCCACTGCTGATTCTTCCAAGTATTCTTCTGGTACAAAAATGGAACAGGCAAGACAAAAACAAATAAATGCAGAAAAATGTAAGCGGTATAGAGATAACAAAAGAAATAGTGGTATAGAGATAACACAATAAAATATTTCCTGACGATTCAAGAAATACACACGTAATTGTTCAAGTTTTCACTTCTGTCGCCACTCCCGGAGGCATATTTACTACCTTTACTCGAGTTCAAACGGGAATGCAGTTTGACGTTGCAGATTGGTTGCTACCTTTTATGACATAATGATTCTACACTGATTACAATACTTAGCTTAAATCAGTCATAATATACAATATTCCTCTTGTTTTATGCGAATAAATGAATAGGAATATTTGAAAGAGTCATATTTGAAAAACAATGTTTCCTTCTGAGTAATTTAAATTTTATCAAATTAATTTTGTGCAGATAAAATTACTTTTAAAAAATAATTAATTCTGAAAAAGAAAAATAGTGGCGCCATCTGTATTTTTCAGTGATTTTTAATTATTATGTAATATTTTCATTTTATTTTTTAATTCCTCTTATTTTCTTAATTTATGTAAGAAGTTCGTATAGCTTTCACGCAAAATTAATTTCATGCCTTAAACACATATTTAAACAATTCCTTAACAACAATTTTATTAAATAATTATCATTTTTATTTATATATGCATTTATTTTTAACAACAAAAAATATTTTTTACTTTTATTCTTTTATGATCATCAAAATAACCAATATATATATATATACCAGGGGTCGATCCAGACAAAATTTGGGTCCCTTTTGCGGCCCCTTCAAAAAATTCCACATAGTAAAAAGGGACCCTTCACAAAATTCAAATTCATAAAAAGGGACCCTTCACAAAATTCAAATCCATACAAAGGAACCCTTCACAAAATTCAAATCCATACAAAGGAACCCTTCACAAAATTCAAATTTATAAAATGAGTCCCTTCACAAGATTTTGTTTTATAAAAATGATCCTTTTATTAAATGTTTTCATATTTTCAGTATTATTTTTAATTTATGCCTTAATTTGGCTCAATGAAACACTATTAACTTGATATTAAACATTACATAAAGTGATTGTAAAAACTGAAGATTTACACAATATTTTACTTTTTCACAAAAATATTTTAATATTTCACAAAAATAAATAAAAATTTCACCAAAATATTTTGTTTTTCACAAAAAAGGGACCCAAAAATTAAAACCTGGATCGACCCCTGTATACATGAAATCTGATTTCAAAACTAAATAAGTGCATATAATACTAAATACCTTGTTAGTATTCTAAGTACTTTATTAATAATTAAAAAAAAAAAAAAAAAAAAAAAAAAAGATTTTTTTTTTTTTTTTTTTTTTAACCTTAGGGAAAATAAAATTACAAACATCGAAATAAAGAACTTAAAAATATTAAATAAATGAAAAAAGAAAAAAAGAAAAACATTTTCTGGAAATCTGATTTGAAAAATACATAATTACATGTAGTACTAAATGCTTTAATAATTTATTGTACTTTTTGAAAAATAAATAAACGTCTTATTACCAATTAAAGAATATGGCTTATCCATTAAAGTCATAGTAATATATTTTAAACTCTTGTATGCTTGAAAATATATAAGTCTTTTTCATTTTCTTTATTTTTTTTCCTTTCTTTCTTTCCTTTTTTTTTTTTCCCCCCCCCAAGAAAATTAATCTGTTTTTTTATTTCCTCTCTCTCTTGCATTATTTGTCCATTTTATGTAAAAAATAGTTTTTTATACTTCACGTTACAACTTTTTCTTACCCATATAGTAGAAGAAAATGTATATTATGTATTACTAAGAAATATTGAAATATATAGATAGCAAATTTTACTTCAAAATTTTCATCAAAAATAATTTTTCAATTGTTATTCTCATCATTTATCTCTGAGATGAAGATTAATCCTTTCACTACTGATGTCCATGATAGAGGACATGCTTTTTAGATTTTTTTTTTTTTTTTTTTTTTTTTTTTAAAGACGTTTTAAAACTTATTTCAAAAACTTATCTGCATTTTTACTTATTTTCTTACCAAAAGCACTGATATTTTAAAGTAACACTAATAGATGGCAGCACTAACTAGACTGTTTAATTTCATTTTTAAATTTATTGTTATAATTTTTATTTTATTTTTAAAATGTTGATAGCTAAAGGGTTAAAACAAAATGCTACAACTAATTGAAAAATAAATAAATAAATTATAGCTCTTTTGTAAAGCTAAATTTAAAAAATTTCTTTTTATGTATAGTAAAATACTATAAAAACATTCATGCACAAATTTTTTAGATATTCTAAATAAGATTCCAGTTATAAAACGTAAAATATTTATGCTATTGAAAAGGATTGCTCTGACATTAAAAAATAAATAAATAAATATAATTGTAACATAAAATAGTTAAGAAAATTCAAAAATAAATAAATAAAAATAAATTCTTATTATATAAAAGAAAGTAACAGAGTACAACTGCATATAAATTTTGTTTGTATCCATATAAATTATAATTAAAATATGTTGTAAAATTTATTAATATAAAATACTTAAAATATTATTTATTTTAATTAATTTTATCTAAGTGCATTAACTAACATCCGATTATACAGATGGCGCCACATTTAAACATATTTTAAAAATATTTTTAAAATGTTTGCGTATTGCAGAGACAAAAATATTTTAAAAAATAAATAAATACATAAAAAAATAATTGAATTAAAATTGAAAACAGAATAGGAAATGTATTATTTTATCTATCTATTCATTATTATATTTACATTACGGCTTTTTCTTTAAAATTGCTGTACGATAACTACGATACATATAAAATTAAAATGAAGCAAAAAAAAAGCCCTTACATTAATACTTAAGAGCAAGCAAATTTTTGAGCTGGGGGCTTTAATAATCTTGATTTCCACTTGGTGTTTGTCAACTCGCAAAACTTTTGTATCTATTTTTCACAGTCATCTATTTTTTTTTATATTACTGCAAATTGCAATTATATTATCAGAAACTGATTCAATTTCATAAATAAATGATGGAGGAAATTTTGACTCCGAAAATACAGACATTTTACAAATAAAGTCGAAATACAATAAAACATTATCATTAAAACTTTATAGGATAGAAATTTCCATTAAACTTTGACGGAAAGTGTGACGTCAGATATGACATGCAAAACAAAAACCAATCAACAACGTCAAACTGCATCCCCATTTGAGCTCAAGTAAAGGTAGTAAAATATGCCTCCCGGAGTGCAACTTTTTTTTTTTTTTTTTTGCTAACCTGCATGAAATTTTTAAACCAAAAAGGTAATGTAGAAAGAAAACTAAATATTTCTAAATTATTAAGAAAAAAGACAAGTGTAAAACTTTAAAACTTTGAGAAGGCAATACTTACTTCAATTTGTGTTTGAATTTTGAGAGCTGCTTCAGTATGGCCAGAACTCATCAGCCTGTTAGCAGTTTCATTCATCTGTTGCAATCGAGCTTCATTAGTCATAAGCTCTGACTTGAAATCATCAAAATTCTTTTGCATAACTTCAACTTGTTCAAGATCTTCACCAACATCTTGAACTTGAGCAATTTGCTCCTGTGAAACAATTTAAGGATACACCGGTTACTAAAAACAATTTAATTACCTAATGAAAATTCATTAAAAAACTATTTTTAGTATTAATTATTAAATTATTGTAATAAAAAGACTAAATTATGCTTTTGAAAATATAAATTTTTGCCATATGAATAACAATGGAGGTTATAATAGGTTTAAATAAAATAAAAATAAAAGTCAAAATAAGATATTCAAACAAAAAATTTTCAACTTTTTATTAATTTATTAACATTAAAAGCTGGTAATTAAAAGAAATAAATCTAATAAAGGACCTATAATTAAAAAAAAAAAATTAAAATAGGGTCAAGTGCATTACTACTACATTTTACATCTATATTTTGTTTGATATGTATATTATAAACAATTTTGTTAGAAAAAAGTTTCTTTTCAGAAAAGAGGCATTCAAGTACTTTGTGCAAACAAATTAAAAATTGCCTCAATCATGAACAAAAAAACATGAAACAAAACAATAGAAGCAATCTATATATTTCAATCTTTCAAAAAAAGTTACCTTATCTTTGAGCCACTGGGCAAGTTCAGCAGCTTCTCTAACTAACTGATAAGCTTTACAAGATTCTTCTAACTTGTTTCGTCTCTCTTGACCCAATCCCATGAGGTTTTCATATTGTGTTTCTATTTGAGATTGCCTAGCAGAAATATTATTAGTATCAGCAAGATTTTGTTGACTCGAAGACAGGCCTGCTTCAATTTTCTTTACATAGGCAGCTGGCACAAATCCTTGCCTATCATTTACTTCTACTTTCCACCAATCCTTAAAAATAATAATATATTAAGAAACTACTTTTAAAAGTATCGACAATGATAATATGTTGCAATTATCCACAAAATAAATCATATACTCTGAAAGAAAGAAAAGAAAATTAAAATATTTTCAGTTAATAAATGTTTCA
This sequence comes from Salticus scenicus, assembly GCA_963930645.1. Lineage (NCBI taxonomy): Eukaryota > Metazoa > Arthropoda > Arachnida > Araneae > Salticidae > Salticus > Salticus scenicus. The sequence continues at coordinate 325,608,903 of OZ005652.1, forward strand.
GTATGTATTTAAAAAAAAAAAAATTAAAATCATCACAGAAAAAAAAAAAAAAAAATTATGCTGAAATTAATATATAGAATTGGAAGAAGAAAGTAAGGACAAAAGCACAACTGTTTTTGTGGTACAAAAGGTAATTTAATGCTGTAGTTCATTAAGATTTTTATTTTTCTTGTTTTATTTCTTTACATTTTTTTTTAATCCACATGCCATTTACTAATATGAAAAGTACTAAATTTGAATTAAAAAAAATTATTTTATGAAATAAAATATCTCAAAGTTATTTCTAAAATTTAGTAATGTATCAATAAAAACTTAATAATGCTGCTTATTAATTACCTTATTATTACTGTTTAGCAGAGTTAATACATCTCCTTTTTTCATTGACACTTCTCTTGGACTTTTCTCAACATAATCATACAAAGCCATTACGAATTCTTTGCCAGCATGATCAATTATGGGACGTTCTTGTTGCTAAAATAAAAATTTAAAAACACAAAATATTAAAAATTTTAGAATTTTAATTGGAAAACTGAATGAAAGATTGAAAAACAATAAAAACACCAAAAAGATTATTTTACTGCATTGGAAATTTTTTAAGTAATTAAAAATTAAAATTTTTGAAGGGTATATTTTCGTAAAGGGCATAAAAATCTTTAATAATCTTATCTAAATATAATCATTCAAAAAATATTTTTCATTCATATATAATTTGAAACATTTAATCCACTGAGCATCTTGAAAAGAGCAAAACTGTACTGCTGTTTTCACCACATGGTCTTTTACAATGTACTGACACAATAGTTATTCTAGCTTGATTGGATGATTGATTGGGTTTTACGTCGCATTAGTGATGTGCAATGGAAGACATTGTGGGACTCACTCCTAGAGGTGGTCCGGAGACATGCTCTCACAATTTTAATCCTACACAATGAGGATGGCTTCCCCACTTCGGTAACCCCCAGATTATTCCAACTTGAAATTAACAATGACTATGCATCTAAATATAAACTTCAGGGCTATTATATGTGGCCTTCATACTTAGGGTTCATACTCAAATATGGGGGGGGGGGGATTCCTTGAGTTTTCCCAGACAATTTTCAAGGAAATCTTTGTTACATATTACAAGAAACAATCCTCTAGAGAGGGGACAATACTTCTTCCACTGTATGATGTCATGTTATTGCCGATCATGATAAAAATCCACATAGAAATCATTGTTTACTTGTGTATTTTCACAATACTTAATTAAATGAACCTTGATATGAAGCTAAATAAGAAAAATATATTATGAGATAAAAGAAATATTTGTTTCTCCAGGTTTTTTTAGTAAATTCTTCCAGAATTAAAAAAAAATATATATATATATTTTCCTTGCGTTTTCCCTGACTTTTTAACAAAATCCAAATTCCCAGAGTATTCCAGGTTTTTCTAGATGAGTATGAACACTGACACTTCTAAAACAAACTAGGAACTATAGTTATGGACTTAGGAATTTTTAACGTATTGAGGGTAAAAAACAACTGCTCAGTGAACAGAAAACTTCATATCAGCTGCTTGGAGGAATTATTAATATAGTTAACATATATAAATAATATTAATATACTATATTAGTAATGAGTGCAAATCAATTCTAAACAAAAATCAGAAAATATAGTGCTGAATCTAGGCTAATTTGGCAGAGTGCTGCCCCCTGCGACCTTTATAAATACATTTTAGCACCCGGTGGCCTTTTAAAAATATTTTGGTATCAAGTAGCCTTTCTACCATTTTAAATGTTCAGAGGCCTTTAGATACTTTTCTTCATGACTTTTCAATCTTCTAGCAATAGTTCTACAACATTCCTGGAAGAACAAGTGCATATAGCCTATATATATATATATATATGTGTGTGTGTGTGTGTGTACACACACATGTAAAATTAGTAATTTACTTTTGCCACACACAAAAATCACAACATAGAAGACTGTAAATTATGCAATTAATGCCCTTTTTGAAAATATGTTGCCCTTTTTATTGAATTCCCCCCCCCCCCCCCCCGGCAGCCCTTTTATTCTAGAGTCAGCACTAAAATATAGATTACATTTAAAAAAAAAAAAAAAAATAGTAATCTTCGTTGGAAAATATTTGATTAATATAAAACATGTATGCAGAACATACAACTCATATTCAAAATATTAGAATAATTGAGAAAAAGTAATAAGAAAGAAATTATTTTCCGTTTATTTATTTTTGATACTAAGTAAATGCAATTAAATTTCTTATAAATTAAATCAGGAATGTTTAGATAAGATTTTAACATTTACAAAACATAAAATACAATAAATTAGGTATACTTTCTGAAATACATCAAAATATTAGAATAAAATTTAGATTGGTTCAAAATATTAGAATATTTTCTTTTATGGAAAAATATTACCTTATGAAGTAAATGGTAGTTAATATTTTGTAGCATCCCCTTTAGCTTTAATAACAACAGTGTACAATCGATCTTGCATACTATAGACAAGGTGTTTACAAACATTTCTATCAATATTAGCCCAAATAGACTTTATACGTGCCACTAACTCAGTTTTACTTGAAGGAGGATTTTCTTGGAGTTTTTTCTTCATTATACCCCATAAGTTTTTGATGGGATTAACGTCTGGTGAGTTTGGTGGCCAAGGAAGTACCTTAATGTTGTGTTGGTGGAACCAATTCTTAGTTGACACCGAGATATGCGGCGACGCTAAATCTTGTTGAAAGATGAAGTCATCTTCAAATAAATCTTCTGATGATGGAATCATGTAATATTTCAAAATTTCTTGATATATCCGAGAGTAGAGTTGTAAAATTCTCGAGAATAATCTTTCTGAGAATATTCTCAAGAATATTCTCCTCGAAGGGAATAATCGAGAATTTTCTTATAGAAGCTGTAATAATTGGTAATTTAGAAATGTGTGCTACTTATTTATTAATTTATGTGAAAGTTTAGAAAATGATAGAATTCTGCTTTGAATAATGAAATATTAAAATAATTAAAATAATGAGATTAATTAAACAAATAAATTTAGTTGGTAAGATATTAAAAAAAAAAATCTCTTAGAAACTAAAACATAAAATATTATAAATTATTGAAAATAAAATTTAGTGATAACTCAAATAATAAAGTAACAAAACATTGAATGTGATTTTTTTTTTTTTTTTTTTTTTTTTTTTGACACTATTTTTAAAAGCTAACATTTAAAGAAAAATATTTCTGATTATTTAAGTGTTTTACATTTGTCTGAATGAGATGAAAAGCAATTTATAAAACACCTACTTATAGAGTAAACATATGGAATTGTTCACGAAAAAGAAATCGTTTATCTGTGTAAAGAAGCATTAAATTGACATATATAGCTCAAAACATTACATTTTTAAAATTCAAAGAAAAAACAAAAATAGTTTAGCTTAAAGAAAGTAATGTTGATTATAAAGAACTAGATGAGTTGTCTGCAAATGAGCTTAAATGACCTTCCATGAAGCTGACTTAATTTTGATTCTAAATTTCGTGAATAAAAAAAAGATTTAAATTTGATTTTGATTCTAAATTTCAAAATAAGAAACAAAGTAATCAATTACAAATAAAATTAATTTCAATTTTAAAATACTTGTTACTTTGTTTTTTATTTTGAATACAACATATTTCATTATTTATCATAAAATATTGTATAAATTAAATTTGCTAACTTTCTAGTGGAATTTAAAATTTTATTTTTAAACTACAGACTTTTCTATATTCAGAGGTTTTCAAGCAAATTAAATTTCACATACACTTTATCATGTTATTAATTAAAAATCTTAAATATAACAGATAATAAATATTTGGCTAAAAGGATTACAGAGTTATAAATTATGTGAATTAGATTTCTTAAGTAAACGCAGAAGTGTTTTTTCAAAAATTTTTATATATGAAGAGAATATTCTCTTTAAATTTTAATGAGGTTTAGTTATAAATAGAAAATATTTAGTCATTAAAAAACTTAAATCTATATTTTAATATGAATAATTACACAAATTTACTGATTTGATAATTTTAGTTGCTACATGTGTTTCTTGATGTGCTGAATCTGAAAATGAAGCCAGTTGTTCTCTATCATGTATAGATTTTTGTCAATACAGAGTGTCTATTGACGCAATTTCATGTCGGTAGACAGGAAATTTTATATTTTCATAATAAATTTTAATTAATCATGGAAACTTATTATAAAAGTTATCATGTAATTATGTTGGCAGAAGAGACATAGAAGAAACTGTGTCAACAGACACCCTGTATTGATAAAAATCTATACATGACAGAGAAAAACTGGCTTCATTTTCGGTTTCAGCACACCAAAACACAAAGAACAATCAAAATTATCAAATCAAAATTTTAGATGTAGACTTTTGTTATTCATTATTCGCTGTTAAATGTATTTTGGCTTATTTATGTAATGAATATTTGAAAAAAATTGCTTTGTGAAACTTATCGGAGAATATTCTCCAATTGAAAATTATTAATTGTAAAGAGAGTATAGTGAAATAAGACTTGTTTATTCTAGTTATGCATGTCAAACTGAATAATTATGAATAAATATTATAAGTCATAAACATGAAAATTTTTCATGAATTTAAAAATAAAAAGAATATTCTCGATTATTCCCCGAATTTGAAGCTTCAGAGAATATTCTCAGAATATTCTCGCCTTACATCTCTATCCGAGAATTAACCTTTTCGTAGATGATGTATAACTTTCCAGGTGCTTCTGCGCTCATGCAACCCCAAACCATGACACTAGCAGCAAATTTTACCGAACATTTAAGGCATTCTTTATCAAATGCTTCTTGCTTCATTCTCCAAACTCAAATACCTTGATTACCATATGATACACAAAACATACTTTTATCACTAAACAATATTTTTTTCAAATCTTCTATGCTCCATAAACGTCTTGATTTACACGAATTCAAACTTATACGCTTTCGTTTTGCAGTCATGAGAGGTTTTGTTTTCGGTACACGAGATTCAAACTTAAATTTATGGAGACGCCTTAATGTTGTCGATGTAGAAACTTCAACTCCTCCTTCTTTCCATTTTCGATGGAAGAATCGCACACTTTTAAAACTGTTTTTCTTAACTATACACTTCAGTTTCCTGTCATCTCTAGCAGATGTTTTTGTTTTTCGGCTGCCATATCATGAAATTTTCCATTTTTTGAATATTGTGTTAGTATTTTACTAACGCTTGATTGCGAACAATGTAAATAATTCGCAATATAACACTGATTTTTACCGTGACTATACAAATCAACCATACAAAGTTTAACAGATTCAGGAATATCACTCACACGACCAATTTTAAAACGAAAAAGCAAACAACTGCAAAAGGAATACTGATTTTAAATAAAATCGTCTGAATGTAATCAATGATGCCACCAGTTTTAAATTGGTGATAATTAAAGGAGAATTAATGTGAAATATGCTAATATTTGAACCACTTGAATAAATATTCCAATAGTTTGACTTTTCAAAATATTTTTTTTTCCAATTAATCTTTTCAAAAATTATATTAATTTTAAGATAATAAATAAGTTAATTCAACAATAAGTTCTTAATAAAAATATTGTTTGCATATTTGTAATAAAAGACATTACGATATTTTCAATTTGTAAAAAAATTTAATTATTCTAATATTTTGAATATGAGCTGTACTTCAGATATTTAAATAATTATAAGGTAAAAAATTTTTTATAAACCATGTTGTTTTTAAATTTTCTGATGAATCATATAAACGCTACTGAAGGTAGCCGGAACCCCAGCAATTTGATAAAAGTATTAAAAAAATTCCTTGCTATCATCTTTTGAGCTATTATAAAAGTTTCAAATGGCTATCTGGCCGGGAAGTTAGTTAAAAGTTGATTGCAAGCTTTGTACTGGAAACGCTGTCGAAGACAGCAGGGTCCCGAAGCAATTGGATAAAAATATTTTTAAAAAGCATTTTTACCGTATTCTGGACTATTCCGAAAGTTTCAAATGTCTAGCTACTCGGGAAGTTAGTTAAATAAATTTTCTGTTGAATCATATGAACGCTGCCGAATACAGTAGGGACCTGAAACAGTTGACTAAAAGTATTAAAAAAAATGTATTGCCCCCGTGTTCTGAGCTATCCTGAAAGTTTCAAATATCCAGCTAGTTGGGAAGTTAGTGAAAAATCGATTGCAAGCTTTGTACTGGTAACACTGCCAAAGGCAGCAGGAACCCGAAACAGTTGGCTAAAAGTATTAAAAGAATGCATTTTCACCGTGTTCTGAACTATTGTGAGTTTTAAATGTCTAGCTAGTCAGGAAGTTAGTTAAATAAAATTTCTGTTGAATCATATAAATGCTGCCGAAGGCAGTAGGGACCTCAAGCAGTTGACTAAAAGTTTTTAAAAAAGTATTATCACCGTGTTATGAGCTAGCCTGAAAGTTTCAAATGTCTAGCTAGTCGGGAAGTTAGTGAAAAATCGATTGTAAGCCTTGTACTGATAACGCTGCCGAAGGCAGCAGGAACCCGAAACAGTTGGCTAAAGGTATTAAAAAAATGTATTTTCACCGTGTTCTGAACGATTCTGAAAGTTTCAAATGTCTAGCTAGTCGGGAAGTTAGTGAAAAATCGATTGCAAACTTTGTACTGGTAACGCTGTCGAAGGCAGCAGGAACCTGAAGCAGTTGGTTAAGAATATTTAAAAATTGCATTTTCGCCGTGTTCTGAACTATTCTGAAAGTTTCAAATGTCTAGCTAGTCGGGAAGTTAGTTAAATAAAGGTTCTGTTGAATTATATAAGCGCTTCCGAAGGCAGCGGGACCTGAAATAGTTGACTAAAATTATTAGAAAAATGTATTGTCACCGTGTTGTGAGCTGTCCTGAAAGTTTCAAATATCTAGCTAGTCGGAAAGTTAGTGAAAAATCGATTGCAAGCTCTGTACTGATAACGCTGCCGAAGGCAGCAGGAACCCGAAACAATTGGCTAAAGGTATTAAGAAAATGCATTTACACCGTGTTCTGAACTATTCTGAAAGTTTCAAATGTCTAGCTAGTCGGGAAGTTAGTTAAATAAAGGTTCTGTTGAATTATATAAGCGCTTCCGAAGGCAGCAGGACCTGAAATAGTTGACTAAAATTATTAGAAAAATGTATTGTCACCGTGTTGTGAGCTGTCCTGAAAGTTTCAAATATCTAGCTAGTCGGAAAGTTAGTGAAAAATCGATTGCAAGCTCTGTACTGATAACGCTGCCGAAGGCAGCAGGAACCCGAAACAATTGGCTAAAGGTATTAAGAAAATGCATTTACACCGTGTTCTGAACTATTCTGAAAGTTTCAAATGTCTAGCTAGTCGGGAAGTTAGTTAAATAAATTTTCTGTTGAATCATTTAAGCGCTGCCGAAGGCAGCGGGACTTGAAATAGTTGACTAAAATTATTAGAAAAATGTATTGTCACCGTGTTGTGAGCTGTCCTGAAAATTTCAAATATCTAGCTAGTCGGGAAGTTAGTTAAAAATCGATTGCAAGATTTGTCCCTGACAAACCCACAAACAAACAAGAATCGAAGTTAATAAAAACATGGTAAAATAATAATCTGATATAAGAGAAATACAGTGAACTCTCGTTAAGACAGCCCCGTTTAAGATGGATTTCTCGTTATTACGTACAAAAACAGAATCCCCGGCTAAGGCCTATAGGAATTGCATGTAATAAACATCGCTTTACACGTACAATGCATTCGTTAAGATGGACAATTTTTCCCTCAAAGCTTACTTTCTTCGAAAAAGCGAGTCAGTTCCCAAATTTTTTTCAAATTTCAGAAGTAGATGCTAATGGTATTGTAAGTTTTGATGATGTCGGAATTGTTGAGAAATTGACCGACCAGGTACTAATTGATGAAGTAATGGAAAAATCCAGGAACATCGAGCGATAGTGAAAATGAGGAGGAAATCTCTCCACTAAATGTACTAGAAGTCCGTCATATGCTGGTGGCAATTAGGACATTTTATCAGTCAACTGAAAATGTTCCAGACAATAATTTTGAACAATTGGCTAAAATTGAAAATGACATTGAAAGAAGATCGTTTACTCTATAAAACAAACCAAGATAACTTCTTTTTTTAATATAGACTAACTATTATGTACTATCACCCTTTTTTCTTTATGTACTACATCAAGTTGTACTGTATTGTACTACATGAAAAGAAGTTTTGTAAATAAATATCGTTTTTCCTGCTTTTATATTTTTAGTGAATAAAAGAGTTTGAGGAAACAAATTTTCATTCATATTATACTGTATATGTGTACATAATAGTAATTTTAGAGTTCATATAGAACTTCAGTTTATGAACTTCTGTTATAATGGACTCTCGTTAATATGGACAAAAACTGCCGGCCTTTGATTGTCCATTTTATAAAGAGTTCACTGTATTCACTTTGAGCAATTTTTTATTAATATAAAATTCCTTGTGTAAGACAGTAAGAGTAAGTGGTGCATAACTTAAGCAAAGATTTTTTATTAAAAATGATATGTTCTAAGAAAAGTAGTCCAAAAATGCAATTTTTTGTTTCTTTTATGTACAAAAATTTTGTTTTTTAATTTATGAAAATTGTGAGGAAGCTACAAATGTACATAATTTTAATAAAACCTCTAAATTCTAAAATCAAATGTACCTAAATTCATTAAGTTGCATTTTTTTTTTTCTTTTTCCCCTGGATATACATTCAATTCAAAATTACTTTTTAAAAGCAACCTACAAACTTACTTAAGTCATATATGATAGTCAAAAAGTTTACCTTCAAATTCATATTTTTAATTTCAAATTGAAGTAACTTCATTTAAGTACATCGGTAAAACTGCCTAATGAAAGCATTACAATTATGCCCCTCTTGAAGACAGTGAAGGGGTTAAAAAGAAAAAAAATAAAAATAATAAAAGAGTAACTGAACAGAATACTTCATTTAAATAATTAAAAGCTTTAAACTTTACAAGAATAGCAAAAAAACACATACCCTACATGACTGAGCTTGCTCTTTTAAAGCAAAAATTGTATTTCCAAATGCTTCAAGATCAGCCATTAAAGCTTCATGTTTCTTCAGCAAAGACTATAAAAATCAAAGAACCTTCATTAACTAAAAAACTATTAAAACAAAAGTATTAAATATTATATCATTTTTTGAATTTGTGGACTTCAAATATAATGTACCTCAGTTGAATCTTCATCTTTTCCATAATCTTGGGATCCAACTATTGGTTCTTTTTCTTTCATCCACGATTCTGCTTCATTAGCATCAGCGAAGTATTGGTGGGCCTGTAAGGAATCTTCAAGATCTTGCTTTCTTTGGAGAGCTTTATCCTGTTGAAATACATATCAAGAAGAAAATTATATTATACATCAAATAATTTCAACCATTTTAGTTTTGTAACTATTTTCAAGAAGAAAAATATCAGCTGTATCCTGTACATAATTTATAAATTACAAATAAAAATTGTGAATAAATATTTCTTAAAACTAATACTAACAAATAACGTCTAATAAATAAAAGTTGTAATATACAGCTTTATAATTAAGTTTATCATATTTATATTCAGTTAGGCACGAAGCATTGACAAGTTTTTAAGTAGTATTCCCAACTATTGTAGCCAGTCAGCAAGTTGAAAGTTATAAAATCAGAAACTAATAATGTTGTTTTGTGTGTCAGGGTCACAGTTCAGAGAGTGGCAAAACACTACATGTGATACGTGTTCACAAGTTTAAATTGTTAACTCTTTTTTTTATTGTTTCAGCTCCATGATTATATGCTTCCTTTAATCTGTTTTTAAATTTTTATTAAAACTATTTTTAAATGTATACCTAGAATTTATAGCATTCATAATGATACTATTATATCTAAGAAAAATATCAATATCAAATTTAATAAATAGCTGGACATTTTCCACCTACCATCATAAATCAATATATATATATATATATATATATATATATATATATATATATTGTATATGTATATTTTATTTATTTATTTTTTTTTTCCAATATGGTTAAATTATAAAGAGAACTATTTGAAAACACATTTAAACCTTAATATTGATTTGAATCAAATATCATCTACTGGAACTTACTTTTTATTGTTTATATATATATATATATATATATATATATATATATATATATATATATATATATATATATATATATATCATGCAAATTAATAATTTTTAAAAACTGAACATAAATTATCTAGTGAGAACAAGTTGTTCAGTGAGTTTTAGGTTGCACTTGAGCTATGCAAAGCATAATTGGCGATGCTGTGGGATTTACTCCTGAAGGGAAGGGGGGCGGGTGGTCCAGAGACATGTCAACACAATTATAATCCTCCGTACAGGGGGATCGCTCCCCACTCCAGGAACCTCCATCCCCAGAGGCAATAATTTTATTGAACATGGAGAACATAGCAGCCATGATAGATTTTTACATGCATCAGCCGATCATTAATACACACAATGATTTTTTTATGACTCAAGGATTGAATCTACAATCCTTCAATTACAAGCTGGATGTTCTTCATACTGAGCTACTAGTGATATAGGAAATAGAGAAGCATAAATGTGTCTCTGTTGATGCAAGAGTACTCAAGTGTTTCTCTTAAATATATGTATGTGTGTGTGACACTGAAAAATTCCTTACCATTATGATCTTGAAAATAAGAAAATTATTAAATTTATTAACTTTAGAAAAAATATATAAGTAAGTTTAAATAAAATGTTCTTTTATAAAGACTGAAAAACTGCCGGGCTAGATAAGTGTAATACATGCATATGTTTTACACTAAAATGCAATACTGGGTTTCTGAATAATAGTTCCAAAACATACACATATATATGTAATTTAAGGCTATGAAAATATTCAAATCAAAACTTTATTTCTACAGTAATGTTTTAATTGTTTTCACAATTAAATCAAGGCTTTTGTTTTAAATTAAATTAAGGCTCCATTTTAATACAAAAATGCTGTAATCAATAATTAAGATTGTTAGCGAGAGATGACTCTGTATGTATTGTATTCTCAGGCGAATGTCAGTTCTCTGCTAGCTGCCATGTAAATAGGTTGTGTTTTACAATAAATAAATTCATAATCTTATCAACCATACTAGACTGTTAGTCATCATTAAATAACCCAAATTATAATAGAGGCATCTCTGACAGTTAACTGAAAATTTCTCTTCATCACAGTGTGTACAAGTATTATACCTAATACAATTTAACATCTTTAACGCATAAAACTATATAATGAGGGCATAATTGTGATGATGCTAGACAACTAATATGTCTTGAAGGTGGATTCTAATTAGATAAAAATAAAATGCTATAGGGAAGGCCATTTCGTGATGAGTTTTCTTAAAACAAAATAAAATTTTAATTATACAACATATAAAAATGAAGCTTTAAAAAAAAATATATTAAACTCATTTGTGATCACAATTTAAAAATTAAAAAAGTAACAAAGTCTTACTTTTAAAGCTTGCCATTTCTCATTTAGATTATTCAATCTCTTTTGTATTTCATTTGATGCAAAATGGCCTGAAATAAAACAAAATTATATCATTCAATGACAAAAGTGGTGCTTATTTAATCACAGTGCAAAATTAACTAATATTTATTTCAATGCGAATTACCTTCTTGTACCATTTCTTCACCAGACTGACAAACAGATCTCACTCTGTTTTCATGATTATTTATTTCAGCAAGCATTGCTTGATGTTTTTTAATTAGATTTTGTACGCCAATTAAATCACGACCTAGAAAAAAAAATATAAATTAAAGTTTTAATTCTAATAAGAAATTGTACAAAGACACTTTTTGGGACAAAGCATTAAATAATGACAGTCATAAGGTATTTCTTTTAGTTGAGTTCTTTATTAATACCAGGATAGGAAATGAACTATGAACTTGCAATTTAATGCATTAGATTCTACTAATTGAGTTTTACCAGATAACACAATTAACTCAAATAACTTTTGACATGTCCATCTATTCCAGAATCTGCAGTTTCTGAAGATAAAATTTCATGTCAAGGTTCTAGGATTTCACACCCTTTTTACATTGCTTTGCTGGTGTTCTTTAAAAATATATAAAATGTTTTACTAGATATTTCTTTGAAAAAGTGAGTAGAGATATATCATATGTAAATAAGTAAAAAATAAATAAATAAATGAAAAGTGACAATGGGAAAGTAGAACAATTGACAGACTAAAAAAAAAGGGGGTAGGTAAACTGGCTTACTTAAATTATCAGTTTCAAACTGTCTTAAAAAAAAAGCTTTTTTATAGAATTTTTTGTTCATTATTTAGAAATTTTAATAAAAGGAAGTCTTGGTTCAGAAATTTATCCAAGACATGAATCTAATACAATTTTAAACTTTGTGGAAGTAAATTTATAAATTGAAGTTCAACTGTATACATTAAAAAAAAAAAAAAAAAGTTTTAAAAAATGAATTAGTTTACATGTACTACTATACTTTTACTATTATTTAAAAAAAATATTTTTGAAATCTATGCAATAGTATTATACCTCTATTGGTAGAAGCTGCAATAGGTTCTTTTTCTCTGATCCAAGCTTCTTCATCTTCAATATCTCTGTATAATTGCTGGACCCTTAATGAATCTTGAAGACGTTGACGTCTCATAGATATTGGTTTCTGCAAAGCATTATATCTATCAACTAAAGAAACCTGTTTAGCCTGTATTGTAGCAGAATCAAAATGACCTCTTTCAACAAAGTTGGTGGCTTGTTGGACAACACCATCAATACGATCCTAAATAATATTTAAAAAATTCAGCGAATGAAGATAAATTTTATTTATAAAACACAAAGTCTATTAAAAAATCAAATTAAATTAACAGTGAAAAGTTATGAACTCAGAAATAATTAACATTCAGTTGCATATCATTGCATATAAACTAACATATTCTTCATATGTATTTATTAATTTCTACAGTACAATGTATCCCGAGCTGAACATACTATATACTGAATATGGATCCTCTACTGCAGATTCCTCCCCCCCCCACCCCCTTCAATGACATAAAAGTGAATTTAATATTATAATTAAATTACAGATTTAAAACAAAAATATTTTTCAACTATTTATTTATTTATTTATTTATTTAATCTATGGAGGGGAGTTGAAGAGGGAAGTAAATTTGAATTTGAATGTGAACGATTAAATAATAATCAAATTGTTAAAATTTAAAATTTATTAATTTTTCCTGCATGAGTTACAAAGCTTCATAATAGCACACAAAACAAATAAGACTTTTGATGTGTATGTTTTGATTAAAATACATTAATATTTGATTGAAAACAAAATGTAAATTCAAATAGTAACAATTGTGCACTTAATTACAAAACAGAAAAAAAAAAAAAAAAAAAAAATGTAATTTGAATGGTATATTTAACTAATCAAAAGAAAAAAAAAAAAAAAATGAACTGAATTCCTATTCTAGACATTAAATTAAAGAAAATATTTACCTGATGAGACGCAATGTCAGCCTCTAATAAAGCATGTTTTTTGATCAAATTTTGAACACTTGTTAAATCCTGAAAAGAAAGAGGGGAAATGAAATAGTTAAAGTTCTAACTAAATTAACACATTAAAAAAAGACAAGATCTATTTAGACAGCATATCATAAGCATATATATTAGTTATATATACTAATTTGGTATGAACGAATCGACGAATGAAAAAAGCAATTTTCATTTAAAATTTACATAATTTCCATCTAAATCTACAAAATAATTATTTCAGCATTTTCCAATTTTCAATTTATCCCCCTCCTAAATAAACACATACTTTTATTTTTTTTTTAATCTAAACTCATCTAAATTATTATTTTGTATAAATATATTAACTTTTCTAAAATTATTTGACAAAGAGACAATTAGCCTCTGAAGACAGTGAAAGCTTAGTATCATTTCACCCTCATCCCCTTTTCACTTGAGAAGAATTTTTTATTTCTGCACACACAGACACTTATTAATGCTACAAAAGTTAATTCCCACATACTGTCTTAGGAGTATTCATATTAAAATTCCCCCTCCTTCATTTTATTGTCATATAGAAATATTAGACTACATATAGACACAAATTAAGCACAACACTAGGTATAAATTGAAGTTTATTCTTTTCATCGCACCATAAACTTAAATGCTTCCATAAATTTTGGTCATCTTTACAGTTGTTTTGAATTCTGATATTTGAGCAGTGCCTAACTACAACATAAAAACAGCATAAAATTGCTTTCAAACATTCAGATTTGTTTGTTAAATAAAAGAATTTTCCCAAAATAATGTATACTTTCTCTTATTTTAGATAAACTCTTTCAGAAAAAAAAAATTGTTAAATCATAGTATTGTGAAAAACAAAAACTGGGACTTCGAAACATTGTTTTTCAGTCCTTTTGAGACCCCTCTAAATCTTTAGACAGGAAGCTTATGTTTTCAGAGCCTTTTAAAACTTGGTGCATAAACAAGGATTTACCTGGGAAAAAGTTTCTTTAGCATTTTAAGTTAAAATGCATAAGCAGTATTTTTTTTTTTTTTTTTTTTTTTTTAAGTTAATTAATTTTTTTGGATACTATTGATTTCTTTTTCTTAATTTGGTTATCACCAACTTTGTTTATTTCTTTTGTTTGTTTAATGACGATTTTAACCAAGTATCCATACTTGTGATTTAAAAAACATGAGAGTGTGAAACTGTTTCAATTTCAACAATAGAAAAAAAAGACAGCTATGCCATACATGCAAAATGAAAAAGTTATTTAAAAAAGGAACATAATGGGTAAAGGTAGATGTAGATCATTGTATAATACTAAAGCTAAATATGCTTCTATGAAATAAATTCTGAATTCTGACATACTTTTAAACATTACTACATTTAAAATTGAAATTAAACCCAAATGCACTAAATAATTAATGATACCTGATATTTTCAGTAGTTTCATATTTTTTGCCAGTGAATATTTGAATAAATATGGAGATATTTTATAAAATTATCCAGTTTTTGCTTTTTATCGAAATTTTTACAGGTATATTTTAGCAAAATGTATCTTTTAGCAAATTGTGATAAAAAAAAAAAAAAAACTAAAAGGCAGTTTAAACCCTGTGTATAAATATTTGAAATATAAACTGTAACACTTCAAAAAACAAACCTTTCCATAATCTTCAGATAGTAATTGTCCTTCAACTTCAGATAGCCAAATTTCAATGTCTTCAATGCCTCGGTTAAACTGTTGCTGGGCAGCTGCTTCATTCAATTTTGCACCTTTTCTTTCAGTAGATTCTACAAGGGATTTCCACATATCCAGAATTTCCATCATTCTCTCACTAATTAAAACAGATATTTAAGAAGGCTGACAAAATTCAGTGCATTTTAATAACTTTTCAATAAAGAGAAATAATAATTCATATATTAATTAAAAAATAATCCAAAAATTAAAGTTATTAGATTTTTTTTTTTTTTTTTTTTTTTTAACAGTCAATCAAAACTACTTAATTTTACTTAAAATAATGTATTAAAAAAATCATCAAAAAGAAAAAGGAAAAGAATTACTGACTACTTGATTATTCAGATACTATGCATACAATTTTCTAAGGCTTTGCATTCATTTTTTCAATAAATCAAAGGCTCTTTCTATTTCCCCCCACCAACCCACCCATTCTCCTTAATTTTACAATAAACTTCACAAAAGAAACTCGTTGTCAGTTTAGCATAGGGTTTATTGTATCTGACTTTCCAATGCTAAATTAACAAATTGATAGCAAATTTATTATTGCTATTATTTTTTGGTTTAAAAAAGTAGGTGGTCTAATGAAGATTTAAAACTTATCTTCATTAGACCACCTACTTAAGATGCCAAAGTTTTTTTTTAATATAGACTAGGAGGTGCCATCCTCTGTTCGCTCCATTCACCAACCCACGAGGGAAGTACGAGTCATGACCTTGCATGGCCTCTTCATGTCGTGTTCTTAGATTTTAATAATGTAGTTTACCAACTCATCATTAGTGAAATAAATACCACCCATTTTATTATAGATTAATTAACTCAAGATTCACAAAATGAGCTCATTAAAAACTTTTGGCCAATAATTTCATGCATTTCCTAACTGCAGAGAGATGTAAAAAGCACTGCATCAGCAATTTTCTAATTTAAATTTGTCCATTTTACCGTTGCATCTCACATTACAAAGTGCTATGTTAGAAGAAAAGATCACAGAAAAACTAATTTCAATCTGTAATTTTAAATGTAATGTCTTTAAATATATTACATCTTTTATATCCTTTTAAGTATGTAATTCACTTAAGATCAAATTTATTTTTAAATAAGACTG
This sequence comes from Salticus scenicus, assembly GCA_963930645.1. Lineage (NCBI taxonomy): Eukaryota > Metazoa > Arthropoda > Arachnida > Araneae > Salticidae > Salticus > Salticus scenicus. The sequence goes on from OZ005652.1 coordinate 325,625,312, forward strand.
TGTGTGTGCATATATTTATACACACAAAAAAAAACTTACTTAATGTTATTATTGTTTTTCCCAGAAAAAGATTATTTTATGACGGAAAATTAAAATTTAAAATGTGTGTATTTAATACAATAGTAAATTCAAGATTAAATATTTGGCATAGGTAGATTCTGTTCAGTTCCCTTTCATATATTTTAGTTTTCATGCAATTCCATACTATTTTCAACCTAATGATCCTTATTATACAAGTTTATATAAAATATTGCCCTATTTTTTTTCATTTTAAGAAAATCTAAAATTTCAAATAGCTTATGAAGTTTTCAAATCTAAATATTCATATCCATCAATGTTTGTGGTAGTATCATAAATGATATTTAAAAGTAGACTGATGTCTTTACATCGAAAACATTTCTGAAAATGGGCATCGAGGCAAAATTTTGCTGTATTCTGCCATGTTAAGAAAATCACACATTTTCAATAATTTACGAAATTTTCAAAGTACAATGTTCATAGTTAATGATGTTCAAGCCAAAATTATTAATGGCAGTTTAAAACTAATCAAACATTTTGCAACAAAAACATTCTTTTTTATGCATATTTAAGTAAAATTTTGCCTTAATCTCCCACGTTAAGAAAATTATAAATTTTGAATAACTTACTAAGTTTTCAAATTAGAATGATGCAAATCAGGGTTCTTTCCAGCATAATAAGTGATATTTTAATAACTGGCCCAACTTATTTACCATCATTTGTTCTTGAAATGCCTATAATATATAGACAGACTGACTAACTACCTAGCTAACTATCCAACCTACAGATGGACACCACATCAATTTTGTAATTTTCATATTTCTCAGCCTCAAAACTTATAAAAATGCAAAATAAAAAAAAAACTAAATCAAAACTTTTCATGAATACTTATAGGGAACTTATTAAATGTCATTTACTGAACTATATTAACAAAAATTTTAAGCTATTTAATTGAAGTTATCATTCAAACAAATTAAAAAAAAAAAAAAATGTACAAAACACACTTTTTTTTTTTTTTTTTTTGGGGGGGGGGGGGGGGAACCTCATTTTTAATGACATTAAAATTTGTACTTTAGATAAAAGCACATAATATGACAAAATAAAAATATATGCTTAATATTTCAACCTAATTCTAGATGATGCATAATGATTAGCTTCAATTAGTTCTTGACCAGTACTTGCAATTTCATCGATACGACTTTTATTTGCATTGAGTTCTTGCTCAAAATTCTGATGTTTTTGTACTTTACCATTCACATTAGTAGGATCCTACAAAAGAATAAATAACTTTAAGATATCAGTAATAGATATTTTTCAAAGTCATTCATATTTTTGCTAATTTGGTTTAAAATTTAGCAGCATAACATTAAAATTGCTTACCAAATAACTCTCATCCATGGCTGTTTTTAATTTTTCACTGATCCAACCTTTAGTTTCATCACAATCTCTTTCAAATTGTTGCAATCTATAAGAATCTTCTAACATTCCTCTTCTCAGATCTGATTTTTCCATCAAAGCTGCACGTCGCTCAAGTAACTAAAAAAATATTTTTATGTTAAAACATAAGTTAAAGCAGTTACAAAATACAAAAATACCTATTGACAATATTAATATAATTGCTAATTTAATTCTTGCTACAGTCATTAATAAGTAAATTTACAATATATTAGGTAGATCGCAACCTTCAATCAGTAATAATAATAATAATTATTATTATTAAATGCCAATACAAAAAAAAAAAAAAAAAAAAAAGGGAAATACCATTTCTAATTATATAAAATATATTACAATAATATAATGTTTGAATTTTAACAAGTGCAATATATATATTTTTTTTTTTTTTTTAAATCATAATTTGCTTATCTCACACTAACAAGAAACAATGTTAATAAAAGCAAATATCCATTATAAATGTAAAAAATAAATTATATTAAAAAATATAATTTATTTTTGATAGTTTTTGTTGTGTTGATTCTATCAGAGCTTGAAATGTCTAATTTTTTCATACATCTATGTGTTAAAATTAAACTTTTATATACCTAATTATCTTATTCAAATGCACATTTATAAGCAAACATATTTAGTACAGATTTGTTAAAAAAGAATTTAACAACATTATACTTACACTGACATTGTTTTATTTTAAGTCAGAGACAAGACATTGTATTAATACACTTTATGTTAGAAAAAATTGATTTTTATTAATTGCATGTGTAGCTGGGCATTAAAGATAAAAAATAAATGCTCAATCTGAAATTTTATGTGCCCAAAACATGTCAGGTAACGATTTTTGAGGCCTGGATTCTATGTGAAAAATTAATATATTCAGTGATGATGTAAGCAAATAAAAATTCAATGTACAGTCGGGGAAAAAAAAAATGCAACACCTGCTGTAATTTCGTTATTAATTGGCGCAGGAACATCTAGTAGACATAATTCAACAGGAAATTAAATGCACTTTCTGAAAATGTCGTCGAATTTTGAATTGGGGGTCATCTACATATTGAAATGAGCACCAACTTTGATTTTTTTCAATAGCAACACCCAATTTTGACTTCATATTTGAATTTCTGAGAGCCTGGCAGTGCGGAAAAGTATACTGTTTGTATACTTTATCTTTAGTATTTATAGAGTTATAATAAAAAATGTGTTGGGTTATCTATAAATGTAGAAAAATAAAATTAAGATCCTATAAGAAATAGACAAAATTTTAATGTTTCACACCGGAAATCTTTCAGGAAAAAAAGAATTATAAAAATTAATAAAAACATTGACCCTTTTCCAGTTCCTTAATTATCCTGAATTCAGTTTTTTAGATTTGTATATATTTAAGTATAAGTACTTTTTTAGATAATTTTAGGGCTATTTAAATACATTACACTTGTGATTGGTCCAGACAAGTATATTGCACTCTTTGAAAAAAATACAATATTTTTCAAGTAAAAGTATCTATTATGGCTGTACTCATCACCAATAAAGCTTAAATTTTCTTTCGTAGGTGTAACATAATATAAGAAATGAAATAATATATATATATATATATAATAAAGATGATCTATATAGTAGAAGCCAAGCAACAGATACAAGATCACTGAAACACCAATGACCAATAAGATTTAAATAAAAAATAAATAAAAAAATTATACAGACACGACATTATTTCATTATTTAAAACATGAAAATCTGACATTGACAGATTTTAATTTAGTGCCAGAGGCCTACTGCTAAACTTGTTAATATCGACAAATTCTTCTTTAGTTAATTCGTGACGATCTAAATTCCATGATAAAGTTTTCATTAAATCAAACCAATGTGTTTCAGCTGCAGATACTGTAACAAATAACGTTGGAAGTCCAAACTGTCTTATAGCCGCAAAACAACGTTTTTTCTCTTTTTCCCAATGAGGGGGAGGTGTGCCTTGGGGGGGACTCATGTCAAAGGTGTGCCTTTGGGGGGGGGGACTCATGTCAAAGTTGTACCTTGGGGGGGACTCATGTCAAAGTTGGGCCTTGGGGGGACTCATGTCAAAGTTGGGCCTTGGGGGGACTCATGTCAAAGTTGTACCTTGGGGGGACTTCATTCAATAAATCCCCATTCAATAAACCGACTGAAATAGGCCCTTAGCACTATTAAGAGTGTATTATAAAAATTCAACAACGCTGTACCGACTGAAATAGGGGTACCTTGGGGGGGACTCAGGTCAAAGTTGGGCCTTGGGGGGGACTTCATTCAATAAATCCCCATTCAATAAACCGACTGAAATAGGCCTCTAGCACTAATTAAGAGTGACGTATAAAAATTCGACAACGCTGTACCGACTGAAATAGGGGTACCTTGGGGGGGACTCATGTCAAAGTTGGGCCTAGGGGGGACTTCATTCAATAAATCCCCATTTAATAAACCGACTGAAATAGGCCTCTAGCACTAATTAAGAGTGACGTATAAAAATTCGACAACGCTGTACCGACTGAAATAGGGGTACCTTGGGGGGGACTCATGTCAAAGTTGGGCCTTGGGGGGACTTCATTCAATAAATCCCCATTCAATAAACTGACTGAAATAGGCCTCTAGCACTAATTAAGAGTGACGTATAAAAATTTGACAATGCTGTACCGACTGAAATAGGGGTACCTTGGGGGGGACTCATGTCAAAGTTGGGCCTGGGGGGGGACTCATGTCAAAGTTGGGCCTTGGGGGGACTTCATTCAACAAATCCCCATTCAATAAACCGACTGAAATAGGCCTCTAGCACTAATTAAGAGTGTATTATAAAAATTCGACAACTGTACCGATTGAAATAGGCCTCTAGCACTAAAAAAAAATCATCAGTGGATGAAATACACTAATGTAAAGAATTTATATATATATATATACAACTACGCATAAACTAAATCTTTTCAGATAAATTATTGTAAGGGTTCATGAAGTAAATATTAAACAATTTTAATCGCACTTACAAGTTTTGGGTAAGTTGAACTCTTTGGAACTGTACGATTTGTTTTATAATTTCTATGAAAATATAATTTCTTAATTAACCCTTTCGCGACTGCTGACGTAGATTCACGTCATTTGAAAATCTGTAACTCTGCCAGTGGGCGTTTCTTTCATAATTTGTGTGTTACATATTTCTTAAGTGTGTACCCAGTGTTCATATTTTTGCAATAAAATATACTATGGATAGATACATATTGATTTGAAAGAATATATTTATAATGTATATGCATTTGTAATATATAATTGTGAATACAGAAAATTTGTTATGAAATATTTTATTTTGAGAGAATAACGCCCATAGGCGGATCTTACTGTCAAAAAGACAAATCCTGCAGTCGCAAAAAGTTAAAATATATTTATAAAAGTAAAAGTATATTTTTAAAAATATATAAAGTTAAAATATATTAATAAAATTTTAAAGACTAAAGTATCCTTAAAATAATAATTCTCCCCCCTACAAAATAAATAAATAAAAATAAAGCAATATATGAAGCAAAACTATGACGGTAGTTAAACGATTTTACAAGTCTGTTTTGCATTCCAATTCCATTCGTTTTTTTTTGTTTTTTTTTAATTGATAATTTTTACATGAAACCTATTTTTCTATTTAAAACAGTAAACCCCGCCTATTTAGTTAATTTTTTTCTTCTAGTGTTCGTTCAAAAGATTCAAAATTTATCACCAGTAATCGATGAAGTAAATACCACTTTGTGCGTATTTTTGTCAACATAAAATAAGGGGTTTAACACAAATTCATTACTAAATGTCACATTTACTTTTCTTTATTGTTTTGTTTTGAAGAACGATGAAGGCAGAGCTTGTCTTCTTTAGAAAACAGGAATTCTTGATGCTAACACTATACTCGGGGAAAGGATAACTTGACAGTGTGTATTAGCCTGTAGAAATTACACATCCGCGAAAGAAAATAGTTCTTTACTATATTTAAGTGTAATAAACTTTTTCTCGATTTTTTTTTATTCTGGTAAACTGAAAAAAGATTAACTATTTAAACTAAACATATTTATGTTAACACATGGAATTTTTTGTAATAGATAAGCATAAAATTTATATCAATGTATTGTTTCGCGAAGAAAGTCTGTTGGCGAAATATTGGCTGAAGAGGGAATACCGGAAGCAACCTTTTAACCCCTATTGTGAGTGCGAAACAGTTTGGTGGGGTTAATAGATTACTTTATTTTCGAAAATTTGAAGATAATTAATGCACAGTCCGCATCTTTAATTTCACAACTGTTAAAAATAGAGTAAAAATTTTGACGGATTTGAACTTTTGGGAAATTTTCACACCAGATTCACACCAAATATGTCAATGAAATATTGAAGCTAACAGGAATAAGGAAAAATATTTTTCGACAAATACTTTTTCTTTTTCGTTATTATTATTACATTGATAATATAATTCGAATTCGTTTACGCATTGTTATATAAAATATTTTTATTTCCAATACAAACAACTAATAGTGTTTACATTAATTTATACTATGCACTATATACTAAAGATTTTACTTTTTTTTTTTTTTTTTTTTTTCTGGAACAGAACAATAAAAGAAAAACATAATTATCTTTAATAATAATAATAATAATAATTATCATATATATATATATATCAGACTTATATATGTAAAATTTATATATAAATGGGAGACAGATCAATTATTAAAAGCCGAAATTACATAATTAGCAAGCATTACATTGTAAAACAAATTTTATTTTAATGGATATTTACTTAAAGAAAATTAATTGGGAAATAAATACTGTTTGAGACTTTATAACAAATTGATCGATACCTTGGAGAGGAATTACAAAATTTTAAAGATATGTAGAGCAATTATGTAGGATTTTCTATATTGCAGTTTAAAATATTTACTTTTAAAGATATCATTATAAAAAATTTTGATTAGAAAAAGCTTACATTGAATAGAATTATTACTTATAATTCTGTAGATTTAGTTGGTAAAATAATTTCATCAAGTGAATAAAAACTATATTATTTAACAAAAATAATAAATTAAATTAATTTAAATTAAATTAAAAATAAATAAATAAATAAAGGCTGATAGTGGTCAAGTGAATTGAAATGAAATTTAAATTCTGTCCTACACATAGTATAATTTTGTGAAAGTGGCCTATTTATTTATTGTGTATGCATGAAAATGTACTCCTGACACTGCCTGCTTTAATCAAGGTAGTCTACCGCAAAATTTTAACGACATAATTATTATTATTATTATTGGCTCTTGAAAGAAATAGTTCTCTCGTCCTTATAAATCTATCTTTTGAGATTTGAATTTAGAGCCAAGAGACTCCTAAATTCATAAAAATGCCTCGAAGTTCTTCCAAAAACTACACAAAAGTCAAAAACTTATTTTTAGATATCTAAAATAATTCCAAATGGCTACAAAATTGGTATTCATTCAATTGCTAAGTTTTTCAGTATCAAGTATGACGGAATTTTGACTCATTTTCTGCAATTGCTCTACATAATTTACTACAATAGTTATTTTTCGATTTAAATATACAAATAACCTTAAAAAAATGGGAGGGGGTTCTTAACTTTGTTTATAAATTGTAGCCCTTTGAAACGGTTACTATATAAATTTCTGAAAATTTCTGTCGAACATTATCTCTCAATTTTACCTTTAATATTTTTTTAACTGTGCCAAAGGGAAGACAAAATCACAAAATAAAAAGATAAATCGTTTTTATTTAGTCTATGCTGTCGGAAAGAAATAGTCCTCAATAAAAGTGTGGAAACATTGTTTCTGAGAATTTTAAGATTGCTTTTAAATTTAATATCACACATTAATATCAAAGCATGCTTATCCATTCAATATATCAAAATAAATTGAAAAATGCGTGAAATGACATGCTTTCATTCCTATTCCAAAGAATCGAATAACATAACATTTCCCTCTTTCTCATCTATAAAAATCTCATTCCAACCTCCTAAAAATGCTATGAAAATAAATGTTTCAACTCAGTTTTTAAAAATAGCAGTCGCAAAGGTGTGTGTTTATCAGTATTAAATAAATACATCAAGACAAATCATATTTACAAGTAAATTAAAATTCGCTTCCCTTTCATATAAATTGTGAGTTTCTTAATTTATTCAGAAATAAATATATAAAAATTCTCATATTCACATTTAGCATAAAAAATCGGGATACAGACAAAATGAATGTATAAACAAATTGTAAACAGAGATTGCCTCTGCATATGAAAATTCACTATATTTATTTATTTATTTTAAATTAATATTTTTTAAATATTTTCATAAAAGCTTTAAACTATTTACACTTTCTCATTTTTTTACTGCTTTTAACATTTACTGATTAACCAGTAAATAATAATGCAAATTGAAAATCTATTACGTTTTGTTCATTTAGAACTTTTTGTTCATTTTCTCCACAGAAGATACTGCATTTAAAAATCACAGTTTAAATCTTATGATAAAATAATTTTTCTGCCAAAATATATTCGAAATATTTTAAAAGTATATTTTTAAATTATAAATATATATATATATATATATAATAATCGGTTTCTCTTTAAAGAAAACAAAGGCAAAAAATGTACATACAGATAATATTTTATTTAATTTTTTCCTTTTTCAAAATATTTAAGTATTAACCTTTTTGTTTTTGTTTTTCTCTCAAGGTAAAATGTAGTATATTACATAATTTGCAGTAATATGGATTTACAATAAATTGTAAGTAATGAATTTAGTGTAAATTCATTTCTAAAGAAACTAAAAAATATACTCTGAAAAAATATTTTTACCTTAATCGAAAAAAAGAAAAAGAAAAAACTTTCCGAAATCATCGCTAAATCGCCCGATATCGCAACCCAATTACCGCCAAGTGCGTAAACAGGTCTCTGTAGCCTTTGCAATGCTGACAAGTTATGCGTTCCCCGAGTATAATGTCTAAAAATCATCATTTTTGTTTCATTTCTTTGCGTTTGATGCTATTGTTATATAATTTGACCCGTAAATAAAAAATAAAAATATTTTGTTTAATTTTCTTTGTTATTTTTTAAGATTTGATTCGTTATCTCATGCAAAGCTTTATAAGAGACGGCCCCCTAAACCACTCCAAAAGAAAGATTTATTTATATCTCGAAAACTAATAACTGGAATGAGCTGCAAATTTGCACACCCATATTTCAGCATTAGGATTCATTTTATATAAAAATTAATATAGGTTAAAATTCATAATTTTTATGAATATGAATTTATTAATATTTTTCAGAATTAAAAATATTTTTCAGAATCAAAAATAATGATGGATTATGTTTGGGTTTCTTCCCTGTATCTCGCAAAAAAAGAAAAAAGAAAAATTATATCGATCAAGTGATTTTTTGTGAAGATATTAATAAGAGTTTGAAATATGAATTTAACATTAGCACCTTCAAACTTTGAACGCTTATAACTCTGTGAAAAAATAAGTAAAATATACAATCAATATACTTTTTCGCGTTGTCACGATCCCAGGAATTCAAATATAAAATAAAAATGGGGCATTACCCTTGAAAAAATCAAAGTTGGTGTGCATTTTAATATGTAGACGACAACTTTCTGAAACTACTCACAATTCCCTGCCGAATGATACCTATTACATTTTTCTACATTGATTAGCAACAAAGTTATGTTGAGTGTTGCAGGTTTTTTTTTCCCAACTTTACATATAATTAAATACTTTAACACTACTGCAATAGAAGATGTTTTGAGTAAAGCAATCTGTAGCAAATAAATTCTAAACATTAGAAAATAAAACTTACTGCTGCACGTCTGTAAGCAACATCATCAGCAGCATAATGCTGACCTTCAATAAGCTTAGTTGCAAATTCATCCAGCGCCTAAAAATTTTCATATAAATATAAATATTTAATGCAATAAGTACTAAAAATTCAAAAAATAAAAGGAAATTATCATTATTATTACTTTGATCTTTTCTTCTTGAGCAGCTAGAGATTTTTCAAAGTCCTCGTGTTTCTTTATTAATGCTTCCACAGAGTCCAAAGAATCCCCAAGATCTTCATTCTGCAAAAATGCCTATGAGAAAAATAATCATTAAAATTTTTAAAGAATCTATAATTAATGAATTCTGTATTAACCAAAACAAAAGCAATTTTACTTTCAGTTGTCATAAAATTAAGAAATAATCTTTCAAAAAATATTGAAACCTCTTGTTTAGCCATCCAAGTATCTGCCTGCTCAGTATCTCTGTAAAATAACTGTAGATCCATGCACTGTTCATATAAGATCCGTCTTTCTTCCCACAATGACAGCAAGGACTGTTTTTCGTTGGCCAGAGTCACCAGCTAAAACATATATATTGTAATAAATATAACATTCAAATTAATAACAAATTAACATTTTTCTTAACAGCTGATATAACATCCAGTAATACCTTATAATAAATATCTTTATCAAAAAAAGAAAAGAAAGAAAAAACAAAGAAAATTTATGAGTCACAAAAAATGTTTTAGCATTAACATAATTTCCAATAACTAATAAAGATATTAAACAGAAGACTTAAGGCAAGAAATTTTTCAAGGTATTTCTATATGTTTTTAATTATATTAAACAGCTATTTCTGTTGATTACTAATTTCAAAGAAATTTATAGGGTTTTAAGGGAAGAAGGGGGTAATACTTCATGGTTCATATAATATGATAAACTAATAAATTTTATCAGAACAATTAAAATATGAAATAAGTTTCATACGATGTAAATCAAAATGTTCAATATTTTCTCATATAGCTGCAATATTACTTATCATGGAAAGGCTTTAAAAAATACTGATGCATATTCTTTTTAGCATACTTGTAACATAATACTACGCTAAAAAAAAATGTGTACTATTTTACTTTAATATATAGAAGGAAAAAAAAAAAAAAGAGCTGTAACTGATTACACAACACAGAAAAAAAAATTGTAGACTTTTCTAGTGTGAAATTTTACTGATCTATCATTATCAATACAAATAATGAAATATATATATACATATGATTATAAGAAATTAAAAATCAGACTGATAAATAGTGTTATTAATTTCCAATTAAAATTTATATTTTGATAGTGTATTTTACAATAATGAAAGAAGAATTTAACTCTGATGTTTGAAGTGGCAGGTGGCATCTGCATGTATAAAAGAAAAAATGATAATTGAAAAATTTAAGATTCTATATTTTAAAAGTGGGGATAAAGGTAAAGTGGAATTTTAAAAAATGGTAGAATACTAATGGTATTAAAATAAATAACAGTAAATAAATTTGCATTAGTAAATGTTGTTCACTAAAAATTTTAAATTCATTTAATTTACTGCTATAAGATCTCGATAAAATTATTAGTTAGGCCCACGAGCACAGCTGTACTAAGAAAAAGAGGAAAAACATTCTAAAACTTACTTTTTAACCTTTATGTATAACTAGAAATTTATCCAATTATGTGTTAAATGTATGTGGTGTCACACTAATAACATCTTAAGTTACAGTATCTACAAATCATTAAACTAAACGTTTCTTTACTCAAGAAAAGAAACACACACACTGTAAGTTAAATAAGAATAGCTGTGCATAAATAAATTAAATAATAGAAACAAGAGATATTGTACTGATGAATTTTATACAAGCATTATGACAGTTGTTAAATGCAAAAAATAATTATAAGTGAATGAATATTGAATGAACATTGAGAAATTTTCTTGTGTTTTCTTCATTTTTTTCTGTGAAAGTTAAAAAATATTCTTGATGAAGTTTTACAGGAAAAAAAATATATATATATATGTTGAATTTGGAGTTACATTGTTATATATGGGAGTACCAGTGGGGTAAATTACTAAAAATTTAAAAGAATTGTTTTAATTTAGGAAAAAAAAAAGGGGGGGGGGCATAAATGGGATTTGATATAACAGTCACTACATTAATTTTAATCTCAATTCATTGATCAAAGTAAATGCACCTTTTCTTTTACTTCATCCACAGCATAATGATCTTGATCCAGCAACATTTTTCCAGCTTCAGCAGTTGATCTGAAACTATCTTCTCTAGCATCGATTTCACCCTACAAGATAAAAAAATATACAGGAAATTAAAACTCTGGATAAAACAATTATTAGAAACAATTTTTACATTAAACATTTTTTAAACTGATATATTTAAAAGCTTTATTATTACTTATTTTTAATAGTGAAATAACACTGGAGAAATCAAAAAGCATAGGGCATTGCTCTACAAATTTTTTGCACATGAAGGTTCATTAGTGCTCAAAAAGCACATTGAAATAAGTTCGAATAAAATTTAAATAGGAGTTTTTCATTGATTTGAGGCAAAATTTACAGCCTAGTTACTTAATCCTGTTGGTTAAAATATTTCTTCATTCTTAAATAAAAATATACTAAAAATCTTACTATTTCTTTTTTTTTTTTCTCTTTTTTCTCTCTCTCTCTCCATTATTTTATTTAACTAGGGATTTCTGCCTCCCTGCTTGCTCTACTCACCAACCCCTGAGGGAGGATTCGCCTTCCCTCGGCACGTTTAACTTATTAACTCCTGAAGTGCTAAGGCCACCTATTCGCTGCTTTGCCTTTCACTGAAGACAAAAGCAGAAAAATGTTATAGAAATCCCCATATTCAATGTCAAATTGAAATACGTAATACTTATTACATTTTTTTTTTAAATTTATTGTATATATATATATATATATATATTATATATATATATATATATATATATATAATAAAGATGATCTATTAAGCATAGTAGAAGCCAAGCAACAGATAGAAGATCACTGAAACACCAATGACCAATAAGATTAAAAAAAAAAAAAAAAAAAATCATCAGTGGATGATATATATATATATATTTATAGAATATCAGTAAAAATCAGTAATTATTTTAAGAATAGAAAGAAATTCGTAATATCTACACCATTTTGCGCTACAGTTTTAGCATATGACTCCCTTGGTGACTTTCAAATTTTTGTCACTATTTGGCAATGAATTTTGGTATAATTGTTTTTTTTTTTTTTAAATAATCTAGCACCTTTTTTTTATGCCTATACTTTTTACTATTGAATTTTTAATTTTTTTTTATTTAGGGCAGTATATAATAATCTCTGTATATTTTTAATGTACAGCCAGATAATAATTTTACGCATACGAAAATATGTGAAAGGAAAAAAGTTTTATTATAATTATTTTAATTTGGAAAATTTTCCAGTACTTTTTCATTTCACTGGCGCAAGCAACAGAGTCGCCAAAAATGATACAACAGACGCCAATCTTTAAGCACCTAAGAAAGAGTACTCGTTTGATTTTAATTAGTAAAATTTCTGAAACTTTGTTTAAAGCTAGCTTTTAAAAGTGTTGTCCCATAACAAATATAAAATTTATTTTATCAAATTCATAATGACGAATATAAATTAACTATAAATTTGAAAATAAAATTTAATCTAAGTTACAAATTAACATTTAATCCATTGTTGTTGCCAATAACATTTGCTTGGCAAGATTTGTGCTGGTGAAATGGAAAAGTACCAATCTTCTTACAGCTTCAATTTTTAATGTATGTGCTTAGTTCTCTCCTACCTAATTCTTAAAATAACGAAGGATGAAATCTACTCGATTTTTTAAAAGAGTTTTAAGAGATGAATTTTTTATTGCCATAATTAGAAATATGAAATGTATCATAGAAATGTCTAATTCTGTATGTAATGTTAAAAAATTATCAATGTTGAATTAGGAGATGCTGTCATTTATAAAATGAGTTTGAATTTGAATCTAGAATATATTTTATGCCAAAATATATTCAGAGTATTTTAAAACATGTTTTTAAATTTAAAAAAAAAAGATAAATACACTTTAAAGAAAAAGAAAAAAAATGCAGTCAATTATACAGACACGACATTATTTCTTTTTTCACAAAAAAAAGAACACAAAAAAATTTACAAACATAAGAAATTGCCAGTAAGAAAATTAATTTTCTAAAAGTAAAAAAAAAAAAAAAAAAAAAAAAAAAAAAAAAAATCTTTGTTAACAATAGTTACGACGACATTTATTATATATATATTTTTTACACCATTGATCACATTTTAATTTTCATGTGCAAATGTCATAAGGCTGAAAAAACAATGATTTCAGAAACTTTTTTGAAGATGGCAAACAGAATACCTTTATAAACCCGTGTTTTTAAATAATAACTTTGTTAATTAAGATGATAGAAATTTTTAACCAACTGAAATGTCTTCCTTAGAATATTCCGCATACTTGCCAACCAATTTTAATAAAAAAAGGGAAGATCTTTGTTGAAAAACCAGAAGATTTCATAAAAAAAGGGAAGATTTTTTTTTTTTTTTCTCTCTCTCTCTGACGTAATAAACAATACAGTTTTACAATTTTAATATTTAGAAGCAATCTATAAAAACGTTTTACTATAGATTGATTATACTAAATATATAAAAGTTTTAAAGGAAGTTATTCCTCTTCAACATATAAATAATCTACAAAACAGAATCTGTAAGAAATTTATTTAACAATAGACGAAAAACTTAGTTAAGTTAAAGTATAACTAATTTTTTAAATAAATAGAATATGATTTTTGTGTATGTACATTAATCATACATATAAAAAAAAGTAGCAGTAGCTTTTTATCAGTTTCAAATTGTGCATAAAACCAACTGAGTATTAATTTTCTTAAATTGATTTGGAAAAAATTTTCTACCTGAAAAAATTATTCTTCATTTTTTTCCCATGTTTAACATTTGGTATAAATATGACATACAAATATTTAATTTAATTGAGGAAAAATACACAGATTCATTAAATTCAGCAATAAAGATATAAAAATAATTACATACGTGAGAAATATTGAGCACTTCCATTGCTTTATTGTTTCTAGAATTGATCATTGATCACAATCCGGGGTGGGGGGGGGGATACAAAAATAATTACAGAGTAAGAAATATTAAACTCTTTCAACTCTACTTCTAGAATCTAATGAAAAAAAAATTTAAATTAATATTATCATTCATGTTGCGGATGGATAAAAATTAGGAAACAAAAGACTTCTGCAGAACATTTGATTGCTGATCACTAGTTGACGATAAATGAAAGGGGGGGGGGCAAAAAATAATTACATCAGCAAGAAATATTTAACAATTCTATTTCTTTACATGTTCTAGAATCTCATAAAGCAAGTTTGAAATGAATATTGACATTTATGTTATGGATGGAAAAAGATTGGGATTCAGGAGTTTTCGTGGAACATTTGGGTTTTCTTTTTAAAACGAACGATGTCCGCGACTTTTTTAAAAACGGAAGATTTCATCATCTGTCCGGAAGACCGGAAGATACGTTAAAAAACCGGAAGTCTTCCGGGAAAACCGGAAAAGTTGGCAAGTATGATTCCGTAATTACTGAGACCTCTATGACGCGAAGGACACTGCCCTAGGCGAGAAGATGCGGTCGCAGACAAAAAAAGTTGAAGCCAGCAACAATAACTTTTTTTTTAATAATATACAAAAAAATAAAATAAGATTTTCTTTTCACAAAGGTAAACTGAAATATGCAAAATTCTCAAAAACGTTAGTCTCAAACTGTGTTGATTTTAGAAAGCAACGTATACTTTTATGAGTAGCAGTAAACAAAAAGGTCTAATAAATTTACTCTGATTTTAAAATGAGTTTAAAGAAAATGTAGATAATCAATTTATTTCTTTTGAAATACGCACTTTTGTTAGATATTCAATCAATCTAACCAAAAGTTAGCAATTTGGAACAACTCTGAAGAATAGAAAAAGAAATCTTTAAAAAATATTTTAAATAAGTTCTATTAACTTCATACTGTTCTGGCTTTTTTTTTTTTTTTTATAACAAACACTTGCAAAGATATTAAAACCAGAAGATGATATTGATAAAAATGATTATTGCAAACAAATAATTATCAGAAATACTTTTAGCAGAAAAAAGGTGTAATACAATTTTGAGGTGGTATTTAAAGAGAAAATTAAAGACAATTGAAATAGATATATGTAAAAAAAAAATTTTTTTTTCTTTTAAATTGCAGCTTTTTATTTTTAAAAAGAAAATAATAATAAAATAAACAGACACTTACTTTGTGCTCTTGATGGCGCTCAAGAAGAGCTTCTGCACCAGCAACATCTTTTGCTAGTTCATCAGCCGAAATAATAGCTTTCATATCATGAATCCAGGAGACTAAATCTCTAAAATCAGCCAAAAAACGATGAAGTAAATACGATTCATCTAAACGGCGTCTCCGTTCTTGTGCCTAAAATGGAAATGTTCCTTAAATTCAATAAAAATTTATCTATTAAATATCACTCAAATTATCACAGTTTAAATGTAACATTTGAAAGAATTTCAGAAAGAGTAAAAGGAAGCCATTGATTGAACAACACTGCTTCTTTAATAGAAAAATTTACTAAAGAAAATTGCATTTTAGAAATAATATACTTAACCAAAAAAATTCTTATATAAAATATTTCTCAGCATTATCTATTGCAGTTCTCAAATTACTTTGATTTTTCATAGGATCATATGATTAAATCATCATAAATATGGATCTTTGATCAAAGCGAAATGCTTACAGAGAGACTTCCTGTTATGTAAAATAGCAGCACAAATTTTAATTTTTTAGTTTGAACACACTGAAGTATATTATTTTGTTTCAAAATAGTTATCCCCTATTTATGATTAAATAATTATTGTTTAATCATAAAATATTTTTAAGTCAATTTTTTTTTCAGACTTCCCCCTTCCAATATTCCCAAAAAAAGAATGGTAAGTTATTCTAGATATGTTACAAGGGAGAAATTCATTTTAGTGAACGTTTAAATAATTATTCAAATATATTTTGAAAAATAAGTTAATTATCTGAAAAATAAGTTAATTATCTATTTTACAATATAAAATTATGCTTATACTGGCTAAACATTATAGGAGTTCCAAATGGAAATATCAAACTAAGTTTTAATAAAAGCAAATATGACCAGGCTAAGAATCAAACCCTGGTCCTCGACATAACACACCAATGCTCTACCAATACCCTGGTCTGGCGGTTCACTTACTTCAAAATTCAAAGGCAAAAATATACAGCAAATATAGAAGTAATTTTAGTGAAAAATGATATATATATTTTTTTATTCTAATATTGTAGAATGGCAGTGAGTAATTAGGATTTAAAATTCTGTTAAAATGTACTTACATATTTAATGGATAGAAGTGACAAGAAATGTAATTATTTTTCATCCTGTTTGATAAAAACAGGTTTACTGTTTTTATCAAACATTCAACTTTAATTAAAAATGTTTCTTAAAAAATGTTGTGCATAGACATACTATTAAAAGTTAATAACAATTACCTTAGCTTTAAGGCTTTCCCAGTTTGATGATATCTCAGCATTCTTTGCTTGGATTTGGCTGGAATGATCTTGGTGAATGTTACATAATCTTTCGGCTTCTTGAGCTAGAGTCATAACCTATGAAAAAGGATTGTTTTTAAAATACTGTTACATATAACAAGCTGTATATTTAGAATGTCACACTTGTAAAACATCATTGAATCTTAATTTTCAAACTTTAAAATTAGTTTACATAATTAAACTCAGTGATAACAAAATATTCTAAATGAACAATTGGTGAAATAAATTATTAAGCTTTGAATAATGAGCAGTTAAAAGTAGCAGTGATTTTAATGATAAGCAGTAGGTTAATTCATACATAATTCATTGCTTTAGTTTAACCCCTTAGGGTACAGATTTATTTTTTAAAAAATTCTTTCATTTGGAACAGATTACGTCACAAACAAGGTACACTGAAGCATTGGAAGAAATGTCCTTTTATGGCCATACCACACGGGAGCATATATACTGAACACAACATTATACGCAACATGTTTACTATGCTGAACGAACGAGAAACCGGTCTGCTATCCGTAGGGTTCCCCCGAATTGATAGCGTGATGTATTCCCTTCTCTAAAGGTATTCCAGGAAAAAATCCTGTTTATTCCTCCTATTGGTCAATTTTGATCAGCACGCTCAACATACTCAACTTTTTCTAAACGGTTTCGTAAAAGTTGATCATCTAAAAACTTGCTGTCCTTGAACAAAATCAGGCTGAGTATGTTGGGTATAATGCTGTGTTTAGTAAAATGCTGAACGAAAGTCTCTCGTGTGATATGGCCATAACAATGAAATCAATCACTCTTGTCATGAACAAAAATTTACATTTTTAATTTTGTCCCATTACTAAGCAAAACAAGTGCATGACAAGTCTCAGTCGTCATATGTACCTAAGGTGTTAAATGGTGTTCTGTAAAATCTCAACACATTTTAATCTTAACTCACTTTTAACAAAATTTAATATCAAATTATAAAAATTCCTATTTCAGTTAAATTAAGGAATAATAAAAGAAAATGTCAAAGTTTATTTTTTATAAAGAAGCTTAATACCTTATCTTCTAAAGCAGCTAAATCTCTCTCAATACCTTCATGTTTTCTTTGTAATGTTTGGACACTAACAAGATCTCGACCATTATCATCAGAAGATAAAACTAGATCTTTTTCTGTAATCCATGCAATTGTTTCATCTGCATCTCTAATAAGGAAAAAATTCAATTTAAATATTCCATAATCATACAGTAATTTTCATTTATATTTTAAGAGAAATCAATAACTTAATAATAAATATATTCCTCTAATAAATTTGTTTCTTCCTTATTAATACAAATGTTTATACAGTCAACTGGCGTTATGATTGACTTCCAATTACAATAACGTTATTTCATATTTGATATAACCACCAGAAAAAGACAAGACTCTTTATATAATGACCCACAAAACGATTTTACTTCAATTTATGGTTTAAGGTGTGATCTTTAGTTTAAAAAGAGAGAGAGAATCTGATGAATTTTATTTCATCAGGGAAATGAGATGCAGTTTGATGTTAATTTTTTAATTTCAGTCCAAACCACATAAGCTGTACCGCAAGAAATTTCCAAAGAAACCACCAGAAATAACTTCAAATGAACAGATTTTCTTAAATTCACATACTTGCCAACCAATTTTAATAAAAAAAAGGGAAGATTTTTTTTTTTCTTCGACATGTTTAAAACAATACAGTTTTACAGTTTTAATATTTTGAAGCAAGCTATAAAAACGTTTTACTATAGATTGATTATACTAAAAATATAAAAGTTTTAAATGAAGTTATTCCTCTTCAACATATAAATATCTACAAAACAGAATCTGTAAGAAATTTATTTTACGATAGACAAAAAACTTAGTTAAGTTAAAGTACAACTAATTTTTTAAACAAATATAGAATATGATTTTTGTGTATGTACATTAATCATACATATAAAAAAAAAGTAGCAGTAGCTAATTATCAGTTTCAAACGTGCATAAAACCAACTGAGTATCAATTTTCTTAAATTGATTTGGGAAAAATTTTCCTACCTGAAAAAAATTATTCTTTGTTTCCCCATGTTTACACATTTGGTATAAATATGACATACAAATATTTAATTTAATTGAGGAAAAATACACAGATTCATTAAATTCTGCAATAAAGATCTAAAAATAATTACATACATGAGAAATATTGAGCACTTCCATTGCTTTATTGTTTCTAGAATTGATCATTGATCCCAATCCGGGAAAGTTGGGGGGGAGGGATACAAAAATAATTACAGAGTAAGAAATATTAAACTCTTTCAACTCTACTTCTAGAATCTAATGAAAGAAGTTTAAAACTAATATCATTTATGTTGCAGATGGATAAAGGTTAGGGAACAAAAGACTTCTGCAGAACATATGATTGCTGATCACTAGTTGAAGGTAAATAAAGGGGGGTGGAGGGGCAAAAAATAATTACATCAGCAGGAAATATTTAACAATTCTATTTCTTTACATGTTCTAGAATATCATAAAGCAAGTTTGAAATGAATACTGACATTTATGTTATGGATGGAGAAAGATTGGGAATCAGGAGTTTTCATAGAACATTTGGGGTTTCTTTTTAAAACGAACGATATCCGCGACTTTTTAGAAATGGAAGATTTCATCATCCGTCTGGAAGGCCGGAAGATACGTTAAAAAACCAGAAGTCTTCCAGGAAAACCGAAAAAGTTGGCAGGTATGAATTCAGGCAGTGTGAAGAAAATCAACTGAATGTAGCTTGTAAAGATTATTGACAGTTAAATGTGATATTAACTGTAGAGGATAATGAAGACATTGCATTCCGAAAATCAATAATCCTGCAATCAAAACGGAGCTGTGAAAACACATAACAAACTTTTGGGTGTTTTTGAAAATCAAGATAATGGAAATGAATAATTCGAAAATATCAGTCATTTTAAAAATGCTTTTTTCCCAATTTCAAAATTACATCAAAACTCTATTATTGATTTACAAAATATTACACATTCTTGTATTCCGGATTTCAGAATTTTCTGAATTTTGGATCTTTTACCATTATTGATTTCCCTAAGTTATAAGAAAAAAATAAAAAAAAAAAAAAAATAACTCAATAACTGGTAGACAATAATTTACATCCATATGTAATTACATTAGGCATGTACCGAATACCACTTTTGGCCAAATACTGAATGCCGAATATTCGGTCAACCGAATCCTAACTACTTGGTCGAATATTGAATATCCTTGAAACCAAATAGTAACTATTCAGCCGAATACTGAATATTCGGCTGGCTGATTTACTCTTATATTTACTCTTTTTCTCGTATAAATGAAAAACTTTTGCATTAAAATGAATAGGAATGAATTGGGCCTTCACTAAAAGACATATAAATGAGAGACGAAACGGTGCTTTACTGTATAATGATTTAGACATACGTTGTCATGTCTTCTGAAAGTTTCATTGAATTTGAAGAAAAACCTTTGGAGTTACAAAATAAAAACTTCCAAAAAATTTTTGCATTTTTTAATAAAATATTAATAACTCCTTAAATATTCAATATATCCTCACAAAACTCTATACACATAAAATATAACAATCATAATCATATCTAAATTTTCAGATCAATCGAAACTTTTCCATATACAGGGTTATCACAAATACTTTTTATTTTATCAGATTTGTTGTTCGTCCCCTAAGGACCTTCGTAACAAAATCTTCGCTGAAAAATATGAAGAAAGACATGTTTTCCTTATTCCCAAAATTGAAGAACAACACGTTAAGTATTTTTCAGGATATTCGACAAAACGTAAAAAAGCGAAAGTGTTCACATTATTTTGTCCAACACCTTGTTTTTTTGTATACTGCTTTTGTATAATTATTATTTTGTTTTTTGTATACTGCTGGCATCTGTGGGATGCCGCATGAACATTGCATGATTAAAGAAATTTTCTTAAACATTGAGTTATTTTAAATTATTTAACGCAAAATAAAATTACATTAATTCATTGAGTTAGTCTGTTATTTTTTTGCCATTTCATTTGGAAATTTTTTTTTCTTCTGTATAATATTGCATATGAAGTCAAATGTACGTTGGGGAAAGAAAAAGAAAAAAAAAAAAGAATTTTTTTAAAGCAAATTAAAAAGCTCTATGAATATTATTAAAGTTACTAAATTCTGATATCTAAAAGAAAATAAAAGAAACCATTATTAGAGAACAGTTTAAAGGTATAAGGTTATCGTGTTGATATATTTTTCTTATTTACTTTTTCAGACATATAGTAATTTCTATTTAAGCCAGTCAGTATTTTATAACATTTAAATAATTTCCCCTTTTAAATTTAACTTTAATCTGCAGATATTTTTCCTAATCTAGCCATAGATAGCATTAGTAAACTTACACTTAGAATGTATTATTTTAACAACGCGTTCGTTTATCTATCACCCTTGTTTATCTTGTAACCATCGCTTTTTCTTGTTACGGCTCCGGTCGTGCGCATGCGTCGTCCGGCGTATGATTCTGGAAGAGAAGCGATCCGCGGTCAGTTTTAAACCGGCTTGAGAGTTTGGTGGACATTTCCATCGGAGGTTGTTTTTCGGCGCGATCCGGCTGGGAAGTATGATCGGCAAATTAAAGCATAGGGAAGTCCATCTCGTCCTTTTTAAGCGTAAATAAAATGGAAATTATGGTTTAGTCAGACTCTTCATCATTTGCTCAACAATCTTATTAACTCCTTATATTGCAGCTGGAAAAGAAACTTCAAGCCTTGATTACAGGTCGTATATCTTATAATTTTTTCTGGGTTATTCTGCTACTATTTAAATTACCAACGCAAGATTATTTATTGTTTGATGTTTATTCTGCTTTCACTACTGAATATAAGTAGAAAACTATTTATCACAGTTAATTTCTTCTTAATAAAGGTAAAATAAGACTGAAAAAAGCATATAATTTACAGAGAAAACATACAATTTGGTAACCCTATATACTACTCTTAACATTAAACGTGACATAATGAATCTCAATAACCAATATAAATTTCGTATCTGTGTGTTTATTATAAAAATTATTACTCAGGTGGATAAGACAAATATTGGCAATTGAGGCTCATGTCAGCTCTAACTACGTTACATGGATCTAACATTGGAATTTGGAATTTTACAACTGCTGATGTCTCTAATTCGAAATACCAAAATAGTATTAAATCAGTGTTGCATTATTTAAATCTAGCACTAGAATTTTACACTGGGTGTTAGTTTTAATAATGATCAACAATGTCAGCACAAAATTAACCCTTAAATGTCGTGTGTTGCCTTTCGAGAACATACCCAAATTTGTCTTCTAAAATATTATTAGAATAATATCGAATATAATGCCTCATGCTTACCGATTAACAACAAATTGCTTTTTAGCTGGAAAACATAGTTAAAATAAAGTATGAGTTTTTTAAATATTTTTCCCGTGATTTATTTAATAGAGGTAAGAATAAAACATTTTTAAGTTTATTTAAAAAATAATCAGGCATTTAAGGGTTAATATTTGCATTACATTATTATAAAGAGAAAATCATGACATACAACTCTTTGGTTTTTTTTAATTAATTTGAAAAATCTAAAATAAATCTGTAGTATTTACTGCCATACTGCATGCTATGCTACTAGGAAATTAATTTTTACTTTTTGATCGATAAAAAAAAATATATATTCACAGATTATTTTAATTTTTCCATCCATCCATCCATCCATGCCATACTACATGAAAATTGCAAGTATAGAAACTTACCTATTAAATCGTTGTATTTCATGAGCACCAAAGAGCTTTTCTTGTTTGAGTAAAGTCAAAGCTTTAAGTCGTTGCCAAGCATCATTTACTTCCTATTAGGAGAGAAGATGTAGTAGAACATTTGTTTAAAGCATAAAGAGCGATTTCATTTGAAATTCTAAAACTGTAGTGCTATACAAAAAACAGCTTGAACAACATAATGCATTACTTTTATATTAGATCATTAACACACACTTTTTTCTTATTTCATTGTTAAATACTTTAGAAAGTTTTAACACTTAATTTTGAGAATGATAACTTTTAATTCCACCATATTTTCTTTTTTTGCAGCTAAGTAGCTTTTTCAAAATGTTCAGATATTTTAAATGTTAATCTTTAGAGTAAAATTTTTATTTTCATATATTTACTTCTCATCTAATAAGGCAATTGTTATCATTGTTCAAATATAAATAAGTTTTTTAAATTTACTGTCATCAAATTCTTTCACAAAAATGTACAATTATATAATTAAGATTTATATTATAACACATATCTTGTATAACAAGTATAATTGACTATTAACTTGAACATTTTAAAGAGTTAAATTTCTTAGATCTGAACAACCTTATATTGCGCAGCAATCTAAGCCTCTCTAGAGTAAATTTATGATAATTTAAAAAAAAAAAAAAGAAAAAACTATGATAATCTTCAAGGAGTTTGGGAAATTTTCTAAATTAATATACATATCATTTCTCCTTAATATGTAAAATTAACAGGTGTGCAACCAAAAAGCTACATGAGATGTTTTAAATATAGATTTATATTATTTCTTATACATTTTACTCATTTAGACTGAAACATTACAGTAAAAGAAGTTCTATCAAGTATTTATTTATTTTAACAAAGCTCATATTTTAGTTTAATTTTGCGTGAACTTTCTCTTCAGTATGAAATCTGATATCTTACAGTTGATTCTAAAAACCATATCCAATAACGGGGGAAGGCATGTTTAGAAGAGCATTGAAATGAAGAGAAGATTGCACAAACAATAAGAATGAACGTAGAATGTTAAAATACATCATGAAAGAACAGCTTAATTATGATAAATATGTTTACTTCTACATAAAAATTACCGATTACATGTATTTTTTAAATAGTAAACCCCTATTAAAAAATAGTATATTGTGGCCACCCGAAGACTTTCTCCTATATTTTCCTATATTAATGCACTAAGTGCAAATAATTTATTAAAACTATTATTTATTAAAATTATCTAACAGGATGAATGCGAACAATTTTCATCTTAGAGAAAAATAACACTAAATATTCAAAGAAAGATAGTTTTATTGCCTGTAAATAGCATCTTAAAAAATGTGTTTTTATAATGATTATCTCACGTATCAGGTTTCGTACAGTTATATACCATAGAAGTTAACATATAGCCTTCCCATTATCGAGGAAAATTGCAGTATAGCAGCACCATCTCTTCGGCGGTTGACACCAAACGTTGACAGGCATTAATTTATGTCAAGGTGCATCTACATATAAGGCAGTAGTTCTTGAGATATAGCCTTCTCTTAAACTGCGAAAATCGCTGTATAGCAGCGCCATCTGTTAGTCGATAAGCATTCAAATTGAATCAGCATAATGTCTCATAATGGCCTTCTCACATATCAAGTTTTGTTTGATTATATGCAATAGAACCTGAGATATAGCCTCCCTTTAAATTGCGGAAATCGCTGTATAGCAGTGCCACCTGTTGAGCAGTTGACACCAAAAGTTGATAGGCACTAATTTAGGTCAAAATGCATCTACATATAAATGTATATACAATTCTGAGCAGTAGTTCCAGAGATACAGTCGCCACAAAATTTTTGTCATGAACACACACACACATACAGACAGGCGGACAGACAGACATTCTCTAAAAATGGTCAAATTGTGTTCTAGATCTCTCAAAACGTGTAAATCCACCAAAAAACAGAAGTCAAAAATTTTTACAAATCCAATACTTTCTTCTATTGAATAAATACAGAAGAAAGTAAAAATAATAATAATAAATTCATGCAGCTGGGGGGGGGGGGGGGGAATGCATATGTATTATTATTTGCAATATATTCTAAAATAGAATATTACAATTCCAATGAATTGAACCAACACTCTGTGAGCCATCTGATTGATAAAAGCTTCCTAAATAATAATAATGAAAATAATAAACAAAACAAAAGAGTTACCTCTTTACGTTTGATGATGGTTTCTTTTTCTGGATGACCTTCATTAACAAGTTTATCAGCTTGTTCATTCACTTCTTGCATTCGAAATTCCTGGCTGGCCAAGTCCTTAAAAAATTAAAACAAACATGGCATTAAAATCTTATTTTAATTATGATTGGTAGGTTTTTTTTAGTAGTGTTGTTGTATAATTGTGATTCTCAATCTTTTGACCTTTTAAAAGTAGAAGTGAATTCATCAGATGATTATTACAGCTCTGGAATTTTAGAAGAGGATTTATGAACTAATTAGTATGATTACAACAAATTAAAAATTACGTTAAATATTTTGTTTCATATTATTACTTCAGAAAAAGTAGAAAAAAATTAGTCATTTAACTCATTTATATGTAGTTTATAATTGTTTCTTTAAAAAACTTAATTGTGCATCATTTTTATCAACTTTATAGAATAAAAAAAATTTCAACCAAGTTAAACACTTCAAAAATAAATAAATAAAACAAATTTTCTGAAATATTTTAAGTTTTAACATATTATATAGTACCACATGTATTCAAGCTAAAACAGTCCTAAAAACTTAATAAAAGGTAATACTTCTAATATTGATATATTGTTAAATCATATGAAGCTGATTATACATTAAGCAACAAAAAAAAAAGCTGCACTGCAGAAAAAATGACGTATACCTTTTTTATTTCTAATAACTTTAAAATTAATGTTTGAAACAAATAATACTGCCTTGTTTGCATAATACCAAAGGGTTGAAATGATACCTATGTACATTTTCGATTTAATAATTCGCTTTATTGCACTCTATGAAGTACTTTTTAAAAATCTGCACAAAACTTTCTTTTTGAACATAATGTAATAACCATACACTTTGTAATGATTTATTATATGAAATAAACAAGTTATATATTAATATATGAAATAAAACTATTTATTTGTTAGATCTAAGCAATTTTTTACTAAAAATATGTATTCTGCATTGGGTTAATTCCACCTTTATATGGAATTACTGCTTTAATGCGCAATGGCATAGTTTTATACAGTGTTTTAATATAAATCTCAGAAATTTCGATGTGCCAAATATCACAAATAATTTTTTCTAGTTCTGGCAGAGTTATAGGCTGCAAATTTCGAATCCTCTTCCCTGCCTTTTTATAGACGAAACATTTTCAAGCGGATCGCGATTAGGGCTATTTCCATGTCTGGTAAAGAAGAAATTCTACTATATCCTTTGTGGGATTTAACTTAAAGTGAAAAAAGATATGATTACTTACTGAATTATAGGTTCTCATGGGAATGGATAGGAAATTTTGACAATTTGAAGTGAATTAACTTACCACAGACGCCATGTAGTAAGGTGCATTATCATCTTGAAATGCAGTTTGCGGAAATGTCCAAGATACCTCCAAAATAGTCTGTCAGGCACAACTTTTATGAAGATTTTGTTTTATTTAGATTTAATTGATCCCTTCAACATAAAAATTTGCCCGGCTGTTTGAAAAGTTATGCACCTCCGTACCATAATATACAGAGAATGTGTCACTGTTTTAAAAGTGCGATTTTCATAAAGTCGGTCATACTTTCGTTGTCAGATCTGCTTGTTTTCTTTAGCTCGAAATAAGTTAAACTTTACTCATCAAAGAGAAACAGTTTAGCCCAATAATTAACTAATCATTTTTTTAATTTTGTTAGGCATCTAAGGTCTTGCTTTCTGACAGTTGCATTTTGTTTTTAACACTGGACTCAAAGCTAAAGTGTATGTGGAGGACAACATAATAAAATCTGTTTGAAAATTTGCTTTTTAAACGATAAAATTGGCGGTTGTAGAAGGCGAAAAGGAAAATATCCAAGTGTGGCTTTTTTTTTTTTTTTTTTGTCGCTTAGTGTACACTGCAATGAAAGATTTTCAACATTGCACACTTCTACACACATTTGAAGTTCAAGGACAATTTGTCCAATATTTCCTTAAAAATAGGGGAGAAAAAAAAAATAAATAAAAATTTAATAAAATGATCACACACTGTAATCAAGTGAGAAAAAAAAAAAAAAAAAAAAAAAAAAAAGATTGTCTACAAAGCATATTTTTTAATTGTCTGAGAGTAAAATAGACACCTACTTTCTGAAATTCATCAAATTTCCTTTGTAAAACTTCCACATGTTCCAAATCTTGTCCAAATTCATCAGTTGTGACAAAGGCTTCCTAAAACAAAATTTTATGAGAAAACAAGAATTAAATCAACATAATTCAAAATGCAACAAAAATATTTTTGCAATTAAAGCACCTTTTATAAATGGTTATCCATCTATCAACTAATATGCACTTGAATTGAATCAGCAAAGTGTTTCATAATGGCCCACTTATATATCACATTTTGTGCTGTTAACAGAAGCAGAGTTTTAGCCTGTCTGTAATAGGAGAAATTGTAGCATAATACCACCGCCTATTCAGCGATTTGCCCCAAATTTCTATCAAAGTGTAAATAAATATAAACTTTTGTGAAAGTTTGTGCATTAGTTCTTGAGCTAAAGTTGCACATACAGATGTAGACACATATAATTTCTAAAAATGGTCAAATGATGTTCTCTACCCCTCAAAACACATAAATCTATGAAAAATTGGAAGTCAAACTTTTAGGAATCCAATACTTTTCTTCTATTGAATATAGGAAGAAAGGGAAAAGATAATTAAAGCTTATTTTAATAACTTTTTCACAGATAATCATTTTAAAAATCAGGTATTAAATCTTATTAGCAAAAAATTCTGCAGAAATAGAAACTAAAGAAAAATAATGTACACAACAGATGGATAATGATAAAACAATTTTCTTCTTATTTTTTGCTCATATGAATAGGGTATATCAACATTTAAAACTAACCGAGAAACACAGACAATACTATTTTCTTTTTTGGGAAAACTTGTAAGAATTTTTAAAATATTTCTTATTATCTGAAATACATTAAATGCAATTACATTTAGAAAACAGTTTACTGTTTTAAAATACTTTTACATATGATGAAGTGGGGTAAAGTGCAATCTTTCTTTACAAATTCATTTGGTAAGCTGATTTTGAACCTAATAATCATACCTGTTTGTTTCAACCTTTTTTTATTTTATTTTATTTTTTTGGTTACCTTTGTTGCCGGAAACCAAGAAAAACATGAAACTGTTATAGTTACAGAAATTTAAAAAATTGCTTTCTTCCCCCCCCCCCCTCCCAATTGAGTACTCCTCAAAATTCTAAGTTTTGCTATTGCTCTACTTCTGAAATAAACTCCACAGTTTCTGATAAAAAAAACTAAAGTTTCGTATATACATTTTGAATACACTATCTACCAATAAGTATTTGAACATTTTCAAATTTAGATCTTCTGACAAATATCTAAAAAAATTTTTTTAGGAATTACCTTAAAACTTTGGGAGTATGAACGAACATGTTACACCTCATATTTCAGTAAAAATTTTGTCCCGAAGAAAAAAACTGGGCCAGTAAAAAATTAAACATAAAATGAAATGTTTTGGACCACCCTGTAAAAAGTAATGCTTGAAATGAGTTTTAATTGTGACATGTAATTATGAAGTTCCTTTTAATTATCTGTAAGAATTTTTATGAGGCTATTGCATATATGGAAATATAAGGGTTTCTTTAAAAATTCTTAAAAAAAATAAATAAATAAATAAAAGGCATTTTTTTATTATAACGCATAGCTTATTAGACCCAGTGTAAAGCCATTTTTAAGAAACTTGGCTTTATACATCAGACACAGCATACTGCAATCAAAATGCAAAAATGTTAAATATAAAGCATGAACACTTTTACTACGTATTTTTTTATTATTCATACACAAGCTTTAAAAAAATTTATTTGCATAATTTAATAATGCAAAGTATTGAGTTATGTATTGAAAACCCCAAACAAATATTATGTAAATTCAATAAGTTATGGGAGATGGAATGAACAGAATTTCAGTTCCTCTTAAAAAAAAAAAAAAAAGAAAAAAAGAAAAAAGGAAGATGATAGGGAGTTTTATCAATATTTATTTACAATCAGCGAACACTGTATCATTGACAGAATCAAAACAAAAATTCGAGTAGAACATCTTATAGTTTATTAAAACCCGAATAAACTACTTCGTCAGAAACACCAAAGAAAAATATTTGAGATGCATACAGCTGTTTCAGTAGCCTTAAGCTTACCGTCTTCAGTGCAGAAAGAGTTCTGAATCTGGAGAAGTGCTCGTTTATCAGGGATCGATCCAGGCAAAATTTGGGTCCCTTTTGCGACCCATTCACAAAATTCCCCATGGTAAAAAGGGACCTATCACAAAATTCAAATTCATAAAAAGGGACCCTTCACAAAATTTAAATTCATAAAAAAGGATCCTTCACAAAATTCAAATCCATGAAAAGGGACTCTTCACAAAATTCAAATCCATGAAAAGGGACCCTTCACAAAATTCAAATTCATAAAATGAGTCCCTTCACAAGATTTTTTTATAAAAATGATCCTTTTATTAAATGTTTTCAGTATTATTTTTAATTAATGCCTTAATTCGGTTCAACGAAACTATTAACTTGATATTAAACATTACATAAAGTGATTGTAAGAACGAAAAATTTTGCACAATATTTTAATTTTTCACAAAAATATTTTATATTTCACAAAAATAAATAAAAATTTCACAAAAATATTTTGTTTTTCACAAAAAAGGGACCCAAAAATTAAAACCTGGATCGACCCCTGTATATATAGGAGAGGGACCGAATTTGGTTCAACCAACAGGATTACGGGAAATGTGGGGAGTGTGGCTTTTATTTTGAGAAGAACTGAATATCAGTTCATTCTATCTCCTACAACTCTTTGAATTTACATGATATTTGTTTGGGATTTTCACATAAGTAGCTCAATACTTTTGGCTATTAAATTATGATAATGAAATTTCCTTACAGCTTGTGCGTGTGTAGTTAAAACTTTAGTAAAAATGCTCATATTTTATAAGATAGATATTTAACATTTTTGCATTCTGATTACAGTATGCGGTGTCTAATACAGTAAGCCAAGTTTCTTAAAAGTGGCTTAGCACTGGGTCTAATACCCCATATGTTAAAGTGGCAAATTTTTTGTTTTTTGAGATTTTTTAAAGAAATTGTTATATTTCCTTGCATGTATGTGATAGACTCATAAAAACTAATATAAATAATAAAAAGAAGCCTCATAATCACACGCTACAGCCAAAAGGCATTTCAAAGCATTACTTTTTACAGGATGATCCAAAACATTTTTTTTGTTTAATTTTTCAGTGGTCCCCCTTTTCTCTTTGGGGCAAAACTTTTTGCTGAAATATATGAAACATAGCATGTTCTTTATACTCTCAAAGTTTCAAGATAATTTGTCAATGATTTTTGTAGATATTTGACAAAATGTCTAAATTCAAAAATGCCCAAATACTTATTTGATAGATACTTCATATTTGTTCTATTTCTTAAACTTTCTAGTTTGTCACTCATAGTTTAACTTACCCCATGAATTTTGTACATCAGGCAAGTGTAACCAGAATAGTTATATTTGTTTCAAGCACATCAACTACATCACTTATATTTTTTACCTTGCTTTTCAGTTCTGCCTTTTAATTTCCATAAAAATCTAATATCTTGATCTTGTTTAGGTTTTGTTGGAGTGTTGAAAATTTTAAGATGTGAAGTATTAGTTACGAGACATACAGAAATGGTCCCAACTCTATAACAAGTTAAAATATTTTAAAAGTCACAGGTGATCCAGTTTTCAGTAGCTGTACACTGGCCTTACTCTTAATGTACTGTATAAGAGACTGCTGGATACCCTTGTCCTAAACCATGGGGACAAATGTATCCACTAAACATACACACACACACCAAAAAAAAATCATTCTTTAAGAGTTATGTTGTTAAACTATAACAAGAACAAAAAGTCATGCAGTACATATTGATTAATAACACTTTCCAACAGCACATACTTGTTGTATTGTATAACTTTCAATGGTCTTTTGTCTATGTTATCACACAACAGGCAGACAGAAGGACAGAAAGGCAGACAATAGAACAAATGAATTCATAATCACTTTTAAACATTGTTGGAGAGTGTTAAAAATGCTTAACAAAAACAGAAATGCAATCCTTAATATATCTGAATCTTTTAGTTAGTGTAAACCTGTAAATCTAAATAATAAATATTCTTTACAAAATATTATTTCAGCATATTAACAACAAATGCCAATTTCTTTATGATTTTTGCAGTACAAAGTTATTTCCTAAATGTGATTTATAAAAATGTTCCACATAAAATGCAACACATTGACATTTTTTGAGATATCCATGTACACAAACCATTTGTACAGGACATATTAATGTCATTTTAAATAAGGAATATTCCACAGTGATCTTGAATAGTCATCTGTTTTTCATTTGTTTTAAATATGAAAATATTTACAGATGCTGGAGAGGACAGAGGGACAGATAGACAGGCGGACAATTGGACAGACAGATACATTAACTCAAATTACATTTATACTTAAAAATTGTTAGAAAGTCTTAAAAACGCTTAATGTAAATCAAAATGCAATTCCATAAAATTTCCAAAAATAACCCTTAATATAACTGAAATTTTTGTGCGACTCTGTAAATCTTATTGATAATCACTCTATATTCTACAGAAAACATTCTTTTGTGCATATGAATAACATTTCAATTTAATTAAGATTAGTGCAAAGTAAAATTATTAAAATATGGCTTATAAAATATCTCGCATAGAATGCAATGCTTTGGAATACTGTTGGTTGTCCCTGTACACAAACCAGTGCTGGTATTTAGTTCATTTTCAATAGAAAACATCCAATAGTGAACTTGAATAACATATTTAAATTTCATTAAGATGTGTGTAAAGTAAAGGTATCAAAATATGGTTTATAGAAATGACTCTCATAGAACACAATGCTTTGGAATATTTTGGATGTCCCTGTACACAAACCAGTAGAGGTATTCCTGCCATTTTCAAGAGGGAACATCTGATAGCGAACTTGAATAACATATATCAGTTTCAAGAAATACCATGAACATTTACGGGAGTTAGAACACGGACAGAAAGACAGATAGATAGATGGACAAGCCGAAATCACTAACAATTTTCAACCTTTTTTAGATAATTGGAGTGGAAGGCTGAATTTTATACCAAATATGTGAAAAATACCAGAGCCGGGAATCGAACTCGAGCCTTCTGCTTAATGCGCGGATGCTCTACCACTGAGCTACCCTGGGTGATAACAAGCTAGGCATTTCTCACATTGGCAAGGTCACCAAGTCTGCACATGCAACTATATCAAGTGACAATATTAATTGTGGCACAACTCCAGTAGACCACAAAGTTCTAAAGGTTGATGAATAAAGATTTTCTAATTTTCAACCTTGTTGGAAAGTGTTAAAAAGTTCATATTTTTTTTAAAGCGTATCAATTATAATTTATGCTTTAAAATTTTTATAAGTTTAAGTATAATAGCAACTGAGCAAAATGAGGTCAAACCCAAACTATGTTACCCCACTTCATCATACTGCTTTTGCAATCTCATACAGCATACTATATAACTTGACCAAAAAGTTTACACTTTTAATGACAGAATAAAAATAAGAAGTACATATATTTACTTATTTTATTCAAAATCTTACTTTGTCATTGATCCAAAACATCATTTCATCACATTGTCTTAAAAACTGAACAAGCACTAAAGCTTGTTGTAACTTTAATCCTTTGTCTGCAAGTCGTGAAAGCAGCAGCTCCCATAATCGGTGCAGTTCTTCTAAGCGGCGCTAAAAAAAAAAAATAAAAATTTGCATAAGATTTTTTTTTTTTTTTTTTAAATAAGGACAGATTAAAAAAAAAATACGTAAATTGCTTTTGCAACTGTTTTATTTAAAATATTTAAAATAAAATGCAATAATTTTAAATAACAAATATATCCACACTTATTCTGTTTTCAAGTAATTAAACGCAGAAAGAAAAAAAATATTGTGAATAAATATTTAAAATAATCTATAAATATCTAAAATAATCTAAGAAAAATTCAAATCAGATACAGATAACTAGAAAGCAGATTATATGCAATTGCATTGAGCTGTAAAAGACTGGAGCATCAATCATTAAAGTTTCAGTAAGCATAAGGTTTAATAATGTAGCGTTTAGCTTGACAATTTTTAATTATGTTTAGGGCCAAGCTTCACTTACCTTCACCAGAAGCGCAAGTCAACGTTATTCTATGGGAAATTTTGTTTACTTATAACTCATTAACTAATACATATTTTTAAATTCTGTTTTCACATTCAAAAAATTCACAAACTGTTAAATTGACGGACATTTTTTAAAAACTTTTTTTTTTTTTTTTAATATTAATTTTATTCTGAAACTGTAAAATGAAAATTTTCACATATTGAAAATTTGTATTTTACAACTTCAAAATAAAACATTTAAACTTTAAAAAATCAGTTTTTAAAAAACGTCCATTAATTTAACAGTTGGAGAATTTTCTGAATGTGAAAACAGATTTTTAAAATATACATTAGTTAATGAGTTATAAGTAAACCCAATTTCCCCATAGAATAACATTGGCTTGGGCTTCCAGTGACAGTAAATGAAACGGCTTCTTAAGTACTCAGAACTCTTTCAAGGGAAAACACCCTCTGTACTACAGATATCATCATGTTTCCAGCATGGATTGATCAGAACTCTGAATTGAACATCTACTGCAGGCTTAAAACCCACATGTCTTGGAGTACAGAATAGACATCTATAATTATTTTAGTGAAAAAATCCTTTTGACTGTCCAGATAGACATTGATATCAAAGGCAATATTTGGAGAATGAAGAAATACACTCCTTTTCAGCAACTTAGTGGGAATGGTATAGTTAATTATTGACTACGATAAAAGGAGCAATTTAGTGTTTCTGAGTGGGAAGCAAAATCAAAAAGATTACATTGAAAAACTAAAGCAGTGAATTTTGACATTATGAGGGGGACTTGAAAACTGTCCTTTCTAGCAACAAGGAATGTCAGTACACACACATCTAAAGTAGAAAATTATTTCATGAAAACAACACAAATGTTTCACTCAGTGTAACCAAAAGTTCGGAGATTAATGATTATGTACAAGATTTGATCTACACTTCTTCATAAAATCTATGAATGGGAGACTATTAATATGATACAATCGCCAAGTTCAAAGGTGTTTTAACAAACATTTGGAGATTTATTTTTTATCAAATAAAAATTTAGTCTCATGAACTTGGTGCCTTTCATTGAAATCTCTAATTTCCTACACAAAATATATAAGCTTACTAAAGAAAACGAGAAAAGAACATACTGAAAACAGTTTTGTTTTAGAGATATAGGAAGTGTGGGTACTTTTTTCATTTCGCCAGCACTATGCTGGTGAAACAGACAAGAACTATTTTAAACCTAATTCAAAATTAAACCTATATTAATTATTTTTAGTTAAAGTTAACCCTAATTTTAAATTAAACCTAACTTTAAAGCCTGCACTGGTAAAATTGATGAGTACCGAAGTGGATATATTTTTTAAAAGAAAAATTACAGTGTAAACCTGAATTATTTTTCTTTTCTGAGTTTTCCCTTTTTTTAAATCAAAAGTGTTTTTTCTTTTTTTTCTTTTTTTTTGATCAAAATATGAAAACTAAGGAGTATGATTATACTAGATATATCAACATATTACAGGAATAACAAGCTTTAAAAAGTTAGAAATCAGTGTTCACCTTTTTTTTTTTTTTTTTTTTTTATGTAGTATGTTTAAAAAATTAGAAATTCAAAAATCAGATAAGTAATACTTTTATGAATATTTCAAATACATGTTTTTTTTGCCTTAGAGTGCATATTTTGGCATTTTATAAGGCATATAATTCACTCTCTACAAATAACAAATGGAATCAGTAAATCATTAATATTAAATGGTTAAATAAAATAGTCTGTTTATTGTTGATTTTTTATAATGTTAATTTTAGAGATTTATTTATTCTGTTTTTTTTTTTTTTTTTTTTTTTCCCCAGTCATTTAGCATATATTTTACTTATCATTTTATGAATTTTACATACATAAAAGCAGGATTGTTGATTTTTTTTTTTTTTTTTTTTTTTTTTTAATCAAGATTCATTTGATTTTAATGATTTTTTTAAACTATTCGTACATTATAGTACAACATTTGTGTTTTATTATGTGTATGTGTGTTGTGTGTATACATATGCACAATATCCGCACTATCAATCATTTTATTTAAATTATTAAAATATAAATAATATTTTATTCTCATAGAAAAAATATATGTAGGCATTTATTACCAATATTTTTATTCAACATAGTATCTTCATACTAAGAAATACTTTTATAACAATCCCAAATGAAGCAGCATGAGCCACTCGACTTTGACTTTGTAGCTACAATAATGTAGTGAAATAAAGAAAATAAAATCTTATTCACTCACAGTATAGAACACATAAAATAATTTTGGAAAAGGATAATTTAATAGGGAAAATTATATAACGAAAGCAATGTATTAAGAGAAATAAATTTTCACTCATAGTTTCTAAAAAAAAAAAAAAAAAAAGAAGAAGAATTCCTTTATCTTTTTTATATTGAGTGGGTACAATTCATTAAACAAGCAGTGATAGCTGCCTTGAGCTGTATGTAACTGATTATATGTAATTAAATTAAAAGGTTATGATGTTATTAAAATTTCTTGGAGGCCTCAGGGCTCTTTGAACACTACAATGTAAAATATGCCATTATTTTTTAAATATCATGTAAGCTAATATTAAATGATATAAATTGGTATGAGAGTTAAATAAGCAAGAAAATATTTTCTTTTCTAAATATCAACCGCAAGGCGGGCAAAGGCGAACTATCATATATATATTAACCCCTTCCGGTAAAATGACGAGTCTAGCTCGTCATTGGTTTTTCATGCCATATCCCACAATGACGAGCTACACTCGTCATGCTTACTGTTGAATATGATAATTAATTTAGTTTAAAATTTCTAGTGTACTGAATTTGGCAACACCTTTTTTACTTGTGGAAATATCACAGATCCCTATCACATATTGTTTACCGTTAGAATTTCTTGGTACAAGTCACGGCCGAATTGCTGTTAGTCAGCAAGATTTCATTTTTGTAAAAATTTAGTGTGAGCATCGGTCAATACATATTTCTGTAAAGGAAAAACGTGTTGTATAGTAAATACCATAATGGATCAGAGTTTTGCAGACTATGAAGGTCAAGGTGACAGGAGCGATTATGAAGAATTAGATGAATATATCAAAGGATATAAGAAAATATTTTTTTACATGTTTGACATTGCACTCTACAATTCATATGTTTTATATAACAAAATCAATAATGCCAACAAAATCGGAATTGGGAGCTTTCGACTGGACATAGCAGAACAAATCCTACAAAAAGTTACACTACCGGATTATAAAACCCGTGGACGTCCTTCATGTAGTGACACCCCGGCTAGGTTGCAGGTTAAAAGATGGGGACATTTTCCAGAATACATTCCTTCAACAAAGAATAAAAGAAAACCTACTAAGAGGTGCCGTGTGTGTTACAAGAATAAAATTAGAAGTGAGACTCCCTGGCAGTGTAAACAATGCAGGATTCCTTTGCATTTACCAGAGTGTTTTGAAAAGTACCACACGCTTGAAGACTAACTATATACCTTATTAAAGTTTTGCTCTGATTTTTTCTTAATTTTACCGTTTTTAGTGTCATTTAACAATATGTAAAAATGAATATTAATTAAGAATATGTAAGAATTATAAAATGAAACAAGTTTTTTTAAATAAAAATTAAATGGTTATTTCATGTACACTTTTTCATTATTAAATCGTACCGGAAGGGGTTAATCAATTAATTCTATACTAAGTAAATATTTACAATTCATACCCCAGTCATAAGGCTGTGCTTCTATAAATAATTAAAATATGTAATAAAATGTATAAATAATTAAGAAAATTAAAGTATAATTTTTGTGTTTATTAATGTTGCTTAGTAGAGATGAAGCGAAAGTCAAGATACGAGAAATATTAGCTCGTTTAATGAAATATTTTAGTATTTTACAAATTGTATTTTTAAATTTACATAAGATATATTTAAAAATCTCATTTTTAAAGCAAAATAAACAATTTCCTTCCATTAAAGCTAATAACTTTGATGTTTAAAAAAAGTGATTTAATTCAGTGATTTTTTTTTTTTAAATCAATTGATTTAAATCACTACAACCCTGACATAAAGAGCCTCAACTTTGTGAACATCTATATATGAGGATCAGTTTAACATTGCTATATAAATAATAAGACTATTTTTATTGAGATTCCATAAAAATACTTTATTACTAATACTAAACAAGACTAGTTAAAGTATTTATGAAGGAATTTTAATATCAAAGAAATTCAATAACTAAAAACATCAGCAGAATTTTACCTTAATGATATCTGAAGCAAAGTGATTTTGATTTATCAATTCGGATCCAGTATTATCCAATGCCACAATTGCATTACTATGGGCTGCAACTTCAGATTCAAAAGCTTGGTGCTTTTGAATTTTAGCCTGAAAAGAAAAGGATAATCAACATTAAATATAATAATGATAAAAATCAGGAAGGTTAAAAAAAAAAAAAAAAAGGAGGGGGAGAGGACATATTGTTGTGATTCTAAAAACTTTGAAATAATGCAATGATTTTTCAACCATTAAAAATTGTATCAATTTTTAATGGTTGAAAATTCAATACAAAAACAATAAGAATTCTACAGGATGATCATTTTAAAAGATTACCTATTTGTTTATTGACACCTGCACATCTAACATATGCAGGCAATACTTTCAATGCTAATTTATGGAGTATGTCTATATTTAACGTGTGAGTATTGTTTGTTTGCCTTTCTAAAAGCTTTAAACATTAATTTACATGAACATCTGTATTAATCTTTAATCTGATGCTGTTAAGAATTTAAGTATATTATTATTATTATTATTATTTTTTTTTTTTTTACCATTTTAAATTGGAGAATTGGATTGAAAAATAATAATGTTAAAAACAAAGTTTTTGCAATGTTTATTTCAGTTTAATTAAAGTGAAAGTCAAAGACAAGACACTATAATTTAACACACATTATTTTTGATTAAATATTTGCATGCTCAGCTAGGCATGCAATGCGGGAAAAAAAAAAAAAAAAAATACATGACCAATTTCAATTTTTACATGCCCGGGCACATTGGGCAATATAATTTTCAATCCCTTTGGAATACATAAAAAACAAATGAGTACTCTTTTAAATTGATCTCCCTGTATATAGAGGTCAAGATTCGCAGTCGCCACTCGCCATGTGGTGACCTAATTTGAAAAGTGGCGATCCAAAAAAATGCTGCAATCACCAATCAGACATGCGATCTTTTCGCGATCTCGCGGAAATCTGTGATTTCCTCCCCCCCCCCTTATTCGTGAAATTTTGCGAATTAACTTCTGCTTTAAAAAAAATCACGGATATCGTCCGTTTTTAAAAAGGGAACCCCATTAATGATCGGCGATTAAATTCGCTACGAAAGCCACCCAATTCATAATCTTTCTCCATCCACAACATAAATGTCAATATTCATTTTAAACTTACTTAGTGAGATTCTAAAACCTATAAAGAAATAGAATTGTTAAATATTTCTTGCTCATGTAATTATTTTTTCCCCTCCCCCATTTTCTTCTCCAACTAGTGATCGGCGATCAGATGTTCTGCAGAATTCTTTTGTTTCCCAGTCTTTCTCTATCCACAACATAAATGTCAATATTCATTTTAAACTTGGTTTGCTAGATTCTAGAAGTAGAACTGAAAGAGTTTAATATTTCCTACCCATGTAATTAATTTTTACTCCCCCCATCTCCAGATAGTGATCAGTAATTAATTCTAGAAACAATAAAGAGATAGAAGCATAGAAGTGCTCAATATTTCTTACATATGTAATTATTTTTAAACTTCATTACTGAACTTGACAAATCTACTTATTTTTTGTCAATTAAATTAAATATTTATATTTAATATCTATTCCAAATGTTTAAAACAAGGGAAAAAATGTAGACTAAATTTTTCAGGTACGAAAATTTTTTCTAAATCAATTTAAGAAAATTAATACTCAGTTGGTTTTATGCAGATTAGAAACTGATAATTACTACTGTAGCTTTTTACTTTCTCTTACCCATAAGGTAGAGAAAGTATTGTTTTTGGGTCAAATTTTTGAACGCGAGATTTTGTTATATTTACACTTTTTGAGGTCCCCTGAATACGAAAATCATGTTTTTAGCAAATGGTCTGTGTGTATGTCTGTGTGTGTGTCTGTTATCAGCATATCTCAAAAACAAATTATGGCAGAAAGTTCAAACTTGGTATTCTTAATGTGAATCATATACGGATGCTACAGTAAGCTTTTCGTTAAGATCAAGCAAATGGTTCGTGTACAGGGACAATCAAGAGAATTCTAATACATTACGTCTATGGGGGAAATTGCGGATAAGTAGAGTTTAACGTCTATAGACTGCACTAAACCAAATGAAACGAATATATATATTTTGTAATAGAGATAGTAAACTGGGAAAAAAAAATTGTGTATGTAGGAGCTTCGCCTCCCCCCCCTGGGGGGGGGGAAGTCCCCCCTCGAGTGGAGTAAATTTTCATGATGGGTATCTTTCAAAAGAGCTCGCCAATACCTTTAAAACGAATGGTTGAACCATCGATCTGCGATAATTTAAAACAAAGTTATTGATTTTTTTTACTTTTAACGAACAAAAAAACTTAGAAAAAAAATCGTATTTTTTGAAGTGAAAACTTCTTTAGGCACGTTGAGCACTTTTGTATGAACAAAAATCATTGAACTCCTGTCATCGTCAGCTAACACTTTCCATCCTTGTATGATACAAATAATGTATCATACAATTAACTTGCTAATGTGAAGTGTTAATAATTAAATACTGTATATTGTTTTAAAATCTGGTGCGGCTCTACACAACTTCTCTCATCTCCGGACACTGTCTTTATTCCAGTTAGACCTCCCAAAACCGTGAGAAAGGCCAAAGCCGCCAATTTTCTCACATCTCCGGCCACTGTCTCTTAAACATTGCAGTTAGACCTCACAAAAACCTGAGAAAGGCTAAAGCTGCCATTTTTCTCACATTTTTACAATCTCGTGCAGCTCTACACAAATTCTCTCATCTCCGGACACTGTCTCTATTGCAGTTAGAGCATTAAATAAAATTGTAATATAATTTTTGTAGTAGTAGTTCATATTAATGAATAAAAAAACACTTCATTTAAAAGTATTTCCTACACAATAAAATATTTCCTGACGATTCAAGAAATACACACGTAATTGTTCACGTTTTCACTTCTGTCGGCACTCCTGTTTTTTTTTTTTTTTTTTTTTTTTTAAAATATTGAGAATAAAAAATGGATTTTTTTTTTTGGATATTTAGTGTTATTTTACTTCTCTAATATGGAAATCGTCTGCATTACCATAAAAGATAATTTTTTTAAATAATAATTTTAATGAATTATTTTTTAAAAACAGAATTATTTTTGGCAGATGTTACGAATAGAGGTTCACTGGCGTTTGTTTACATTTTGGCGATATTATCCGTGCGCCAACGAACCAAGGAAATCAATTTATCTTATGGCAACCTGAAAAAACGTTTGTTTACGTTCGAAATGAAATAAATATTAATGCAGACGACTATTTAACGAAAATAAATGAAATTATCGAAGAAATTTCATAAAATGGCGATGGTTAATTAACTTTTTAACTTACAAAACGTTTGTTTACGTTCGAAATGAAATAAATATTAATGCAGACGACCATTTAACGTAATTAATTAAAATTATCGAAGAAATTTCATAAAATGGCGATGGTTAATTAACTTTTTAACTACAATATTTTAATAAATAAGCAAATACTTAACAAAATACACGCTTTCTCATCGAAGTTTTAAGAGCATATTAATTTCAACAACACAATAAATGTAATTAAATAAATGAAAATTCAGAATAAAAATATAACTTTAAAAGTAATTAAAAAAGCATGAAAACTTACAATATATGGAACATGAATTTTATTTTATTTATTTTTTTTTTTTTTTCCATTTTGAAATTTCTGTTGACTCCATAATACGTAAATCACATATCAAATATTTCACTTCGCGCTCAGTTAATTCATAACATTCGAGGATTCTAAAACCGCATTCAAATGAATCGAAACACATCGGCATAAAAATTATGAGAATATACAAATAAAATAAAAAACATATTTTCAAGTTATCAAATGATACGCTTTCATTTCTCCAGACTCATATCGTTTCGAATTTTTCATTAACACTTACATTTCAGCAGAGGGGAAAATTCCCTAGTTTTAATAAACTTGACCAACAAGTGATTGTGTGAGTGAGTTTTACATCGAACTAGTGCTACGTTGTGGGCAATCAGTACGGCAACCAAATATCCCCATTTTCTACAGACAACGTTTACATTATTCGTATTATTATAATTTGTTAAAAAATTATAGAAAGTAAACTATTTAATATTCAAATTTTATTTTTAGTGCTTATAAATTAAATTTGAAAAAAAAAAAAAAAATACATGCATAATTAGTTAATTGTAGCAATTTAAAGCTTCTCTGTTTTAAAAGTTCACGGATCCGGCCACTGTAACGACGGAGGATGAATTGGGACATACACCTAAGGTATATGAACCAACAAAGAAACATGGCTGTATTAAACTATGAATCTGAAAACGCACGTAACTCGGCTCTGCGGCAATCACTGTCGCACATGTTAAAACCAAAAATCATCACTGGACACCCCTACCTAGCCGTGCATGAATCTGAAAACGCACGTAACTCAGCTCCGCAGCAATCACTGTCGCGCATGTTAAAACCAAAAAAAACATCACTGGGCACCCCTACCTAGCCGTGCATGAATCTGAAAACACACGTAACTCGGCTCTGCGACAATCACTGTCGCGCATGTTAAAACCAAAAAAACATCACTGGACACCCCTACCTAGCCGTGCATGAATCTGAAAACGCACGTAACTCGGCTCCGCGGCAATCACTGTCGTGCATGTTAAAACCAAAAAAACATCACTGGACACCCCTACCTAGCCGTGCATGAATCTGAAAATGCACGTAACTCTGCAATCACTGTTGCGCATGTTAAAACCAAAAAAACATCACTGGACACCCCTACCTAGCCATGCATGAATCTGAAAACGCACGTAACTCGGCTCCGCGGCAATCACTGTCGCGCATGTTAAAACAAAAAAAACATCACTGGACACCCCTACCTTGCCGTGCATGAATCTGAAAACGCACGTAACTCGGCTCCACGCCAATCACTATCGCGCATGTTAAGACCAAAATTTCCTATAATGTAGCTCTAGTGCAACGTAAAATGTGCTCAAAACAAATGATCCAATCAAATATCGCCTAATTTCCCATAATGTAGCTCTAGTGCAACGTAAAATGCACTCAAAACAAATGATCCAATCAAATATCGCCTAATTTCGCATAATGTAGCTCTAGTGCAATGTAAAATGCGCTCGAAACAAATGATCCAATCAAATATCGCCTAATTTCCCATAATGTAGCTCTAGTGCAACGTAAAATACACTGAAAACAAATGAACCAATCAAATATCGCCTAATTTCCCATAATGTAGCTCTAGTGCAACGTAAAATACACTCAAAACAAGTGAACGAATCAAATATCGCCTAATTTCCCGTAATGTAGCTCTAGTGCAACGTAAAATATACTCAAAACAAATGAATCAATTAAATATAGCCTCAGGGTTCGTACGGTCCTTATTTTTTCCCTGAGTCTCACACCAGTATTCTAAAAGAATAAAATTCAACTTAATAGAAGAGACTTATTTTATAATGTAAATCGTTCTACAAAATTACCGGTATAAGACTCAGGGAAAAAATAAGGCCCGTACGAACCCTGAGCCTAATTCCCCATAATGTAGCTCTACTGCAATGTAAAATACACTCAAATCAATAAAAAACAAATGAACCAATGAAATATCGCCTAATTTCCTGTAATGTAGCTCTAGTGCAACATAAAATATACTCAAAATAAATGAATCAATTAAATATAGCCTAATTCCCCATAATGTAGCTCTACTGCAATGTAAAATACACTCAAATCAATAAAAAACAAATGAACCAATGAAATATCGCCTAATTTCCTGTAATGTAGCTCTAGTGCAACGTAAAATATACTCAAAACAAATGAATCAATTAAATATAGCCTAATTCCCCATAATGTAGCTCTACTGCAATGTAAAATACACTCAAATCAATAAAAAACAAATGAACCAATCAAATCTCTCCATACTGCGTCATAATAGAATTTGTTAAGTTATGTTTACAAGAATAGGCAGTTTCTCGCTACGGAAGTTCGCCAAGAAGAAAGTGAACCTCTAATCTACCCATCAACCTTATTTTTTAATAACCGAATAAAATTTTATATAAATCTAGGTGCATTAATGAAACGGGGGGTTGAGGGGGGCGGTAGCCCCCCCCCCTCACACAGAATTAATTATCATATAAAACTCTTCCGAAGCCTAATTTGAATTGTTTAACATAGGTTTACATAACATCGTTATCTTACCTCTTAATCTCCAATCTGTATTTATAGTATTAAATTTCAGGGTAAGAGAAAGTCGTGTGAGTGACACACCAGATTATTTAAATATGTATGATTAATGTGCATAAATAAAAATCATATTTTATATTTGTTTGATTTTTTTTTTTTCCCCTGTTGACATAAAATTTTAATAAGGTTTTATG
This sequence comes from Salticus scenicus, assembly GCA_963930645.1. Classification (NCBI taxonomy): domain Eukaryota; kingdom Metazoa; phylum Arthropoda; class Arachnida; order Araneae; family Salticidae; genus Salticus; species Salticus scenicus. The sequence goes on from OZ005652.1 coordinate 325,669,190, forward strand.
TGGAAATAAAACTTATTGCAATAATATTAAAGAATTGTTTTGTGCTAATGAAAAAAAAACTGAAATTTTTAGTGTAGATAGATAGAATAAATATATAAATATAACTATTTAGGTAGTTAATTTATTAAAAGTGACATTATCAATGTTCAATCAATTAACCAAACAATCATGTTAGCAAAAAATTTTCAGCTAATTTTGAATTTTAGCATTCGCATATCTCTTAATATAATTAAATCTCTGATAATATACCAAAAAAAGATTTTTTGCCCCTCCCCCCCCCCTTTCCTCAGACTCAAAATAAATTTGTTTTCTTCTAATGCTAATCACATCTATTTTCCGTATGGAGATGTCACACTGGGTGAAATTTATTAAATAAATCAAATTTTTGTATTTCTCTTTCAATAAGACAAAGTAAATATTCTTGCAAAACACAAATTGTGTATGAGAAATAACATTATTTTGTTAGTGTATCATCATTATAGCCTGCTCTTTTCTGTATCAAAATGAAATTAATACTTAACTACGAAAGTCCATATATTTTTCCTCATTATTAAAACTTTAAAATCTTCTTTCTAATACTATAGTTATTAATAGCAATTAAAAGTTGCATTATATGCTACTATAACTACCCTATATGTTTATAAAACTCACACTTAAAATACTAATAAAAATAAAATCAAACACTCAAAGGAAATTCAAACAAGATCATATCTTCTCTCAAAAGTTGAATCATTTTTCAATGATTTGATTTCTCAGTCAATTTTGTCTTTCTCCCGCCTGCTTTCATTTCAGATATTGAAAATTTTAAGCTCGAGAAGTATGAAAGTTTTTAAAAAAATATTTGTTTTTAAACAATATTTAAAGATTTTTTTTTTTTTTTAAATCTGTGGAAGTCCATGATTTTTTTTTTTTTTTAATTAAAATAAATTTTCTGACCATATCATCTGTGTTTTATGCCTTTATATGTATATAGATATATATTTTTTAATTATGTGTGTGAATATCAGGTATAACGTCGACTTGCGAGTGGCCACTGAGTTAACCCTATAAGCGTTAAGTCCGTCTTTTTCCGTCAAGCATAGTCAAAACAAAAGGCTGGTATGGCTAAATTTTGAAATATATGTTGCTTTTTTCGAGAAAATAAGATCAATAAATATGTATAGAGTACTGTATTAAATTTTCATATTTATACTGTGCATAGTATTAATTTTATAAATCATTAAACAGATATACCGAAAAACGGCTAACGCTGAAAGGGTTAATCATGTTCAGTGGCCACTGGCCACTTACAAAAATTATAAGTCTTGACCTCTACCTGTATAACTGATTACCAATAATTAAATATAATATCGCTATTTGAATGCAATTTTTTCAGCTTCTCATACATGAAAGTTTTTAAATGTCAATTAAAAATATAGAACATTTACCTGCAAATTAGTAGGATCTTTGTAACTTTCATCAGAGGCTGCTTGTAACTTTTCATTTATCCATGATTCTAGTTCATCAGCATCTCTTTTGAAATATTGAAATCTTCGTGAATCTTCAAGTCGCTCTCGCTTATGTCGAGCTTCGATTTTAAACTCCTGATAGCGGCCTAGTACCTGATTTCTCCTTTCTTGTATATCTTCAACACTATCTAACACCTTGATTTCTCGTGGTTGGATATCCATGATTGCTAAGGATGAAAAAGATACCATAAAAATCAATATACCTTTTAAACTATATTAATATGAGAACAAATAAAAAGAAAAGACTGTCACTAAAATTTCAATCTTGGCAATAAAAATTATTAAATCTAATATGATTGCAACTTGAGTGCTTTTTTTTTTTTTTTCTTCTTCTTCCATGGCCACTTTTATATCTTGCATATTTTTGTTTTATTATGTTTTGGCACAGCTTTAGTATGGGACCACCTTGGCAAATTTTGAAATTTGGCACCGAAATAGCTTCGATGTTTCTCGCTATTGTCTTTAATTAAGCAATTGCAATAGCCATTTCAATTTGATGTCAAAATGGGAAAAAAATATTTAGAGTTCCCAAGGGGAACCATACTAAAGTTGTGCCAAGTTTTTACTATTGAATAACTTACTTTGGAGACATTAAAAAATATATTTTACTTATTTTACATTTATAAAAATTTAAATCCCGAAATTTTTGTTCTATAAGAGATATTACTTTGATTACATATAATAACTTTGCATTATAGATTCTACATGCTGAATAATTTTAATATCACTTTTTTTGTAAGATTTATATAATTATTCAGATTTATATAACTGCAAAGAGAGGGTTATACTTGAATTTTTTCTACTTACAAAATTAACGCTTGAAAATAAATTAATTTTGAAACACAAACGAAAAAGAGAAAATTATCATTTTAAAAACACTTAGTCACAGTTTCATATACCACAACAAGAATATTCAAATTACTTTAAATTGCATGCCTGCGTGCTATTACAAATCTTTTAATATAATTAAACCTTAATCAATGATAATATGTTTTGAAAAAATAAATTTACTGAAAATAAAAAGGGCATATTCTGCAGATAAAGAAAAGATGAAAATTTTTTCACTCTCCGGATAAAATGCTTAACAGTTGGAAAGAATTAATACATTATTTAATCATGGCATGTGTACATGATTCTTGTTATTAGAAAAAGTTAGTAAAATGACTGACAGTCTTCGAGAACATGCAAGTTCATACTAAAGATTAATCCACGTTACTTGTTGTCATTCTGAGGTCATGGATATGCGAAAATCGATGTAATTAATTATCTTTATTATATTTATATTTTTTTTAATTACACACCAAGTAATGGATAAGCATAAAATTTTCAACAAAGTAAAATTAAATCATTAAAATACACTGAAGGCAGTAAAAACTGTTAAGAGAGTAGGTAAAATTTAACCAAAACAACAGTGATCAATGTACTACTAATAACAATTATTCACGGCTATTTATAAAATATGTTTAGATATATACGCAAGCACATACATGATGATACAAAAATTAACGTATAATTTTTACTAAATAAAATAGAAAATACCTTTTCGTTGATTTTGTGGCAGAATTTATTTCTGCTAAACCAACGCCCAGTTTCGTTATGAAGAGGCCAAAGCAGTTGCTGATGCCAACAAACGTAACGCCGAAAATATGTCAATTTACCGCAATGGCGCTGCATACGTCAAAACAATAATAATAATAAATAATAATAATAAAAACATATTCATGTGACGTCACTGGTGTGCGAATGTTTTTTTTAACTTTGAACTGGTGAATAAATAAGCCAGGAACGAGGTGCCATTGCTTATGCTTACAAGTTCATAATTTGGGATGTCTGTGTAAAGTAAGACAACTTTACGGCGGGACTACGACCGCGTTATTTACATTAATCGCAGGATTCCTCACCACTCTCCTGTCCCTATATTCATCTTTTTTAAAATACTAATATCAAGCAAGATTTAATTTAGACAACAGGAATTTCTTTGTGATCTTTTTTATATGCCTCACAAGACAGATGTCATGCATCTGAGCAAGCTGAGCTTTCATCTGGACCAGATAAAGATAATCACCTAAATAGCACAGTAATAGGGTAAGGTGACCATATTTTCAAACACTGACGAGGACAACTTAATGTATTGTCCCCAAATCGTAGTAAAATTCGAGGTTGGTTGGTTGGGTTTTTTACGTTGCACAAGTGCTGCGCAATGGGAAATTGGCGACGGTCTGGGATTCACCCCTAGAAGTGGTCCGAAGACATGCTATAACAATTTTGATCCTACACGGAGAGGATGGCTCCCCTGCTTTCCCCAGAAGTATAATTTAGTAAAATTTGAGGACATTGAAAACTCTATTTGGGAACTTTTTCGAGGACGTAACAGGCCAATATCAATATGCATTAAAAAGAAAAAAAATACTTTGATTTATACATTACAAAATGCACTGAAACACTCTTTTCCAGCAAAAATTGCTGAACCTAACGTATATTTCTGCAAGTTAAACTATCCCTGCATTATTAAATAACACTTATTTAAAAAAAAATAAAATGCCCTTTTCTTATGCACTAAAAAGAACAAAATAAGTTTTTCAACTCAGTACTGCCGATCTGAATACTTGCATTTTACTATTATTCCAATAAAATTGCGCCTTAAACGCAGAAAAGGGCGGCTCAAACCATTTTATACCAAAATTTCCAATCTCGCTAATTTCAGCTCATATTTTTATAAATCCATAAAAATTTTAAATTTTAAAAGTCGCCATTTGTGGTGTTGTCTTGTGCTCTGATAGTGAACATTCGCTTGCTTTTTTTTTTTTTTTGCATTTTTCTACTTGTTGATTTGTCGGATAGATTGTCATAGATCTTCCAATTTCGAAATCTCCGCTCATATTTGTGTCATTTGTTCCGACTCGTTTTATCAATTCTTCGAGTCAAGTCAACGATGTGCTTCGGAGTACCTGCATTTGGTCGCAACCAATGCTTACCTCCAACGAAAAATAGGAAAAACATAAAAAATATTTTTCCATAAAATAAATAAAAGCCAAAAGGATGAATTTAGAATTTTGATCTCTGAATAAATCTCCGCGTGAGCAGTGACCAATCAGAGTGAAGCACCAGGAGTTAAAAAAAAAAAAAAATAAATAAATAACTCCTTGAAAAAACCTAAGTGTGACAGTGAAACTGTTACGTGCGTTGACGAGACGGTCTGGACGGCGAAAAGGAATTAAGATTTGAGCAGGGCGTCCAAAAGGGCACAGGAAATCGCTAATAATAATCAGAGTCCCGCAATTAATAAAAAAAAAGGGGGGGCATACAATTTTTTTTCCTATCAAAAAGTAATTGAAATTCAGGAGAATAAATAGTGAAGTTAATTATAGAACATCTTCAAGAGTCTCGGTGCCTAGCCAGAACCTAAGTTCCGAGCTAAGTCCGTTGACCAATCAGAAGCCTACAAAAAACCTACGATCCTCACTGAAAGTAAAAAGCTAAAAACGAGAGGATTTTGTCCTCAAACTATGAGCCAATCAGAGGCCAGGAAATCGGCCAATGAGAGGAGACCTCAGATCCCTACACTGCAAGACAATAAAATTAATTAAAAAAAAAATAAGCCAAATAATAAAAAAATATACAGCAATTAGGAAATTTTGATAAAAAAATAATTAAAAAAGAAGTAACATTTTCACTAGTAAGAAGGGGGCCGCGGTAGCCCAGTCGGTAGAGCGCCGGCCTCGTAATCGGAAGATTGCGGGTTCGGTACTCGAGCCGGCCAAAGACCGTCGTGTACGTTAATGGTGGCTGGTGCACGTAAAATCTGTCGTGGCCGCAAAGTCCTCCATGTTCCCATCAAAAATTATACCTCTGGGGGTTACCGAAGCGGGAGAGCCATCCCTTCCGTGGAGGATCAAAATTGTGATGGCATGTCTCCGGACCACCTCTAGGGGTGTGTCCCAGACCGTCGCCAATTGCCCATCTGCGCAGCATTAGTGCGACGTAAAACCCATTCACCATTCACCACCACTAGTAAGAAGGTTCAAAGCTCGCGACTGACAAAGTTCAGTAGATAAGCCTGATACTAGGGTTAGCCAAAGCTAGATGAACATTTCGTTCAATCTAGGGGAAATAGAATTTTGGATGGAAATACTAAGTTTGGTGACTCCGAAAGTTATACTCCTACGCTTTTTAGAGACGGGGAGAAAATCATCCCCTCTGACTAAAATAGCAAGAGGCCGTTTTATACCACGACCGACTCTAGCGTCGTATCTGTGAATAGAGTCTAACAGAGGATTTCCAACAGTAGGAATGGATCTGTGAAACTTCAATGCAAGTTTCCGAAATTGAGTATAAATAGGCTTAATTCGGAGATCCTGATGAATAGTATCATTGCGGACGTAGCGAGTAGCTTTCAAAAACCTGCGCAATAGCTTGTTTTGAAACTTTTGAATTTTATCCAAGTTGGTTTTAGAAGCAGATCCGTATATCATACACCCGTAGGTTAGGATAGGACGGATCATGGATTTATATAGTAATAATTTTTTTTTGATGGACAGGCGGCTATTAAAAGCTAAGAGGGAATGAAGGGAATGCGTGGCTCGTTAGGCTTTACCCAGAGATTCTGAGATGTGATGAGACCACGTTAATTTGGAATCAATATAAACTCCTAAGTATTTATAACATGTCTCCCAGGGAATGGGTTCATTATTTAAGAGAAAGTTAGTGGAAATGTCATAGTTTTTATTGGTGAAAAATATGGCGGCACTTTTGGAACTGTTTACTTTGATTCTCCATTTCCGTAACCAGATCGAATATTTATTGAGATAATTTTGAAGTACTTCAAACGCAGCGTTTGGTTGGTTGGTTGGTTAGGTTTTACGTCGCACTAGTGCTGCGCAAAATGGGCAATTGGCGACGGTCTTGGACTCACCCCTAGAGATGGTCCGGAGACATGCCATCGCTATTTTGATCCTCCACGGAAGGGATGGCTCTCCCGCTTCGGTGACCCCCAGAGGTATAATTTTTGATGGGAACATGGAGGACATTGCGGCCACGACAGATTTTACGTGCACCAGCCACCATTAGTGTACACGACGGTCTTTGGCCGGCTCGAGTACCGAACCCGCAATCTTCCAATTACGAGGCTGGTGCTCTACCGACTGGGCTACCGCGGCCCCGCAGCGTTTGGAGTGTTTCGTTTACAGCAAATGGCAGTGTCGTCAGTGAAACTCGCTAAAGTGACGTCAACATCACGCGGAAGATCATTGGCGTAGATGTTGAAGAGGAATGGCCCCAGCAGAGAACCTTGAGGAACAGAACTTAAAATAGGTGAAGGGTTAGAGATAGAGTTTCCGACTTTAACGGAAAAAGATCTATTGCTAAGATAGTCATAAATTATTTTAGTTAGTTGGTCGGGAAGACCAATAGATATTAGTTTATGAATAAGGCCAGCATGCCAGACCTTATCGAAAGCTTTTCGAACATCTAGAAATATAACCCCCGTTACACCTCCAGATTGGAAGCCATCGTGAATAAATTCACACACTCTCCACAACTGTTGTTGTGTTGAATGACGTGGACGAAACCCGAATTGTTCAGGTCTAATCACATCATGAGAGTTTGTAAAATCATTCAGACGATTAACGAGAATATATTCATAGATTTTAGACATGCAAGAGAGAAGAGAAATAGGTCTATAGCTTTGAGGAAGGTGCGGATCAGTGTCGCCACCTTTCGGCAGAGAAACGATTAAACTCTTTTTCCAACAGTCTGGAAAAATATTGAGTATTAGCATGCGATTAATAATTAGAGTGATATAAAAAGTAAAGTTGGTAGGAAGGTTAATAAGCATATTAGTTGTTATTCGGTCCTCGCCAGGGGATTTATTTTTTTTTTCAGTTTAGAAATATACTCCACTACCTCAGAGGGAGTAGCCAAGTTAAGAGTATTAATGGAATTTTTACTTAGTAAATTTTGAACACTGTTATTAACAATTGAAGTGATTCTTGGATTAAAAACATCATTGTGAGGTGTGAACTGACTTCTAAGACTGTGAGCGAGAGCTTCAGCCTTTTCAGAGTTAGTCACTGCCATTCCAGTTGGGCTATTTAGAGCCAGAATGTTTGTTTTTGGCCTACGAATACGTGAAGTAGCCTTCCAAATGGTGTTGTCAGTCTTCGATAAACTCTCGACAAAGTTGTTGAAATGCGTTTTTGAGTACTCATGAATTGCAGCTTTAGCCCTCCGTGCAAGTTCATTGTACAAGCGTTTGAAATGGGGGAGCCTATGAACCTGCCAATTCCTGCGAGTATGATTTCTTTCTCTGATCAACTGTCTGATTTCATCTGGTAATCAGAAGAATAGACTAGTCCTCTTTCTCGGAGCCGAGCTTTGCTGAAAGGCATCTTGAATGTAATTTTTAAGCATGCTAATTGATCTCTCGGCTTCGAGTTTGTTAGATGGAAGAGGTGAAGGAAGCTCAGAATCGGCTAATATCTCCGTAAAGTGGCTCCACCTGGTGGTGAAGGCCGCCGGTAAATCTAAATTATAGTTATTCGTCCGAAAACAGATTTCCACAGGTAGGTGATCAGAGGTGAGATCATACAGCGTTTGAATGCTGTAACTATATGGAAAATTGTGGGTGATAGCAAAATCTAAAATATTATTATTTCTAGTGAAGGTGGGTTCAGGGGGAGCATGAATTTGGGCATGATTTTGATCCACCCATCTCCTGATGATGTTCCCTCTAGCATCATTAGAGGGGCAGTTCCAAGACAAGTGTTTAGCATTAAAATCACCCGCAATAATAAAATTTGAATAAATATTAGTGAGCCGGGATAAATCTCGCATGAGCAGGTTATTCCTTTCGCTTTGAGGAGGGATATAAACTGCTGCAACAAGTAATTTTTGAATAGTGGGGAATTCCAAAACAATTGGCGGGACTTCAATGGAATTTAGATTTTGGACTTTAATGAGAGTAGCATTGAAGCCGTAAATAAATAGCAGTGCCGCCGGAAGAGGTGCCATTATATGGCCTCTCAACATTGAATAACATATAATTGGCCACCTTAACAGTAGAACCCTGGGAGAATTTGGTCTCACAGACAAAAATAATATCAAAATTATTACTATAAATCCAGTGGCGGAACTCAGCCGCCTTACAATGGAGGCCATTGGCGTTCCATATACCAACAGAGAAAGAATTCAACGTTCTACTAGGGGCGAATGTTAAAATTAAGCCTAAATAAAGGGAGGAAAGTTCCTAACAAAATTACTCGAGAGATATTAAACTCTCGTACAAGATGAAAGAGCGATCTAAGTTCGTGGACGCCGCACGAATTTGTGGAAGTGCCATTTTCCAGGCTTTTACTATATCTTTTTTGTCATGATTCTTTTCCAGGACCATGACGTAGTTTAGAAACTCGGTAGCCGAACTGGCGTCTTTTGGGACCGAGGAATTTATATAAGGAGTTTTGGAAGGGGGAGGAGCTTCGGGCTCGCTACGACCAATAGCAATTCCCGCAAAAGATTGGGAAGGTTGAACCTTCTTACTCGTGAAATTTTTGCTGATTTCTTCGAGCTGATTCAGTTTCAACTGCCCAACTCGAAGTGCATTGAGAATGTTGATGAATGTTTGATCACCTTTCTGTCTCATGTTATCTGTAAGTTCACAAAGTTTGAATTGGCGCCAGAGATGAATTTGAGCTTCCATTCGTTTAGTCTGATCGAAAATTTGATCGCCACGAATTGGCGGAAGTTGCATCCACAGACTAAGGAAATACTTAGACCGGGCAAGGCGGTTCTAAAAGTGAAGTCTCAACTGTAACCGAGCCGCCACATTGGTATAAGCAAAACATTAATGCGTTTTTCATACAATCGTATTGGTATTATTCTACATTAATTGTAAAGGAGGCTATAAATCGTGAAAAATGGCTTGTGCAGCCTATGGTTGCACCAATAGACCATCTAAGAAGGTTCCGGGAATTACGTTCACAGGTAAGTTTCAGTAAATATACTTGATCAACAAAAAATTTCCATATTTATTTTAGCGTTATGAGGTGTGGTAGACATTTGCCAGACAAGCGTTGCAGATTAACCATTACGTCGCTGAATAGAATATTGGATATTTATTTTTTTCATTGAGAAATAAAACAAATGTGAACTAGTATGTTGTGGCCACCACAAGACTTTCTTCTATATTTTCCTATACATATTCAATCAGTAACAATATTTAAAAAAAAAAAGTACGATTTTTTTTCTCAGTTTTTTTTTTTTTTTTTTTTTTTTTTTGTTAAAAGCAATACATATTCAAATAGTAACAATAAAAAAAAAAAAAAAAAAAAAAAAAAATTAAAAAATACGATTTTTTTTTTGGTTAAAAGTAAAAAAAATCGATAACTTAGTTTTAAATAATCACAGATTTATAGTTCAACATTCATTTTAAAGGTATTGACGAGATCTTTCGAAAGATACCCATCTTCAAAATTTACCCCTCCCCCTGGTGTGGGGGGTACTTCCCCCCCAGGGGGGTAGCGATGTCCCCACATGCACAGAAATTTTTTCCTAGTTAACTATTACTATTATCAATAACTCATATTAATTTTACAATCACAAGTTAAAAATAACTCTCATTATGTACATTTATACGACATTTTGTCCTATACTGCCATGTTAAAAATTTAGAAAAAAATGAGATCACAGCGTCACCTGTTGAGCGATTGATCCCCAAATGTAATCAGCACCAGTTTATGTCGGAGACCAACTAAATACCAAGTTTGGTTAAATTTCGTTAAAAAAAAAAAAAAAAAAAAAATTCTAAGTTTTTTTTGTTAAAAGTAAAAAAAATCGATAACTTTGTTTTAAATTATCACAGATTTATGGTTCAACCATTCGTTTTAAAGGTATTGACGAGACCTTTCGAAAGATACCCATCTTGAAACTTTGCCCCCCAGTGGGGGGGGGGAACCGATGCCCCCACATGCACAAAATTTTTTTCCCAGTTAACTATTACTATTATCAACGAGACCTTTCGAAAGATACCCATCTTGAAAATTTACTTCCCCGGGGGGTACTTCCCTCCCAGGGGGGGGGGAACCGATGCCCCTACATGCACAAAATTTTTTTCCTAGTTAACTATTACTATTATCAATAACTCATATAAATTTTGCAACTCATATTATTTTTGGTTCGTGAGATACAGCGTCCACAAAAAAATGATACAGACAGACTGACAGACAGACAGACATTTTCTAAAAACTATTAATTCGTGTTCTGGGCATCCCAAAACATGTAAATCCATCAAAAAACGGAGGTCGAAAATTTTCGCGAATCCAATACTATATTACATATAGAAGAAAGTAAAAAATATGCTTTAATCTCGTTCTTGCCCCCCCTTCTCCCTGAGGGGGGGGGGCGATATTAAAAAAAAATTATGCCAGAAATCTTCGCGGGAGTGTATTCGACAATTTCACAAAGTTTCATGGCGATCGGATGAATGGTGTTGTAATGGATGAAGGATAAACAGACAGACATGCATTCGTTTTTACATATACAGATTGCAATGTTACTGGTTTCTTGCTTGTACCAATATGGCCGCCGGTCGCTCTAAGCGCCTTATAGTTACTTCACTTTTCCCCATTCAAGAAAGCCGTCTGACCGGGTCTAAGTATTTCCTTAGTCTTTGGTTGCATCTCCACAAAGCAAAACATTAAGACTAGAGATGTAAAAAAAACCCGGGAATTTTGCTTCAGGGGAATAAACATGGGAATTTTCGGGTTTAAACCGGGAATTTGGGGAACTTTCGAAACTTTGACGTGAAGAAACTAATATTCAGTGTTTAGATTTAATTTCACTTCTTTTAAGTGTACAAACAACTTGTTTCAATATCATTTTTATTCTATTTGCTTAAATAAAAGTGATATAAAAAATTATGTGATTATTTTTCAAAAAATTGTAAAAAATTAAACATTTACGTTATTGACAATAATAAATGATGGAGTTTTGTCTGCCTATTTAAATAACTTTAAAACTTTTTTCCTTTTTTTTTTTTTTTTTTTTTTTTTTAATGAATACCATAATAAAATATGATATAAAAAATAATGCAATGAAATTAAATTATGGTTAGAATACTTTAAAATTATTAAATTTTATTATAATTCATCGAACAAAATTTCACAATAGTTCATGAAATTTCGTTACAATCAGTTAAAGAGCACGGGCAACAAAATCGAACATGAGTTCTTCGGTTATTAAGAATTAGAGCAATAATTTTTTAATGCATCAAATCAATACATAAAATATTCAATAGCTAATAATTAATAAGTTGGCTGTTATTTCTTTCTTTATTTATTTTTTGCATATTAATATTGTTGAAATTTTAATTGAAATAATATATTCTATTGTAATATTATTGATTGTTTTAGTAAATGCAGAATATTTTGAAGCATTTTTGTTTTATTTTTTAAATAAAATGTTAAAGTTATACAACTGAAAAGTTATACAACTAAAGTTATACAACTCCGATTGCAATAAAAAAAAAAAAAAAAAAAAAGAAGAAGTGTTATATTGAACTCAGTGCGTATACAGTCAGAACTAAGATATAAATATACTGCAATAATAGAAAATAAGTCTGTTAATGAAATTTGAAACTTGCACTTTTTAAATTTATAGACGTTAAGAGCACTATTTAAAAATTGAAAGATCATAAAAAAACATCTAAATGTGAGATAACGTTTTGAAATGCCTTAGAGCATATCTAATCTCAGGGGGGAAAAAACAAAAAAAAGCTAAATTTGTAACTTTTGAAAACTTTCAAAATTCCTTCGTTTTGGAAACTTTCAAAATCCCCTTCCCAAAAAACCGGGTTTATTCCCTGGTTTAAACTCGGGTTTTTTCCCCGCTCACATCTCTAGTCCGGAGATATATCATCACAATATTGATCCTATAAGGAGACAGTACACAATGGTATTCCAGTATTCATGAAGAATAGAAGAATGATCAATTGCTCCTGCTTGATAAGAAGGTTGTTTTGACTGGCGATATTAATTCCCATTCCTCTCAACTAAATTAGTGCGATGGCTTTCCACCGGATAATTTAGAGGAAACCCTCCATCAGTATTGTATCAACTGATATTGCAATCCATTCCCATATCACATCTGACAGGTATAGCTCCCATGGATTAGATACAGGTATTGATCTGGCTTCGCTGAATTTTATTTCTTATTCCTTCAATATCATCTAAGATCCAAGTTTCGAAATTACTTCTGGTCACCTCCCTATTTTGCTTTTAAACTGATTATCTTCCCTAGAGATGGGGAAAAAACCCGGGAATAAACCCGGTTTTTTGGGAAAGGAATTTTGAAAGTTTCCAAAACAAGGGAATTTTGAATTTTCAAAAGTTACAAATTTAGCTTTTTTTTTTTCTTCTGAGATTAGATCTGCTCTAAGGCATTTCAAAATGTTATCTCACATTTAGATGTTTTTTTTTTTTTTTTAATGATCTTTCAATTTTTAAATAGTGCTTTTAACGTCTATAAATTTAAAAATTGCAAGTTTCAAATTTCATTAATTAACAGACTTATTTTCTGTTATTGCAGTATTATAATATATATAATGACCCTCATCTGTCATGAGCGAATCCGGTTAGTACCGCTTCAAAACAGAAACTTTTGGCAGCCATTTTTTTTCCGTTTGTTTAATTCAACTTAGGAAACATACATATCATTTTCATACATGTTTTGTATCGCACATATTCTTATTTATTTCCTATAAAGCCTTGAAAAACTAATCAATTGTAATGTTTAAATGTCTAAATTAAATATAACGGATCACTGGCTATTATAAACATGAACCTATAAATAGAATTATGTAACTTCATGATTATAAACAATGCAATACTAAATAAAAACAAACCAAAACTGTTGCCATTCAGAAAATACAAATTCCAAATGGACAACTTTTTAATTCCGAATGAACGACTCTTTGACTGTTTCGTTAAAAAAAACGCTTAAAATATTTCTAAAACATATTAAACTTAAAAATCTTTAAATATTTGTAAAAACGCATTAAAGCCTTTAAATATTTTTATCAAACTTCATTGTTTATTTACATTGTAAGGTATGATTGGCGTCGAGTTTAGTACGTAAATGCCGCCAGTTGATTTTAGTTTTGAAATTAGTGTAAAATGATAGTTGGGATAGAATGTTTGGTTGGGCAAGTAAAAGTCACCAGTTGAAATGAGTATTGAAAGTAGAGTAGTCTAAGGTGATAATGTCGAGTCAAGGTAAAATGTTCGGTTGAGAATGAGAAAGTCCCTAGCTGGATCCTGGATATTTTGGCGATGTTGTGGGTGAGATAGCTGGTTGGAGGTATCGAGTAGAGGTGAATTTGGGTTAGCATGGAGTGTCTGTAGTTATTGAATAGTTAGTTAGAAAATTTGAAAACAGGATCTACGATAGTCTTAAAAAAGAGTATTTTGGTAAAATGAAGTGAATCGTTTTTTCTTATTATGATGACGTCACTTGCCGTTCGTGGATACAAGAAAAATATTTCCTATGTTAAATGCCCATTGGATTTTTCGTAAAAAATTATTAAAAATCGAGGGAAATTATTTCCCGATTTTAATCCCCATATTTAGGTTTAGATATGTATTAGTTATCATGTGCATGCGCTAGATTAAGTTGTTTTTGTTCTAAAATTGATAAAATTTGAATTTTAAATTTCAAAACTCTAGATAAAAAAAAAAAAAAAAAAAAAAAAACTTCCATAATCCATTGAAAACATAAACATTTCATTTCAAAGGATGATATTTACACAATAAATATCCAACTAATATACTAATTAAAAGGAAAATGATAAATATTCTATCATAATTTGAAGTGAAATTTGTTTTCAAATGTCTAAATAAAGTATCTGATATAAGATACTAATATGTTGCAGCGGAATAGATTTGATATCGGTCATCCTTGGCAGAAAAAAAAAAAAAAAAATATATATATCGCCAAATTATCTGGCGAATATAATTTAATTCCTTTCAAAAATCATGGTTATTTTAAAAACTTATATTAAGAGAGTAATGAATAATATGAAACAATATTTCGCACAATACATATTACGAAAATATACATCTGGCATGTATATTTTCGTAGTACGTTTTTGATCGCCAAATACAAAAATACCAAGGACAACAGAGTTTTGAAATTTAAAATTAAAATTTTGTCAATTTGACGGCAAAATAACTCAATCTAACACATGCACATGATAACTAATACATATATATACCCAAATATGGGGATTAAAATTGGGAAATAATTTTCCTCGATTTTTAATAATTTTTTACAAAAAATCCAATGGGCAAATAACATAGGAAATCATTTTCTTGCATCCACGGACGGTCAGTGGCGTCACACTTCGCTTGCGTATAGAGCACCTAATGGAACACTGGGATGTGTTGTTGCTGTTGTGTTGTCGGGCCTATATTTTTTGTCAACCAGCAGTTTTTTTATTGTCATTCATATTTATTGATCGGGTAGAATTTTTTTAATTTCAGAACGAAAATTATAAAATATCGAAACACATTTGATTTATAAACAAAAATTGAAAATACATTTAAATGATCACGTGGTAACCATCATGATCTAAACATTGTTTTCAAGATTTATCGTTCACATTCCGTCATTTTTGACGGGGTATATACTAGTATTTATATATTAGTTCTGCTGACTGTATACACACCGAGTTCAATATAATACTTCTTTTTTTTTTTTTTTTTTTTTTTTTTTTTACCGCAATTGGAGTTTATCACGTTTCAGTTGTATATCTTTAACATTTTATTTCAAAAATAAAACAAAAATGCTTCAAAATTTTCTGCATTTACTAAAACAATCAATAATATTACAATGGAAAATATTATTTCAATTAAAATTTCAAGAATATTAATATGCAAAAAATAAAGAAAGAAAGAAATAACAGCCAAATTATTAATTACTAGCAGGCTTTGCCCGCTTCGCTGGACATTAAACTTAAATGAGTTGTCAAAATCCCATATCTTTATTAATAACCCAAGTTCTCGCTGTGATTGGTAGAGGTTTTCTCGCTCGCAAAGTGAGGAGTCTAGGTCTCCACTGTCTTCGGCACAACTTACCCACTTCTTACTTCCCCTTCCTCAGCGGGTGAGTTCGAAGTTTTGCAAAATCACACTAATGTACATAATGCGTACACTTAATCAATATACAGTCTGGGTCCCCACTGCCTTAGGCACAACTTACCCACTTGTTACTTCCCCTTCCTCAGTGGGTGAGTTCGAAGTTTTGCAAAATCCTACTAACGTACATAATGCGTACACTTAATCAATATCCGCACACCAAAATTTGCCATTCTAAGATAATTCAAAGCGAATTCAAACGGAAAAACATGTTTTTACACATGTTTATTGGGAACGACTTCAGTATAAACCCACAATTTGGCGATTTTTTTTGTTGGCGATTATGTCTAAATCATAAATCTAAAAATCATAAATCATATATGATAAATGATAAAATCATAATCTAAATCATAAATCCAAAATAAACAAAATATTAGGCT
This sequence comes from Salticus scenicus, assembly GCA_963930645.1. Lineage (NCBI taxonomy): Eukaryota > Metazoa > Arthropoda > Arachnida > Araneae > Salticidae > Salticus > Salticus scenicus. Next base: position 325,685,261 of record OZ005652.1, read on the forward strand.
GCCATATTATATCGCAAACAGTCCAGAACGACATTGTTATCCTTCAAAACAACGCCAAAGAAAAATCGCCAAATTCAGCTGTGGGGTTATACAGAAGTTATACCGTTATATACTCCGACTCCGAGAAGGGGGGGGGGAGATTTCGAATTTCGTGAAATCCAGTTACAATAAGTGCCGGATGCAAACAAACAATTTACGCACCAAATTTCGTGACCACAGAAGTCTTTAATAGAAAATATAAATAAATAAGTACAAAATGCACAGCTTTAGTATGGGAACCCTTTGGTGACTTTAAATATTTTAAGCCATTTTTGCGATGAACTGAATTGGCTATCTCAATTGTGCAATCAAAGATCTTGGCGAGAAACGTCCGAGCTACTTCGGTTCCGAATTTCAAATTTTGCCAAAGGGATCCAATACTAAAGCTGTTCCATATCGAATCTAGGTTGAAAACGGAAAAAGGGTAAAATAAATTAGAAATATCAGACCTATATTTATAAATTTGGTACCAAATGAAAGAGGCGATTTTTCTGAATCCAGGGGTGCAAACAGTTTTTCGATGGGACAATTAGATATTAAAAAAATAACTAAAGTATGAAATTTAAGTGGCAACGGAAAAACGGAAAAAGGGGAAAATAAATTAGAAGTATCAGACCTATCGTTACAAATTCAGTACCAAATTAAAGAGATGATTTTTCTGAATCCTGGGGTGTAAACAGTTTTTCGATACGACAATTAGATGTTTTAAAATTAACTAAAGTATGAAACTCAGATGGCAAAACTTCATTTAAATCTTTTCATAATTTGTAGTGCGATTCACGCGAATGAAAAAAGTCTTTATCTTAAAAATTTATTTTTGCATTTTATTTTTCCATTCAAAGCGTTTTAGTGAAAAAATATTTATGGCGCATGCGCAGGCGTTTTTTACCCACAATTTAAACACTAATCAGAATTTTGAAAATTTCTATAGATATAATTTTAAGTTGGGTGAAGACCTAAGTTTCTGCCAAGCGCCGTTGAATTCCGTCCAGCCGTTCTCGAGTGATGCCCGGACAAACGTGTTTTAGTCTTTTACCCCCCAGGGGGGAACGGGGGAGAATTTCTGAAAAGTTGATGGATATAATTTTAAGTTGGGTGAATACCTAAATCCCTGCCAAGCGCCGTTGAATTCCGTTCAGCCGTTCTCGAGTGATGCCCGGACAAACGTGTTTTAGTCTTTTACCCCCTAGGGGGGGGGGGACGGGGGGGAATTTCCGAAAAGTTGATAGATATAATTTTAAGTTGGGTGAAGACCTAAATTACTGCCAAGCGTCGTTGAATTCCGTCCAGCCGTTCCCGAGTGATGCCCGGACAAAAAAAGCGACATTCGGACACGATGACATACACACAGACACACACACACACACACACAGGCAAAATTTTCTGAAGTCATTTTCGGCTTTCATGGGGTGTGAAACGTGAAGATATCGCAAAATTTTTCGATTCCGACAAATTTACAGACAAAACTCTGATTTTATTAATATAGACTAGCAGGCTTTGCCCGCTTCGCTGGACACTATATTTAAATGATTTCTTTGTAACTGAATATATTTCGATTGGCGACTATTTTCGTCACAGCTTTAGTATGGGACCTCCTTGGCAATATCAAACATTTTTTGAACTTCTCGAATCTGTACAACAAAACTATTATTAAAACAAATATTTTCGAAAACAGTCCAATAGCTGGTGTTAATTCTTCGAATATTCTGGAAACAGTTGAAGCTGTTACTCGTACAGTATAAGTCATTATTCGATGAATGTTCTGGGCAGTCCAAAAAAATAGTCACTTGTTCCACAGGAGTAAAGCAAATAAAATCAACTACACCAGAGCAAAAATTTTCGCTCACTCACGAAAAATGTCCAGTCGCTTAGAGCTCAATCCCTAAAGTGCAAAGATTCAGAATAGGTCTCTGAATAACTCTGGATCGCAGTGACTACATACTCTTTCGCAAAAATCAACTCACACCTACTTATAACTTTTGGCGATGGGGCTTGGAGATGACTCCATCGAGAATCCCTTGGTAAGCTCAAGGTCTATGTTCCCGTGTGTCGGAGAGCTTCGAAACATCGGGAACCCTAAACTATCATTTTTCACCAAATTTGGTCGCCCACTCGCCAAGTTTGTCTCCAAGACTATACTTTCTATTAAACATATCTTTATTTAGTTATTTAAATATTAATTTGAATTAATCAAATATTTCTGCCCGACAGCGTGCAAGTGCAGTCACACACAGCAGCTCATTTATTTGTATGTTAAATTAGCGTAGTGATTGGTATATAAAAAAATAAATAAATAACTAAACATTATCGTGCTACACAACTTTATTGAATCTCTCCCTTGGCAGCTTTTGAATTTTTGTCGCCATATTAGCGATTTTTTTTTCTTTTTTTTTGTATAATTTCTTGCATAAAAATAGAAAGCGTTTTATCGGACACCTTTTCGTTAACATATAAGATCCCTTCATATTCTGTTTATTTTATTAATGGTTTTTAAGTTTAAAATAGTGCTTGATGAAATAAATTTTCTATTTTTAAAACTGCCCTTTTTTTTCTATAAAATTATCTACTCAGATAAAAATAGATCATTTATGTGACTACTATTTCAGTTTACAATTTACATTTTTCTTGAACTACCTAGATTAAAATCACTGTTGCTAAATTAAACCTCTTTTATATTTTTCTTGAACTACCTAGATTAAAATCGGTGTTGCTAAATTAAACCTCTTTTATATTTTTCTTGAACTACCTAGATTAAAATCGCTGATGCTAAATTAAACCTCTTGGCGAAAAATGTTCGGTGTATTTCAACGCAACAATTTAAAAAGATCACCCAGGAGGATCTATAAATAAAACTGATTTTAGTACAACATATATTAGCATCGTAAACTATATTAGCACTTTATCAATGTGTAAAAGAAATTTTAAACTAAAAATGACGTCAATTTTTGTGAGATGCATAATTTATTTATTAATTTTTTTTATTATTGTTCACGTTTAGATAAATGTATTTAAAAAAAAAAATAAACTCGTATTTTTTTTTTTTTTTTTTTTTTTTTTTTTTGGCAACAATTAAATTAAGGATAAAATTTAAATGGCTAATTTTTAGCTATTATTAGCTTACAAAATTGCTACTTTATGCATAAAAATAACAAAAAAAAGTTTTTTTTCGGAATAAAAGGCAGCCAACTTTCTAAGCTAGGGTATAAGCTTTCTCCCACGGAGTAAAAAGTGCTTTCTCCTTTACAAATTTCATCGAAATCCGTCGAGCAGTTTTGGCGTGAAACTCAGTCAAATAAATTCACGGACATTCACATTTATAATATATATAAGATTTAAACATAAAATGAAATATGCCTTCACGCGGAAAATAAAAAAAATACTAAATGTTAAATTGGTGAATGAGAAAATGATGTCTTTATAAATTTAAAATAAAATAGCAATAATACAAATCTAGAATGTTTCTTCTGAATTTTATTTCATAGCATTTTTTTTATATACCTCAACTTTAGATTTTCTTTTTTACCACGGATGAATCACGCTTGGCATAAAAGCTAATTACGAATTATATTAAAGGTATTTACTTATTGCTAATTCTGGACAAATTTTTGAATTTTCATGCTGAAGTAGATCGGCCATTTTTCGCCAAGTACAGCCACTTAAAGCCAAATATCACATCAAAAATATAACTAAATTATTAAATATTAAAAAGAAAGAAAGAAAAGATAGAAAGAAACGGGAACAATAATCGCATAAATTATATTTTGGTCTAAAACGGCGACAAAAATTCAAAGTCCCCAAGGGAAGCTATATTATGGTTGTACCATGATCAGTTTACATATTAATAAATTTATTTATTTTTCTATACATCAACTACTATTAACTAAGCATAAAGTATATATAACTACAAAAAAAAAAAAAATAAATAAAAAGGGAAGAAAAGAAAGAAAGAATTAATAATAATTGTCTCATGCGATAGACGTAAACCGATCATAGCATATTATAATATTATATTTGGCTTGAAATTGCTGTCATTTTATGGTTGATCGATTAAATCAAGTAAATATAGGAAATAACTTCAAAGCAAATATTATGTACATCAAGTATAATGTTGTTCATATGTAACTGGGATTCAAATATAAAAGGACTACTTCAAATTTTTCGACACTGTTCGTATCGGAACTGTCATATATGATAAGTACCCAAATGGAAGCCCACGGATAAGCCATTGTCGCAGGCAATAGGGCCAGGTACCGGAGACTGCGAAGACGAAGAAGTCGATGCCGAAGGCAGCGGGAACCCAAAGCGAGCTTTTGAGCGATTTCAGTTTTTTTTTCCTTTCATAAAGCTATATAGAAAAGAGTTTCCTTTAAATATAGTGACCAACGAAGCGGGCAAAGCCTGCTAGTCTGAATGTAATGCTGAATTAGCTTTCATGCCAAACGTATTATACGTGCCAATAAATAAATAAAAACACTATTAAAAATAAATCTAAAATTGAGGTATGCTAAAAAAGATTATGAAACAAATTTGAAGAAATATGTTGGTTTTTTACTTTCTTCTATATGTAATATAGAGAAAGTATTGGATTCGCGAAAATTTTCGACCTCCGTTTTTTGACGGATCTACACGTTTTGGGATGTCCTGAACACGAATTGATAGTTTTTAAAAAATGTCTGTCTGTCTGTCTGTCTGTCTGTGGTTTAGTGTTTTCACCGTATCTCACGAACCAATGAATGAAATTCAACCAAACTTGGTATATAGTTGGACCCTGGCGGGGCATTGTGCTGATTAGATTTTGGGATCAATAGCCCATCAGGTGGCGCTGTGATCGCATTTTATGTAAATTTTTAACATGGCAGTATAGGACAAATTTTCGTATTTTTCACCGTATCTCACGAACTAATGAATGAAATTCAACCAAACTTGGTATATAGTTGGAACCTGACGGGGCATGGTGCTGATTAGATTTGGGGATCAATCGTCCAGCAGGTGGCGCTGTGATTCCAAAATTTCGTATGTCACACCGTATCTCACGAACCGATGAATGAAATTGAACCAAACTTGGTGTATAGTTGGACCCTGACATGGAAAGGGTCTGATTAGATTTTGGGATCAATCGCACGGCAGATGGCGCTGTCATCGCATTTTATGTAAACTTTTAACATGGCAGCATAGGACAAAATTTCGTATAAATGTACATAATGAGCGTTATTTTAAACTTGTGATTGTAAAATTAATATGAATTATTGATAATAGTAGTAGTTAACTACGAAAAAAATTTTGTGCATGTGGGGCACCGGTTCCCCCCCTGGGGGGGAATTACCCCCCCAGGGGGGTAAATTTTCAAGATGGGTATCTTTCGAAAGATATCGTCAATACCTTTAAAACGAATGGTTGAACTATAAATCTGTGACAATTTGAAACAAAGTTATCGATTTTTTTACTTTTAACAAAAAAAAAAAAACTTAGAAAAAAAAATCGTATTTTTTTTTTTTTAAAGAAACTTAACCAAACTTGGTATTTAGTTGGTCCCCGACATAAACTGGTCCTGATTACATTTAGGGATCAATAGCTCAACAGGTGGCGCTGTGATCGCATTTTTTCTAAATTTTTAACATGGCAATATAGGACAAAATTTCGTATAAATGTACATAATGAGCGTTATTTTAAACTTGTGATTGTAAAATTAATATCAATTATTGATAATAGTAGTAGTTAACTACGAAAAAAATTTTGTGGTAAATTTTGAAGATGGGTATCTTTCGAAAGATCTCGTCAATAGCTTTAAAACGAATGGTTGAACTATAAATCTGTGATAATTTAAAACAAAGTTATCGATTTTTTTTACTTTTAACAAAAAAAAAAAAAAAAAAAAAAAAAACCTTAGAAAAAAAATCATATTTTTTTTTTTTTTAAATATTGTTACTGGTTGAATATGTATTACTTTTAACAAAAAAAAAGTTAGAAAAAAATCGTAATTTTTTTTTTTTTTTTTTTTAAATATTGTTACTGATTGAATATGTATATAGGAAAATATAGAAGAAAGTCTTGTGGTGGCCACAACATACTAGTTAATATTATAATTTAATTTTGATAATGACGTTTCTTTGTCATAGCCTAAGCAAATTTATTATTTAATATTTAATATTTCTTTTACTATTCGCGTGAAAATATTTTTTATTATATGTCGTAAAATAAATCAACTCGAAATTTTTTTTGGCAACAATTGAAAATTAAAATAATTATTTTTAAAACTTTATTATAGGGCAGTTCCTTGTTTGTAAACAAACATCTCAACTTTTATGAGTGGTTGGCAAAAAGCAACTCTACTTTATATATCTCGTTGGCAAAAAGGCTTGGGAAAAGCATAGCGATGGCGGATCACCAATATAGTATCAATGGTGGGCGGGGCGCGGGAAAGTCGAGCGCGCTTTTTTGCCAACCACCAGACGTCACGAGGAAATGCTCTATAGAAGACATATTTATATTATATACAGAAGATATAATATAGATAACGTTTTCCTTCCTTCCCCTCCTCTTGGGGACTGAATTTCTAAAATTCCAAAAATTGGTTTTTAGGTATTTGTGTTAGCTATATTTTAAAGCAAAAATTTTACGGATATCTGTTTTTTTTCTTTGAGATATAAAGGTTTTTGTTAAATCACGTTTTGCCCCCTGCCCCCCATTAGGGGCCGAGTTTCAAAAATTCAAGAAATTGGTTTATAGGTATTTATGTTAGCTGTATTATGAAACAAAAATCTCACGTATATCTATTTTTACTTTCCGAACACTATAGTGAGGAAAGTATTGTAATCATGTCAAAAATCCGAATTCGAGATTTTGATGTTTCTATACGTTTTGAGGTCCCCTGAGTCCGTTTTCACTATTTTTACGATGATGTATGTATGTGTGTGTATGTGTGTATGTGTGTATGTGTGTATGTCTGTGAACACGCTAGCGTCTAAAGGCTTTGTTCGATTAACCTGAAAGTTGGTACGTATATTGTAAGTCACCATAGTACGAACCCTATAGATTTTGGTGAATCTAGCACTTATAGTTTTTTTACAGGGACACAAAGAAAAATTCTTTATCATTATGGCCTATGGGACCAAAATCTTAAAAGTGCGATAGCATCTAAACGCCTTATTCAATTGAGCAAAAATTTTATACCCATATTATAGGTCACAGATACTCAATCTGTATAGATTTTGGTGAATCTAGCACTTATAGTTTTTTTACAGGGACACAAAGAAAAATTCTTTATCATTATGGCCTATGGGGCCAAATTTTTGAAAGTGTGATAGCGTCTAAACGCCTTATTAATCTGAGCAAAAAAATTGTACACATGTTATAGGTCGCATTTGCACCAACTGTATAGATTTTGGTGAATCTAGCACTACAGTTTTTTTTACAGGGACACAAAGAAAAATTCTTTATCATTATGGCCTATGAGACCAAATTTTTAAAAGTGCGATAGCATCTAAACGCCTTATTCAATTGAGCTGAAAATTTGTATGAATATTATAAATCACTGTTGCACTAACTATAAGCATTTTGGTGAATCTAGCATCTATAGATTTTTACAGGGACAAAACGAAAAATTCTTTATCATTATTATCTAAGGGCTCAAAGTTCAGTAGCGTTAAATAAAACCTCGTGTGATATATGGAGAAAAAAACACTCTATTATGGTTTTCTCTCTTTTGTTTGTTTAGCAATTCCTCTTTCTTTATTTTATCTACAAAACTGTTAGTTACTCAATGTTCGGAAAATCGAGTGGAGTCACTCCAGATTTTTTTCTTTGCGATATGAAGGTTTTTTAAAAATCACTTTTTGCGCAAGTGGAATCTCATTTTGCCACGCACCCCCTTTTGTGGACCCAATTTCCAAAATTCCAGAAATTGATTTTTAGGCATTTGTTTTAGCTATGTTTTAATGCAAAAATTTTACTGATATCTGTTTTTTTCTTTGAGATATGACGATTTTTGTAAAATCACGTCTTCCCCCTCCCACCCCCCCTTGGGGGGCGAATTTCGCAAAATCGCTTCTTAGGGGGTGCTTACACTACATGTTTTATAATCTAACCTAGTTTCGAGTCAGTGACTCCAGTAGATTTTGCTGTGCGTTGATGAGTCAGTGAGTGAGTAAGTGAGTGGAAGTACTCTTTTATATATATAGATTAGCTATTGAATATTTTATGTATTGATTTGATGCATTAAAAAATTATTGCTCTAATTCTTAATAACTGAAGAACTCGTGTTCGATTTTGTTGCCCGTGCTCTTTAACTGATTATAACGAAATTTCATGAACTATTGTGAAATTTTGTTCGATGAATTATAATAAAATTTAATAATTTTAAAGTATTCTAACCATAATTTAATTACATTGTATTATTTTTTATAACATTTTTTATTATGGTATTCATTAAAAAACTAGTTGGCATAGGTGGACTCTGCTCAGTTCCCCATCATATTTATGATCTCAGAAATTTCTAGTGCGAGACATATTACCAGTGGATCTGCAGATCAGGAGCCTCAACGTCCTATTTGCATCAGACATTATTCAATAGGTCATTTTTATTCATTTCTTATTATATAATAGTATACATTGATTCGATCGACTTATTACCAAAATCAAATACATTCCTGAGGGGGGCGGCAGCCCCCCTCAACCCCCTGTTGTATCTCTCTTTGTATACCTATTTGTATATGATATAAAGTGTTACGAAATTGTAAATAATTGCATTTATTTTTGTATAAATTCTTTCAAAGAGGTTTAGTAAGTTGATAAAATGCTAATTTTGTGCCTTTATAGTCGTTTTAGCGTTAAAATAGCCAAATTTTCCTTTAAAAACGCATTAAAAATCTCCTATAAGGGAAGAAATAAATTTGGCGCCAAATTTGGCGACTATTTCCCTCCTTGGCGATTTTTTTGGCGATCTTGGCGAGAAAATCCTTATTAGGGATATACCAAACTTGGAAGCTCTAATCTCATTGGCTGATGTGATACGAGAATTTTCCAGAACAGTCTGTTTTCGATAGAAAAGTATAAAAGGAGCATTATTTTCGCCAAGGCGGTCAGTCTCAGATCTATATCAGTTTCGTCAAATGCTTGCTCAATGGGCTCATGAATATGTGTACCAAATTGCAAGTCAATAGCGTTATTTTTGGGGCCGCTATCGCGGTACATACAAATTCTTCCCATAGGCCGTAATGGTTAAAAAAACTTTGGCGTGTCCCTGTACACGAACTTACAAATGGAATGCACACCGAAAACTATACAGCTAATTTCGTGGGCATCATGAACATGTGTACAAAATTTCAAGTCAATAGCGTGTTTTTTGCGGCCGCTATCGCATGACAGACAGACAGACAGACAGACGGAATCCAAAATCCTTTTGAGTCTCAACAGAGGGCCTCCATTCACATTTCGGCAAAAATTGGAAGTCAATAGCTTGATTTTTGCTGTGGCTATCGCGGTACATACAGATTCTTCCCATAGGCCGTAATCATAAAAAATCTTTGGCGTGTCCCTGTACACGAACTACAAATGGAATACACACCTAAAACTCTACAGCTGATTCAGTTGGGCTCATGAACACGTGTACCAAATCCCAAGTCAATAGCGTGATTTTTGCGACAGCTGTCGTGGTACATGCAGAATTTCCTCATAGGCTTAATGATAAGAAAAACTTTGGCGTGTCCCTGTACACAAATTACAAATGGAATACACACCCAAAACTATACAGCAGATTTCGCGTCGCACATGAACACGTGTACCAAATTGCAAGTCAATAGCGTGATTTTTGTGGCCGCTATCGTGATACATATAAATTTCTCCCATAGGCCGTAATGATAAGAAAAACTTTGGCGTGTCCCTGTATACGAACTACAAATGGAATACATACCAAAAACTATACAGCTGATTTCATGGGGCTCATGAACATGTGTACCAAATTTCAAGTAAATAGCGCTTTTTTGGCGGCCGCTATCGCGCGACAGACAGACAGACAGACAGACACAGCCCAAAACCGTTTTGAGTCTCAACAGAGGGCCTCCACTGACGTTTCGGCAATAATGTTAAAAGAAATCAATTTGACCAAAGCTTCATACAGTGACAGAATGAAATCCCCGCCTAATAGGCTATCCACCGTTCACTTCGATATATTTATCTTATTCTAATCTATTAATTTATTTTATCGGGGTCAATTCCGTTGTTTAGTTTTCATGCTACTATTTCCAATGCAATAATCCTCAAAATTCATATTTATATGAAAAATTTACAATTTCGCTATGTTGATAAAATCGTAAATTACGAATAATTTACGAAATTTTCCTATTAGAATATTTGTTTTCAATCATGTTCAAACAAATATCATAAACGTAATTTTGAAGTTGTCTAACGTATTTAGGATCCTCAAAATGGAAGTTTATGCTCAATTTTGCTTTATTCTGACATGTCAAATAAATCGTAAATTCCAAATAACTTACGAATTTTTTAAATTGGAAAAATCATAGTCTATGGTATTCATGCCAGTATCCTAAATATTATTTCGAAAGTGGTTTGACATCTTTACGATGAAAATATCCCTCAAGATTGACGTTTATGTGAAATTTTGCTCTATTCAGCCATGTTAAGAAATTCGTAAATTTCCAATAACTTACGAAATCTTTATATTGGAAAATTCATAGTCATTAATATTCATGCCAGTGTCCTAAATAATGTTTCAAAAGTAGTCTGACATCTTTACGATGAAAATATCTCTAAAACTTGACGTTTATGTGAAATTTTCCCCTATACTGCCATGTTAAGAAATTCGTAAATTTCCAGTAACTTGCGAAATTTTCAAAGTAGCATATTTATAGTTACTGATGTTCATTCCGGCATCAAAACGGATATTTTAAAACTGGTCTGACATTTTTACAGTAAAAAGTTTTCATTTAATGCACGTTTAAGTGATTTTTTGTCCTATTCTCCCATGTTAAGAAAATCGTAAATTTCGAATAACTTACAAAGTTTTTAAAATCGAATGTTGCAAATGAATAGGGTTCTTGCCAGTGTCGAAAGTAATATTTTAAAACTGATCTGACCTCTCTGCGACAATTTGTTCTTGAGATATCGTGTACACAGACTAACAAACTAACGGACTGACCCACTAACAGACTAACAGACTAACAGACACCCTACAGACAGACACCATAGAAATTTTGTCATTTTCGGATTCCTCACACCTGAAAACGTGTAGAAAAGTCAAAAAACCGAGGTCGAAATTTTTCACGATTACCTAAGTTCCCCATACCAAAGTATGATGGGGAACTAAAAAAGAAAAAAGTACTAAAGTTATTTAAATAGGCAGACAAAATTTCATCATTTATTATTGTCAATAATGTAAATGTTTAATTTTTTACAATTTTTTGTAAAATAATCACATAATTTTTTATATCACTTTTATTTAAGCAAATAGAATAAAAATTATATTGAAATAAGTTGTTTGTGCACTTAAAAGAAGTGAAATTAAATCTAAACACTGAATATTAGTTTCTTCCCATCAAAGTTTCCAAAGATCCCGAAATTCCCGGTTTAAACCCGAAATTTCCCATATTTATTCCCCTGAAGCAAAATTCCTGGGTTTTTTACATCTCTAATCATCCCTCTCTTTCCTCTCCTGCTACTTTTCTGTTTTTGATATATAATTTCATATCAAGTCTTGTTGCCACTAGCGTGCGCTGGTTTTAAAAGTTAGGTGAGCACAGACTGCCTTGGTGGGGGACCCATTTTTGGGGGGTGGGGTGGAGGAGAGGGGGTCATAGGCTCTTCCCCGCTTTAATAATAGGAGTGTAATTTTCCTTTATCTGAAAATATTGCTAAGAATTTTTTTATTAAAATATTGAAGTGATAATAAAATCTCGTATGATTTTTTTCCCCAACCATTTTCCGAAGTTCCGAAATAGACGTCTAAAATATATTATCATTATTATTATTATTATTATTATTTCTTTTTTTTTTTTAAATAAATTCTTCGCGGGTATTCGGCTCTCTAAAAAAGGTATGTCACTCCTGTAGAAACTTTCATAAGTTCCACACGTAGATGACCACTAGGGTCTTGCGTTATGTCAGGGAACCACGGTTACTTGCGTGAGTTGAGAGCGGGTCGGGTTTGCATTAATTTTTGACCTGCGTGTTAAACGTGTCTACGCGAAAAAAAATTTCTTTGGAGATTTTTTTTTTTACGAATATAATCTTTTGAATGCAGATATTGAACGATATTTTTTTGATAGATATTGAACGATACTGCCTTGGTGGGGGACCCATTTTTGGGGGGTGGGGTGGAGGAGAGGGGGTCATAGGCTCTTCCCCGCTTTAATAGTAGGAGTGTAATTTTCCTTTATCTGAAAATATTGCTAAGAATTTTTTTATTAAAATATTGAAGTGATAATAAAATCTCGTATGATTTTTTTCCCCAACCATTTTCCGAAGTTCCGAAATAGACGTCTAAAATATATTATCATTATTATTATTATTATTATTATTTCTTTTTTTTTTTTAAATAAATTCTTCGCGGGTATTCGGCTCTCTAAAAAAGGTATGTCACTCCTGTAGAAACTTTCATAAGTTCCACACGTAGATGACCACTAGGGTCTTGCGTTATGTCAGGGAACCACGGTTACTTGCGTGAGTTGAGAGCGGGTCGGGTTTGCATTAATTTTTGACTTGCGTGTTAAACGTGTCTACGCGAAAAAAAATTTCTTTGGAGATTTTTTTTTTTACGAATATAATCTTTTGAATGCAGATATTGAACGATATTTTTTTGATAGATATTGAACGATACTGCCTTGGTGGGGGACCCATTTTTGGGGGGTGGGGTGGAGGAGAGGGGGTCATAGGCTCTTCCCCGCTTTAATAATAGGAGTGTAATTTTCCTTTATCTGAAAATATTGCTAAGAATTTTTTTATTAAAATATTGAAGTGATAATAAAATCTCGTATGATTTTTTTCCCCAACCATTTTCCGAAGTTCCGAAATAGACGTCTAAAATATATTATCATTATTATTATTATTATTATTATTTCTTTTTTTTTTTTAAATAAATTCTTCGCGGGTATTCGGCTCTCTAAAAAAGGTATGTCACTCCTGTAGAAACTTTCATAAGTTCCACACGTAGATGACCACTAGGGTCTTGCGTTATGTCAGGGAACCACGGTTACTTGCAGATATTGAACGATATTTTTTTTCTTTAATAGAATTAAAGAGATGGCGCTACTATACGTATCCGACCATACTGTAATTACGTTATGTTAAAGCTACGTCATCTGGTTTCAACTTGTAGTACAGTCGGTAACAAAAGTATCCGAACACTAGCAAAAATTCCTATGTAAAAAATGTATACTTAATGCAGTTTTGTTAAATAAATCCTTGTCGAATCCTGTTCTTAGTCAGTCTAAAAACAGGATTCGACAAGTATTTATTTAACAAAACTGCATTAAGTGTACTTTTTTTATATAGGAATTTTTGCTAGTGTTCGGAGACTTTTGTTACCGACTGTATGTATCCATGTGCCAAAGTGTAAACAACATATTGTTTTTGATCTGTGAATACGTCGAAATACGTGCCAACGAAAGAGCATTTGCGGGGAGTTTTACTGTACTTCTTTAATTCGAAGAAAAGTTATCGGTTGCTATTGGAAACTTATGGTGATCATACGCCATCGATTTCGACCTGTGAGTACTGGTTTCGTCACTTTAAAAGTGGTGAATTTGACACGGAAGACAAGGAACGTCCGGGGACAGTCAAAGATGTTTGAAGATGAAGTATTGGAAGCAATACTCGATGAAGGTCCGTGTCAAACGCAAGAAATTGCAAAGTCATTAAACTTTGATCAAGCAACAATTTCCAGATGGTTGAAGGCATTGGAAGTAGAGATGCAAAAAACCCGGGAATTTAAAACCAAGGGGAAAAACCCGGGAATTTTGGGGAAAAAACTGGGAAATTTGGAAACTTAGGGAATTTTGCGAGGAAAAAACAAATTAGAAATCTCTAAAGCAGTTGTTTACTTAATATAAATGACAATTTTAAGGACTTCGATATACTGATAAGCTTATAACATTATTTTAATTTATCATTTTATTTTCAATTTATTAGAACTGCAGCCAAAGCATAATTTGAAAAGAAACTTGAGCTTTCATTATTAAATTAGCACTTAAGATAAATGTATCGGTACAATGTTGGATACAATTTCCATATTATACAAGCTGAAGAATTAAGGAAACCAATGTACAGTCACCCAAAAAAAAAACGCCACCCCCCACCTAATTTCGCCGTAAATTATCGTAGAAACATTTGACTGGTACCGATCGATTTGTAATAACGTCTAGTTTATAACGGTATAGTTAAATTTTGCCTAAGGGGTCGTCTACATATTAAAACTGGCATTAACTTCATTTTCTTCAATGGCAACCCCTATTTTTGACTTCATATTCAGATTTCTGAGATCAAGGCGGTTCGAAAAACATACCTATTTATATACCTTAAATCAATTTTAAATAGAGTTACACGTGAAAATGTATTAGGGGTCCGTCTATACATTTAGAAAATATAAATCACGATCTACCACCCAGTATACATTATTTATTAAGTTTCACACCGGAAAAAAATTTCAGAAATGTTAATTATAAAATAAAAAAAATGACAAATTCACAGAACTTTCTGAGTTAGTTTATGAATTAAAAGATTTTTATTGGTTTCTATTGATTAAACATCAGATAGTTCACTTCATACGAAGAAAATTAAATAGCTGGAATAGATATTAAAATATCTATCAAAAGTAAAAAAAAAAAAAAAAAAAAAGATGAATGGTTTTAAATTTGTTTGAAAATTCAAAATTATTTTAACTCAAGCTGCCGTATAATTGTCTGAAACGGCGGCACTCAACCTGGTTCCCACGGCCGTTTCACAGTGACAATGGGAGATTGTTCTGATACTGCAGTACTTTCATTTTCTTTAATTGACTTTTTAAAAATATTAAAACAGATTTTTTTATTTTTATTTATTTATTTTTTTAATTAATTAATATTATTTTTTTTTTATGACATTATTAAAAACTTTTACATAAATCTCCACGATATTCTTTTGCTTTTATATTTTATAATGTGTAACAAATTAATATGTAAAATAATAAATCCTATTACTTAATGGAATGTTCTAAAATTCTACACTTTAACACAGATACCGAAATGGACGGTGGGTGTAGAAAGGCTGACTACCCTTAATCTAAATCTTCACTTGAAAAGGTCAAAATGTTACATAACTCTTTTTTTTTTTTTAAGGAAAAAAGAAGAAGATAAGGAGGAGAAAGAAAGATCAAAACGAATATAAAGCATATTAAACGTTAATACCCTTTAAACACTGGGAAAAGGCGGGGTTTTGTATTGTGTGTCATTTGGGAGCTGTAGAGTGCCAGAAAATTACTTTATGTAATAAAACTTTTCATTTAAAGGGTATTTAAAGCAGCATTATATTTAATACATAGACTATTCAGAAAAAAAATACCATTCATCTGGTTCATGAAAAATAAAGACCATTTTCTGGCATTGCTCTATGTATATACATTCTTGTCAACCTATCCCGGAAGATTACTGGTCCCGCCCCTTTCCGTACATTTTCTTCACATCAGTCTTTTTAGAGCTGTGTCAGCCATCGGTGGCTGACACTGATCTTTCCATTTAGGCTAAGTCAGCCGGCAGTGTAAAATATGATATAAAACTACAGAACTTACATAGTTTTAAGTAATTACTGACAATTTATTTAAAATTTACTTCATGTTTTTTTTTTTTTTTTAATAGGATTTTTATAGGATTATATCGTTAAGGCCTAATGGGGTTTATTGAAACTCGATACACATAACACGCTTCTAAGCAGCACGTGTGGCCTGAGTGGGATTTCCATAAGAATTCGCGTGGCGCTCAATGAGTTAATCGTAAATGTATTTGAAGTTAATTACTCTAAAAATTAAATTGTGTACACACAGGGGCGGGAACTAACAATGTTACGGGTTAGGTTGACAAGTATGGATATATATTTTGCTTGATTTATAAAAATTTATAACACATTTTCTTCTTTTATTTTTTTAGTATTTTGTGTTTATATCTCTCATTAAAAATAAATACAATATTCATATATAAACATTTCCATTCAGTAATGTATATAAACATATTGATTAAAGAAGATTTGTTGATATTATATAATTATTCTTCTATCTGTATAGTATATTAACACAAATATATTTTGTAAATTTCGGAGCATCGAAAAACAGCAACATAGCTTCCATATCAAGGCTTAATGTAAATAGCCACGCCTTTTCACAAATTTTCTAAAACTTTATAATATAAAGCAAAATAATTTTGCATATTTGTAATTAAATCATTTAAGTTTTGTCTTCAATAATCGATGTAGTGAATACCATTGTGATTTATGCATACCAGCGTCACATATCGAGTCAAATAGGAATATGCAAATTTGTCTTTTTTTTAAAATAGTGTTTCAGCGAATCAGAGGCGGGGCTTCTTTTCTTTTGAAATTCTTTCACAATCCCTCGCCTACATTGTGATAACTTTACAAAAATATGCCAATTTGTATAATAAACATCGAACTATTGCTTAGGAAACAATAAAAATAACATAAAGATAAATTAAAATAGTTTTCCGTCAAATTATATACAAGCATTTACTTATAGAGGATACAGATTATAACAAGTGACGGCCCCCTAACAGGAATAAAAAGTGAAATATCACTGTAACTCAAAAAATAATGTTAGGAACGAGCTGTAAATTTGGAAACCCATGTTTTTGATGATGCCCGTTCTATTCGTGCAAAAATTAACATAGGTCATAATTCATAATTTTTTCAAATATGAATTTATTAATAATTTTCATAATTCAAAAAATGTTTTTTTAGCAAAAATTTGCATGGAATATGTTTGGGTTACTTCATTCTAACGAATAAAAAAAACAGAATTTAAATATCATAATTATTTCGGAAGATATGATTTAATGTTTGTCACATTCATTTAACATTAGCACCCCCAAACTTTGACAGCTTATAACTCTATGAAAAATTGAGCGAAATATATAAACTATACCATTTTCCGTGATGATTTGATCCAAAGAATTCAAATAAATTATAAAAAATGGGGGTTACCATTGAAAAAAATGAAGTTGATGTCAGTTTTAATATGTAGATGACCCCCTAAGTAAAATCTAACTATAACATTATAAACTAAACGTTATTACAAACTGATTGGTACCAGTCGCATGTTTCTACGATAATTTACGGCAAAATTAGGTGGGGGGTGGCGTTTTTTTTTTTTGGATGACTGTACATAATCCTGTAATAGTTTGAAAAGAGAAATAATTAAGGTTTGAAAACTTCTTTAAAAATTTCTATTTTTAAAGAATTATTTAAAATAATGAAGTGGTTTTCAAAAAGAAGGGATGGCATTTTATGCAATTACTACAGTGGTATAGTTTCTTTTACAAGTTATTTTCATAAACATTTCCAATTAGAGTTTGTAAAAAATTGATGTTAAATTTCCTACAATGAAAATTTTTCGATGAAAATTTATACACATATTGTTTTCCTGATTTTTATGCATAAAGAAAAAAAAAAGTTTCTGCATTTCTAACACAACAAGTGGGGAAATTTTTCGAATTACTTATATATTTCCCTAAAACAGATTAAATTTAAGATTTCTTCTTCTTCTTCTTATTATTATTATTTGTAATTGAAAAAAAAAAAAAAAGAAGAAGAAGAAGAAGAAGAAAAGAGAAACAATTTAAAAATTATCATGTAACAAACTAATTTCTTAAATACTTCATTTGAGTTTAATGAAATATAAATTTAGTTGGGTTTGTTTCCTAAAATCTTAAGTCGAGTTCTCTAATTGTTTCATAGTACATTCATAAACGAATTATGAATAAAAAAAATTAAATGTTATTGATTCTCATTAAGAATGGAAAGGATATCTCAAGAACATAAAAAAATAATATTAATGAATAATGACAGAAACTTAGTGTTAGCACTAGGGCTGGATTATTTATCAATATATCACAAAATATCAATATTTTTTTAGTATCGCAATAACAGTATTTAAAATCTTACTCTGCTGATATATCGCTTTAACGATATTTCTCAGCGTGCACCATGCAGCCGACCGATCGCACATCGATAAATAACTTTAAAACATCCAATCTTACTACCTCCTTCAAACGCCGCTTCTTTCCCTTTCTTTCAAACTCCGCTTTCCGCTTCCGCTTTTCCCTACCACGCATGTACAGCACGACCTATTAAATCCCACCCGAAATATAGCACCGAATATCTTACTCTAATATTCCTTTCCTTCTTTCCCCACATCCCCACATTGCTCTCTCATAGCCCCAAACGATCTCTCTCTTTCAATGTTACCGCAACCGCAATACATCCCTCTACATCCGAATGTAATATAACCACTTCCTTTTTCTGTCATACCTGTGATCTCTCAAATCGAAAATAAATACCAGTACCACTGCTTAAAAAGTCAGACGTTGAACGATAACATATAAAATATTTCAGTCATCACTCATCAAGTTATCGCAGTATATTATTTACCAGCTTCTCACATTCGAAGATATTCCCATACCAGTAATATTGCAGCTCATTTCCTGCTATTGGCTAATTCATATCGGTATTAACTGGCCAATGAACATGCGAGATTCAACATATGTTTATCAAACATAATCAAAGCCGAATTGCTGTATTTCAGACACTGATATCCACTAGAACTTTGATCGCAAGAGTAATCTCGTCTGCCGGATGTCCACTCATTGACATCGATATATTTTCTTCATGTAGTATATTGCGGTTTACGTGAAAGAAATATTTAGAATATTGAATGTAAAATGAATGTTCGCAGCCACATCGATTGTTCGAAATAATATCAAGTGGTATTAAAAAAAAAAAAAAAAAAAATGGAAATATGGAAATGTTTTGGATGTCTCGGAGATGAAAATAATAAAATAATTTCCGAACATATTTCGATCTGTAATTTTTAATCGTGTGCAGTATAATGTAAATTTTTTTGTATATATAAGTTTACCTTCTATCATTATTATTGTTAAATATTTTAATAAACTCAGTTCTTTATTAAGCTAGTAAAATAGATTTTTATCTTCAGAAATTTTATAAGGACAGTTTTCCGACTGAACAATGCTATAACACTGAGCATTTTATTATTATTTTATTTATTCATTTTTATTTTATTTTATTTTTTGTGCAGCATTTTATTATCTATATATTAATAGGCAAGCATAAAATTTGTTGTCCCTTTTTAACATATTAATTATGGGAGTAGAGGGTTGAAAATGGTATCATTCGAAAGGTATGGTTAGCAGGAAGGTGCGAATACAAATATTATTTTCTTACGATGTCAAGAAGGTATTTAAAAATACATTTATTTTTTATGCATTTTCCCCCATTTTTCCCTTTTATACACGTATTCCTTCACATTAAAAAATACCTAAAAGTAGAAAGTTGTTAAATCTGGCAATTTCATAAAGCTCAAATAAAACCATAGACACAGTAATTTGTATAATGTAGCATCACTATACGCAAGCGAAGTGATGACGTCACTGTCTGTCCATGGAGCCATGTAAAAGATTTTCTATGTTAATTGTCCATTGAGTTTTTTGTAAAAAATTATTAAAAAATAACGGAAATTATCTGCCGATTTTAATTCTGATATTTGGGTATCCGCGATTGTAATGAAATGCTCGCCCTCTGGTGGGCTAAGGTGAA
Organism: Salticus scenicus; assembly: GCA_963930645.1. Lineage (NCBI taxonomy): Eukaryota > Metazoa > Arthropoda > Arachnida > Araneae > Salticidae > Salticus > Salticus scenicus. The sequence continues at coordinate 325,705,124 of OZ005652.1, forward strand.
ATTACAATAAACATGGTTTAATTCGAATTCCATACAGCCGCCATTGCTTGCCGATATTTAGTTTCACATATATTTATTGAATAAAAATGAATAAATACGGTAAAAAAGATAACACATACTGTTGTGTGCTACAATCTAACTCCAAAGGATCAAGAAATCCAGAATTGAGCTTCCATTTATTTCCAAATGACAAATTTAAAATTTCAGTTGCTTCGGCTAATGGAAGTAAAGAATTAATAATCACATGATTTGAAACTAATATTTGTTCAACTTCAGTTAAAAATCTACTTCCGATCGAACTTTGAATAAACTGAAGTATTTTTTTCAAAAGCAATCAATTTTCCATAATGTAATTGCGGAGAAATTATAGTACGAATATTAAGTAGAATAACAAAAAGAACACACGTGGCAATGTTTACTAACAACTGCAGTGTTGAGAAAGCGCCATCTATCGATCATTACAATCGCGGATAGTTATATATAAGTTACTGTCTACATGTGTTTGATTGAGTTATTTTTTCTGTAAAATTGATAAAATTTTAATTTAAAATCACAAAACTCCAGAAAAAAAAATGGCAAACTTCCAGTTTCGAATGTAAACATAAACATTTCATTTCAAAGGGTGATATTTAAACAATAAATATTGAACTAATGTACTAAATAAAAGGAAAATGGATTTGTTACTAACTGCTGCATGTATAAGTAGACGATACGGAAAAAATTCTGATTTCCGTTTTTTGCTGAATTTACATGTTTTGAGCTTTCTTTACGTTTCAATTAACTGAAATTGGCTACTTATTTTTTTAAAAAGTGTCTTTATTGCTAGCTTTTGTGGGTAGAAGAAGCAAGTACAAGATACATAAAAACTTTTGATTTCCGGTTTTTGATGAATTTACACGTTTTGAGATTTCCTTGCATTTTAATTAAGTGAAATTAGTGAAATTGACTACTTATTTTTATTTTTTAAAAAGTGGATTTATTAGTCTTTCCTCTGCATATATAAGTAGAAAATATAAGATTCAGAAATGTTTTAGATTTTCGGTTTTCGATAAAGTTACACGTTTTGAAATTTCCCGAACTCAATTCGACCATTTTTGAAAAATATCTTTTTTTTTTTTTTGGTTCAAATACTGTACTTTATGAACCAACAGTTTCGTAGCTTTCTCCCATTGGACCTTCAACTCCTATTAATATTACTCCGTGGTCAGCAGTAATTTAAAGAGATATTAGGATAAATTTCATGTTTGTGTATTAATATGTAAATAATATATATTATTTAATTTTTGAAACTTCAAATGTTCTTTGTTATTTGTCTTTTGGCAACAAAAAGCGACTTTATTTATATATTTAAATATTTGGTTCTTTTATCGTTTGAAATTGACTATTTTTTTTTGCAAATATTGCTAGCTTTTGCGGGTATAAGAAGCAAGTAGAAGATACGGAAAAACTTTTGATTTCCGGTTTTCGATGAAATTACACGTTTTGAAGGAGATTTCCTTGCATTTTAATTAACTAAAATTGACAACTGATTTTTATTTTTTAAAAAGTGGATTTATTATTCTTTCCTTTGCATATATAAGTCGAAAATATAAGATTCAGAAAAATTTTAGATTTTCGGTTTTCGATAAAGTTACACGTTTTGAAATTTCCCAACTCAATTCGACCATTTTTGCAAAATATTTTTCTTTTTGAGTTCAAACTCTGTACTTTATGAACCAATCGAATTAATTTAACAGAATTTGATATTTGGTTTGACCTTGGTTTGACATGGTACCGATTAGCTTTTGGGCTGTATTACCCAACAAGGGGCGTTTTCACGTTGCGATTTTCTCTCATTTCAGGAAAGACTAACATCTACAGAGAGAAATAGTTGCCGAAACGTCAGTGGATGCCCTCTGTTGAGACTCAAAACGGTTTTCGGCTGTGTCTGTGTGTCTTTCTGTCTGTCTGACTGTCTGTCTGTCTGCCGCGCGATAGCGGCCGCAAAAATAGCGCTATTGACTTGAAATTTGGTACACATGTTCATGAGCCACACGAAATTAGCTGTATAGTTTTTGGTATGTATTCCATTTGTAGTTCGTATACAGGGACACGCCAAAGTTTTTTTTATCATTACGGCCTATGGGAGAAATTTGTATGTATTGCGATAGCGGCCACAAAAATCACGCTATTGACTTGCAATTTGGTACACATGTTTATGTGCCCCACGAAATCAGCTGTATAGTTTTGGGTGTGTATTCCATTTGTAATTCGTGTACAGGGACACGCCAAAGTTTTCCTTACCATTACGGCCTATGGGAGGAATTTGTATGTACCGCGATAGCGGCCACAAAAATCACGCTATTGACTTGCAATTTGGTACACATGTTCATGATCCCAACGGATTTAACTGTATAGTTTTAGGTGTGTATTCCATTTGTAATTCGTGTACAGGGACGCGCCAAAGATTTTCTATCATTACGGCCTATGGCAAGAGTCTGTATGTACCGCGATAGCCAACGCAAAAATCAAGCTATTGACTTCCAATTTTTGCCGAAACGTGAATGGAGGCTCTCTGTTGAGACTCAAAAGGATTTTGTGTTCCGTCTGTCCGTCTGTCTGTCTGTCGTGCGATAGCGGCCGCAAAAATCACGCTATTGACTTGAAATTTTGTACACATGTTGATGATCCCCCGAAATTAGCTGTATAGTTTTGGGTGTGCATTCCATTTGTAGTACGTGTACAGGGACACGCCAAAGTTTTTTTTATCATTACGGCCTATGGGAGGAATTTGTATGTACCGCGATAGCGGCCACAAAAATCACGCTATTGACTTGCAATTTGGTACACATGTTCATGATCCCAACGGATTTAACTGTATAGTTTTAGGTGTGTATTCCATTTGTAATTCGTGTACAGGGACGCGCCAAAGATTTTCTATCATTACGGCCTATGGCAAGAGTCTGTATGTACCGCGATAGCCAACGCAAAAATCAAGCTATTGACTTCCAATTTTTGCCGAAACGTGAATGGAGGCTCTCTGTTGAGACTCAAAAGGATTTTGTGTTCCGTCTGTCAGTCTGTCTGTCTGTCGTGCGATAGCGGCCGCAAAAATCACGCTATTGACTTGAAATTTTGTACACATGTTGATGATCCCCACGAAATTAGCTGTATAGTTTTGGGTGTGCATTCCATTTGTAGTACGTGTACAGGGACACGCCAAAGTTTTTTTATCATTACGGCCTATGGGAAGATATTGTATGTACCGCGATAGTGGCCCCCAAAAGATCGCTATTGACTTGCAATTTGGTACACATATTCATGCGCCCAACGGAATTAGATGTATAGTGTTAGGTGTGTATTGCATTTGTCGTTCGTGTACAGGGACACGCCAAAGTTTTTCTTATCTTTACGGCCTATGGAAAGAATTTGTATGTACCACAATAGCGGCGGCAAAAATCCTTCGATTGACTTGCAAATTGGCGCACACGTTCCAGATTTGCATATAAGCCGCTGTGTAATTTTTATTGCTATATTTTTTATAAACTGTGTACAGGGACACGCCAAAATTCTTAACATTACGGCGTATGGGGTGAATTTCGTTTAAACGCATTTTAATATCACTATTTTGCAATGATGAAAATGAAACTAGCGTACGTGAGTAAGATTTATGGTTCGTTTACAAAGACACACGAAAGAATTTCGTAACATTAGAGCCTATGGACAAATTTATAATTTAAGCGCGCACTTTAATGCGTTTATGCTGAATTGAACTTAATAAAGTTAACAGACATTATAAAGATGCTTAAAATCATGTTTACTCTCAAAAAAGGACTAAAAGTATAGACTAAATAATTTATGGGACCACACAAAATAATTCCGAATATGTACTGTAATAATCCAAATGATGTCAAATTAGTTTGAAAAATTAATGAGTTATAATTAATTAGGTTTATTCTTATTATTGGCGTTTATAATGACTGTGGCTACTTTTCCGGGATACATAAAAGAATTTCGTACTATTACGGTCTATAGTCGGTATTTCTTAAAAGTGTATTTTAACATGGTTACATCCCCATCAAATATAATGAAATTTTATTAGAATTTTAAAAGCATGTTTTCCTGCTGAAAATTGTGGGCAGAGAATTGATAATTAGTTTAAAGGTTACGCAAAATATTTCCGATATGCTATAAAATTTTTTTGGTATGAAATTCGATAGTTATAAAATTTGGTATTTATGAATTTCAGGGAATAATACAAGACCGTCGTTTATTAAGAATACATATTGTTTCGTACTTGGGGGTTCGTAAGTTGTCCGAGAATGATAGGCGAAACTTGCAAAAATTCAGTGATTTATTCACAGAAAGTTCCAGAAAAATACAGGTCTATAAACCAGTAAACATAGCTTAAGCAACAGCCGTTGACAGCAAAACAACATTACAAACTGTTAATCAATAACACATAAAGCAAGTCTCATTCAAAGAGGCTTAAAGCAAAGCAAGCATTTGACGAAACTGACACAGATCTGAGATTGGCTACCTTGGCTAAAAAAATGCTCCTTTTATACTATTCTATCGAACACAGACTGTTCTGGAAAATTCTCGTATCTCATCAGCCAATGAGATTAGAGCTTCCATATTTGGTATATCCCTAATAAGGATTTTCCCGCCAAGGTCGCCAAAAAAAATCGCCAATGAGGGAAACAGTCGCAAAATTTCACGCCAAATCCATTTCTTTCCTTATTGGAGCTTTTTAATGCATTTTTAAAGGAAAATTAGGCTATTTTAACGCTAAAACGACTAGAAATGCAGAAAATTAGCATTTTATCGACTTTCAAAGCCTCTTTGAAAGAATTTATACAAAAATAAATGCAACTATTTACAATTCTGTAACACTTTATATGATATAGAAATAGTTATAGAAAGAGAGATACAGCAGGGGGTTGAGGGGGGCGGCAGCCCCCCTCAGGAATGTATCGGATTATGGTAATAAGTCGATCGAATCAATATATACTATTATATAATAAGGAATAAATAAAAATGACCTATTGAATAATGTCTGATGCAAATAAGACGTTGAGGCTCCTGATCTGCAGATCCACTAGTTATATTAAGTAAAACTCTGTTGATTCAGTTAGAGTGCATATCGGCAAACAATTGCCGCATCTGTGTTGCAATTTAATTGCGTTTAGGACAAGGCAATAACTTTGCTTTGCCTTGCTTTGCAAAAAAATGGTCGAGTTTCGACCACTTGGCGGTACTAGTTATTATTATTATTATTTTATTTATTTATTTTAGCTGTTCTTATTAAATATAAGAGATTTAAACAAAAGAAAAGTGGTTAAAAAAAAATAAAAAACTAGTATGTTGTGGCCACCACAAGACTTTCTTCTATATTTTCCTATATACATATTCAATCAGTAACAATATTAAAAAAAAAAAAAAAAAAAAAAAAAAAAAAACGATTTTTTTCTAATTTTTTTTTTTTTTGTTAAAAGTAATACATATTCAACCAGTAACAATATTTAAAAAAAAAAATACGATTTTTTTTCTGTTTTTTTTTTTTGTTAAAAGTAAAAAAAATCGATAACTTTGTTTTAATTTATCACAGATTTATAGTTCAACCATTCGTTTTAAAGCTATTGACGAGATCTTTCGAAAGATACCAATCTTGAAAATTTACCCCCCCGGGGGGGTACTTCCCCCCCAGGGGGGGAACCGGTGCCCCCACATGCACAAAATTTTTTTCGTAGTTAACTACTACTATTATCAATAATTGATATTAATTTTACAATCACAAGTTTAAAATAACGCTCATTATGTACATTTATACGAAATTTTGTCCTATGCTGCCATGTTAAAAGTTTACATAAAATGCGATCACAGCGCCATCTGCCGGGCGATTGATCCCAAAATCTAATCAGACCATTTCCATGTCAGGGTCCAACTATACACCAAGTTTGGTTCAATTTCATTCATCGGTTCGTGAGATACGGTGTGACATACAAATTTTTGCGATCACAGCGCCACCTGCTGGACGATTGATCCCCAAATCTAATCAGCACCATGCCCCGTCAGGTTCCAACTATATACCAAGTTTGGTTGAATTTCATTCATTAGTTCGTGAGATACGGTGAAAAATACGAAAATTTGTCCTATACTGCCATGTTAAAAATTAACATGAAATGCGATCACAGCGCCACCTGATGGGCTATTGATCCCAAAATCTAATCAGCACAATGCCCCGCCAGGGTCCAACTATATACCAAGTTTGGTTGAATTTCATTCATTGGTTCGTGAGATACGGTGAAAACACTAAACCACAGACAGACACACAGACAGACAGACAGACAGACAGACACACAGACAGACATTTTTTAAAAACTATCAATTCGTGTTCAGGACATCCCAAAACATGTAGATCCGTCAAAAAATGGAGGTCGAAAATTTTCGCGAATCCAATACTTTCTCTATATTACATATAGAAGAAAGTAAAAAATAGAAATTCTACTTACATTCTATGTAAACAGAATTTAATTTAGTACGACTGGACTTATTGCCGAAACGTCAGTGGAGGCCCTCTGTTGAGACTCAAAATGGTTTTGGGCTGTGTCTGTGTGTCTGTCTGTCTGTCGCGCGATAGCGACCGCAAAAATAGCGCTATTGACTTGAAATTTGGTACACATGTTCATTAGCCCCACCAAATAAGCTGTATAGCTTTTGGTATGTATTCCATTTGTAGTTCGTATACAGGAACACGCCAAAGTTTTTCTTATCATTACGGCCTATGGGAGAAATTTGTATGTATCGCTATAACTGCCACAAAAATCACGTTATTGACTTGCAATTTGGTACACGTGTTCATGTGCCACACGAAATCAGCTGTATAGTTTTGGGTGTGTATTCCATTTGTAATTCGCGTACAGGGACACGCCAAAGTTTTTCTTATCATTACGGCGTATGGGAGGAATTTGTATGTACCGCGATAGCGGCCACAAAAGTCACGCTATTGACTTGCAATTTGGTACACATGTTCATGAGCCCAACGGAATCAGCTGTATAATTTTAGGTGTGTATTCCATTTGTAGTTCGTGTACAGGGACACGCCAAAATTTTTCTTATCATTACTGCCTACGGGAGGAATTTGTATGTATCGCGGTAGCGGCCGCAAAAATTACGCTATTGACTTGCAATTTGGTACACGTGTTCATGTGCCACACGAAATCAGCTGTATAGTTTTGGGTATGTATTACATTTGTAATTCGTGTACAGGGACACGCCAAAGTTTTTCTTATCATTACGGCCTATGGGAGGAATTTATATGTACCGCGATAGCGACCACAAAAATCACGCTATTGACTTGCAATTTGGTACAAATGTTCATGAGCCCAACGGAATTAGCTGTATAATTTTAGGTGTGTATTCCATTTGTAGTTCGTGTACAGGGACACGCCAAAGATTTTCTATCATTACGGCTCATCGGAAGAATCTGTATGTACCGCGATAGCCATGGTAAAAATCAAGCTATTGACTTCCAAATTTTGCCGAAACGTCAATGGAGGCCCTCTGTTGAGACTCAAAAAGGATTTTGTGTTCCGTCTGTCCGTCTGTCTGTCTGTCTGTCGAGCGATAGCGGCCGCAAAAATCACGCTATTGACTTGAAATTTTGTACACATGTTCATGATGCCCACGAAATTATCTGTAGAGTTTTGGGTGTGCATTCCATTTGTAGTTCGTGTACACGGACACGCCAAAGTTTTTTTATCATTACGGCCTATGGGAAGAATTTGTATGTACCGCGATAGCGCCCCCCAAAATAACGCTATTGACTTGCAATTTGGTACACATATTCATGAGCAAACCGAAATTAGCTGCATAGTGTTAGGTGTGTATTCCATCTGTCGTTCGTGTACAGGAACACGCCAAAGTTTTTCTTATCTTTACGGCCTATGGGAAGAATTTGTATGTACCGCAATAGCGGCCGCAAAAATCCTTCGATTGACTTGCAAATTGGCGCACACGGTCCAGCTTTGCATATAAGCAGCTGTATAATTTTTATTGCTATATTGTTTATAAACTGTGCACAGGGACACGCCAAAATTCTTAACATTACGGTGTATGGGATGAGTTTCGTTTAAACGCATTTTAATATCGTTACTTTGCAATAAAGGAAATGAAACTAGCGTACGTGAGTAAGATGCTTAAACTTATGTTGTTTGAAGAAAATATGTGCTCTTAAGCTTTGTATTTAATGTACAGGATCTTACAAAAGTGTTCTGACAATGTCACGTAGTCATCCAAACGATGTTAAATTTGGAACTATTATTAATTTTAAACGCAAAATAAGCTGAATAGTTTTTACTGGTGTATATAATGTTTATGGTTAGTTTACAAAGACACACGAAAGAATTTCGTAACATTAGAGCCTATGGACAAATTTTTAATTTAAGCGCGCACTTTAATGTGTTTATGCTGAATTAAACTTAATAAAATTAACATACATTATAAAGATGCTTAAAATCATGTTTACTCTTAAAAAAGGTTATGTATAGACTAAATAATTTATGGGACCACACAAAATAATTCCGAGTATGTACTGTAATCATCCAAATGATGTCAAATTAGTTTGAAAAATTAATGAGTTATAATTAATTAGGTTTATTCTTATTATTGGCGTTTATAATGACTGTGGCTACTTTTCCAGGATATATAAAATAATTTCGTACTATTACGGTCTATAGTTGGTATTTCTTAATAGTGTATTTTAACGTGGTTACATCCCCATCAAATATAATGAAATTTTATTAGAATTTTAAAGCATGTTTTCATGTTAAAAATTGTGGGCATAGAATTGATAATTAGTAAGCAGTTAGTTTACGCAAAATATTTCCGATATGCTATGTAAATTATCTGAGATTGACCGCCTTGGCTAAAAAAATGCTCCTTTTACACTATTCTATGGAACACAGACTGTTCTGGAAAATTCTCGTATCTCATCAGCCAATAAGATTAGAGTTTCCATATTTGGTATATCCCTACTAAGGATTTTCTTGCCAAATTCGCCAAAAAACATCGCCAAGGATCGAAACAGTCGCCAAATTTGGCGCCAAATCCATTTCTTCCCTTATTGGAGCATTGTAATGCGTTTTTAAAGAAAATTTAGGCTATTTTAACGCTAAAACGACTAGAAATGCACAAAATTAGCATTTTATAGACTTTCTAAGCCTCTTTGAAAGAGTTTATACAAAAATAAATGCAATTATTTGCAATTCCGTAACACTTTATATGATATACAAATAGGTATACAAAGAGAGATACAGCTGGGGATTGAGGGGGGAGGCAGCCCCCCTAAGGAATGTATCTGATTATGGTATTAAGTCGATCGAATCAATATATACTATTATATAATAAGGAATAAATAAAAATGACCTTTGAATAATGTCTGATGCAAATAGGACGTTGAGGCTCCTGATCTGCAGATCCACTAGTTTTAATAACTGTGTTTCATTCACTAGCATCGATTACTATATTCATTTCTTAAAATGTCTTTGGTATAACTTTAGCAAAGGAGCCCCTTTGTGGTTTTTAAATTTTTGTTGTCAATTTATTGATGAATTAAAGTGGCTATCGAAAATTTTGGAAAGAAATATCCGGGTTACTTCGGTACCAAATTTAAATTTTGCAAAGGGCTATGCTGAAGCGGTTCCATTTCTTTAGCACTGTTTTTTTTCCAATTCTATTTTAATTATTAAAAAAAAAAATGTTTGTACATTTATATATTTTTTTCGACATAAAAGCAATATACTTACTTACATATTCATTCATTTATTGAAGTGAAAACTTCTTTAGGCGCGTTGAGCACTTTTGGGTGAACAAAAATCATTGAACTCGCGTCATCGTCAGCGAACGCTTTCCATTTGAAGTGAAAACTTTTGGGTGAACAAAAATCATTGAACGCGTCATCGTCAGCGAACGCTTTCCATCCTTGTATGATACAAATAATGTATCATACAATTAACTTGCTAATGTGAAATGTTAATAATTATATACTGTATATTGTTTTACAATCTGGTGCGGCTCTATACGACTTCTCTCATCTCTGGACGCTGTCTCTTAAAGATTGCATCCGGAAACGTTGCAGTTAGACCTCTCAAAACCGTGAGAAAGGCCGAAGCCGCCATTTTTCACACGTTTTTACAATCTAGTGTGGCTCTACATGACTTCTCTCATCTCCGGGCACTGTCTCTATAGCAGTCAGACCTCGCAAAACCGTGAGAAATCCCAAAGCCGCCATTTTTTTAGCATTTTTTACAATCTAGTGCGGCTCTACACGACTTCTCTCATCTCCGGACACTGTCTCTTAAAGATTGCAGCCGGAAACGTTGCAGTTAGATCTCACAAAACCGTGAGAAAGGCCAAAGCAGCCATTTTTCTCACGTTTTTACAATCTGGTGTGGATCTACACGACTTCTCTCATCTCCGGGCACTGTCTCTATTGCAGTTAGACCTCACAAAACCGCGAGAAAGCCCAAAGCCGTCATTTTTCTCACGTTTTTACAATCTGGTGCGGCTTTACATGACTTCTCTCATCTCCGGACACTGAAAACAATCCACGCTTGTATACATTAAAATTGGTGTTCATTTATCTTTAAAAAGTAGCAAATATCTATTTTCCTTTTCTTGAAAAAATATCGATATTATCATTAATATCGATATTAGCTTGGCGATATATCGCGATATTTGATTTCTGATATCGTCCAGCTCTAGTTAGCACCACAATAATTATAATTAATTATTTTCTTCGTTTTCGGAATAAACATCGAAGATGCTCGAATTAACGGGAAAGAGAAACGAAAAGGAAATCTATGCAGGAATTAAAGTTGAAGTTAATTTAAAGATTGGAGGCTAAGTAATTAACAAAAGTTATAAAAATATTCATAATTTCAAAATTCCCAATTTTGTCTTAAATTCCCAGGGAAAAAACCGGGTGTTTTGAAAGCCTTGCATTGCTAATTGGAAGTGATTCAAAAGAAAGGGAATTGGGGGCCATATGAGTTAAAGCCGAGAGACGTCGAAAGGCGATATTTGCATGTCCGAGATGCTGCTTAATCGTCGTAAAAAAAAGTCTTTTTTTTATCGCATTATTACTGGCGACGAAAAGTGAAACTATTATGATAATCCTAAGCGCAGAAAATCATATGTCAAACCCAAACAATCAGCCAAATTGACTGCAAAGCTAAATATCCATACTGCCAAGGTAATGCTGTGTATTTGGTGGGATCAGAAGGGAGTGGTCTACCCCATATAGCAATGATTATCCTATATCGCTCCCTGGGATATCCTGAACATCCCGAATTCTTCCCGGTGGAAGAATGGACACGTTTCGGAAATCTGAGAGAATATCTAATTTGATAATTCTAGTAATAATTTTACAGAGGTAGTTCTCGGGAACTACGACGGAGATACGAAATTCGGAAGTCCTATGGATGCTTCTACTGCAGACATTCTGCATTCTTACGGAATATACTGGGAGGAACATGGGAAATCTCGGGCTTACCGCGGGAGCTCCTAAGGAAGGATATTTGCTATATGGGATTATGAGTTGCTGAGAAGTGGTCAAACAATCGATGGACATCTTTACCGAAAACAACTGATGCGTTTGAACCAAGCAATAAAGAGAAAACGGCCTGAATGGGAGACTAGGCACGACAAATTTATTTTCCAGCATGACAATGCCCGACACATGTTGCACAAACCGTTAAAAGTTACTTGCAAAACATCGGATGGGAAGTTTGTTCCACCCGCTATGTAGTCCAGATCTTGCGCCATCCGATCACTACTTGTTTCTATCCATGCACAATGCCCTTTCTGGAATACGCTTCATTTATCAAAAATTGGCTCGATTCGTTTTTGGACTCAAAAAGTGAGGGGGCCGGAATCCATAAATTGCCAGAAAAATGGGAAAAAGTCATAGCTAGCGATGGACAATATTTTGAACGAATTATTTTGTATAATTTTATTGAAATGAAAGCTTTTTTTTCCACCAAAAAATCCTTTAAAATTAATGCATATATATATATATATATATATATATAGTGTACGACGCAAAAGTTTAGATAATGACGTTATTCTTCTTTAAAATTTAGAATTATGACGTCAGAATTACAAAAACCTGTATATACATATATTTAAAATATGTTTTAAAATGCTATAATCAAAAGACAGTCGTTTTATTTGCTATAATTTTAATTTTTTTGATAAAAATAAAAATTTGTTTGTCGCAAAAGTTTAGACACGATTATGAGTTTCTGTAAATATTGGCTGACATATGCAAATTTAAAATCGATGATGTCACAGATTTTGAGTACTTAAGTTCTGCAAACGATAACGCTTCGTAGTCGACATGCCGCGAGCTAAAAAAATTCAAGGGAATGAGGTTTGAATGATTTGGCAGTTGAAAGCTGAAGGGAAGCGCGTTTCAGAAATTTTGGCTATTATTAATAGATCTAAGAAATCTATTCATCGATTTTTATTGCGTGGTTGTGAATATAAAGCAAAATGTAGATCTGGGAGGCCACGTGTAAGAAATATACAAGAGGATCGCCTGATACAAAGACTAGCGAGTACCCAACAAATGAGTGTACGTGGAGTTCAAAGGTCATCGGGACTCTCTGTATAAAAGGATACGTTTCGTAGACGAATTGTGGAAAAAGGAACAACAGTTTATAACAAAATGTAAAAGAAAGCAGCTCTGAATCCACATCATAAGTAACAAAGAATGTTGTGTGCTCAAAAGCATGTGTAATATGGACAGAAATGACAATCAATCTAGATGGTCCAGATGTCTGTTCATCGTATTGGCATGATTGCAGAATGAACCTCTAGGTTTTTTCAGTCGCAGATAAGGAGGGGGCTCGGTGATGATTTGGGCAGCCATTTGCTATAATGGACGTTCTGACCTTTACCAGTGGTCATCAAATATCACAGCATTATACAAAGACATTAGAAAAGAACTTAACCCCTTAACGCGCGGTGTCCTCGCTGCAAGGACGCAAAATTTAAAATCCAGCTGCAAAAATTCATCCCGGAAATCTTTTAGCAAAAATTTACGTTTATACCATATCAGAAAAGGCCGGTTTTTTTAACCTTAAAATTAAAAATTTCTTTTAGTTTAATTTAGTTCATGAATTCCGGTGGCAGTATAATTTAAATGATCCGAATTGTCTTGCGCCGCAAAGGGTTAATGCCATTTGCTGAGCTTCTAGGTGGCCCTCAGTGGCAATTTCAACAAGACAATGTTTCGATTCACACTGCAAACAATACAAAATCTTGGTTTAATTCTCATAATATAAGAGTTCTCGACTGGCCAGCATGTAACACAGACCTTAACCCTACAGAGAATATTTGGGGCATCATGTCTCGCAAAGTTTATAGTAATTTTAGAGAATATTTTTCTGTACAGGAACTCAAGGCATCTATTGAGGATGCATAGTATGATATCGGTCCCCAAACTATGCAAAATTTAGTTTCTTCGATGGAATCTCGTATTTATGAAGTAATACAGAAGCACGGATTCACAATTAGGTTTTAAAAATTGTTTATTTAGATTTTATTTAATTTTTGTCTAAACTTTTGAGATAGTATTATATTTTTGTTACCATTTAATTACTTGCAATATGTACTACTTTTCATTGTTATAAATATTGTTTATATGCACAGCATATTACAACATGTTGCATAGTACGACATCGGTCCCCAAACTATGCAAAATTTAGTTTCTTCGATGGAATCTCGTATTTATGAAGTAATACAGAAGCACGGATTCACAATTAGGTTTTAAAAATTGTTTATTTAGATTTTATTTAATTTTTGTCTAAACTTTTGAGACAGTATTATATTTTTGTTACCATTTAATTACTTGCAATATGTACTATTTTTCATTGTTATAGATATTGTTTATATGCACAGCATATTACATTCAAGCTATGTTAGGAAAATTGATTAAATATTTTTCGAAATCTGCATGAAATTCTCCATTGTCTAAACTTTTGCTTCGCACTGTATATATATATATATATATTCTTTTATTTTACCTTCCTTTTAATTTCTGTATTAAATTTATTTTGCATTCCTGTTTAATTGGTTTCGTTTTGTATGGGCGAATTGGGCAAATATGCCTGTAAAGTGTTTTGGCTATATGTTTAGATATATGCAGAAATATACCTATTGCTAGCATAAATTATCCAGCCATTAGCCTGGAGAAGTATTGAGTAATGTATTGGTAAAATGGATTAAGCCTTTTTCTCTGCAATCAGTTGTTCTCTTGCAGTGAAAGTAGTTTTACAGGCAAAGTGAAAATAAAGTGACAGTTCATTCACTTTTAGTGAGGTCAGCCTTGGCGATGAATTTGGCGACTCGGCGACCAAATTTGGCGAAAAATAGCAATTTAGGGTTCACAAAGTTTCGAAGCTCTCCGACGCATATCAACCGAGATCTAGAACTTTCTATGGGATTCTAGATAGAATTACCACCAAGATCTATCGCCAAAAGGTATAGATAAAGTCGGCAGCAAAAGTATCCAAGTGCTAGCAAAAATTCCTATATGAAAAAAGTACACTTAATACAGTCATATCTGGGAAAGTGTAAAGTCACTGCAATTCAGAGACCTCTTCTGAGCGATTGAAGTTCAGAGATTGTGCTCTAAGCTACCGGACTTTGTTCGTGAGCTAGTGAAGAATTTTGCTCTGGAATATTTGACGTTATTTGCTTTACTCCTGTGGAACAAGTGACTGTTTTCTTGAACTGTTCCAGAATATTCGTCGTATAGTGACTTTTGCGGTATGAGTGACAGTTTCATTGGATCGTTACCAGAAAATTCGATGAAATAACTACTACTGGACTGCTTCAGAATATTCGTAGTAATCACAGTTTTGTTATCCTGATTTGAGAATTTACATTGAATAAAGAGCATTCATCGACTAGAACATGTCTTCTTATTTACGAACTACTTTCTCATAGACGCAAGTCGACAAGTTTTTTGTAACAGTATGCTTTCATTCTTGCATTTTGATCATTATTATTATTATTTTTAATTAAGTCTTTGCTCTTTTTCTTTCTTTCTTTCTTTTTTTTCTTTTCTTTTTTTTCTTTTTTTCGTGTGATGTTTTCTTCCTGTGTAATGTTTGAAAAGCTATCTATCTATATATGTAGACAGATAAATTGTTAAATATAAATACGAATAAACCAAGTTGAAAAACACCACTAAAAGCATATCCCTAGTGTCATAAAAAAAAAAAAAAAATTAAACGAATTCCATATAAAAAAAAATATATATATCAACTTCGTCTAAAAAAATTTTTAGCCAAAAAAACTTTTTCTTTTTCTTTTTTTTTAATATAAAATACTAAAGAAAAATAAAAAAAAGTATTTGTATTTTAATTGTATGAACATTTTCATATACTGTGCTCTAATTAGAAATTACTGAAAATTAACGATTCAGAAAACAATCATATTGGAGGCATAATATATATATTTAAAATATGACTTTTTATTTGCATTTTGTGTTATTAAAAACTTTAAACAATGTAAGGGAAAAAATAAAAAAACTATACATTTTAAATAACCTTTTTACTTCAAAGATGTGTAAAAATCAGCAAAATTAGGCTCTTTTGCAAATCATCACAACTTTAGATCTACTAGATATATTTTCTCTGTAAATTTCATTATTAATACTAAACAATTTTCCTGAGAATAATTAATTCTCATGAGTGTAACTTAAGCTTCTTTGAAAGATATCAGCTTAAGTAAAGAAATAACTAAAATTGCACCGCAAGTTCTAATTTTTTAAAAAGGTAATAATAATAATGATAAGAAAAGAACAGTAATGGTAAACTAGTTTATATATATTTACTAGCAGACCCAGCCACGCGTTGCTGTGACTAAGTTATACGTTGAATTATACGGCTGTAAACTATTTAGTACAGTCAAATTATTATTTACGAACAAAGACGAAAACGTTGTAGCCGATGTAAAAACCCACAGGGTTGAGATTTGAAACTTAGGTCAAAATTTGGAAGCGATTGATAAAAATTTTCGTAGTGTAGATATTAAGCACAAATTAATTTTAGTGTAGGGTCCTATAAATTTTAATGGAGAAGTGATATATATTATTTCTAATGCTACTTTGGATAAAATTGCTAAAATGACTAATATATAGATTAAATTCTATTAAAATAAAAGTATAAAAGAAACAGACGATTTTAAAATCAATTTTTATGGAGGAGTAAAATATAATATATGCTATAATGGATAATTTTACTATAAAATGACCTCATCATTTTAAATATTTTAAAGAGGGCAACAACTGTAGTTATAAAAAGGAAAACAATAAGGCTAAACCAGAAAAATAAGTAAATTTGATAAATATTTTAAAACTTTAAAATTGGAAATCTTATGAAATATTGGACATTTAAAGTAAATACATGTATCATTTTAAATAGAAAAAGATTTTGGAAAAGTTTAGTGTATTTTAACGAAGTGATGAGACGTTTTTGAGTATGTTAAAATTTTAATAGTAAATTCAAGTTAATAAAGATTGGAAACATTGAGGATTAAGATAAGAATAATTATAAGATAAAAAAAAAAAAAAAAAAAAAAAAAAACTTTTTATATACCATGCTTTTAAATTTTAATATACTAATAATATACTAATTAAAAGGAAAATGATAAATATTCTATCATAGTTTGAAGTCAAATTTGTTTTCAAATGTCTAAATAAAATATCTGATGTAAGATACTAATATTTTGCAGCGGAATAGATTTCATTTCTGTCATCCTTGGCGAAAAAAAAAGAATATCGCCAAATTTCCTGGCGAAAATATTTAATTCCTTTCAAAAATCATGGTTATTTTAACAACTTATATTAAAAGAGTAATGAATAATATGAAACAATATTTCGTACTATACATATTGCATGTCATACATACGTACAATGAATAATACATATTACATTTCGTACAATGCATACATCTGGCATGTATATTTTCGTGTTACGCTTTTGATCGCCAAATAATAATAATAATAATAATAAAAGCCAAGGGCGACAGAGTTTTGAAATTTAAAATAATTTGACAGCAAAATAATTCAATCTAACACCCGCGATAACTAATACATATCTATACCCAAATATAAGGATTAAAATCGGGAAATAAATTTCCTCGATTTTTAATAATTTCTTACAAAAAATCCAGTGGGCAATTAACATAGGAAATTTTTTTCTTGGCTGCACAGACGGTCAGTGAGTCACACTTCGCTTGCGTATAGAACTCATAGATATAGTATAGCATATATAGAATAGAGTGATCATTGGGGAGAAAAAAGTTATTCCTTTTCATTTGGGAAAAGACGACGTTTTTACCAAAATATGGCCGTCTTTCCCCGAGTGAATACACACGGGAATACATACTAATATTTTAGCAAATAGAATTTATGAATAATTTATTTGCTAAAGGGGAATGGAAGACTCCAGATACAGTTTCAAATTCATATTTCTTTCTTTCTTTTCTTTTTTTTTCAATACCACTTAATGGCTGTTTCCAAAGCTTTTACTTATTTTTTTTTTTTTTTTTTTTTTTCGGCATCAAAAATCTTTGTACGATAACATGGGGATGAGAGATCTATATATATTACTATATCTATGATAGAATTACATTAGCACTTTATCAATGTGTATAAAATCTTTAAATTGATTATGACGTCAATTTTCGTGAGATGCATAATTTAACTTTTTATAATTTTTTAACGTTCACGTTTGATTAAATGTATTTATTTTTATGTCGAAAGAAAATGAACTCGTATTTTTTTTTTTTTTTTTTTTTTTTGGCAACAATTAAATTAATGGAACTCACAGATATTTTGGAGCAACTTTAATAAAGGTCTATATTTAACAAATAATTCCAATAAAACAATATTGTGACAATAAATTGAGATAAAAACTATCCTATCTCTCAAGTTGGACCAAACTGCACACAGTGTGCAAAATTTCATTAAAATCGGTTCGTTAGTTTAGGAGTTTACCCCGGACAAACATCGTGACACGTAATTTATATATATATACAGATGAGAACAGTCATAACCTTTTCAAGCTTTCCATAGCATATATGGCAATTTTCATGCGTTTTGATTAATAATATTTTATGTATGTTACATTATTTTGCGTAAAAATAAATAAATAAAAAATAAATTATACAGACACGACATTATTTCATTATTTAAAACATGAAAATCTGACATTGACAGATTTTAATTTAGTGCCAGAGACCTACTGCTAAACTTGTTAATATCGACAAATTCTTCTTTAGTTAATTCGTGACGATCTAAATTCCATGATAAAGTTTTCATTAAATCAAACCAATGTGTTTCAGCTGCAGATATTGTAACAAATAACGTTGGAAGTCCAAACTGTCTGATAGCCGCAAAACAACGTTTTTTCTCTTTTTCCCAATGAGGGGGAGGTGTGCCTTGGGAGGGACTCATGTCAAAGGTGTGCCTTGGGGGGGGGACTCATGTCAAAGTTGTACCTTGGGGGGGACTCATGTCAAAGTTGGGCCTGGGGGGGGGGGACTCATGTTAAAGTTGGGCCTTGGAGGGACTTCATTCAATAAATCCCCATTTAATAAACCGACTGAAATAGGCCCTTAGCACTATTAAGAGTGTATTATAAAAATTCGACAACGCTGTACCGACTGAAATAGGGGTACCTTGGGGGGACCTCATGTCAAAGTTGTGCCTTGGGGGGACTTCATTCAATAAATCCCCATTCAATAAACCGACTGAAATAGGCCCTTAGCACTATTAAGAGTGTATTATAAAAATTCGACAACGCTGTACCGACTGAAATAGGGTACCTTGGGGGGGACTCATGTCAAAGTTGTGCCTTGGGGGGACTTCATTCAATAAATCCCCATTCAATAAACCGACTGAAATAGGCCCTTAGCACTATTAAGAGTGTATTATAAAAATTCGACAACGCTGTACCGACTGAAATAGGGGTACCTTGGGGGGGACTCATGTCAAAGTTGTGCCTTGGGGGGACTTCATTCAATAAATCCCCATTCAATAAACCGACTGAAATAGGCCCTTAGCACTATTAAGAGTGTATTATAAAAATTCGACAACTGTACCGACTGAAATAGGCCTCTAGCACTAATAAATAAATAAATAAATAATAAATAAATAAATATAAATAAATAAATAAGAAAAAAATTCTGGATTGTCGCTGTAATAAAGGATATTAAATAATCCGCGATTGTAATGAAATGCTCGCCCTCTGGTGGGCTAAGGTGAAATTACAATAAACTTGCTTTAATTCGGCTTTCATAAGCCGCCATTGCTGGCCGATGGTTAGTTTCACATATATTTATTGAATAAAAATGAATAAATCTGGTAAAAAAGATAACACATACTGTTGTGTGCTATAGTGTAACACCAAAGGATCAAGAAATCCAGAATTAAGCTTCCATTTATTTCGAAATGACAAATTTAAAATTTCAGTTGCTTCGTCTAATGGAAGTAAAGAATTAATCAGATGATTTGAAACTAATATTTGTTCAACTTCAGTTAAAAATCTACTTCCGATCGAGCTTTGAATAAGCTGAAATATTTTTTTCCAAAAGCAATTAATTTTCCTTGATGTAATGATGGAGAAATTATAGTACGAATATTAAGTAGAATAACAAAAAGAACACGTGGAATACACGTGGCTATTATATTTACTAACAACTGCAGTTCAGAAAGCGCCGTCTATCGATCATTACAAACGCGGATACTCGTATTAAAAAGATTAAATTATTACTTAAATTATTAAGATAACAATTTATATAGCATCGCATATATTCTTTTAAATTTAATTTTAGACATATTTCAGTCATTTCAAATCACGGTCTCTCCCTCTCTCTTAAGTCTCCCACAAGTCTCTCTCTCTCTTAATGCATTGTTGCTCTAGTTGAAATTGTGACGTCACATTTTTCTGTTAAATCATCCTACTTCTATCATTTTATTTATTCCTCCAAACCAAGGATAAAAAATTATTATTTTTATTTTTATTTCAAAATATTTTGACAGCAATGGATATGGTTTCGAGCATTATTACCTATTTATTTATTATTTTTTTTTAAACGTTTTAAACGGCCTTTTATTATCAAGATTATTTTACACACACACACATATATCTAATATATAAAATTCTCGTGTCACAGTGTTTGTTACCATACTCCTCCAAAACGGCTTAACATATTTTAATG
The DNA here is from genome assembly GCA_963930645.1 of Salticus scenicus. NCBI lineage: Eukaryota > Metazoa > Arthropoda > Arachnida > Araneae > Salticidae > Salticus > Salticus scenicus. The sequence goes on from OZ005652.1 coordinate 325,725,403, forward strand.
AAATTTTGTATGTACATTCGGTAGGTCTGCGAATAGGTTTTTATCTATTAATGAAAGTTGTAACTTAATTAGTTCTTTCTTAATTTATTTTTAACCAACTCTTTCAACAACTTTTCCAACTAGATGGCGTGAGTTGTCCGTAAACACGATGTCAGAATTTATTTAATGTTGAAATGAAAAATGAATTTTTAACCGTATCTTACGAAGTGTTTAAAATATTTTTTCAAAGTTAATATTTTTAGCCTGAGGATTAAAATGGTATATTCTTTTAAAAAATTCGTCAATATCCGACGGGTGCATCGATCGTAGTAGTGACGTGTTTACAATTATCAGTGTAATTTTACCATTTCAGTGTGATTCTCAAGTGAATTCATTATTAATTTGCAGGGGCTGTAATCTTCTATTTGTGTGTTTTGTACGATGCCAGCAAGACGCAGACGAGCTTCTTTAGGGCGTCAAACACGTAGATCTGCAAGAATACGAAATACAAGAGCCCAAAGAACAGAAGACCAAATCCAGCAAGATAATACTAATGTGCTAATGTGCGTGTGAATATGGCGCGATTGCGTCGAGCTGAATCAGTAGATGCACGAGCTGAACGAAATGAACAAAGAAGATTAGAACAAAGGCAAGCGCGCCGTTATTCAGTTAGCAGACGCAGAGCAAATGACCAACAGCGCAAACAGGTGCATCGATCATTTACATCTAATTCATTCCTGCGCCTAGCATTCGAGTATGAGCCCGATATTCAATATTATGCTCATTCAAAAGTGGTTATTGGTGCTATGGACAAGGAATGTCCGCATTGTAATGCTCTTAAGTTTAAAAATGAGCCACCTGGGATGTGTTGTTCGTCAGGAAAGGTGCAATTACCTGCAACTGAGACACCTCCTGAACCATTGAACGGTCTACTTATCGGCACGGATCAAGATTCTAATCTGTTCCTAAAGTCCATTCGAACATTTTATTCATGTTTCCAGATGACATCGTTCGGAGCAACAAAAATAGTTAAGAATAATGCGACCTATGGTCAACAATTCAATTCAACATTTAAAATCAAAGGCCAAATTTATCACAAAGTGGGCTCATTGTTGCCAATGCCAAACGAATCACCTAAATTTTTACAAATTTACTTTATGGCCGCTGAGGATGCACGTGTGGATGCACTTTGTGGCTCTAATAACCTCGATTCACTTTTTGCCAGACGCATCGTCAGTAACATGGACGCTCTATTGAATGAGCACAATGAATTGCTGAAAATATTCAAATCACACATGCGCTAATTACAAAGTGATAATCATGCTATTGTCATCAATCCTGATAAAACACCTGCTGGAGAGCATATTCGTAGATTCAATGCACCTGTTATTGACAATGTTGCTGGAATCATGGTTGGCGATCGTACTGCTACTCGAGAAATCGTGATTCGTAGAAGAAATAATAATCTACAGTTCATTGCTGATACACACCGTTCATATGACGCTCTCCAATATCCGCTAATTTTTTGGAAGGGACAAGACGATTATTGCACAAATATTAAGCAACGAGATCCCGCAACAGGTGCCGAAGCAAACAAGGATGTTAGTTCGAAGGATTATTATGCGTATCGGTTGATGATTAGATCAGGACAACGTTATTCTACGATGTCGTGAGCTCTGTCAACAATTCATGGTCGACATGTATGTAAAGATAGAGAGCGAACGATTACGATACTTGCGATTTAATCAACATCAGGGGCATGCGGAAGAATACATTCACCTGCGAGACGCTATTTTCAACAACGCCAACGCCACTGAAATCGGTAACTCTGTCATTCTACCATCATCATACATAGGCAGTCCACGTCATATGCAGGAATACATACAGGATGCTCTGACTTACGTGCGCGAACATGGACGGCCGTGTTTATTTATCACGTTCACGTGTAATCCGAAATGGCCGGAGATTACATCTTTACTATTGCCTGGCGAAACTGCAATACATCGTCATGACATTACAGCACGTGTGTTCAGACAAAAATTGAAGTCTTTGATAAATTTCATAACAAAATTACATGTATTCGGTCCCACACGTTGCTGGATGTATGCCGTTGAATGTCAAAAGCAGGGATTACCTCATGCCCACATTTTGGTTTGGTTAATCGATAAAATACGTCCTGAAGAAATCGGCAGAATAATTTCAGCGGAAATTCCAGATCCGTCTACTGATCAAATGTTGTTTGATATTGTTACACCAAACATGATTCATGGCCCATGCGGCAATCTGAATCGTTCATCGCCTTGCATGGCAGATGGAAAATGTACTAAAAGTTTTCCGAAAAATTTCACTAACGATACGATCACAAATGTTGACGGATATCCAATATATCGTCGAAGAAATCCCGATAATGGCGGACAATCATTTGTTAAAAATGTCAACAACATAGACATTGACATTGATAACCGTTGGGTGGTCATATATTCGCCTCTGCGGAGCAAAACATTCAATGCTCATATTAATGTTGAGTTCTGCAGCTCAGTGAAGAGCATCAAATACATTTGCAAGTATGTGAATAAAGGAAGTGATATGGTTGTATTTCGAGTTGAAAATACCAATGTGAATGCTCCTCCGGTGAATAACAACGATGAAATAACACTTTACCAAATTGGCCGGTACGTCAGTTCCAATGAAGCTGTTTGGCGTATCTTTGGTTTCCCAATTCATGAACGGGATCCAGCAGTTCTTCATTTAGCCGTCCATCTTGAAAATGGCCAGCGCGTATATTTCACGAGCGAGACAGCGATTGATCGTGCTATAAATCCACCAAAAACTACACTCACCAAATTTTTCGAATTGTGTAATCGTGCGGATGCTTTTGGTGCTTTTGAAAGGACATTACTCTATTCAGAAGTACCACGCTATTTCACATGGGCTCCTATAAAAAAAATGGATGCCCCGCAAGCAAGGCACGCTGATTGATGCATGTCCCAGTTTATTCAAATCAAACACCTTGGGGCGAGTATTTACAGTCAATCCAAGGCAGACTGAGTGCTTTTATCTTCGACTGTTATTGGTTAATGTCACCGGCCCTTTGTCATTTCAAGATTTACGTAAAGTGAATGGACAACAGTATCCAACGTATAAAGATGCATGCCTTGCACTCGGCTTGCTGGAAGACGACAGCCAGTGGGAGTGTATGCTTGCTGAAGCAAGATTGAACTGTACAGCAAAACAAATTAGTCTACTATTCGCCATAGTGTTGACTACATGCAGAGACATTATGGGATAATCACAAAAATTCAATGACTGATGATATATTGCATCAACATCTTTCACGGTGCAACGATCTAACGATAGTATTCAGTGACGCTATGTACAATGAAGCATTGATTGCTATTGAAGACTTTTGCATTTTTATTGCCAACTTACCACTCAGTCATTTCGGTATGCATTCAACAAATCGAAATGCATCTGATTTAACAAACACTGAATTGAATCGTGAACTACAATACAGTCGGTAACAAAAGTGTCCGAACACTAGCAAAAATTCCTATATATAAAAAGTACACTTAATACTGTTTTGTTAAATAAATCCTTATCGAATCCTGTTCTTAGTCAGTCTAAGAACAGGATTCGACAAGGATTTATTTAGCAAAACTGTATTAAGCATACTTTTTTTACATAGGAATTTTTGCTAATGTTCGGACACTTTTGTTACCGACTGTACAATACTGTAGAAATGGCAGCGATTGTTGCTCACAATGTCCCACTAATGAATGAAGAACAAAGAAGCATTTACGACCGCATCATGCTCGTAGTTTCAGCAGGACAAGGTGGATTCTTTTTTTGGATGCACCAGGGGGAACTGGCAAAACATTCCTTATTTCGCTAATTCTCGCCGTAATACGATCAAATAATGGCATCGGATTGGCTGTTGCATCATCTGGCATTGCGGCAACTTTATTGGATGGAGGCAGAATAGCTCATTCATTATTTAAACTGCCACTAAATATTCAAAATAACCCAGACGCAGTGTGCAACATAAAAAAACAATCGTCCATGGTCACAGTGCTGAAACAGTGTAAAATTCTTATCTGAGATGAATGCACTATGGCACACAAACATTCGCTTGAGGCGTTGAACAGGACATTGAAAGATATAAAAAACAACGACAAACTATTTTGCGGCACTTTGTTACTCCTTTCAGGTGATTTCAGACAAACTCTTCCCGTTATTCCACGTTCAACATACGCTGATGAGATCAACGCGTGTTTAAAATCATCGCCATTGTGGCGTAATGTTGAAAAAGTACAACTGAAAGTAAATATGCGCGTTCAAATCCTTCAAGATCCATCCGCTGAAACATTGTCAAAACAACTGCTAGATATCGGCGATGGAAAAGTTACTACAGAAGAAACTGGATGCATAAAATTACCGACCGATTTCTGCATAATTATTGATTCGCAAGATGCTCTTATTGACCAGATATTTCCCGATGTACACAGACGATACACAAATCATGAGTGGCTGGCAGAAAGAGCAATTTTAGCAGCAAAAAATGTGGACGTCAACGAATTGAATCTCAAGATACAATATTTGTTACCAGGAGACTTGGTGTCATACAAATCTAATGATACAGTTTGCGATGTCACCGAAGCTGTAAATTATCCAACAGAGTTTTTACACTCATTGGATTTACCAGGCATGCCACCGCATAATTTACAACTGAAGGTTGGATCTCCGGTTATTTTGCTTCGTAATTCGAACCCACCACGGTTGTGCAACGGCACGCGATTAGTCATACAAAAATTAATGAAAAATGTTATGGAAGCCATCATTTTAAATAGTAAATTCCGAGGTGAAAATATATTACTAACGCGAATCCCTATTTTACCCATAGATGTGCCAATTCAATTTAAACGCCCTCAATTTCCAATTAGATTGACATTTGCAATGACTATCAATAAGTCTCAGGGCCCAACGATGTCTGTCTGTGGCTTAGATTTGAGCACATCATGTTTTTCACACGGACAATTATACGTGGCGTGCTCTCGAGTGGGCAAACCATCCAGTTTGTTTGTATTGGCGAAAGAAGGGATAACAAAAAATATTGTACACTCTGTTGCATTAAGGGATTGATATTGTTTTTAGTTCCCCATCATACTATAGGTATGGGGAACTTAGGTAATCGTGAAAATTTTCGACCTCGGTTTTTTTACTTTTTTACACGTTTTCACTCCGAAAATGACAAAATTTGCATGGTGTCTGTCTGTAGGGTGTCTGTTAGTGTGTCAGTTCGTTAGTGTGTCAGTCCGTTCGTGTGTTAGTCCGTTAGTTTGTTAGTCCGTTTACACGATATCTCACGAACAAATGATCGCAGAGAGGTCACACCAGTTTTAAAATATTACTTTGGAAACTGGCAAGAACCCTATTTATTTGCAACATTCGAATTAAAAAACTTCGTAAGTTATTCGAAATTTACGATTTTCTTAACATGGGAGAATAAGCCAAAATTTCACTTAAACTTGCATTAAATGAAAGATTTTTTCTGTAAAAATGTCAGAGCAGTTTTAAAACATCAGTTTTGATGCCGGAATGAACATCAGTTACTATAAGCATGCTACTTTAAAAAATTCGCAAGTTATTGAATATTTACGAATTTCTTAATATGGGAGAGTAGGACAAAATTTCACATAAACGTCAATTTTTAGGGATATATTAATCGTAAAGATGTCAGACTACTTTAGAAATATTATTTAGGATACTGGCATGTATATTATTCACTATGAATTTTCCAATATAAAAATTTCGTAAGTTATTAGAATTTTCCGAATTTCTTATCATAACAGAATAGGGCAAAATTTTACACAAACGTCAATCTTGAGGGATATTTTCATCATAAAGATGTCAAACCACTTTTGAAATATTATTTAGAATACTGACATGAATACCATAGAGTATGAATTTTCCAATTTAAAAAATTCGTAAGTTATGTGGAATTTACGATTTACTTAATACGGTAGAATAAGGCAAAATCGAGCATAAACGTCCATTTTTAGGATCATAAATATATCAGACAATTTCAAAATAACATTTATGATACTGGTATGAACACTTGACTGACTACAAATATTCTAATAGCAAAATTTCGTAAGTTATTCGAAATTTAAGATTTTATCAACATAGCAAATTGGGGCGATATTTCATATAAATAAGCATTTTTGGGAAAGTTGCATTGGAAATAGTAGCATGAAAATAAACTACGAAATTGACTCCAATAAAATAAATTAATAGATTAGAATAAGATATCGAACTGAATAGTGGGTAGCCTATTAGACGAGGATTTCGTTCTGTCACTGTGTCAAGCGTTTGGTCAAATTCATTTTTCTTAACATGTACATAATATGTCCTGTACAAGAAATTTATGAGAAAATACATATGATCGGGAACTGAGCAGAGTCCACCTATGCCAACTAGTTTAGTAATATTGTTATAAGTAGCGATATGTATATAATTTTAAAGAATCAATTTTAATAAATAATAAAAAAAAAAATCTTTGGTGTTTTGTTATTTTTATATTCCTTCACCGTTCACAGCGTTCCATACCTGTTTCACTTATATACCACATCCTTACACACTTACAATAAGTTAGATATTTTTTTCTAGCAAAATATTCTCTAGAAATAATTTATATGACAAAACAACGTTTGTCGGGTCAGCTAGTATATATATATATATATGCTAGCTGACCCGACAAACGTTGTTTTGTCATATAAATTATTTCTAGAGAATATTTTGCTAGAAAAAAATATCTAACTTATTGTAAGTGTGTAAGGATGTGGTATATAAGTGAAACAGGTATGGAGCGCTGTGAACGGTGACTGTGAATTCCGATTATAACGTAAAAGACATAATTACCGAAATTTTCGCTACTTGCTTCTTGCTACTTGCTACTTTCTACTACTTGTTATTTAAAACCTCCGCTGAATGTCGAACAGCACAAAATTTTATTTCATACGGCAAATATTTCAATTTATGAGAGAATCTCTGATAGCAACGAATTTCACATAAAAATTCCGTCTTTTTTGAATAAGCTGTAACAATCTGGACCGATTTGATGCAAATTTTTATCAAAAAGTTATTACAATATCTAACATCATTACATGTACATTTATCACAATTCAATCAATCGATGCATGCGAGTATGTGTATAGTATGAGTGAAGTGAAATGTAGAGTTCGTATTAAATAAAAACTTAAACTCGTTTTAATTAAAGGTGAAAAAGTTGAAACTCAATTTATTTTATAACAGGTATAATTTTTTAATCTACAAAAACTTAATTTATCGTAATGTCATTTGATGTACAATATTTTTGGTCAATCCTTGAGGAGTATACACAAACAAATTCGAAGGTTTTCCAACCCTGGAACACGCAACATATAATTGGCCGTGAGAAAAGCGCGGATTTTCTATATCTAAGCCACAAATTGGGACCCCTTTGGTGACTTTAAATATTTTAAGCCATTTTTGCAATGAATTGAAATGGCTATCTCAATTGTGGAACTAAAGATCGAGAAGCGTCCGAGCTACTTCGGTGCCAAATTTCAAATTTTGCCAAAGGGATCCGATACTAAAGGTGTTCCATACAAAAAATAAATAAATAAAATATCAGTGACATACACACGCACAAAAGTATGGGACCCCATTGGTGACTTTAAATATGTTAAGCCATTTTTGCGATGAATTGAAATGGCTATCTCAATTGTGGAACTAAAGATCTTGGCGAGAAGCGTCCGAGCTACCTCGGTGCCAAATTTTCCATACAAAAAATAAATAAATAAAATATCAGTGACATACACACGCACAAAAATATGGGACCCCTTTGGTGACTTTAAATATTTTAAGCCATTTTTGCGATGAATTGAAATGGCTATCTCAGTTGTAGAACTAAAGATCTTGGCGAGAAGCGTCCGAAAAACTTCGGTGCCAAATTTCAAATTTTGCCAAAGGGATCCGATACTAAAAGTGTTCCATACAAAAAATAAATAAATAAAATATAGTAAATTAGCTACTCAAATAAATTTGTAGGTTAGGGTGGTGGTTAATCAACGCGCGTGTAAATTTGATAGAAAATTATATAAAATACTCACTCCAATTCCGCACTAAATTTGCAAAATGTATAGTTTTTTATGCACACTTCAAAACTCTTCAAACACTAATTACATCTTGATGTAATATTTCAATTAGGACACAATTTTTTGTATAACAATAATAACACGAAGTTACAAAATATTTTCCTGAATTTGATCGCAGCACCAACTGTCGGGACAAACTGGAATTACAATAGAATATACGCAAGCGAAGTGTGACGTCACTGACCGTCAGTGGATGCAAGAAAAAGATTTCCTATGTTAATCTCCCATTGGATTTTTTATAAAAAATTATTAAAAATCGAGGAAAATTATTTCGCGATTTTAATCCCCGTGTTTGGGTATAGATATGTGTTAGTTATCGTATGCATGTGTTAGATTGAGTTATTTTGCTCTTAAATTGACAAAATTTTAATTTTAAATTTCAAAACTCTGTCTTCCTTGGCGTTTTTTATATTTGGCGATCAAAAACGTAATACGAAAATATACATGCCAGATGTATATTTTCGTAATATGTATTGTACGAAATTGTTTCATATTATTCATTACTCTCTTAATATAAGTTGTTGAAATAACCATTATTTTTGAAAGAAATTAAATATGTTCGCCAGATGATATGGCGATATTTTTTTTCCGCCAAGGATGACAGAGTTTTGAGATTAAAAATTCAAATTTTATCAAATTTACAGCAAAAACAACTCAATCTAACGCATGCACATGATAACTAATACATGTCTATACCCAAATATGGGGATTAAAATCGGGAAATAATTTTCCTCGATATTTAGTAATTTTTTACAAAAAATTCAATGGGCGATTAACATAGGAAATATCTTTCTTGCATCCATGGACGGCCAGTGACGTCATCACTTCCCTTGCGTATTATTGAATATTCGATACTACGATCGTAGCGCAGTCTGCCGGATCCAATGTGAAACATTCCAAAATCAACAACAATTTATAAGTGATAAATTAATTAAATAAACAATTTAAATTGGACTGAATTGTAAATCTATACCATTCTCGAATCCACCTGAAGACACACAAAAAATTTCATTAAACTCGGTCCAGCCGTTTAGGAGGAGTTCAGTGACAGACACATGCACAGAAGAAATATATATATAAAGATAAATACAAAGGCACAGCTTTAGTATAGACCTCCCCCCCCCTTGTCGACTTTAAATATTTTTGGCCATTTTTGCGATGAATTAACATGGCTATCTCAATTGCGTAACTGACGATCTTGGTGAGAAACGTCCGTACTACTTCGGTGCCAAATTTCAAATTTTTCCAAACTAAAGCTGTTAAACTGTTTTTTGATATATACAAAATAAAAATAAAAAGTTCTAATAAATTCGAAATTATTACTATTTACAATTAAGGTGAAAACATAAAAGAACCTTTATAAGTTACATATAAAGTATCAATTAAAACGAAAAATTTTGTTTTACTGTAGAAAAGAAAAGTACTACTAAATTAAATAAAAATGTTAAGCTAATACCAAGTATCTCTATGAAAATATTTATTTACACGCGAATATTTTCATAGTATATTAATTTTTTTTTCTATTTTTTATTGTTTATCACGCGAAATTAAAAATATTTTATTTCCGGAAAAAAATAAATAAACGTGAATTTTGTTTATTTTGGCATCAAATATATTTTTCTTTTAATCATTTTAAAGTTAAAATGGAGTTTTTATTTAATATCTTTTGATCCAATTATCCGATTGAACTGAATTGTAAATCTAAACCATTCTCGAATCCACCTGAAGATGCACAAAAAATTTCATTAAACTCGGTCCAGCCGTTTAGGAGGAGTTCAGTGACATACACACGCACAAAAGAAATATATATATATAAACATATATACTAGCAGGCTTTGCCCGCTTCGCTGGCCACTAAATTTAAAGGAAACTCGTTTCTATATAGCTTTATAAAAATAAAATAAAATAAATTACTGAAATTGTTCAAAAGCTCGCTCCAAGTCCCTGCTGCATTCAGCAGCGATTTGGTCATCAACTGCAACTCGGGTGCTTGTCCCTATTACCTGCGACAATAGTTTACCAATGAGCTTCCATTTAGGTGCTTATTATATAACAGTTTCGAAATAGATAGTATCGAAAAAATTGGAGTGTCCCTTTTATATTTGAATCCCAGTTACATGTGAACAACACTATACGTGTTGTTCACATGTAACTCGGACTGGACTCAAACGTAACTGGGTTTAGACAACATAATATTCGCTTTTACGTTATTTCATATGTTTTTTTTGTTTATCCAATCAACCATTAAATGACAGCAATTTCACGCCAAATATTACAATATGCTGTGACCGGCTACGTCTGTCGCATGAGACAATCAATTTTTTGTGTTTATATATAATTCATGGGTTGTAAACCTGATAGTACAGCCTTAATATAGTTCTCTTTGGCGGCTTTTGAATTTTTGTCACCATTTTAGACTTAATCCATTGTAACAATAAGACTTAATCCCTTGTAACAATATGCTATGAGCGCTATTTCTGCCGTATTTTAGACAACTAATCTTTTTATGGTTATATATATTTCCCACATATTCCCCATTAAACATATTTTTATTTATTTATTTAAATATTAATTTGAATTTTTCAAATATTTCTGTTCGACAGCGTGAGAGTGCAGTAACACACAGAGGTTCATTTGTTTGTAATAGTGCAAATAGCATGGGCAATAAAATACATGGTTCAAAACTAAAATATTTAATAGATGCTGATATACAGCCATCTTTAAAATCGCAGTTCTTAAATAGTAGCAGATCCCCCCTGTCGTCGAAAAATATCCAGATAGAAGTGCCCGGGAAAGATCTTTCTGCAGACAGTGGGAACCTGGATCCCTCGATGCAGCACGGGCGGGAAAAGAGCTGCCGTAGACAGCGGGTACCCGAAGCAAGATTTGGAGTAATTTCAGTTTCTTTTTTATTCTTCATTTTTTTCCCCTTAAGTTTTTGTCTCTAATGTGGTGTAAAAAAATAAATATTAATTCAATTCTTTCGAAAATTCATTTAAATATAGTGACCAGCGAAGCGGGCGTAGCCTGCTAGTATATAATAACTTTTAATACAACCAGCCAGAAACACGTAAAACACATAACTATAACCTTCTCTGAAGCAAGATTACAATTGAAATAAATTGAATTAAAAGTAAAAGTCATTTACATAAAAATAATTTATACAGTTCAATTTAGTAAGAGACAACAGAATAAAAATTTTGAACTTTTTGGAATGGAAAAAAAAAAAAAAAAATGTTTTTTATGGGGAAAAAAAAAAAAAAATTCGTTTAAGCCGTGGTTTAAACCAATTGGTTTAAACCGTGCCAACCCTGTCAGGAACAGATTTATTTGACATAAAATTCTGTGTGAGGGGGCGGTGGGAGTTGCCTCTCCCCTCAATCCCCAGTTTAATTATAGTGCCTACTTTCATTTAAAAAAAATAATAATAATATTCAAGGCTGTTATTAATTTGCCTTGAAACTTGCCAATCTTGATCAAGTTTTTCAAGTGGCAATCTAGTACGAACTTCAGAAACCAATAACTTCAATTTCTTGCAATTATTTGTTTTGAAGTAATAATGATAACAGACATACATATAGATCAACTAAACCACTAAAATTTAGACTTTCGTATTCAGGGCACTTCAAAACGTGATATTATACAAAAAAATCAGGGATAAAATAGAATATCAAAAAATACTTTGTTTATAGTGTGTGATAAGAAAAAAAATTATTTTCTTTCTTGAGCTGTATTCGACGACATAGTGAAATGTAGCAAAGCATTTCCATCAATCATATTCAGTAGAAAATTACGATAGGCTTTGTTTTGGATAGCCCTGTATCACAATCTGTACTTAAATTTAGATTTATAAAAAAAAAAAAGAAAAAAAAAAGTACCAGACACAAAATGAAATAAATTTCCAGCAACTGGCAAGTATAGTCTGAATATAATCAAATACTTGTGGTAGTCCTATAAACGATTGATGAATGGTTACCATGCCACAATCTATACAAATCGTGCTTTTATGCATCTAAAAAAATATGTTCATTCCATTTTGTTTAGGGCAGCTTTTAGATGTTACACAGTACCTATCAGAAATTTCTCTCACAGATGTAATTTATTTGAATTTTCTTGCGTGTCCCTGTACATGAACCATTCGCTAGATCTCAACGAAAAGTTTAATGTAGCATCACTATATGATACACATTTAGAATACCGAGTTTGGACTTCCTGCTACTATTGTTTGTGAGATTTGCTGATAACAGACACTCACATAAAAGCAGACACACAGACTAACTTCTACAAATATGATTTTTGGATTCAGGGGACCTCAAAACGGGAAAATAAAAAAAAATTCAATTTTGAAAATTTGACACCAAAAAAATTACCATATAGGTAACAGAAAGTAAAAATTGTAAATTCAGTCTTAAAACACAGATAAAACATATAAAGTTTGAAGTAGACATGTTAGGACATACACTGATGGAAAAAAAAATCCCAACACCAGGAAGGAGCTGTGCTCGATAAACGAAATTTGGTAGGCGTGTTTATACATCTGAAAGATGACGTCGATTCAAATTTCGAGCTACGCGCATAAGTGTGGCGCTTGTAGCGACACTATGAACACGCAAATGAGGTTTGCTTTAAATAAGCGCTGTAAGGTTCGTAATCGTTATTTACAGTTGAGATTTGACGTAGTGGGTTAATGTTAGTCAAGGATGCCTCTAAGAAGACGAAGAAGCCATTATCAACAGCTCACTGAGTTTGAACGAGGTCGTGTAGTAGGGCTACGAGAAGGTGGGTTTTCTTTCCGCGATATTGCAGAAAGACTTGGCAGGAATGTATCCACTGTGCATGAGTGTTGGCAGCAGTGGTCAAGGGAAGGTACTGCCTCAAGAAGACCGTGTTCCGGGCGGCCACGTGGCACTACTGAGAGGGAAGACCGCCGTGTTCGGCGTATGGCTGTGGCTAATCGTACTGCGTCTGCAGCTGAAATTCGAGCTGCAGTTGGCACCACAGTGACACAACGAACTGTTAGAAATCGGTTACTTCAAGGACAGCTCCGAGCCAGACGCCCTGTAGCGTGCATTCCACTGACTCCAAACCACTGCCGTTTGCGACGTGAGTGGTGTCAAGCTAGAGCTCATTGGAGGACGGAGTGGAGATCTGTTGTGTTTTCTGATGAAAGCCGGTTCTGCCTTGGTCGCAGTGATAGCCGTGTGTTGGTTAGAAGGAGGCCAGGTGAACGCCTGCTAGCGACCTGTCTGCGGCCTAGACACACAGGGCCTACTCCTGGAGTTATGGTTTGGGGAGCAATTTCGTATGACAGCAGGAGCACTCTCGTGGTTATCCCACGCACCCTGACTGCAAATTTGTACGTCAGTCTAATGATACAACCTGTTGTGCTGCCATTCATGAACAGCATTCAAGGGGGTGTTTTCCAATAGGATAACGCTTGTCCTCATACCGCTGTTGTAACCCAATATGCTCTACAGAGTGTCGACATGTTGCCTTGGCCTGCTAGATCACCAGATCTTTCTCCAATCGAGCACGTATGGAACATAATTGGACGACAACTCCAGAGTCATCCACAACCAGCATTAACCGTCCCTGCATTGACCGCCCAAGTGCAACAGGCATGGAACTCCATCCCACAAACTGATATCCGACACCTGTACGACACAATGCATGCACGTTTGCATGCTTGCATTCAAAATTCTGGCGGTTACACCGGTTACTAATGTACCAACATTTCACATTTGAAATGGCTCTTCTCGCCAATGGCTCTACCTGTGATCTTGAAACTTTAATCAATTAAATATGTTACCTAGACAAATGTATTGCTGAAATTTCATTACTGTACAATAATTTTTTCTTGGTGTTGGGATTTTTTTTTCCATCAGTGTATTAAGACTGTTAAGACATTTTGAAGTTAAATAATGATAATAATAATAATAATTTGATATTACCTATTTTTATGTTTTTCTTCCCATATCCAGTAGAAAAAGCGTTGTTTGGTTTAAATTTTAAAAACTGAGTTTTTGCAGTAATTATGTGTTTTGAGGTCTCCTGAAACCGAAAATAAATTTTATAGCGGTTGGTCTGAGTGTATGTGCTATCAACATAAACCAAAAACAAATATTAGCAGGCAGTCCAAACTCGATCAAAAATCTACATCGTATGGGATATTATATGAAAATGTTTATTGAGATTGGAGAAATGCTTCGTGTGTAGGGACAGGAGCGTAATCACAAACATTATAATGTTTGTGATCCTATATTTAGAGCCCTATAATTATCTGCAATGGGCTAAGGTGACTTGTGGAGGTCAGAGACCGACTTACTAGTTTGTTTCAATGGTCAAAAATAAAGATGTACATATTTAACTCTGAGGTGTCATTGAGGTTTGAACTTCATAGTCCCCCCCCCTCTCGCCCTTGGTTATGTTTTTGTACATAAACATACAAATACGTTACTTCTATGGGCTTTTTTTAACCCCTTACCTGCCGAGGAAAAATTACAAGATTCGCTTCCCAGTGCCACCATTTTTCACACAGTTGCGCGTAGTTATGTGTTCACTGTTCTAGAAATATTCCCTTTCCGATTCCTCCCACTCCCCATCTCTAAAATAAGTATATCTTTCAGAAACACTATAACGGTCATCTTATTGTATTCAAAAGCTGTGGGACTAGTTTCACTCGTAGTACCGCAACACAAAGGATTGTACTTCGTAAAAGCGTACATATACGCCAGAGGCAGTTAACACATCGGCTTAGCGAGGCAGATATATACACCTGGGGCATTTAAGGGGTTAATATCGTTATACTGAACAAAACATAACGAAATTAGCATACATCATTCAGTGTCATAAACGTTTGTTTACTATAACTTTAATACACTGGTTCTCATAATTATAAGGACACCCGTTTTTCTATATTAACTAAACACTGAACACTATCATTCAAACAAATATATTTTTTATTAATTTGAATTTCATTAATAGACTATATTTAAAAAGTTTTATCGTTTTTCTATCTTAAAAAACTTTAATACGGTCAAAAAGATGATTTTTCAGGTGTTCACGATTATAAGGACAGCTTGTATCTTAGTAATTTTTTTGCTGTTATTCTTTAAATTAATATTTTATGGGATCTCTTTTTAGGGTGAAACAGTCAGACATTCTCTCTGGTATATATATATATATATACATTTTTTTTTTTTTTTTTTTAATATTCAGTTTCAATACCATTTCATACAGCATAGATGATATTCTGAATACATTTAAACTATTTAAAATTGCTTTCCACTTGCATGCACTTTTCTAATATGATAAATTAAGGTTTTTTCAGCTTTTAGGCCACGGGAAAGGCAATAATACAGAAGTTTCTTTTTTCAAACTATTTTCTATTGCTGTAGAAGTAGAGCAAAAATGTAAGTCTTGTTGGAAAAATATATTATTACCCCCCAAAATCTAACAAAAATCTGAGAATTCCACGTTTAAAATTTGCGGATATTCTCTTGATGTTCATAATAATAGAAAATTTACTAAATTCATTCTTCCTTCAGTAGAAACAGCTCCCCAGAACACCATAGATCCACCTTTAAAATGCCCGACTCATATCTGCCTTTAAAAAATCTGCTCTGTCTTTCGCTATCTTCAGATCGTGCCAGTAACTGTTAAAACCATTTGGTTAATCAAGAAAAAAAAGTTTTTCATCCGAAAATGCAACATTTTACCATTTAATATTTTCTTTATTCAACTTTAACACAGACGTTTTTTCCCACATGCTTATTGATTATTACAGGTTTTTTATTCATTTTAACATATTATTAATTATTTTAAACATACATAAATGTGGACCCCAACCTTTCGTTAAAAATTACGATCAAATTCAGCAGCAGTCATTATGAGTAGAAGAATAAGAGGAATTATGTGTCTTCGATCTCTGTAAAACAACTCTGATTTTGCATCAGATCTCTTTCCTATCGAACCAGCAGTTCAACGTTTGATCACATTTCCTTCAGCAATTTTAGATCTTCGAATTTCATTAGAAATTCGGCGGATTGAAATTATCCTTCCACTTAAAAAACACATTTATCATACTTCACTACATGAACGTTCTTTTTTTCGAGGAATTATCAGTAATGTCCGTCCAAGAAAAATTGAAGGCTTATATATGACTTAATCTAGCCCAGTAGTTAACAAATTCGCATGTCAACTGTAATTTATCCGCTAGTAAGTTAAATATAATAAAACGAAAAAATGTTGATTGTCCCTATAATTATGAACATCTAAAAACGTGGAGAAAAAACTATTTTGCATTATTTTTTATTAATTTTGTTTCATATTAAAAAAAATTAGAGCAGTTTTGGTTTTTAGAATACTAGATATATTAAGTGCACTTAGTATAATCTTGTTCACAATTATTTTTACATTAGTTATTTCAAAACATAAAGTGTCCTTATAAATATGAGGAGTGTAGCTAGTTTACATATCGTGCAAAAATTTTCAGATATATTATGAAATATAAGAGGAAACTACTATCGTCATTCAAAACTCGAATTGCTACTTCACGCAAATAAAATAGAAATAGCTCGTGAGTTACATTTTGATTTTATTATTATTAATTATTATTATTATTTTACTCTCTTTGTATGTATAAGAAAAAAGAAGTGGATTTGTGAAAATTTTGACCACCGGTATTCGATGGATTTATACGTTTTGAGATGGTCTGAACACGGTTTGACTATTTTTAGAAAATGTCTTTTTGAGTGTGTGACTGTGCATAAAAACATTATAATTGTTGCATCTTATGATCTAGTGGACGAAATTTAACCAAACTTTATACTTAATTAGAACTTGATTTAAATCGGTGCTGATTATGGCTGGGAATCAATCGCTCAACTGGCGCTGTTAATCTATTTTTTCATAATTTTTAATATGGCATTATGGGACAAAATTTCATATAAATTTACATAATAAGAATTATTTTTAACTTTTCAATGTAAAATATATAATAGTCAACAGGAAATTTATTTATTTTTATTTTTTATTTGTTTATTTATTTATTTATTTATTTGTATAAATTTTGTAGTCGCTTCCCATCCTGGGTAAAATACCCCATCTCATCGGTATAGGGGAGGGTAAATTTTCAATATGGGAATCTTCCATACGAAATAACTTGCCAATATTTTATGAATAGTTGAAAACAATAGATCTGTGATAATTTAAAGCAAAATTATCGATTTTGTTTCCTATCTTTCTTTCAATTTTTTAAGCCATTTTCTCAGATGTTGACACAAAATAGATTTTTTTCGATATTTAGCGTTACATTTCTCTGCGATGAATATCATCTGTATTCATCATAGAAAATAATTTTAATATATAATTTGTACTGTGTGAATTTGTATAAGAAAAATAGAAGAAAGTTTTATGATTGCCACGATACACTAGTTTTTTTTTTTTCTGAAATCTTTACCTTCTATTCTTAACCTTTAATAATTGGTCTATCCAAATAATATAACCTAAATTCTCTATCTGAAATAGTATTCTAAAATCTATTCTAAAATAGTATTTCATCGTGGTACTGTATATCACAAATACTAAGCAACTGTACAAAAAAGGACTTAATATTTATGGCCCCCTCCCCTCCCCCTACCCCAGAAATTATGGGCTAGCTGCACCAATGTTGAAATAAATTGTTATACATGCAGGCGCTTTTTAAGCCAGCAGAGCTTATAAAAAGAGTAATGTGGCATTTTGTCTTTTTTTTCACAATGCAATTATCTTTATAAAAACAAGTCTTCTATCTACTGCAGCCTTTCCGGTTAGTAAACGCAAATAGGTTCAACGGAAATGATCGTCCAGACACCATTCATATATAACCGTGACATCACGATTTTGCTCTTGGCTGTATTTGTAGGTCATCCCATTATTAGTTTCAATGTAGAACCAGCTTTTAGGGTGAAAGAAGAATGATTCAGTTCATAAACTTAATTCGACAGACTGACCCTTTGCGAGACAGAGAATTTTATTGTAATTATTTGTTTTTTCATTTTAAATTCTGGAAATCTGTTAAGTAAAATAGGGGAAAAAATTAAATAATCTCGAGTGACTCCACACGACTTTCTAACATTTAGTAATTAACGATTGTTTAAAAAATTTTAATTGAGAGAAGTCGTTAAATGTATGGAAAGGATGGATGGTTGGGTTTTACGTCGCACTAGTGCTGCGCAGATGGGCAATTGGCGACGGTCTGGGACACACCCCTAGAGGTGGTCTAGAGACATGGCATCACAATTTTGATCCTCCACGGAAGGGATGGCTCTCCCGCTTCGGTGACCCCCAGAGGTATAATTTTTGATGGGGACATGGAGGACATTGCGGCCACGACAGATTTTACGTGCACCAGCCACCATTGGTGTACACGACGGTCTTTGGCCGGCTCAAATACTGAACCCGCAATCTTCCAATTACGAGGCCGGCGCTCTACCGACTGGGCTACCGCGGCCCTGTATGAAAAGGAAAATCTCAGTAGGGGTTTGAAATAGAAACTTCATGGTTTGAATATTGCTCCTAAAGTTGTATATCGTTTAATGCAATGATAGTGAACTCGGTCCCTACCACCTATTACTGGGCGTTCCAGCTTTTATGGTGGGCGAAAGGAATTTTCACAAATATTAAAGCACTGTAATTTTTTTTTAAACATTGAAATGGAAAATTGCGTAATTGCTACGTACTTTAACTTACTGTATCTCTGCTTTGTAAATTTTATAAAATAAAGTTACTTCCCTACCATATAAATCACCATCTTTGTGGAACTGGTGGGCAGTTAGAAAATTTTAACTACTAACAGACATGTAAAAGTGGGCAGTAGATATAAAAGATTTGATTACCCCTGTTTTAATGGATCGTAAAATATCCAAATTTTTTCTGCGTCTTTGTAAAAGAGCTATAAATGACAAGCTGTCAATATAAAACATTTATCGTTTTTTATTCTTCTTAATGTTTTAAACTTTTTGCATTTACATTTTGCAAATTTTGAATAGTTTGAACAAATAAAACTTCTACTTTGTAGTCTGCTAAAAGAAAAAAAAATAAGTCCTACACCTACATTCATTAAAACCTACACAACTTGTATGATATATGACTTTAACTTACTTACCAACTTTCAGCTCAATCGAATAAGGCATTTAGATGCTATCGCACTTTTAATTTAAATCCATAGGCCAATGATAAAGAATTTGACCCTAGTGAAAATTAACTTTACTTCCTAAATAATAAGCATGGTTAAAAAATGAGAAAATTGTAAATTTTTATAATTTTCTTTCCGTGAAAAACTTGTAAACGGTTCAGTTAATTTCTATTATAGTTCTGCTTCTATTTTAAATACTATTAATTGTATATTTATAAATACAAAATAAATAAGTAAATATGCCGCCTATAAATTTTACACTTTTGAAAGTATGCGCAGTCGATCCCCCTCCCCCCCCCCCCCCCACCCCTCACACACACACACACACACACAAAAAAAAAAAAAAAAAAAAAAAAAAAAAAAAAGAAGAAGAAGAAAAATATATGAGCTAGAGTAAAAATATTATTCTAGCTTAGTATGAGCTAGAATAATACTCAGCTAAAATAATATCTAGTATTATTCTAGCCATAGATATATAATAGTTGATTATCATTCTATGATTCTAGCTCCCACCAGTAGCTGTGACTACACTCAACTTCACAAACATTTAATAATTACCAGGGAATACAAATTACAATCAGTGAATATTTTAGTAAATGTTTAAAAGTAAAACATATTATACTGTGTATGAGTATTTTTCACCAAGTTTGAAAATTTGTACAATGTGGCGTTATGTATTCGAATTCTCTTGTTTTTGTAAAAGGTGTAAAAGGTATAAATTGTAAGCACGAAATATCCAAAAATCGCTTTGCAATAGCAAAATTCTAAAACGTATATCAGTTTTTTTTTCTTTTAAAAAAATTAATAAACTTCATATAATTGATTGCTGGAAGTAAAATGAATAAATTTATCGTGCTTTCCAAGGAAAGTACTATAAACAGTACGTACATAATTTTTATATGATTAATTTTAGTAACGCAATATATAATATATCCGATTCTTCCTTGATATTTTAAACAGTTTAACATCGAATATAGAGTTCTAATGCTATTGCGTTTTTATTGAATCCGTAGATCGTAATGAAAGAGGATTCTTCTTTATGTTTCTGTAAATGAAGTATAAATGACAATTTATACATGTTCCTGTAATTTTTAATTTACCTGCCGAATTTGAGCTCAATTTAATACAGTATTTAGGCGCTATTGTGTTCACTTACACATGCACATACGTATATACTACATTGAACATCATAAATGTACCAGAAATGAAATCAAGAAATCTTAAAACTTATAAATACACTAAAATCTCTTAAATGGCAAAAGACGAATATATAGTTCATTCTTAACGAATTACTGTTAATCCATTTTTTTATTTTTATTTTTAAGGTGCATAATTTATGGTATGAATTTAATTTTCTGAATTTGCTTTATAACATAACAATTTTTCAACAACAATATTTACAAACTTAAAATACGGATGGTGTTCGGATTTTCGTAGAAAACCACGGAAATCTCTGAACTGCTAAGCCGTCGAGCACGTCGTGGGTTCGAACCCAGCACATCTAATGTACCATCTTTGAGAACAGAACTTCTCGGCCACTGGTAAGGCCAGTGAGCGGACGTGTAGAATGTAGACGAATTTTAATCATGAACAGTCATTAGCTACTACGTTAAAAATGCAGTAGTGTCCTAATAATGTAATAATATAATTTACTTTTAATTACATTTTCAATTTCTAAAAATTCAGAAAATTCCACTTAACATCCGTCTTACAGTGGTATGTCCATACATGACTTTTAATTAGCAATTTAAAAAAATTCTATCGTTAAATTCGTAAAGATAAGTGAATCGAAAATTGTCGCAATTATTATTTTATTTGTGATTCATCCAAGGCGAAACTGATTATTCATTCTATGATAATTCCTAAGAAGATATTGTTAAGATGGTCCGAAGGGCATTACAAAGCTACATTGCTTGACTTCAGTCATTTTGAAAACGAGTTTTAGGAAAAGGGAGAGTAAGTAAATCGTTGGCAATCATTTTATTGTTTTCAAAGGTATGGAAACGGTAGTTTTAGCATACAGCGGGGGACTAGACACGTCATGCATACTTGTGTGGTTGTTGGAAAAAGGATACGATGTCATAGCTTTTATGGTAATAAATAATACAGGTTTATTTTATTATTATTATTGTTACAAATATTATTATTATTAACTATAGTGTTTTATTTTTACATCGTACAAGAGTTTTAGCTATCCAGAAATCATTTATATAAGTGATAATTCTCTCAGCAGATTTCTGAATCACAATTAATATTTTAAAATGAAAATTATCAAGCTTCTTAAAAAAAAAAAAAAGAAAGAAAGTAAAAGAAAGGAAGAAAGAAAGAAAAGAAAACTAAGTGTAAGGATTTAACTGAAGTTTTCGCATCCAACCCATTAAAATTTCAAGATCAACACTTATATTTTAAATCTATAAAATAATGTGAATATGCGCCTTTTAAATGCGCGTTACCGCTTTCACATTACAGCGAATCGGTTGGAATGGTTTTGATTCGAGACATATAGGGTAACATAACACTTTATATCGTAATTTAATACTTTTAATGATAGATTAGATATATTTTACACATAGATAAAAATATATCGACAATGTAGTTTAGACTTTTTTTTTTTTTGCTTCACATTGGTTTTAATTTAAGCAAATTTATTTTTAAAGGCATTTCAATGATACCCGTTTTTTTATGTTTGTAAATATTTTTCTCCCCTCACCTTTTATTCCATGATGTATTTTGAATTTAATGTATGTTCTTTAAGATAAATGTTATTAATACATATAGTATTATATTAAAATATTGGTAATAACAACGAGTATTTGTTGCATTATAACTACACCCCTGTTCAAAAGTTTGGCAAGATTTGCAAACGATCAGTTTTTTTCAAATTAAAAACTTATGTCTCAATGATATGTTTTAAAACATTGGATATTTAAAGAACTGGGTCTTCCTCATGTTTATCAGTGAAGATTGGTTTAAGACAACAATTAGGAGGCCGGTAACAAATCGAGCAAAATTAATAATCTTTGTGATCACCCTGTATCGTTAAGTGAACGAAATAAACTGTAACTTTAGGATATGTTAATATAGACCGAGTTCAATTTGTAGAAGAATTAGTGTGACGCTAGCATGTTAAATAATGGAGACAATAAGCATTTATTTTAAAACTCAAAAAAAGAGCAACATATTTTTTATTTATAATATGCAGAGTTTTTAACGAAAATTATTCCCACTTTCAGATAAATTGGAAAAACACAGTTAAAATAATATACTGCAGTCGGAATACAAATATCTTAAATATATCGGGAAATAGGAACATTTTTATGAAAACGTTTTTACTGCGCATGTGCGAAAGGTAAAACTTTTTTTATCACATAGGTTGAAAGTTAGATGTATTAGGCAACATTCTTCAAAAGTGCATTTGAATATAATAAAAATTAAATGAATTGTACGAAAAAGAACGAGCTAGATTTTAGTTATTTTCGAAAAGTTGAAATTTCTTAAGGGGTTTTTCACATGCCGCGTAATTAATTTTAAGATCCAATTATTTCAACCACACTCCAAATGTAGTTTTTTTGTGAAAAATCCTTTATAAGCTTGTAATTCTAACATATTTTAGTTTATTTACTATGATTTGTGAGATCATAAGGGGTTTTTCCCCAAAAACAACCTTTGGAAAGTGGTTGAAATAATTGGATCTACAAATTAATTACACGGCATATGGAAAACCCCTTAAGAATTTTCAAATCTTGAAAAATTTCTAAAATCTAGCTCGTTCTTTTTCGTACAATTCTCTTAATTTTTATTCTATTCAAATGCACTTCTGATAAAAGTTACCCAATACATCTAGCTTTCAATTTATGCAATAAAAAAAAGTTTTACCTTTCGCACATGCGCAGTAAACACGTTTTTCATAAAAATATTCACATTTCATGAGATATTTAAGATATTTGTATTCCGATTGCAGTATAATATTTGAAAAAGTGTTTTTCCAACTTATCTGAAAGTGGGAATACTTTTTGTTAAAAACTCTGTATATTATAAATAAAAAACATGTTTTTTTTTTTTTTTTTTTTTGAGTTCTAAAATAAATGCTTATATCTCCCTTATCTAACATGCCATCATCACACAAATTCATCCACAAATTGCACTGGGTCTATGTTAACATATTCTAAAGTTACAGTTCATTTCGTTTTCTTAACGATACAGGGTGATCATAAACATTATTAATTTTGCTCAATTTGTTATTGGCCCCCTAATTGTTGTCGTAAACCAATCTTTACTGAAAAACATGAGGAAGGCCCAGTTCTTTAAATACCCAATTTTTGAAAACATTTCATTGAGAGATATGTAATATTTCAATTTGAAAATATCTGATCGTTTGCAAAACTTGCTAAACTTTTGAATAGGGGGGTATGTTCTAAGAACTCTTTTTATATAAATAATCAGTTCTAAACGTTTATTAGCTATACAATAAAGAAATAATTTAGACTGTAATATCTATCTTCAATCTATTGGATAACTTATTTTCCCCCTATATTTATAAAATACACGAATGCCGAAATTTGAAGGGGAGGCCTACACATTGAAATTCAAAAATGTTTTGGTATATATTATATGTATATATATAGGAAACAATTGAAGTGAATACGTATAGGATATAAATTAAAATAAAAGTTTAAAGGTAATAAAAGTTTAAAGATTATAAAAAACCAGAAGGGAAATTGCAAACCAATGCGCAAAATTGCAACAAGAGAAAATGCAAAATTTGAATATAAGAATAATTATTCTTACATATACAGGGTGTGGTAGATAAGTAATGAGACTCAGTCTAGAAAAACAAATTTATTGATCCGATTTGTACAAAACGTTAATATTCTTCAAAGTACTCGCCTTGGGCGTCGACACAACGTTGCCAGCGCGTTTTCCAAGCTTCATAGGCCCCACTGTAGTCCGTTGGAGTTATCCCAGTTAGTGCCTTCGTGATAGCACGTTGGATGTTCGGAATATCGTTGAAACGATGACCCTTCAGGCATCTTTTGACCTTCGGAAATAGGAAGAAATCAGGAGGACTCAAGTCAGGGCTGTATGGTGGCTGTGGCAGAACTTCAACTCCAATTCAGGTCAAGTAGGAGGTCACGAGGAACGCTGTGTGCGCCGGAGCGTTGTCGTGGTGGAGACGCCAGCGTTGAGCAAGGTCCTGTCGCTTCCGTTTGACGGCTCTGTGCAATCGCTGAAGGACTTCTTTGTAGAATTCGGCATTCACAGTTTTCCCCTGAGGGACAAACTCTTTGTGAATTAACCCCCGCTTGTCGAAAAACACAATCAGCATTGTCTTGACGCGGGACTTTGACATTCTTGCTTTCTTCGGCCGCGGGGATGCCGGTGTGTGCCACTCCAAGCTCTGGGCTTTCGTCTCCGGGTCGTATTGGAATGTCCAAAAGTTTCCGAAGCAGTTTTTCCCAAGCGAAAGCAAAATTTGATTGCATACCGCTGTTCTATCGAGCGATCCATTTTCACAAGTGTCACGTGCACACAAACAACTAATACGCGAAGCTCGACCCTCACTGCGCCACAGCTCCGACGCGACTGCGAACCGGTTCTATTGTTAGCTCAGATCCCCCACCACGTGACCTGCAGGTGCAGACCGCACTGCGAGCGACTGGGTCGCCGCGCGGCGGCCAGTCTCATTACTTATCTACCACACCCTGTATATACATATACACATCTGTGTGTGTGCATATAGCTATAACAATTACAAAAACCATGGAACTGACAAGAAAGTCTGTACTATTGTTTACGAATCATGGAATTAACTATGCGTTATGCTGATATACGGTGTTTGTGGTTCATGTTCAGGGACGCACAAAAGAATCTCGTTCATTATAAGCTTGTTGGCAGCATTCCTTTTAAGTGCATTGTAACATAGTTAGAATGTCCTAAACGTACATAAGTAAGGTGCTATAAAACATAGTTTCTATAAAAATGGTGTGCATAATAACTTATCTACAGAGCTACCCAAAAGAATTCTGATGTGTTACGTAATCACCCGATTGATGGCAAATTTTCTACAAATATTTACGAGTTATATGGAATTAAATTTATAAGTTTTTGGTGCGAGTCAAGTTTGTGGTTCGTACTCAAAGACATAGAAAAATATCTCGTATCATTACGGTCTATGGACGGCAATTTTTTAAAATCCATTTTAATATAGTTACACTGGATTCAGCATAAGGAAATTAATGTATGGTATTATAGCGTTTAAAGTGTGGTTTTTGTAGAAAATGGCACGCATAGAACTAGCAATTAGTTTACAGGATTGCACAACGAATTCTGATACTATATGCAGTTATGCTATTTATTGAATTTTATACAAATATTTCAGTTACTGGGAATTAGCTGCATGGGTGTATAATATTTGTGGTTCGCGTAAAGGAACACACAAAAGAATTTAAATACATTTTGGACTATAGGTGGCATTTCTTTTATGGGCATGCAATGATCATTATACAGTTAATCGTAATATATCGTAATACGATGGAATTTGATAGTCGTAAATAAAACAAGATCAAGATATATTATTAAAATGCCTAAAACCAAGATTTCTGTATAGATTCGTGTGCATAGCATTCATAATTTACAGAGCAATAAAAAGTAATTTAGATAAGTTACGAACTATGTATGAAAAACTAGCGAATGTGTTTCTTATTATGCTCATATTATTATGTTTTCATTACGTAATGTTATGGTTACTTTGGGTCAGTAAAAGCAAATTTTCAGCAGTGTTTGAATGGGACAGCAGATCATATCTATCTCATTGTGAAACGAGTTGATCTCTCTCTCTCTCACACACACTTCATTTTTGTTTATTAATATTTTTATTTATCAATATAATTTCCAGATAAATTAAATATATTTTTAATTATAGCCTATTCTACACGATTATTACTAATCACTTGTCGTTTTATCTTGAAAGTATGTTCAAAGTATCAGCACTGACAGCAAATTTTTAAAAAGCCTTTTCATAAAAATACCACGATTTATATGTCTAGGCAGTTTTGAAAATATAATATTAAATAACCATTATTTACGCGTTATCTGATCGACTACAAGTGTAATGCTAAATCTAGCCAAATATTAAAAGGGGTTTTCTATATAAATTTATATCATCTGTTCAAGAGATCAATCTGATGATCTAAGGATGAAAATAGATCATTGCGCAACTTTAATGCGATACCATTCTAATTAACTTCAACCTCAACCTGTTCAGATATTCATATTTTCGCTGCTAATGCATAAATGAATATATTAAACATATTGAGTGAAAATTTATACAATGCACTTTGAATTATATAAATTTTCAAATTAATTTAAACCCAATGACACTTAAATCTGAAGATTTAGAAACTAATGTGTCTAAACATAGAATAAATCAGGCCTATATAGATCGTAAACTCTCTAAATGCACTAAGTAATTAAAAAAATAGAAAAAAAAAGTCTACAAAACGCTTTTTGTTATAGAGAATCCAAAATGTATCTTAGTAAATGAAGCATAAGCACCGATATTGGGATATATATATATGTGTGTGTGTGTGTGTGCGTGTGTATGCGTATAAAATGTGCCTAATGTTTATTTACAACTACAAAAGAATTTGTTATTGAAAGCTTCTTTCTTTATTATTATTATTATTCATGCTTTATTTTATCTATAATATTTTATGCATGCTGCCAAACATATATTTAGAAGTGCTATGTGATAATTACATGAAGTCTCGATAATTCAATCACATTAATTTTCTGACATATTCTTGGTTCCGTTAAGTTCGAGTGGAGAAGAATCTATTTCAATATTTATTTTTAATGTTTCGATAATTTTAACTCTTAAATATTAAATGAAAAGTTGGTAACATTTCTATGCATTTATTTTTCTTACAATATTATACTGAATACGGACTAAGACACCTTGAGAAGACAACAAAAGAGGGGCACTCCACCCAAACCTAGGACCTCAAGTAGCTAATCGGCCTTAATAACCACAACGCAACGTCAACTTGCAATGATATAAACTAATCTCATTCTCTATCACAAAAAGATAGAACGTGAAAGTAACGGAAATCAAACTAAATATAGAAGATGCTCTAATCAGCCACCATACTCTAAAAATTTCAGTTATTCGTGCTTGTATTTATCTATCATTTATTTATCTCAGTGCAAACTTTTTATATTTATTTTATCACATGAGATATCTTTACAGGCAAATGTGGGTCAAGATGAAGATTTCAAAGAAGCGGAAGAGAAAGCGAAAGTACTTGGGGCGAAAAAGGTATAAATTTCAAACTAAAAAAAAAAAAAAAAAGTATAATGCATTTTCCAACGCTTAGAATTTTAATAAATAGATACGGAGCAATTATTACGAATGTATTACATTTTCTATGATTTGAAAAATTATTATATCTTAACATTTAGTGTACTCCATGTCATAGGGAAACAGAAATCTAACATTTTTCAAGAGTACCACTACTTCTTCTTTTTTTCCCCACATGAAGCCAAATCATGTACTCTAAACTGAAAGTATAATCACTCCTCTTACACTTAATGTTTAGCTTTTGTATAAAAAATTTATGGCCTAATATTAAAGGTTTTAAGTAACTGTCGCATATGGGATGGAGTAAACGTTCCGCTTGTGATGCTATCCAGAAACGAAAGTTCTGCTCTTTTTTTTTTTTTTTTTTTTTTTTTTTTTTTAACAAAAACAAAATCCTACATTTACACTGAAATAAACTTCACATTTAAGTACCCTTCATATCAACACACAGATAATGCTATAAAAAGTATATAAAATAATCAGGTGTGTCACTCACACGAATTTCTCTTACACGGAAATTTAATACTATAAGTATGGATTGGAGATTAAGGGTTAAGATAACGAGTACTGTTATGTAAACCTCTGTTAAAACAATTCAACTTAGGCTTCGGAACAGCTTTATTTGACAAGTAATTCTATTTAAGGAGGGTACTACCCCCCTCAACCCCCGTTTCATTATCGTACCTACATTTATAGAGAATTCAAATACGTTTTTAAATTCAAAAGTTCATTTAAAATTATTCAGACAACTTTCACACGCATCATTCCTTGAAACTTTTCAATCTTGAACAAACTTTTCTAGTAACAAACGTATCCACTTCAAAATACATCATTTGGATCGCCTGAAATTATTAATTTACTCTAACAGACACAGGCAAAGATCAAACTATAAAACTTGACTTCGGTGTTCAGGAAGCCCCAAAACGTGTAAATATACATGAAAACAATCGATGAATATTTAGCTTAAAAAATACATTATTTACCATATGACTTTGTGGAATTAATTTCAATTTCCGAGCAGCTTTCCTGGACCTGATAAAGTACTACAGTAAAGCACTTCCTCTAACAATAGAAAAGAATGTCATGGCTTAAATATTGGAAGCCCTGTATATATTCTGAAATTTATGTACACATCACATGATGCACATAAATATAATCCTGTATTCGATCCAGTCTCAAGTACACTTCCATCAATTTTTAAGTATTGCCGCACTATAATCTATTTATTTTGTGTACCCCTGTAAACGAACAGTGAATGAATTCTATACCATATTCTACATGAAACATATTTTTACACTTATAAAAAATATATATTCGCTTCATTTGGTTTAGTGCAGTCTATAGATGTTAAACTTTACTTACAAGCAATTTCCTCCATAGACGTAATGTATTTGAATTCTCTTAGGTGTCCCTGTACACGAACCATTTGCTTGATCACAACGAAATGTTTAGTGTAGCATCCCAATATGATACACATTTAGAATACCAAGTTTGAACTTTTTGCTGTAATTTGTTTTTGAGGTATGCTGATAACAGACAGACCAACCGCTAAAAACAGGATTTTTAGATTCAGGGGAGCTCAAAACGTGTAAATATAACAAAAACTCAATTTCGAAAATTTGACCCAAAAACAATACTTTCTCTACCTTATGGGTAAAAGAAAGTAAAAAAAAAAAAAAAAAAAAAAAGAGCACCACAGAACTGGTGTTTAAGAGTAATAAATACAAAACTTTGAATTAACATCATAAAATGCAAGAACTTATAACATTTGTTTCAGGTCAAAAGTAGACACGACCCTACGACCCTTCATCAGACGAATAAAATAGGCACGAGTGCTTGGAGCGTTGTCGCTTTGTTTTCAGCACTCGTGCCTACTTTATTCGCCTGACGAAGGGTCATGTCTTCTTTCGACCTGAAACAATTATTGCGAGTTCTTGCATTTTATGGTATTCATTCAAAATTTCTACTTATTACGCAGATAATGTGTTAAAGGTTCTTAAAAGAGAAATTTATTCCGGTGTGAATGCAGAATTTCATTTTCGTTAAAAAAAAAAAAAAAAAGCGGAGCTTTCATCTCTGATCGTTTCATACTATATCCTTTTAGTTATTAATTCAAAAGTCAAACTAAATATTAAAGCAAGGGGGAAACTTTTATGTTAAATTTAGATTAAAAATAAATAAATAAATAAATAAAAGTAATGATAAAACATCATTAATGATTAAAAATAAATAAATAAATAAAATGTCTCATATAGGACCTGGAATGACACCTTTTCTAAATAATAAATCTTAATTTTATTAATACAAACTCAGTATGATACATATTTTTAATTAAGCTATTTATGCATATTATTACAAAATAATTTGAAAAGAACATGTTTTAAAATAAATAATAATAATAACAACAACAACAATAATAATGTTTTGAAAAAATGGGGAAAATTTTAACAATAAATAAATAAATAAAATAATAATGAAAAATAAAGTCATACTTTGCTGTTAATCAAATGAAAAAAAAAAAAAAAATATTATTAAAAGTAATAGGAAACTATTTGACACAAAACACAAATTCTTTCTCAAAATTTAAATAATATTTATTAATAATAATAACAATAATATTAGTATCAGTAATAGTAGTAATAACAGAACTGAAAAGTTTTTAAACCCTTAAACAAATATCATCTAATTCTAAACAATATATTTTTTCCTATGTATGTGTGTATTTGTAAAAAGTTATTCTAATTTTATGCATTTAATAGCTTTCTATTTTTTTTCTTTTTTCACTTTCATGTAAATGTAATTTACATATTCTTTTATAATTTATTTTCTTTCGTTGTCATAAACCTGACATTTTATATAGTTTAACCCATTAACGCCCGAATCAATTTTGCAAAATATTATTAGTTGATTATTTCACTACTAAATTAATATAGACAACTGACAGTAAAATGTATTAACTTAAACAATTCTCCTGATAGTTTTAAATTTAAAGCCTATCCTCATTTATTGCCGTTTAGCGTTCTAGCAAGAAAACTTCGAGATAGAAAAACTTTGAGATAATAGATTAATTTCCTATTATATGTTGACAAAGGTCTCGAAAGTAAAGTATTATAATACATATTATTATTCAACTTGATTTAAATTAGTATACCTGCGGAAAAAGCAAATATATGTGCGACGAATGAAAACTCATAAAATTACTGTCCAAATTATGAAATAATAATTAATAGTAGGCACATAAAACTTTCAGGGATCATTTAGAGTGACGCTATAAACTGTCACTAAAAAGCAGAAATCATTCCAAGAAACCACAAAAAATATACGTGCCGTTTTATTAGCTGTCCTCAAATGAGGACACTGGGCGCTAACGGGTTTTAATAATAATTTCCAGGATATATCTTATTAATAATAAAACCTTATCATTGAATACTTAATTTAATATTTAATATTTATAGTAGGTGATAAAATTATTAGGTTTTTTTTTTTTTTTTTTTTTTTTTTTTTCGATTTTCTAAAAATATACTAAGAGCCTTGAAATTTAGACATGCAAAAAACATTTTAAAACACACATTTTCCACTATCGATTTAGCATAATAAGCGCACCAATCACAAATTAAAGATAATCACAAATACTTTGGATCACCCTGCAATTTAAAAAGCTACAAATGACTTGTAAATTTAACACATTACGATATACAATATTTACGATATACAATATTTGTACTTTTTTATTTTTATTTATTTATTTATTTATTTATTTTTAATTGCACACTTATTTAGACAGATATAAATTTTCTTTCAAAAATTACAAATTTTTTGGCCAGATTTTTTGCTTATAACAAGAACGGATTACTACAAAATTTCACAAAACTTGCAGAAACATTTGTAAAACATTAGAGAAACATCATTCTGAAACATGAAGTTTACACGCATAATATTAGTTGAGATATGAGAATTTACAACAAATATTTTTTTACTGCTCATCCCTGAAAGCCAGAAATTTTTTTAGATTGAAAACTAGATATATTGGGCAACTTTCATCAAAAGTTCACTTGAATAAAGTAAAAATTAAGCAAATTGTGGGCAAGAACGAGCTAGATTTTACATATTTTCCAGAAATTGAAATTTCATAAGGGGTTTTCTCGCATGCTATGTATTTAATTTGACGATACAACTATTTAAAACACGTTCCAAAAGTTCTTTTTTGTGAAAAACAGCTTATGAGCTAGCTCACAAATCTTATAAATAAATAAATATGTGTTAGAGTTACAAACTCATAAAGGATTTTTCACAAAAAATACCTTTAGGACGTGGAAATAATTGGATCTTAAAATTAAATACATGACATATGAAAAACCCTTTATGGAATTTCCTCTGGAAAATATCCCAAATCTAGCTCGTTCTTTTGCCGTCAATTTGCTTAATTTTTACTCTGTTCAAATGAACGTTTGACAAAAGTTTCTAAATATATCTAGCTTTTAACCTATGTAATAAAAAATTTCTATTTTTCTTACATGTACAGTAAAAAAAGAAAAAAAAAATATTTACTATAAATGCTTATATCTCAATGAATATTAGACGTGTGAATTTTATCAAAACTAAACGCAAAAATGGTGTACAAACGGTAAATAGACAATAAGACTTCTTCACACACCATAAATTTTAAGCCAGCACAACCGGTTTCGAAAGGACGTAGCCTTCCTTCATCAGGTGCAAAAAACACGTGTTCTGCCTTGGAGGCAAAAGCAAGACTGAAAGCAGGGCAAAATCCAGAGGGGGAGGAGCAACACAAACAACCAATAGGAAGCATCATGCAGGACCAATCAGAGAGGAACACACATGCACACACAAAAACAAAAGGAGGGAGGGAAGGAATAAACAATTAATTTTATTTTATTTTTCAATAATTTATTTATTTATTATTATTATTAATTAATTAATTAATTAATTTTTTAATTAATATTATACTAATAAGTAAATTTAATTAATTTAATTAATTTATTATTATTATTATTATTATTATTCTTTAAGTTGGGAATTTGATCATAGTTTTAATTTTAAGAGTGCCAAAATTATCTTTCATGCCAAACGCATTTCCGAACTGGATTTTTTGGAAAATTTAGCTATTTACCTTAATCGTGATAAATGTGTCAATGAAAAATCTGATTCCACTTTGCTGTCTACAGCCTGGAAAAATTTGTTTAATTCAATTAAATAATTTCCTTCATTATGTTTATAACATAATAATAGTTATAATTAAATAATTCTAAAAAAAAAAAAAAAAAAAAAAAAGAAAAAAAAGAAAAAAAAGAATAGTAATAATAATAATAATAATAAATTAATTAATTTTATTAAATTTACTTATTAGTATAATATTAATAAAAAAATTAATAAATAATAATAATAAATAAATAAATCATTGAAAAATAAAATAAAATTAATTGTTTATTCCTTCCCTCCCTCCTTTTGTTTTTGTGTGTGCATGTGTGTTCCTCTCTGATTGGTCCTGCATGATGCTTCCTATTGGTTGTTTGTGTTGCTCCTCTCCCTCTGGATTTTGCCCTGCTTTCAGTCTTGCTTTTGCCTCCAAGGCAGAACACGTGTTTTTTGCACCTGATGAAGGAAGGCTACGTCCTTTCGAAACCGGTTGTGCTAGCTTAAAATTTATGGTGTATGAAGAAGTCTTATTGTCTATTTATTGTGTGAATTTCATGTTTCAGAATAATGTTTCTCTAATATTTTGTCAATTTTTCTGCAAGTTTTGTAAAGTTTTATTTATATTCGTTCTTGTTATAATCAAAAACACTTGTCAAAAACATCAATAATTAAAACAAAATGCT
Source organism: Salticus scenicus (assembly GCA_963930645.1). Classification (NCBI taxonomy): domain Eukaryota; kingdom Metazoa; phylum Arthropoda; class Arachnida; order Araneae; family Salticidae; genus Salticus; species Salticus scenicus. The sequence goes on from OZ005652.1 coordinate 325,758,952, forward strand.
TAAATAAGCCCAACTCCCACAAAAAAGCATACAAATATTGTACATAGTATGTGCAACAATGTGTTAAAGTTACAAGTCTTTTGTAGATTTTATGCTACAGGATGATCCAAAGTATTTGTACTTTTCTTCAATGTCTGGTTGATCTCTAATTGCAGTCTGAACTAAATCGATAGTGGAAAATATTAGTTTTTAATAGTTCTTTGCATGTCTGAAATTCCAAGCCATTTTGTTCCGTATTTATTTAGAAAATCGAAAAATGTTAAAAATAAATAATAATGATAATAATAATAGTTTGATCACCCACTGTATGTGCTTCAGGTTATAGTAGAAGATTTACGAGATTCATTTGTAACTGGTTACATATGGCCAGCTATTCAAGCATCAGCTATTTATGAAGAAAGATATCTTCTGGGAACAGCTTTAGCAAGACCCTGTATAGCTCATGCTCTAGTGTCTGTTGCCCAGAAAGAAGGGGCGAAGAATATTTCACATGGAGCAACAGGAAAGGGGAATGACCAAGTTAGATTTGAATTATGCTGCTACGCCCTAGATTCTTCAATTAAGGTAATCATCAGACTTTTAAGAAACATAACAATTAGAGGTAATAAAACTCTTTAAGTTAAAAAAAAAAAAAAAAATGTTGAAAATTGTAAACATTGATTATAAAAATAAATTTAATTTTTAGTATTTCAATAATTGATAAATTTAAATTATTAAACTTCTAAAATTGAATATTTAAAAAATTATTTAAATATTTCAATAAGAATGATGGAATAAAAAAAAAAAAAAAAAAAAAAAAAAAAGTTACATATATATGGTCTTTACATGGCAGAAATAAACCGATAACAAATTTGCCTAAATTGCATTTAAATCACTGCTTGCGTTCTTACTTGAAAAGTAGAATTCCCTTCTTTCCTTCTGTTTTCTTTTTCTCTTTTGATTTAATTTCCTTTATTTCTTTCGTGCATCATTAAAATGTTAAAATCAAATTACTGTTCCGCGGATGTTTTTTCCCAAGGGAAGTCGTTTTTTCGCTGATACCAATTGTGTTACTTTTTACGTCTTTTAGTTAATTTTAAAAATAACATTTAATAAATATGATTAATGGTTTCAAAAAATACTAGACTAAGCTAAATAATTTTTGCTGTATTTATCTTCAAATATAAAATACGATAACATCTTGAATTGAAAGTTTCACAAAAAAACTTATAATAATTTAAGTTTGTTAATTTCGAAATGTTTTAAGTAAATAGAAGCTGATATCTTAATGAAAATCATACACAGCTAGCTATACAAGATTAGTATACGAAACATAGCTATAGTAAAACATATTAACACTTTAAATTGACCAAATTGTATCTTTGTGAGAACATTAGCTTAAATGAGAATCAAGTAGAACATTAAAAGAATATAAGGAGAAGCGAATAAATCAGATTATTAGCTCTGGGGAGGTATAAAACTTCAGAAACGAAATGCACAAATTTAGGTCAAAAAGAAACTAATGGGAATAAAATTAGAAAAATTTCGTGGGATGACAGTCTCTCCACTACCATTACGGAATTCCCAGGAGAGATATCTGTATAAAAGCATTGCTTGAAACTCCTCGTCGATCACCGAAGGTAAAACAAACACAGTTTTGATGCCTTGTAGCATCACGAAAATATACTTCTAAAAGAATATTTGACAACATATGGTTGATTGCCAAAATAATATTTTAAAAATATCTGGTCATTATAATGCTCATTAAGAGGGGAAAAAAAGTGCGCCCGTTTAAAATTTTTAGCGTTTAAGAGTTGAAATTACTTTCATTCTATTCTAAAATACAGATCGAATTTTCTTCGGGAAGCAATAGATACGTTCTGGAGTAAGCACTGCCCCCTCCTCCACTCCCCCCCCCCCCAACAAATAAAAAGCTGAAAGAGATCACTGTTAAGATGAGTGCAACCTTCTTTTAATAACAAAAATAATATTCATAAATTTACAATAATAATAGGGCTAATAAACTCGTAGAAAAATATAACCGAAGAACAGTTTTCTAACGATTATTTAAATTTGAAATGCTATCAAAGAAGAAAAATTAATACCAAACGAGTTTAAACACTCGAGAAAAAGACAATTTTATCTTTCTTGTCTGCTAAAATGGGAGAAGTTTGAATAATTTTAAAAAAGGTGAAGTAAATTGCAAATAATATTAAGACAGACTCTTTGATAAAGAAAATAATCTGGTATGTTACTCACACGACTTTCTCTTACCCTGAAATTTAATACTATAAATACAGGTTGTAGATTAAGAGGTAACATAACGAGTACTGTTATGTAAACGTATGTTAAACAATTCAAATTAGGCTTCGGAAGAGTTTTATATGATAATTAGTTCTGTTTGAGGGGGGGGGGGCTATCGCCCCCTCAACCGCCCGTTTTATTAATGCACCTACATTTAAATAGAATTTAATTCTGTTATTAAAATTAAAAATTTACTTAAAATTATACAGACAATTTTCACACGCAACATTCATTGAAACTTATTAATCTTGATCGAACTTTTCCAGCAACAAACTTATATTAACTTCAAAATACAACGTTTGGATCTCCTAAAATTATTCGCTTTTAAATTATTCTAAGAGTAGTACAACACTAAATATCCACAAAAAGTTGAATTTCTTCTCAATATTGCATTAAAAAAAAAAAAAAAAAAAAAAAAAATTGTTGAAAATGAAAAAAATCTATAACTTTATTTTAAACTAGCAGGCTTTGCCCGCTTCGCTGGTCATTATAGCGAAATGAATTCTTAATATTTCATATCATTAATAATAAAAAAAATCTCAAAAAAAAAAAAAAAAAAGAAAGAAAGAAAGAAAGAAAGAAATCAGTCAAAATTTAAGTTACAGGTCCCGCTACCTTCGGTAGCGGTTTTCCTCCCCCCCACACTTTTTGATTCTCGAGCCCGAATGCCTTCGGCAGTACCTTACCTAATTTTTACTCCCACTCCCTTACGGGTAATGTTGAAAGTTTCGCAAACTTTCCTCCCATCAAAGTGCATATTGCGTACACTTAATCAACACCCACTCATCAAAATTCATCATTCTAAGGTAAACTGTAGTATATTTAAGCTTGTTTTTTGCCCCCGCCAGCCCCAGAAGAGAAGGAGATAATTTCGCAAAATACGTTTATAGTGCATCTTGCATACGCATACATAACCAGACATAAAAAAAATCGAGATCCTGAGATTATTTGAAAAAGAATTATGTTTTAATACATGTTACCCCCCCCCCCCCTGCACACGAAGGAGGGACGACGGAGGGAATTTTGCAAAATCTCTTTATACTATGAGTTACATATACATATAACCGACCCACACATCAAAAATCTCCTTCCTAAGATAATTTAGTGCAGAGTTACACATGGATGCATTTTTTTGCCCCCACCTCCCCTCCCAAGACCGGTAGGGTGGAAATTCACAAAACCCCTTTGTAGTGTGCGTGTTGAGTACGCGTAACCAACCGACGTATCAAAAAATTGCTTTCCTGAGGTACTTTGGAACAGAGTTACTCTTAAAAACGTGTTTTTGAACCCACTCCGTCCTTAACCCTTTAACGTTCACTACTTAATTTATTTTAAAAATTACTAAACTAATTTTAAAAATGGCTTTTAGACACATAGCTGATCACAAATACTTAAAAAATAAAAAATTAGCATTGTTCCTTTTCGAGAAATTTTCGGTTTGTAACACCTGTAAGTAAACCTTATTAAATTCAAATAATATTTAATTTAATAAATAAAACACTTTATAAGTAAACATTATCGACAACAAAAACTCGTAAAAGTTGCATAGATCCCAACATTTCAATTTATTCCGGTGTATTTTACACTGCCACCGGAATTTACAAACATAATTAAAATATAAGAAATTTTAAATTTTCACGTCAAAAAAGGGCCTTTTCTGCTATGTTATAAATGTAAATTTTTGCTAAAAAATTTCCGGGATGAGTTTTTGCACTTGAGAATTAAAATTAGGTGTTCCATCAGCGGGAACACTGCGACTGAAAGGGTTAAAGGAGGGAGGTAAAGGGAAATTTCGTAAAATTACTTGATAGTACGTGTTGAGAATGCATAACCAACCCACACATAAAAATTAATCTTACTGTGATAATTTTAAGCAAGGTTATGCTTGGAAACGTCTTTATTGCTCTCCCTTCCTTAAGGAGAGAAAATAAAGAAATTCTCAAAATCCCGTTGCAATGGATGTTGGATACACGTAAAAAAGCCACACACTAAAAATTGTGACCTCAGCTCCTATGGATTTCTTCGGACAAATTTTACCCGCTTGGCTGGTCATTATACTATTTAAAGAAAATTCTTTTCTATATCGCTTTATAGATAAAAAATAAAAATAAAATTCATTGAAATTGCTCAAAAGCTCGTTTCGGGTGTGTGTCGCTATTGCATGCGACAATGCCATACCAGCGGGCTTCCAGTTTTGTGCTTATCAGATAACAATTTCGAAACAGACAGTATCGAAAAAATTGAAGTAGCCCTTTTATATTTGAATATTAATTACATATAAACAACACTATGCGTACTGTACATAATATTTACTTTTACGTTATTTCCTATATTTATTCGACTTTTCCGGTCGACCATAAACTGACAGCAATTTCACGTCAAAAATAATGTTACAATATGCTGTGAGACAACTCACTTTTTGTGGCTGTATGTATTTCATAGTTAGTTAACAGTGGTTCGTATATAGAAAAATAAATAAATATTTATTTATCCTTATCGTGATACAGGCTTATTATAGCTCCCCTTGGTGACTTTTGAATTTTTGTCACCATTTTAAACAAAAATACATAATTCATGAGGTTATTGTTTCTGTTACTTTCTTTCTAGCCTTTTTTTCCCCTCTCAATATTTTATATTTTATTTGTTTATGGGCTACTTGGCTTAAAGTGGCTATCCCAAAAGTAGACTCCTTGGCGAAAAATGTCGTATCTACTTTAGCATCAAAATTTAAAAAAATACCCTACATTATGAATAAGTAAATCTGAATATAATGCTGAATTAGCTTTCATGCCAAACTTATTATACGTGCCAATAAATAAATAAAAACGCTATTAAAAAGAAATATAAAATTGTGGTATGTTAAAAAAGATTATGGAACAAAATTTGAAGAAATATGTCGGATTTTTATTATTAATATTTAATTTTGATAATGACGTCATTTTGTCATAGCCTAAGCAAATTTATTATTTAATATTCCTTTTACCATTCTCGTGAAAATATATTATATTATATGTCGAAAAACAAATCAACTCGTAAATTTTTTTGGAAACAATTAAAAATTTAAATAATTATTTTTAAACTTTATTATAGAAGAAATATCTATATTATTATATAGAAGATACAATATAGACTATAGAGAATGTTTTCCTTCCTTCCCTTCCCCTTGGGGACTGAATTTCTAAAATTCCAAAAATTGGTTTTTAGGTATTCGTGTTAGCTATATTTTAAAGCAAAAAATTTTACGGATATCTGTTTTTTTCTTTGAGATATAAAGGTTTTTGTGAAATCACGTTTTTCCCCTGTACCCCCTTAGGGGCCGAATTTCTAAAATTCCAGAAATCGGTTTTTAGGTATTTATGTTAGCTATATTATGAAACAAAAATCTCACGTATATCTGTTTTTTTTTTCTTTGAGATATGAATGTTTTTTAAGAAATCACTTTTTGCGCATGCGAAATCACATTTTGCCACGCACCCCCTCATGTGGACCGAATTTTTAAAATTCCAGAAATTGATTTTTAGGCATTTGTGTTAGCTATGTTTTAATGCAAAAATGTTACAGATATCTGTTTGTTTTTTTCTGAGATAGGACGGTTTTTGTGAAACTACGTCTTTCCCTACCACCCCCCCTTGGGGGGCGAATTTCGCAAAATCGCTTCTTTGGGGGTGCTTACACTACATGTTCTAAAATCTGACCTAGTTTCGAGTCAGTGGTCCCAGTAGATTTTGCTGTGCGTTGATGAGTCAGTGAGTGAGTGAGTGAGTAAGTGAGTGGAAGTACTCTTTTATATATATAGATTATCGCAGATCGATGGTTCAACCATTCGTTTTAAAGGTATTGGTAAGCTCTTTTGAAAGATACCCATCATGAAAATTTACTCCCCTCGAGGGGGGACTTCCCCCACAGGGGGGGGGGGGATGCGAGGCTCCTGCAAGCACAAATTTTTTTTCCCAGTTGACTATCTCTATTATAAAAAATATATATTCGCTTCATTTGGTTTAGTGCAGTCTATAGATGTTAAACTCTACATACCTGCAATTTCCACCATAGACGTAATGTATTTGAATACTTTTGAGTGTCCCTGTACACGATCCATTTGCTTCATCTCAACGAAAAGCTTGCTGTATCATCCCTATATGATACACATTTAGAATACCGAGTTTGGAATTTCTGCTACTATTTGTTCTTGAGGTATGCTGATAACAGACACACAGACATACACACAGACCATTCGCTAAAAACATGATTTTCGTATTCAGGGGACCTCAGAACACGTAAATATAACAAAAACTCACGTTCGAAAATTTGACCCTAAAACTATACTTTCTCGGCCCTATGTGTAAGAGAAAGTAAAAAGTATAAATTTTTGCAAAACTATGTGTCGGAGGAATGTTGTAAGAAATGTTAATCAACCAGAATTTAAAAAGGACAGTTAAAAAAAGAAAGAAAAGAAAAAAAACTGAAATAAGAAAATATAATATCTAATCATATCAAGCAATTGTTTTAATGTTAATATGAATATTGCTGTTATCATCTTAATCAATATGCAATATTTATTTTTATAATCAATGTGCAATTATTACTATAATCATAATTTCTTATGTTCTCTCATGCACTTGACTGTAATCAAAAATATTATTTTTGAAAAAAATGTTTTTGCTTACCTTAAAATATGACATGGTACAAAAGAGTACAATCATGAGTGCATAACTTTTCTGCATATAGACCTTAATTATTTAAAACTGTATTTTAAATTTTAAATTCCTATAAAATGCATCTATACCTAATATATATATTTTCGTCTATCATACTTCCCCATTTTTTTTTTTTTTTTTTTTTTTTTTTTTTTAATATAGTATTGTAAAAGGTATATTGAATGTATTTGTCTCATATTTAAATTTTAATTAGGTTATTGCTCCATGGAGGCTTCCTGAATTTTATGAAAGATTTCCTGGACGACAAGATTTGATTAAATATGCGAAGGTATATCCAGTTTAAATATTTTTTCAATTACAATTCAGATTCAAAGTAACAGTTGTACAGAATTTTAAAGTAAAAAAAAATAATAATAATAATAATAATAATAATAATAATAAATAAATAAATAAATAAATCATTGAAGTCGACTATTGAGCTATAACTTGTAAATATAAAAATATATTTGTTTCCCATTTTTGTTAAAATTAAATATAAAATTGAAAAAAGAAAGAAACGGAGCCTATTTTTGATTTATAAATAATAGATATAAAATTCTGTACAAAACAGAGTTTAATTTAGTCTGACAGGATTTTTTTTTTATGAATATTTTATTTTTATTGAATATGTGGATACATTTAAAATTAATAATTTCATAACTTTAATAATTAATATAGTTGTACTTTTGCATTTAAAATGTTAGCATTTTAAGCAATATACGAAGATTGATAGATTTCTGTAAGTTTTCATTATCAGTTGGCGAATTTTAATGTGTGTATTTTGTTTTCCAAGAGTTCTTTTTTCAGCAACAATTTAAAATGCATTTACATTTATTGTAAACCACAATGTTGTGAATACTACTGCCATTTCACACCAACATGGCAACAAACTCGGTTATATTAGATTATAATGTAATTTGTACATATTTGTATAATACAAATGACTATTTGTAAAATATCAGAATCCGATTAACCTCTGAAGCTTGAAGTTAAATATCATTTAGGTTCATCTTTTCATTTCTATACATATAGAAACAGAAATTTAATATTACAAGTTTCGTTTGCAGAAACGATTTAGAATTATTTAGATCAAAGTATCAAATTCCTGTTATGTATATTTTTATGATATATATATATATATATATATATATATATATATATATATACAATATTTATCTACATTAAAATTCCACAGTTGTTGCATGTGGAACCAAATTTTGTCAAAATGTACACCGTACTTAAAGAAATTAGTTAAATGTTATTAAAGTGTTCTTATACACCTAATTTAAACTAAATATTCTCATATTTTTTTAAAAATATATAATTATACTATCATTTGTGTTTCATATAAAGAAATTAAAAAATATTTTTCAGTAAAAAATGTAACAGTTATAGCAAATTAAAATAGAAAAAAGAAATTTTACTTTAAAATAAAAGCTATAGCAAAATTATTTAGAATTGTTGATTGGTTTAAATAAATTTAGTGATACAGTCGACTCTCTAAAATTCGAAAATTTATAATTTATCCCATCTCTTACAAGAATTATCGCTGCATTTCTCCCCCCCCCCCTTTAGATACATCAAAAGTGATAAAATATAAAGTTAAAAGTTAAAGTAAGCATGCAAACTGAGATAATGATTACTCATTATGTGTATACATAAACATTTATTTACAAATTTATTCATACGGTCATTTACCGAAATTAATTTCAGAGTGAAAACATTCCAGTACCAGTCACTCCAAAAGCTCCGTGGAGTATGGATGCCAATTTAATGCATATCAGGTAATCGGCTTGATTTTGTTTTACACATTTTCATCAAATCTCAATAGAATTATTTTCTTCTTTCTTCATGTTAAACAAGCTAATTGATTAACAAATTTAGAATTATAAACAAAAGTTATGTATTTTTAAAACAATATTTTATAATATGAGGTGTCACAAATACGATTACAAAAGATTTTTTAATTTAAATACTTATATACTGTGGAAAATTGTCAAGATTTTTTTTCTCTTCTCCTTCTACAAATAAAATGAGCTGGAAACAGAATACAATATTTATTAACATTTTTCTCACCGTACATTCTACCTCAGTCATAAGATGCATTTAATAATCATATAATGCTGATTGTTGCAGGGCATCTTATACGTGAGATATTTATTAAATACTTGCAAAGCATGTATTATTCAAGCATGTTATTTTACTTATACGTGCGTTTTTATCTTTCTGTTTACAGAAAGATAGCTTTTGAAATCATGCGATTCGTTTTGTTATACTTTTTTTAATATTTAAATTAATTACTTTTTATTAATAATTTTTTAGCTCTTTTGAATAGTTATGAGAAATCGTGTAAGTTATAAACAACGCTGATATTTTCTTTTTCTTTTTCCTTTCTTTTCTCTTTTGTTTTTTCTTCAGCCTAGACTGTTTAAAAAGAATTACTTCTGCTCATAGATATCCAATAAATGTGCTTCAATTTATTTTTTTATTTTTTGTATTCTTAGACGTCTAGACAGTTCTCATATGTACCAGGTGAAATAAAATAATAAGAAAAAAAACTTTTGTTTATAGGTTTAATCAGTTTGTAACAGCATAGTGATGGGCCTCAAAAAGTTTTAATTTTGTAACTTATTACTTGAACATTAATGTCTTTTTTTGGTACAATGAATCTGAAAAAAACTATTTTAAAATATTCAAAATTCACATATTAACAGAAAATTATCGTGATATTATTATAAGCTATTGTAATTATCATAAGCTATTATAAATTATTTTACTTTAAAAATTGCTTTAATAAGTATCTGCTACAAGATAGAAAATATAATTTAAAATATCTTGTATTCTTTTCCTTTTTATCTATAAAATGTACAATTCATTTATATGATATAAAATATTTTTGGTTACTGTCAGCACTTTCCAAAAAATTTTAGTGTTCTGGTTGGAAATTTAGAAAACAAAGATATGAGTGAATGAAAACAAAGGTGTTCAACATTGAAATATAATTCAAATCTGTATTGTCTTCCTTTTTGCTACGGATTAATTTTTAAAGAGAAAATATTTATGTTTTTTTATAACAGAAGCAGGATTTTTTATTTTATTTTTTTTTATTCTTTCCAACGAAGTCGAAAAGTATTTATGATTTCAGTTTGACAACACTAGGAGATGTTCCCAATTAAAAATGGTCTAAATAGCACAATTAGTTTGTGTACGGAGGCATACTTAAAAAATTACAATTTATTTCGTTCTTCCATAGGTATTTCTATAAAACACATTTTAATATCTTTGTAATAGTAAACGATGCATAATTAAATTAACATTTATTATTCATATATTTCTTTGGAATATGGTGGGATTATCATTTAAGTTCACAGTGCCACATAAAAGTATTCAGATACATTAGGGACTGTCACTGGAATTTGCAAGAAAAGCATTTTTAGTTGTGTTAAACAAGTTCAAAACTTTAAAACGTTCTTTACTTGTGATTATTAGTTTGATTATTATATCTGTTTGTTTGTTCATCTGCGCTCTAATTACCGTTAATATTTATAGAATGCCTTGAAATTAATATATGTTATTTAAGTTTTCATTACGGCACGTTCTCTATTAAAAATGGTACAATAAATAATGTAATTTTCTTGTCTAGAGGGACTCACAAAGTATTTCTAATGCATTACGGACTATTAGAAGTATTTGTTTAAAACATATTTCAATATCTTTACTACACACGATATATCGAAATAATTACACATAATTTAGGTACACAAAAGCATTTGCTTTCCTGTAGAATTAGTTTTATTAGAGTAATTTTTTGGCCTCACTGATTTATAGGATTGGTTTAAAGTTTTTTTTTTAAAATATATTATGCGCTGTAAATATTAATTGTTTAATGTAACATTTTAGTGTTATGAGGAATTTTCAGTACATTATAAAGTGGCTAAATAAGTTTTAGACAATATACAGGGTTAGATAAAAGATATATATATATATATATATATTAAATATAATACTATAATGATATTTTTGTGAGATTCTTTTCTCTATAGCTAAAAATGAAATGTATTTTTGTAGCCTATACTGAAAAATATACTGGAAAACATACTGGACTACACAAAAACAATATGTTGTATAGATTGAAAGTAACTCTGCCTTTAAAAGTAAAGCCATGAAGATAATTCTACTTCCATTACCCAACTACCATAGCTATTCAGTCCGAAAATTCAATATCGAATTTTCATCAGATTTACATGTTTTAAGGTCTCTGAGTCGTTTCTCTGAGTTCGTCCCTGAGTCTGCCTAAAGTATGTATGCATGCGTGAGTGTGTATGTGTGTGGGGAATATTCTGACTATCATAACTCCGAAATTAATAAAGAGAGAACTACGAAACTTCAGAATTGAGACAGTTCTGGTTACAGATGAATTTTCCAAGTTTTGGTGAAAATTGCAAAACCGGAAGTGGGATATCGGGAACCGGGAACAAAATCGTAAGTCCGTATCTCGAAAAAGGCTCTGACGATTTTCATCGCAGTAGCTATATAAACACTCTATTAGATGTCCTTTCGTATGATATAGTTGGTTAGTTCAGGAAAATTGATAGGCGTCCTGCATAAATAGCTTAATTTCAAGTCTCACAAGAGCGTTTCTTGAAAAACGGCTGTACGAATTTTTTTAAAACTCGCCCACTTTTAAATACTCTTTTGTAGGTAATTGTGGTTTTCCGGTCAACAATTGAGTATGTCAAGTTTTGGTGAAAGTTGTTATCTCAAGAACTGCTTTAATGATTTTCTAGAAAATTGTTATATAACCCCCTTTTAGATATCCTGTCTCATGTATTACGTGGTTATCACAGCAAAATTTACAGTCATCCTGATTAGGTAGGTCAGTTTTAGATCTGGGAAATTGATCAAAAAATGGATCTACATATTTTTTTTTTCCTCCATATTTTTAAACTCTCCATGTAAACTCTGTTTTACATGTCTTTACACGAATGCCAGCTATCTCTAACGGAAAAAGTTTTAGGTGTCTACTTTGTTAAGTCAATTTTATGTCTTCTGACGACATTATCTGCCAAAAGTCCATATAATACGTGCAATAGTGGGTAACAGAAGTAGCGTAGCTGTTTCACAACATATTTTTGTTTTAAGTTTTATTCCTCCGCAACATATATATATATTAAGGATTCTCATTTCAAAGTTAAAATGCATTTTTAGGTTAACAATTGCAGTCGGAAATTGTTTATAATCAATGCGAACGGCATGATTTACGGAATTTCTTGTTTTCCTGGACATTAAAGAAATTTGAGAATAAAAAATAATTATTTTCACTGAGTATTGTAAGTGCTTGTAAAATATGTTTCAGTTTAAATAAATAAATAAATAAAATATTTAATTCTAAGAAAATATTTTTGTAGTTACGAATCTGGAATTTTAGAAGATCCATGGACACAACCACCAGACGATCTTTTTCGAATGACAAAAGATCCACAAGAAAGTCCTAATGAACCACTGGTACTAAATATAACATTTAATGAAGGTAAGTAAATTAATTTAGTCTGACTGCTCATCTGCATCACTGCAATGGATGGACTGCACAAAATTCCGAATTGCATTGTGGGTCGCAAAACTTTGTTGGTCAGGTCGAATTTGTCCCAGAGGTCGCGGGTTAAACACCACTGCGATAGGTGATGCTCGTCTGTTAAGAACACTGCGAAAAACACATGAATATTAAAAAGCAAATAAAACCAGAAGAAAAAAAAATGCATCGCTAAAATTATTTTCCTCTCCTTTAAAGTCAAAAACTGCCGGGTTGCCACAAACGAAAGGTCATCTTGTTTTTTTCTTTATTATCTGTTAAAAGAAAATAAATAAATAAATAAATAACAACAACCAATTTTAGTAGACCTAATTTTCAGCTGAAATTATATTACAAGACACTTTTCAGCGTTTCCACATGAGATTTTTCTTTATATATCTAAAAAAAAAAAAAAAAAAAAAAATGCTGCAAGCGATCGTATTGACCTCCCCTGATTCTCTTCGAAACCCTATTTTCGAATTTTCGACTGCTTTTATTTATTTATTTATTTTTTACTTTCTCTTATCCATAAGGTAGAGAAAATATTGTTTTGGGGTCAAACTTTCGAAAGTGAGTTTTTGTTATGTTTACACGTTTTGAGGTGCCCTGAATCTAGAAATCATGTTTTTAGCTGTTGGTCTCTGTGTGTGTGTGTTATCAGCATATCTAAATATATATAGATAGATATAGATATAGATATATATAGCAGAAGTTCCAACCTTGGTATTCTAAATGTGTATGATATAGGGATATTACTCTAAACTTTTCGGTGAGATCAAGCAAATAGTTCGTGTACAGGGACACCCAAGACAATTCAAATACATTACGTCTATGAGGGAAATTGCAGATAAGTAGAGTTTAACATCACTAAACCAAATGAAACGAATGTATATTTTTTATATGCGTAAAAACATGTCTCATATAGAATATGGTAGGGAAATCATTCACTGTTCTTTTACAGGGCTACACAAAAGAACTAGATAATTGTGCAACAATAGTTGTAAATGGATGGAAGTGTATTTCAGACTGGGCCGTGTATTATTACTATAGGATTATATTTAGGTGCACCATGTGGTCTGTACATAATCTTCAAAAGACATACAGGGCTGCAAGTATTTAAGCGAAAACTTTCTTTTTTGTTATTAGTGGATGTGCTTTACTATAATATTTTACCATTTCCAGGAAATCTGTTCAAGAATTAATTCTTCATAGAGATATGGTAAAAAATGTATGTTTTTAAGCTAAATATTCATCGCTTGTTTTTTGTATATTTACACGTTTTGAGGCTTCCTGATTACCGAAGTCAAGTTTTTTAACGTTTGATCTTTGTCTGTGTCTCTTAGAGTAACTTAAAAACGAATAATTTTAGGAGATCCAAACGTTGTATTTTAAAGATAATATAAGTTTGTTGCTGGAAAAGTTTAATCAAGATTGATATGTTTCAAAGGACGTTGCATGTGAAAGCTGCCTGAATAATTTTAAATGAACTTTTAATTTTAATAAAAGATTTAAATTCTATGTAAATGTAAGTGCAGTAATGAAACGGAGGGGGGGGGGTTTGAGGGGTGCCCCTCACACAGAACTAATTATCATATAAAACTCTTCCGAATAATTTGAATTGTTTTAACATAGGTTTACATAACAGAACTCGTTATCTTACCCCTTAATCTGCAACCTGTATTTATAGTATTAAATATCAGGGTAAGAGAAAGTCGTGTAAGTGACACACCAGATTATTTTAATTAATTAAAATCCATAAATTTCTGAAATGGTCGACACTGGCGATAGAATTTGTGACATTAACTTAATTGGTTAGAGCGTCATGCTAACAACGTGAAGGTTCGACCTTCCAAGGCCCAATGTATTACTTTTTGCATATAATTAATAAAAAAGATGCTAATTGATAAAAGAAAATCTTTTAAAGTCTTCATAGTATCTTAAACCATAAGGATGATGAGAAAACGAGAAAAAATAAAGTTAAACTTAGAGGTGTGTTGGTCGCGTAGTAGGCAAACGGTTGATCGCACCGCTACAGAATTCTGTATGGAGGTCCGTTTTGACCTCTTCTGATGCAACTCGAAGTCTGATTTTCGAATTTTTAATTAGTGTTTTTAAGTAATTAAATATTTCTCAGCTAGGAAGATAGTCTGGTGCTGCCATCTGTTCTCACATAGTGAAAATGGTAATCTGTCCGAAAACGTATTTCTTAAATAATAGCAACGCCACTTATCACCTAAATTGAAATGTTCAGTTAAAGTGCAAATGAAAGCAGTAGGGAACCGAAACCGATATCGCGCCGGCAGAGAAGTTGCTGCCAAAGACAGAGGAGATCCGAAGCGAGGTTTTAATCAATTAAAGTGATTTCAATGGAATATTTTTTTCGTTTTTACTTATAAATTGGCTTAAAATATAGTGATTAATGTAATAGAGATTTTTGAAAGTTTTTTGACAATTCCTTAAAATGTAATGGCTAGCGAAGCAGTCAAAGTTCCATATAATTTAATGAAGGTTAAAATAGACGGAGGCCTGATGTCATATGTCCTAAGAGAATACACTTCCTTTAGCACATTAGGTTTTGAGTCACGAAATTTGTCATTATCACAATTTATTCATTTATTTATTTTTAAGAAATCAATCTTATCTTATTCAGTTTTTTGTTTAAAAACTTTTCGTACTGAAAATTATATTTTAAAATTTCTTTTTTTATTTTCTTTATGTCCCCGCCTCCCTGAATGAAATTATTTTATCATATATATTATTTCGATTTTGAAAGATTTAAACTTAGATGATAGCTTTTTTAATTTAACATTTTAAATTGACTTATATGACCACATAAATCTGACCACATTACCTTTCTATAAATGACTGGACACTTTGGATGTCAGATGTTTATTCAAATATCTCAAAAAGAATCTACGAATCATCTTAAAACTAAAGAATATGTTGCACCTCATATATTTAAGTTAAAATTCTTGAAATGCGATCTGGGTTCAGCACGTGAATACAAAGCTCCTTCTTGTTATCTGTATAAATTTTTATGAAGGCTACCATATACATTTATGGAGATATAACGGTTTCTTTAAAAAATTACAAAAAAAATAGTCACTTTTTTAGCTATAACACGCAAGGTATTGAACCCAGTGTAAAGCCATTTTCAGGGAACTTGACATGACCAATGGCACACCCACAGGATGGGAGACGAGGTGGCCCTGGCTTCCCCTTGGGCTGCCAAATCAAAAAATTATTACGACAAAATTTAGGTTAAAAAGAATTATGTCAAAATAAAAAATCTGGTATGAAACAACCACACGACTTCCATTACCCACTATTACACGTATCATATGCACTTTCTGGAGATAATGTAATCAGAAGACATAGAATTGACCTAATGAAATAGACACCTAAATATTTTCCGGTAAGAGAAAGTTAATACTCGTATAAAGACATATAAAACAGAGTTTACATAACGAGTTAAAACATAAGAAAAAAATTGCTAGAGTTTTTTTTTTATTTTTTGAAACACCAATTTCCGAGATCTAAAACTGATCTATCTGATCAGGCTGACTATTAATTTTCCTGTGATAACAACTTAAAGCATGAGAAAGGATATCTAAAATTGGTTTATGTAACAATTTTCAAGAAAATCGTTAGAGACGTTTTTGAAATAATTTTTATCAAAATTTGGAAAACTCATCTGTCCCACTTCTGAAGTTTCCTAGTTCTATCTTTAATAGTTTCGGAGACATGGTAGTCAGAAGATTCCCCACATACATACATACGCGCACACACATACATACACACACACTAACCAATTACCAAAAACTACTTTTTTCGACTCACGAGACCTTAAAACATGTAAATCAGGTGAAAATTCGATATCGAATTTTCGGACCGAATACAATACTTCCATTACCAACAATAGTCGGGTAATGGAAGTAAAAAGGGACTAGTAAAAAATTAAACAAAAATCAAAATGTTTTGGGTCACCCTGTAGAAAATAATGCTTGAAATGCGTTTCGGCTGTAGCATGTGATTATGATCATTCTTCTAATAATCTGTATAAATTGTTATCAGGCTTCCACACATAGTCATGGAGATATAACGGTTTCTTTAAAAAATTGCAAAAAAAGTTACTACTTTTATTTATTTATAACACATAGAATATTTGAATCAGTGGAAAGCCATTTTTAGAAAACTTGGCATACTACATTAGACTCAGCATACTACGAACAGAATTGAAAAATGCCAGATATCTTACGAAATACGAGCGTTTTTTAAAAATAACTTTTAACTACGCATGCGTAAGCTTTTAAAAAAAATTCATTTGCATAAATGTTCTTTCTGCCTCGCATAACTTTTTTAATTTAGAAGATATTTATTTGGGGTTTTGATCAAGCAGAAACGGTCGTTTTGCCAAGCCAAGCTCAGAGAAAGGCAAAACAAACAAACTACCACTCACACAAAGCAGAACGCGCCAATAATAAAATCGACAGAAATAACCCAAGATCGTTAAATGCTTATTATACAGAAACCAACTTTCCCATGTTAAATCGGCAAATTTTTTTCCCGTAAAGTTTTAAATATTGGACGAACCAAATATCGCAGTAAAATGAAACAAAAAGTAAAATATTCGTATCAACGAGATCTTTAATTCGAGATAAAAACGAACTTTCTAAGTTAATAAGTAAAAAAATGGGAGCATTTTCAATTTAGCGTAAAATTAGATGTTTTGACAACTTTTTGAAAAAATTTCTTCTTCAAGAAATTTTTTTTAAAACAAGCTAGAGAATTCATAAATGTGCAGAATTCTTTGAAAACTGGTTTTCCAGATTTTGATCAAGCAGAAACGGTCGTTTTGCCAAGCCAAGCTCAGAGAAAAGCAAAACAAACAAACTACCACTCACACAAAGCAGAACGCGCCAATAATAAAATCGACAGAAATAACCCACGATCGTTAAATGCTTATTATACAGAAACCAACTTTCTCATGTTAAATCGGCAAATTTTTTTCCCGTAAAGTTTTAAATATTGGACGAACCAAATATCGTAGTAAAATGAAACAAAAAGTAAAATATTCGTATCAACGAGATCTTTAATTCGAGATAAAAACGAACTTTCTAAGTTAATAAGTAAAAAAATGGGAGCATTTTCAATTTAGCGTAAAATTAGATGTTTTGACAACTTTTTGAAAAAATTTCTTCTTCAAGAAATTTTTTTTAAAACAAGCTAGAGAATTCATAAATGTGCAGAATTCTTTGAAAACTGGTTTTTCAGATAGACAATTACTTAATCTAGGAACTTTTATAAAATTTAGCTTTTAAAAATCAAAATTTCCTATCTTAATTGCTGAAAAACTGTTAAATATCGCCAAAGAGACATAAATCGCCAAATATGAAATTGCTTCATCTCAGTTTACCCGAAAAATATTAATTTCAAATTGAGCTGCTTTTTCTTTTTATAAGTTATTTTTTTAACCAAAGAATATTTGCTTTTATTATTTTGTACAATTTTAAATTTTATATCCCTGAAAACAGAAATGAATACATTTTTGAATAACATTTGTTTCAAATCTATAGCTTGAATTGCTGATTTTTTAATATTTTTCATACCTTAGAATAAGAAAGTCAGTACACGATATAGTATCCAATTTTAATATCCTTCAATTCAATCTGGCAATGATAATTATGATGCATAAAGATTTCTACTTCCTTCTATATAGTATACTAGCAGGCTTTGCCCGCTTCGCTTGTCATTTTATTGAAATGAATTTCGACTTTCGGTTTTTAATGGATTTACACGTTGTATGAGCTCCTGAAAACAATTTGACTATTTTTAGAAAATTTTTATTTGCGTGTGTGTGTTCTATGTGTGTGGCGAAAGTTTTGTTCCAACTAGATATCAGGAGCTACTGCTCAGAATTACATATAAATTTACGTATATGCAATTGAACCTTGATGTATAATAGCGTTTATCAATATTTGGTGTCAATTGCTCAACATGGTGCTGCTATACAGTGATTGTCGCAATTTCAGAGAAGGCTATATCTGAGTAACTAATACATGGAATTGCATAAATTTACAAATAAATTTACATTGTTACAAATTATAGTGCTTATCAACTTTTGTACCAATATCTCAACATGTGGCGCTGCTATACAGCGATTTTCACAATTTAAGGAAAGGTTCTGTTGCATATAATGAAACAAAACTTAATATGTGAAAAGGCCATTATGAGACATTATGCTGATTCAATCTCGATGCCTATCGGCCGATAAGTGGAGCTCATATACTACAATTTTTTTTAGAACTGAAAGGATGCCATCTGCATGGTGAAAATTTACTTCCGTTGGACATTTTGTGCAACAATACCTCTCTGAGTTGATAATATTCAGCATTCATAATGAAAAAAAAAAAAAATCTGATGTGGGCACCACATGACTTCCTTATACACTTTTAGAAATATACATAATGTTAAAAAACATTGTCACTGGACCCGAAACAGTTGGCTAAAAATATTTTTAAAAAATGCATGCATACGTAAAAATAAAATAAAAATAAAAATAAAATTGTGCCTTGAGGGGACTCATGTCAAAGTTGTGCCTTGGGGGGGACTCATGTCAAAGTTGTGCCTTGGGGGGACTCATGTCAAAGTTGTACCTTTTGGGGGAGACATGTCAAAGTTGGGCCTTGGGGGGACTCATGTCAAAGTTGGGCCTTGGGGGGACTTATGTCAAAGTTGGGCCTGGGGGGGGAGATGTCAAAGTTGGGCCTTGGGGGGGACTTATGTCAAAGATGTGCCTGTGGGGGACTCATGTCAAACTCATGTCAAAGTTGTGCCTTGGGGGACTCATGTCAAAGTTGTGCCTTGGGGAGGGGACTCATGTCAAAGTTGTGCCTTGGGGGGGGACTCATGTCAATGTTGTGCCTTGGGGGAACTTATGTCAAAGTTGTACCTTGGGGGGGACTCATGTCAAAGTTGGGCCTGGGGGAGACTCATGTCAAAGTTGGGCCTGGTGGGGACTCATGTCAAAGTTGGGCCTTGGGGGGGGGACTCATGTCATAGTTGTGCCTTGGGGGGACTCATGTCAATGTCATTTTGAAAAGATTTTGTGTAAATTCTGGCAAAAGCAGAATTTAGTTTAGGACGGAGGACTATTAGTTTTTTTTTTCTTCCCATCGCTATCAAATTATTCAATTATATTTTCGATAAATTTTAGATTTCGATAAATTGCAAGATTTGTCCAAACCGTTTTTGAGTTATTACCGTTTTTTGATACACTCTGGCCATAATGAACCTAATTTTCCTAAATATCTCCAAAACGGAAAATCATACAAAGTCCAAAAAGGGAGGTGCACAACTAGATGTTATAACAAACCTATGTACCAATTCGCAACTTTCTACTTCCAACCGTTTTTGAGTTATGCGACATACACACACACACACACAGAGACACATATACATACAGACGTCACGAAAAATCGTGTAAAGTCGCTGATATCTCTAAAACGAGAGCTCGTGTTAAGACGACACTTGCAGGTGTACAACTAGACATCATGAAAGTCACACGTATAAATTGGCAACATTCAGCGATCATTCGTTTTCGAGCAATGTGAAATGCAAAATCCATTTCGCAAATCGGGATTACTATACTGTGTATAAGGAAGTAATAATAAAGAATTTGTGCTGCGTTAATATGTATAGGAAAATGTAGAAGAAAGTTTTGTAATGGACACGACATACTAGTCTGCATAGAAAACCCATGGATAATGTCTAGCAACCAGAATTATGGAAAGTTTAACGCAAAGAAAACTTTGTAATACAGTTTAACGCAAAGAATAACATCGCACAAAGGCCGAGTTGAAATCCAGGACATATCTGATGTAAAGTATCAGGTTAATTCCAGTAAATATAAAAACTATTAAAAAAAAAAATAAATGATATCTACAAAAAAGACACTTAAAATGTACAATAAAGCCAAGCTCAAAGAAAGAGAATGGTTTAAAGTTGTGTCTAAAAAGGGTGTGATATCAAATTCCCAAGCTTACATTCAAATACTTATTTAATATTCCCTTTTAACTAAATTTTCACATGTGAATCAAGTGCCTTATGATATGTTGATAGAAATCCTTCTTTCCTGTACTAAATACATCATAGCGTGTTTCTGAAAAATATTATTATTTTTATTTATGTATGATGGGCTTGGCGGCCATCTTTCAAGTAATGAATAAACATTCACACAATTTGAAAGAAGTTTCTTAAATTATATCTCATATAAAATTAATTTTGCTATTCCATTCAGCAGAGACGGAAATATTTCGATAACATGATTTCTTATAATTATTTAGTATAAGTGCACTTCCATCCTATAAATGCCGGGAATAAAGAATATAAAAATTTAAATTAACGTAAAAATATGAAGGAGAGGGGGGGGGAAGCATAGAAGCTTCCACCCCCCGTTATATTTACCCAATTTGAATTTTGCTTCTTGGAATAAATATCTCGTAAAAATAATATGGTTATTCCATTCAACAGGGGTTGAAATATTCAGATTAAAAAAGAAAAAAAAATGCATTAAAAACATCGCAAAAGCCCCGTTAAGCACACAAGTTGAATCAATTTAAGTTTTAACAGTGTTAAGTTTGGCGCACTCCCATCCTATAATTATTTCTCATTGCGCAGCACTAGTGCGATATAAAACTCAATTAACCAACCAATAAAACCAACTCATCCGATAATTGATGAGATTTATAGAATTCAAACTAACGTAAAACTTTGAAAGATGGCCGCCAAGCCCATCATGCATAAATAAAAATAATAATATTTTTCAGAAACACGCTATGATGTA
The DNA here is from genome assembly GCA_963930645.1 of Salticus scenicus. Lineage (NCBI taxonomy): Eukaryota > Metazoa > Arthropoda > Arachnida > Araneae > Salticidae > Salticus > Salticus scenicus. Next base: position 325,780,343 of record OZ005652.1, read on the forward strand.
TTTAGTACAGGAAAGAAGGATTTCTATCAACATATCATAAGGCACTTGATTCACATGTGAAAATTTAGTTAAAAGGGAATATTAAATAAGTATTTGGCTGTAAGCTTGGGAATTTGATATCACACCCTTTTTAGACACAACTTTAAACCATTCTCTTTCTTTGAGCTTGGCTTTTTTGTACATTTTAAGTGTCTTTTTACTTCCTTATACAAAGTATAAGGAAGTATAGTAATCCCGATTTGCGAAATGGATCTTGTATTTCACATTGCTCGAAAACGAATGATCGCTGAATGTTGCCAATTTATACATGTGAGTGTCAGGATGTCTAGTTGCACACCTGCAAGTGTCGTCTTAACACGTGCTCTCGTTTTGGAGATATAAGAGATTTTACACGATTTTTCGTGACGTCTGTATGTGTGTGTGTGTGTCTGTGTGTGTGTGTCTGTGTGTGTGTATGTCGCATAACTCAAAAACGCCTGGACGTAGAAAGTTGCGAATTGGTACATAGGTTTGTTACAACATCTAGTTGTGCACCTCCCTTTTTGGACTTTGTATGATTTTCCGTTTTGGAGATATTTAGGAAAATTAGGTTCATAATGACAAAAATACATAGGTTTTGGCCATAATGTATCAAAAAACGCTAATAACTCAAAAACGGTTTAGACAAATCTTGCAATTTAACTGACTTCCAGACTAGCTAGACATTTGAAACTTTCAGAAAAGCTCAGAACACGTTGACAATGCATTTTTTAAATATTTATAGACAACTTCTTCCGATACCTGCTGCCTTCAGCAGCGTTTATGATATTCAACAGAAAATTTATTTAACTAACTTCCCGACTAGCTAGACATTTGAAACTTTCAGACTAGATCAGAACACGGTGAAAATGCATTTTTTTAATACTTTTAGCCAACTGTGTAGGATCCCTGCTGCCTTCGGCAGCGTTACCAGTACAAATCTTGGAATCGATTTTTAACTAACTTCCCGACTAGCTAGACATTTGAAACTTTCAGACTAGATCAGAACACGGTGAAAATGCATTTTTTTAATACTTTTAGCCAACTGTGTAGGATCCCTGCTGCCTTCGGCAACGTTACCAGTACAAATCTTGGAATCGATATTTAACTAACTTCCCGACTAGCTAGACATTTAAAACTTCCGGAAAAGTTCAGAAAACTGTGACAATGCATTTTTTAAATATTTTTAGCCAATTGTTTCAGGTCACTGCTGCCTTCGGCAGCGTTTATATGGTTCAACAGAAAACTAATTTAACTAACTTCCCGACTAGCTAGACATTTGAAACTTTCAGAATAGTTCAGAACACGGTGGATATGCATCTTTTTAATACTTTTAGCCAACTGTTTCTGGTCCCTGCTGCCTTCGGCAGCATTTATATGGTTCAACAGAAAATTTATTTAACTAACTTCCCGACTAGCTAGACATTTGAAACTTTCAGAATAATTCAGAAACGGTGAAAATGCCTTTTTTAAATACTTTTAGCCAATTTTTTCGGGTCTCTGCTGCCTTCGTCAGCGTTACCAGTACAAATCTTGCAATCGGTTTTTAACTAACTTTCAGAAAAGCGCAGAACACGGTGATAATTCATTTTTTTTTTTTTTTAAATATTTTTAGCCAACTGTTTCGGGTCCAATGATAACGTTTTTTAACGTTATGTATATTTCTAAAAGTGTATAAGGAAGTCATGTGGTGCCCACATCAGATTTTTTGTAGATATAAGTAGCTCAATACCTTTGGTTATTAAAGTATGCAAATGAAATTTCTTAAAACCTTGCACATGGATAGTTTAAAATCATTCAGTAAAAATGCTCATATTTAGTAAGGTATTTAACATTTTTGAATTCTGATTTCAGTATACTGTGTCTAATGTAGTATGCCAAGTTTGCTAAGAATGCCTTCTCACTGGGTCTAATACCCTACGTGTTATAAGTAAAAATAATCTGGTGTGTCACTCACACGACTTTCTCTTACCGTGAAATTTAATACTATAAATACAGGTTGGAGATTAAGAGGCAAGATAACGAGCACTGTTATGTATGGCGAGCTCTTTTGAAAGATACCCATCATGAAAATTTACTCCCCTCGAGGGGGACTTCCCCCCAGGGAGAGGCGAGGTTCTACATACACAAAATTTTTTTCCCAGTTGACTATCTCTATTACAAATATATATATATTTGTTTCATTTGGTTTAGTGCAGTCAATAGATGTTAAACTCTACTTACCTGCAATTTCCTCCATAGACGTAATGTATTTGAATACTTTTGAGTGTCCCTGTACACGAACCATTTGCTTCGTCTCAACGAAAAGCTTACTGTAGCATCCCAATATGATACACATTTAGAATACCGAGTTTGGAACTTCTGCTAGTATTTGTTCTTGAGATATGCTGATAACAGACACACAGACCATTCGCTAAAAACATGATTTTCGTATTCAGGGGACCTCAGAACATATAAATATAACAAAAACTCACGTTCGAAAATTTGATCCTAAAACAATACTTTCTCGACCCTATGGGTAAGAGAAAGTAAAAATGGTAATTTTATCTGCAATTTTTTTAAAGAAACCGTTATATCTCCATGAATATAAGTGGTAGCTTCATAAAAATTCATACAGATAATTAGAAGAATGATCATAATCATATGATGCTGTAGCCAAAACGCATTTCAAGCATTACTTTCTACAGGGTGATTCAAAATATTTTGATATTTGTTTAATTTTTTACAGGTCCCATTTTCCTCTTTGGTACAAAAACGTTTCTGAAATATATGAGCTATGACATATTTTTTATACTCCCAAAGTTTTAAGAGCATTCTTAAAGAATTTTTCTAGATATTTGATAAAACCTTTAAATTCGAAAAAGTCCAATAATTTATTGGTAGTTAGTGCGTATATAGAATGATCCTTTGAGAAGAACTAAAATTCAGTTCATTCTATTGCGTAGAACTTTTTGAATTTACACGACATTTGTTTGGGGTTTTCATATAAGTAGCTCAATACTATTGGGTTTTAAATTATGCAAGATAAATTTCACTAAAGCTTGCGCATGCACAGTTAGAAATTAATTAGTTAGATACTTAATATTTTTGTATTCTGATTGCAGTATGCTGTGTCTAATGTAGTATGTCAAATTACCTGAAAAGAGCTTTGCATTTGGTTAACCATGCATGCTATAATCTAAAAAGTGACAAATTTTTTGCCTTTTTTTTAAAAAAATTTTTATTTTAAGAAACTGTTACATCTCCATAAATATATGTGATAGACTCATAAAAAATTATACAAATAATAAGTAAAAAAATCTGGAGTGACTCTTCACTCTACATTCCGAACATTGAGTAATTAACAGTATTGTAGATAAAGTAAAGAAAGAGGAGTTGTTAAACAAACAAAATAGAGAAAACCATAATAGAGTGTTTGAGTATTTTTCTCCATATATTACACGATGTTTTATTTAACGCTACTGAACTTGGAGCCCATTAGATCATAATGATAAAGAATTTTTCGTTGTGTCCCTGTAAAAACCTATAAATGCTAGATTCATCAAAATGATTACATTTAATGCAACAGTGATTTATAATATTCATATAAATTTTCAGCTCAATTGAATAAGGCGTTTAGATGCTATCGCACTTTTAAAAATTTGGTCCCATAGGCCATAATGATAAAGAATTTTTCTTTGTGCCCCTGTAAAGAAACTGTAAGCGCTAAATTCACTAAAATCTATACAGTTCGTGCAACTGTGACCTATAACACGTGTACAAAGTTTTTGCTCAGATTAATGAAGCTTTTAGATGATATCGCACTTTTAAAAATTTGGCCCCATAGGCCATAATGTTAAAGAATTTTTCCTGAGGTCCCTGTAAAGGAACTATAAGTGCTAGATTCACCAAAATCTATAGGGTTCGTACTATGGTTACTTATAATATACGTACCAACTTTCAGCTTATTCGAACAAAGCGTTTAGACGCTAGTGTGTTCACTCATAGACATACATACATACACACATACATACATTCATCATCGTAAAAATAGTGGAAACGGACTCAGGGGACCTCGAAGCGTATAGAAACATAAAAATCTCAAATTCGGATTTTTGACATGATTACAATACTTTCCTCACTATTGTGTTCGGAAAGTAAAAACCTCATAATCACTGCTACAGCCAGATCGTATTTGAATCATTATTTTTTTCTGGGTGCTCCAAAACATTTTCATTTTTATTTTATTTTTTACTTGTGTCCCTTTCGCTTTCAGGACAAAACTTTGACTGAAGTATATGAAGTATTACGCATAACATATTTTTTATACTCCCAAATTTTCAAGAAGATTCGTCTTCTAGTACTTATTGAGATATTTAACAAAACGTCTAAAATCGAAAGCGTCCGGTCATTTATGGAAAGGTAGTGTAATTATAATAAACTTTTACCTATGAAAATACTACGCACATTTCATTGCTTTAGCCAGAATTAAATTGCTAACGTATTTCTTTTTGTCACACGCATTGTATACTTGTATTTGTTAAATATTTAACTCAATTAGTTTAAAGCTATTCCTATGCATTTACTTTTTTATTTTTTAAGGTATTCCAGTAAAAGTAGAATGCATCAACGATGGAACTATAAAAACAGCTGCTCTTGACTTATATGTATATTTGAATGAAATTGGGTAAGATTTTGTTTCTCTAGCGATAAATCTAGTTATTTTCTGCATTTGTGGAAATTATTAAACAATTACTAAATAACAAAAATTCCAACTAATATTTTTTGTTCATAAATAAGTATATGTATAAAGTAAGAAGAAAAAAAATTCTTCAAATAACGTCATTAGAATAATTTTGATAACCAATTCTAAGCTGTAATGCTTATTAAGACTGGAGTCCTATTTCTTTCAGATAGACAAAAATCATCGTCACTGTTTGCAACAAATCACCTTGCTTAGTTGCCAACTCTTCAGATTTTCTAATACCATTCTTTTTAAATTAGATATCTTCAATTAATTGTAGATTTTTTATTCTAAATAAACAAAAAGATTTGTATTGAAATAGGGGTGTTAGAAAATCGCAAGGGTCGTCAGCTACGTTTAAATAATATGAAATAGTCTATTATATGTAAGAGTTTAGAAATAACGTTAAGAGGAAAAGTCTGTCTAAAAAATGGAACTCAGGTACTAAAATAAGTTATGTTCAGGAAAATTCCTTTATTTTTATTTTAAAGTTATTTAGAGGATAACAGTTTTTTACACACATACACATATGTATATTATTACAATCAATTGTTTAAGAAATTATAATAATAGAAATTACAGCTCTCGATAAATCAGAAGTTTTAACAAAATAACTTACAAAATAACTTACAAGATGACGATAAAGAAATAACATGACTGACTGCGCAAATAAAATGACGTTTGAGGAGATAAATTACTCTCATTGTCAGTCAGAAAAAGGGGAATTTATATCGACCTGATATGTTTAAATTTTAAGGACCTGGTTAAAGAAACGAGCCAGACATTTTTTAACAGAAAAAGGGCGGAGAATCAATATTGACTTGGATAGTTTTTTATTTATAATGTTCTAGGTTTTATCTAGGTTAGTTAAAATTGAACTCTAAGAAAAATCAACATACCAAGTTTCCAAAACCCAACCGAGAACTTTCTGCCCGTGCGCAGCACGTCTGGAGTAAGGTGCTGCTACAGGCAATAGGAACTCGAATTTAGCATATAGCGGGCAAAGAAGAAGCTTTCGAAGATAAGAGCAATTTCTCCGAGGATTGGGCCGAATTCACTGGAATTTCGTTTTTTTTTTTTTTCAAATTTTATACTCATAAGTGATTTATTTAGACATAGCGTGCGCAAAGTCTGCTAGTTATTCAAAATAACAGTACCATCTGCGGATTAGCATACACAAATTTTAATCAGCATTTTTCCTTGGAACAAAAAGTTTATTATGCATTCTATTACGATTTTAATCAACAGATACTGAGATATGGCTAGCTGAAAAATCACAGAATGTGAGTAACAATAACATTACTCGTCGATATACACCCAAATTAAATCGGTATAATTTTTCACAAAAATTCTCTCACATCTCAACTTTGTTGCATTTATATATCATAGAAATTGAGATATAGCTTTCGTGTAAACAGAGAATAGTGCAAAATAGCAGTACTACTTTTAAACCGATATGTATCCAAATTTAATTTTCCACTGTGGCCTGTTACACATATTAAATTTCATGCATTTATGCACAATAGAAGCTGAGATATAATCTTTCCTTAAATGGGAAAACTGAGAATAGAAGCACTATCTGTTAAAAAATCTATCCAAAAATCTAATCAGCAGCAATTTAAGTCAAGTTACACCCAAATATAAAGTTCTGTTTTTATTATTAGGACGGAGGATTATTAGTTTCAATCTGGATTTTTCATAGACCAGTTTTGTGTAACACCAAAATAAATTAGAAATATCAGTCCTATCGTTATAAATTCGGCACCCAATGAAAGGGGCGATTTTTCTGAATCCAGTATGCAAACAGTTTTTCGACGCGACAATTAGATTTTTTAAAATTAACTAAAGTATGAAAATTAGGTAGCAACACTTCATTATAACTCACTTCAGCCATTTTAAAAAGTACGAGGCCCTATTTTACGGTCAAAAAATGCGATAAAAAATAAATAAAAATAAAAAATTTACAGATTGAAATTAATACTCCTTCGTACTAAACTAAATTCTGTCTTTAACAGAATTTTTAATGGTTTTATTTCATTGTTATTATTATTATTATCATTGATTCGTGAGATACGGCGTCCACAAAATTTTGGTAGCTTATAGACTCATTGGTAGACATTTTCAGAAAACAGACAAATCGTATTCATGACATTTCAAAATGTGTAAATCCATCGAAAACGTCGGAAACCTTTACAAATCCAAAACGTTGTATATAGAAGAAAGTTATAAAAATAATAATTGTTATAAAATAAGGTTAATTATTTACACTATGTATATTTTTAAAAGTTACTTATGAAAATAAATCGGAGTTTCACATTATTTTATTTATTTATTAGCTTTAGATCTTTTTTTTTTTTTTTTTTAAATCTTAAACAGTTTTTGCAATTCAAACTTACTAAATAAGCGGGAGACTGATTTATTAAATTGTTTTTATCAGAGTTCACCCAAAGCTTTGATATACTAAGCACAAATTAGCCTGTTAAATTAAAATGCGTCTTACAATAATTCTAATGAAGTATAAAAATTTATATAGTTATTCATGCACATAAAGGTATTAGGGGTACCAAGAAAGGGGTTGGGGACAAAATCTCGCGTGAACACAATATCGCCTACAAAAATGAATGGAAAGCACCAAGGAGTTGTTAATTATTAATAATGTTGTATAAAATTTCCTGAGAACACACACTTTAGTCAGAGCACTGGCATGCACACAAGCCCACCACAAAAATTGTTATAAATTTTGCTTAAAAGAGTTTAAAGACTATATTTATTAACTTTTTTTTTTTTTTTTTTTTTTTTTAAGATTAGTCATAAAGAATTCAATCGTGCTTATCTAATTTTAAATTTTTAATTAAGGTTTGTCAACAGTGTTCAGCTTTGATGTCAGCAGTGACGAACAATATTTTAAAATGTATTTTGGATGGTGAAAAGCAAATGCTAAAATAACTTAAAATTAAATATAGATAAAATAATAAAATTCCATTCTATACTGTATTTATTTATTTATTTTTTAATTAATTAATATTAATTTATAAGACTCTGTGGCCTTCACCAGCGATCACACGTGATATAAATACAAATTTTCAAATAGATCATATTTTTTTGTCCGGCAGTATTTTGTCCCGCGATATTACGTCTGAATCCCCCAAGAAAGAAACTAATTATGGCACCCTAAATCATCAATTCAGTTTTAGTTAGTATTGTTGTTAATGTTGCTTTATCCAGAAAATTAATTTGCTAAAAAGAACTAATTAAATAAATAAAAACATTTATTCCGTACACATGTCAAGATTAGGTAAGCAGAAGTATTAAAAAATATCTTTTGACTATTATGCTAAATGGATTTCAATAGAAAATATTTTGAGACCTTCACCTAAATCTACCTGATCCGCTTTACGAACGTCTTTCTTCATGCATTTTTATGAGCTGAGAAAGTGAGAAAAACAGAAAAGGAACTTCGCGTCTTATTCCTTGTAAACAGGAGTATTTGCAATTTGATCGCAAAGGTACACTGAATTTATAAATACATTAAAAATGATGCTTATGCACTTAGATTTCGGAAAATGACATATTTTTTATGAAAGCTGTACCAGTTAGGAATGCTTTCATGAAAAATTATACTTACTAATATCGCCCAATGGTCGAAACGCTTATTTAATTAAATTAAGTATTAAGTAATTAATATGGAATTTCAAAACTCCCGTGTAAACACTGTTCTTAGTAATTACTCTATCCTTTAAAAGAAAAAAAAATACTATCAATATCTTTATTTACATGGCAATGCATATCTCTATGCACTTATCTATCTACTTCCCTCTTAATCAGACCGATGAAAGCTCATCCTTTGGGCATTTCAATAGCAAAATCACTACCAATTTTTAAACAATAAGTCAGCAGTTTGAAAAAAAATATAATTATGCTCACTTTTATTACCAGTCACATAATAATAATAATAATAAACCAATAGGAAAAAATAAATCCATGAAATAAACTAAAGTTGAGCCGTTATGTCACACATTAAAAAATTACACATTCAGATTTAACAGCTTTCTTCTGTACGAATTTTACATACAAAATATTACGTTTATAAAATAAAAATGTGTATAAAAATAAAGATTTTTTGTGAGAATTTGATGAGAATTTATTATTGTTATTTCTTTTTCTGAAACCCACACTAACCATACCTTTCAAACGATATTACTTTTAAGCCCATTATCTTATTAAATACTAGCAGGCTTTGCCCGCTTCGCTGGACATTAAACTTAAATGAGTTGTCAAAATGTCATATCTTTATTAATAACCTAAGTTCTCGCTGTGATTGGTAGAGGTTTTCTCGCTCCCAATGTGAGGAGTCTGGGTCCCCACTGTCTTCGGCACAACTTATCCACTTCTTACTTCCCCACCCTCAGCGGGTGAGTTCGAAGTTTTGCAAAATCACACTAATGTACATAATGCGTACACTTAATCAATATCCACACACCAAAATTCGCCATTCTAAGATAATTTAAAGCGAATTCAAACGGAAAAACATGTTTTTACACATGTTTATTGCCCTCCGACTCCGAGAAGGAGGGGGGGGGGGGATTTCGAATTTCGTGAAATGCAGTTACAATAAGTGCCGGGTACATACAAACAATTTACGCACCAAATTTCGTGACCACAGAAGTCTTTAATAGGAAATATTATAAATAAAAAAATATAAAAAGCACAGCTTAAGTATCGGAACCCTTTTGTGGCTTTAAATATTTTAAGCCATTTTTGCGATGAACTGAATTGGCTATCTCAATTGTGCAATTAAAGATCTTGGCGAGAAACGTCCGAGCTACTTCGGTGCCGAATTTCAAATTTTGCCAAAGGGATCCAATACTAAAGCTGTTCCATATCGAATCAGGGTTGAAAACGGAAAAAGGGTAAAATAAATTAGAAATATCAGATCTATATTTATAAATTTGATACCAAATGAAAGGGGCAATTTTGCTGAATCCAGGGGTTTAAACAGTTTTTCGATGCGACAATTAGATTTTTAAAAAATAACTAAAGTATGAAATTTAAGTGGCAACGGAAAAACGGATAAAGAGAAAAATAAATTAGAAATATCAGACCTATCATTACAAATTGAGTACCAAATGAAAGAGGTGATTTTTCTGAATCCTGGGGTGTAAACAGTTTTTCGATACGACAATTAGATTTTTTTAAATTAACTAAAGTATGAAACTTAGATGGCAACACTTCATTTCAATCTTTTCATAATTTATAGTGAAAATCACGCGAATACAAAAGCCTTTAACTTAAAAATTTATTTTTATATTTTATTTTTTCATTCAAAGCATTTTAGTGAAAAAATATTTATGGCGCATGCGCAGGCGTTTTTTACACACAATTTAAACACTAATCATAATTTTGAAAATTTCTATAGATATAATTTCAAGTTGGGTGAAGACCTAAGTTTCTGCCAAGCGCCGTTGAATTCCGTCCAGCCGTTCTTGAGTGATGCCCGGACAAACGTGTTTTAGTCTTTTACCCCCCAGGGGGGAATGGGGGGGAATTTCTGAAAAGTTGATAAATATAATTTTATGTTGGGTGAAGACCTAAATTCCTGCCAAGCGTCGTTGAATTCCGTCCAGCCGTTCTCAAGTGATGCCCGGACAAAAAAAGCGACATTCGGACACGATGACACACACACAGACACACACACACACACACACACACACAGGCAAAATTTTCTGAAGTCATTTTCGGCTTTCATGGGGTGTAAAACGTGAAGATATCGCAAAATTTTTCGATTCCGACAAATTTACAAACAAAAGTCTGATTTTATTAATATAGATTTTAGTGAAAAAATATTTATGGCGCATGCGCAGGCGTTTTTTACACACAATTTAAACACTAATCATAATTTTTAAAATTTCTATAGGTATAATTTCAAGTTGGGCGAAGACCTAAGTTTCTGCCAAGCGCCGTTGAATTCCGTCCAGCCGTTCTCGAGTGATGCCCGGACAAACGTGTTTTAGTCTTTTACCCCCTAGGGGGGAACGGGGGGGGAATTTCTGAAAAGTTGATAGATATAATTTTAAGTTGGGTGAAGACCTACATTCCTGCCAAGCGCCGTTGAATTTCGTCCAGCCGTTCTCAAGTGATGCCCGGACAAAAAAAGCGACATTCGGACACGATGACACACACACAGACACACACACACACACACACACAGGCAAAATTTTCTGAAGTCATTTTCGGCTTTCATGGGGTGTAAAACGTGAAGATATCGCAAAATTTTTCGATTCCGACAAATTTACAGACAAAAGTCTGATTTTATTAATATAGATAGATAGGCTAAAAACGTACGACACGTTGGTACACGTTGGTGTCCTGCTTGCGTATCAATGTATAGATATATTCTAATCTCAATAATTTTTAACGGTGAACTATTCGATTTATATGCGTTAAATAGATAAAAGTTTCTAAAAGAAATTAATGTGCAGATCATTTTAAGTAAACTTCAGAAAAATTTCAAGAACATTTTGGAAATATTTTAAATTTTAATCAAATCAGATCCATATAAAAATAAAAATCATATTTTAATCTAAGGATGTTTTTATAGTTTTAAGACTTCACTATAAAATACTATTACGTCGTCAATCGAAAGCGTCAATCGAAGATCTATTTTATGTTTTTTCAGAAATTTAAAGTAAAACTATAAATTTGAAAGTACAACATATATTGATTTTTCACCTTGTTACATATAGTTTTTGATTCTTATCTTCTTCACACACACACATGTATACAATTTTTACTTATAAAATAAAATTGTCTACATACTTTTGCTTAACCCTGTAAATCAATTATTAACTAATCATACATTATTATGTAGATGTAGGAAACATGCTTGTGGGCATTTGACAAATGTATGTAAAATCGTTATGTTTTGTGCCGTATAAAGATATTAAGAAAATATATATATAGCATATAAATTCTTTTTGTAGATCGTACATTTATCGAAATTCCTTTCTCGATCTTTGTATACAGACGAATGGAATTTACACTATTTGTTTGAATTATCTTGCAAAAACTACATTTTTATCGTAACTTTTAAAGGGAAAACATAAAATAAGTTGTTTTTGTGTACCCCTTATATCGGCTAAAAACAGAATACGAAACATATAATCTACGCATTTAGAATACTAAAAACAAACCTCAAAGTAACAATTGAAAATGCCCTTCGTGTCTTTTACACTTTCTTCTTATAATGTATCAAAAATCAAAACATTTTACGTAACCTACTAAAGCAGAGGTGGCCAAAATGACACACTCGAACTGCGAGTGGCCCACTGTGTACAATTTAGCTGCCTGCAATGGAATTCTTAAAATTTAGCATTCTCTGTTAACACAGTAAATATTATAAAATATGTTCTGGCTAATCGGAGGAAAAATATCTTATACAGCTATGGTAAATAATGCACTAATTACACCGGCTGGAAAAAAAAAAAAAAAAAAAAAAAAAGAAAGAAAGAAAGAAATCGAGTCCAGATACCATTGTTGCTGATTCTTGTAAAATGACCTCCTGAATCCGAATATGAGCCCCATTTTGCCCAACTACCCACTGTTTTCTCGGGACACCATGCTCTCCCCCCGATTTCAATCATTGTTTGTTAATTTTATGGCCATGAATTTAATTTGGAGAATGGAAAAGAATTATTTTAACAATTAAAAACAAAAAAATTACAATGTATAATAATTAGTAATAATAATTGATTAATAAAATATCATAAATGTGATTTATAATTTCAGTGGCAAATCCCTCCCCCCCTAAATTTTTCCCTTGCTGCAAATGTTCATGTTTTGGAATTTTTCACTTCTGTAGCCCCTCAGAAGATATTTAACTGTTAAAATTTCTCTCCCCCCCCCCCACTACAAATCAAACTTATAGCCATAAAATTACCAAAAAGTAACAAAAATAGGGCGATGTCCCCAAAAAATGGTGGATGATAAAGCAAAATGGGCATCCTGTTCGGATTCAGGAGGTCATTTTACATGAGAATTTGAAAAAATAGTGTTAGGGTCGATTTTCATGCAGAGCAGTATTATTGTTAAAAAATATTATTGGACCGTTTTAATGATTTTTCTTATTATAATTATGTATATATAGCAATAAATAAATTTTTGACTGTTCTGTTCTTAATTTATAAAACAAGGGAAAAAAATAACAGAAATAATAATAAGAAGGAGCAAATTCTACCATACGTACGTATACATAATTAAATTTGTATATATATTTGTACATACAGTGCGACCCGCCGGTATAAAATTTGTTTGTAATGCGGACCGCCAATTATTTTGGGTTGGACAGGCCTTTCCTAAAGGAGTCATGAATGCTAATAACATGCTACTCCGTTGGAAACATGCTTTGAAGCAATTGGATAATATATATTAATTGTATTATGTTTTCTAAAGCAAAAATATATAAAAAGAGCTTTACAAAATACCTCCCATACACCGTAATGAAGCCGATTTGTTTTGTAAGTCCTTGTATACAAACTTGTAGTTGTATCTACGCCATTTACATTAGTTACGGAGAATAAAATATCAAAAATTATATTTATAGCTTTAATTTTAAAGAGAAATGTGAAATGAATCACTTAGGTAACGCAATATATATTAAGCAAGACCTGTATATTATCTAAAAATAAAATACAACCGATATTGCGTGTACTAAAATGTAGAACAGAAAAGGTAAATAAATAAATAAATAAATAAAATAATCTGCGTTATGAGGGTATTTTCACAATTAAAATGCACTTCAGATCATTTCCATTTATAACTCGCAAATTATTTGAATATTTTTACTGTTCCGGTAAAAAAAAAAAAAAAAAAAAAAAAAAAAAAAATCAATAATACTAACACCGGTAGTGCTATTGACAGCTTTTTCAATTAGTGTACCTGAATAATGTATATCAGTTGCAAGGCATCCCACAAAAATTATCATGGAAATTAGAGCGCCGACAGATATACAAACCTAAATCATAACCACTTCTCAACTTTGTTGAAAATCTTTAAAATAAATTTATATTCCGTCTTTTTTTTTTTTTTTTTTTTTTTTTTCTTTTCTTTCTTTGTGAGCACATGATTTTTACTAAAATATAAAACTTAAATATCAGATTTCTATGTAATTCCTTAGTTTTTATGTAAAAAGGGACTTTTTTTCCTGTTGTTCTTTTTTCACAAAGAAATGGAGCATGCTAGTATATTTTATAATAATGAATAGTTGATAAAACAGAATTCCAATGAAAGATGCAGAACGAATAACATAATTGACATTCAAATCTAATTTAAACTTGAAGAAAATTCTTTCTTTTACTTTCTTTGTCTTTTGCACCAGTTTGCCATTTTCTAAAACTTAGTGGTTAAGCTTAATATGAAATTATATGTACTCAAAACAATGAAAGAAAAAAAGACCATATAATTAACAAGACAAACACGTAAATGATTATAGCATGCAAAAAAACAAAAATTCATCCAGAAGAAAAGAAAATTGGCTGTCTTTGCAGCTAGTATCATTAGGAAAAAAAAGTGATAAGTTCAAAAATAAAATAAAAGAAAAGAAAAGAAAGAAAGAAAAGAAAAGAAAAGAAAAGAAAAGAAAAAATCGTTTAATGAAATTATGTTTTGAAACCAATTACAGAAAATATTTTGGCAATTTTAGTTAAAAATTTTTGGAGTGACTCCACTCGACTTTTCGAACATTAAGTAATTAACAATTGTAAAATCGTTAAATAAGCAAAAGAGAAAATTATAATAGTGTGTATGAGTACTTTTCTTCATACGGTATGTTGTTAAATTTATCACTATTGCCCTTCAAATAATTTGAGCACATTGATCATAATGATAGATTTTCGTAGTGTCCTTGTAAAAATCTATAAGTGTTAGACTCACAAAATCTATAAAGTTTGTTCGATGGTTACCTATAAAGTGCATATAAATTTTCAGATCAATCGCATGAGTCATTTAGACGCTATCCAATTTTAAATAATTCGAGCTCATAATCACAATGATATTTTCTTTGTGTCCCTGTAAAAAAAGACAATAAGTTGTTAGATTCACCAAAATCTATATGGTTTGTGCGACTGCAATCTGTAACATGTGTATTAATTTTCAGTTCATTCAAACACGGAAGTTTAGACGCAATCGCACTTTAAATAATTTGAACTCATAGGCCATAATCATACAGAATTATTCTTTGTGTCCCTGTAAAAAAACTATAAATGCTAGATTCACCAAAATCTTCATGATTCATGCGACGGTCGCCTACAGTACGTATATGAATTTTCAACTCAATTGGAAAAGGTGTTTAGACGCTAATGATTTCAGCCCATAGACAATAATGATAAAGAAATTTTTGTTGTGTCTTTGTAAAAAAACAACTGTAAGTACTAGATTCGCCAAGAGCTATGCAGTTCGAGCAACAGTGACTTTTAACACGTATGTAATTTTTCAGCTCAATCTGATAACGCATTTAGACACTATTGCACTTGGAATAATTTCAGCCCATGGGCTATAATGATAAAGAATTTTTCATTGTGTCCCTGTAAAAAAAAAAAAAAAAAAAAAAAAAACTATACATGCTAGATTTACCAAAATTTGTACACTTCGTGCAACGGTGGACTATAAATTTTAAGCTCAGCTGAATAAGGCTTTTAGACTCTATCGCAGTTTAAAAATTTTTGGCCCATATAGACCACATGATAAAGCTTTTTTCTTTGTGTCCCTATAAAAAAAATCTATAAGTGCTAGATTCACAAAAATCAATAGGGTTCGTGCTATAGTGATCTATAACACACGTACAAATTTTCAGCCTATTCGAACAAAGCGTTCAGAGGCTATCGTGTTCACTCACATACATACACACATGTAGAAATCCATTCATTGCCTAGCTATCCTTTTTATTTCTGTTGTGTGACGATATTGTGTCATCCTTATTTTGTATGCGCGTACGCCTGATTCTATTCAGTAGTTGTATGATCGTACGAGAAGGAAGACGTTCCTCTCTTTTGTGAAAACTAATGTTCTGTTTTAAATGTTAAAGGTGAGATTGTCCCTTCTATTTATGTTTAATAAATATTTTATTAGTGTCCCATGGCCTGAAGTATCTTTGTCCATAATTTTTGGGGGCTCAGGCCTGTCCCGAAAAAAGGAAAAAAAATGTATACCCCAAGAAGACTAAGTTGCTACTTCTGTTTTTATAAAACAGTAGCGTGAGGAACGCCAGCAAAAACAGACCTTTATGAAAATTTATATTCTTATCTTGCTGCTAGAAATAGTTAATATTCTACTTCCGATTCTAAGTCCTTTTATTGTCCACGCCGTTCAAACGACTACTCCTTCTTCGAACATTTTCGATACTATTTAATTTACATCAAAAGGATTTTTCTTCTGTTTTGGACATTCTGGAGAGAAAATTAGTGATACTTTATGAACGACGACGCCTCTGCATATTATTTCCATTCTTCTCTACAAGTGGATACTGCAATGTGTGATGTTATAATATGTGATCCGATATTGTTCTGCTTGTTGTGATATTTAATCTCAGAACACTTTTATTGACTTTCGTTTTTCTTGTTCCGGACTTTCTTTTTGTTTTTTGCTTCCCGCCAACTGATTGTTTGGTGCACCTGCCGCATCACGTGACGATGTGTCGCGTCTATCTACGAGTACACTGTAATACTTTTTTTTTTTAACTTTTGTTATTCGGAACTGACGTTCCATTTTCTTATTCTATTTAATCATAATATTTTTTTTTGTCTAAGATGAATAAATAAAAAGGCTAAACATCTAGGCATTCTTTCATTACGCAGCAATGTGCGAATTATCCTAAATAGTAATTGATCTACATATTATGTAAGAATTTCACAGTCTAATCAACATTCATTATAGGAAAAGAAGTAGTTATTGTTTAAAAACAGAAGTCCTATAAAATATATATCCATGTATTTTCCATCTAATTTCAAGTGTACAATCTGATGAGAAGTAAGGAGATTGTTCTTCATCAATGGAATATATGATTACCTGTGACAACCCAGGTAAGTCAAACTTTACTTAATTATATGACTGTTGTTTTTACAAAGAATTATTAGTAAGAATTATTTGTTATAAAATATATTTAAAATAACTAATTTGAGGAAGCTGCGAATTCATGCCTTCATTTATATAGTATTCTTGCAACATATTATGAGACTGAAGTGACACTAAATCGAAAGTATTGAAAAGTAATTAGAAAGATATTTAAGTTTATCTTCTTCTAGTACTTATTTTTATGAAAACTATTTAATTTTATTTTCTTCTTCAAGTACTATTTATCCAAACTGTGTTGATTTAAAATATTAAATGAATATTTACGTATTGAACAAATATTAACAAAACTATTACAAAAATTTTGTTTAAGTATGTCAGCAACAAAAGATATACAAATTGAACCGCTGAACTCCACAAATTATAATGTGTGGAAGTTTCGTATTGAAATGTACTTGCAAAAAGAGGATCTTTTTACAGTCATTACTGACGATCCTCCCAACCCAATAACCGATCAGTGGCGTTCAAAAAATAGAAAAGCCAGAGCTATTATCAATTTACTTATTGATAATGAACAAATCGTTTACGTTATGAATCTAGATACAGCACGAGAGTGCTGGAATGCTCTGCGCCAAGTCCACGAAAGATCATCGCTTACCAGTAAGCTTTTCTTACTTAGGAAACTTTATTCCATAAAATTAATTGAAGGTGGTGATGTTAACCAACATATAGCTGATATATATAAAACACGCGACAGACTCACCGCCATAGGTGAAGTCATAGATGAATCGCACCTAGCTGCATTAATGCTATGCTCACTCCCTCCTTCGTATGACGTTCTCATAACAAGTCTCGAATCGAGAGACGAAGCGCAATTGACACCTGAATATATACGAAACAAATTGGCTGATGAATATGCCAAAAGGCTAGAAAACAAAACTGTCCATAACTCAGCGTTAAAAGTCCAATACCATAACAAATCGGAGAAATTCTGCAAATACTGTAAGAAAAGTAACCACAATATTGAAGAATGTTATAAGTTAAAAAATAAAAATAATTCTGCTGTTAAAAGTCACAGTAAAAATTTCAACAAAAAACCCAAATTCAGATCCAACATATGCTCTCAGAACAATGAGAAGCCAGATAGCGCTCAAATTGCAGAGGGGACCAATAAACCAAAAGCTGATAAATTGTATTCTTTTTATGTTGGAGATAAAACTGTAAATTGGGTGGTTGATTCAGGGTCGTCTTCACATATCTGCAATGATAAACTAAAATTTCGCGATCTTAAAAATAACGTTTCTAACGTCACTATCGCGAACGGCACGCAGCTAAAATCTTTGGGTTCCGGTACTGTGGATTTGTATACCGTAAATTCGGAAAACACACAGAACAAAATAACACTTAAAAATGTTCTTTATGTCCCTGAAATAGAAACTAACTTAATTTCTATAAAAAGAGCAACAGAGAATGGTTGTATCGCTGTATTTGATGATAAAACCTGTAAAATTGTAAATCAGGGAAATACATGCATTGAGGGATATGTCAAAAATAACTTATATGAATGTCAATTAAATTATTCTGAAAACAAACACACAGCGAACATTGTAATACAAACTTGTGATAACGAAAATTGCATAAACAAGTGGCATGTGAAACTTGGCCACAGAAATACTAACGACATTAAAGATTTAGTTAACAAGGACATGGCTGTGGGTATAAAATTAAATGATTGCAAACATAATACTGAATGTAAAACATGCATAATGTCAAAATTAACTGATTCACCTTACCCCAAAGCTGCACAATTTAGAGCCTCCGTACCACTCGAACTGGTCCACACAGACTTATGTGGCCCTATGAAAACCCCCACTGTAGGTGGAAAATATTACTTTCTTACATTTATAGACGATTACAGTCGTTATACTATTATATATTTGCTAAGAAATAAGTTTGAGGTATTTTCTAAGTTAAAGGAATATGTGGCTATGACCGCAAACAAATTTGGCCGAAAAGTGCAAGCAATTCGCTCCGACAACGGGGGTGAATACACTAGTATGGAAGTAAATGAACTTTTGAATAAAGAAGGAATTGAGCACCAGTTTACCGTTCCTTACTCTAGTGCTCAGAATGGCGTGGCAGAACGTAAAAATCGTACGCTGACCGAAATGGCTCGCTATCTGCCTAAAGACAGTAATTTACCGAATTCCTTTTGGGAGGAAGCCGTAAATACTGCAAATTACATACAAAATAGGCTCCCGACCTTCTCATGCGACTCAACTCCTTACGAAAAATGGACCGGCCGTAAACCCGATTTATCAAATATAAAAACATTCGGATGTCGCGCATATGCATATGTACATAAAATACATAGGGGAAAACTGGATAGCACCGCTCAAGAAGGAATTTTTGTGGGATATGATAATCGCAGCAAAGGTTACAGAATTTGCACAAATAATAAAAATGTAATAATTAGCAGAACAGTAAAATTTTTGGAAGATGAGAATAGAGAATTCCACAATAATGAAACATCACAAATCAAGAATGAAAATTCAAATGATGAAATTCCGGTGTCCAAATTACCAATATTAGATACTGATATAAATATAGATATAGCGGGCGATAACGATAGTCCGGATGACACGCAAACTCTTCCGCGACGATCACAACGATTAAATAAAGGTGTTCCGCAAGACAGATTTGCATTTGCTGTAAATGACAAAAGAATTGATGAGCCTAAGTGTTTTGATGATATACTAAAATTTCAAAACCCAGCTGAAAAAGAAAATTGGCTGAATGCCACACTCGACGAAATGAATTCACTCAGACAAAACAATACTTGGGAACTTGTTGACGCTCAACCAGGGACCAAAGTAGTAGGGTGTAAGTGGGCGTTCAAGGCCAAATACAATAGCCAAGGACAAGTCGAGAAATATAAAGCCAGGCTTGTTGCCAAGGGTTTTTCTCAAAAATACGGGGTGGACTATGACGAAACTTTTGCACCAGTTGCATCGCATACCACTCTAAGAAGTTTCTTGACCATGTCACTATATAAAAATTTGAATCTAAGGCATGTAGATATCAAAACTGCTTTCCTACATGGAAATTTGCAAGAAGATGTATGCATGCATCAACCCGAGGGTTATGTTATCCAGGGCGAAGAAAATAAAATATGTAAGTTAAAGAAAGCGATATATGGCTTGAAACAAGCCGCTAGAGCGTGGAATTTGAAAATTAATGAATCATTGTGTAAATTAGAATTTAAACAAAGTCAACATGACAAGTGTTTATATATCCGTAACAAAGATAACACAGAAACTTACATTCTTGTGTATGTTGATGACCTACTTATAGCTGGTAAAAATCACAATATTGACATACTAATTAATCAACTTAGGGAAGAATATCCATTAACCGACCTTGGGGAAGCCAAATATTACCTCGGAATAAATATAGAAAGACCTTGTAAAGGGGTAATTACGCTTGATCAAAATAATAAAATACGAGACATTGTAGCCAAATTTGGGCTAGATAACGCACGGCCCTCTGACACACCGATGGAACCAGGGTATATAAAATTAACTGATAATGACAATCTCTTACCAAACAACACAATGTACAGACAGGCTATAGGCGCGTTACTTTACATTTCTACAGTATCGCGACCTGATATAAGTGTTGCCGTTGGCATCTTAAGCCGTAGAAACGAAAATCCTAGAGCGAAAGACTGGGAGGCAGTTAAAAGGGTTATTAGATATTTGAAAAATACCCAAGATATTAAATTAAAACTTTGTAACTCTGGTGAACCTGTTCTTAGAGCATATTCGGATTCGGATTGGGCCAATGACCAAAGTGATAGAAAGTCCATCTCAGGAAATTTATTTATATTGGATAAAAATCCAATATTTTGGACTTCGAAGAAACAGTCCTGTGTGTCCATGTCTTCAGCAGAGGCTGAGTACGTCGCAGCTGCGAGTGCTGCACTTGAAATACAGTGGCTCAACAAACTACTGGATGATTTAAATTTGCCGCAACAATGTCCTATAGTGTTGTACCAGGACAACCAATCTACCATCAAGATTGCTGAAAATGATAAATTCCACTCCAAAACAAAACACTTACAGCTGAGATATCATCTTCTGCGAAACCTAATACAAGAAGGCCTAATCAAGCTTCAATACAAACCTACCAAAGAAATGACCGCCGATACCCTAACAAAAGCTCTGCCAAAAACTGATTTTAATAGACATAGAAATGCATTAATGAACAATTGAAAAATTTCTGAGCTTAAGAGGGGGCGTTGTGATATTTAATTTCAGAACACTTTTATTGACTTTCGTTTTTCTTGTTCCGGACTTTCTTTTTTTTTTTTTTTGCTTCCCGCCAACTGATTGTTTGGTGCACCTGCCGCATCACGTGACGATGTGTCGCGTCTATCTACGAGTACACTGTAATACTTTTTTTTTCAATCATGTAACTTTTGTTATTCGGAACTGACGTTCCATTTTCTTATTCTATTTAATCATAATATTTTTTTTTGTCTAAGATGAATAAATAAAAAGGCTAAACATCTAGGCATTCTTTCATTACGCAGCAATGTGTGAATTATCCTAAATAGTAATTGATCTACATATTATGTAAAAATTTCACAGTCTAATCAACATTCATTATAGGAAAAGAAGTAGTTATTGTTTAAAAACAGAAGTCCTATAAAATATATATCCATGTATTTTCCATCTAATTTCAAGTGTACAATCTGATGATAAGTAAGGAGATTGTTCTTCATCAATGGAATATATGATTACCTGTGACAACCCAGGTAAGTCAAACTTTACTTAATTATATGACTGTTGTTTTTACAAAGAATTATTAGTAAGAATTATTTGTTATAAAATATATTTAAAATAACTAATTTGAGGAAGCTGCGAATTCATGCCTTCATTTATATAGTATTCTTGCAACACTGCTAACCCCCCTCGCATTTAACTTCGAATTTATACACACTGGACTGCCCCTATCGTCAGGTAGGAAGCATCTTTATTTCTTTATTTTTTTTTTCTTGCATGATAATATATAGATATATATATATTTAAAAAAAATCAATTGTGAAATTTAACTTTCTTTTTAATTTGAATTAATAAAAAGTTCAGTTCAATACCACTTTACAAATTATTTATTTGGTTATTTTCCTGGAATTAAAGCATTTTCTTCCCTCCCCAATATTTATTTATTTTCCCTCAATAAAACATTTTCTGTTTTCCCCCCAGTATTTCCCTATTTATTAAAAATAATAATGATATATATATATATATATATATATATATATATATTACTTTTGTTTCCTTAATTTCTTTTGTTACATTCTAAAAATGGACTATAAATTAGGTGATCTCCCCTTTGTCGCGAATTCACTAAAATACTGTAAAACTAACACCATAAAACTCCTAAACACACTGTTAGACTACCGAACATTTGATCACCAATCACGCAAAATAATGAGAATTTTAGCTGTTTTACTGCCGATTTTGATGTAAATAAACATCAGGAAAATATATTAAAATCTTTTACATTGCCCGATTTTATATCAGTCGTTAACGCTCTACATTTAGACCCCGTCGGCAGTAAAGAAAATTCATGCCAACAGATTTTTAATGCGCTTATTAATTTATCTGAGTTTCAAAAAACATTAGATACTAGTTTCTTGTCAGACGGTGACGATGTCAGTCTAAATAATCAGTCTGCTGACACCCCCCCCCCCCTTCTCCGAATGTTTTCGATTCTGAAACCCAACCTTTTCCTTCTTTGGAAGTTCAAAATCTCTCTCCGAATGTACCTAGGGACATGATGTCAGATTTGAGTAGCCACTTTTGGTTACTTCTCCTAGACCTGGCTAGTACGTGCAGAGCTTTTTCTGGTAATGATTCCTATACTATACGTAATTTTTTTAATGGCATAGAAGAACAATTTAGCTTATTTCCGAGTCTTACCGATCAACAAAAGCTTATTTTTGCAAAACAATTAATTTCTGGTCCTGCTAAATCATTTTTGCTTTCTTAACTAAACCTTAATACTTATGAGTCATTTAAGACCGCGTTAATCTTTGAATTTTTAGATACCATACCGTCCATTGAAATACATAAACGGCTGAAAAACAGGAAAATGCGTCCTAACGAAACTACTATGCCATATTTCCTAGCGATGCGCGAAATTGTCAATCACGGTAATGCCGTTATTGACAAATCTTCAGTTATACAGTACACGATTCAAGGTATTCAGGGCAACCCCTCTGAAAAAATTCTTCTCTACGGAGCGAAACCTTTTGCAGAGTTTAAAGAAAAATTGAGAACTTATGAAACTGCTCTTAATACAATAAACTTAAATCAACGAAATTCAACTAATTATAAGCAAACACATGACAGTCGAAAACGCGGTATTGGTCAGACACAACCAACTTTAACTCGCGAATCCAAACTTAATATTGATCCGGTCTCTCAAAATTAATTACGTTGTTTCAATTGTAACGATTTCGGTCATTTATCTAAATTTTGTCCTAACCGTTCCCATGGTCCTAGGTGCCTTGCATGTGGTCTTTTCGGACACAAGTCCTCTGATTGCTGTCGAACCGCTGCAAATGACGGACCTTCCTCCAAAGATAGAGTTAACACTGTACATGAATCGCATGCTTCTAATATGTGTAAGCAAGTTACAATAAATTATAAGGAATAAACTGGATTGGTTGACACTGGTAGTCAATTAACACTTTTAAAACATTCCGCTTGGATAAAAATAGGCTCCCCACCGTTGTCCAAAATTAATAAATCATTAACTGGTTTTGGCTTTATGCGTATACATGTTATCGGTACTTTTATAATTCTTTTATTACTATAGACGATCAAGAGTTTTCACAGCTACACTGTAAAAAATTTTGGTTCAACGTTGAACCAAAATATGGTTCAATGCTGGGTGCATCCATATGATGGTAAAACCTGTCTCCATAACATGGTACTTGCTTTGAGCCATACTTTGGAACTACGTTGAACCATGTTTTGGGAAAAGGTTGAACCATATTTTCAGAAAAGCAAGAACCATGTTTTGAGAAAATGTTGAACCACATTTTCAGAAAAGGAAGAACCATGTTTTGGGAAAAGATTGAACCATATTTTCAGAAAAGAAAGAACCAAGTTTTGGGAAAAAGTGTAACCATAATTTGGAACTACATTGAATCATGTTTAGGGAAAAGGTAAAACCATAATTAGGAATTATTAGAAGCTTTACACTACGGCGGTGGCAATATATGATCACTTTAATCTATTTCTTTCCAAGTCCATATTCTTTTAATTTATTCCCTCGCTATTTCTGTTTCTGAAACCAAACTTTAACCACAAGTATATTTCAGTTATAATAATTAAATAGGAAAATTTAAACAGTTAAAAATGTTGACAACAAAACAAGATTAATGCATAATTTAAGTGGCATAAAATTAGTTTTAAAAACCAGAATAGAACAAATCTTAATTTAAACTTGTGATTAGCAGCAACTCGGTTAAGCTAAAATGTTTTGTGATAAATATAATTACAGTCAAACCTCATTAATACATCACTTTTGGGACTTCTGAAAAACTGTGTTAAGCGGTTTGACTTGTTATGCGGAGTTAAAGGAATTTTGGGACTAAGAAAAAGGGGTGTCTTATGTGCAGAGTGATGTATTAACGAGGTTTGACTGTGCAACTATAAATAGAGTTAACTCTTACATATTAGCATGTATTAAAATTTAAACTAGATTCCACCGTGTTAATTTAAATAGAACTATAATTATTTTTTTAAAGATCAATAACCAAATAAAAGTTAAATATCATAAACATGGATCTTTTTGATATTCCCTGACTTTTG
The DNA here is from genome assembly GCA_963930645.1 of Salticus scenicus. NCBI lineage: Eukaryota > Metazoa > Arthropoda > Arachnida > Araneae > Salticidae > Salticus > Salticus scenicus. Next base: position 325,805,033 of record OZ005652.1, read on the forward strand.
AAGGTCATTTTGGTGGTGAAATTGGTGCTGAAATTTTTATTAAATATGGGTGTATATCGATCGATAGGTGGCACTGCTATAAATGTCTATAATTTTCCACATTGCTGTATCTCAACACCTATTACTTTTAATTACACTAAACAGTAGGTATATTTAAAACATTTGTTGTGAGAAGCTGTGTTAATTAAATTTTTTGTGCATTTAATTAATAGGTGGTACGTGGTACTAAACTGTTATTTAAACTGATATAGGAAAAAAAATTGTAATGTATACAACGTACTAGAATGATAAATTTTACATGAAATTTCATAAGTCTTAAATAAGGAGAACATATTTTAAGGATTAAAATAATTTTAGGCACTGCTAAAAAAAAAAAAAAAAAAAAAAAAAAAAAAAAATGTTGCACATTCCCCTTTTACAATTCAGAACACATATATTTACAATATTTTCAGGATTATAGTATAAGTGCATATTAATCTAAATTGCCTAAATTGTTTTAACAGACATTGTACATTGACTAATCTGTTTATCCAAAAATTTTGCTTCATCTCTTAAATGTACTTGATTATCATTACTATTATCTCCAATAAAATTGTTAATGCAGTTACTGATAGAAAATTTAATCAATGTAAACAGAAATTAAAATTTGCAATTAAAAGAAAATCAAATGGCTATAATTTTAACAACAATAACAATAAATAAAATCTAAACTAAAATTGGGAGTGTTAGGTTGCTTGCTCTCTTCACAAAACTTAAATTCATAAACAAGCATTTCAAAAACATTTTGTTTAAGTAAATGATTAATTCAAATTTTTCTATGCCTAAAACCTGTTTTCAATATTGTATGAAATTACTGCATATGCACACACTTAGTTCAATAAAACATTGGTAGCTTAATATTATATATTTTTATATTAAACAGGAAATCGGTTGACTGCTAAAGCTAAAGTTTAAAGCTTTACTCGATATCTTTTTTTTTTTTTTTTTTTTTACAAAAACAGTAGAAATTTACAAGAGTATTTATTAATTTAAAAAAGTGTACCAAAATTTTAAACCTAGATCCACACCAAAAATTAAAGACTCAAATACAACATTAAAGAAGAAAATAATAATAATAATAATAATAAAACACTCACTTCATTACTAGCTTCTTCAACTTGGAAATACTAGCAGGTACAAAACCCAAAGCCAAATAATATTAAAACTTTGAGCTTTTAAGGATTGTACCAGCTTGCAAGTGGTAAGTAAAATATCATTTACCTTTCAGGACTACAATGAAACTAAATGTAGTTTCAGGCTGTGTTTAATCCATTATGATTTCACAGAAAATTTACGCATCACTTTTAACAGGATAGATAATAACGACAACGGTCAACGACAAATGACAACTTCATTCAATTTCAAAATGGTGCGCGCCGTGACGCTTTTGAGGCTTGCCACAATATACTTGGCGATTTCGCAGATGGAGCGGGGGAAAACGTATCAATTGTGCAAAGCTTTCGTTAGTTACGGTTTCCGTAGCCTTCCCTTCTTATCTATTTGCAGTTCTTTGCCTGAAATATCTTTCTGAAACTACCTGAAACTTTCACAAAAGCTGGCCGTAAGCACCAACAAGAACAAGTCGTCTCGTCATAAGTCACGTGAGCAGCGGAGCAGGCTTCTGAGCGAGCATGCGCAAAGCGGTGTTCAGGACTAAAGGTATTCCCATAGGTTGGTTCAACTTTGAACCATGTTGAAAGTTGAACCATGATCACATTTTTCGAGAAAGCAAGTGTTCCATTGTTTGGAATTTTCTCTTAGCTAGACCCATTCGCTGGTTCAACGTTGAACGGAAATTTTTAAGAGTGTACGATTTCAGTTGTACCAGACATGTCTATACATTTTATGATCTCATAGTTGGATGTGACGTCATCCAACAAGCCAACATTAGCATTTCACCTACCGGAGTTACATTTTCTAGTATCTCGCAACAATCTGACAGTGTCGCGGATCCAAATTACATTATGACAATCACTGACGATAATCCCAACTTTGATATCGGTCCCAGTGTTTCACGACACATTCGTAACGACACTGAAAAGGTGTTGTCGGCCTACAAACCTAATAAAGTTAAAACTGCGAACATTGAGCTTAACATTACTTTAACAGACGATATACCATTTTTCCACACACCCCGCTGTCTACCCTTTATCAAACGAGAGATTGTAGACGCACAAATCTCTGAATGGTTTAAAAATGACATTACTAAACCATGTTCATCCTCATATACAAGCCCAGTGGTAGTCGTTCGTAAAAAAGATGGTAAACACAGAGTTTGTATTGATTACAGGAAGCTCAATCGTAAATTAGTGAAGGACCACTATTCCCCACTCCGGGATCCGGACATAATATCGCGGGACAAAATATCGCCGGACAAAATGACCCGTCGAAAAAATAATATGATCTATTTGAAAAATTGTATTTCTGTCACGTGTGAACTCTGGTGAAAACCACAGGACCGTATAAATTAATATTAATTAATTAAAATAAATAGATAAATAAATACATTATAGAATGGAATTTTATTATTTTATCTATATTTAATTTTAAGTTACTTTATCATTTGCTTTCACAATTCAAAATACATTTTTAAAATATTGTCCATCACTGTTGACATCAAAGTTGAACACTGTTCTCAAACCTTAATTAAAAATTTAAAATAGATAAGCACGATTGAATTTTTTATGACTAATCTAAAACTAGTATGTTGTGGCCACCACAAGACTTTCTTCTATATTTTCCTATACAAATTCACTCAATAACAATATTAAAAAAAAAAAAAAAAAAAAAAAAAACGAGTTTTTTTTGTTAAAAGTAAAAAACAATCGATAACTTTGTTTTAAATTATCACATATTTATAATTCAACCATTCGTTTTAAAGGTATTGACGAGACCTTTCGAAAGATACCCATCTTGAAAATTTATCCCCCCCGGGGGGGGACTTCCCCCCCAGGGAGGGTGGCGAGGCTCGTACACATACAAAATTTCTTTCCCAGTTAACTATCTCTATTATAAATAATTCTTTTAATTTTCATAATGATTACTAAAAAATAATTCCCTTTATGCACATTTATGCAAAATTTTGTCCTATATCACCATGTTAAAAATTTAGAAAAAGCGGGATGGCAACGCAACCTGTAAGACAATTTTTACCAAAAGTTGATAGGCACTAACTTATGTCAAGGTGCAACTACATACCAACTTGTATGAAATTCTGTGCAGTAGTTCCTGAGATACAGTTGCCACAAAATTTTGTCACACACTCACAGACAGACAGACATTTTCTAAAAATGGTTAAATCGTGTTCTACAGCTCACAAAACGTGTAAATCCATCAAAAACCCGAGTTCGAAAATTTTTACGAATCCAATACTTTCTTCTATTGAATATAGAAGAAAGTAAAACTAGTATGTTGTGGCCACCACGAGACTTTCTTCTATATTTTCCTATACAAATTCACTCAGTAACAATATTAAAAAAAAAAAAAATCCATGTTTTTTTTTTTTTTTTCGTTAAAAGTAAAAAAATCGATAACTTTGTTTTAAATTACCACATATTTATAGTTCAACCATTCGTTTTAAAGGTATTGATGAGACCTTTCGAAAGATACCCATCTTGAAAATTTACCCCACCCCAGAGGGTACTTCCCCTTAGGGGGGGAAGCGATGCCCCCACATGCACAATTTTTTTTCCAATTAACTACTACTATTAGCAATAATTCATATAAATTTTACAATCACAGGTTAAGAATAACTCTCATTATGTACATTTATGCGAAATTTTGTCCTATACTACCATGTTAAAAATTTAGAAGAAATACGATCACAGCGCCTCCTGTTGTGCGATTGATCCCCAAATCTAATCAGCACCAGTTTATGTCAGGAGCCAACTAAATACCAAGTTTAGATAATTTCGTTTAAAAAAAAAATAATAATAAGATTTTTTTTCTGTTTTTTTTTCGTAAAAAGTAAAAAAAAAATCGATAACTTAATTTTAAATGATCACAGATTAATAGTTCAACCATTCGTTTTAAAGGTACTGACGAGACCTTTCGAAAGATACCCATCTTGGAAATCTTTGCCCTATATCACCATGTTAAAAATTTAGAAAAAGCGGGATGGCAACGCAACCTGTAAGACGATTTTTACCAAAAGTTGATAGGCACTAATTTATGTCAAGTTGCAACTACATACCAATTTGTATGAAATTCTGTCCAGTAGTTCCTGAGGTGCAGTTGCCACTAAATTTTGTCACACACACACACAGAGACAGACAGACATTTTCTAAAAATGGTCAAATCGTGTTCTACAGCTCTCAAAACGTGTAAATCCATCAAAAACCCGAAATCGAAAATTTTTACGAATCCAATACTTTCTTCTATTGAAGATAGAAGAAAGTAAAAAGTTAATAAACATAGTCTTTAAACTATTTTAAGAAAAATTTATAACAATTTTTGTGGTGTTTTTGTGTGTATGCCAGTGCTTTGACTAAGGTATGTGTTGTCATGAAATTTTATACAACATTATTAATAATTACCAACTCCTTTTTGCTTTTCATTCATTTATGTAGGCGGTATTTTGTCCATGCGAGATTTTGTCCCGCGAGATTTTGTCCCGCGAGATTTTGTCCCCAACCCCCCTACTCATAATTGATGACATTTTAGATCGACTTCAACATGCCAAAATTTTTAGTACGATCGACCTCCGTAATGGACTTTTTCATGTACCCGTAAACAAACACAGCCGCCCTTTTACCAGTTTTGTAACCCATAACGGTCAATTCTAATTCCGCTACATGCCTTTCGGACTTAGCTCCTGCCCTTCGGTATTCATGATATATATAAATGCTGTTTTTAAAGACCTAATTGCTGCCATCGTATAGTACTCCCTTATATGGATGATCTTGTAATTCCCGCGAGTAACGAATTTGAGGCCGTAGAACGTCTAAAAACTGATCTTCAAACAGCTAACGAACATGCACACGACATAAATTTTAACAAGTGCCAACTTTTACATACCAAAATAGATTTGCTCGGACACTTAATAGAAAATAGTAAGCTTTTTCCATCCCCTTTAAAAACCAAAGCTGTTCTAAATTACCCAGACCTTAAAAATGTTAAAGGCGTACGTCGACTTCTTGGCCTTACAGGATATTTTAGGAAATTAATTCCTAATTTTTCCACCACTGCAAAATCCTTAAGTGATTTTCAGCATAAGGACACCCCTTTTCAATTTCAAACTGAACAAAAAGCCGCATTTCAGAAATTAAAAGATTTACTTTCACAAGAACCAGTTCTCAGTATTTTTAATCAAAATTCTCTTACTGAGGTACACACTGACACGTCTATAGTTGGCTTGGGGGCAGTCCTGTTGCAGAAAAGCATCCATGACAACCAATTTCATCCAGTTTTCTACTTCTCCAAGAAAACATCCGACAACGAGCGCAAGTACACCAGCTTCAAATTTAAGGTTCTTGCTGTGGTAGAAGCCTTCAAGAAGTTCAGAATATACCTCTTCGGTACAAAGTTTAAAATCATAACTGACTGCGACGCGTTCATCAAAGCACTTAACAAGAAAGAAATCAATTCCCACATTGCGCGATGAGTACTATACCTTCAAGAATTCCAGTATTTCATAAAACATAGCTCAGGTTCCCGTATGGTACATGTGGATGCTCTAAGTCAAGCTCCACAATCTTTCATCATACAAGATAGTATCCATGTAAAGCTTTTGAAAGCTCAGCAAGTTGATGATGAAATACAAGCGCTAAAAACCCATCTAGAGTCTACACCCCATGATGACTACATTATCAAAAACAACCTCCTGTACAAAACTGTCGATGGTGTTGATTTACTTGTCGTTCCTAACGACTTGCAAAACACCATAATAAAAGAAGCGCATGAACGCGGACATTTTGCAGTACTGCGTACTCAAGAATTAATTAGCAAAGATTTTTACATATCTTAAGGACAAAATTGAAAAATGCATCAAGAATTGTGTAAAATGCATCCTCTTCAATCGCAAGCGTGGTAAACAAGATGGTCGCCTCCACCCAATTAATAAAGACGATGCACCTCTACAGACATACCATGTTGACCACCTTGGTCCGCTTGCTTCTACGTCCAAAAAGTACAAGCATATCATACTCGTCGTTGATGCTTTTTCCAAGTTCACATGGCCTTTACCCCACCAAATCTACAGACGCTGCTGAAGTTATTAATCGATTAGAAATCCAAAGATCAGTTTCCAGTAACCCCGCCAGAATTATCACAGATCGAGGCCCAGCGTTTACTTCTACTACATTTAAGGATTATTGCCACGAACAAAATATCAATCACGTAGCAGTTACAACAGGTCTACCAAGATCGAATGGTCAAGTTGAAAACAAAAACTCCACCATTATAGCAGTGTTGTCAAAATTATCTTCAGACAATCCCGAAAAATGGTATTCACACGTGCCTGCTCTACAACATTCTCTCGACATTACAACCAAGTTTAAGAATAAAAATGACGTCAAGATCGTGGAACTTCTCAACGAAGAATTTACGAATAAATTCCAGAAACAATGAGATGAACATCGTATCGACGCTAAAAAACAAATTCAGACAATCCAAGACGAAACTCACCGACAATACAATTTTAGAAGACGGCCAGCTCCTAGATTCAAACTCCATGACTTAGTAAACGTGCTTTTGTTCATCTGAATCACATATGTTAATTTTATTATATTTTGTGCTGTATAAAATAATAAAAACATGCTATAAGGAAATCTCTCACAGACCGTAATGCATCCGAATTCTTCTGTAAGTGATTATACACAAACCAGTGATTTCATCTACACCATTTTCAAAAGAGAGCATGCCACAATGAATGTTAATATCATATAGAAGTCACAAAGCATTCTAAAAGTAATTATTGAAATTAGAAATCCGATTGAAAAATTGGGATACGAACCAAAGTTTTCAACTTTGTTGGAAAATGTTGAAAAGTATCCTGAGCTTTATAGAAAATTATCATAAAAAAAATTTATTTCCCATGTTTACTATTAAGTATCCTACTTAAGACAACTTAATAAAATCTTGTTTAACTAATTTCTAAACACTTTTTTCTCTCATTATATATGACAACATTTCACCTAATAAAGTAATAATATATTTTGTTAATCTTTTAAAATGATTTTTCCAAATTACATTTTGTGATTTATCGATAGAAAATAGTCGAGACCGAAATCAATTTCAAATTATATCAGTTCCCATTTTTCAATGTTTTCATATGTTTTCTATAACGTCTTATTTCTTTTGTTCTAGAGGAAAGTATGGAATTGGAAGAATTGATATAGTTGAAAACAGATTTATTGGAATTAAATCTAGAGGTACAATTTCTTTCATTTCCTTTTCTTTTGTCTTGTAATGAAAAAAATTAAGATTATAGAAATAATCTGGGGTGGCGCACGCACGATATTTTCTTAGTTTGAGATTCAAATACAATAAATTCAGATCAAAGATTAAGGGATAAGATAACGAGTACTGTTATATAAATCTACGTTAAAAAGAACTCAAACTAGATTATTTGGTAAATAATTGTGTGTATTGATATCGTTCTTTTCAACTCCCCGTTTGAATGTACTACCTACATTTATATAGAATTCAAGGCTGTTTAACAAATTTCAAGGCTGTTTAATAAATTTAAAAGTTTATTCCAAAATATTTAGGCACACATTTTTTACCCGCACCATTCCTTGAAAATTATCAATCTTTTTTATACCATATTGTACACTAAACATTCTTTTATGCATATTAAATTGCATACATTCATTTAATTTTTTTTATGCTACTTAAAAATGTTTAACTGTTTCTATCAGATATGAGTTATTGGTTGCAATCCTCTGATATCCCTGTCAGGATATTCTTATCCAAGAAACTCGACGAGCTTTCCGGAGGAGCAGGATTTATTCTCAACGGGTATTCTCGAACAGCCCCTCTCTTCCAGTAAACATGTACACAAATAAATATATAATAATTTTAACAAATAATTTGTATTGCTTGAATTTTTATAGAAAAATCTGGAAGAAAGTTTTAAGATGGTCACAACTTACGAGTTTTTCTTTTGATTTTGTTACAGCTATCCATAGAAGATATATTCGTCAAGAAGGAAATCATTTTTATGTCTTTTTCAGCAGAATAAATAGTTATTTGCTAGTTGAAATTAGTTTTAATACAAAGGAAGTTTTAAAAGGCTATTTTTGAGAGAAATACTCTCTATAATTTTAATGGACTAAGTATTTGTTTTAGATGAGGACAACTGAGATTCAGTTCCATGAGTACAGTTCATACATGCGTTTATGAGTACAGTTAAAGAAAAAGTTACATTATTCTATTTATTTAAATATCTAAAGTACATCTAAAAGTTTCTTCTTTGTGACTTTCTAAAACTACTGTTATTTTTATTTATTTATTTATTTTTCAGACAAGCACAATCTATATCTTATTTTCTACTAGAAATTTGAAATTTTCGATGTAGTTATTTATTTTATTTTATTTTCTAGGAAATATTAATATAAGTATAAATTTCCATTCTTCTAATCTGAAAATAATAACTGTTATTAAAATAAATAAGTCAGAAATACACGCTTAGTAATGAATTCGAAAGTTTAAAAATATTTCTTTTTCGTCGAAATGCCTTTCAATCTTTCTTTAGGTATATATATATATTAAATATTTAATTGAAAAGGTACTGGAAAGAATTCTTTGAACATTTTTAGAAAATTTGTGTACAATAACAGAGCTCTACTTCACTTTCATGATTCTCGCGAAACCTTATAAGTGTGGAATCGGATTATGTACGATTTAATCATGTAGAAACAGCTATCGATTTTACACGATCGAAAAAGATTTGACATCGAATGCATAAGTAATGCATATCATCTGCATTAAAAGGGATTACTTAAACAAAACATTTCTTCACATTTACAAACACTTGTCATTTATTTTAAATTATTAAGATTTCATTGTAAATTATATATATATATATATATATATATATATATATATATACAAACGCACTTATATGTAAAATAATAATGATAATAATAATTATGATAATTATGTTTGTGAAAATTTTGATAAGGCTTTGGAGAACTTGAATGTAATTTAAACAAGAACAAAATATATATCACATTTAGATTATCGAGTAGTTATCAATATTGTTGTCTTAGAAGTGTTTATGTATCCATAAATGAAATATAAATGGAACATTCTTCTTTGTCATGTAATACGCATGATGTATCTCATCAAAAGAAACATTTGTGCTGTCTTAAAAATGATAGGTCATTTATAAAATGAATCTTAATCAATTTTTGCCTAAAACAATAATGTATACAAATTATTTTATGTGGAAAAATTATTAAAATTAATTAATATTTTATTTTTTATAATTATTAGCATATTTTAATGCGTTTTGTTTGCATACTTATTATATAATTTTTACTCATTCATGTATCCATTTTACGTTAGTAAGCTTCTACATATCTTAAAACATGCGTTGTTATAATTTACATGTATATCTTGCATATATATCTACATATAAAACAACTTACAATGCATTTACAAGCAACATATTTATAATATATATTTAGATTACATAGCTATAATTTAAAAAAAAATATCTAAAAGAAATAGAACTTTTTAGTCAATAATTTAAATTAAGAACCAACTAAAATTGGGGCTTAATAATATGCTTTCCATATTGAGAATAATTTATGAGTAACGCGAATTATTTTCCAAAAAACTGAAAATAGTAGTCAAAAGTAGATACATAGATTTCGTTTAAAAACTTATTACAAGTTTAATTTTTAAAAAGTGTTTTTTTTTTTTTTTTTTTTTTTTTTTTTTGTCAAAACATAAATTGAAATGCTTTCTTCAAAATTTTGTTTAGATAATTACTATTACGTAAAGATGTACTGTTTTAAAATAATTTTCATTTAAATTATGTAAATTATTGTACATCTACTCTGTAATATTTTATATCTATTTTACAATATGTTATGTCTATTATATAGCAATATAACTTGTGTTATAAAAGTATGATACGGTTAATGCAATATTTCACTTAACAGGGCAATTAATTTTGACAAATTTCATTGTTAATTAGTTTTAAAATACAAAAATACACTATAAGTTTTTGAGCTTTTATTATTATTATTATTAGGCCAATTTGTACAAAATTTTTATTTTTTAAGAATTAGGGTATACAATACGTATTTTAAATGACATTTGCGGAACTGTTGACAGAAAATACCTTGAAAAATATTGAAAATAAACATATTTGAAATAAACATATACATAAACATATCTGAACGATAATATTCACCAAAGCTTCAAAATTATAGGTATTTTCGAACACTGTTTTTAGTAGTGTTAGAATTCATTTATTGTGAAACTTTATTAAAATTTGTTGAATGGCTTTCTTCCAAAATTCATTTCGTGTAAAGTATGAAATTACCGCTTTTAATAACATTATTAGTTCTTTAACAATGTAGCTATTTTCAACATATTCTTGAAAAATTTCGACCTCGTTTTATTTTTGTTTGAAATTTTGCAAAATTCCTTAGCAGTGATTGTTGGATGCACTTAAACGACCTATGCAGAGGAATTTACGACTGCAACAAAAATAGGACTCTAGACTTTTCCCTCCCGTAACCCGCACCCCTCCCCAGAGGACTGAAATTGCGATGGCATGTCTCCAGACTTCAGGGGATTCTCAGATAGCCACCTACTGACCATTGTGTAGCTATAATGCGCCGTAAAAACACACCCTATTTTAATTTATTTTCCCTCAAACACCCCCCCCCCCCACACACACACACCAAAAAAGAAAAAAAAAAAAAAGGCGGGAAAAAAAAAAAAAAAAAAAAAAAACAGGAAAGGACTCACCGCCATTTTCAATTTCTTTCGTGCCATTTTCCGTAGAATTCTGCTCAAAATCAATATTATGCGAAATTTTCCTTCTCCCCAAATAAACTCTCTTCCTCCCCCTTTTAAAATCAAAAGTTTCAAAATTGCCGGACCATCGCCCCCCCCCCCACTTTTTTTTTAATTCAAGCGTAGTTTTTTCATGGGAAATCTCTTCACAGCTATGGGAGCTAAGCGCACAAACGGATTTTTTGACACAGCTGCCCCGCGAGAAAGCATAGGAAATTCACAAAATATCCATCTTAGTGAAGATCTGGGCTACCAAAAGAACCTTCACAACAAAATCCATTCGTGACCCAGTCTCCCATAGAATCGACCCGGCTGTATTGAGTCAGCGGTCAATGAATGGATGTACTCTTTTATATGCCGGATGTCCTATAAGTCTGTAGACATTTTAAAAATTCATAAAAATTGAAGGAATCGGTAGAATCGAATGCGGATTGAGAGAATGTTATTCACGTGAAGAGAGATTTTTTTTAAAGAAAAAAATAATAGTTAACATTTTCGTCAATAGAGGGCGCTGTGCGTGTCCAAATCACACATTTTCATAAAAAACTATATTTGTTTACATGAAAATGTTTACAGGCATATAAATTTTATTCTCTGTGTCCACTTTCACCTTAAAATACAGTTCGCAAACAAGTTACAACGCTGCTAAATGCAGCTTCTGTCGGCGGTTCTTACCTCAGGGAAAAGCATCTTCACTAATAACGCTTTATTCACCTTGTCAGTATAGCAATTAAAATTTCATATATGCTTAAGTAGGAGGTAAAATAAGATGCTAATCGCCAAATTGTGCAATTAATAGAACTCCGATTTGCATATTTTTTGTTACGAATCCGTGTAGCGCCCTCTGTCGACGAAAAATTTAACTTTTTTTCCCCTTACTTTACAATAAAAATCTCCCTTCACGAGAATAGCTTTTTCACATACCGCGTTCAATTCTAGCAATTATTTCAATTTTCATGAATTTTTAAAATGTCTACAGATTTATGTAACTCTCGATATAGATATATGTATATATATATAGACACACACACACTAAACGACAAAAAAAAAAAAAGCCGCACTGCAGAAAAAATGAATTATACCTTTTTTATCAGTAATAATTTTAAAATTAAGAGTTGAAACAAATAAAACTGTCTTGTTTGCATAATACCAAAGGGCTGAAATAAAACCTATGTACATTTTCGATATAATAATTCGCTTTATTACACTCTACGAAGTACACTATAAGAATCTGCATAAACTTTAGTTTTAAATATATTGCAATAACCATACACTTTATATTCTATTATGATTCATTATATGAAATAAACAAGTTTTATTTTAATATTTGAAATAAAACTATTTATTTGTTAGATCTAAGCAATTTTTTATTAAAAGTATGTATTCTGCAAATTCCACCTTCATATGGAATTACTGGTTAATGCACAATGGCATACTGGCACAATGGCATTATACAGTGTTTTAATATAAACCTCAGAAATTTCACTGTGCCAAACATCACAAATAGGTTTTTCTAGTTCTGGCAGAGTTGTAGGCTGCAAATTTCGAATCCTCTCCCCTCTCTTCCGCCTTTTTATAGACAAAACATTTTCAAGTGGATCGCGATTAGGACTATTTTCCATGTCTGGTAAAGAAGAAATTATACTACATCATTTGTGGGATTTAGCTCAAAGTGAAAAAAGGTATGATTACTTACAGAATTATAGGTTCTCGTGGGAATGGATAGAAAATTTTGACAATTTGAAGTGAATAAACTTACCACAGACGCCGCGTAGTAAGGTGCATTATCATCTTGAAATGCTGTTTGCGGAAATGTCCAAGATATATCCAAAATAGTCGGTCAGGCACAACTTTTATGAAGATTGTGTTTTATTTCGAGTTAATTGATTTCTTGAGCATAAAAAATTGCCCGACTGTTTGAAAAGTTATGCACCTCCGTACCATAATGTACGGAGAATGTGTCACTGTTTTAAGAGAACAGTTTTCATTAAGTCAGTCCCATTTTTACCGGCCTAGTAGTTTTTATCATCAGCTCGAAATAAATCAAGCTTGACTCATCAGCGAAACTCAGTTCAGCTCGATAATTAACTGTCATTTTTTTTTAAATTTTTAGTCAACTGATTTCTTTTTTCTTTTTTTTTTAATATTTGTCCTTAATAATGGCTTTTTTGCAGATCTTCTGGTTTTTACCTGCCTTGTTTAATTGCTTCCGGACTATTTTTGATGAAAATATTTTGTTGAACAATTTTTTTAAAATCTTTTTTAAGTTCTGAACATGATACAAATCGATTTTTTAAACATTTGCTTTTAACTTGCTGTTATCTTACTTAGATGAGCAACGTGGACGCCTAAGGCCAAATTTCTAGTTTAAACGGCCAAAAATTTTTATATTTTGCTAAAAACCATTTTACTAATATTTCGTTATCATTTAATTATTTTGCCATCTCACGTATTAATTATTTTTTGATTTTCATTCAAAAATTAATACTTTTTGGGGCATCGTTAACTGCCTTATTCTTACCCTTTTTGAAATAATTACTAAAATTACAGTTTTTCTGACGATTACATTTTGTTTTTAACACTGGACTCAATACTAAAATGTATGTGGAGGACAACATAATAAAATCTGTTCGAAAATTTGCTTGTTAAACAATAAAATTGGCGGTTGTAGAAGGTGAAAAGGAAAATATCCAAGGGCTTTTTTTTTTTTTTGTCGCTTAGTGTATATATGTAGAGAGAGAAAGATGAAACTGATGCCATGCTATATTATAATTTTGTTTCGCTTCCAATCGTTTATAGGATTTTTTTTTCTTTCTTTCTCTTTTTTAGGGCAATAAACGTTTTGCTTTGCTGAACAATTTTTGTCAAAGCTGGTTGAGTAATCATATCTACATTTGTGCTACAGACCATGAAGATCAGTTTTAAAAGAAGAGAGGAAATCTTAATAGCATACTTATTTAAAAAAAAAAAAAAAAAGGAATGCTATTATCAACGATTATTTTCGTTCAATGAAGAAACCACACTGTAAAAAATAGGTTCTTAAAAATAATTATATATTGTCTCAAAATAGCCCCGAAACAATATATACTTAAATTTCAAATCCCATGTACACATTTTTGAGCATACTGACACGCTCAAAAAAGGGGTTGACCAATAAGAATCCCAATACCCCCATGTTTGACATATCAATGTAAGGTCATTGTGCCTAAATGCGATAACCCATAAATGCGACAAAGTTCTTCTACTGAAAATCCAAATGCTTAAATCACAAACTTATAAATCATAATGGAACATACACATTTCAAGAACGGTTTGCGAAACTTTTCATTAAATTTTAAAGGTTTTTTCTAGTAGAATCTTCTTTTGCAGTAAACATTGTCCATTATGGCTTTCCGACGTCTTTTCCTAATTGCGATGAAAAATTTTCAAATAGTAACTGTAATTTTATCCTTTAATCTTTCAAGGTCAAATAACCACTGTTACGTCATGTGCTTGAATACCCTTTATACCTACCAGAAGAAAATAAAAAAAAATACTACATTTTTTTAAAAAGAGGGGTTAAAATTTTTTATCGCATTTAAGGGTCTGTTTACACCATTTTCCTAAATGCGACAAATTTTATCCCTTAAATGCGGCAATTTTTACAGTTGATATATTAAGGGAAGTTTAAGCATTTTTTCCTTTTTAACACTTTCCAACAAGTTTTAAAAGTGACTTAGGCTTGTCTGTCCCTCTGTCCGTCTGTCTGTCTGTCTGTCCGCGCTCTAATTCCTGTAGGGACACCCGAAAGTATTCCAAAGCACTGTGTTCTATGAGAGGTATTGCTGTAAACCATATTTAATACCTTAACTGCATACAAATCTTAGTGAAATTGAATCATGTTATTCAAGTTCACTATCGGATGTTTCATATATAAAATGGAATAAATATCACCACTAGTTTGTACACAGGGACACTCGAAAGTACTCCAAAGCATTGCGTTCTATGAGAGGTATTTCTATAAACCAAATTTTAATAACTTTACTTTCCATAAAGTTTAATGAAATTGAAATATGTTATTCATATGCACAAAAGAATGCTTTGCATAGAATATAGCATGATTAGCATTACATTTACAGGGCCACTCAAAAATATTCAGTTACATTAAGAGCTGTTCATAAAAATTTGCTATAATTTCAATTTCGTTTACATTAAGCGTTTTTAACATTGTCTAACAATTTTCATCTGTGAATATAATTTCAATTTAAGTATCTGTCTGTTCGTCTGTCCGCGCTCTAGCTCCAGTAAATATTTATGTAATTTCTTGAAACTGATATATGTTATTTAAGTTCACTATCGGATGTTTCCTACTGAAAAAGGAGTTAATATCTCTACTGGTTTGTGTACAGAGGCACCCAAACCTTTTACAAAGCATTGTGTTCTATGAAAGATATTTCTATAAACCATATTTTAATACCTTTACTGTACACAAACCTTAATGAAATTGAGAAATGTCATTCAAGTTCACTATCGGATGTTTTATATATTAAATGGAGTAAATACCACCACTGGTTTGGGCACAGAGACACTTGAAAGCATACCAAAGCATTGCGTTACATGAGAAGTATTTCTATAAACCAAATTTTGATAACTTTACTTTCCACAAAGCTTAATGAAACTGAAATGTGTTATTCATATGCACAAAAGACTGCTTTCTATAGAATATAGTCTGTTTAGTATTAGTTTTACAGAGCAACAAAAAAATATTCAGATACATAAAGAGCTATTGAGAAAAGTTTGCTGGAATTGCACTTTCGTTTACATTAAGCGTTTTTAACATTTTCTAACAATTTTTAAGTGTGAATATAATTTCAATTTGTGTATCTGTGTATCTGTTTGTCTGCCCATCTGTCTGTCTTTCGGCGCTCTAACTCCGGTAAATATTTATGGAATATCTTGAAACTAATATATGTTTTCAAGTTCACTATCGGATGTCCCCTATTAAAAATGGAGTGAATACTTCTACAGATTTGTGTACAGGGGCATCGGAAAGTACTGCAAACTATTTTTTTTTCTATGAGAGGCAGTTCTATAAACCATATTTTAATACCGTTACTTTACACAAATCTTAATGAAATTGAAATATGTTATTTAAGTTCGCTATCGGATGTTTCCTATGTGAAATGGAGAAAATATTACCACTGTTTTGTGTACAGGGAGACTTACAAGTATTACGTGTATGAGAGGTATTTCTGCAAACCAAATTTTAATAACTTTACTTTGCATAAATCTTAATGAAATTGAAAAATGTTATTCATATGCAAAAAGGAATGCTTTTTATAAATACAGTATGATTAGTATTAATCTTACAGGGCCACATAAAAATATTAAGTTACATTATGAGCTATTAATAAAAATTTGCTGTAATTGCATTTTCTTTTACAATAAGCATTTTTAACACTTTCTAACAATTTTTAAGCGCGAATATGATTTTAATTTGGTTATCTTTCTGTCCGATTGTCTGTCTTTCTATCTGGCTCTCGTCCCGAGAGTTCTTAAATATTTTCAGAATTTAGAAAAATTGATATACGTTATTAAAGTTCACTATAGAATGTTTCCTATTTAAAATGCCATTAATATGTCCTACACAACGTGTTTGTGTACAGGGAACTTCCAATGCTTTGCGTTTTAGGACAAACATTTTTATAAATCACATCTAAATAACTTTCTACTGTAAAAATTATAAATAAATTGAAATGTATTTTAATATTCTAAAATAATGTTTTGTATAGAATATGATATGATCAACCTTCAGATTTACAGGACTACACTAAAATATTCAAATACATTAAAGGAAGCAATTATAATCTAACGGCTGGATTTTCTTTTGCATTAAGCCTTTTTAACGTTCTTCAACGATGTCTGAGAGCGGTTTTAAATTGAATTAGTCAATCTGTATATTTTTCTATGCTTCTCTCCTTTGTTTGATATTGCAGGCAAAGAATATTGAAAGTTATACGATACAACAAGCACGTACAATTGGAGAGTATTAATAACCAGTGCGTACTGCATGATTTTTCGTTCTTTTTTTAACACTTTCCAGCAAGGTTGAAAAGTGTCAATGACTTCGGTTTGTCTGTCTGTCCGCAGTCGAACTCCTGTAAATTTTCATGGAATTTCTTGAAGCTGATATATCGTATTCAAGTTCACTATCGGATGTTCCCTAGTGAAAATGGAGGGAATTCCTCTTCTGATTTGTCTACAGGGACACCCAAAATTTTCCAAAGCACTGTGTTCCATGATAGATATTTCTATAAACCGTATTTTGATACGTTTACTTTAAAGAAATTTTAATGAAATTGAAATATATCATTTAAGTCTACTTCCGGATATTCCCCATGTAAATTGAAGTAAATACCATCACTGGTTTGTATACAGGGACATCCGAAAGTATTTAAAAGCATTGCGTTCTATGGAAGGTATTTCTAAGCACTAAATTTTAATGATTTTACTTTGCACAAGTCGTAAATATATATATATATATATATATATATATATTATTCATATGCACAAAAGAATGCCTTCCATAAAATACAATATTATTAGCATTATATTTACAGGGCCACACAAAAATGTTCAGATACATTAAGAGGTATTATTGGAAAATTGCTTGAATTGCATTTTCGTTTACAATAAGCGTTTTTATCACTTTCTAAATATTTTTAACACTTTCCAATAAAGTTGAAAAGTGTTAATGACTTAGGTTTGTTTGTCTGTCTGTCCGTGCTCTATCTCCCGTAAATATTCATGGAATCAGAGTTACACATACACTACTCAGAAAAGAAGAGTTAAACACGGAGTTACACACTCTGTTATAAAAAGGCAAAGTTACACACACAATTACACACAAACTGTTAATAAAAATACTGAGTTACACACACAATTACACACAAACTGTTAATAAAAATGCAGAGTTACACACACACTGTTAGCAAAAAATTAGCGGTACACACAGCGTTACACACATTGTCAAAAAAAAAAAAAAAAAAAAAAAAAAAAAAGAGATTTACATACGGAGTTACACACACTGTTAATAAAAAGGCGGAATTATACACAGCAAAAAATCAGTGATACACGCAAAGTTACACACATTGCTCAAAAAAAAAAAAAAAAAAAAAAAAAAAGAATTGAACATTGAATTACACACACTGCTAATAAAAAGGCAGGATTATACACAGAGTTACATGCACTGTTAATAAAAAGGCGCTGTTAATAAAGAGTTACACACAGAGTTACACACACAGAGTTAATAAGAAGGCAGAGTTGCACACACACTTTTAATTACGTACAGGGTTACACACACTGTTAGTTACACATAAGTAGAATTACACACGTTGTTTGCTAAAAATCAACGATACACACAGTGTTACACACACAATGTTAAAAAAAACTGTTAATAAAAAAACAAAATTACACATGGAGTTACACACACTGTTAATAAGAAAGAAGAGCTACACACGCACTGTTAATTGCATACAGGGTTGCACACACAGTGACAGTTTCACATAGCGTTACGTACACTGTTAGAAAAGTTCAGCAATACACACAGAATTACACACACACTGTTAAAAAAAAAGAAGAGTTACACACTGTTAACAAACAGCAGATTTAGACACAAAGTTCCACACACTGTTAATAAAAAGGAACAGTTACACACACTGTTAAAGGCAGAGAGTTACACAACATTTTATCTTGAAATAGTTATGTGGTATTAAGTATTTTATAAACTATAAAAAAGAACGAAAAATCACGCATTACGCAATGATTATTAACACTTTCCAATTGCACGTAATTGTTGTATCTTATAACTTTGAAAGTTCTGTGCCTAAGTTATCACACAACAAACAAACAGTAGTTCTGAAAGGCATACAGACAGACTAATTGAATTCCTAATCATTCTTAAACACTGTTTGAAAGTGTTAAAAATGCTTAACACAAAAGAAACCGTCGCCCTTCGATTGTAATTCCAGCCCTTAATCTATCTGAAAATTTCAGTGTAGCCCTGTAAATTTGAAGGTTAACAAAATCATATTTTATACAAAACATTATTTTAGCAAATTAACAATAAATGCCAATTTCTTTATGATTTTACAGTTGAAAGTACAGTATGAAAGTTCTTTAAATGTAAATTATAAAAATGTATGTCCTAAAATGCAACGCATTGGCATTTTTTGCGCGTTCCTGTACATAAACATGTTGTACAGTACCTATTAATGCCCTTTTTATTTGGGAACATTCAATAATGAATATGAACAACATATATATTTTTTTAAAAATTCAGAAAATATTTCCGGACGCTAAGTGCGGTACACGGACAGATAGACAAATGGAGATTCGGGCACATAGATACAGAAATTGAAAACACGTTAAGACTTAAACAAGAAAGAAAAATCATGCAGTACCTATTGATTAGTAACACCTTCCAACTGTACGTAATTGTTGTATCGAATAACTTTTAATATTCTTTGCCTACGTTGTGAGGTTGAGACGTCAGAACGTCACCACAGTTGTTTTAATTAAGCTGGATCCAGCAAAGTAGAAAGTGGGGACGGTTAAAATCGCTTCGTCGCCAGTGACTCGGCGAAAGTTGAGGTCGAGTTAGCTTTGTGTCGGCAGGGTGCTGCAATGAAAGACTTAGATTTTGAATGTTAGATAAATTAGAAGTGATTTTAAAAGGACGGATTGAAATGAAGAGAGAGGAGGATGTAGGAAGAAGTATAAAATGGCAATGGTTTTAGTAGATGGGAGTGGATGTTGGAGGATATTATAGTGGATGTTGGAGGATATTATAGTGGATGTTGGAGGATATTATAGTGGATTTCGGAGCATATTATAGTGTGGATATTGGAGTATTATAGTGGATTGTTGAAAGTCTTACTTTGGCGAATATTGAGTAGTAGAAATTTAGATGAGTGAGGAATAAGTCATGATGAGTGTTAGTACGAGTACTTGCTAGCGCTCGTGAAAGTGAATTTCGATCTGTAGGGAATCCTCTGATCGAAAGTGAAGTCGCAGCAGTGGAGTTACGAGTGCAACCGTCGCTACACCTTCAATTGCTTGCTGGGGTGAGATATTTAAGATAATCTAATTTAATTGTTGATATATATATTTTGATTGAGTAATACACTGACTGAGCTAGTTTAATTGTCAGGCCACCCTCCCCATTAATCTGCTCAAATAAACTTTAGTTATTGTTAATTCAAGTCTTGTGTTCTCTTACTTATCCATTTAGTGATCTAATTAAGTTAAGATGGAGTTTGCGTCAACGCAAACTTTACAACGTTATCACACAACAGACAGAAGGACTGAAAAATATACAGATAGACTAACTGATTTTAAAATTACTCTTAGGCATTTTGGAAAGAGTTAAAAAGGCTTAACGCAAAATAAAATGCAGCCATTAAATTATAATTACAGCTTTTGATCTCTCTGAATATTTTAGTCTAGCCCTTTAAATCAGAAAGTTAATCATACCATATTCTATACAAAATATTATTTTAGAATATTAACAATACATTTCAATATTTTTATGATTTTTGCAGTAGAAAGACTTAACTTTCAAAAAATTCTGTCCTAAACCGTAATGCATTGGCTTTTTTTTTTTTTTTTTTTTTTTTTTGTCCCTGTGAACAAACTAGTTGTACAGGACCTATTAATGTCGTTTTGAATGGGGAACATTCTATAGGGATAATGTTTATAAAAATAACACTCATAAAACACAATGCTTTTGGGTATCCCTGTACACAAACCAGAAGAGATATTCACTCCATTTTCAACATGGAACATCCGATAGTGAACATTAATAAAATATATCAGTTTCGAGAAATTCCATAAATATTTACAGGAGTTAGAGCGCGGGCAGACAGACGGACAGACAGATGGACAGATACATAAACTGAAATCATATTCACACTTAAAAATGTTAGAAAGTGTTAAAAACGCTTAATGTAAACGAAAGTGCAATTCTAGAATTGTTTTATCAGTAGCTCTTAATATAAATGGATATTTTTGTGTCACCCTGTAAACCTAATGCTAATCATGCTATATTCTATGCAAAGCACTTTTTTCTGCATATAAATAACATATTTCAATTTCCTAAAACTTCGTGGAAAGTAAAGTTATTAAAATTTCATTTATAGAAATATCTCTCATAGAACGCAATGCTTTGGAATACTTTTAACTGTCCCTGTACATAAATCGGCGGTGGTATTTCCGCCATTTTATACAAGAAACATCCAGTAGTGAACTTGAATAACATATTTCAATTTAACTGAGATATGTCTACAGTAAAACCAATCGAAATACCTCTCATAGAACACAATGCTTTGAAATGCTTCCGGGTGTCCGTGTACACAAACCAGTATAGGTATAAACTCCATTTTAAATAGGGAACATCCGATAGTGAACTTGAATAACATATATCACTTTGAAGAAATTCCATAAATATTTATGAGATTTAAAGCTCGGACAGACAGACAGGCAGACAAACAGGCGGACAGGCAGATACACAAAACTGAAATCATATTCACCCTTAAAAAATATTAGAATGTGTTAAAAACGCTTAACGTAAACGAAAGTCCAATTCTAGCCATTTTTTTTAATAGCTCTTAATGTAACTGGATATTTTTGTGCCACCCTGTAAATCTAATGCTAATCATGCTGTATTCTGTGCAAAGCATTCTTTTGTGCATATAAATACCATATTTAAATTTCCAAAAACTTCGGGGAAAGTAAAGTAATTAAAATTTGATTTATAGAAATATCTCTAATAGAACGCAATGCTTTGGAATACTTTTGAGTGTCCCTGTATATAAATCGGTGGTGGTATTTCCTCCATTTTATACAGGAAACATCCAATAGGGAATTTGAATAACATATTTCAATTTCATTAAGATATGTCTACAGTAAAGGTATGAAAATATGGTTTATAGAAATACCTCTCATAGAACACAATGCTTCGAAATACTTTCGGGTGTCCCTGTACACAAACCAGTAGAGGTATCATATTCACCCTTAAAAAATGTTAGAATGTGTTAAAAACGCTGAACGTAAACGAAAGTACAATTCTAGCCATTTTTTTTAATAGTTGTTAATGTAACTGGATATTTTTGTGCCACCCTGTAAATCTAATGCTAATCATGCTATATTCTGTGCAAAGCATTCTTTTGTGCATATAAATATCATATTTAAATTTCCAAAAACTTCGTGGAAAGTAAAGTTATTAAAATTTGATTTATAGAAATATCTCTCATAGAACGCGATGCTTTGGAATACTTTTGAGTGTCCCTGTACATAAACCGATGGTGATATTTCCTCCATTTTACACAGAAAACATCCTATTGTAAACTTTAATAACATATTTCAATTTCATTAAGATATGTCTACAGTAAAGGTAGGAAAATATGGTTTGTAGAAATACCTCTCATAGAACACAAATGCTTTGAAATACTTTCGGGTGTCCCTGTACACAAACTAGTAGAGTTATAAACTCCATTTTCAATAGGGAACGTCCAATAGTGATCTTGAATAACATATATCAGTTTCAAGAAATTCCATAAATATTTACGGGAGTTAGAGCGCGGACAGACAGAAGGACGGACAGACAGACAGACGGACAGACAGACAGACAAACCGAAGTCATAAACACTTTTCAACCTTGTTGGAAAGTATTAATAACAGAGTTTTCAACCTCCTTTGGAAAATGTTAATAACATTAAAGTAACTCCCATGCATTAAATGCATTATCGCATTTAGGGAGTTTGAACATCGCATTTAGGACATAGTACCTTAAATGCGACAAAAATTTCCTAAATGCGACGCTGGTATATATTTTCATAAATTACTGATATTTTTTTAATTTCTTGAAAAAAAATGACACAAAACTCTAGTTTAGAACTATGAGTATAATATTCAACCTTTTTTTTTTCTTTTTATAATTATTTGTTTACTAAAATGTCATAAGTTTCCTAAATGCGATAAACTTACCAAAAATCACGTCGCATTTAGGCACAATGACCTTACTCAAAAATGAGTACACGTTTTTCAAATTTAAGTATATATTGTTTCGGAGCTATTTTGAGATAGTATATACTTAATTTCAAGAACCTAATTTTTACAGTGCATTATTTCAAAAATAAAGCAAAATTTAGAAAAAATTTCATTTAAAATATATTCACTACAAATTAATATTATCATGTTATTTAATTAACATGCTTTTTTTTTTTTTCTAATAATACAATAAATTTGCGCATTGCGGATTATCTGCGATTTATCTTTTTTTTTTTTTTTTTTTTTTGGGGGGGGGGAGGGGTGATAAATTATACTATATATTTAAAAAAATAATTTACAATCAGTAACACAATGCTTTCATTACAATGTTCCTAAAACTGCATTAGAATGAATTAAATACAGAAACTTTATCTGATGACTAGCAGGCTACCCCTGCTTCGCCGGTCACTACATTTAAATGAATCACTTTGATTAATGAAGTCTCAAAATTGCATTAATTACTTCCATTACCCGAGTACCGTAGATAATGGAAGTATTGTATTCGGTCCTAAAATTCGATATCGAGATTTCACCCGATTTACATGTTTTAAGGTCTCCTGAGTCCACAAAAAAGTGGCGTTTGGCAGTTGGTCTGTGTGTGTGTGTGCGTGTGTGTGTGTGTGTGTGTGTGTACACGTGGGGAATCTCCTGACTATCATGCCTCCAGAACTATTAAAGATAGAACTACGAAACCATAGAATTGAAACAAGTCTGGTGTACAGATGAGTTATCCAAATTTTGGTGAAAATTGGAAAACCGGAAGTGGGGCCATAAGTCCATATCTGAAAAACAGCTCTAACCATTTTCCTTAAAATTGCTATATAAACACTCTAATAGATGTCCTTTCGAATGATATAGTTGGTTAGTTCAGGAAAATTGATAGGTTTCCTGTATAAATAGCTGAATTTCAGGTTCTGCAAGTGCATTCCTTTCAAAATGGCTCTAGGATTGTTTTCAAACTTGCCATAATAACCCTCATTTACATATCCTTTTACAAGTAATTGTTGTTTTCTGGTCAACAATTAGTTATGCCAAGCTTTGGTAAAAGTCGGTATCTCAAAAACGGCTCTAACGATTTTCTTGAAAATTGTTGCATAAGCCCATTTTAGATATCCTTTCTCATTCTTCACTTGGTTACTGCAGGAACATCAATAGTCATTCTGATCGGACAGATGTTTTAGATCTCGGAAATTGGTGCTTCAAAATAATAATAATTATAATAATAATAATAATTAAATAAAAGTAAAAATAAATAAACAGATAAATAAATAAACAGATAAATAAAAAACTCTACCAATTTTCTTTTCATTTCTTTTTCTAAAAAAGAAAAAAAAAAAAAAAAAAAAAAAAAAATTCGCTATGTAAAATCTGTTTTATGTTTTTACACGCGTATTAACTTTTTCTTACCGGAATATTTGTTAGATGTCTATTTCATTATCCTATGTCTTCTGATAACATTATCTCCAAAAAGTGCATACAATACTTGTAATTGTGGGTAATGGAAATCCTGTGGTTGTTTCACATCAGATTTTTTTTTAATGTGAACGGAAAGAGAAAATATAATCTGATCGGGAAAAGTGTCGCACCGGAGCCCCACTGCCTTCGGCAGCGTATGTCATTGTGCACTGCGCGTGTGCATTTATGTTCGACACTCTTAATGAATCACTATATTATCCTAAGGGAAAAACATAAATATGAAATACAAAGAATTCTCTCATCAGTAGAATAATCGGTCCGGGCTCCTTCGTCCCACCCATCCCGGCTCTCCTAAAAATTTTACGAATTCGAAAATATCTGCAATCGATTTGTAGATATCAAAAACCTCTATATAACCAATATTGAACGATCTGAGTCTATTTTTACTTTTTTGCCCCTCCGTCCCCCGTTTACGGCTCTCCTAATAACTTTACACTTTCGAAAATATCCCCAATCGAGTTGCAGGCCTCTAAAACCTATCTGCGATCTAACTGTATTTCTTTCTTCCCCCCCCCCCCCTCACTTCCCACCCCACCTGGGACGAATTTCTAAAATTCCAGAAATTGGTTTTTAGATATTTGTGTGAGATATTTTTTTAAAGCAAAAATCTCTCTCTCTCTCTCTCTCTCACACACACACACACACACACACACACGCACACACACACACACACACATATACATATATATATTCCATATAAATGTTTATTTGAAATCACATTTTGCTCCCTCCCCCCTTTAGGGGCTGAATTTCAAAAATTTCTGAAATTGATTTTTAAGTATTTGTATTAGCTATATATTACAGGAAAAATTTCACGGATATCTGGTTTTTTTGTTTGAGATATATAGAATTATCGGAAATCCACGTTTTGCGCAGGCGAAATTACGTTTTGCCCCCTTTCCCTCCTTGGGGACCGAATTTCTAAAATTCCAGAAATTAGTTTTTAGATATTTGTGTTAGCTATATTTTAAAGAAAAATTTTTACGGATATCTCTTTTTTGTTGTTGTTTGTTTCAGATATGAAAGATTTTGGGAAATCATGTTTTGCCCTCCCTCTCCTCCTTGGAGGCCAAGTTTTTTAAAATCGCTTCTTAGTGAATGTCTACGTAACAAAAGGAACGATGTCACAAAGTTTTATGCGTCAAGGTCTAGGGGCTTGGGCTGGGCGATGATAAATCAGTCACTCACTCACGCACTCGGGAAAAACGATTTTATATATGTAAAATTAATGAAGTCTCAAAATTGCATTAATTTTTCTCACGTAAAAAAAAAAAAAAAAAAAAAAAAAAGAGAGAGAGAGAGAGAGAGAAATATTTTAATCGGGAAAAAATGTCGCACCGGGTCTTCACTGCCGTCGGCAGTGTATGTCATTGTGCACGCGTGCATTTATGTTCGATTCTCTTAATGAATCTCTATATTATCGTAAGAGAAAAACATAAGTATAAAATACAAAAAATTCTTCTCTTATCGGTGAATAATCGGTCCGAGCCCCCACTGCCTGCGGCAGCGATGCGCGCGTGTTCCTTCGCCCACCGTTCCTGCCCCTCCTAATTATTTTACACTAAAAAATATCCGCAATCATTTTCTCGGGTTTTTAAACTTAATAATACTAGTTTCCAAAATACTATTTGACTTTCTTTATTTTGCCCCTGTGCCCACCCCCCTTTCAGCCCTCTTAATGATTATCTACACTTTCGAAAGTATCCGCAATCGATTTATCGGACCTTAAAATCTAATAATACTAATTTTCATCGCTCTAACTCTTATTTTTTATATTTTTGCCCCTTCGCCCCCCGCCTTCCCGTCTATCCTAATATTTTTACGGTTTTGAAAATATCTGCATTTGATTTGTAGGTTTCAAAAACCTATACGTGCCAATTTTGAACGATCTAACTCTATTTCTATTGTTTTTCCCCTTCACCCCCCCCTTTCTGGCTCTCCTAAAAATTTTACAAATTCGAAAATATCCGCAGTCGATTTGTAGGTATCAAAAACGCCTATGTAGCAATATTGAACGATCTAATTCTATTTTTTTCTCAATCCGCTCTCCCCTTCCTGCCCCTTCTAATAACTTTACACTTTCAAAAATATCCTCATTCGACTTGCAGGCCGCTATCTGTACAGATTTTGAACGGTCTAATTGAATTTTTATTTTTTTCCCATAGCCCCCCCCCCTCCCCTTATCGCCCACCTGGGACGAATTTTTTTAAAATTCCTGAAATTGGCTTTTAGCTATTTAGATATTTGTGGAAGCTATATTTTAGAAAAAAAAAATCTGGAGTGACTCCATTCGACTTTCCGAACATTGAGTAACTAACAGTTTTGTAGATAAAATAAAGAAAGAGGAATTGCTAAACAAACAAAAGAGAGAAAACCATAATAGAGTGTTTTTTTCTCCATATATCACACGAGGTTTTATTTAACGCTACTGAACTTTGAGCCCTTAGATCATAATGATAAAGAATTTTTCGTTTTGTCCCTGTAAAAATCTATAGATGCTAGATTCACCAAAATGCTTATAGTTAGTGCAACAGTGATTTATAATATTCATACAAATTTTCAGCTCAATTGAATAAGGCGTTTAGATGCTATCGCACTTTTAAAAATTTGGTCTCATAGGCCATAATGATAAAGAATTTTTCTTTGTGTCCCTGTAAAAAAACTGTAGTGCTAGATTCACCAAAATCTATACAGTTGGTGCAAATGCGACCTGTAACATGTGTACAATTTTTTTGCTCAGATTAATAAGGCGTTTAGACGCTATCACACTTTTAAAAATTTGGCCCCATTGGCCTTAATGATAAAGAATTTTTCTTTGTGTCCCTGTAAAAAAACTGTAAGTGCTAGATTCTCCAAAATCTATACAGATTGAGTATCTGTGACCTATAATATGGGTATAAAATTTTTGCTCAATTGAATAAGGCGTTTAGATGCTATCGCACTTTTAAGATTTTGGTCCCATAGGCCATAATAATAAAGAATTTTTCTTTGTGTCCCTGTAAAAAAACTATAAGTGCTAGATTCACCAAAATCTATAGGGTTCGTACTATGGTGACTTACAATATACGTACCAACTTTCAGGTTAATCGAACAAAGCCTTTAGACGCTAGCGTGTTCACAAACATACACACATACACACATACACACATACACACACACATACATACATCATCGTAAAAATAGTGAAAACGGACTCAGGGGACCTCAAAACGTATAGAAACATCAAAATCTCGAATTCGGATTTTTGACATGATTACAATACTTTCCTCACTATAGTGTTCGGAAAGTAAAAATGCAGAAAAAATACAGAAATTCTCTGTAATTTCAGAAAAAAAGTCGTAAAATACGTTTTGTCTACGTAATTTTTCCGTAATTTACGCCTTTTTTTCTGAAATTACAGAGAATTTCTGTATTTTTTCTGCATTTTTTTAACAGTGATATCTATCTATCTATAATGAAAATTTTATCATCATGATAACTCCCGAAATAATACTCGAAATCGAACCAAATTTGGACAGTGAACTAATCTTATAAATATCTTGGATGAGTTCGTTAACCAAGTTGCTCCGACTTTTTGTTTTCAAGTGGCAGCCACTTGAAAATTTCAAACCGACATTGTAAAAAGCATATTTAAAGCAAGATTTGCGTGAATTTTGGTGTAAATACAGGCCACATAAGGGTCTCAATGAAGTTTATTAATGAAGTTTATCCGCCATTTTTAATAAAGTGGCAGATATTTTAAGTTAAGCGGGACAACTTGAAATCAGGCTACCACTTGAAAATTTAAAATGACTATAACTTCCGAAATAATACTCCAAATCGAACCAAATTTAGACAGTGCCTTAACTTATCTTATAAATATTTTAGATGAGTTTATTAACCAAGTTGCTCCGCCATTTTGTTTTCAAGTTGAGACCACTTGAAAATTTCAAATTCAAATTGTAAAAAGCTTATTCCGAATTTGTTTGTAATTTGATGTAAATATAGACCACATAAGAGTCTCAATGATGTTTATTAATGAAATTTATCCGTCATTTTTAATAAAGTGGTAGATATCTTAAGTTAAGCGGGGCCACTTGAAATCACGCTACCACTTAAAAATTTAAAATCACAATAACTTCTGAAATAATACTCCAAATCGAACCAAATTTGGACAGTGTCTTAACTTATCTTATAAATAACTTAGATGAATTTGTTAACAAAGTTGCTCCGACATTTTTTTATCAAGTGGAGACCACTTAAAAATTTCAAATTCAAATTGTAAAAAACATATTCCGAATTTTTTTTTTTTAATTTTGCTGTATACATAGGTTATACAAGTGACTCAAATAACTTTATTAATGAACTTTATCCGCCATTTTAAATAAAGTGGCGGATATCTTAAGTTAAGCGGGACCACTTGAAATCAGGCCACCACTTGAAAATTTAAAACCATGATAACTTCCGAAATAATACTCCAAATGGAACCAAATTTGAACAGTGTCTTATCTTATAAATATCTTAGATAAGTTTGTTAACCAAGTTGCTCCGCCATTTTGTTTTCAAGTGGAGACCACTTGAAAATTTCAAATTAAAATTGTAAAAAGCGTATTCTGAAATTGTTTGAATTTTGATGTAAATACAGACCACGTAAGGATCTCAATGAAGTTTATTAATAAACTATATCCGCCATTTTTATAGAGTGGCAGGCATCTTAAGTTAAGCGGGGCCACTTGAAATCAGGCTCCCACTTGAAAATTTAAAATCACGATAATTTCTGAAATAGTACACCAAATCGAACCAAATTTCGACAATGATATTATCTTATAATTATCTTGAATGTTTTCACTGGGCAACTTGTCCCGACATCTTGTTTCTTAGTTCCAGCAACTTAAAATCACACTGTCACTTGAAAATATGCCATCACGATAACTTTTAAAATACTAAATTGATTCAAATAAAAGTTGGATAGTGAACTTTTGGTTCAAATATCTAGGATAAGTTCACTTGGTGATTTCATCCGCAATTTTATTTCCAAGTGGCGGCAACTTGAAAATTTGTCATTATGGTAACTTTAGTAATACAGAATCAATTCGCATCAAATTTGGGTAGTGGATTTATCATTCAAATATCTCAGATAAGTTCGCTGGGCATCTCACTCCACTTTTTTTTACAAGTGGTGCCACCTGAAAATTTCTTATGACGATAATTTTTGAAATACTGATTTAATTTGAATTAGATTTGGACAATGAACTTATCATACAAATATACTGGATGATTTCGATGGGCAAGTTGTTTTGCAATTTTGTTTCCAAGTCGCAGCCATTTAGACTGCAACTTAAAAATTTGCCATAATAATAACTTTTGAAATGCGGCACTGATTTAAACCACAGTTGGACAGTGAACCTATGCTTCAAATATCTTGGATGTGTTTGCTGGGCAACTTGTTCCACTGTATTGTTTCCAAGTGGCGGCCACTTCAAAATTTGTTATTACGGTAACTTTAGAAATACTTAATCAATTCAAATCAAAGTTGAAAATTCGATTCATCTTTCAAACAACAAAAATCTAGAAAATTCACGTTCACGTTATTGCGTTCATCTTTGGTATATCGATAATAAATATTTTCTCGCCAAAAGTCGCCAAAAAAGTCGCCATAGGAAAAAAATTGCCAAATTTGGCGCCAAATCCATTACTTGCGTTACTGGATCTTTTAATGTGTTTTTAAGGAAAGGTTAGGCTATTTTGATGCTAAAACAAACTAGAAATGCAGAAAACTAACATTTTATCAACTTACTAAGCCTCTTTAAAAGAATTTCTGCAAAAAAAAAAAAATTATTTTCAAATTTTCAACGATACCTTAGATGAGCAACTTTCTCTGCCATTTTGATCGAAGTGTTTGAAACTTAATTTTTCAATACGATGACTTTTGAGATTTTGAATTAATTCGAACTATACGCGTAGAGTAGACTTATCTCACAAATACATTTCATATATTTGTCAACTTAACCCACCATTTTGTTTCCAAGCGCCGGCCACTTGAAAATTTTAAATTCACATAAAAATGTATTTATGAACCGATTTGCTTAAAACTCCATATGTGCATAGCCTACATCAATATTTCTACCAAGTGCATTAATAATTTGTAGCCGCCATTTTGAAACATAATGACGGCAACTTCATAAGGAAAAAGAAATCAACCTACCCTTCCGAATAAGCCGGAAGGACTTGTTTTTTTTTTTTTTTTTTTTTTTTTTTTCGATGTAAAGGAATATTTCAAATCACGTTTTGACCCTTCCCCCCTTTACGGGATGAATTTCTAAAATTCCTGTTATTGATTTTTAGGTATTTGTATTAGCTATATTTTAGAGGAAATTTTTCACATATAGGGTAGGTGCTCCAGTAATTGACATTTATCCCGAAATAATTAATAAATAAGAAAAATAATAAAATCATATAATATTTAACATATAAGAATTTTAACATTTTATGTGAAACACTGGAGCATAGGGTGCTAATAACTGGTAAAATTAATAACTAGCAGTGTCAAACACTGGAACATACCCAAGCAGCACCGAAACGTTCTCTGAACGTTCAAAAAGTGTTCTGCAAACACGTTCTAAGAACGTTCACTTTGAACGTGTTATAGACGTCTATCTGTCCATCTTGAAGACGTACAATAGTACGGTTCAGAGAACGTTCAATGAACGTGTAACTATCACCATCTGTGTTATAGAAGCGTTCTGAGAACGTTCTATGTATACGGTCTCAGAACGTTCTAAACGTTTTTACAACGTTTTCAAAACGTTATACACATTTTCAGAACGTTCCAGAAAACGTACTGTAAACGTTCTAAAATAGTGTAGTTAAAAAAAAAAAAATTATGGCGTCATTATAAAAAATCACCTCAGTACGAGCGTTTAGAAGTAAAAATTACATAGCTGATGACGAATAATGATACAACACATGAACAGGGATATGAATTACTTTTTTTTTCAATTCAAATAATGTTTGAGAAATTTTAACATACTTACTATTCCTTTAATTTCAACGTATATGCATCAAAAATTCCATATTCTATGACAGTTTTCCCCAAAAAGTGTCATAACGTCTCTTTATACCTTAAAAAATTTCTTAAATTTTTGCATTTTTTAAAAATTTCTTTTTTTCCCCTAATCTGAATATAATGAAGTTGTAGTATTAATTACAAAACTTTGAATACACACCATAAAATGCAAGAACTCGCACCAACTGTTTCGGATCAAAAGAAGACACAACCCTTCATCAGGCGAACATTGTAGGCACGAGAGCTGCAAACAAGCACGTTGAGTGTGTTGAATGCGTTGCCGCTTTGTTTGTAGAAGCCGTGCTTTGTTTGTAGCAGTTGCGAGTTCTTGCATTTTATGGTGTTTATTCAAAGTTTCGTAATTAATACTATAACGTCATTATCTTCAGATTAGGGGAAAAAAGAAATTTTTTAAAAATGCAAAAGTTTAAGGAATTTTTTAAGGGATATAGACACTTTATGACACTTTTTGGGAATTACTGTCATAAAATATGGAATTTTTCATGCATATACGTTGAAATTAAAGGAATAGTAAGTATGTTAAAATTTATCAAACATCATTTGAATTAAAAAAAAAGTAATTTATATCCCTGTTGCTGTGTTGTATCATTATTCTTCATCTGCTATGTACAACTAAACTCTTGATTTATTTTGCTGGTTTTAATCCTTGTGATTCCGAATGCGTCATCCTATGATTGATGTTTGTTTTTCATGGTTGTTTTCTGTTTGATTCTCTGATTTCTTGAAGTAAATAATTTATTCCAATTTATTCTTCATTTCTAACTTCAATTAATTTCTTGTACGATAGGGTGCCCGCTAGCAATTTGCTATTATAGCTGCTAACGAAATGAATCGTACATTGGTGCTCAACGACGAAAAGGGTCACCCCTGACGAGTTTTTTTTTTTTCTACCATTCTAAGCTTTTCCTAAAAAAAATGTTTAAAATGCTGTCTTAATTTTTTATTTCCTCGTTGCTTGTTTGTAACTTTTGATTTGAGTTTCATGTGGTTTTTACGCACCGGCAAAATTATTAAAATTGCAACTAACAATATAGGAATAAATTTATGATTAGACTGAAGTTAAATAAAATAAAAATCAATAAATAAAAAATAAATGTTTCAATAAATCACAATCAGTCTCCCCAGGTTATTTAAATTTGTTGTAATTTCCTTCTCATTGACCTATGTGGTTTCAGGGATCTTATATCTGTTGCTTGGCTTTAACTAAGATTAAAAAATTCATTTATACATATATATATATATATATATATATATATATATATATATATTATATTTTTTTTTAATACAGGGTGCAAAGCATTGTGACGAGAATACCTTTATCTCCGCAACTATTGGTCGCAAATGTATAGTTTCAGTTACAAAATGTTTTAAAGAATATGAGCATTTGTGGTATATAACATGTTTAAATTTAAAATATCTATTTTTTCAAAATTGCAAAAACTAGCTTTTTACATAGTCACAGATCCCTATAGTCATATTTAGAAAACTGACACTCATTCTAACAAAAAGTTTCATTTCTATTCTCCCAAAATGGAACAAGATATTTAAAGTTTGGATTTTCTAACATATTTCGGCCTTCAATAAGGGATCGGTTTAAAAGTCCTAATTGGACTTTGTTTGCATTTTCCCTGGGTTTATTAAAGAATTTTTCATTGGCATTTTAATAAAGCCCGAGAAAATGCGAAATAATCCTAAATTTTGAAACTAACTATCTCAGACAATTTTGGGTGCACAAAAGTGAAACTTTTTGTGTTATATTTTTTAGGTTGGAACTCAACTTTCACTATTAGTGTCATGAAAATTGTACAAAAATTATCAGTTTTTGTGATTTTTAATAAATTAATTTTTTTAATTTAAACATGTCATATTATATAATGAATTCTTACGTTTTTTTTAAAATACATTTTCTTATTGGAGGACGTCTGAGACCAATTGTTGCGCAAATAAAGACCTGCTCTCGACTTTGCACCCTGTATATTCTAAACATTTCTGGGTACTACTTTGTAAGTCCATGGATAGTTTATAAATATATTTGAATGCTGAAGTTTATAGAAAGTTTTAATATTTCAACATAAAAAATAATTTCAAAAATGAATGTACCAATACACCGCTAAAATAATATATAATTGAGTTTAGAATATATTGTTAATTTATAATAATAAGAAATTGAAACAAAAAATTAAAAATTAGTTAGAAGGAGGAAATTTTTAAAATTTCCAAATACTTAAATACATATATATTTTTTTAATCAAAATATTTTTCTAAAATATTTAACATACTTCATATTTTTAAATTTCAGTGCATGTGTGTATACATATTTTCAGTTTACAGCAGCAGTTTACAAAAATGATGTTTGCAGGTATTTAAATTTATTCCACATGGCAATGTAATTCGTATTCTTTAAATGTTTAAATTTCTTTAAATTGAGTCAACGCAATTTTTACCTCATTTGATGTAATTATGCTATCATGGCATATTAAATAATTGATAAATGTAAATATTATTAGTATTAATAAATAATATAGTAAATCGTCCTTTTTTTTTTAAGCAGAATATCTTTTTTTTTTTTTTTTATAAAGATGTGGAATAGAATTGAATCTTTGTTTTATTATGCAGATAAACAATTTCATATATTTTATTTAATAAATAACAGTAAAGAGATATTTAAAATTGTAATTCGGTGAAACTTAGGATATTATTTTAAAAATATGCAATTTGCATAACCTAGATTGTATATATATTATCATATAAACATTAAATAAATACTTCAGAATTTAAAAAGAAAAGAAAAAAAGAATTACGAACCTTCTTAATTTTGTTGATAAGAATTTTCTTCGAGAAAATACCCTTCCAACTAGCATTTTAAAATACACAATGACCAGTCGGAAGGGCATTCACTTAAAATTAGCACTTATCTTGTAAAATTTTTATGACTTCTTCATACTTCATTCCAGAAACATAATAACGAAAATAGTTATTTTAACAAATTCCATCTCAGAAGACTAAATTAATAAAATGAATCCATAATTTCTAAGCGGTTTTCTGTAACAGAAGCAGTTTTTTCTGCGATTCAACGCTGCTTTCTAGTATCGAAAGTTAGGCTTAAGAACTTACGCAGATATGAAAATGATTGTTTAATTGATATTAAAATAAGACTTTAATAAATAGAACATAGAGAATATTACAGGTTAAAAATATTACATTTTTACCTTTTCTAAAGCTTATCCTAGTCATTATAACGCTAAAACTGAATAAATCAGATTACATGTTTTAAAATTACCGCGTCACATAACGACACGACTTTCCCAAGACCTGGCGCCTGGCGTTTGACTTTGCAGTTGCACGGTTAGCGAAAATTAAATAAATGCAATCCACAGATGTCGATGTTAACATCTGCCCTCCCTTCTTGCATCCGCAATAATCATGTTTTCAAAGTTCAACATATGAAACAGAAATTTATTAAGCATTTATAGATGTAGGAAACATATAGTCATTATTTTAAGGAAAAATGGAGTGGAGTTAAACAATTATTTAAATTTTTATAAAGTATTTTAAAAACTTATGAGATCACTTTATTTTTCCATTTTAAAATCTCGAATTAAACGGAAAAGCATATTTTGTTTTAGTGTATATTTCAGAATTGAACAAAATATTCAGTGAAAATAAATAAAAGAAAATAAGAACAATCAAACAGAGTAATGATTTAACAACATTATCAATATTGATAATTTATCAGTAACATTTAAACTTAAATAGAATCATAAATAAAATATAATAAGTTTAAAATTATGCTTAAAGAAAAGAAGAAAAAAACTCATTTCTGTAACTTCCCGATGAGTATTAGAGACCGCGAGGTTCTACTCTCGAACCTTACAGACGGGAAGTGTTGGTTTCGATTCCTGGTCACGCTCGTCGACTTAGGTTTTCGGAGTTTTCCCGTGATTTTCTTTGAAACTCGGGTAAAGCACTATATTATTATTACGTATTCAATAACATCCGTGATTAGTTTTTTGTATCTAAACTCTGGGTCTTGGGAATGCATAGATTTTCATGACAGAAGACAATCATTTTTATGCTGTATAGAAGATCTTAGAAAATGTATTTTTCTAAGGGTTTATTATTATTATTATTACAAATGAAAAAAAAAACGGTAAATTTGTTTTAAATCATCAGAAAACGATGTTTCAATTATTCGTTTTAAAGGTGATATCGAATTCTTTTGAAAGATAATCATAGTGAAAATTTTTATCCACCCCTCCCCCATCCTCCTGGGATGATGTATACTTATTCCTAGGGGAAAAAACAATGTCCTATGAATAATAATAAAAAAAAAAACTGTTTAACTATTACTCGTTATACAGCCAAATTGAATCAATAATATATATCAAATGTATGTCACGCAGAAGGTTTGGTGAGTATATATATTACAGAAGCTGATAGATAGCCTTTCTGTGAATGGAAAATATTGGAACGTGGCAGTGCCACCTGTCGTCCGATATGCACCCAAAGGCAATCTGTAGAGTTTTACGTAATATTAATTTCACTTACCAAATTTACAATATTTATAAATCACAGAAGTTGAGATCTTTCGTTTCCGTTATGAGATTAAATTGCAAAATAGCCACGACACCTGTTAGCCGATGTGCATCCAAAATGGACCAGTAAAGCTTTACATAAAATCGAATTCACTTATAACTTCAGTGTATCACAAAATTTATTGTTAAATCACAAGAGTTAAAATATTGCCTTTCCGTTAAAATGATTAAATTGCAGATTAGCAACGCCACCTGTTGGACAATGTATACATCCAAATTGTATTAGCAGAGGTTATGATGATATATGCCAATATATCAAGTTTAATGCATTTGTACACTATAGAAGAGATATAGCTGTCCCATAAATGGAGGGTTTCATTGCATAGCACCGCAATCTATCGGACGATATATCCCAAATGAAATTCAAATAAACTCCAATTTAGGGCAAGATCTAATATTGTAACAAGTTTGGTTGAATTCCATACATTGATTCCTGAAATACAAAATCCACAAAACTTTTCCATGAGTTTAAAATTTTGTTTCACCTCACCGCTACTGATTATTGAGAAGCATTCTTTACTGACGTGCTAACAAAACGTTAAACTGAAAATGTAAAAAATGCTCTATTCTCTATCATGCTAAAAATTATAAATTTCGAATAACTTACGAAGTTTTTGAATTAGAATGTTGCAAATCTCTCAATAAGATTCTTATCAATATCAAAAGTGATATTTTAAAACTGCTCCGATCTCTCTGCAATCATTTGTTCTTGAGATATTAATATCGTGTACATGAACTAACGGGCTATCACACTAATAGGTGCCGATACACATTAACAGATACCATACCAACCTTTTGACTTCCGGATTCCTCACGCCACAAAACGTGTAAAAAAATCAAAAACTGAAGTCAAAAATTTTCATGATTAACCTAGTTTTCCAACCAATAGTACTAAAAAGTCATTTTGTCATATTCGTTATAATTACACTGTTACAGAACGTGTTATGACGGTGTCACACTTGAACGTTCTATATAGAACTAGAATTGTACGTTTTATAGATGGTACAAATCAAACATTTTCAGAACGTTCTAAATAATACTATTTCTGAACGTGTTTTAGAACGTTCTTTTGACACGAAACACGGTGTTTGAACTATTGAAACCGTTATTAGACGTTCACAGAACGTTCCTGTGCTACTTGGGTAGGGTGCCAATTACTGAAAAAATGAAAAAGTGGCAGTGTCAATTACTGGAACATTGAGTGGGTGTCAAATAAAAATTCATAAAAAAAATAATTTTTATCAAATGTATGTATTTTAACATATATGTGGTTCTGAATGTCTTTTATGCCATATATATTAACTTAAGATTTCTAAAAATATTTTCTGTCGACTAGAACATTTAAAACATCAGAGATTGCTTTAAAAGTGTCAATCACTGGTGCATTTACCCTATCTGTGTTTTTTTTTTTTTTTTTTTTTTTTTTTTTTTGTTGTTGTTGTTTGTTTGTTTGTTTTGTTTTGAGTTATACAGGATTATTTAAACTCACGTTTTGCCCCCTCTCTTCCCCTTGGGAACCAAATTCCTAAAATTCTAGAAATTAGTTTTTAGATATTTGTGTTAACTACATTTTAAAACAAAAATTTTATGGATATCTGTTTTTTGTTTGAGATATGAAGGATTTTGGGAAATCACGTTTTGCCCTCCTTCTCCCCTTTGCAGGCCGAGTTTTGTAAAATCGCTTCCTAGTGGATGTCTACGTAACAGAAGGAACATTGTCACAAAGTTTTATGCTTCTAGGTTTGGGCGGGCGATGATGAATCAGTCACTCACTCACACACCCAGGACAAACGATTTTATATGTATATAGAACTAACAGGCTTTGCCCACTGCGCTGTACACTATACTTAAATGAATTATAAAAATCCCATATCATTATTAATAACCTAAGTTAAATTCCTGATGTGTTCAGTAGAGTTTTTCCCACTCGCAACATGAGGAGTCCGGGTCCACACTGCCTTCGTTAACAACTTACCCGCTTCTTACTTCCCCTTCCCCAGCGGGTAAGTTCGAAGTTTTGCGAAATCCCACCAAAGTACATATAATGTGTACTCTTAGTTAACATC
Source organism: Salticus scenicus (assembly GCA_963930645.1). Lineage (NCBI taxonomy): Eukaryota > Metazoa > Arthropoda > Arachnida > Araneae > Salticidae > Salticus > Salticus scenicus. The sequence goes on from OZ005652.1 coordinate 325,843,339, forward strand.
CATACGCCAAAATTCGCCGTTCTAAGATAATTTAAAACAAATTCAAACGGAAAACGTGATTTTACACGTGTTTAATGCCCCTGACTCCGGGGGGGGGGGTTAAGGGGGGGGGGAAATAAAAGCTTGTAAAATCCCGTTACAATAAGTGTCGGATACATATAAACAATTTACACTCCAAGTTTCGTGACCACTAATCCCATAGAATTCCCAACATAAATTTAGCGCTAAACAGAGGTTCTCGAATTTACTTCTTCGTAACGCCCCTCTCCTCAAAAAAAAAAAAAAAAAAAAAAAAAATGTGTTTTTGTAAATATTCTAAAGAAGACACATGGCTGGTTTCAATGCCTTTGTAAAATTTTTAGTAGAGTTCTACTAAAAAATCCGCAATTTCTGAAATTTCTCCCCAAAAAACGATTTTTCCTCTCCCTCCTGTCAGATTCAAGAATTCCAAAATCGTACATAATGCTTTATTTATAATCAAGTCTAATCTCCTCACGTGCAATTTTTTACCGTGAAGTAATTTGAGGCGGAGTTATGCTTACAAACTTTTTTTACTTTCCGAACACTATAGTGAGGAAAGTATTGTAATCATGTCAAAAATCCGAATTCGAGATTTTGATGTTTCTATACGTTTCGAGGTCCCCTGAGTCCGTTTTCACTATTTTTACGATGATGTATGTATGTGTGTGTGTATGTGTGTATGTATGTGTGTATGTGTGTATGTCTGTGAGTGAACACGCTAGCGTCTAAACGCTTTGTTCAAATAAGCTGAAAGTTGGTGCGTATATTGTAAGTCACCATAGTACGAACCCTATAGATTTTCGTGAATCTAGCACTTATAGTTTTTTTACAGGGACACAAAGAAAAATTCTTTATCATTACGGTCTATGGGACCAAAATCTGAAAAGTGCGATAGAATCTAAACGCCTTCTTCAATTGAGCAAAAAATTTATACACATATTATAGGTCGCAGTTACTCAATCTGTATAGAATTTGGAGAATCTGGCACTTACAGTGTTTTTACAGGGGCACAAAGAAAAATTCTTTATCATTACGGCCTATGGGGCCAAATTTTTAAAAGTGCGATAGCGTCTAAACGCTTATTTAATCTGAACAAAAAATTTGTACACATGTTATAGGTCACAGTTGTACGAACTGTATAGATTTTGGTGAATTTAGCACTTACAGTTTTTTTACAGGGACACAAAGAAAAATTCTTTATCATTATGGCCTGTGGGACAAAACCAAATTTTTACTTTCTTCTATATTCAATAGAAGAAAGTATTGGATTCGTAAAAATTTTCGACCTCGGGTTTTTGATGGATTTACACGTTTTGAGAGCTGTAGAACACGATTTGACCATTTTTAGAAAATGTCTGTCTATTTGTCTGTCAGTCTCTGTGTGTGTGTGACAAACTTTTGTGGCAACTGTATCTCAGGAACTACTTCACAGAATTTCATACAAATTGGTATGTAGTTGCACCTTGACATAAATTAGTGCCTAACAACTTTTGGTAAAAATTGTCTTACAGGTTGCGTTGCCATCGCGCTTTTTCTAAATTTTTAACATGGTGGTATAGTACAAAATTTTGCATAAATGTGCATAAAGAGAATTATTTTTTAATAATCATTATGAAATTTACCAGAATTATTTGTAATCGAGATAGTCAACTGGGAAAAAATTTTTGTATGTGTAGGAGCCTCGCCTTCTCCCCCCCCCCCCTTATGGGGGGGGAATTCCCCCTCGAGGGGAGTAAATTTGCATGATGGGTATCTTTCAAAAGAGCTCGCCAGTACCTTTAAAACGAATGGTTGAACCATAGATCTGCGATAATTTAAAATGAAGTTATCGATTTTTTTTTAAATGTAATATTGACAATAAAATTGACTTTTTTTGGATATTTAGTGTTATACTACTTCTCTAATATGGAAATCATCTGCATTATCATGGATGATAATTTTTTAAATAATAATTTTAATAAATTATTTTTACTGAGTGAATTTGTATAGGAAAATATAGAAGAAAGTCATGTGGTGGCCACAACATACTAGTTAAAATTGCGATATCATCTAAACGCCTTATTCAATTGAGCTGAAAAATTATATGAATATATAAATCACTGTTGCACTAACTATAAGCATTTTGGTGAATCTAGAATTTATAGGTTTTTTGCAGGGACACAACGGAAATTCTTTATCATTATGATCTATGGGCTCAAAGTTCAGTAGCGTTCAATAAAACATCGTGTAATATATGGAGAAAAGTACTCAAACACTTTATTATGGTTTTATCTCTTTTGTTTTTTATCAACTCCTCTTTCTTTACTTTATCTACAAAACTTGTTATTACTCAATGTTCGGAAAGTCGAGTGGAGTCACTCCAGATTTTTTTTTTTTTTTTTTTTTTTTTTTTTGCTTCCTGCCCCCCAGGGAGAAAGGGGAGAACCACTAAACTTTGTGACCACAGCTCTCATAATTTTCTCTGGGCTAATTTAGCGCTAAAAGGGGTGTCTAGAATTTGCCCTTTGTAACATGTACCCCCCCCCCCCCCAAAAAAAAAAAAAAAAAAAAAAAAAAAAATGGCAGATCACAAAAAGTCAAAAACGTGTTTTGAAAATATCTTAATGAAGACGCATGGCTGTTTTCAACATCTTTGTTCCATTTTTAGTAGAGTACTATTGAAAAATGCGGAATTTGCAAAATTTCCCACCAAAAATTGATTCATTCCCTCCTTTCCCTTAAAAATCGAAATTTCCTAAATTGCAGATAACGTTTATTTGTACTGATGTTATTCTGCCCATGTACAATTTCTTCACTGTGAAGTAATTTGGAGCCGAGTTATACTTACAAATGTGTTTTTGACTTCTGTTCCCCCCCCCAAGGCGGAACGGGGGTAAACTCAACAAATTCCATTACTTGAGGTGTCGGATACATATAAACAATCCAAGCACCGAAATTCGTTACCACAGCTCCCATAGATTTCTCAGGACAAATTTAGCGCTAAAAGGGGTGTCTCGATTTTGCCACCTCGTAACCGCCCCCCTCTTGCAAAAAAAGTCACAAATCATGAAAGCTAAAAATGTGTTTTGGAAATATCCTAAGGAAATCGCATAGCTTTTTTCAACATCTTTGTTCCATTTTTGGTAGAGTTCTACTGAAGAATCCGGAATTTGCAAAATTTGCAGCCAAAAATCGATTTTTCTCCTCCCTCCCATTAAAAATCGGAAATTCCTAAATCTCAGAGAATGTTTTATTTTTACTTATGTGTAGTCTCCCCATGTGCAATTTCTTTACTGTGAAATATTTTTCAGCCGAGTTATGCTTACAAACATGTTTTTGACGTTTGTCCCCCAAGGGGGGAACGGGGAGAAATTTCGAAAAAGTTGATAAATATAATTTTAAGTTGGGTAAGGACCTTAATTCCTGCCAAGCGCCGTTGAATTTCGTTCAGCCGTTCTTACGAGATACCCGGATAAAATTAGCGTTACAGACATACAGACACGATGACACACACACACACACAAAATTTTCTGAAGTCATTTTTGGCTTTCATGGTGTGAAGATATAGGAATTTTTTTTTAGAAAAATTTACAGACAAAAGTATGATTTTATTAATTTAGATTAATTAATTCTCAAAATTGCATTACTTTTTATCATGTGAATAAATAAATAAATAAATAAATAAATAAAGAGAAAAAATATTCTGATCGGGAATGTAATGTCGCACAGGGTCCCTTTTGTCTACGGCAGCGTATGTCATTGTGCGCTGCGCGCGTGCATTTATGTTCGATCATCTTAATGAATCACTATATTGTCGTAAGGGAAAATCATAAATATAAAATACAAAAAAATTCTTCTCTCATCGGTGGAATAATCGGTCCGGGCCGCATATTTACTTTCCTTACATGAGTTTGGTTACGGAAAAATTTCGGCGCTCCTGATTCGGTATTTCCATTCTGACGTCATGCTAGATTACAGAGAAACATTTTGTCGTAGCGTTTTTTATTTTATTTTAATTTTATTTTTATGTCTTTCAGCAAAATATCCGTCTTTCCAAAAAATATGTGTGCCATCTTAATTTTCTAATAAAGTTAAATCCACTTCGGTGAATACTATTACTATACGTAGCAATTTAAAATTTAGAAGATTGTTACAGATGAGTTAAACATTGAAGGATTCGGTAAAACGATTCTATGCTTATGATATTTTTCTATCAGTTTTTTTTTTCTTTTTTTAAATAAATATATACGTAAACCATATTAATCAATTTTAAATATCCAAGTGATTTTTATTTTTAATTTATTTTTAATTTGTTTTAAATCATGAGCAATTTTGCGCTAGACATTATTTAATTATTTAAAAGCGTTTAAAAATTTGCAGTGCTGTCATCTGTTGTCCTAAGGATATCTACTATATATATATATCTATTTTATATTATTTATAAATGGATGTCATGTCTCTCTATAGTTAACTTAATTAGGCGTAACTTTTTTTTTTTTTTTAAATGAAATTCTTTACAAGCTTAAAATCTTTAAAAATATTACAAGTGACAATAGAATAAATATGTTTTTTTATTATTTTTTTTTATCCGTAACAATACTTAAGTTAGCACAGAAAGCTTATTTAAAAATGTGCATTGTCCAAGTAATTATTCATTCACTTTTTATTATTTTCTCTTAAAATGTATTCAATTACGAAATATTTCTTTTATTATTATAATGATAATAATAATTATTATTATGACTACTATTTTTTTTTCTGATGGCGTTCAGTAAAACGATGAGAAAGCTTTTTTGCTGTATGAAAGAAATTGTCATCTTGTGGTTCTTAAATAAAAATAAGGAAAAAAATATTTAGGATTCATCATATATAGTTATTAAGCACAAATAATGTATTATTTTTTTTTTCCAAATAAATTAATCTTCACGACGCTCCCTACTCCTCCAAAGAAAAAAAAAAGGGGGGTGGGGGTGGGGGGTGTTAGATATGATGAAAGATATATCAAAACATTTTACTGTTAAACTGAAATAAAGACATCCTTGATTTTTTTTTTTTTTTTTTTAATGGTTAAAGAAAAATATTTGTATTGTTTTAATTTGCTAAACCTGCCCAATTTATTATTTTCGAAACATATACAATAAATATGAAATTGTAATGTATCTATACATTCTGAGGCCCTCTGAATTTGAAATTTCTTTGGTGATGTATCTAAGTGTGTGCAAGTGAACACGATAGTGTCCAAACGCCTTACCAAATTCTGTTACAAGTTGGTAAGTATGTTATAAAGTTACTGTCGCATTACCTAGATCCATTTTAATAAGTCTGGAATTTGAAATTTTTTTTACAGAAACACAAAGAAGAAGCTTTATTATTACGCCATATGACGCATTTTAAAATATTTGAAATGCATTAACACGAAACTTTATAATCGATTAAAGTAAATTTAAATAGGCATGTTACATATCATCGTCGGAAGAACTACATAAATTTTTATGAGTGCAGGACTTATATAAATATATTATAAAAGTAAAAAAATATGGTTCTTATACGTTACAGTCTACGGATTCAAATTAATTGAAATCCATTTTAATAATGTTAAAATATTTAAAACATAAAAAAGTTAATAAGGCGATAAGGCATTTAGATGCCATCGCATTTTAAATAATTTTAATCTATAGGCCATAATGATAAAGAATTTTCCTTTGTGTCTCTGTTTTAAAAAAAAAACTAAGTGCTCTAGATTCACAAAAAATCTATGTAGATCGTGCGATGATGACCTATAACACACCTTTCAACTTTCAGTTTAATCCGATCGTGCTCACTTACACACATACATAAATCCACCATAAAAATGGCAACAATGATTTCAGGAGACCTTAAAATGTATAGATACATCTCTCTCAAAGTCTCATAATGATTTCTTTATTTCTTCTTCTTTTTTTTTTTTTTTTTTTCCTTTTCTTTCTTTCTTTTTCTTTTTTTTTTTATGATTATAATCCTTACATGATGCACGCTCGGAAACTAAAAATGAGCAAATTAATCTTTTCTTGAAATAATAATTAAAAGTGTGTTCATTGAAGCCTATTGTACACATTCTATTCATTAGGATGCCAAATTTTGTCTTAGAGGTTGTAAATCATTTACTTAGCACTTTAATAATATTAATGCGCAATTTCTTTTTTAATCAAAGTTTTACAAAATTGTGACAAAATATTATCAAATATGCAATGAAATACTGCAAAGTGTTGAAGCCTATGTATACATTCTTAAGGTGTCAAAATGTTTCAGTCTAATATATTGTCATAGGTAAGATAATTCATTAAATAACTTAAAATTATAAATATAATCAGACATCAATGAAATAAATTCCATTATTTCACCTTTACAAATTTTTAATTCGAAATATCGTGATTAACAATTATGATTTTTTAATTTAAATTTTTATTTTATTTCGAACCATTTTAATTAGCATGTAATATGTATGTGTGTGTATAATCTCTGTGCAAATGAAAGAAAAAAAAAAAGAAAGAAAGAAAGAAAAAGAAATTACAACTACTTCAATAATAATAAAAAAAATAATAATCTTGTATTGCGTTAATTAACTAAGAGATAGCGCCAAAGCTATAGTTTTATTCTGCTGAATTATATAATGACCTCAGACAAAATAATAATAATAATAATAATAATAATTTTATAAATTTCTAAAAGCCCAATTTTGTAATCAATACAAAATAATAATTATTTAAAGTTAAAAAATGCGTTCTTAACTAATCATTAATCCAAACATTTATTAATATATTTTAATATCAGTATGCAAATAAAAGTTAGATAAAAAAATAAATCTAAAATAATGTTACATGTTAAATTATTCACTTTGATTAACATTTAAGTATCCTTTTTAGATTATAAAAATTTCAAATGCATTACAATCAAATTCTAAATGGTAACAATTACAAGCAAGTAAATTTTTCTACAGAAGGATTGAAAGATTTTCAATTTATTTAGTATTGTTTAATTTATCGATTTCTTTAACCCGCTTGTTTTTGCAGTCTCTTAAATTTTAATATTGCGGCGCATAGTAATGACATTCAACTATATCAGAAAATGAAAATGGTAGATTTGTTTCTGAAAAGACAAACATTTTGGCTTTAAAAATATAAAATCTTTAAGACAAGGATAATTTTGTTTGTGTATGGCATGACGTCAGAACAGATAGTGAAAGAAACCGAATCAGGAGTGCCGAAACATTCTGGTGACCGATTTCATGTAAACATAGTATATATGCGGCCCGGACGTGTGAAATCCCTTAAATAATAATATAAATGCTATAAATAATGATGCAAGACTCAGTTACTTAGAAGTTCAAAATGCACCGAACCACTAGTGATGAAAGATATTAAAAAAAAAAAAAAAAAAAAAAAAATCAGTAAACACCATAAATTTTAAAAAGCTTGCAATAATTGTCTGTGTAATAATTCTCATCACACCAATAATTATTATGAATTTTAGTTTTATTTATTGAATCTATTCACTATATTTTGTTTTGAGCATTGTCGCTCTGATGCTGCATTCGAGCCTACATATTTCATCTGTTGAAGGATCGTAGTTTTATTTAGATTTGAAACGATTGTTGAAGGGCTTTTTGGAATCCATGGTGTTTGCTTGCACAGTGTTTTATTCAATACACAACCGATTACTTTGCATAACAATTATCCCTTTACCAAGGTTAAAATTTCCGCTATCTGCATGTACTTCAAAATGAATATGTCATTCTAATCTTAATCTTGTAATTAATATTACTCTTACGACAAAGCTTTTTTATGGTGAATTAGATCTAAGTGTCATCTCTCTCCCCATAGTTTTTATTTATTTATTTATTTTTATTTTTTTAATTAATGAATATTGATTTAATAATAAAAAATAATAATAGCTTTAGTCAAGCAAACTAACACTACATCTAATAACTACAGCTATTAGCTGTAGTTGTAGTCAATCAAACATTTTTATAACAAATCGCACATCGACATCATTCAATGTTTTTATGCTAAGTGTTATAGATTTTTTTTTTTTTTTAAACCAACCAACTTCTGTAATTGCGCTTTTTATTTTCCAGGCATTTATGAAACTCCTGCTGGTACAATATTACACGCTGCTCATACGGATCTAGAAATATTTGTGCTAGACAGAGTGAGTATTTTATGAAGTTAAAAGGTTCAACCTAATTAATTACTCTTATGGAAAAAACATCACTTTGTATAACTTAAATAAATGGATTCAGTAATATTAATTTTAACATTTAACATTTATTCACGATACTACATCAATTATCCTACAACAGTATAGATCGATCCATTTCCGTTAATAATTAATTCAGTAATATTAATTTTAACATTTAACATTTATTCACGATACTACATCAATTATCCTACAACAGTATAGATCGATCCATTTCCGTTAATAAACCAATAATTCAACATTTATTAAGGCATGTAGAACTCCTTATTTAAAATTCTTTATATTATAAAAACTGGTTGGTACATGTGGACCCTGATCAGTTCCCCACCATACATTTGTTATCACATGATTATTATTATTATTATGGGGCAGACTATGTTTATGTTAAGAGAAATTAATATAACCGATTACTCGACACAGTAACAGACTGAAATACCCAACCTAATTGGTTACCAACCTAATTGGTTACCAACCTTTCAGTCCAATACATTTATCTCATCTTAATTTATTAATTAATGTTATTGGAGTCAATTTCGTATTTTAGTTTCATGCTATTCCATACTATTTTCAATGTAATGATCTCCATAATGCAAGTATTTGTGAAACATTGCTGCTATGTTAAGAAAAATCTTAATTTTCGAATAACTTACGAAATTTTCAAATTAGAATATTCGTAGCCAACGATGTTCAAACTGGTATCATAAACGTTATTTTAAAAGTGGTCTGACATCTTTACGATGAAAACATCCCTTGAAATGAAAGTTTAAGCGTAATTTTACCATATTCTGTCATGTTAAGAAATTCGAAATTTTCGAATAACTTACGAAATTTCCAAAGTAGAATGTTCCTGGTTTACGATGTTCATGCCAGCATCATAACCGATATTATAAAACTGGTCTTACATCTTTACGATAAAAGCATTCCTTTTAAAGCACATTTAAGTGAAATTTCGGCCTATTCCCTCATGCTAAGAAAAAAGTAAATTTCGAATAAATTACGAAGTTTTTAAAGTAGAATGTTGAAAATCAATAAGGCTCTTACCAGTGTCATAAGACATGTTTTACTTTAAGGGATATCTCTACGACCATTTGTTCTTGAGATATCGTGTACAAAGACTAACGAACTAATACACTAACAAACTAACACACTAACAAACTAACCTACAAACACACTATAGACCCCCTGCAGACGGACACCATATAAAGTTTGTTATTTTCTGTCTGTCTGTGTGTGACAAAAATTTTATGGCAGCTCTAGCTCACATATTTTCAGATAACTTTACATTAACATAAATTAATGCTGATGAATTTTTGGTGCAGTTCCCCCAAAAAGGTGCTGTACTACTGCGCTGCGATTTTCTTCCGTTTATGTAAAAGTTATAGATCGGCATCTGTTGTGTGTGTTTGCATAAAACTTGGTATGTGAGAGGACCATCATAAAAATAATATCTGAAAATACTGTGATGACTGAATCTAATCTAGGTGTATATCGACGATAGGTGAAGTTTCTATATTTCAATTTTTCCAATGAATGGGATGGTTATATCTTTCCATTGATGAAATATAAATACACCAAACATAATATGTAAGATAAACAGTCTGAAAACAAATCCTGAATCCATTTCAATGTGGCCGACAGCTGGCGCTGCTATTACTCTTCCTCTGTGAATTTTCATCTTAGCATCTGTTTGTTAAAATTGCATCAAACTGCATACGTAAAATCTTTATTTCCAGAAGCTATGATTAGATTTTCTTTTAGGTTATGTAAGTATGGAGTGCTGTTATCTAGAATGACAAAAAAAAAAAAAAAAAAAAGTTTGTGGCAATTGCTCAGTATGTATGTGTGTACATGCACGAGGAAACTTCTGATTATCATATCTCCAACCTAATAAAGATAGAAAGACGAAACTTCAGAATTAAGACAAGTTTAGTGTACAGAGTATTTTTCCTACTTTTGGTAAAAATTGGAACACTTGAAACCAGAAGTGGATAAGTTCATATCTCAAAAACGGCTATAACGATTTTCTTAAAAGTTGACATATGAACATTGAACACCCTTTTAGATGTCATATTGTATGTATTAGTTTATTAATTCAGAAAAAAATGAAAAGCATCCTGTATAAGAAGGTCTATTTTGTCTCGCAAGTACAGTCGGTAACAAAAGTGTCCGAACATTAGCAAAAATTCCTATGTAAAAAAAATACACTTCATACGGTTTTGTTAAATAAATCCTTATCGAATCATGTTCTTAAGAACATGATTCGATAAGGATGAAGTGTACTTTTTTTACATAGTAATTTTTGCTCGGACACTTTTGTTACCGACTGTACGTTTCTTTAAAAACGGCTGAACGAAATTTCTTCACGCTCATCATATTAACTTCTTTTAGATACATTTTAGTACGTAATTGTTAGTTTCTGGTGAACAGATGAATTTGTCAAGTTTTGATGAAAATTGAAAGTGGGACCGAAAGTCGGTAATTTAAAAACGACTCTAACGGTTTTTTTCAAATTTGCTACGCACACACTTTTACAGATGTCCTAAAGTACGGCATGTATTAGGTGGAAGGGGCCACAGTGGATCATGGGGTGCATTGAGCAATAGGTATTTCCCTGCGATTCCTATATTAAAAATTAAAATTTATGCCATAATTTAGTTAACCTGAATTGCATGGCTGTGGAAACTAGTCAGTGTCACATTTCATTTTGTAGAGAATTAAGTTGCAACTATTTTTTGTTTCGACTATCACTAATGCAAAAAATCAGGCAATTTTTCTTTTTTTGAATTTGAAGAATAAATTGTCATCCAATAATCAATATTATTAAGTGAGAGCATATCTCGCATAGAGATATTTTTTAAAAAGACGTGTATCGTTCTAACTTCAGGGAAAAAGCACTTTAAAAAGCGTAAAAATTTAAAAGTATATTTAATTAAAAAAGAGACATAGATATGTTTCTTAGCTTTTCGCCCTGATTAACAGGGCATCTACATAATATGGTTTGACAAATATACAATTATACATTCAAGTATCTATATAATATATATATTATAATATCAGGTGAAAATACAGTTACGTTCATCTCGAAAACAGTCAAAATGCTAAAATTCTGGAGTTATAAGCTTCAAAAATTCTGGAGTCTGTCGGATGGAGCTGCTCTGGGTTCACAAAGAGGAAACATTCGATATCCGGGATTATTAAGTAGCTTGCGTAGAAAAAGTCAGTTGGATGATAACTGGAAAAGCTGTGTTGGCGGTAACTGTACTGTTCGAACAAACTTTTTTTTTTTTTTTTTTTTTTGTGTGTGTGGACTATTCTACATTATTCTCCAACAGCTGTTACCACCAGTCCAGCTTTTGCAGTTCCCATCCACTAGGTGGTCCGATACCGAGTGTACTATCTAACCCCCTTTTTTTTTTTTTTTTTTTTTCGTCATCCACTGACTGGATTACTATATTCACGGTGGGTTTCACAAGTTTGCTTGAACAGTAGTTACCGCCAACACAGCTTTTTCCAGTTACCATCCAACTGACTTTTCTACACAAGCTACTTAATAATTCCGGATATCGAATGTTGCCTCTTTGTGAACCCAGAGCAGCTCCAGCCGACAGACTCCTGAATTTTTGAAGCGTATAAATCCAGAATTTTAGCGTTTTGGCTGTTTTCTAGATGGACTTAACTGTATGTTTCACCTGATATTATAGTATATATATATATATATATATATATATATATATACTTGAATGTATAACTGTACGTTTTTGTCAAACCACATTATGTAGATTTCCTGATGATTCCCTGTTAATCAGGGCGAAAATCTTAGAAATATATCTATATCTCTTTTTTAATTAAATATGCTTTTAAATTTTTACGCGTTTTAAAGTACTTTTTTCATGAAATCAATAATATTGCATTAATTTGAAGCTTAGGCTTTCTTAATTGCATGTATGTAATGTTCTTTACTCGATTAACTTTTAAATGCCTGATTACTTTTTAAATCAATTAAAAAATGTTTTATTCTTACCTCTATTAAATAAATCACGGGAAAAATACTTTAAAAAATCATACTTTATTTCAACTATGGTTTATAGCTAAAAGGTAATTTGTTGTCAATTGGAAATCATAAGGCATTAGAGCTTCAATATTATTCTAATAATACTTTAGAAGACATAAAATCTTTTTGTAAAAAAATAGAACCGACTCCAAAAATGATCTACTATTCAAACAACTAAAAATGAAAGAAAATTGGCAGAAAATGGAACTGTAAATTGCGCCTGAAAGTATAAAATAATTTCCTTCGCCAAACAACCTATAACACTACAATTAATCATAACTTTTGAAGTCGGCGCAAAATTAAATAAAATTTAATTAGTTTTTAAAGGTTTGTCTTTAGATCGGTAGCAACAAATGTTGTTGTCTCGAATGATCCATTTTCATGTTTCCTTTATTATTTTATCACTGTATACAATTGGTCCATTAGTAGCATCTACATAGAACAGTGAACATTCTTCACAATGCGGTATTTATGTTTCTGCGAAGTTAGAGTTTCCTTTGCAAATTTGGTATAACATTGATAACTATCATCCTTGATGGCTTTTGGATTTGGCGATCAAAACGTAAGGCAAAAATATACACGCAAGATGTATATTTTCATAATATATACTGTACGATCTGTTGTTTCATATTCTTGATTACTCTCTTAATATACCTTATCAAAATATGGTTGATATCCCTAAGAAATTAAATATGTTTGCCAGATAATTTTGCAAATTTTCTTTCACCAAGGACGTCAGATACCAGCATCTTCGCCAACTTTTGCTGCTTACGAAATCTTATTTGTTTTCTTGAATCAAAGTAGTTTTCGGCTGCGTTTTGCAGGTGACAATGTGAGATGTGCATTTTGATTAGGATTTGATTTTTGTATTGAATAAAGGTATCAATTTTTATTTAGTTTTGCGCCGACTTCAAAAGTTATGATTAATTGTAGTGTTATAGGTTGTTTGGCGAAGGAAATTATTTTATACTTTTAGGCGCAATTTACAGTTCCATTTTCTGCCAATTTTCTTTCATTTTTAGTTGTTTGAATAGTAGATCATTTTTGGAGTCGGTTCTATTTTTCTACAAAAAGATTTTATTTTTCTCTTTTCAGTGAAAACTTATTTATATAGCAGAGCATCAGAAGATGTTCGACGGAAGTTTCACGAATCAAAACTTCCAAGAAAAGTGACATTACTCAAAAAATGGTTTATGTCACTGAAAAATACATGAAATGCACCCAATGTGAACAATAAAAGTTACATCTCCATCTGGAAAGTTATCCACTCGAGAGACAGTTGTGCCAGTTTTCTTCTAGTCAAGTTATTTTTAATTTGATTTTTCTCAAATGCTGCCTTTTTAAGTTGTGTCACTTCTTACCTTTATCGGATATGAGCAAAAAACTATCTATTGAACGAACATACGTTAAATTAAAAAGTCTTTAGAAATGTAAAGAACGGATACGCTGTATTCGTAACCGAAAATTCTGTTAGGCATATATATTGAACTTTACAGTGAATACGTGTCATCCGCTGCGCTGGAAATTGCGCAGCGTAAAGTTCAAACAAAGAGCAAAATATGCATTGCAGCTGACGGACAGAAGTTTTAACATCGATACTTACATACTGCTTTTACCAGTGTAGCTGCATTCGTTCAGCAATTAGAGTGAGAACAGACTTTTGCGAGTGTCCTGTAATTTATTTATATCTTAATGAAATCATAATGAAACCTATTTCAGGCCAAGATCATTACGACAACAAAAAAAAGTATTAAAATTAAATCCTCTCTTACGAAGTTATTAGCTAACAAATTTCAACAACAACGAGAAACACGGTTTGTATTGAGAACCTCTTCCTTTATGAAGTCGGTTAAAAACGTCTATGCGTTAATCGTTGTGACCGCTTACAATAACCATACATTGAATTTTACATAGCATTAATGTCACCCGCTACGCTACAACATATGCAATATCGTTCAAGTGTGCACAAAATAGGAAATTGGGAACAAATGCACGTTTTAAACATTCTGTATTTAGCATTAATGTCTAAACTATCTTTGCGTACTACATCGATGATGATGCTCTGCAATTTTATAGTTCACATTTTTTCCCTGTCTTGAAACGTTTCCGAGATAGAATCGCTAACTCCACTCTTTTCCACCAGGTGGCGCTTTAGACGGTTGAATCGCGTAGCACATGTCCACTTTACTATACCTACATACCACTTTTATGACTATAGCTGCAGCTGTTCAGCAGTTAAAAGAGTCGGGACTGACTTTTTTGGGCACCCTGTATTTTCTTTTGATCGTAAAGATCTTACAATGGGACCTATTTCAGACTAAGACCTTTACAATAAAACAAAAACTATCAAAATCGGATCATCCGTTCAGAAGTTATGAGCTAACAAACGAAAGCAAAAACAAAAAAACATACGGTTTGAATTGAGAACCTCCTCCTTTTTGAAGTCGGTTAATTAGAGCATCTCTTACGAAGTTATAAGCTTACAAACACCAACAACAACACATAGCTTGAATTAAGAACACCCTCCTTTCTGAAGTTGGTTGAAAACGACTTTGCGCTAATCGATGTGACCGCTTACAGTAACAGAACTTTGAACCACAGAGTATACGTGTCATCCGCAACGCTGCAAAGTGTGCAACGTAGTTCAAGTGTGCACAGTGTAGGAAATTGCAAAGAAACAACTGTGTTTTAAGCGTTCTATTTTTAGCAATAATGTCAAAAACTGTCTTTTCGTAGTAAATCGATGATGCCCTACAGCTTCGTAATTAACTTTTCTCCCATCTTGAACCATTTTTGAGATAGGAGCGCTAATTCCGCTGTCTTTTACCAGATGGCGCTTTATTTTCTTCAGATTGTAAAGATGTTAGAATGGAACCTACTTCAGACCAAGATCTCTACAACAAACAAAAAGTATCAAGTAACCGTATTTTGAACTATATAGCGTATGTCTCACCAGCTACGCTAAAACGTGAGCAATGTATCTCAAATGTGTATAGTGTAAGAAATTGCGAATAAAAAAATGCACGTTTTTAGCCTTGTAATTTTAGCATCAATGTCAAAACTATCTTTTCGTACTAAATCGATGATCCTCTGCAATTTTATAATTCACTTTTTCCCCCTGTCTTGAACCGTTTCCGAGATAGGAACGATAGCATGAATGTCTAAACTATCTTTTTGTACTAAATCGGTGATACTCTTCAGCTTTGTAATTCACTTTTTCTTTAGAACCATTTTCGAGATAGGAACACTAACTCCGCTATTTTCTACCAGGTGGCGCTGCAAGCGGTTTAACCTTAGCGACCCTCGATAGAGAGAGACTGGACATTGGCGCGCCAGCTTTTTGACGAAATTCTCCATTTTAGTGCCAGTTGCTCCATTCCTTATCATTACGCCGAGAAGAAATTTTGATTATTTTACGTCATAATCGAAAAATAACTTATTTATTACATTTTTACTTTGTTGGGAGATAAATTGCTTTAATTTTGGAATACTTTCAAAAGATAAAAATGCATAATTATTTATTTTATATCATGCTTTAAATACTTTGAATTCTCTTATTGCATGCTGTTTTACGTATTTATTTAAAAACATATGAGATAATTACATTATTTATTTGCCAGCTATTATTTTTTAAGTTCTGTTGTACAATACATTTAATATGTTAGATCTCAATGTATTTTTCTGATATATTTTAAAACACATATTTAAAATAACTATATAAAAATATATTTTTGAATTTTTTGCTAGTACGCAAAATGTATCAGATTTCTTATAATAAATTAATAAAAATAAAGAAAATAAGGTGTATATTATTTGCTAACGTATGAAATATAAATTTCTTTTAAATAATAATTGCCACAATAAATTTTATAAATATTTAAATAAGTAATTATTTTTATTTACATAATATTTAAAAAAAATAAATAAATAAATAAATAAATAAAATAAGCAGATGTAAATAAAATAAATAAAAACATTTTTTAATTTCTAAAGATATTAGTTAATGTTTTTAACACGCTTATATTAGCTTCACCTGTATGTATGTATGTTTGTAACTTCTCTGGGAGCAAAACGTGATTGCACAAAATCCTTCATATCTCAAACAAAAAACCATTGTGTATGGTTTCCAGAGCTTTTTAAGAAAACGGCTGATGGCTGAGCTACAAAAATTTGCATGGTGGTTCGTAATGACCTCTCCTGATGCACCTCGAAGCCCGATTTTCGAATTTTGTTTTAGTTTTCTTTTAATTAATTAAAATGTTAAAATAAAAACCTTCTAATTACTGATAAATTGGCCATTTAATTTTAATCCTTAATTTAATTGTTGCCAAAAAAAATTATCATTATTTTTTGGACAGAAAAAAAAAAAAAAATGTGAACAATAAAAATTACATTTATTTAAAATATTTAATATTATTCCTTAATTTAATTGTTGCCAAAAAAATTATCATTATTCTTTCGACAGAAAAAAAAAAAAAAAAAAAAAAAAAACGTGAACAATAAAAATTACATTTATTTAAAATAAGGAAAGTAAATTAAAGCGTGTTCTTTAATTTTTTAAAACTATAATATTATTACAAATTATTTTTAATAAAATTTTTATTTTAAATATTTAAGTAAGTTGTATTATTAATAATGCGTAATTGAAATAAATAAAATATGTATTTTTACCTTGTAAAAATATTACGTAAATATTTTTATAAAATAATAAAAAATCATTTCTGTTCTTCTGCCGTAGTTTTAGATTTATTCATGAATTACTTGACAAAAACTAAGATTATCATATTTTTGTTAAAAACTTTTTATATATAGAATGTATGTCCTCAGAAAAAATAAGGTAGAATTACTTTCACTAAGGTAGAATTGCTTTCACAATCAACGTATTTTGCTTAATATAGAAATATACAACAAAAAATTCCTCTGTTTTCCGATAGGAATTGAAAAAGCAACCATGTCGAAGATTAAATCAAAATTCGTTTTTCTTCAAATTCTTTTCCTCTAAGACGAAAAAAATTACATATTTATATTCTGCATTACTTTCTTCACAAATTTAGCCCAATTTCCTTTCATTTATGTTGTCTAGTAAAGCGTCAATTGCGAAGAAAAAAGCATTACATTCTACGGGGATCGCTCTGAATTGGCACTAAGATGGCCGACTTTCGGTCAATGTCCAGTCTCTCTCTATATAGGGCCCCTATTTAACCTTGTACTGCATGGCCACTTTGCCATACTTACATACCATTTTTATCACTATGGCTGCAGCCGTTTAGCAGTTAAAAGAGTTGGGACTGATTTTTTGGGGCACCCTGTATTTTCTTTAGATCGTAAAGATATTACAATGGGACCTATTTCAGACCAAGACCTTTTCAACAAAACAAAAAGTATCAAAATCGGAGCATCCGTTCAGAAGTTATGAGCTAACAAACAGAAAAAAAGCATACGGTTTGAATTGAGAACCTTCCTTCTTTTTTGAAGTCGGTTAAAAATAGGGTATATGTTGCCGAAAGGCAACACGGCAATTCAAAATTAGGCAATTAAATTAGGCGGTTTAAAATTAAAATTTTCATGTAAAGTGATTTTAATGAGATTTTGTTTAAATAAAAAATTTTCTATGCCACTTAGATGATATCTAAAACATGCATTTAACAGCCTATTAACCCGTTAGCGCCCAGTGTCCTCATTTGAGGACAGCTAATACAATGGCACGTATGTTTTTTGTGGTTTCTTCGAATGATTTCTGCTTTTTAGTGACAGTTTATAGCGTCACTCTAAATGATCCCTGAAAGTTTTATGTGCCTATTAATAATTATTATTTCATAATTTGGATAGCCATTTTATGGTTTTTTTCCTTCGTCACACATATATTTGCTTTTTGAGCAGTAGAAAATACTTTTATCAAAATACAATTTTATTTTCGATGATGAGACAACATATTCAACTGTCCTTGCCGATATTGAAATGAAATTACCAAATCCTATGAATTGTGGGAGGACAGAAAGAACAATGACAAAACTATCATTTTCTGTATACTTCCGATGTTACTCCATGATAAAATGAGCTTTCAAAAGCATTTTGTTATTCTTTACTGTTTCTTTCTTTCTTCTTCTTCTTCTTTTTTTCTTTTGTTATATTATTATTTTTAATTTATCAAGCATTATTTTGCAAAGAATTTTTCAACTCTTAAATGTGTTTCATTATTATAACTATTTTTAATTCGTGTCATTTAAAAACTGCTTTCATATCTACTATGGCTAATATCTAGACCTGTATTTAATAATAACTAGTATCGCCCAGTGGTCGAAACTCGACCATTTTATTTTGCAAACCGAGGCAAAGCAAAGTTATTGCCTTGTCCTAAACGGAATGCAATTGCAACACAGCTGTGGCAATTGTTTGTCGATATTTACTCTGACTGAATCAGCAGAGTTTTACTTAATATAACTTCTCTCTGTAGATGTTAGCCTTTCCTGAAATGAGAGAAAATCGCAACGTGAAAACGCCCCTTGTTGTGTGATACAGCCTAGAAGCTAATAGGTACCATGTCAAACCAAGGCCCAACCAAGTATCAAATTCTGTTAAATTAATTCGATTGGTTCATAAAGTACAGTGTTTGTACAAAAAAAAAAAAAAAAAAAAAAAAAAAAAAGATATTTTTCAAAAATGGTCGAATTGAGTTCGGGAGATTTCAAAACGTGTAACTTTATCGAAAACCGAAAATCTAAAACTTTTCTGAATCTTATATTTTCTACTTATATATGCAGAGGAAAGAATAAATTATCCACTTTTTAAAAAATAAAAATAAGTAGTCAATTTCACTTAATTAAAATGTAAGGAAATCTCAAAACGTGTAAATTCATCGAAAACCGGAAATCAAAAGTTTTTATGTATCTTCTACTTGCTTCTTCTACCCACAAAAGCTAGCAATAAAGACACTTTTTTAAAAAATAAGTAGCCAATTTCAGTTAATTGAAACGTAAAGAAAGCTCAAAACATGTAAATTCAGCAAAAAACGGAAATCGGAAATTTTTCCGTATCGTTTACTTATACATGCAACACTTAGTAACAAATCCATTTTCCTTTTATTTAGTATATTAGTTGAATATTTGTAGAGCATTTCCTCGTGACGTCTGATGGTTGGCAAAAAAGACTTTCCCGCGTCCCGCCCACCATTGTTAACCGCATAGCGATCCGATCGCTATGCTTTTCCCAAGCCCTTTTGCCAACCACTCATAAAAGTTGAGATGTTTGTTTACAAACAAGGAACTGCCCTATTGTTTAAATATCACCACGGAGTAAAAAGACTATTACTCCGTGAATATCACCCTTTGAAATTAAATGTCTATGTTTACATTCGAAACTGGAAGTTTGCCATTTTTTTTTCAGGAGTTTTGTGATTTTAAATTAAAATTTTATCAATTTTACAGAAAAAATAACTCAATCAAACACATGTAGACAGTAACTTATACATAACTATACCCAAATATCGGAATTAAAATCGACAGATAATTTCCGTTATTTTCTTTTAATAATTTTTTACAAAAAATCCAATGGACGATAACATAGAAAATCTTTTTCATGGCTCCATGAACAGACAGTGACGTCATCACTTCGCTTGCATATAGTGATGCTATATTATACAAATTACTGTGTCTATGGTTTTATTTGAGCTTTATGAAATTGCCAGATTTAACAACTTTCTACTTTTAGGTATTTTTTAATGTAAAGGGAAAAATGGGGGAAAATGCATAAAAAATAAATGTATTTTTAAGTACCTTCTTGACATCGTAAGAAAATAATATTTGTATTCGCACCTTCCGGCTAACCATACCTTTCGAATGATTCCATTTTCAACCCTTTACTCCCATAATTAATATGTTAAAAAGGAACAACAAATTTTATGCTTGCCTATTAATATATAGATAATATTGTATTCTCATAATACAGCTCATTTGGTATGTGCCTTACTGATTTCCCCATTGTACCCCATTCGCTGTCTCCCCTCAAGGGGTCATAGTGGACAGCTTGAGTAGCTTTTTAATTTTTTCTTTCTTTCTTTCTTTTTTAAGAATAAAATAAGGATATATTACGAAAAAAAAAATTACTATGAAAGCTAAAAGTTGCTAAAATATTGTTTTATATTTAATTTTCCTTTTTAATTAAAAAGAGGAAAATTAATATAAAACAAATTGAAATTGTTCTACTGTGTTCCTCCCCACTTCTCCTATTTAATAACTACAAAAAAAAAAAAAAAAAAAAAAAAAAAACTGATACACATAGTGATTAGATAGGTCAGTTTTAAATCTCAGAAACTGATGCTCCAAAAAACGGCTATTCCGAATTTTGGAAGAGTCGCTCGCTGGTAAGCTTTGAAAACTTTCGGAAACTCGCTGGTAAGCTCTGTTTTATATAACTTTAAGATATACGTAATAGTTTGCTCTTACAGAAAAATTCTTAATAGCGGACAATACCAAATCTCGCCGACAACCGTGGCCCATGTTGTTCTGTGGGAAAATTTATTTCCATAAATTTATTCCACTCTTTAACTAATGTATTTTTTAAAATTCCATTTTCACTTTCAGAAAATTCACAACCTTTAAATTAGTACTCATTTTCGAAAAATTGATTTTCAAAAATTGTTAGTATATTTTATTTTTGAGTTCAAAAATGCAAATTTTCAAAAATTGCATTTTTCTCATATTTTAACAGCAAAATGAAATACTAAAAATTTAAAAAATAAATTTTTTGAAAAGAGTACTAATTTAACGATTGTGAATTTACTGAATGTGAAAACGAAATTAAAAAAAATACGTTAGGTAATGAGTAATTATGGTAACGAATTTTCCCATAGAAATAACATGGGCTATGGCTGTCAGCGAAATTAGGTATTGTCCGCTCTTAAGTGTTTGGTTGTTAAGTAATTTTTGATTTGTTAAGTAAATTGTTTGCATTCTGACCACAGTATTTCCAAAAAGAGTATATGATATGTGTAATAATGTTAATGAAAACCACAGCCAGGTTTTTATTTACTTTTCAAATTAATATCATAGAGAAGTTTAAATAATTACAAAAATATGTAAAACTGTGTATTTATTATGTAGACCACTAAATATTTATAATTTTTCTTCCAAGCATTTCCATTCTTTAAAAGATAATATAAAATTTGTTGCGGAAATTTTCGGCTAAATTTAGGTGAATTTTTACAGAACAAAAAGGGAATAACTACATTTTTCTTTTTCCCTAGGAGGTATACAAAATCAAGAAGTATCTTTCAATGAAGTTTGCTGAACAAGTTTACAATGGTAATATGAGTTAATCAAATGAAGTATTATTTGACTTTTTTCTACTTTATACTAGAGATTGACCACGTATTATGTGCAAAGGTAAAAATTCAGTTTAGAGGCGGAAACGGACGAATCCATTTAGTAATCGAGATTCTAATCAGATTTTCAGATAGCAGAAAATTCAACGCTCCGATTTTAGATAAATAAATAAATATATATATATATACTAGCAGACCCGGCCACGCGTTGCTGTGACTAAGTTATACGTTGAATTATACGGCTGTAAACTATTTAGTACAGTTAAATTATTATTTACGAACAAAGACGAAAACGTTGTAGCCGATGTAAAAACCCACAGGGTTGAGATTTGAATAATAATAATAATAATAATAAAAGCCAAGGGCGACAGAGTTTAAAAATTTAAAATTAAAATTTTGTCAATTTGACAGCAAAATAATTCAATCTAACACCCGCGATAACTAATACATATCTATACCCAAATATAAGGATTAAAATCGGGAAATAAATTTCCTCGATTTTTAATAATTTCTTACAAAAAATCCAGTGGGCAATTAACATAGGAAATCTTTTTCTTGGCTGCACAGACGGTCAGTGAGTCACACTTCGCTTGCGTATAGAACTCATAGATATAGTATAGCATATATAGAATAGAGTGATCATTGGGGAGAAAAAAGTTATTCCTTTTCATTTGGGAAAAGACGACGTTTTTACCAAAATATGGCCGTCTTTCCCCGAGTGAATACACACGGGAATACATACTAATATTTTAGCAAATAAAATTTATGAATAATTTATTTGCTAAAGGGGAATGGAAGACTCCAGATACAGTTTCAAATTCATATTTCTTTCTTTCTTTTCTTTTTCTTTTCTTTTTCTTTTTTTTTTTTTTTTTTTTTTTTTCAATACCACTTAATGGCTGTTTCCAAAGCTTTTATTTTTTATCTTTTTTCGGCATCAAAAATCTTTCTACGATAACATGGGGATGAGAGATCTATATATATTACTATATCTATGATAGAACTACATTAGCACTTTATCAATGTGTATAAAATCTTTAAATTGATTATGACGTCAATTTTCGTGAGATGCATAATTTAACTTTTTATAATTTTTTAACGTTCACGTTTGATTAAATGTATTTATTTTTATGTCGAAAGAAAATGAACTCGTATTTTTTTTTTTTTTTTTTTTTTTTTGGCAACAATTAAATTAATGGAACTCACAGATATTTTGGAGCAACTTTAATAAAGGTCTATAATTAACAAATAATTGCAATAAAACAATATTGTGACAATAAATTGAGATAAAAACTATCCTATCTCTCAAGTTGGATCAAACTGCACACAGTGTGCAAAATTTCATCAAAATCAGTTCCTTAGTTTAGGAGTTTACCCCGGACAAACATCGTGACACGTAATTTATATATATATACAGATTAAATTATAAAGTTTTGATCAATGAAGCACAAATAAGTAAAAAACAGGATTAATTTCACTGTATTATCTTCATTATAATATGAATTCAATTTACACTTCAGTCTAAGTAACACGTGGCCGGCTATGCTAACACCAAAAATTTAAAAAGTGGAAATAATTGAATTATACGAAATTTATTAATAGGTTAAAAAGTTGAAGATTCTTTGTGTAGATGGCAGCACCAAATATATTTCAGCTTTCATTTCAACCCAGTCGAAAGGTATCGGCATCTGTTAGAATCATTTGGAGTTAACAGATAATTGTGACTGTTTAGGAGTCCATTGAGGACAAACATTGTGACACGAGATTTATATATATTAAGATATATATTAAGAAAGAAAAAAAACTATTTTCAGAAGATATTAAAAAAAAATTTCTCTATTGATTTGTTAAAATTTGTGAACTAGCAATTTATTTTGCCCGAGAAGAATGTTTACATAAGAGAGCATGATTTGAACAAACTATGTAGAATTAAAGAAAATTCAATATGTAAACTCTAAATTAAATTATCTTACGGTTTGTGAAGTAACACTGTAGAATTTTGCTACATTAATAGTTTACAGTATTTTTTTACTGTAATTAATTAAGAGTGTTAATTTTATAATCTTTGAAAAGTTGAAACGAACTTTATAAACATATGCCAACTTTTAAGTAATTTTGATAAGAATTTAAAAAATTGTGATCAGTTGAAATAGTCTAATTTTCTACTTGTACAAAAACATTTTAAACGCTTAAGATTTTTTTGCACTGTAAAATATTTGCATACTAGATTACGGTAAGTGACCATCAAAAAGTGTTCCTTTTTTTTTTTTTCTTTCTTTTCCTTTTCCTCTTGAAAAAGGGAAGTGACCTTTAATAAACGGTTAATACTCTGAATTTTATAACAGTTTGTTACAAATACGGATACTGGACTTTTTGTTTCTTGAAAAAGGGAGAGGGCTATGTAATTTAACGGTCAACTCTGTGAATTTTACTAAAACTTCTCGCTGTGTAATGAATTACTTTTTGACGTTCTCGTAGTGAAATTTAAAATGTTCATCAAATAGAGAAGTACACTTCCTTATTTGTCTGGTTTTCATCTGTAATAACTTGATACTCATAATTTTACTTTATAAATCTTCATCTAAAAATCAAATTGTGCCATTTTGAGATAATCAGAATTCATTATTTTAATTTAATGAATAAAAATAGTAAGTATATATACATTTTTAATTGGGGTGGAGACAAAATCTCGCAGGACAAAATATCGCGAGGACAAAATATCACCGACGTAAATGAATACAAAGCAAAAATGAGTTGGTAATTATTAGTAATGTTGCATAAATTTTCATGACAACACATACCTTAGTCAGAGCACTCACATTCTGACAAACCTACAACAAAAATTTTTATAAATTTTACTTAAATTAATTTTAAAACTATAGAGTTCTAACAGATGACGTCACGAGTAGACGATATTTGTTTGCCGAGGGGCAGTTGACCCTACTGACAGTGTTGTAAATGTATTTGTAAAAGCATAAAAAAATCCGACTACTACGCTATCCAGACATGGAAAAATTAGCGTTGTCCTTCAGCAAAGTACAGTTGCTAAGAAGAAAGTCGTGTGGTTGTTAGAACTCTATATTTATTGACTTTTGTCAAGATTAGTCATAATGAATTCAATCGTGCTTGTCAATTTTTAAATTTTTAATTCAAGTTTGTGAATAGAATTCAGCTTTAGTGTCAGCAGTGATATACATGATTTTTAAAATGTATTTTGAATAGTGAAAAGAAAAGGATAAAATAACTTAAAAATAAACGTGTAGCGCTAAATTCAAACTCTTACGAATATACTAAATAGCCTATCAATATTGAGCCATCTTCCCTGTCATTTAAAATAATATAGGCGGCGCTGTCGCCATTCTTGGCAAAATATCTAATGATATTTTGCCGATCCATAAAGTGAAGTGAAATCATTTTGTTTTTCAGAAGTCAGTCAGAAGTTCGTCGGTTCTTGCTGAGAGATGTAGTCGTTTTCGTGTAAGAGGCCCCTGTGGCCATGGGCCGCAGGCAGCGGCCTATATGAAGTTATATTCGTTCTTATGTATCCTAATGTTCTGAACTGGTATCATCATGAATGTCATGTTCTGTTCTGAAAGAATCCTTGCTGCTGTCCTAAAATTGAATCTGTATATCAATGCGAATCTGTGCCTCTTATCATGTGCCCGAATAAAAGTGCAATTTTCGTTTTACGAAAAGTTATGACAACCTGAGTCATCGTTTATGCAAGTCGTTAGTGTAATATGTGTCATCCTGACACGTTCGACGAGTGTTCTGAGGAAATTTTCCAGTGTTTTAAAGGAAAACCCACGGAACGACTAGCATCTAATCTAGCCGGCGACGAGCAACTAGCACACTTTCCTGCAGATTTCGCGCATGCGTCATGTGCCGGCGCTGAATTCTGTTTCTGCTTATTTTCAAGTTTCGCTGTTGTTTTGCTGCCTCACTTCGATTTCTGCTATGAACGAAGCAAAGCGGCCCTTAATTATCCAACTCAACTAAAAAATACAGCATTAGTTACATTTTGTCCTTATTAATAAGTGTAGCAATTTTGATAAAATCTAATAATCTGGACAGATACAACAACAAACTTTCAGCTTTATATGTTTTTAATAAAAATGTTTGCACATTCATTCAGTAATGCAATAAATGGTGACAAAGCAAAATCGCTATATGAAAGAAAAAGTGAGATCTGTCGTACTAACAGTGAAAAATATTTACATGAAGAAACTTAAGAAAAAACTATACTATTATGTAATGGGATATTACAAACCAGAGTATAATTTTTAATTAAGAAGAATTAATTACAGAATTCATATTTAATATTTTAAATAACATTACAAGTTTTATAGCTTTTCCAAACTAAATTTGCTACACAGTTTTAATCGTATAACCCTATAAGAAGAAAACATTCTCTCACTATTTGAATTATTTAAATATTTTTCAGTATTTTTATATTAAGATTTTTAATGACTTCTTGATTTCATCAGCATTCTAGCACTTATTAATTAACAATCCTTCAATAGAGAACATTTTACATGAAATTTCAAAATCAAAAATAATAAATAGTAAAAAAAAGAAGAAAAGAAAGAAAAACTGCCTGGATATATTCTAATGCTGCTTCTTTTTTATGTGGCAATTCAAAATCAGGATATCTAGCTTTTGGATTTAGTATATAGAGAAAAAGATGGGCTGTTATTAATTTTAATTACCATGTATGCTTATATCCAGTTTTTCAGTTAAACCATTTAATTCAGCTTTGAAAAAAAAACTAAAAAATGAGAGCAACTTTTTCAGTTATACAATTTTTACCTTACATTAATTTGTCTGAAATAAATTGTCTTCCCATTATTCTTATTATTATTACTGCAAACTTTTTCACTTATTGCATAAAATATAGTTAATTTATCCCCCCCCCCTCCCTCCCCACACACACTTAAATAATAGTATGGCAATTTTAAAAAAATCTACTTCTAATATTTTGTTTTTATCAGAAAATATTGACTGTCATTTTTGAATTTTTCCCAGGGAGGAGTACTAAACAAACTAATGAATGCCGTTAATAACATAAAAAATGAGAAAATCCCCCCTCCCTCCTCCCCTTTGTTCCTCCATATGTGTGCTTGACAGAAAACATTCTATGTTTAGAAAATGTCCTTGTTGATTTTAAATGCTCCAGTTAAAATCACGTTAAAAGTTTTGAATGTGATATTTATTCTGTTACAAAATATCTCCTAATCTGCAATATATAAATTATTTAATTGGCGTGTAATTTAACATATAAATAATACAATATATTTTCCCTATGGCTAATATTCTAAATGCTGCATGTTTTCTATAGATTGTGCATCATGATGATTGGAGTGTTAATTAGACAACCAACTTTCAAACTGAAAATTATTCAGTGGTGTGGACCATATAATATTTATATATATATACACACATATATATATATATATATATATATATATATATATATATATATAAAGATTTTTCAAGATTTAAAAAATTTATTACCTGAAACCTCAAACAGATATGAATAACAATGTCTTTATAATTATTTTTTTTTTGTTAAGGAGAATAAATATTGTAATTTTTGTTGAAATCTAAAATGGTCAGGATGAATGATTAGTTTATTTGACATGGAGTGATCCAAAGATCATTCCATTAAAAAAAAAAAAAAAAAAGCTGGTGTTTATTATATATAATATTATAACTATTATAATACCATTACAATACTTCCTTATACTTTGAATAAGGAAGTAAAAAGGATAACAGTGAAATCAGAAGTTATAGTAAAAAGCTTATTGTAACTATTAAAAAATAATGGAATTTTTGCCATAATCCATTTTATTCCACTCTATAAATTTTAAGATTTGTAGCTAATGATATAATAAAAGTCTTTTTTTTAAGTTTTTAAAAATCGCCAACTTAATATAAGTTTAAAAATAAAAAAAATTAGCAAGCATAGGTAAGTTGCGTATTAAAATAAACCTCATTAAATTCTCTTTAAAATGAGGTCTCAAACAACCCTCTATGCTTGATAGAACTTGAGAAATTTAAGTTTGCAGAAACTAAACAATGTTATTCTCTCTATTTTTTTTTTTTTTTTTTTTTTTTAATTTATTTATTTAAAAATTAATTATACGAAAATCCAACGAGATATAAAAATTAGAAAATATATTCTCTTTTATAACGTTAATGAGAATGATTCCCAGAATTTCTGTTGAAATCTTAAAGTTTGAAATTTTTCAGTTTTGTTTGTTTTAACATGGAAAGTAATTCAAATAGTTATATTGACCATCAGATGGCAGCACTACCAAAGAGAGTCTTGGATAAAAATGGGAAATAAACACATGGAATAAACATAAATAAAATTCAGCACCGACATACGACGCATGCGCGAAATCTGCAGGAAAGTGTGCGAGTTGCTCGTCGCTGGCTAGATGCTAGTCACGGAACGGCCTCTTATGTGCATTTAGTATTCTGAATCGAATTCATCTTGATTTTTTGGATAGAAAAAAATAATCTGCAAATTTTGTGTTTCTTCGTTAAGAAAAAATTCTTGTTCCACATTGCTGCAAATACCGAATTTATTCTACAATACAAAAATAGAAATATTCTCAGTTGATCTGAGAAAAAGAGATAGTAGTTCTCTTTATTGCATCATTTATGCAAGTTTAGTTCCACAAGTTTAGTTATGCAAGTTTAGTTATGCAAGTTTATTTCCCCCTCCCTTTTTTTCCCCTTCAAAAAGGTAATTACTTTTTTTTTTTCTTTCTTTGCTGAATCTATTAAATAAAAATGTTTTATTCTTTATTGCAATACGTATTTCTGTGGTTTTTTTTTTTTTTTTTTTAGAAAATAATTTGTGCAAAATAAATGTGTTTTAGTTTTATTTATTATTTTTTTTTATATGAATGGTTTTATTAAATATATATCTGAGCTCAGAGATATAAAGTATTAATATCAATGATATTTTTAATTATCATTCTAAATTTTTATTTTTAAATATAGAATTGAATTTTATTGGTGTTTTCTTAAGGAAAAGGAAAATACGGAATATGTTGTTCTTAAAATATGCACTTTGTTTTAAGTACTGAGTTACGAAACTAGTCTTTAAATAATTACTTCTTAACGAATGCTATTTTATTTTGGTTTCGAAGTGTTTTGTTTTATTTATTAGTTATTCGACCAAGTTTGAATGAGTACTTTATTTTTTTAAAGGTTGCCACGCACTTCCGAAATATGTTTATATTCATTTAAATGCATCTTTTTTTTTTTTTTTTTTTTTAGAGTTGTTCTGAAAATAACAATGAAACTTTTAATACGAAATTTTTTTAATTTATATTACATATATATATATTAAATAATATTTTAGTATCTTTTGTGTATTTACGTAAAAGAATTTTCAAAAGAAATATTTCACGCCATAACGATATATCAATAATATTTTAATTATTATTCTTAATTTTCTTAGTATTTTGAAAGTTGATTTTAATTATATTTCATTGTAAAGGGAAGATGGACAATTTAACGGTATTATTAACAGTAATTGTTTATTTGTTCTAAAGTTATACAATAATAGTATGAGTAGTATTTTTTAATAAATGGGTTAATTTTGTATTTAAAAAAAGGAAATTTATTTTACTCAGAGAGAAAAACGGCTTTTCTATATAGGGTAAAAAGATTGATTTATATAATTTAGTATTAGAACACGGAGTTCAAGTTAATGCCGAAAATAAATTATATACGTACTTCCGAAATGGAACCGCAATGGTCCAGTCTTTTTTTTTTTTTTTTTTTTTTTTTTTTTAGAATTGCAATGATTCTGATGTATTATGGAGCCGCAATGGTCCAAAGTTTTTTTTTTTTTTAAAGAATCGCAATGATTCTGGTGTATTATGGAACCGCAATGGTCCAGAGTTTTTTTTTTTTTTTTTTTTTTTTTTTTAAAGAATCGCAATGATTCTGAGGTGGAATGGAGCCGCAATGGTCCAAGGTAGTTTTCAGGGAATCGTCTTGCATTCCGTCGTATCGGAATCCCAATCGATGTCCCAACCTGGTTCAAAGTTGTTCAAAGGAATAGCCATATTTCTAGAATAAATTAACTTGATTTATAGAATTAACTAAATGCATTAGAAATAATCATCTAAATACAAGTGTGACGGTCTTCTTAATTGAATCTTCCGACTAGAGGGAGAATGTAGTACCTTTGAAATAGTAAACCCTGATTAAATTAAATTTAGGTATCTGTTGTGCATCGACCCTCACATTCATGTTAAAATGTTATAGTTACAAAAGTTCAATCTCCTGTGGTATTCGCGGAAAGCTTTAAGTGCTGTTCCCGCCTCGAGACGTAGACTCGGGAACAGAGGGGGAGAATGTAGCGCTAATTTCAAACTCTTACGAACATACTAAATAGCCTATCAATATTGAGCCATCTTCCCTGTCATTTAAAATAATATAGGCGGCGCTGTCGCCATTCTTGGCAAAATATCTAATGATATTTTGCCGATCCATAAAGTGAAGTGAAATCATTTTGTTTTTCAGGTCAGTCAGAAGTTCGTCGGTTCTTGCTGAGAGATGTAGATGTTTTCGTGTAAGAGGCCCCTGTGGCCATGGGCCGCAGGCAGCGGTCTGTATGAAGTTATATTCGTTCTTATGTATCCTAATGTTCTGTTTACTGCGCGCGATGTATAGAGTTATTGTGATTGTGCTTTATTATAATTAAAAATTTTAAATAACGGAATGCCAGAGTTCGTTCTTTCAATGTTCCAAGGTGTCATTCTGTTATAAACATACATAAAATAATGAAATTCAACTCTATGATTTAATTAATTAATATTTATAAGGCCATGTGGCCCCCGCGAGAGATCACGCTTGACAGAAAATTGAATTTTCAAATAGATCATGCTATTTTTTTGACGTGATATTTTGTCCGGCGAGATTTTGTCCCGCGATATTATGTCCGGATCCCTTAAATTACAGCATTGTTTTCAAACTTTCTGTGTTAAAAAAATTCTGATGCTTAAATTTATGCTTTTAAAGGTTTGTGGTTCAGCCCAGAGAGTGAATATACATTAGCCTGCCTAAAACTGAGCCAAAAGAATGTGAACGGAACCGTTCGCCTGCATTTGTTCAAAGGGCAAATTCGAATCTTAGCCAGAAAATCATCGTTTTCAACATATAACCAGGATTTGGCAAGGTATATATTGCTTTTCATTTACATTTAATTATGTGTATGTATTTTAATCCGAATTCCTTCTCTATTTCGATTAGCAATTCCTGTACGAAGAAAGGATACAACCGGTAGTATAGAATATGATTCTATATGAAGTATAATGTTTCATTATTATTTGGCACATACATTTGCCAGAAAAAGTATGCGTGCAGTAAACATTACAGTAAACATACACAGTAAACATTCAAGAGGGAATAAAAACACATTATAGTGACGATATTGATTTAATTTTTATTTAAGGTATTTCTTGGACAATTCATTAAATATATAGAACAATTTCAGAAGTATAACACAGATAATTTTAAAGCAATAATAATAATAATTAAAAATAACACATAAAGTTACCAGAAAAAGCGTAGAGGTACGAATAAAAGAATATTTCCAAACTAATCTTCAATTTTTAGCCTCCCTGATGTAAATACACACTTGTAAACAAGTATTTAGGATTGTTAAGTAAACTTAAAATTGTATTTTATAAATTTTTGAAGGATAAATTTTGTTTGAGTTAAAAAAGTAAATAAAAATTTAAATTAGGGTGTGAAATTGGTATAATTTTTATGAGTTTCAAATTTTAAAGGTAAATGGGAAAAGAAATAAAGTGCGAAAATTTCGCACGGGTTTGCTAGTTTGTTAGTTTTTGTACACAATATCTCAAGAACTAATGATTGTAAAGATGGTCGGGCGAGTTTTAAAATGTCACTTATAACACTGGCAAGAACCCTATTGATCTGCAACATTTTAATTTAAAAACTTCGTACGTTATTCGAAATTCACGATTATCTTAATAACATGGAAGAAGGACAAATTTTTGCATACACACACATTATGAGGAATATTTTCATCGTAGAAACGTCAGACAACTTTTAAAATATTATTTATGATAGTGGCCTGAACATCATTGACTATGATTATTCCAATATTAAAACTTAGTAAATTATTCTAAATTAGTTTTTTTTTTTTTTTTTTTTTTTAAGATAGCAGAATATAAAAATATTTCACGTAAACTGGAATTATTGAATTCGTTGAATTGGAAGTAGTATGGATTTACACGTAAACTAAAATACGAAATTGACCCTAATAAAATTAGTAAGCAAATTACGATAAGAGAACTGTATCAAATTCAACGATGGTGGTCTACAAAGTAGAGCATTTCAGTTTTCGACAGTGTTGAGAAATCGACGAAATTCATTTCTCTTAACATAAATATACGTATATGTCTTGTAGTAGAAATTTATAAGAAT
Source organism: Salticus scenicus (assembly GCA_963930645.1). NCBI lineage: Eukaryota > Metazoa > Arthropoda > Arachnida > Araneae > Salticidae > Salticus > Salticus scenicus. The sequence goes on from OZ005652.1 coordinate 325,875,426, forward strand.
AAATATATGATGGGGAACTGTGCAGAGTCTATCCATGCTAACTAGTTTAATTCTAGTAAAAAAAAAAAAAAAAAAGATAAACTTAAATACATACTGAAATTTATTGTAATGCAAAGTTAATATAAAATATACAATTCTAGGTAAATTTTAATTAAATTTAACATGGTAGCAAGAAATAAAAATCCCTTTTAATCTCGAAATAATAATTAACTAGTGGATCTGCAGATCAGGAGCCTCAACGTCCTATTTGCATCAGATATTTTTCAATAGGTCATCTTTATTTATTTCTTATTATATAATAGTATATATTGATTTGATCGACTTATTACCATAATCAGATAGATTCCAAAGGGGGGCTGCCGCCCCCCTCAACCCCCCGCTGTATCTCTCTTTCTATGCCTATTTGTCTATCATATAAAGTGTTACGGAATTGTAAATAAATGCATTTATTTTTGTATAAATTTTTTCAAAGAGGCTTAGTAAGTCGATAAAATGCTAATTTTGTGCATTTCTAGTCGTTTAAGCGTTAAAATAGCCTAATTTTCCTTTAAAAACGAATTGAAAGCTCCAATAAGGGAAGAAATGGATTTGGCGCCAAATTTTGCGACTGTTTTCCTCCTTGGCGATTTTTTTGGCGACCTTGGCGAAAAAATCCTTATTATTGATATACCAAATATGGAAGCTCTAATCTCATTGACTGATGAGATACGATAATTTTCCAGAACAGTCTGTGTTCGATAGAATAGTATAAAAGGAGCATTTTTTTAGCCAAGGCTTCCAATCTCAGATCTGTGTCGGTTTCGTCAAATGCTTGCTTTGCTTTGAGCCTCTTTGAATGAGACTTGCTTTATGTGTTATTGCTAAACAGTTTGTACTGTTGTTTTGCTGTTAACGGCTGTTGTTTAAGCTATGTTTACTGGTTGAATTGAAGCTGATACTTGGTTTATAGACCTGTATTCTTCTGGAACTTTCTGTGAATAAATCACTGAATTTTTGCAAGTTTCGCCTTTCATTCTCGGACAACTTACAAACCCCCAAGTACGCAACAATATGCATTCTTATTAAACGACGGTCTTGTATTATTTCCCGGAAATTCATAAATACCGAATTTCATACAAAAAAAATTACATAGCATATCGGAAATATTTTGCGTGACCTTTAAACTAATTATCAATTCTATGCCCACAATTTTCAACATGAAAATAGGCTTTTAAAATTCAAATTAAATTTCATTATATTTGATGGGGTGTAACCATGTTAAAATACACTTTTAAGAAATACCGACTATACACCATAAAAGTACGAAATTCCTTTATGTATCCCGGAAAAGTAACCACAGTCATTATAAACGCCAATAATAAGAAAAAATCTAATTAATTATAACTCATTAATCTTTCAAACTAATTTGACATCATTTGGATGATTACAGTACATACTCGAATTATTTTGTGTGGTCCCATAAATTATTTAGTCTATACATAACCTTTTTTTAGAGTAAACATGATTTTAAGCATCTTTATAATGTATGTTAACTTTATTAAGTTCAATTCAGCATAAACGCATTAAACTGCGCGCTTAAATTAAAAATTCGTCCATAGGCTCTAATGTTACGAAATTCTTTCGTGTGTCTTTGTAAACGAACCATAAATATTGTATACACCAGTAAAAACTATTCAGCTTATTTTGCGTTTAAAATTAATAATTGTTCCAAATTTAACATCGTTTGGATGACTAAGTGACATTGTCAGAACACTTTTGTAAGGTCCTGTACATTAATTAGAAAGCTTAAGATCACATATTTTCTTCAAGCAACATAAGTTTAAGCATCTTATTCACGTACTCTAGTTTCATTTTCTTCATTGCAAAGTAATGATATTAAAATGCGTTTAAACGAAATTCACCCCATACTCCGTAATGTTAAGAATTTTGGCGTGTCCCTGTACACAGTTTATAAAAAATATAGCAATGAAAATTATACAGCTACTTATATGGAAAGCTGGAATGTGCGCGCCAATTTGCAAGTCAATCGAAGGATTTTTGCGGCCGCTATTGCGGTACATACAAATTCTTCCCATAGGCCGTAAGGATAAGAAAAATTTTGGCGTGTCCCTGTACACGAACAACAAAGGGAATACACACCTAACACTATACAGCTAATTCCGTTGAGCTCGTGAATATGTGTACCAAATTGCAAGTCTATAGCGTTATTTTTGGGGGCGCTATCGCGGTACATACAAATTCTTCCCATAGGTCGTAATGATAAAAAAAACTTTGGCGTGTCCCTGTACACGAACTACAAATGGAATGCACACCCAAAACTATACAGCTAATTTCGTGGGGATCATGAACATGTGTACAAAGTTTCAAGCCAATAGCGTGGTTTTTACGGCCGCTATCGCACGACAGACAGACAGACGGACGGACCGACGAAACCCAAAATCCTTTTGAGTCTCAACACAGGGCCTCCACTGACGTTTCGGCAAAAATTGAAGTCAATAGCTTGATTTTTGCGGCGGCTATCACGGTACATACAGATTCTTCCCATAGGCCGTAATGATAGAAAATCTTTGGCGTGTCCCTGTACACGAACTACAAATGGAATACACACCTAAAACTATACAGCTGATTCCGTTGGGCTTATGAACATGTGTACCAAATTGCAAGTCGAAAGCATGATTTTTGTGGCTGCTATCGCGGTACATACAAATTCCTCCCATAGGCCGTAATGATAAGAAAAACTTTGGCGTGTCCCTGTACACGAATTACAAATGGAATACACACCCAAAACTATACAGCTGATTTCGTGGGGCACATGAACACGCGTACCAAATTGCAAGTCAATAGCGTGATTTTTGTGGCCGCTATCGCGATACATACAAATTCTTCCCATAGGCCGTAATGATAAGAAAAACTTTGGCGTGTCCCTGTATACGAACTATAAATGGAGTACATACCAAAAACTATACAGCTGATTTCGTGGGGCTCATGAACATGTGTACCAAATTTCAAGTCAATAGCGCTATTTTTGCGGCCGCTATCGCGCGACAGACACACACAGCCCAAAACCGTTTTGAGTCTCAATGTAGGGCCTCCACTGACGTTTCGGCAAAAATTTGCTAATGATATGAATAGCTTTAGAAGACTAATAGAACATTCTTTTCAAGGAAGGCAAAGGACGAAACAACTAGTTCAATCGTACATATAAGTTTCAAAGAAAAATAATAACGAATTACATTTTTTATTTCATTTAATCACATTGGTGAAGAAGCTTTAGAAGTATTTAATACGTATGCGCTAACGAAAGCAAAATAAGACTATGATTATGTGATAAATCTGTTTAAAAAAAAATCTGGTGTGAAACAACCACACGACTTCCATTACCCGCTATTACATGTATTATATGCATTTTTGAGAGATAATGTGATCAGAAAACATAAAAGTGACCAAAAAAGAAAATCGTTAGAGCCGTTTTTGAGATACCAACTTTCACAAAAAACCAATTATTGACCGGAAAACAATAATTACATACAAAAGCATATTTAAAAGTGAGTTAAAATGGCGAGTTTGAAAAAAATCCGTACAACCGTTTTTAAAGGAACGCCTTTGCGAGGCCTGAAATTGAGCTATTTATACAGGACGCCTATCAATTTTCATGAATTAACCAACTATATCATTCGAAAGGATATCTGATAGAGTGTTTATATAGCAAATTTGAAGAAAATCGTTAGAGCCGTTTTTGAGATACGGACTTACGGTCCCACATCCGGTTTCCGATGTCCCATTTCCGGTTAAACTCAATTATTGACAGGAAAACAATAATTACATACAAAAGCATATTTAAAATTGAGTTAAAATGGCGAGTTTGAAAAAAAACCGTACAACCGTTTTTAAAGGAACGCCCTTGGGAGGCCTGAAATTGAGCTATTTATACAGGACGCCTATCAATTTTCCTGAACTAACCAACTACTATATAATTCAAAAGGACATCTAATAGAGTGTTTATATAGCAAGTTTGAAGAAAATCGTTAGAGCCGTTTTTGAGATACGGACTTACGGTCCCACTTCCGGTTTCCGATGTCCCCCTTCCAGTTTTTCAATTTTCACCAAAATTTGGAAATTTCATCTGTAGACCAGACGTATTTCAATTCTAAAGTTTCGTAGCTCTATCTTTATTAGTTTATGAGCTATAATAGCCAGAAGATTCTCCACATACATACACACACACACACACACACACACTGTTGGTATAAATGGGTCCACAGAGTGAAAAGCAGAGTCTTTTAAACAATCACAACATTTAATAATATAGAAAAGTAGAATAACATAATGCGGGCATTTCTTGCCGCACGCTTAGCAAAGCTTTCTCGTACAGACTCTTATAAACCTCTCTTTCTCAGAGAAGCGAAGATGCGCTGTTGATTACGTAATACAGTTACGTCACATCTGACGTCATGACAGGTGTGAGCTGGTTAACAGATGATATGAGGAAACATGCATTGAAATCCTTCATTTCCCCCTTATTCAATAAATGTTTCGAAAATAAAACATATTTATGCATTATAATAGCATATTAAAAATTACAGAAAATTATTTTTATGCAAGAGTTACTTAAAATAAGAAAAGTGTTAGTAAAGAAATAGAATTATAAGCAAATAATTATGGTTAATATAATAAAATAAAATACGTAAAATATAAGCAGTTAATTTCTTAATGAAAACACAGTTTAAATATATTTTTTTAAGTTCATCAGTCTTGAGTATTAAGTCCTATGATATCACAACATTTTTCATGTTTATATGCATTTAAACTTTTTGTTAAAATATCTGCAGGTTGTTCATCTGATGAAATATATTTAATGTCAATTAGTTTATTATTGTAAACTTCTCGCACAAAATGATGACGAATGTCAATGTGCTTAGATCGATTGTGATAAACAGGATTTTTTACTAATCTCAGTGCAGATTGATTGTCGCACATGATTGCAGTAGGACTTGATACAATTTCAGGATCCAATTCTTTTAAGAAATTTCTAACATGAATTGTCTCTTTTGCAGATTCAGACAGAGACATATAGTCAGATTCTGTTGTGGATAGAGCAACGGTTCGCTGCTTTCTAGATTCCCAAGAAATAGGTCCACCGGCATATTTAAAGACGTATCCTGTATATGATTTTCTATCATTTATATCCGATGCCCAATCGGCATCAACAAATGCTGTCAATGGTTTATCGTCTCTGTAATACACAATTCCTAAATTTCTAGTGCCATTGAGATACCTTAGTATTCTTTTAGCAGCTATCCAGTGAGGTTTTCCTGGATTGTTATTAAACTGACTTAAATAATTTACAGCATGGGTGATATCTGGTCTGGTAGCAACCGACAGATACATAAGAGAACCAATTAATTGGCTATAAGGAATTTTTGACATGTATGATTTCTCTTCTTCTGTATTTGGACACATTTGTTTAGTTAATTTTACACTGTTATCTAAAGGTGTATTCACCACTCTAGAATCTTCCATATTAAATTTATTTAGTAAATCTTCAATGTATTTCTTTTGTGTTATAGTGATGCTGTCCCTATCTTGATTAAATTCAATGCCTAAGCAATAATGCAGAAGGCCCATATCTTTCATTTTGAAAGATTCTGCTAATTTATTTCTTATATCAAAATAGTGCTCTTCACTTTTAGTGAGACAAATTAAATCGTCGACATAGACGATTATAATAGCATCAAAAGGATATTTTGAGTAATAGACACATTTGTCGGAATTCAAAGGGTTAAATTTCATTTTTCTCAATTTCTCATCTAATTTCTTAAACCACTGTCTTCCTGACTGAAGTCCATACAAAGACTTCTTTAATAAACACACTTTATTTTCGTGTATATCATTTTCAAAAAATTCAGGAAGCTCCATATAAATTTCTTCATGTAACATTCCGTTAACATATGCCATAATGAAATCTAACTGGTATGCTGTGAAACCATTCTGGATAGCATATGCGATTGCAGTTCTTATAGAACTTAATCTGGCTACTGGTGAAAAATTTTCCTCAAAATCTATACCTTGTTTCTGTGAACACCCTTTGGCAACCAGGCCTAGGACACATTAGGAGTCAATCGGCCTTAATCCTACAACCAACCAACCAACCAACCCTTTGGCAACCAATCTGGCCTTAAATTTTTCAATTTGACCATCTGGTTTGAATTTTGTTTTTAAAACCCATTTACACCCAATTACTTTTTTATCTTTTGGTCTATCTACAATTTCCCAAGCGTTTTGCTTAACTAAAGAATCATATTCTAATTTCATCGCGTTCTCCCAATTTTTAGCATAATCTCCATTTAGCGCGTCGATCACGCTGGGATTAATTTCATTAAATGAGTTATCAGCTAATTGCGAAGTTTCATCTTTATATTTTGTATCTGTAATACACTCCTTATGAGAGTTTTGAAAGTTCCAACTTTTACTTTTTTTAGGTCTTCCGGGACCACGTTTAAAAATAGGATTGTTTTTATTAATCCTTTCCTCTTGTTTACATATATCGCCAGCACTCTCCTCCCCTCCACTCACATCTTCTACGTTCCCCCCTTCAGAATGGCTCGCTTCCCCCCCTTTCCAAAAAGAGAAACTTTCTCCATTGAATTCAGGGGGATAGGAAATCGATCCGCTGTTTTCCCCCCTTTGGATGTCTGCGGTTTGAGTAGGGATAGGAGTTTCATTTTTAATATTACAATCATTGCATTTATTCTCAGACGGAAAAATTAATTCTAATTGATCAGTAGTGGCTGAATCATTTGTTTCAAATTCGTCTATAAATCGAACATCACGACTTATGACAATTTTTCTGGTATCCCTATTCCATAATCTGTAAGCGCGTGATTCATTTGAATAGCCAACGAATATATGTTCGTGTGACCTAGCTTCAAACTTTCCTTTTGATTTTTTATTTAGAACAAAACATTTCTGTCCGAAAATTTTAAAATAGTTAACAGTTGGTTTATAACCGAAAAACAATTCGAAAGGGGTTTTATTTTCTTTAATTCCTTTAGTGGGACACCTGTTTCTAATATATGCAGCGCAATTTACTGCTTCAGCCCAGAATGTATTTGGAAGGTTTGATTGCATTAATAAACACCTCGCCATTTCGCATAATGTACGATTTTGTCTTTCAATTCTAGAATTTTGCTGAGGGGTCATTGGTTAGGAATATTCGCGTTTAATATCGCATTCTTCAATATATTTATTGAATTCTTCGCCACAATATTCCAATCCATTATCAGTATGCAGTATTTTAATTTTTTTTTTCCTAATCGATTTTCGACTGCTGCTTTATATCTCCGGAACGCGTACTTAGCTTCATCTTTTGTTTTTAGAAAATTTACTTCAATGTAACGAGATTTATCATCCAAAAAAGTAATAAAGTAACGTGATCCGCCATGGGATTTAACATTTATAGGGCCACATAAATCAGAATAAACTACTTCTAATAATTCCTTACTATGAAATTTGTTTTCTTTACAAAATGGTTTCACAGTTTGTTTAGACTGAATGCATACTTTACAATCTTTTAAAGAATCTTTTTCATTAAAATTTAAATCTCTTAACATATTTTCAGATTTTAATAATTTTAAATCTTTTTCATTTAAATGCCATTTATGAATGTTGCTTACCTGAGTTGTTGCAGCGATATCCACCTGCGGCTGAAAAAAATATAAATCACCTTTTCTCGTAGCACTTATAATTAGAGAGCCGTCCTGCTCCGTAATTTTTGCACATTTTTCGGTAAATACAACTCGGAAGTTGTTTGCAGTAGCTTTTGATATAGACATTAAATTGCATTTCAATTTTGGAACGCACAAAACATTTGTTAACTTTAAATTGGTTACACCGTGATTACCGGGAACTTTTAATTTGACTGTTCCAACACCTGTGATCTCCGCTGTTTCATCTATAGCTAATTTTATAAATGATCCAATTCTAGGTTCGAAATCTATAAACAAATTCTTGTCATGAGCCATATGTGATGTCGTACCGCTATCGAGACACCACTCGGAATGTTCTTGGAAAGAGTTACTGGCTGCCATCTGTACTATCTTCAACCATAAATGATCTATCTTTGTATTTATTCGATGAAGTGAATTTTCTGTCTGAGATCTTCTTTCTGCATTCTGAGGCTTTATGCCCTACTTTTGAACAGTAATTGCATTTGAAGATTGCATAATTTCTTTCGCCATACGTGTTCTTGTTCTGCACAGGCTTTAAGATTTCTCTTTTGTTCTTTTCAGGATGATTTTTCTTGTGAGTTGTAAAATACGCATTTGATGATTCTTGATGCTTTTTATTTTTTCTTGACTCATATTCTTCCATCATTTTAATTTTTAGAGCTTCAGGCTGCGGCAATTCATCTCTTGCTTCTATGGCGCACCTGAAATTTTCATAGCTGTCAGGAAAACTGTATAAGAGCAAAATTGATAATAAATCTTCGGCTACGTGAATGTCCATTTCTTTTAGCTTGTCCACTATATCAAAGAAAGTATTTAGGTGATCGGACATATTTTCACTATCAGACATTTTCTTAAAGAGTAGCTGCTTCAATAGGGTGGCTTTCTTTGCCGGTCCTCTCGATTCGTAAACTTCTTTTAATTTATTCCATACTTCATTTGAGGTGGTACAATGTTTAATATGACACAACTCACTTGGGGTAATTGCTAGGATTAAATCGGCTCTAGCTTTAAGGTCATTTTCGAGCCATTTTTCTTCACCTTCGGCGCCTTCATCGGGCTTAATTTTCGTTCCGTTAGCATAACTCCAGTGATCATTCTTGATTAAAACAGCTTCTATCTGCAGCTTCCAGGTGTCAAAATTATTCTTGGATAACTTTTCTATATTTAATACTTGCGACATATTTAATCAGCTATATTAGCTTCTTTATAAAAATAGAATCAAAAATACTTTCGATTTCAGCCCTTAGGCTTAACAGTAAGTCGCACTTTCGTTTTAGCGAATGTTAATTTAAATTTTTAAAAAGTCCGCAGTAAGATGCGTGTCTCTGGGCCCATAACCATTGTTGGTATAAATGGGTCCACAGAGTGAAAAGCAGAGTCTTTTAAACAATCACAACATTTAATAATATAGAAAAGTAGAATAACATAATGCGGGCATTTCTTGCCGCACGCTTAGCAAAGCTTTCTAGTACAGACTCTTATAAACCTCTCTTTCTCAGAGAAGCGAAGATGCGCTGTTGATTACGTAATACAGTTACGTCACATCTGACGTCATGACAGGTGTGAGCTGGTTAACAGATGATATGAGGAAACATGCATTGAAATCCTTCACACACACATACATACACACTGACCAATTGCCCAAAACAACTTTTTTGGACTCAGGGGACGTTAAAACGTGTAAATCAGGTGAAATCTCGATATCGAATTTTTGGACCGAATACAATACTTCCATTACCTACGGTAGTAGGGTAATGGAAGTAATAATGTGAAGCTAGGCGTAGTATTATTTTTGAAAGATTAAAATTCTTCTCTGCATGACACTCGGAATCGGATAACTTTGACGTAATAATCAAATGCATTAGTTTAATTAGAGATAGAATTGTGCTGTGTATTGAAATAAAATATTGCAAGAACGTTTTTTTTTTTTTTTTTTTTTTTTTTTTTTTTTTTTTTTAAGGAATCTATCTTTTAATACTTTAGTTAATAGATAAAATTCAGGAAAAAAGCAAAATTAATCTGTGTAAGATAAATCTATGTACATGAATATGCTGTAAAGAGATATGGATAAAAAGAAAAGAAAATTTTGAAAGTAATAAGAAAACTCATAACCTACTGAAAAGATTATAAAAACAAATCAAAATTGTAAGAACAGTAAAATATGTTAAAATATTATATACTATTCTGCTGGAAGGAAAAAATGCACAGAATGCAATCACTTTTAATCGCACTTTTTTGGCAATAAGAAAGTCAAAATATAAAACCTGTAAATTTAACGGAAATTGAAACTGGTATTTTATCTGGTTTATATTTGAAAACGAACTTTCAAAACAAATAAGCTTTGTGGAATGAATTCAATATTTGAAAGTAAATACTATGAAAATTTCTCTTAAGTTAGATTCTAAAACAGAAGAAGCGTATTCACTTTTAACTCAATGAAGAATTTTCAGAATGTTCTCACAGAGAGAAAATGAAATTTGCATGCTCGTCATAAAATGAAGATTAGAGAAATAGGAATGCTGCATAACAAAATAAGAAATATTTATTTTGCTGTTTTGGATTAAAGTCAAAGGACTATGTGGGGGTCCTAGGCTTAGAAGGGTTATTTTCCACGTAGGTCTTTCCAAGAGATTCCAGCCCGCACCCACACGAGTTTCAGAGAAAAACATACTAGGTTTATGAACATGACTTTAATTCGAACCTACTGTCTACCATTTTCGAGGACAGAACCTCTCGTTGGCAATACGTATACTAAAACAGATATAGAGACGATTGGTATGGCGCAATGGAATATTGAATAAAGACTATACATCTATCAGAAATATTGAAGATCTCGAATTTTTTTATACAAACACTTATAGAGCCACAGAGTTTCTATCAAAAACGATACGAGATAGAAGTAAAAAGTGAATTACAAAGTTGTAGAGCATGATCAAACACACATTGTAGACGCGACTGCTAAAAGCAGATCGCTTAAAAAATGCACTTATTTATTCGCAATTTCTTACACAGTGATGGGACGAAACGATCATAGAAAAAGAAAGACAGCTATTTATTCCCAAATACCATTATTTTCGATGTTCCAACTTCTCTCCTTCAGTTACAATGTACTTTTAAACCTTTGTGTGGACTTAACGTTGCCCATTTTAGAGCATTACTGGTCACATGTATGTCTACATAAAGTTCAAACAAACGCATTTCAGCCGATAGAAGTTTGAACATTGGAAATAAAAGTATCTTGTGATAACTTTTTTTTTTTTTTTTCTAAGATCGTTTCCTCACGTCACACTGTAGGAAATTGCAAACGAACAAATGAACGTTTTAAGCATTCGGTTTTTAGTATTCATGTCTACAAGATGTTTTTCGTACTAAATCAATGATGCTTTACAACATTGTAATTCACTTTTCCCCGTATTTCGCACTGTTTTTAGAGACTGGAATGCTAATTCACCCGTTGCCTACTACATAGCAATGTAAACGGTCGTATATCACTGTAACGGGCATAGCCATTTTACTATATCTAGACACCATTTTATGACTATAGCTCTAACCATTCAATAGCAATATTGGTGGTGACGGACTTTAGGTGGCACCCTGTGTATACATATATTAAAATGTGTATATAGTAAAAGTGTGTGTGGATGTATGAGTGGTGTATATTTTTTTCTTTATTGACTAGAAACAGCCAATAGTGACTGTTGGTGATTCTATCAACCACTCACTAATAGAAAACGCTACACATTTTGTATAATGCAGATTTTTGATCCATGTCCAAAAAATATCCATATTAAAACTGCCATTGATAAGCAGTAAGTGCTTCTAATATAAATTTTTTCTCAATAAAATACTTTGAATAAAAAATTATCTAGAATTGCGAAAATGCATTTAAAATCATATGAAAATTTTCAAAAAATTTTGTTGTTCATATATACAATGAAGGCTTCAAAAAAGTATTTTGTTTTCGATTTTAAGCTTAAACTTGAAAAATATCTTGTTATGAAATAAATAAATTTTAAATATTTCGCAATTTTAATTTAAATATTTTCCTTATGATTAAAAATATTAAAAAATATATAAATTATTACATAAATAATCTTTTCTCTTTTCCTAGTATGGATGTACAAGGAAGCTTCTCCCCTAGTGATGCAGATGGTTTCATAAAAGTAAATGCCATTAGGTAAGTAACTTTATTTAATGAATATGTCGTCAATAAAGGATTTTCATCTTAACAGGACGTATCTGTACCTGTAGCCATGCCCTCATATAGCACTTGCACCTGGTTTTTATTTTTTAATCTATATATATAAAATCGTTTTTCCTGAGTGAGTGAGTGATTCATCATCGCCCAGCCCAAGCCCCTGTACCTAGAAGCATGAAATTTTAAGACAATGTTCCGTTTGTTACGTAGACCTCCACTAAGAAGCGATTTTACAAAATTCTCAAACAAAAAAACAGATATCCGTAAAATTTTTGCTTTAAAACATCGCTAACACAATTACCTAAAAATCAATTTCTGGAATTTTGGAAATTCGGTCCACAAGGGGGGGGGGGGTAAAAAGTGATTCCACAAAAGTGCGCAAAAAGTGCTTTCACAAAAAACCTTCATATATCAATGAAAAAAACAAATACCAGTAAAAATTTTGCTTTAAAATATAGCTAACAAAAAAACCTAAAAACCAATTTCTGGAATTTTAGAAATTTAGCCAATAAGGGGGGACAGGGGGCAAAACGTGATTTCATAAAAACCTTTATATCTCAAAGAAAAAAACAGATATCCGTAAAAATTTTGCTTTAAAATTTAGCTGACATAAACACATAAAAACCAATTTTTGGAATTTTAGAAATATATTCCCCAAGGGGAGGGGGAGGAAGCAGAAAGTTATTTATATTATATCATTTATATAATATAGATATTTCTTCTATAATAAAAATTTAAAATCATTTATTTTAATTTTTAATTGTTGCCAAAGAAGTTTACGAGTTATTTTTCTACATATAATAAAATATATTTTCACGTGAATAATAATAATAATAATAATAATAATAATAATATATATTAAATTTGCTCAGGCACATGAAAAAATGACGTCATTATCAAAATTAAATAATAATAAAATGAAAGCTAATTCAGATCTATATTAAAGAGCTTTATATATTGATCCGCGTTTGTAATGATCGATAGATGGCGCTTTCTCAACTGGAGTTGTTAATAAATATAATAGCCACGTGTATTTATTATTGTTCTTTCTCCGCCATTACGTCATAGAAAATCGATTGCATAATAGGATGCAATGAAAATTATTGCGTTTTATTATTTAAGAATTCCACTGTATTTTAACTGCATCTATATGTTATCTTACAACAAAGGTACATTAAAATAAAATAAATAAATAAAAATAAAGGTACAACTGAGTTGGTCTATAACTGGATTTGGCGATTTTTCTTTGGCACCGTTTTGAACGATAACGATGCCTTTCTGGATTCTTTGCAATAAAATACGCTTTTGTTTACGCTTGGAATCCATCGCAACTATTTTCAAAAATTTCATTTCGCCATAATCACAAAAGAAAAATCGCCAAATGCACTTGTGGGCCAATACTATAGTTGTTCCTTGACATCCATGAAATGTGATCGTTCTGCTTTTGCTCGTTAGCGAAGGAAACGATCAGCTTTATCTAAAATATTTTATAATTAAAACAAAATTAAACGTATTATTACTTCTGAAATCTTCAGGTGCGAAATGTTTCGAACAAACAGTCATTCTTGACGATACTTCTTTCCCAATTCGTAAACGTCTAACCCATTCAGATTTTCTACCAATTAAAGCTTTATTTCCATTAGCGGAGGCAACTGGAATTTTAAATTTGTCATTTGGAAACAAATGGAAGCTTAATTCCGGATTTCTTGATCCATTGGAGTTACGCTGTGGCACACAGCAGCATGTGTTACTTTTTTTGTCAGACTTATTCATCCTATCGAATATACAGCAGCAGCGAGCAATGACGTCTCGGCGAAAGCGTGAAAGCTATCCGTTCAGTGGTAGTCTTAATTTCACCTTAGCCCACCAGAGGGCGAGCATTTCATTACAATCGTGGATTGCAGAAATAATATTGAAACAGAAGTAATAGTAACATAAATGTTTGTTTTTTATATCTGAATAGATAATTTTATGGAAAAAAAAAAAAATTCAGTTTTAGAAATAGAAATTTATTTAAACAAGCACTGCCTTACACCTAAAAACCATTAAAAATATAAACAGAATATGAAGGATTCTTATAAATTAACGAAAAGTTGCAATCAATAAAAGTATTAACAGAATAGGTACTGAAAAAATCCCCTCCCCTTTTTATACAAGTAAGTATTTAAAAATAATAATAATAATAAATATCACCGATATGGCGCCAAAAATTCAAAAGCCACCAAGGAAAAGATATAACACAATTGTGTACCATGAGTTTTATTTATTTATTTTTTTTATAAATCAATCACAGTTCTAATTTAACATACAAATAAATGAGCTGCTATATGTGACTGCACTTGCAAGCTGTCGGGCACACATATTTCATTAATTCGAATTAATATTTAAGTAAATAAAAATATGTTTAATAGGAAATATATATAACCACGAAAACATTAGTTGTCTAAAATCTGGCTGAAATATTGCTCACAGTATATTGTATTACCGGGCATATTGGCGTGAAATTGCTGTCATATTATGGTCGACAGGATACATAAAATATATGTACGTAAGACCTCGGCTCGTGTCTAGGGGTGGGGTCAATGAGTAGATCTTGCTTATAGACAACATTTTCTTTTAAGACATACGAAACATAAATTACACTAAAAGGCACATAAGAATTAATATATCAGCAGGTATTCACTAGTCACCAATTGCTTATTCCTTTGGTTGAACAAGAAGCTCACAACATTAAGAGATTATCACAAAGCAGTATTTAAGCACCTTCTCGTACTATACTAGTACATTACAGAACCAAGATATAAGCCTCCCAAGGTTCAACACGACTAATCTGAGCTTTTCATGCTCTAACTATGGTGTTACACCATAGTTAGACCATCAGCCTACGCGCTGATGGTCTGACCAGCTTACCACTGTAGCCGGATATCAACTAACTTTTCCGCTTGTCAGCTCGTTCGCTGGTTACATCAGAGACAGCGCCATCTATTGACTGGGCGAGGAAATACTTTCCACAGAGCTCTGCCATCCTGATGGAAGGTGCCCTCACCGTCGAATCAAACTAGGGTACTAACGGATATCTGCAAAATACAATTCAAAAGAAAGAGAAACAGACATTTAAAAAAAATATGTACATTAATATTCACAGTTAACTTTCTCTCTAAAGTTTATAAGTCTCTAAAGTTTTGGATTTTTGATTAGTTCATGGCCCACAATTTCATATTATCTGCAGAGGCACTAGTGTGATTAGGGCCTTCGTGATCATCTATCTTCTCGACATCATATCGGTCCTTTGACTTAGTAATCCTTTATCCTCATAGTAATCCTTAAATTCTTTGGATGTGAACGCAGCTCCGCGATCAGATATTATTCTTGCTGGGTTATCAAAAATAGCTGCTTGTTGTTTCAGTTTTTGCATGGCATTGGCATCTGCTGCTGAATTCAATTTAACCGGATATAGCCATCAAAACTTGCTAAATCCATCTATAACGGTGAAAATGTAATTATAATTTTTATTTGTGGTCGGTAATGGACCTACAAAATCGATATGATAAGATGAGACCCAAGAATTTTGGTCTCAACTTTATACCAGTTCCAAATTAAGTACACTGTATAGCAACTAGATCATTGATCTTATACACATGGGCTTTCTTTCGCTTCTTGTTGTAACAGCTACGATTTTCTTCTTGAATCTTAAGGATGTTTTTTCGTGCTTCTTCTCGAATGGTGTTAAGGTGGTCGAGTATGGTACTTATTCTTTCCTCTTCAAGGAGTTCTAGTACTCTCTTATCTTCTTTCCTCCTCATGGTGACACATGTGAGTAATTCAAGGGAAGTTCTCTTAGTACTTCTTGATACGGTGGAATTAACTGTTCTCTGGACAGCCTCAACAAACTTGCACCACTTGTTCGGGTCATCTTTAGATAACGTGGACAATACAGGTAAGATGGTTCCATGGAGTCTCTCTATCTGACCGTTCCCTCTTGGAATTCAAGTTGTGATGGTGACATGTTCGATTCCCTCAGAGTCATAGTAATCCTTAAATTCTTTGGATGTGAACGCAGCTCCGCGATCAGATATTATTCTTGCTGGGTTATCAAAAATAGCTGCTTGTTGTTTCAGTTTTTGCATGGCATTGGCATCTGCTGCTGAATTCAATTTAACCGGATATAGCCATCAAAACTTGCCAAATCCATCTATAACGGTGAAAATGTAATTATAATTTTTATTTGTGGTCGGTAATGGACCTACAAAATCGATATGATAAGTAGACAATGGTATATCTTCTTTCGGGATAGGATTCAAAAATCCTTCTCCTTTTCCTTTTTTCTTATTTACGAGTATACATTCTACACACAACTTTTTACAACATTTTCAATACATTTTTTCATATTAGCAAAATAGTAATCTCTTTTAACTAACTCTTCAGTTTCGTTAACCGAAAAATGTCCTAGGGGGGACAACTGGGGGACAACCGTTTCTGGGACAACTAATACTTCTCTGTCATTTAATATTTTATGTAAAATGTTACTATTTAACGCATATTCTTCATTTTGATTTTTCTGTAAAAAAGATTTCATTGTTTAAATGAATTCGTCATTTTCTTGAGCAGTGGCAATACGATGAGTGAGAGTGCTTCTTTTGAGGAACACGCTGGATTCTACTTGAAGGGTGAAAAATACGATCCGCTCGCTTTTTGATTAGACATAGGTTGACGTTTTAATTAATATCTCCGGAACTAATTAAACTTTTTAAATTCTGTTTTCACTATCCCCTCGGGAAGGCTTCTGAGAACCTGTATGTCAAATTTTATACTTCTATGTTCAGTAGGGGCTGAACGTATAGATGCTCAGACAGAGAGACAGACATCTTCCTTTATTATTATAGATAGATATTTTCTTTTCTTATTTTTCTGTTCCATGCAAGTATTATTTATTATTTTGTTTTTTCATAGCTATATGCGACGTTTTAAGGCGTTGTTAAAAACAGCAAAAACAAAAACAATGCATTAAATTTTTGCTCGCATTGTATTATTATTCGTGGCAGAACAAATAATACTATACAAGAAAAGAAATATATATACTTTAAAAATGGGCTTAAAAAGTAAACATAAGAAGGTTCTAAATAAATTTTAAGTATTGTTAATCGTTATTTGTTTTTATGAATGTTATAATATTTGTATTTTAATTACGTTTTTATATATATTTTATAGGTTGAGAGAATATTTTCGTCTTAAAACTGATGACATAAATAAAGAAAAATAATTATGTCAAGATATCAATTTCTTCTTGTTGTATTCTATTGTACTTTGCCGCATTTTATATATTATTCTACTGCTTGTTTATTACTCAGTGAACAAATATTTAAAGATGCGTTATGCTGTACAAGATTTAATAAATTGTGAAAAATGTATTGTACTTCATAAATTTTTTATAAATTTTACGTAGTTCGTAAAACGTCATTCTGAGCTAATTCTCTTCTTCTTGTAGCGTTGGCCGCCAGGGGGCATTTCCTTGATACCACCAGAGCGACTAAATGCTTATTTTCATACTATTTGGTAGTTTTATGTTATAATTACAAAAAATATTAGCGCCTTTTTTTTTTTTTTTCTTTTAACTAAACTAAAGTCTTTTTAAACATTATAAGAAGCATTGTAGATTAGAATATCAAATGGCTATGAATTTGTTTTACATAAAATTTTATTCGCGTATAATTTTAACAGGCTATATTAGAAAGATGAATACAGGAATAATAAACAACGTCTTGAACGCCAAAAGCAACAATATACTAACATACAGCTGTTTCGGTAGCATTTACCGTATACTGTCATATCATTAGTTTATGCACTCATGACGGTACGCTAAATGTTATTCAAACAGCTGTCTGTTAGTTTATTATTTCCTTTGGCGTTCAATATCCCTGTGTTTATTTATCTAGCGCTAACAAGGAAGGTCTCCTTAAAACGCATACTCATACTATTGTGAAAAAAATTACAGAGGTACAATTTATATAGGTAGTACAAGATCAGTCAAATTTATCGACGGAATCCCACTAAAAAGTCTGTAAAAAAATACAATACTTTCAAATATTTGGCGTAAAAAGACAAAAAGTACGCGCGATTTGGCGAGCAACATCTTTTCCCACCGAATGCAAATAATTTTAGTGTGTTTAAGAATGTCCTGCAAAACAAATCTTTCTGAATAGCTTTATAGTAAATATAGTTTGAAATTAATCGATGAAAAAGTTGTCTATTTGTTATGCAAGCTTGTATACTGTATGCATTTGGTCTGTTATTAAAAGTATTTCACTTTAGCTTTGAAATATCTTTCTTTATTTTTATTATCTTGCACATTGTAAATATTTAAAAATTGTAGTCAAATAAACACGCATCTTTAGTTTTTTAATTTGCTATTAAAAAATCTTCTGTATTTTGCAAGTTGCAAATATTTACCATAAAATAACGTTTAAAACGAATTTACAGTTCGAAAAATTAAACCTATTTTTACTTTTTATTGCAAACAATATTTTTGGAAATTAACATCATGTACAATGTTGTTTGGATTCTGATGCATAAACAATGCATGGAAAATATATGGCACTCACAAATGTTACAGAAGAAATTAAACTGAAACACTAGATTGTTGAAATATTAAAAAAAAAAAATATGAGTGTATAAGTTATGAAAATTTTGAAGGCATTCCTGATGGCATATATCCTTCGTCTAACGAAATGTCAGAAAATTCCTATGCAAATGAGTATACTGCTGAATTGCCTCTTAAAGTTGTGAAATTATTAAAATAAAAAATACATATCACGGGACTGTAAGAAGACTGTAAATTACTGGTATAATTTGGATTCTGAAAATGCATGTCGCAGTATAAAAAATGTCGGAACGAAGTTTTAATATGTATAAAAATTACGTAAATTTGTATCATTGGAAGAAACAAATAGAAAATGTAACTAATCATAGAGGAAAAGTAAAAAAAAAAAAAAAAAGCTTTTTCTTGGGGGGGGGGGAGGGTAGAATTACATCTTCTAATGAAACATTTTTCACTATTAAAGTTTATGGTCCTACAAACAAATTTGTTTTTGTGCATTTTTGCTAATCCAAAAACATGTTTTATTCCCCCTCCTATTTTACCATGTTTTTTTTTTATTAACTTCGATTCTTGTGTGTTTGTCAGGGACAAATATTGCAATAGATTTTTAACTAACTTCCCGACTAGCTAGACATTTGAAACTTTCACAGTAGCTCAGAACCCGGTAACAACACAATACTTCGAAGTCAGATTTTCGAATAGTTTTCTTTTAATTAATTAAAATGTGAAAATGATAAGCTCCTAATAGCAATAAAAATAGCCATTAAAATATTAACTATAATTTAATTGTTGCCAAAAAAAAATTTACGAGTTCATTTTCTTTCGACCTAAAAATAACTACATTTAATTAAACGTGAGCGTTAAAAAATTGTTAAAAGTTAAATTATGCATTTGGCAAAAATTGACGTCATCATCATTTTAAAGATTTTCTACACAATGATAAAGTGCTAATGTAGTTCATGATGCAAATATATGTTGTTCGGAAAGGATTAATATTTTATTTTTAAAACCAACTTTTTTTTCAAATTCAAATTTCCGGTAACTCTTTAACCAATCACATTAGAACGTCCATCTTTGGAATATCGATAAGAATTTTCTCGCCAAAAGTCGCCAAAAAAGTCGCCAAGGGCAAAAAGTTGTCAAATTTGGCGCCAAATCCATTACCTGCCTATTGGAGCTTTTTAATGCGTTTTAAAGAGAAGTTTAAGCTATTTAAAAACATGGTATATAAATTTTTTTTTTAATCTTATAATTATTTTCTTTTTTAATTTTTCATTAAATTCTGGTTTAATGTTTCAATAAATTAATAAAAGATACATACATAGTTCAAAAATTGGAGTTATACAAATGTATTTTAGAGTTAAAAAAGGTTATTTGGTAAATTTTATCAAACCAGTGTAATAAAAAGCAAATTATAATAAAATAGATGTAAAATCTTCAATATTAATGTCTAATCTATACTGTAATTTGAGACTTAAATTTAAGTTTGAAATATTTTTAATCAATTTAAATTTTCATCTAAATTACTATGGTTGTGAAATCGGTATTCTTCGAAAATACAAAATAGCTCACTGATAAGTGATTGCTGTTTACCATTGTTTCATTTTCAAACTGTTATGTACGTACTTTTTAATTTATTATGCAATATAAATAAATGTGCGTACTGTTTTACTTTAAGCCATGTTATTTAACATTCAAGTAAAACTTAAGCTTAGTTACGTTAAACTAAAGGTTGTATAATTTGATCGTTGGGTTTATTTATAAATACATATGGCAAAATTGTAGTTATAAAAGTGTATTCATTTAAAATAAACTTTCTTAAACTAGTTCTGTATGAAGAATATGGAAAACGTTTTTCTGTAATGAGTATTTATCAAAAACCCGTTTTGCATCAGTTTTCCTTCTGTCGCCAATGAGCGACAAAATAGCCAAGAATCGGGCATTTTCAATATTTTTTAACGGACGATATATAGAGATTTCGCCAAAATTTTTTTTATAAACATACATAACCTCATGAGGAGAGTATTCTGTAATTTTTTCAAAAATTTTTGCGTATGCGCCTATGGAGACCTTCGTTGTAAGTCTCTTGTCAGTATTAGAATGATAGCCCTGAGAGAGGAAGAAAAAAATATATATATGTTTGATAGAAAAAACTGTAGTAAACGATTTAATGAATAATGCAGGGCTGTTTATGAATTAAACATAGATACATTCGAAGAAACAAGTTAATGACAAAATAAAATTAATTATTTTTTTTAATTACAGAAGTACAAGATATAATGCATATTTAATATGCAGTGTCTTAAAATGAATATCTGTACGACGAACGTGCTATTTGTTAAACTACCTTCTCAATAACAAACTTCCCTACAATCTATTTTTTTTTTCTGTCGTTGATGCTATCTTATTCCTCTATATTCAGTTAGTTCTCTTTCTCTAAGAATTGCACCAGCTGATTTTCCATAGGTTTCACCCAAAGCACTGTCTCGATAACCTACCAAAGAAAATAATAGACTTTTAGCACATCTTAAAATAATAATAATAATATAGTATAACTTAATTTCCACTGCTCCCATTATCTAAATTACAGGCTTCGAGTCTCTAAATTTAAATTACAGTTTGTGGCATTCTCAATTTCATACTTATTAGATAATTAATATTAAGTTTTCAATAAAATTTCCTTTTTTACTTCAGCTTTATATATGTTTTAAATCATTTGCTAGTTTCAATTCATTTTTGCATTATAATCTGTCAATAACATAAGTAATTTTTGTTACAGTAAATGGAAGTGAACGTGTTAAGGATTAATCCTTATTTGGCTATCATATTTACTATAATTTGTCTTTTTACGGCAGGGGCACAATTAAGTAGTACTTAAATCAAAAAAGAAATACGTTTGAGTTATTCATTAAGATTCCACAAAGTAATTTTACAAAGGACTGCGTAAAGTTTAAATTTTTACTAAAATGTAGCCGAGATACATAGATAAAAATTTTCTTCGTATTAATTGATCCTTTTGTATAGGGATGTTTTAAATTACAGTCATTAATTCTGATTTGTTTCGTTTCAAGAAAACGCAGAATGAAAAAACCCGCATCCGTCATATACCTAAGAACCTAAGGTTTTGCAGGTTATTTCAACCTACAGTTTCCAAAACGAAACTAATCAGAATTAATAGTTGCAATTTACAGCATTATGTACACGAAGATCAATTAATATGCAGGAAATTTTTTTTATCCAGATATCTCAGTTATTTTTCAGTAATAATTTAAAATTTGAGGTACATTCTTATAAAAGAATTGCACTCGAAGATTAAACTTATGATATAATAATATAATTAATATACATGTAAATAATTTTTTTTAACTCATGGAGAACAAATATAAATCATAAGAAAACGTGTACCACAAGGAAAAAATAAATAGAAATAAAAAAAGAGGAATGGAAATTTCCAACTTTTTATTCTCGGTGGGATTTGCGGCTTTTTGGAAACATTCTACACGGTTTTGAAAAATAATATACTTGTCAGTTTGAGGTACAAATTTCATCGATGCCATTGTTCGAGAAATTATTCTCGACGCATCAAGATGGGTATATTAAAATTTCATATATATTAATTTAATCCAGAATATTTCATACCATACATTTAAATTCGATTTCGATCAAATACATATGCTCTGCTTTGTGTGTTATTATACTACGCTTTACGTGATTATACTACGCTTTAGGAATAAGTTAGACTGATTATAGAAGAAATATCCAAGAAATATCCAAGAGTTCACCTCAGAAATTTATTGAGATTTTGCTTAAACTTTGTTTAGAAAAAAAAAAAAAAAAAAACTGGTGTGTAAGAACTTCCATTACACACTACTATACAGGTTACAAACTCTTTTCGGAGATGGATCAATTTTATGTCTTCTAGTCGTATTAACAAACCAAACACCTAACAATTTTTCTATGAAAGCAAACTAATATATATGTCTCCCAAAGACATATAAAAGAAAGTATATATACAGAGTAAAAAAAAAAAAAAAAAAAAAAAAAGAGTCGTTAAGAAGACTCTCTATACTTATCGTCCCCGGAAGCCAAAGTCAATGTTATTCTATGGAGAATTTTGCCCCAATTTAACTCTTTAACTATAACACAATTTTAAATTCCGTTTTCTTATTCAGAAAATTCATAACTATTAAACAGTTTATCGCTTTCTTAAAATTGATTTTTTATATTTTGAATATTAGTTCCCCATCATACTATAATTATGGGGAACTTAGGTAATCGTGAAAATTTTCGACCTCGGTTTTTGACTTTTTTACACGTTTTCAGGTGTGAGGAATCCGAAAATGACAAAATTTGTATGGTGTCTGTCTGTAGGGTGTCTTAGTCCGTTAGTTTGTTAGTCTGTGTACGCGATATCTCAAGAACAAATTGTCGCAGAGAGGTCAGATCAGTTTTAAAATATTACTTTCGACACTGGCAAGAACCTTATTCATTTGCAACATTCGAATTTAAAAACTTCGTAAGTTATTAGAAATTTACGATTTTCTTAACATGGGAGAATAGGACAAAAATTCACTTAAACGTGCATTAAATGGAAAATTTTTACTGTAAAAATGTCAGGCCAGTTTTAAAGTATCCGTTTTGATGCCGGAATGAACATCAGTAACTATAAATATGCTACTTTGAAAATTTCGAAAGTTATTGGAAATTTACGAATTTCTTAACATGGCAGTATAGGGCAAAATTTCACATAAACGTCAATTTTGAGAGATATTTTCATCGTAACGATGTCAGACTACTTTTGAAATATTATTTAGGACACTGGCATGAATATTAATGACAATGAATTTTCCGATATAAAAATTTTGTAAGTTATTGGAAATTTTCGAATTTCTTAACATGGCAGAATAGAGCAAAATTTCACATAAACGTCAATCTTGAGGGATATTTTCATCGTAAAGATGTCAAACCACTTTCGAAATATTATTTAGGATACTGGCATGAATATCATAGACTATGGTTTTTCCAATTTAAAAAATTAGTAAGTTATTTGGAATTTAGGATTTACTTAACATGTCAGAATAAGGCAAAATTGAGCATAAACTTCCATTTTGAGGATCATAAATACAATAGACAACTTCAAAATTACATTTATGATACTTGTTTGAACATGATTGTATACAAATATTCTAATAGGAAAATTTCGTAAATTATTCGTAATTTACGATTTTATCAACACAGCGAAATTGTAAATTTTTCATATAAATCTGAATTTTGAGGATTATTGCATTGGAAATAGTAGCATGAAAACTAAACAACGGAATTGACCCTGATAAAATAAATTAATAGATTAGAATAAGATATATATATCGAAGTGAACGGTGGATGGATAGCCTATTAGGCGGGGATTTCGTTCTGTCACTGTATCAAGCTTTGGTCAAATTCATTTTTTTTTTAACATGATTATAATATGTCTCGCACTAGAAATTTATGAGAACATAAATATGGTGGGGAACTGAGCAGAGTCCACCTATGCCAACTAGTTTTATTTTGAGGTTGGAAAATGAGATTTTTTACAATGTGAAATTTTGCGTTTTTGAGCTTAAAAATTAAATCTTAAAGAAAAAAAAATTGTTTAATAGTTGTGAATTTTCTGAATAAGAAAACGGAATTTAAAAATATGTGTTAGTTAATGAGTTATAATGGGGCAAAATTCCGCATTGAATAACATTGACTTCAGCTTTCGGATACGATAAGTAGAGAGTCCCCTTAAAGCTAATTTTTTGAAACATCATTTCTGAGATCTTTTACTGACCTATTACTGACTTACCTAACGCCTGTCAATTTTCCAGCAGTAACCAAGTAGTGCATGCGAAAGACATCTAAAAAGGAATTTATATAGCAAATATAAAGAAAATTGTTAGGACCATGTTTGAGATACGGACTTACAGTTCTATTTTTTGTTTTCCAATTTTCATCAAAAGTTAGCAAAATCATCCGTACACGGAACCGATCTTAATTCTGTAATTTTGTCATTTTTGTCTTTTTCGTTTTGGAAATATGATAGTCAGACGATTATGCACATATCACACTAACCAATTGTCAAAAACCATTTTTTGGACTCAAGAGACCTTAAAACATGTGAATCAGGTGAAAACTCTGTATCGGAATTCTTGACCGAATGCAATACTTTCACTATCAACGGTAATCGGGAAATGGCAGTAAGAAATTAGACTAAAATTAACATGAAACATTTTTGCATTATGCGACTTGAAAGGAAGAACATTTCTACCTGGAACGTGTCCTGTATATCCTGGTACTGGACAGACTGGACGTAAATCTGGTGAATGATAATCAGCCATGATAGGAGCATCTGCGGGATATAGTTTTGGACAAGAATACCAATCTCTCACTTTCGGTCGTCTTTCGGCTACAAGTCGTTCCAGTTTAGAACTTGTAAGATCACATAAATCTTGGTGTGCTCCTCGACTGTGTGTTACTCCCGTATCAAAGCATTTCCCTGCATAGTAACCTGTATAACCTGTAAGTGAAAATTAAAATATACTACTGAATAACATTAAATAAAATATTCACAAAAATACAATAATCATAAATATAAATATTCATAAAATAAACTACATATAAAATTGATTCACCATGCTAAAATTTAAAAAGAAAGAAAGAAAGAAAATAAAAAAGTAAAATAAATAGAAAATATTTGTTGAAATTAAAGAGAAAAATTCTGCCTTTCACACAGATTATGAAACACTAACTATTATTATTACGAGAAGAGATTTTTACGAAATCTTCATATTGATATATAGTTATGTGACATCTTTAAACAAACCTGATCCTTTAGATGAAAGAATAGGCCTTTTAAATGAATATTTATTAAATAGTACTAATCACAATTCGTGTGATCTGATTTGGGATTAAAATCGATAATTTTGTTTTAAATTATCATAGATCTGTGATTCAACTATTCGTTTTAAAGGTATTGATCAGCTCTTTTGGAAAATACCCATAGTAAAAATGTATGCTTCTACATGTTAAAACAATTCTAGTTGACTATTACTATTATAAATAATTCTAAAATGATTCGTTCAAAATGATTGTCCCCCCCTTGTTCCCATTTATACGAAATTTTGTATGGGTATAAAAACACCGTTTTTGAAAATCAGTGGTACAAAATTTGGGATCCGGAATTTTCGCCCCCAGCATCTCGCCCCCGGCATCTCGTCCCCAGCATTTCGCCCCCGGGAAATTTCGCCCCCCGGAAATTTCGCCCCCGGGACATTTCGCCCCCGGAAATTTCGCCCCCGAGTGGTGTAAAATATAAATGTAATTACAAATAAAAATAAAAACAATCATGCTGTATTTAACAAAGTATTGCCATGTTTTTATTTACTTCGATTCTTCTTTGTTTATTTGTGTGTCCAGTACAAATCATGCAATCGATTTTTAACTAACTTTTCGACAAACTAGACATTTGAAACTTTCAGAAAAGCTCAGATCACAGTGACAATGCATTTTTTAAATATTTTTAACCAACTGTTTCTGGTCCCTACTGCCTTCGGTAGCGTTTATATGGCTCAACAGAAAATTTATTTAACTAACTTCCCGACTAGCTAGACATTTGAAACTTCCAGAATAGTTCAAAGGACGGTGACAATGCATTTTTTAAATACTTTTAGCCAATTGTTTCGGGTGCCTGCTGCCTTCGGCTGCATTTATATGATTCACCAGAAAATTTATTTTACTAACTTCCCGACTTGTCAGACATTTGAAACTTTCAGAATAGTTCGAAACACGATTACAAGGCATTTTTTTTTATACTTTTAGCCAATTGTTCCGTATCTCTGCTGCCTTCAGCAGCATTTGTATAATTCAACAGAAAATTTATTTAACTAACTTCTGAGCTAATGAAATAGACTGAAACAGAACTTAACTGATTTAATAAAAAAGCACCACAAAACTGGCGTTGTAAAAATATTTACTTACAAATTTTGAATAAACACCATAAAATGCAATAAACTCGCAACAATTGTTTCGGGTCGGAAAACTATTGAAAATAACACGACCCTTCATCAGGCGAATAAAGTAAGCACGAGTGCTGCATTCAAAGCGGCGTTTATTGCATTTTATGGTGTTTATTCAAAGTTTGTAAGTAAATATAGAACTTAACTGAGCTAATGAAACAGGTAACTAAAATTTTCCAGTAAGAGAAATTTAATACACGTTTGCAGTAAACGCATGAAAACGTAAAAACATAAAAAAAAGTTACATAGCAGAAAAAAAAAAAAAAAAAAAAGTAGAGTTTTTCTTTCCTTAAGTTTGATACACCAATTTCCGAGATCTAAAACTGATCTATCTGATCAGGATGATTATTAATTTTCCTGTAATAATCACGTGAAGCATGAGAAAAGATATCTAAAATGGATTTATGTAACAGTTTTCAAGAAAATCGTTAAAGCCGTTTTTGACATACCGATTTTTAATGAAATTTGGCATATTCAGTTGTTGACCGGCAAACAGCAATTACATACAAAAGGATAGTTAAAAGAGGGTTAATATTACAAAACTTAAAATAATCCATACAGCCGTTTTAAAAGGAATCCACTCGCAGTACCTGAAATTCAGCTATTTATACAGGATCAATTTTCCTGAACTAACCAACTATATCAATCGAAAGGACATCTAATAGAGTGTTTATATAGAAACAACTTTGAAGAAACTCTTTGTTTGAAGAAACAACTTTGAAGAAACTCTTTGTTACAACTTCGAAGAAACTCGTTATAGCCGTTTTTGAGATACAGACTTACACGTCCGGATACCACTTCCGGTTTTTCAATTTTCACCAAAATTTGAAAATTCCTCTGTACACCAGTTCTGTCTTAATTCTGAAGTTTCGTAGCTGTATTTTTATTATTTTCGGAGATGTAATAATCAGAAAATTCCCCACGCACATACACATATACATACACACACACATACACACACACATACACGCTGACCAATTGCCAAAAACTACCTTTTTGAACTCAGGAGACTTTAAAACATGTAAATCAGGTGAAATCTCGATATCGAATTTTCAGACCGAATGCAATACTTCTATTACTTACGGTAGTCAAGTAATGGAAGCAAAAATCTTATGTGGACACCACATGACTTCCTTATACACCCATTGAAATATAAATATACATATTGTTATGAAAACATTGACATTTTTGTGTGAGGTAACTGATTCGTAAATAAACAGACAGCTTCTAACGACGAAAAAAGAAGGAAAAAAAAAAAAAAAAACTGAAAAACTACTACTCTAACCACAAAAATTATGATAATAGGATTATATATCCCGCCAAACAAATATGCTAGTTTTTTCAGGAATGGTTTACTACAAAATCTCTCATTGGCAAGTGCATAGATTAGTTTAATGAGAATCCTTCGAGTATAGATGGTCTTGTTCTCTTTGCCGAAAATTAGAGGTGAAAAAAGCTGTTCAGTCATTTTTAAAGGAAAGCACTTGCGAGGCCTGGAATTGAGCTATTTTTACAGGATACATATAAATTTTTCTGAACTAACCAACTATATTATTCGAAAAGACGTCTAATAGAGTGTTTATGTAGCAACTTTGAAGAAAATTGATTTGAACAGTTTTTGAGATACGGACTTACGGTCCCACTACCTTTTTCCGCTATCCCATTTCCAGTTTTTCAATTATCAAAAAAAATTGGAAAATCCATCTGTACACCAGACCTGTCTCAATTATGATGTTTCGTAGTTCTATTTTTGTTAGTTTCGGAGATATGATACCCAGAATACTCCGCAAAAATATACACATACATACACACATACTGACCAACTGTCAGAAAATACTTTTCTGGGCTCAGGAGGCCTTAAAACGTGTAAATCAGGTGAAAACTGGATATCGAATTTTCGGACCGAATACAATACTTTCATTACCTACAGTAGTAGGGTAATGGAAGTAAAAATTTCTTGGTGCTGTAATCATATTCCCTTGTTTATCAATAATAATAAAATTGATTAACGCATTCGCTCTCGAGATCGCACCAGCGTGTGATGTAAAGTGTCGTTTCAAACGTCAGTCTGGAGAGATCAGCAGCGAATGTGTTAATAAGTAAAACATAATAAAATAAAATTTGATAAATTAATAAAATTTCTGTGTATGCACTAAAAACTTAATAAATAAATAAATAATATTACTGTAACTTAAACTTTCTTTTAATTAACAGCGATAAAATATTCATCGAACAATTTTTGCATTTGAAATATGTTTTATATTAAAATAGAAAATAGTGTGAATTAAATAGAAATACAGAGGCTGTTCGCACATTTTTTAGACGATTTTGATGGAGTGTACTGAAGCAATTTCACTCATATTTCGAGTTTTATTTGTTCAGTTTGATAGCCCTTGTTCTTAACTAACATTCTACATCATAATTTCTATGATAATAATGCTTTTTATAATACCGGAAGAGGCATATTTTTCTACTCCTCTTGAACGGCTTTCCAGAGTCCACAAAGCGTTGTAGGTCGGTGTTTGGATAATGTTGATTTTAAGAGTCGAAAAACACAAAAATCCAACAGTGATACATCAGAAGATTTAGCAGGAATGTCAGTGAAGGGTATGGTTTTAATTCCCGTTTTTTGTTCCATTTTTTTCTAGAAAAACAATTGCGGTTTGTGATGTGTGGCTGCTTGTTTTGTCTTGATACAGTTCTACCGATTGACAGCATTGTGGATAAAGATCTGGATTTTCATTTTTAAAAATTGGAATTAAAATATGTTCTTGAGAGTATTTAGAGTTGATTTTGACATTTTTGTCACATTTTTTTGCTTTTATCTTGCGCTTGTATGAAAAACCAGTGGCAATCATAAATCCTTTAGAAAAACTTTCTTTTGATGCTTTGAGCCATGTAGAAATTTTTTTTTCTCCACTTTAGTGATAATAAATTGACCCTTTTTTTATTGCAACCACTTAAATAGACCCAAGATTCATCTGTTGTTGCAACATTTTTCCATTTTTTTCCTGATAAGCGCTTTTCATAAAGATTTCACTAAAAACTATCTTTGGAAAGAGCGGAAACCTATCCTTCCATCCATTGCCATTTTATAAGCGCATTTTTGCATCTAAACAAAAATTCTAAATATCAGAAGATAAATAAAACTTCCAAAAATATAACTGTTGTGAAAATAAAATTATCCATGCAAACGATTTTTTCTTACTGTGAAATAAAATCGTCTAAAAAATGTGCGAACAGCCTCTGTATATCGATAATTACTACATGTATATTTATATTTTTATTTGTCATTACATATATATTTTAAACAACTCGGGGGCGAGATGCTGGGGGCTAATTTTCCGAAATCCACTGCTCGGGGGCGAAATTTCCAGGGGTGAAATTTCCGGGGGCGAAATTTCCGGGGTGCGAAATTTCCCGGGGGCGAAATGCTGGGGGCGAGATGCCGGGGGCGAGATGCTGGGGGCGAAATTTCCGCAAACCACAAAATTTATATAAGATAAAATTATAATAATTTTTTGTTGCATAAATGCATTACAAGTGTTAAGAATACAAAACAAAAAGTTAAGAATATTGTTAAGAATACAAAAGAAAAAGTATCAAAATCGGAGCATCCGTTCAGAAGTTATGAGCTAACAAAAAAAAAAAAAAAAAAAAAACATACGGTTTGAATTGAGAACCTTCCTCCTTTTTTGCAGTCGGTTAATAATAAAAAACCAGAAATATTTTTTTTTTCTTTGTTTATGGAACCAATACTTACTTCTAATGAATATAGAATAAAGTAATAATAATGTCAAAATGAAAGAAATTTTAGGTATGAGTTTTTCTTTCTTTAACTAGGAAAGTAATGAATGGTAAGTTATTCGTCATTAAGCACGTGATTCTTTTAAGACATTTATAACAATTACATTATTTAACCGTCCTTAGATGCATGCATTTAGTTTTGTTTTAAAAACGTTACAATTAAACAAATTTCTTTTTTGATAGCAAATGTAAAATGTATTAAAAAATAAATAAAAATGCGTGAATAAAATGTGGGTATATATTAATTATACCTGTATAATAAATAATTTATATTATTTTTCAGAGCATGGTAATATTGATTCACGTAATAAACATTTTTCGACAGAATAATTTTTTTAAAGGAAACTGTAAAATTTGTAAATATATATAACAACATTATCATTATTCTTTTTTTTTTTTTTTTTTCAAACTTCATTCTTCAATAATGCTTTTAAATTATTATTATTATTATTATTATTATTTTATAATTCAGGAGAGCTCTTCATCATAACAGATTTTACGGGATCCATTTTGTGTTGTATCTTATTGGAATCTGACTTTTATAGAAATAAAAAATCTGGAGTGACTCCACTCGACTTTCCAAACATTGAGTAACTAACAGTTTTGTAGATAAAATAAAGAAAGAGGAGTTGCTAAACAAACAAAAAAGAGAAAAACATAACAGAGTGTTTGAGTATTTTTCTCCATATATCACACGAGGTTTTATTTAACGCTACTGAACTTTGAGCCCTTAGATCATAAGGATAAAGAATTTTTCGTTGTGTCCCTGTAAAAATCTATAAATGCTAGATTCACGAAAATGCTTATAGTTAGTGCAATAGGGATTTATAATATTCATATAAATTTTCAGCTCAATTGAATAAGGCGTTTAGATGCTATCGCTGGTCTCATAGGCCATAAAGATAAAGAATTTTTCTTTGTCTCCCTGTAAAAAAACTGTAAGTGCTAGATTCACCAAAATCTATACAGATTGAGTATCTGTGACCTATAATATGTGTATAAAGTTTTTGCTCAATTGAATAAGGCGTTTAGATGCTATCGCACTTTTAAAAATTTGGCAAAGAATTTTTCTTTGTGTCCCTGTAAAAAAACTATAAGTGCTAGATTCTCCAAAATCTATACAGATTGAGTATCTGTGACCTATAATATGTGTATAAAGTTTTTGCTCAATTGAATAAGGCGTTTAGATGCTATCGCACTTTTAAGAGTTTGGTCCCTTGGCCATAATGATAAAGAATTTTTCTTTGTGTCCCTGTAAAAAAACTATAAGTGCTAGATTCACCAAAATCTATAGGGTTCGTACTTGGTGACTTACAATATACGTACCAACTTTCAGCTTATTCGAACAAAGCGTTTAGACGCTAGCGTGTTCACTCACAGACATACACACATACATACACACATACATACACACATACATACACACACACATACATACATCATCGTAAAAATAGTGAAAACGGACTCGTTGGACCTCGAAACGTATAGAAACATCAAAATCTCGAATTCGGATTTTTGACATGATTACAATACTTTCCTCACTATAGTGTTCGGAAAGTAAAAATGCATCACATTTAGTATAACTGAACCTAATTTGCAGAAGATTTGCTTATGTATCTTCAAGTTATTGACTATATATATTTTTTTTAACTGCTATCAGACTATGTTAATATCTGGAGTGTATAATCTGAAGTGGATACATTGTGAAATAAACCCACACAAAAGGGAATTCCTCAAAATGATTATACGCCAGAAAAATACTTTTCGACTTTAGGATTTCTATTTTCATAAAGTCAGAAATAACATATGTATATAAGAAATATCGTATGTGTAAATATTTCTCGTTTATTATCATTCATATTTCACTATTACCACTGATGTTGTTAAATAAAATTATCATTAACAGAACACTGTTTAAATATTACAACAGTATATGAACTTTGCTTAATTTTGTAATTTTAAAATCACCCATTCCTATATTTTCTTATAAACACTTTATGTTAATTTTAAACTAATACTTCATATAAACAATATTCAAATGTAACGTTTTTTTGTTTATTTGTTTATGTGTGTGAAAACAACCTAATATTCAACAATCCTTAAAAATTGTACATTTATTGTTACAATAACATAAATTTTACTGTAATTGTAATTATTATTATTATTTTTTTTTTTATGATAACTGATCCATTATATTTTACTGTAATAAAGTCCTTCAAAAACTAGAAGTAAATGGATTTATATAAATAAATGTTTCTCAACATTTCAACTTAAAACTGGATGGCATAAGCGGACTCTGCTCAGTTTCTCATCATATATTTGTTCTTATCAACTACAAGACATTCCATATTCTTGTTGAAAGAGATTAATTCTGGCAGTCTCCCAGCACAGTAGCAAATTAAATACCCCACCTGATATAGGCTACCACCTTTCCGCTTTGATACATTTACTTTATCCTAGTTTGTTGATTAAATTTATGAAGTTCAGTTTCTTTCTTTACTTTTTTTTATTGCATACAAGTACATACTATTTGTAAAGCAATGATCCCCATTAAAAAAGTTTACGCGAAGTATAAATCTGCCCTATTATGAAAATCTTAAATTTCGAATAACTTAAAGATCCTTTAAAGTAGAATGTTATTCGATAAATTACCCTACAATGTCATAAATGATATTTTACAGTTAATCCTGCTTATTTATATTGAAAATAGTCCTCATACTGCTTGATTACGCATAATTTAGTCCTATTCTCTCATGTTAATAAAATCTTAAAATTCGAATAATCTACGAAGTTTTCAAAATAGACTATTAATAATCAATGATGTTCATGCCAGTTTCATAAATGATATTTTAAAGTCGTTCTGATATTTTTACTATAACGACAATCCTCATAATGTACGTTTATGAGAAATTTTTTCCTATTCTTCCATGTTAAGAAAATTGTAAATTTCAAGTAACTTACGAAGTTTTCAAATTAGAATGTTCCAAATCAATGTCTGCCAGTGTCGTAATTTTTATTTTTAAATTAATCTGATCTCTTTGCCATTATTTATTCTTAAGATAAAGTATATACATACTATAGTTTGTATACATACATTAATGTTGTTGATATATCAAACTAACGAACTACTATACTTACAAACTCTAACAAAACACTGAATACCTTGCATATATTATAGTGTGGGGATGATTAGGAGGGAAGGGTTCGTACTCACCTCAATCTCCGATTGAATATCATCGCAGTATTCATGAAATATTTAAAAATGTTATTAAATTATAAAATATAGTTCAAGTTATTCCGAGAATTTTTACACAGACCACTCTTTGGAAAATTACTTTTGGGTAGCCTTGTATAATGTCTGTAAATCATATATGCACCATATAGTTTAATCAAATTTAGCACAGTCAAAAACGCATAACACACTTTAAAAATGCACTCCAATTGACTTCCAATTTAGCTGTAATAAATTCTTTTGTGTGGCCCTGCAAACGAAAGGAGAATACTTTTCACAAAAACATACTTGTCCACACAAAGTATGTTTTTGTAAGTATAAAAAATATGTGTTAATTTCATAATCTAAATAAGTTGGAATGTACCCACGAGAAAATTCGTCCATTGAATATTTATTTATTTATTTTCTGGGGGGGGGGGGGACATGTTTTTGTACATGAAGCGCTGACGATCTCAATAAAAATTTGTAATATCCCCATATGATATTGATCTAGAATATTAAATTTAGACTACTTGCTAACATCCGTTTTTAAGTTATACTCATAACAGACATACATACACGCACAAACACACATAAAGACAACTATCTAAAACAGAATTTTAGGATTCAAGAAACCTGAAAACGTGCAATCATAACAAAAATATAAGTTACCCAAATACAACAATTTTCCTCCATATTTGGATTAAACAAAATAAAAAAAGGAAAAAAAAAAAAGCTTAAAATTGTATAGTTTTGAATGCACCCTCTCATACTGAATTTTTTACACATAAGTAACGTAAATTTTTATCTACCAAGTTTCATTTTAACGAAAAGTCATTAAAATTTCCACTGAAAATTTGGTGTAATGTAACAACAACAGGCAGATATTGTAGTTTTTTTTTTTTTTTTTTTTTTTTTTTTTTGTGTAAACTTTTCTATATCCTTGTATGTGTAAATGAATATGTCAAGATATTTTATTCATATAAACCAATCTCATCAATCACGTCATTTATCATCAATCATTAAATAACAAATAAATTTATAAAAAACTGAGTATTTTCTAATTTACCTGGCATGTAAGTTTTCCTGGGATCCAAATCACTCATATCATGTACAGACTGTGCGAAATTCATAGGATTTAAATAAGTTGCATATGAAGGAACATTCTGGTGCTCCGGTCTTTCAAACAGTCTCTTAGGAAAGGTTATTTCTCTTGGCTGTAATAAATGCAAAATGGCTGAATATTACCTCTGATATAGTTCTTTAGATATAATAATTTGCAAATTGTTGTTTAATAACTTTCAAAAATTTGCAAAAGCTGTTTCAAATATATTTCTTTTTTAACCAACATTTTGTCCCGAACCAAAAGATGGACCTTTTTAACTATTATCGTTTAGCCGTTTTTGCACATTCAATTATAACATCGACATAAAGTCTGAGAGTGATTATCCAATGAGAATAACTATTACATCATTTAATGTTCTGGTGTCAATATCAAAGAGCATTGAAATTAATCAATTAATTATCGAAGCGCAAATGGTAGTAATTTTAAAGAATTTTGTGTTTTCTATGTTAAGCGAATATATTTAATTTCTGTAATCAATATACATTTTGAACGAAAAGTCTATGACACTTTTTTAATTTAGTATAAAATCAAGAAATTGACTTGCGTGGTTTGTACTATACAATGCTTCTTACAATGAAATGTTTTATTTAAACAAATAAAAAAAAATCTGGTGTGCCACTCACAAGACTTTCTTTTACCTCGCATTTCAATACTATAAAGACAGATTTTAGATTAAGACGTAAAATCAATAAGGCAAGATGATAAAGTTCCATCTAGTTTAAAAATAATATAAAATAGGTTTACGGATAGTGTTATTTGGCATATAATTCTGTGTAAGGGGGACTACTGGCCCTTTCAACCCCTTATTCAATTATAGTGAATACATATTTCTAAAATAATAAAATTCAAAGCTATAATTCCGTACTGATAAGTATAAAGGATTTAAATCCAAAAATGACGATTTTGAGTTAAGTACATAGTCAGATTCAGAAAAAAATTCTCAATCGATTGGTATAAAGGATTTAAGTCTATGTCATTTAGTCTTTGAGAAAATTCATTGGTAAAAAAGGTTCAAGTCAGAAATTTACCATTCATGTATGGTATAAAATATTTAATTCAATTTTTCCCTTTTATTAAATGAAGGTTGACAATCACTGAATGGTATAAAGGGTATAAGTCAACGAAATACCTTTTTCCTAATCGATTCTTCTGATTTCTTTTTAGTTAGTTTAACTTTATTTTTCGTCTCCTGAAAAATCAAGAATATGCACTTAAATCCTTTATACTTATCAGTACAGAATTAATTTGTTTTGAAACGTGTCAATCTTGATCAACTTTTCAAGTCGCCACGATATACCAACTTCAAAATACTAAATTTGAAATTCCTGCAGTTATTTTGGCTTTTAGGTTACGTTGCTAGCTGATATACATACACATCAACACTAAAAATTTAACTTTCGTATTCTGGGGACCTTAAAACATAATATTATACAAATAACTAGGGTGGGAAATCTAACTTTTAAAAGCACGTTGTTGCATGGGCATGAGAAATTATTTTTTTTTTTTTTTTTTTTTTTGCTGAGCAGTGTTCGTCGACATGGTAAAATGTAGCAAAGAACTTCCATCAATTACATAAAAAAAAAAAAAAAAAGTTTAGCTTAATTTTGGAAAGCTCTGTATATTGTTACTTTCTTCTATATGTAATATAGAGAAAGAATTGGATTCGCGAAAATTTTCGACCTCCGTTTTTTGACGGATCTATACGTTTTGGGATGTCTTGAACACGAATTGATAGTTTTTAAAAAATGTCTGTCTGTCTGTGTGTCTGTCTGTCTGTGGTTTAGTGTTTTCACCGTATCTCACGAACCAATGAATGAAATTCAACCAAACTTGGTATATAGTTGGACCCTGGCGGGGCATTGTGCTGATTAGATTTGGGGATCAATAGCCCATCAGGTGGCGCTGTGATCGTATTTTATGTAAACTTTTAACATGGCAGTATAGGACAAATTTTCGTATTTTTCACCGTATCTCACGAACCAATGAATGAAATTCAACCAAACTTGGTATATAGTTGGAACCTGACGGGGCATGGTGCTGATTAGATTTGGGGATCAATCGTCCAGCAGGTGGCGCGGTGATCGCAAAATTTCGTATGTTTCACCATACCTCACGAACCGATGAATGAAATTGAACCAAACTTGGTGTATAGTTGGACCCTGACATGGAAAGGGTCTGATTAGATTTTGGGATCAATCGCCCAGCAGATGGCGCTGTGATCGCATTTTATGTAAACTTTTAACATGGCAGCATAGGACAAAATTTCGTATAAATGTACATAATGAGCGTTATTTTAAACTTGTGATTGTAAAATTAATATCAATTATTGATAATAGTAGTATGTAACTACGAAAAAAATTTTGTGCATGTGGGGGCACCGGTTCCCCCCCTGGGGGGAAGTACCCCCCCCCCCCCCGGGAGGGGGGTAAATTTTCAACATGGGTATCTTTCGAAAGATCTCGTCAATACCTTTAAAACGAATGGTTGAACTATAAATCTGTGATAATTTAAAACAAAGTTATCGATTTTTTTTACTTTTAACAAAAAAAAAAACAGAAAAAAAATCGTATTTTTTTTTTTTTTTTTTTTTTTTTTTTTTTAATATTGTTACTGGTTGAATATGTATTACTTTTAACAAAAAAAAAATTAAAAAAAATCGTATTTTTTTTTTTTTTTTTAAATATTGTTACTGATTGAATATGTATATAGGAAAATATAGAAGAAAGTCTTGTGGTGGCCACAACATACTAGTTTTTTAACTATAAACGCATCGCATTATGCACTTAAATTTAGATTATATGAAAAACGCATTACCCAACACTTCTCGCAATTTCTAAGTATAGTCCCAATATATCCTAATACTTTGAGTAGGCCTGAAAAAGAAGGATGAATGATTTGCATACCCCAATCTACACAAAACATGCTTTCCTACATATATAAAAAAATGTTCATTCTATTTTGTTTAGGGCAGCCTGTAAATGTCCCACTGTACTTACTAGATATTTTGCCCATAGACATAATGTATTTGAATTCTTTTGGATGACCCTGTACACGAACCCTTTGCGTGATCGCAACAAAAAGTTTAGTGTCGCATCTCTATATAAAATACCAACTTTGGTCTCCCTACAACTATTCCACATATTTTTAAATTGTTAACCATATTCCATTTTACTGATAATCGAAATATAGTTAAACTTTGTGTTTCTTTATACTTTTTAACAATGGCTTTAATGCATTAGATTTAATACAAAGTATTAAAAATGCACTCACAAACATTAACACAAAGCCGAGTTAATATAAGTATTATTCAGTACAATGTATTTTCAAAAAATTTAATGAATCAGTCATTAATACCCCTTTAAAAAAATTAAAATATCATTTTTTTTTCCTTTAAAATTTAAAATTTTTGTTTAGAATTATGGAATAATCAGCATATTTTAAATTTTCTACATGTCTTGACTATAAGGGCCATTCTTTAAAAATGTTACAATTCCATTCTCTACATGCTCAGATAAATATCCTTTTTTTTTTTTTTTTTTTCCTAACAAAAAATTTTCAATTACTTTTAGCTAAAAAATTATTTTGATCTGTTAAATGTATTGCACACTTTTAACGTTAACACTTTTAGAATTATAAATATCCGAACACACATATGGCAGCTTTGTTGAATTTATTACGTTTTCATTTTACTTGGTTGTTCTGTCTGTCTATCAAATCTTTCAATCTTTTTTTTTTCCTTTTCCTTCTTCTTTTTATCACTTTTACCAAACCATCCCCCCCCTTCCCAAATTTTACACATGAGTATATAGTCGAAAACACTACAATACTGTTGGATGCCGGGTTAACTAGGCATCCAATCTTTTACTGAAAGCATAAAAGTAAATAAAATAAACTTAAATATATATTGACAGTTCAATTTAGCAGAGTTATATGCAGGGAGCCTTTTTGGTTTAAATGCTTTCTCTTTTAAAATAAAATATGAGTTGTAACTAAACTTATAAATAAAACAGAGAAGGTTTTAAAAACGAAATATAAGTTTATTGAGATAAAACAAAAATATATAAAACTTTTAGATTAAACAAGGAAACAAATAAATAAACATATTTAACTTCTGACTATAACCGTGGCCAGTAAAACAGCTTTTTAAAAACTATATTTATATCATAAGCAATTAATCTTCATCACTAGACAATGGAGCTTTTATCATATAAAAACGAACAGATAAAATAAAACTATTACTTCAATAAATACATCTTCTAATACGATGAAATCTTTTACTTATTGTAAACAACTGCCGGCGACTCCAATATCTTATTACTAAAACATGGCAGCTGAACTTTAACATAAAACAAACAAACAGTAAGTGAGCAAGCCACAGCAAAAGCAAAACAAAAAGCCGGAACCGCCCCTAGCCACGTTCCTCAACACCTTTTATACTATTCAGAGAGGATTGTGGTTAGAGTGACGTAATCACGGTGGCGTCGAATTAGCGTGATGATTTCATCCGCGAAATTTGATGCCGCCTAGTGAGTGAAAAAGTAAACATTCATTTGTATTTACCGGCAAGCTGTAGTGACGTGATAGCACAGCTAAAGAAAAACGACATATTTTCCTAGTATTTAATAAACAGGTAAAGCTGTCAGCTAAAATGTAGTAAGTAATAAAAATATATTTTTATTTTAATAAAGAAAATAAATAAAGTTAATTTACTTAAATTAACTGAATATATTATTTTAATAACATGTTTAACTTAAACTTTAGACTTAATACTTTTTATACTTTCAATCAATGTAAATTAAATAAGTTTATACATTTATATATCAACTGCATATGCAAATTGCACAAAGTGATAAGATTAAATATATTACCAGGCCAACAAATACGGAATCCCATCTCATCAGGGTTAGATTACAGAGAAAAGACCTCTCTGCCTGTGTGAAATCTTGTGATTACTTTTTAATCCACTTCCGCTGAATCTAAGTTTTTAAAACATTTTGAAATAAAAAAGTTCTTTTATTATTATTATTACTTATACATTTATGTATCATTAGTAAACCGTATACCACAGTTTAAAAAAATAAAAAAACATTCTTTTATTTAAAATTGTACTAAAAATTCATATTCTGACCAAATGGTTTAAAAAGTAATCATAAGATTTCTCATAGACAGACAGGTTTTTTCCCGGAAACTTGGTCCCTTCCGTGGAGGATCAAAATTGCGATGGCATGTCTCCGGACCACCCCTAGGGGTGAGTCCCAGACCGTCACCAAATGCCCATCTGCGCAGCACTAGTGCGACGTAAAAACCCAAACAACCAAACAACCCTGAAACTTGGCCCAAATCAGACAGGATTCTGAAAATTCTGTCATATTGTACTGTCATCAGTTATGATCTTACATCTATAATTCGATTAAAATCGATCCAGTGGAAATTCATTAGAAATGAATAGCACACTTAGATAGTTTTTCGCCCGTTGAACTTAACCTGGAGAGATAAATTCTTAAAAGTACTGTTGATTGTATACGCAAATGAAGTGATGACGTCACTGACCATCCGTGGATGGAAAAAAAAAAAAAGATTTCTATGTTAATCGCCCATTGTATTTTTTGTAAAAAAATTACTAAAAATCGAGGAAAATTATTTCCCGATTTTAACCCTATATTTGGGTATAGATATGTATTAGTTATCATGTGCATATGTTAGATTAAGTTATTTTGCTGTCAAATTGACAAAATTTTATTTTTAAATTTCAAGACAGATTTATATTTTCGTAATATGTATTGTACGAAATATTGTTTCATATTATTGATTATTTTCTTAATATACGTTGTTAAAATAACCATGATTTTTGAAAGGAATTAAATATGTTCGCCAGATAATTTGGCGATTTTTTTTCCGCCAAGGATGACAGATATGAAATCTATTCCGCTGCAACATATTAGTATCTTATATCAGACACTTTATTTACGCATTTGAAAACAAGTTTGACTTCAAATTATGATAGAATATTTATCATTTTCCTTTTAATTAATATATTAGTTGGATATTTATTGATTAAATATCATCCTTTGGAATGAAATGTTTATGTTTTCAATCGAATATGGGAGTTTGCCATTTTTTTTTTTTTTTTTTTTTTTTTTTTTTTTTCTAGAGTTTTGAAATTTAAAATTCAAATTTTATCAATTTTACAGCAAAAACAATGGACTCTTCCCACATGACGTCAGAGGTCACATGATAGAGGAAAAACAAATAGCAGACCAAGTCTTGTTTATCTAGAGCGATTGCTGAAATAACCTATTTTCTATTCTTATTTTTGATCAATCGTATTTAATCTGTGTTATTTTTTTATACATCATCATTTTTAATCCATTTTATATCATTATTCATCCTCTTTTGTTTGCTGTATACATTTACAATCATCATTTAGTTTATGTTTGTTATTGATGTTTACGAAAAACATGTTTATTACTATGATTTTTGGTACTTAAATCAGTGACAGTGCAATATCGTACTGCGTAAATCTATTTAGACCAGTAACTAAATTAATTAACTTGTTGTAACACCTTTATGCAATTAAATTTAATTGAAAACATTTTAAAATTTCAATTTATAATCCATACACATTCCACAAGAAGCTATTATTTATTGCTAGATCAGTTAATGTTACAGTTACACTACTGTAGTAAAATCAATCCCCTTTAGACGGCGCTGCGTCGCCAGTGAAAGAAAAAAGAACCTATAAACCTTTGTTAAAAGATTTTGGCAACAGCCAATAAGTTTAGTTTTTAGATTTTTTGGAAGCTTCGGCTGTGTTCGAAGACAGAATTTTCGATCTCTCAATATGAAAGTTAATTAGATTAGGGAATTATGTTCCATTAAGTATTTCCTTTTTGTATATAATGTACAAAATGTATATAGCATTTCTAATTTTTATTTTATTATAATCATTAAACTTTTAGAAAAAGTATGCATCGTTCTATTTTATTCATTCTCTTGTTTCAAAGCAATCCGGCATATTAATTTTGATTCTTTATGTTCTTAAAATGTTAAAACCACTGAACCGCAATTTATTTTTCATTTTGGTGC
This sequence comes from Salticus scenicus, assembly GCA_963930645.1. Classification (NCBI taxonomy): domain Eukaryota; kingdom Metazoa; phylum Arthropoda; class Arachnida; order Araneae; family Salticidae; genus Salticus; species Salticus scenicus. The sequence continues at coordinate 325,917,212 of OZ005652.1, forward strand.
ATCAGTGCCGACAAGAGAATGTTGTTTTTGAAAGTAACGATGCTTGTGTTAAATTCGATTATTAAAATTAATATTTGTGCCTTCATGATATTTTATTATATCTTAGAGCGAAGACGACTCAAGGTAAGAAATTTTATGAAAATATACAATGGAGTTGGAGAAGCATAAAGTTAATAGAAAAATTCTGCGAACAAGTGTGACAAAATTAGCGAACAGTATAGAATTAAATTTAAAAGAAGAACATTTAAATGTTGAAAACTTAGAAGAAGCTCTTAATCAATTAACTATAAAAACTGGGCTTCTACAGGAAGCCGATAGGGAAATAGAAAAACTAATTCCTTTAACAGAATATGAAAATAAAAAAAACGTATGTTATGAATATCAGGATAAAATCGCGACCGCTATTTTTAGAGCAAAAAAGAAAATAAAAGTAAATTCAGTCGAAAATAGTGGTGTAAATTCAAATGTTTCAAGTACTTTACAACATAACAGTACACCGTTAAGTGAGAATAATAAATTTGTTAAACTCCCGAAATTAGGGAGACTGTTAGTTTTTTAAATGAAAACATTTATGTAGATGACATAATAGGAAGCCACCCATCAGTAGAGAAGGCTTTAACTACAAGTCTAGACTCACTTAGTATCTTTAAAGACGCAAGTGTGCAACTTCACAAATTTCATACAAATTCGACACCATTACATGAATTTTGAGTACAAAAAAATGTTGTTAGCAAGGATTCTAAAATATTTGAAGAAAATTATCCCCCTAATAAAGTTTTGGGTTTAGGGTGGAATAACTTGAAAGACACTCTCTATTTTGATTGTAGGGATTTAATAAACCTCGTTTCTAAACAGATAAATACTAAAAGGTTTGTTTTACAAGTACTAGGCAAAATTTATGACTCTATCGGTTTCCTAGGGCCCTACATTTTAAGAGTTAAATGCCTTATGCAGATGATCTGGCACACTGGTCTTGATTGGGATGATACATTACCTGAAGATTTGAAAAAATATGGAAAGACTGGTGTAATGAAGTAACTCATCTTTCTAAATTTTCTGTGCTGAGATATTATTTTTCTGATTTTCCAGAATTTAACATCGATGATTTGCAACTACATATTTTCTCAGATGCTAGTATCAAAGCATTTGGCACTGTTGCCTATTTTAAAATTAAAGAAATCTCGAATGAAAAATGTAAAACGTTATTCGTTGCTTCCAAAAATAGAGTATCGCCTTTGAAAAATCTCACGCTACCTAAACTTGAACTCACAGCTGCATTGTTGGCAGCTAAACTAGGTCATAATATTTTGAGAGCTCTGAGATTAAATATACCCACGTTTTACTGGACAGACTCAATGATCGCTTTTTTTTTTTTTGAAGTGAAAACTTCTTTAGGCGCGTTGAGCACTTTTGGGTGAAGAAAAATCTTTGAATTCCCGTCATCGTCAGCTGACGCTTTCCATTTGAAGTGAAAACTTTTGGGTGAACAAAAATCATTGAATTCGCGTCATCGAAACGCTTTCCATCCTTGTATGATACAAATAATGTATCATAAGATTAACTTGCTAATGTGAAGTATTAGTAATTATATACTGTATATTGTTTTAAAATCTGGTGCGGCTCTACACGACTTCTCTCATCTCCGGACACTGTCTCTTTTGCAGTTAGACCTCACAAAACAGTGAGAAAGGCCAAAGCCGCCATTTTTCTCACGTTTTAACAATCTGGTGCGGCTCTACACGACTTCTCTCATCTCCGGACACTGTCTCTTAAAGATTGCAGCCGGAAACGTTGCAGTTAGACCTCACAAAACCGTGAGAAAGGCCAAAGCCGCAATTTTTCTCACGTTTTTACAATCTGGTGCGGCTCTACACGACTTCTCTCATCTCCGGACAGTCTCTTTTGCAGTTAGACCTCACAAAACAGTGAGAAAGGCCAAAGCCGCCATTTTTTTTACGTTTTAACGATCTGGTGCGGCTCTACAGGACTTCTCTCATCTCCGCACACTGTCTCTTAAAGATTCCAGCCGGAAACGTTGCAGTTAGACCTCATAAAACCGTGAGAAAGGCCAAAGCCACAATTTTACTCACGTTTTTACAATCTGGTGCGGCTCTACACGACTTCTCTCATCTCCGGACACTGTCTCTTTTGCAGTTAGACCTCACAAAACAGTGAGAAAGGCCAAAGCCGCCATTTTTCGCACGTTTTAACAATCGGGTGCGGCTCTACACGACTTTACTCATCACCGGACACAGTCTCTTAAAGATTGCAGCCGGAAACGTTACAGTTAGACTTCACAGAACCATGAGAAAGACCAAAGCCGCCATTTTTCTCACGTTTTTTAAATCTGGTGCGGCTCTACACGACTCATTTCCGGACACTGTCTCTTATAGATTGCAGCCGGAAACGTTGCAGTTAGAGCTCACAAAACCGTGATAAAGGCCAAAGCCGCCATTTCTCTCATGTTTTTACAATCTGGTGCGGCTCTACACGACTTCTCTCATTTCCGGACACTGTCTCTATTCCAGTTAGACCTCACAAAACCATGAGAAAGACCAAAGCCGCCATTTTTCTCACGTTTTTACAATCTGGTGCGGCTTTACACGACTTCTCTCATCTCCGGCAACAGTCTCTTAAAGATTGCAGCCGGAAACGTTGCAGTTAGACTTCACAGAACCGTGATAAAGGCCAAAGCCGCCATTTCTCTCATGTTTTTACAATCTGGTGCGGCTCTACACGACTTCTCTCATTTCCGGACAATGTCTCTATTCCAGTTAGACCTCACAAAACCGTGAGAAAGGCCAAAGCCGCCATTTTTCTCATGTTTTTACAATCTGGTGCGGCTCTACACGACTTCTCTCATCTCGGCACACTGTCTCTATTGCAGTTAGCGCATTAAATAAAATTGTAATATAATTTTTGTAGTAGTAGTTTATATTAATGAATAAAAAAACACTTCATTTAAAAGTATTTCCTACACAATAAAATATTTCCTGACGATTCAAGAAATACACACGTAATTGTTCACGTTTTCACTTCTGTCGGCACTCCCGAAGTGCAACTTTTTTTTTTATTAGAGGCTCTCCAGAGAAGTTCAAGCCGTTTGTGCAGAATAGAGTACAAGATATTCGTGAATTGACATCTCCTTCAAACTGGAGGCACTGTCCCGGTTCGTCTAATCCTGCCGACCTTGTATCCAGAGGTGCAAAGATCATAAGATTAATTAATGATAGATTGTGGTTAAATGGGCCTGAATGGCTCAGTTCACCCCCCGAACTTTGGCCTAAGCCTGATGATAAACAAAAGCTAGATGTAGAAAGCTTAGAATATAGAAAAAAGATAAAAGAAACACTCCTTTTCAATTGCATGACAGAACAACTAGAAAACCCCATTGATATCAGAAAATACAGCAGTTTAGAAAAATTAATCAGAGTTACAGCTTGGGAAAAAAGATTTATTAAGAGGATCAAAAAAATTCCAGAACTTAACAATACATTGACAACCGAAGAACTAATAGAAGCTGAGAAACATTTGATATCGAATGAACAAAAGCTGTATTTAAAAAATGAATTTCACTCGCTAATAAATGAAGAAATTATTGATAAAACTTCTCCCCTTAGCAACTTAACTCCTTATATAGATGATGAAAAAATGATGCGGCTCGGCGGGAGATTAGAGTTTAGTGATTTACAGCTAGAAGAAAAACATCCCATCATTCTCCCCAAACAGTCGTGGTTGTCTACCTTGATTATTCGAAATGAACATGAAAAAATAATGCATGTAGGAGTATCTGGAACATTGTCAAAAATACGGTCTAAATATTGGATTCCCAAAGGTCGCCAGTTAGTTAAAAGTGTCCTGAATAAATGCATTATATGTAAGAAATACCTTTCCAGACCAACAGATCAGATCACTGCTCCACTACCCCGTGACAGAATAACAGAGTCGCCCCCTTTCTCCATATGTGGCATTGACTTTGCTGGGCCTCTCTACATTAAAAATGCTAAAGAAATTGAAAAATCTTATATAGTGTTGTTCACTTGTGCAGTAACCAGAGCGTTACACTTAGAACTTGTACACGACAGGTCAACTGATTCTTTTTTGTTGGCCTTCAGACGTTTCTTAGCGAGAAGAGGAAACTCTAAAGTTATATATTCGGATAACGCCAAAACGTTTAAGCGTTCAAAACAAGAGCTAGAAAATTTGTATCAAATTCTTTCTGATGATTCTCTTTTAAAATTTTTTGCGAATGAAAGATTCATATGGAAAAATACAGTAGAAAGGGCCCCGTGGTGGGGCGGGTTCTACGAACGATTAGTTAGATCCGTCAAAGACTGTCTGCGTAAAGTCATCGGCAAAGCCCTCTTGAATTATGATGAAATGTCTACTCTCCTTATAGAAGTAGAAACAGTGCTCAACTTACGCCCCTTAACTTACGTGTATAGTGAATCTGGAGAACCGAACCTCTTAACTAATATGCACTTTTTAAATTTTGGTAAAGAAATCACCTACCCAGTGAATTTTGCTGACATTATTGAAGGTGCTTCAAACAAAATATCTGCCTTAAGACGTAAAAGATATCAATCACTGTTGTTAAAGCAGTTGTGGAATAGATGGAAAAGCCAATACCTATTGGATTTGAAGGCGGCGCATGCTTTAAAGAATCCTACTGCACAACCTGAACTGAAAGTAGGAGATGTAGTGTTAATTGGTGATGATTCAAAAAACAAACTTTTGTGGAAACTTGGTATAATCCAAAAAACAATTGTCCGAAGGGATAATCAAATTCGATCCTATGAAGTAAGAACAGGTAATGGTATTTTAAAAAGAACTGTACAACATTTGTATCCCTTAGAAATGGTTTAAGACTTTATAACTGGAAAAAAGACTTTTCTCTTTTGGAACTTTAATTTTTATTGCATATCCTCATCATTTTTTATTTACATTTAAGATCCTTTTAAGATGATAATTTTCAAATTTAAAAAATAATAATAATCTGTTTGTTTACATTTATATTGTTATACATTTTAGTGCATTTGCTTTACATCTGTAATTAATGATTGTTTATTCACAATAAGGTGTTCATATATGCAAGAAATTTGAATAAGTTTGCTATTTTGTTTATTATTGAAATTTTAATTAGTATTATTTAGTATCTGTATTTCAATTTTTGCATGTGTTATTATCTTTATATTTAAGTTTGTTTATATTTGATAACTAAGAGTTAATTGTTTAAATAATAATGTGTTTGCTTTATGTTTAATATTGATATTTCAATTTAATATTTTGATTTGATCTTTTATTGATTTAGTTTATAGTACTTTAAATATTGTTTACATTCGTATTTGATATTAGATAATTGTTGTTATTTAAAAAAAAAAAAAAAAAATGATTATGTGATTTAGTACTAATTGAATACTTAGAAATTTGAACAATTTATGATTATCAGAAGTTGTTCGGATTTGAGATTTATTTTTGATTTAATGAGATTTTGATTTGTGAATTCTGTAAGAGTTCACGGCGGGGAATTGAGTAGTAAAATCATTACCCTTTAGACGGCGCTGCGTCGCCAATGAAAGAAAAAAGAACCTATATTTTGTTAAAAGATTTTGGCAACAGCCAATAAGTTTAGTTTTTAGATTTTTTGGAAGCTTTGGCTGTGTTCGAAGACAGAATTTTCGATCTCTCAATATGAGAGTTAATTAGATTAAGTAATTATGTTCCATTAAGTATTTCCTTTTTGTATATAATGTACAAAATGTATATAGCATTTCTAATTTTTATTTTATTATAATCATTAAACTTTTAGAAAAAGATCGATCTATTTTATTCATTCTCTTGTTTCAAAGCAATCCGGATCCGGCATATTAATTTTGATTCTTTATGTTCTTAAAATGTTAAAACCACTGAACCGCAATTTATTTTTCACTACAATATACAAAAATCGATTCTTATAAGTAAAAATAAATAAACACATAAAATGTTTTTTAAAAAATTATTAAATGTACAAATATAATTATTCTTCTGTTTACAAATGCACAATATTACTTTTATTTTATTTTATATTAAATATTAAAATTTTTGTTCTTAAGAACAATATTTAATTGAATTCGATTCTCAGAATTCGATTATTCGTTTTCCTCTATCACGTGATTGAGCAGACGACGGTGGGAAAAGCCCATTTAATCTAACGCATGCAATACGCACACGATAACTAATACATATCTATGCCTAAATATGGGGATTGAAATCAGGAAATAATTTTCCTCGATTTTTAATAATTTTTTACAAAAAATTCAATGGGCGAATAACATGGGAAATATTTTTCTTGCATCCACGGACGGTCAGTGACGTCACACTTCGCTTGCGTATTGTCATCGATTATGGACTCGTGTAACAAATTTCGAGAAAATAAAGTTCGGTAGAAGATCTTGTACTAATTAGAATTTGAACCACAATGATTAATGTAATTTAAAAAGTTTATGAAATTACTAGCAGGCTTTGCCCGCTTCGCTGGTCACTATATTTAAAGGAAACTCTTTTCTATAAAGCTTTATTTAAAAAAAGAAAAAATATATTGTTACGTACTTGGGGGTTCGTGAGTTGTCTGAGAATGAACGGCCAAACGTATAAAAATTCAGTAATTTATTCGCAGAAGGTTCCAGAAAAATACAGGTCTATAAACCAAGTATCAGCTTCAATTCAAACAGTAAACACAGCTTAAACAACAGCTGTCAATAGCAAATCCACAGTACAAACTGTATCACAATAACACTTGAAGCAAATCTCTCTCAAAGAGGCTCAAGAGCAATGCAAGCACTAGCGAAGCTGGCTGAAGACTGAACTGAACTGACCCCCCTTGGCGAGGAAGCGCTCCTTATATGCTGTTCCATGGAGCCCAGATTTTTCGAGAAAACTCTAGAAAGTGGTCAACCAATCAACTTACAGCTTCCATATTTGGTATATCCCATATAAGGATTTTCTCGCCAAGGTCGCCAAAAAAATCGCCAAAGTGGGAAAAAGTCGCCAAATTTGGCGCCAAATCCATTACGTGCATTACTGGGGCTTTTTAATGCGTTTTCAAGGGAAAATAAGGCTATTTCAACGCTAAAACGACTAGAAATGCACAAAATTAGCACTTTATCAACTTACTAAGCCTCTTTGAAAGAATTTATACAAAAATAAACACAATTATTTACAATTTCGTAACACTGCCCCCCTCCCAAGGACTGCACGTCCCGGGCAGTGCAACCCTTGGTTAGGAGGCGAAACTAAACAAATTTACCCAATCTAAAATACAAAAACTAAGTTGCACATAACGATAACATAGAAATATAAATTAAGTGGGAAATATTTACAAAATTCACAAATATGTACAAATATTTACAGTGCGCATGCGCAAATTTTACCATTATTTACATTTAAAATTTTAATTTTACCGTTACTTGTGGTACTTGGCTAGCCTATTATAGTGCACCACCTTCGGTTTTGACGATGGTGTTTTAGTGATCCGCACCACTACATCATTCAGTCTTTTTAAGACTGTGTATGGTCCGTCCCAGTTGCACTGTAACTTGGGAGAGAGTCCCTTGCGTCGAACAGGATTCCACAACCAGACCTTCTCTCCTTCCTGAAACTCATGTTGCGTAGCCTTTAGATCGTACCTTGTCTTCATTTTCTCCGATGCAATGTGAATTCGCTCTCGAGCAAAGTTGTGAACGTCCTCAAATCGTGCCTGGAGATCGTGGATGTACTCCTCGGGCGATGAAGGCGCATCGGGTGTACAACCAAACAGGAGATCAGAAGGGAGACGAAGTTCACGTCCAAACAGCATCTGGGCTGGAGTATAGCCGGTGGTTTCATGGACAGCACTTCGATAAGCCAGCAGGAACAATGGCAACTTCAAGTCCCAATCTTGCTGGTTCCTTGATACTAGAAGGGAGAGGTTATTCAGAATGGTACGATTGAACCTCTCGACCATGCCGTCCGACTGGGGATGTAAGGGTGTTGTCCGGGTTTTGTCTATGCCGAGTAGTTCACACAGTCCTTTGAAAACATCAGAGGTAAAGTTCCTACCTTGGTCGGTATGAAGTTGTAGGGGCGTGCCGTACCTTGACACCCATTGCTGCACCAGGACTTCTGCGACTGTGCATGCCTCTTGATTGGGAATGGGATATGCCTCAGGCCACTTGGTGAAATAGTCCATCACGACGAGAATGTATTTATTTCCACTGGAGGTCCGTGGCAAAGGACCCAAGATGTCGATTGCAATCCGTTCAAATGGTGCTCCCACGTTATACCGTTGCAGTCTTCCTCGACTTCGCTTCTGCGGGCCTTTACGTGCCGCACAAGCATCACAGGATTTACACCATTTCTCCACATCCTCCTTTGCCTTGCACCAGTAGAAGCGTTCCCGAACTTTCTGCAGAGTCTTCATTACCCCAAAATGGCCTCCGGTCGAGCTACTATGCAGTTGTTCTAAAACAGCTGGAATTTTTGATCTTGGTAATAAAATCTGCCATCTGAAGCTTTTCCCATCATCAGATTCCCACTTTCTGTATAATACGCCGTTTCTGATATGAAGAGAGTCCCAAAGTGCCCAATAACTTTTCGTAATGGGACTAAATCTGGAAATATCCTGCCAGGTAGGTCTGTTGCTGGTCGTCTCCTTCAGCTGTAATATTGGCTTTACGTCAGGATCTTCCAACTGGGCTTTTCTAAATTCTTCGTCACTCCATGGGTCGGGATCTTGTTCTGATGGTGTTGCGACAGTAACTTGGCGAACAACTGGCTTTATTCTTTGGTGTTTATCCTCGGCTTTAGAGATGTATTTATGATCTTCAGATGGAGGCTTCCGCAAGAATGCATCCGAATTTTCCCGAAGAGCTCCTTTTGGGTGGCATACTTCAGAGACATTCTTGGTTGCTTCACTAGGTGTTCTTACTGGGCAGCTTCGTTTGATATGCCCATTTTTTCCACAGCCCCAGCATTTAGTTGTTGGAGTCTTCCCTTTTCCCTTACTCTCAAGAATGCGTAGTCTTCTATTAATATCTGGAATCATGTTCTGAATTTCTTTAAAATCATCTTGAGAACCGTTCACTTTGTCTGCTGTGCTGTTCTGGCGATGTTTACAGCAGGCTTGTTGGGCTGTCTCGAGCTTTAGGGCATACACCAAGGCTGACTCCACATCTTTCACGCCGGAGAGTCTGAGGGCTTTTTGAATATCTGGATCTCCGACAGCATCAATGAAATATTCTAGAGCCAGATCATTGCGTGTTTCAGGATGACAGTCTGAGAAAGCCAAATGTGAAAGCCTCTGGATGTTTGATGCCAGTTCCTGTAAGCTTTCCCCTGGTCTCTGACGACGGGACCTTAGCTGGAGTCGACTATATTCTTTAGACCATTTCGCTCCAAAACGTAGCTCTAGTGCTCTGGTTACAGCTTCGAAGTCATATCGCTGTTCCTTCGAAAGGGTCTCCAAAATACATGCGGCGTCGCCCCGCAACGACCCTACCAGATGAGCCGTCTTTACAACAGAGTCCCAGCCGTTAGCTTCAGCTACGATGGAAAACTGCGTCTTATATACATGCCAGGAGGAACTGCCGTCGTAGGTAGGTAGCTTAATCAATTCCTGATTCTGGATTCTTCTCTCTTTCTTTTCAGTTTCCTGAGGCATGGATTCTAACTTTTCTTCGAGGTTCCGAATCTTGCTAAGCAGTTCATTCCCTATTACTTCTCTGTTCCACTCTTCTCTCATTTTTCTCTCAAGATCTTCCTCCATTCTCTTAAACTTGCTTTCTATCTCTGCAAACCTTCCTTGCAGTTCCTGATCAAAATTTTCTTTAACTTTCTCCTCGAAACTCCGTTCTATTTTCGTAACACTCTCTTCAACCTTCATAACATTTTCTTCTATCTTCATAGCTTTCTCTTCAACGTTCATAACATTTTCTTCTATCTTCATAGCTTTCTCTTTAAAACTTTCTTCTATTTTCAAAACTTTCTCTTCAAAATTTTCTTCTATCTTTATAACTTTCTCTTCTATTCCATCCATTCTATTTTCCATCACCGTTAATTTACCCTCGATTGATTCTTTCACAGTTGAAAGCTCTCTCTTCATCTCATCTTGATTAGATTTAATTTCTTCCTGAACTTCACCCATAGTGCCTTTCAACTCTCTTTGCGATGTTTCCATTTTCTCTATCAATCCGGTTTCCATCTTTTCCTGTCCGGCTTTCATTTCATTCATCTCTTGACTCAGGCTATCTTTCATCTCTCTTTGCGATGCTTCCATACTTTCTTTCATCTCTCTTTGTCCTTCCTTCATTCTTTCGATCAATCCGGTTTCCATCTTCTCCTGTCCTGTTTCCATTTTCTCTATCAATCCAGATCTTAACTCATTCATCTGAGCAGTGAGACCTTCTAGAATTTTTTTCATCTCTTGCTCCATAGCTCTCGTTATCACCATTCACAGACAAAACCCCACTCCTGACACCAGAAATGTTACGTACTTGGGGGTTCGTGAGTTGTCTGAGAATGAACGGCCAAACGTATAAAAATTCAGTAATTTATTCGCAGAAGGTTCCAGAAAAATACAGGTCTATAAACCAAGTATCAGCTTCAATTCAAACAGTAAACACAGCTTAAACAACAGCTGTCAATAGCAAATCCACAGTACAAACTGTATCACAATAACACTTGAAGCAAATCTCTCTCAAAGAGGCTCAAGAGCAATGCAAGCACTAGCGAAGCTGGCTGAAGACTGAACTGAACTGACCCCCCTTGGCGAGGAAGCGCTCCTTATATGCTGTTCCATGGAGCCCAGATTTTTCGAGAAAACTCTAGAAAGTGGTCAACCAATCAACTTACAGCTTCCATATTTGGTATATCCCATATAAGGATTTTCTCGCCAAGGTCGCCAAAAAAATCGCCAAAGTGGGAAAAAGTCGCCAAATTTGGCGCCAAATCCATTACGTGCATTACTGGGGCTTTTTAATGCGTTTTCAAGGGAAAATAAGGCTATTTCAACGCTAAAACGACTAGAAATGCACAAAATTAGCACTTTATCAACTTACTAAGCCTCTTTGAAAGAATTTATACAAAAATAAACACAATTATTTACAATTTCGTAACAATATATACTGAAATCACTTAAAAGTTCGCTTTGGGTTCCCTCTGCCTTCGGCAGCGACTCGTGTAACAAATGGACTCGTGTAATGGACTCGTCACACTTCGCTTGCGTATTGTCATCGATTATGCACTCGTGTAACAAATTTTGAGAAAATAAAGTTCGGTAGGAGATCTTGTACTAATTAGAATTTGAACCACAATGATTAATGTAATTTAAAACGTTTATGAAATTACTAGCAGGCTTTGCCCGCTTCGCTGGTCACTATATTTAAAGGAAACTCTTTTCTATAAAGCTTTATTTAAAAAAAGAAAAAATATATATACTGAAATCACTTAAAAGTTCGCTTTGGGTTCCCTCTGCCTTCGGCAGCGACTTGTTCGTCCTCGCAATCTCCGGTACCTGTCCCTATTTCCTGCGACAATGGATTACACGTGGGCTTCCAGTTGGGTGCTTATCATATATGACAGTTTCAATACGGACAATATCGAAAACTTTGAAGTAGCCCTTTTATATTTTAATCCCAGTTACATATGAACAACATTATGCGTGATGTACATAATATTTACTTTAAAGTTATTTCCTATATTTATTTGATTTAATCGATCAACCATAAAATGACAGCAATTACAAGCCAAATATAATATTACAATATGTTATGATCGGCTACGTCTATCGCATGAGACAATTATTATTATTATTTTGTGGTTATATATACTTCATGCTTAGTTAATAGTAGTTGGTATATAGAAAAATAAATTAATTAATATGTAAACCTGATCATGGTACAACCTTAATATAGCTCCCCTTGGCGAGTTTTGAAATTTTGTCGCCGTTTTAGACCAAAATATAATTTATGCGATTATAGTTCCTGTTTCTTTCTATCTCTTTCTTTTTTTCAATATTTTATAATTTAGTTATATTTTTGATGCGCTACTTGGCTTTAAGAAGTGGCTGTCATTGGCGAAAAATGTCCGATCTACTTCAGCATCAAAATATAAAAATTTGTCCAAAATTATCAATACCTTTAATATAATTCTGAATTAGCTTTTATGCCAAGCGTGATTAATCCGTGCTTAAAAAAAATAAAAAAGTAAAAAAAAATTAAAAAGTAAATTAAAAAATTAAAAAAATCTAACGTTGAGGTATATAAAAAAGTGCTATGAAATAAAATTCTGAAGAAACATGCTAGATTTGACATTTTCTCATTCACCAATTTAACATTTAGTATTTTTTTATTTTTCGCGTGAAAGCATATTTCATTTTATGTTGAAAAAAATAATAATAATAAATAAATAAATAAAAATACCTCGTAAACTTTTTTGGCAACAATTAAAAATTTAAATGACTCATATGGACAATATTCCTGTGATGTCACAGTTGGTAAAATCGCCGAACACGTGGCCGATATTTTGTAAACAAATTAGATTCAAGATGCCATTTTATTGTTACGCATAACATTTTCCTAAATATTTCTCCAGTGAAACTTAATAATTAGATATCTGTTCAAACAAGAACAAAAGAGAATTGTAAACAACTGAATCGAATGATAAAGTTAAGACTATTCCATATCGTAAAATTGCAGAACATTTTATGTATACACACATATATATATAATGAATAAAATATTAATAAGAACATTTTATACACACACACATATATATAGACAACAAAGCTTAAATAATTAGAATTTCAATCACTTTAATAAAGGAATTTATTAAATGGAACATCCATTTAAATTTGTTAACATCGCCACAGTTCACAAGACAACTTTTAATATTACATATGTTGATTAATATTAAAGTATATTACTAAAACTGGATTAAAAACAAAACAAAGGTATCGCTATATCACTCTTAGTTCAATTTCATATAATCTGTAACTCTTATAAATAATATTGCAAGATAAAAATTTGTAGGCCACAATGCTTTGCTATGGTAGAGTTGAGAATTGTTTTCCGAAAACAGCTGATTTTTTATAGTCTCGAACCCAAAGGAGGAATATGGTCCATTAAGGCAATGGACAATATTCCTGTGACGTCACCGTAGGTAAAATCGCCGAACACGTGGCCGATATTTTGTAAACAAATTAGATTCAAGATGCCATTTTATTGTTACGCATAACATTTTCCTAAATATTTCGGCAGTGAAACTTAATAATGATGTTCAATCAAGAACAAAAGAGAAATGTAAACAACTGAATCGAATGATAAAGTTAATTCCATATCGTAAAATTGCAGAACATTTTATGTGTACACACACACACACATATATATAATGAATAAAAGATTAATAAGAACATTTTATACACACACACATATATATAGACATCAAAGCTTAAATAATTAGAATTTCAATCACTTTAATAAAGGAATTTATTAAATGGAACATCCATTTAAATTTGTTAACATCGCCACAGTTCACATAGCAACTTTTAATATTACATATGTTGATTAATATTAAAGTATATTACTAAAACTGGATTAAAAACAAAACAAAGTTATCACTATATCACTCTTACTTCAGTTTCATATAATCTGTAACTCTTAGAAATAATATTGCAAGATAAAAATTTGCAAGCCACAATGCTTTGTTATGGTAGAGTTGAGGATTGTTTCGCTACCCAGCTGATATTCTTGTAGCCTCGAACCCAAAGCCGGAATATGGTCCATTACCAGTTTATTATTTTCATATTTTAATTAATTTTAAAAAATCTAATCAAATTTCCGGTATAAGTAGTAGCCTATGTCCTATTCCAGATTATTATCTATCTCTGTACCAAATTTCACCAGATCCGTTTAGCCGTTGTGGCGTGATTGAGTAACAAACATCCATACATCCATCCAGACTTTCGCATTTATAATATTAGTATAGATCTATAAATTTCAAGAATGTAAAATATATCTACAAAAAAGACACTTAAAATGTACAAAAAAGCCAAGCTCAAAGAAAGAGAATTGATTAAAGTTGTGTCTAAAAAGGGTGTGATATCGAATTCCCAAGCTTACATTCAAATACTTATTTAATATTCCCTTTTAACTAAATTTTCACATGTGAATCAAGTGCCTTATGATATGTTGATAGAAATCCTTCTTTCCTGTACTAAATACATCATAGCGTGTTTCTGAAAAATATTATTATTTTTATTTATGTATGATGGGCTTGGCGGCCATCTTTCAAAGTTTTACGTTAGTTTGAATTCTATAAATCTCATCAATTATAGGATGAGTTGGTTGATTGGTTGGTTAATTGAGTTTTATATCGCACTAGTGCTGCGCAATGAGAAATAATTATAGGATGGGAGGATGGGAGTGCGCCAAACTTAACACTGTTAAAACTTAAATTGATTCAACTTGTGTGCTTAACGGGGCTTTTGCGATGTTTTTAATGCATTTTTTTTTCTTTTTTAATCTGAATATTTCAACCCCTGTTGAATGGAATAACCATATCATTTTTACGAGATATTTATTCCAAGAAGCTAAATTCAAATTGGGTAAATATAACGGGGGGTGGAAGCTTCTATGCTCCCCCCCCCCTCTCCTTCATGTTTTTACGTTAATTTAAATTTTTATATTCTTTATTCCCGGCATTTATAGGATGGAAGTGCACTTAATACTAAATAATTATAAGAAATCATGTTATCGAAATATTTCCGTCTCTGCTGAATGGAATAGCAAAATTAATTTTATATGTGATATATTTTAAGAAACTTCTTTCAAATTGTGTGAATGTTTATTCATTACTTGAAAGATGGCCGCCAAGCCCATCATACATAAATAAAAATAATAATATTTTTCAGAAACACGCTATGATGTATTTAGTACAGGAAAGAAAGATTTCTATCAACATATCATAAGGCACTTGATTCACATGTGAAAATTTAGTTAAAAGGGAATATTAAATAAGTATTTGAATGTAAGCTTGGGAATTCGATATCACACCCTTTTTAGACACAACTTTAATCAATTCTCTTTCTTTGAGCTTGGCTTTTTTGTACATTTTAAGTGTCTTTTTTGTAGATATCATTTATTTTTTTAAAATAGTTTTTATATTTACTGGAATTAACCTGATACTTTACATCAGATATGTCCTGGATTTGAACTCGGCTTTCGTGCGATGTTGTTCTTTGCGTTAAACTGTATTACAAAGTTTTCTTTGCGTTAAACTTTCTATAATTCTGGTTGCTAGACATTATCCATGGGTTTTCTATGCAGACTAGTATGTCGTGTCCATCACAAAACTTTCTTCTACATTTTCCTATACATATTAACGCAGCACAAATTATTTATTTTTTTTTCATTATGAATGCTGAATATTATCAACCCAGAGAGGTATTGTTGCACAAAATGTCCAACGGAAGTAAATTTTCACCATGCAGATGGCATCCTTTCAGTTCTAAAAAAAATTGTAGTATATGAGCTCCACTTATCGGCCGATAGGCATCGAGATTGAATCAGCATAATGTCTCAAAATGGCCTTTTTCACATATTAAGTTTTGTTTCATTATATGCAACAGAACCTTTCCTTAAATTGCGAAAATCACTGTATAGCAGCGCCACATGTTGAGATATTGGTACAAAAGTTGATAAGCACTATAATTTGTAACAATGTAAATTTATTTGTAAATTTATGCAATTCCATGTATTAGTTACTCAGATATAGCCTTCTCTGAAATTGCGGCAATCACTGTATAGCAGCACCATGTTGAGCAATTGACACCAAATATTGATAAACGCTATTATACATCAAGGTTCAATTGCATACAAATTTATATGTAATTCTGAGCAGTAGATCCTGATATCTAGTTGGAACAAAACTTTCGCCACACACATAGAACACACACACGCAAATAGAAATTTTCTAAAAATAGTCAAATTGTTTTCAGGAGCTCTTACAACGTGTAAATCCATTAAAAACCGAAAGTCGAAATTCATTTCAATAAAATGACAAGCGAAGCGGGCAAAGCCTGCTAGTATACTATATAGAAGGAAGTAGAAATCTTTATGCATCATAATTATCATTGCCAGATTGAATTGAAGGATATTAAAATTGGATACTATATCGTGTACTGACTTTCTTATTCTAAGGTATAAAAAATATTAAAAAAATAAGCAATTTGAGCTATAGATTTGAAACAAATGTTATTCAAAAATGTATTCATTTCTGTTTTCAGGGATATAAAATTTAAAATTGTACAAAATAATAAAAGCAAAGATTCTTTGGTTAAAAAAACAACTTATAAAAAGAAAAAGCAGCTCAATTTGAAATTAATATTTTTCGGGTAAACTGAGATGAAGCAATTTCATATTTGGCGATTTATGTCTCTTTGGCGATATTTAACAGTTTTTCAGCAATTAAGATAGGAAATTTTGATTTTTAAAAGCTAAATTTTAAAAAAGTTCCTAGATTAAGTAATTGTCTATCTGAAAAACCAGTTTTCAAAGAATTCTGCACATTTATGAATTCTCTAGCTTGTTTTAAAAAAAATTTCTTGAAGAAGAAATTTTTTCAAAAAGTTGTCAAAACATCTAATTTTACGCTAAATTGAAAATGCTCCCATTTTTTTACTTATTAACTTAGAAAGTTCGTTTTTATCTCAAATTAAAGATCTCGTTGATACGAATATTTTACTTTTTGTTTCATTTTACTGCGATATTTGGTTCGTCCAATATTTAAAACTTTACGGAAAAAAACTTTGCCGATTTAACATGGGAAAGTTGGTTTCTGTATAATAAGCATTTAACGATCTTGGGTTATTTCTGTCGATTTTATTATTGGCGCGTTCTGCTTTGTGTTAGTGGTAGTTTGTTTGTTTTGCTTTTCTCTGAGCTTGGCTTGGCAAAACGACCGTTTCTGCTTGATATAAATTTATCTTATATATTAAAAAAAATCTGATGTGGGCACCACACGACTTCCTTATACACTTTTAGAAATATACATAATGTTAAAAAACATTGACATTGGACCTGAAACAGTTGGCTAAAAATATTTTAAAAAAATGAATTATCACCGTGTTCTGAGCTTTTCTGAAAGTTAGCTAAAAACCGATTGCAAGATTTGTACTGGTAACGCTGACGAAGGCAGCAGGGACCCGAAAAAATTGGCTAAAAGTATTAAAAAAGGAATTTTACCATGTTCTGAACTATTCTTAAAGTTTCAAATGTCTACCTAGTCGGGAAGTTAGTTAAATAATTTTTTTGTTGGACCATATAAACGCTGCCGAAGGCAGCAGGGACCTGAAACAGTTGGCTAAAAGTATTAAAAAGATGCATATTCACCGTGTTCTGAACTATTCTGAATGTTTCAAATGCCTAGCTAGTCGGGAAGTTAGTTAAATAAATTTTCTGTTGAACCATGTAAACGCTGCCGAAGGCAGCAGTGACCCGAAACAATTGGCCAAAAATATTTTAAAAATGCATTGTCACCGTATTTTGAGCTTTTCCGGAAGCTTTAAATGTCTAGCTAGTCGGGAAGTTAGTTACAAATCGATACCAAGATTTGAACTGGTAACGCTGCCGAAGACAGCAGGGACCCTATACAGTTGGCTAAAAGTATTTAAAAAATGCATTTTCACCGTGTTCTGATCTAATCTGAAAGTTTCAAATGTCTAGCTAGTCCGGAAGTTAGTTAAATAAATTTTCTGTTGAATCGCATAAACGCTGCTGAAGGCAGCAGGTATCGAAAACAGTTGGCTAAAAATATTAAAAAAATGCATTGTCAACGTGTTCTGAGCTTTTCTGAAAGTTTCAAATGTCTAGCTAATCGGAAAGTCAGTTAAATTGCAAGATTTGTCTAAACCGTTTTTGAGTTATTACCGTTTTTTGATACATTATGGCCAGATTTTTGTCATTATGAACCTAATTTTCCTAAATATCTCCAAAACGGAAAATCATAGAAAGTCCAAAAAGGGAGGTGCACAACTAGATGTTATAACAAACCTATGTACCAATTCGCAACTTTCTACGTCCTACCGTTTTTGAGTTATGCGACATACCCACACACAGACACACACACACACACACACATACAGACGTCACGAAAAATCGTGTAAAATCCCTTATATCTCTAGAACGAGAGCTTGTGTTAAGATGACACTTGCAGGTGTGCAACTAGACATCATGAAAGTCACACGTATAAATTAGCAACATTCAGCGATCATTCGTTTTCGAGCAATGTGAAATACAAAATCCATTTCGCAAATCGGGATTACTATACTTCCTTTGAAACCTTTGGACGGCCCCTGCCTGCCTGGGCTCGGCCAAGCTTAACGGGTTGGATGCCGTCCGCCGGAGCGAATAAATCGCCAGATAACCGCGTGGAAGATGCTGGGCAGCAATGTAACTAGACGCCAAAGCTCAGGAATTGCAGCACGCTCCAGATGTTAAGGAATTGGGTATAATTGCACTAACTAGCTGAGAGTCGAAATAACCGGAATTATACAAAATTAAACATTTTTTAATTTAGGCAGGGAGGAAAAAAAAAAAAAAAAAAAAAAAAACCGCTGGGGGAGCCGCTAAAGTTAGTTGTGCACACAAAAATTAAGGCCGAAGGAGGAGGTCATTTGAAAAGGGGAAGGGGACAACACTTATGATTTGAGAAAGACGAAAGAGGAACAATGAGATTATAAAAAGAAAAAAAAAAAAAATACGTGAAGCCACTGGGGGATGGAAGATAGTTTTGGGCGCATAGCGAAAATTTTGAAGTTTTTGAAGTGGCAAGGCCTAAACCTAATTGGGAGGGAAATTACTATGCGCAGGGTGGCCGAATGGAGAAGAGAAAGAGGGACCATCGCAATTTTGATCCACCACGGGGGGATGGTTCACCGCGTTGGTAGCCCGACGACTGCTAAACGACCCCATCGAGCACTTGACGGTGCAGCACAGATTAACGAGGACCAGACACCGCCACACCCTCGTAAAAAATAAAAAAAAATAAAAAAGAATAAAATAAAAATAATAATAAAAATAAAATAAAAATAAAAATAAAGTTAATAAAAATAATAAAAAATAGAATAGAATAAAAATAAAATAAAATAAATAAATAAAAATAAATAATAAAAATATAAAAATATAAAAATAATAAAAATATAGAATAAATAAATAAATTAATTAAAGTAGGTAAGTACTTAAATTAAAATTGGTGCGGGTCAAAACTTGGTGAGTACCAAACAACATGGTTGCTTTTTGACCACGCCATTCATACACTAATGGAAGTAATAAAAGAAATAAAATTAAAACAAAATAAACATTCATGCACAGTCATGGGCGTGGCGCGGACTTACGGACTTATAAGCCAAGAACCGTTTACATTATTTAATTTTTTTTTTTTTTTTAATTATTATTTAATTTTTTTTTTTTTTTTTCACTTTTTATTTTATTATTATTTTTTTTTTTTTTTTTACTTTTTATTTCTAGATTTTCTGATTTTTACATTTTTATTTTTACCGGGGCTCAGACTGTATAGGTACCCGCCGCTTTAACTTCATGGACCACGATCATGACCAAAAATAAACAAAAAGTCCCCTGATCTAGTAAATAAAAATCCGCCAGGTCCTCTTCTTCGGGTTTTGACAGTACGTGGCTGGTTCCTGCTGCTCGAGATGTTGGCTTTTGATCACTGTGAAATGTCGTCTATGTTGTTTGTGATCCAACTGACTATGTGTTTTGCCTTGTTCTGTACGTGTTTATTGTTGGCTAGTTGTTTATACCAGAGTTGTTCATTGTCCTGTGTGATTTTGGCCAGATGGAGGTTTTCCGTTAGCGGACAGGCTAGTAAGTAGTGTAAGGATGTTCCTAGCTCGCCACAGGCACAATCCGGGCTCTTCTTCCTCTTAAACCGATGAAGATAGGCCGGAAATGCCCCATGGTCCGTGTATATTTGTGATAGAAGCTTGCAGCTAACTAGAGTCTTTGTGTTTACTTTTGGGTAGTATCTGTGAGTTAGCCTGCCCGTGTCCCCGTAGTCCCACTCGAACTGCCATTGATCCATAGTAAGCTTTTTGAGATTTTTCTTTAAGTATGAGATTGGTTTTTCTAAGTAGTATTGTTCTTTATTGTTTACATTATCGGCTGCCAGTTTTGCTAATTTATCAGCCTCTTCATTCCCTAGTATGCCTACGTGGGCCTTAACCCATTCAATTTTGAAGCTGTTATGAGATCGAACTATTTCATTGTGGATTTTATGGATCAATTTATCGGTGGAAAATGGTTTGGATATTGCTTGGATGGCCGACATGCAGTCCGAGTGGATACTGTATGTGATACCCATTGTATTGCCCCATTCTGCTGCCTTGAGGATTGACAGTAGTTCGGCTTGGAAGACACTGTTACACTTTCTTAGAGGCACTGACCATTCCTGAATTTTTTGGGAGTTTTTGAACGCTACAAAGGCCGATCCTGTAGCCCCTGATTCCAGCTTCGACCCGTCCGTGTAGATATGTGTGTCGTCAGCAGAAGACCCTATAAATGGCTCTGGGGTGTCAGCAGGGTGTTTCCACCAAATGTTTTGCTTTTTTGTAAAGTCTGTGTGGTTGAATACGTGTTCCTGAAGCTGGTAATTCCTGTGTAGTCTTGTAATTGTACCATACGCAGCTTCATATTTTAGTTGCAGGTGTACTGGAATCAGGCCAGAGAGTACCAGAAGTGCCGAGGTCGGGGCTGTTCTATAAGCCCTCACAATGGCCAGTGCGAAGTGTCTCTGGCAGCTAAGTAATTTGTCTTTACTTTGCTGTGTTATTTTATTGCCCCAGATTGGGGCTGCATAGGTCAGTGTCTTTTCCACCACGGTCTTGTACCATGTTTTAATCAAGTTAGGTTTTATCCCCCATCCCCTTGAGACCATGCGCCCAAACAAGCTGAAGGATTTATAAATTTTTTTCACCTGATGTTCTACATGGGGCTGCCATTTAAGATTTTTGTGAAGGACCACTCCCAAGTACTTCATGGTTTCTTTAGTCTCTAATTCAATACCATTGTAGCGTATTCCTTCAAGTTTATATGAATTTTCAGTTGGGAGGTTTCCTGTGTGAGGTCTGTTAAGGTACAGTAGTTCAGTTTTGCTCCAATTAATTGTTAGGTTGTTTCTGTTTGCCCAATTGCCAAATTCGACTAATGCTGTGTTTGCCGTGTTAATTAAAGTATTTGGGTCTTTCGCGCTTATAGTTAATATGAAATCGTCTGCAAAGGCTTGGATCCTAACATTGTTCCCCCAGCTACGATTAAGTGCTGTCTCCGCTATTAGTAGCCAAAGGAGCGGGCCTAGGCAGCTCCCCTGGGGACAGCCACCAAAGATTTGTTTGATCTTGCTTATTCCATTTTCCTCCAGCTTGACATACCTGTCCTCCAGAAAGCTAACTATCCAGTTGACTAGGTATGTCGGACAGCCGGAGAGTTGGAGGTTTCCTAGGAGTGTTGGCCACCTGATATTGTCAAAGGCACCTTTTATGTCTATTGATATTAAAAGTGTCTGTTTTTTGTCTAGTTTGTCTTGCTGAATATTGTCTAATAATTTTTTTAGCGCGTTTTCTGTTGAGGTGCCTTGCTTGAATCCGAATTGATTAGGGTTCCAATATCTAGAGATTGTAAAGTAGTGATTCATCCTGCCGTGTATTATTCTTTCTAAAATTTTGCTGATAGCTGGAAGGAGGCAGATTGGCCTATAATTTTTTGGGTCTTTTGGATCCTTGCCTTCCTTGTGGAACAGAACCACTATACCCTTTTTGAATGGCTTCGGAAAGTGTTTTAGCTGTAGACATTTATTAAATAGGGCCAGGAGTAGGTTTTGGCTAGTATGGTTTATTCTTTTTATTAGATTGTAATCGATGTAGTCGTGGCCAGGAGCTTTATTCTGTTTGATATTTTTAATTATCCTGTTTAGTTCTTGTGATGTTACATTTTTAGGGCTATTTTCTGCAAAGCAGGGAGGTGACGGATTTAGTTTGTGTGGTGTGCTAGCGTCGGTTAGATAAAGTGAGTCCAGGAATCTATTTAAGGTGCTGTCTACAGTTACAAGGTCATTATCATCCAGAACATTACAGAGCTTCGCAGGGGTTGACATTTTGCCTGAGGCAATCTTATATTGGGGGCCGTAGGTATCTTTGGCGCTTTCACAGAAAGCTATCCATGCCTTAGATCTTTCCTTATTTATCAATTTCTTATATATGGCTCGTTCTCTTTTGTACAGTATATGTTGTTGTTGTTTCAAGTCAGGGTCTGACTGGGATTGATACCTACGGCGGAAAGCTCTTACTTTATTCCTAGCAAATTTGATTTTGTCGGTCCACCAAGTGGGTTCTTTTTGATCCGGAGTTTTTCGTAATTTGTAACAGGCGAAGGCCTGTGTTTTAAGATCACTGAGTAGTTCTGCCGTAATTGTGTCTAGTGTACTCCTATCCTGTGCTGATGTTATTGGACCGACAAAGCGTTTGCTGAGTTTTCTAACATTTTTCTCAAATTTCGAGTGTTTGCCATGTTTTGTCTCTAGTCTATGTCTGTGATAACTGTGATTGCTGTAGTCAAGCGTATACTTAATGAATTTGTGATCACTTCCTGAGTGATCGTCACTTACTTCCCAGCCCTTAATGTTGTTCAGGAGGCTGGCCGTTGTGATCGTTAGATCTGGCCAACCCCTGCTCCTGATCGTTTGGAACGTAGGTGGTGCTCCTGGTTCGTTTCTAACCAGTAGAGAGTGTTGGGCCAGGAAGTCTGTGAGCTGTCTGCCCCTAGTGTCCACCTCATCGTACCCCCACTGGGTGGAGTGAGCGTTAAAATCCCCAGCCAGAAGGATATTTCCCTGAGTTCTTTGTAAAATATGATCTATTTCTTGGAGAACCGATTGAAATTTTGAGCTCGGGGGGGCATAAGTGTTTATTATAGTGATTTTTTCCTATGTGTTCTCGATTAATATTGCTACTGTGTGTTCTAGATTGACAATCTCAAGTGGATTTGTTCCTAGCTTAGTTATGATAGCCGCCCTGTTATTTGGCGTCTTGAATGCCTGCCAGCCCGATCCCAGGCCCGAGATTTTCCCAGTGTGTTTATTTTCGTGAAAGTCCTGAATTAAAGCTATGTTGATTTTTTGCTGTGCGAGGTAGCCAAATAAGTCTCTTGTAGCGTCTTTGCTAGAATGAAGGTTTATTTGAATTATATTGATAGCGCATGGTCCCTTTGTGTTGTTACTGTTCTGTTGTGGCTGTGTGTTGTGTTTGTGTATTACATTTTCACCGTCCATAATTTCTTCTTTCATAGTTTTGCCTTGGTCGGCCTTGATTTATTCTTACTGGCTGGTTTCTTCTTGTGAAATTTCGTCTGCTTGTTACCAGCTGATATCCATCTTCTTCCTTCTTTAGCTGGTCATAGTTAATCAGCGGTCTTCCGCCTTCTGTTGAGTAGGAAATCGATGTGTTCCCTGTGATGACATCATAAGCAGGTGTTAGCTCCGTCTTGCCATCTTCTACTTCCGCTTTCCGGATTGCCAGTATTTGTCTGTATACGTAGCAATGACCAGAATATGCCGTGTGGTCTGTGGCTAGCTTTGGTTTGTTTCTGTACGCGTTCTCATTATTATAAAGTGAGCAAGGGAAGCAGCCAGTCCTGTCAGATGAACAATCTGCCGTTCTATGCCTCCCGGCGCACCGCGCACAGCGGGTATCCCACCGGCACGATTGCGCCGTGTGGTCATAGCCCTGGCAATTGCAACACCTGGTGACTATTACTTTGGATTTAATTTGGCAATGCTTTAATCCTAAGCATATTGTTTTTTTTTCTAGGAGAGCCTCTGCCAGTGGAATTGGAAGCTGGACTGTTAGATTCTGGAGCTTCAGGTCCTTCTTGTGTAATTGGTCGATAAGCTGCACTGCCAAGTCGTCTGTTCCGTCTGTTTTTAGGTTGAGCATCTGCAGTATCTTATATTTTGCTGTACTTGGTTCTACCCTTTCCGGTATATCCTTAATGACGAGCTTCTTTTTTCTTAGCCCTGCTGTTTCTATGCTGGCGTTGCTTGTAATTTCAGTTGATGCTCTTAGATCGGATTTTATTTCTTCAGCCTCTCTTGCACTATGGCATACTATTTTTATCCCATTCCGTACCCTCTGGACGTCCTTGATCTTTTCTTCTGTGATGTTAACTTGTTCTACTTGTTTGGCAACCTCCATCGCATTCCTATTATCTGTAGCCTTGACTATTATTGAGGCTGTTGCTTCCTGGATTGCCGCTGCATAATTAATCGGTGCAGTCTTGTTTGTTGTGGTAGATCTTTGGTTGTTTGGTTCTTGAATGTTCATACCGTTCCCTTTGATGATTGCTTCCAGCGTCTGTGCTTTTGCTTCTGAATGTTGTATTCTTCCTTCTAGCTCCAGGAGCGATTCTTCTAGGCTCTGGAGTGCATCAGAGATTGCTAGCATTAATGGTTTTGGGATTTTTGTGCTCTTCTCTGTGAGCTTCTGGACGTATTGCTTTGCCAGCAGGGCCTTCCTAGTTGCTGTGGAGAATCCCTTCGTCGATTGCTCTTCTTTCAACCTTTCAATATGTGAGTTAATGTGTACGATTTCTTTATCTTGAAGGAGCTCCTTGGATTCCGCTAGTGTCTGAGCTCTACTGCTCAACTTTCTTCCCCCTTGGATCTGATCATTATTTTCTTCGTAATCACTAGTGTCTACATCCTGTAACTCAGTTTCCACAGCTGATGCCCAAGAAGTGCTAGGAATATCTTTTGCATATTCTTTCTTCTTGTTTTTCTTCTTTGCAAGGTTCTCATTCACATTTTCCCGAGCACTTTTAGCTTCCTCTTTCTTTTTTCCTATGTGATCATCCGTGTTACTTTCGTTACTTGTTCGTTCAATTTCTTTTACTGCATTCTTTACTTTCGATGACTTGTGTTTCCCTTTGTTTTCCATCTGATTCTCCATGCAGTTTTCTTCGTCTACTGGCATTTGTTTCTTTGTTAGGATGTCTGTGATTTTTGGTTTGTTCATGAAATCTGTGATCTTTTCTCCTTTATCTTTGATTTTCAATGAGGTGTTACCCACTGACTTCTTCCTTGACAGGTTAGTAAGGTTCCCTTTCAGCTCGTCTAGTGTCAGCCTTGGTGGCGACACACTTTGATGTTTACTCCTTGTATTCATCCAGTCTAAGTATGGAAAGCCCTATGGAACCCCCCAGGGGACACCCGCCAAAACTCAAGTATTCAGAAAATTTAAAAAAAGAGAAAAAGAATAAAAAAAAAAAAATAGAAAGAAATAAAAGAATAAAAATTGTATACGTAAATTGGTAGGTAAATAAGTAGTTAAGGTGAGTCATGTGAGTTAAAATTATGCGGACGGGAAAAGGCAGCGGGTAAGTTTTCGGGTTTGACGGAGTAGTATACTTCGGAATATAATGATACCTGTGGAAAGAAAATAGGTTACATGCCTTAGGGCCATTCTGATAAACATGCTCTTACCTACTATACTTCCTTATACTTTGTATAAGGAAGTAAAAAATTATGAAAACTAAAGTCAGTCCGTCTGGCCGTTCTATCCGGCCGATTTCCTTCCTTTTTTTTTTTTTTATATGAAAGGTATTTAGACACAGATATGTCATCAATCATTGAAATTTACTCAACTCCCACCTTACTCAAGTTATACTCAAACGTGATTCTTCCCTGTACATTTCTTATGGGACACATTCACTCAAGCAATTCGAATTCTCATAGCTCCTCTTCTAATGAATGGATCTTGATCGTTTCACTCTCAGAACACTCAGTGGATCAAGCTCTTTCTTTTGAGTTATTAACTGCTTAAATTCGTTGAATTTGAGGAAAGTTATGCGTGCACAATCAACTTTACATTCAATTTTTTCAAGATTTTTTCAAGATTTTCCTTCACTCAAATCTCTATAACTAGAGTTCTAATTAACGTAGGCTGTTGAAACAAGTCTAAGAACACTCAGTGGATCAAGCTCTTTCTTTTGAGCTATCAACTGCTTAAATTCGTTGAGTTTGAGGAAAGTTATGCGTGCACAATCAACTTTACATTCAATTTTTTCAAGAATTTTTCAAGATTTTCCTGCGTTTGGTGTTAATCAATTATTTGAAAAAAAAATCTATATATTAATTTGAAACGTGGTTTTTGTCTGTCTCCACTAAATTGAGAGAACGGCTAGGTGTAAAAATTTGGTTGAGGTGTCTAAAAAAAGGTCTTGGTCTGTAGATGTGTTATGAAAAGAGAAAAATAAAAGAAGTCGAATGATCCCCCCCCTTTGGGTGCAGGGGTTAAAAACGCGTTTGGGAGCTTAACTCAGCTCCAAATTACTTCACGGTGAAGAAATTGTACATGGGGGGGACTAGACTCAAATACTAAAAAATCAATACCTGCGATTTTGGAATTTTCGATTTTAAAGGGGAGAAAAAGGGGAAAGTAGATTTGGAGGGGGGAAATTAGTTTGAGAGGGAAATCCGTTCTAGACCCACACATGTAGCACCTCATTTTAAAGGTCTTGAAATTTCATGTTGATTGGGGATGTTTGTATACAATATAGGGAGCACCCTGGTGGTGAAAAATGGAACTAAGTGATTTTGTAGTAGGCCCTATCATGTTACACCTTATTTTAAAGGTATTGGTATTTCCTGACCGTTGGTAATGTTCTTACAGAACACACTGTGCCCCCTGGTGGTGGAAAGTGCAACTAAAGGATTTTGCAATTGACACCACCATGTGACACCTTATTTGAAAGGTCTTGAACATTCAAGGCGATTGGTGATAGAGGTCTTGAAATTTCATGTTGATTGGGGATGTTTGTATACAATATAGTGCGCACCCTGGTGGTAGAAAATGTAACTAGGTGATTTTGCAGTAGACTCTATCATGTTACATTTTATTTTAAAGCTTTTGGTATTTCCTGACCGTTGGTGATGTTCGTATAGAGCACGCTGTGCCCCCTGGCGGTGGAAAGTGCAACTAAACAATTTTTCAGTTGACACCACCATGTGACACCTTATTTGAAAGGTCTTGGAAATTCAAGGCGATTGGTGATGTTCGTATACAACATACTGCGCCCTTTGGTGGAGGAAAGTGAATTTTGCAGCGCATGTGTAGCATGCCTGCTATACGGAGCCGCAGCCACAGGCAGCGGACACACGAGTCAGAGGTTCGTTCGGTTCAGGTTAATTTTTGAGAATTTTTTTCATGTTATTAGCGGCCTTTCATTTAAAAATAGAAATTTAAACAAAACAGAGTTAAAGATATAAAATCATACAAATTTAAGGTTCACTTAAGGTTATTATCATGGACCCGGGCAACGCCGGTCGGGTTCGTTCGGTTCCAGGTTAATTTTGGAGAATTTTTTTTATGTTATTAGCGTATGTTATAGCGTATGTTATTGCGTATGCACTTCCGCAGGCACCGGGGTCACAAGGCAGAGTTTCGTTCGGTTCGAGGTAATTTTTTTGTTACAGCTGATTATTATTATTATTATTATTATTATTATTATTATTATTATTATGCTTTTATTTAAAAATAGAAATTCGAAGAAAATCGAGTTAAACATATAAAATCCTACAATTTTAAGCTTCATTTAAGGTTATTATCATAGGCCCGGAAAACGCCGGGCGGGTTCGCTCAGTTCCAGGTTAATTTTTGGGAATTTTTTTATGTTATTAGCAGCCGGCGTATACGCTGCCGCAGACGCCGGGGTCACAAGGCAGAGTTTCGTTCGGTTTGAGGTAATTTTTTTTTTTTTTTTTGGTTACAGATGATTATTTTTTTCGCGATGCTTTCATTTAAAAAAAGAAATTTAAACAAAACAGAGTTAAAGATATAAAATCATACAAATTTAAGGTTCACATAAGGTTATTATCATGGACCCGGGCAACGCCGGTCGGGTTCGTTCGGTTCCAGGTTAATTTTGGGGGATTTTTTTTTATGTTATTAGCGGCCCGCGTATGCACTTCCGCAGGCACCGGGGTCACAAGGCAGAGTTTCGTTCAGTTCGAGGTAATTTTTTTGTTACAGCTGATTATTATTATTATTATTATTATTATTATTATTATTATTATTATTTTGCGATGCTTTTATTTAAAAATAGAAATTCGAAGAAAATCGAGTTAAACATATAAAATCCTACAATTTTAAGCTTCATTTAAGTTTATTATCATAGGCCCGGAAAACGCCGGGCGGGTTCGCTCAGTTCCAGGTTAATTTTTGGGAATTTTTTTATGTTATTAGCAGCCGGCGTATACGCTGCCGCAGACGCCGGGGTCACAAGGCAGAGTTTCGTTCGGTTTGAGGTAATTTTTTTTTTTTTTTTTTTTTTTTTTTTTTTTACAGCTGATTATTTTTTTCGCGATGCTTTTATTTAAAAATAGAAATTCAAACAAAATCAAATTTAAGATATAAAATCATAGAAATTTAAGGTTCAGTTAAGGTTATTATCATAGGCCCGTGCTAACATGTAGTCTTGGTATTAAACGAAATAGAAAATAAAAGATAGCAACTGTTTATTTGGAGTCAGTTTGACGTCACACTAACATTACTTTGTAGAAAGTGATGTCATATATAGTATTTCTATTTATAAGCATTTTTCCGATTTTAAGTGAAATGCCGTAAATTATATTAGATTTTTTTTTTTTTAACTTGAAATACATTTAAATAATGATGCGACGATTTTTGAAACATTACAGTCAAAAAAGTGACCGTCGAATTCGACGGGTTCCAACTAGTTTATTTATTAAACTATTACCGTATTAGTGTTTGATTTCAACTCACCAGCAAATCTTCAGGAGGACAATATTTGTAGGAACACTTTTCATACTGTCGCTCTCTCTGAAGTTTTTCGAAGTCAGCGATTCCACGTTTACATTCTTCTTGATAGCCTTTACCACAATAAAAATTTTTCCTGGGAACATGGCCTAAAATAAATGTTTTGCCATAAATATCAGATACTCCTTATCCGTCAAAATCTAACGGCTTTACAGAAATTAAATGTATAACTAAGGTCCTATCGATGCACAGTGGCTAAGAAACATTCTGCCGACTTAAGTACTTTATAAACTCCTGCTCAAAAGTTTAGCAAGATTTACAAACGATCAGCTTTTTTCAATTTAAAAACTTATCTCTTGATCAAATGTTTTCAAACATTGGGCATTTAACCCTTTCATTCCCAAGATTTTCCCTCCATAAAACAATAAATCTTATATTTAGTCATATTTTTTTTTCCAAAGGTAATATAGATAAATATTTATTTTTAATAGGAGTAATAGCAGAGTACGAATTAATATAGCTAACAAAGCAACTGAGAGGTGTTTGTTTATGTTTAATATAACGGGGAATGAAAGGGTTAAAGAACTGGGTCTTCCTCATGTTTTTCTGTGAAGATTGGTTTAAGGGGGCGGTAACATATTGAGCAAAATCAATAATATTTGCGATTACCCTGTATCATTAAATGGATGAAATGATCTGTAACTTTAGGATATTTTAATATTGACACAGTACAATTTGTGGATGTATTTGTGAAACGATAGCATGTTGATTAACGGAGATATACACTAAGGGACAAATAAATAAATAAATAAATAATAAAGCCGCACTGCAGAAAAATTGACTTATGCCTTTTTCATTTGTAATAACTTCAAAATTAATGGTTGAAACAAATAAAACTGTCATGTTTGCATAATACCAACGGGATGAAATGATACCTATGTGCATTTACAACTTAGAAATTCGTTTTATTACACACTATGAAGTACTTAATAAAATCTACATAAAACTTTTTTTAAACATAATATAATAAACCTATACTTTGTATTCTATTATGATTTATTATATGAAATAAACAGTTATACTTTAATATATGAAATAAAACTACTTATTTGTTAGATCTCTAAACAAATACTTAATAAAAATATGTATTATGCATTGGATAATCCCACCTTTATATGGAATTACTGCTTTAAGGCGCAATGACATAGTATTATGCAGTTTTTTAATATAAATCTCAGGAATTTCACTGAGCCAAATATCATAAATAATTTTTCTAGTTCTTTCAAAGTTGAAGGCAGCAAATTTCGAATCCTCCCCCCTCGCCACTCTCCTTTTTATAAAGGCTAAACATTCTCGAGCGGATTGAGATTAGGACAATTTGCAGGTCTGGTAAAGAAGAAATTCTACGATATTCTTTGTGGATTTAACTTAAAGTAAAAAAAGGTATGATTACATACAAAATTATGGGGGCACATGGGAATGGATAGGTAATTTAATTATTTTAATCAAACGTACCACAGACGCCTTGTAGCAAAGTGTATTATCATTTTTAAATGCTGTTTGCAGAAAAGTCTGGGATAGCTTCAAATTAGTCGGTCAGGCGCCACTTTTATAATGGCCGTGTTTTATTACGAGTTAACTGATCCCTTGAGCATGAAAATTTGCTCGACTCCTTGAAAAATTATGCACTTTTCTCTGCGTACCTTAATATACGAAGAATGTGTCACTGTTTTAAGAGATCAATTTTCATTAAGTCAGTCACATTTCTGCCTTCTTACAAACTTTTTTCATCAGCTCGAAATAAATTAAACTTGACTCATCAGATCAAATCAGTTCAGCCCAATAATTAATCGATAATTTTTTTAATTTTTTGGTCATCTGAACAGTTGTTATTTTTTATTCTTATCCTTAATAATTGCTTTTTCTGAAGGTCTTCCGGTTTTTAACCTGCCTTGTTTGATTGTTGCGGGATCCGGAATTTTCGCCCCCAGCATCTCGCCCCCGGCATTTCGCCCCCAGCATTTCGCCCCCGGGAAATTTCGCACCCCGGAAATTTCGCCCCCGGTACATTTCGCCCCCGGAAATTTCGCCCCTGTGTGATACAAAATATAAATGTAAATACAAATAAAGTTATAAACATACATGCGGCATTTCCCAAAATATTACCATGTTTTTATTAACTTCGAATCTTCTTTGTTTGTTTGTGTGGTCCAGTAAAAATCTTGCAATCGATTTTTAATTGACTTCCCGACTAGTTCGTCATTTGAAACTTTCAGAAAAGCTCAGATCACGGTGACAATGCATTTTTTTAATACTTTTAGATAACTGTTTCGGGTCCCTGCTGCCTTCGGCAACATTTACGATTCATCAAAAAATTTATTTAACTAACTTCCCGACTAACCAGACATTTGAAACTTTCCGAATAGTTCAGATCCCGGTTACAATGCATTTTTTAAATACTTTTAGCTAACTGTTACGGATCCCTGCTGTCTTCGGTAGCGTTTATGATTCAACAAATAATTATTTAACTAAATTCCAGAGTAGCTAGACATTTGAAACTTTCACAATAATTCAGAACACGGTGACAATGCATTTTAAAAATACTTTTAGCTAACTGTTTCGGGTCCCTGCTGCCTTCGGTACCGTTTATAATTCAACAAAATTTTTATTTAACTAACTTCTTGACTAACTAGGCATTTGAAAATTTCAGAATAATTCAGAACACGGTGACAATGCATTTTTTTTTTTTTTTTTACTTTTAGCTAACTGTTTCGGGTCCCCTCTGCCTTCGGTATCGTTTATATGATTCAACAGAAATTTAAAAACATGTTATATAAAAAATCCGTTCTTTTTATTTTGAAATAATTTGTTGTATAAAAATATGGAGTTTATACAATATTGATATATGTTTTGATTTTGGTCATAACAAGGGTTCACAAAGAGCATGGCGATAAAAATATGGCTGAGTGAATATTGAATATATTCAATCACGCTAAAAATATTTACTGTTACTCTTCTAACAACGTTCACAAATTCTGGTCGTTTCTAACTTTCAATAAGCAAAATTACTCTGCTCCTTACGCCCATCAGTGGAGGTCAAAGATGTTATGTCATGTTATTTCTTCGGACCGCCTTTAGGAGCGAGACGCAGACCGTCGCCAATTGCCCATTGCACAGCACTAGAGCGACGTAAAAACCCAACCAATCAACCAACCAACTCTGCTCCTCAAAGGGTTTAAGAACTGAGAATCGAAACTGAGGTTCTTTGCAAATATAGTACATTTTCTAAAGTAACTGTTTACTCTAATAGAGCGTAGAAAGTTTTATTATAGGCTTACATTTAGTATTTTACACTATTTATTAGTAATGGAGCATATAATTAATTAAATTGCATTAAGCCAAAATAAATAATGCTTGCTTACTAAGTATATTTTCGTTTGTTTCGTAATTCGTAAACAATTCGTTTTTTATCAGTATCATTGCAGGCTTTATCTACGGGCTGAATATTCATAAATAAAACCCATTCGTCGACTAGAACATATTTCTGTCTTAAAGAATAAAATTCGAAACGCAAAAATTTCGAAAAATTTCGCAACAATAAAATTAAGGGCTCTGTCTATGGGCTTAATATTCATTAAATAAAGTGCATTTGTCGACAAATGCACTTTTATGTCTCATTATACTCATTTTATTCTCATTTTTTATGTCTTTACGTATTACTTTATACACGCAAAAATGTCTTCAACTTTTATAACAATATAATTACTAGCTCTATCATTAGCTTCTTTTGAAATCTCTATGAACACAGGTCATATTTAATGGCCAAAACCTTTGTATTCTTGGTCATTATGAATATAATTCTCCTAAATATCTCCAAAACGGAAAATCATATAAAGTCCATAATCATATAAATAGAGGTGCACAACTAGATGTTATAACAAACCTTTATACTAATTTTCATCGTTCTACGTCTAACAGTTTTTGAAATATGCGAGATACATACCCCCCCCCCCCCACACACACACACACAAACACACGCGCGTACTTACATACTGACGTCACGAAAATTCGTGTAAAATCATTGATATCTCTGAAACGGGAACTCGTATTAAAACCAAAGTTGCAAGTGTACAACTAGACATTATAGTAGTTACGCATATAAATTTGCAATCTTCTACGATCATTCATTTTTTAAGCTATGCAGATTACAAAATCAAATTCGCACTTCGGGATTACTAACTTCCTTATACTTTGTATAAGAAAGTAAAAATGATAGACTCATTTTTTTAAAAACCAATTTCCGAGATCTAAATTGACCTACTTAAGTAGGATGATTGTTAATTTTCCGCTTATAACCACGTAATACATGAGAAAGGATATCTAAAATTGATTTATGATTTTAAGAAAATCGTTAGAGCCGTTTTTGAGATACAAACTTTTACCAAAACTTGGCAAACTTAATTATTGACCGGAAAACAATAATTACATACAAAAAGATGTTTAAAAAGGAGTTATTATAACGATACTGAGAAAAAAAAATCCGATTTTCTCTAGAATGAATAAGTGACCATTTTCTAAATCCCTTAACTAGAAATATAGATTTCCGAGCTATGCGCATAAGGCACGTCAATAAATTAAATAGACGAAATTATCGAGAATTTCTTGTGTACACATTTCCAGATGGTGAAACAATATTCTGAATATTTTGTATTGCGAGAAATTCTCGCTTAATTTTCTAGAATTTTGTAATAAACCAAGATTATAGTTGCAGAAACCCGCCTCTTGTAGTCTCATTTATTTGCAGAGATTTTTAAGTAACTTTGCCCTCGAGAATATAGGCAAACGCTCTAGAATTCTAATAGGGGCTTCTAGAACTCGCTTTCCAGGGGGACTAGAATTTATAAGGATGCCATGGAACTATTTTTCTAGAGCCACAATTTAGATTCTAGATGTCAGTTACAGAATTTTTTCTCAGTGGAGTTTGAAAAAAAAAAAAAAAAATCCGTGCAGTTGTTTTTAAAGGAGCGCACTTGTAAAGCCTGGAATTGATCTATTTTTACCAGACACCTATAGATTTTCCTGAACTAATTAACTATATTATTTGAAAGGTCATCTAATAGAGTGATTATATAAAAACTTTGAAGAAACTGAAGGAGCCGTTTTTGAGATACGGACTTACGGTCCCACTTCCGTTTTCCGCTGTCCCATTTTTGGTTTTTCATTTTCCCCAAAATTAAAAAAAATATATCTGTATACCAGACCTGCCTCAGTTTTCAAGTTCCGTAGTTCTATTTTTGTTAGCTTCGAAGATACCCAGAAGATTCCGCAAATACATACACATACATACATATAGACACATTTATACACTCTGACCAACTGTCAGAAACTACTTTTCTGGACTCAGGATGCCTTGAAATGTATAAATCAAGTGAAAACTTGACATCGAATTTTCGGACCGCACCTTAGAATGTAGAAAACGAGGGGAAAAGACTGAAAATTCATAGAAAAAGGAAAAAAAAAAAAAAAGATTAAAAATTCTATAGAAAAAAGCACGGGATGAAAAAAAAAAAAAAAAAAAAACCCTCACAATGTCATTAAAAAAAAAAAAAAAAAAAAAAAAAAAGGCTAACACCGGAAAGGATAAAAGGACAAAATTGACTAGAAAAAGACATCGAAGAGCGGTAACGGGTGGGCTGGGGCGTTCTGTATATCGTCGGTGGTTAATACGACTCGCCTAGTATAAGTTCATTATTCTGTAATCTTATTTCCTTATTTATCAATAATGATCAAATTGATTAATAAATAAAACAAAGTAAAAAATATTTGATAAATTAATAAAATTATTATGTGTGCACTAAAAATTTAATAAATAAATAAATAATATTACTGTACACTTAAACTTTCTTTTAATTAACAGCGATAAAAAATTAATCGGACAAGTTTTCCATTAGAAAACATTTTTTTAATTCATATGTTTTATATTGAAATTAAATGGGAAAATAGTGTGAATTAAATAGAAATATATCGAGAATTACTACATGTATATTTATATTTTTATTTGTCATTACATATATATTTTCCACAACTCGTGGGCGAAATTTCCGAAATCCAGTGTTCGGGGGCGAAATTTCCGGGGGTGAAATTTCCGGGGGCGAAATTTCCGGGGGGCGAGATTTCCCGGGGGCGAAATGCTGGGGGCAAAATGCCGGGGGCGAGATGCTGGGGGCGAAATTTCCGTAAACCGATTGTTGCTGCACTTTTTTTTTTTTTTTGAAGAAATTATTTTGCTAATGCTTTTTTTCAATCTTCTCTAAGTTTTGAACATGATACAAATCGATTTTTTAAAGATTTACCTTTTAACTTGCAGGCATCTCGGTTAGATGAGCAACGTGGCCGCCTAAAGCCAAATTTCAAGTTTAAACAATTAAAAAATTTTACAGCTTACTAAAAACCATATTACTAATATTTCTTTAACATTTAATTATTTTGCCATCTCACTTATTAAAGTATATTTTCATTTTTATTCTAAAGACGATACTTTTTGTGGCATCGTTAATGGCCTTATCCTTGCCATTTTTCAAATACCTTCTAAAATTACAATTTTCCTGACAACTGCATTTTGTTTTTAACACGACGCTGAATCCTAAAGTGTATGTGGAAGACGACGTTATAAAATCTATTCGAAAATTTACTTTTTAAAATAAGAGAAAAGTGCGTCTTTTTTTTTTTTTTTTTTTTTTTTTTCTTTTTTTTTT
Source organism: Salticus scenicus (assembly GCA_963930645.1). Classification (NCBI taxonomy): domain Eukaryota; kingdom Metazoa; phylum Arthropoda; class Arachnida; order Araneae; family Salticidae; genus Salticus; species Salticus scenicus. The sequence continues at coordinate 325,952,822 of OZ005652.1, forward strand.
TTTTTTGTCCCTTAGTGTAAACATTTGTTTTTAAAAAAAATCTGGAGTGACTCCACTCGACTTTCCGAACATTGAGTAATTAACAGTTTTGTAGATCAAGTAAAGAAAGAGGAGTTGTTAAACAAACAAAGGAGAGAAAACCATAATAGAGTGTTTGAGTATTTTTCTCCATATATTACACGATGTTTTATTTAACGCTACTGAACTTTGAGCCCATAGATCATAATGATAAATAATTTTTCGTTGTGTCCCTGTAAAAACCTATAAATGCTTAATTCACCAAAATATATACAGTTGGTTAAACTGGGACCTATAACATGTGTACAAATTTTTTGCTCAGATTAAAGACGCTATCACACTTTTAAAAATTTGGCCCCATAGGCCATAATGATAAAGAATTTTTCTTTGTGCCCCTGTAAAAAAACTAAATTCAGCAAAATCTATACAGTTCGTGCAAGTGTGACCTACAACATGTGTACAAATTTTTTTGCTCAGATTAATAAAGCGTTTAGACGCTATCGCACTTTAAAAAATTTTGCCCCATAGGCCATAATGATAAAGAATTTTTCCTGGTGTCTCTGTAAAAAAACTATAAGTGCTAGATTCACCAAAATCAATAGAGTTCGTACTATGGTAACTTACAATATACGTACCAACTTTCAGCTTATTCGAACAAAGCGTTTAGACGCTAGCGTGTTCACTCACAAACATACACACATACATACATACACCCCACAAAAAGATAGGTACAAAGTGTTTTTTCTTTGATTTTTCAAAAAATAACATTATCTAAATTGTGCTTATCATTTATTATTATCATAAAATAACACTATTCCCGGACTAATTTTTGTTTTAAGACTAATTTAGAAAAGTTTTAAGACTGATTTTTTTCTACTTTAAGACGACACTCCGCGACAAAAAATAGGAACAAAGAGGTTTTTTAAATTTTTCTTAAAATAACATTATCTAAATTGTGCTGATCATTTATTATCGTAACAAAATATTATCATATCAAAAATATATTAAACATTTGAATCATATTCAAAATAATCATATTCAAAAATTAAAAAAAAAAAAAAAAAAAAAAACCTTGTTCCTATCTTTTTGTCGCGGTGTGTAATCTTAAATTAGAAAAATTTTAGTCTTAAAATTTTTCTAAATTAGCCTTAAAATAAAAATTAGTCCGGGAATAGTGTTATTTTATGATAATAATAAATGATAAGCACAATTTAGATAATGTTATTTTATGAAAAATCAAAGAAAAAACCCTTTGTACCTATCTTTTTGCTGCGGGGTGTACATTATCGTAAAAATAGTGAAAACGGACTCAGGGAACCTCGAAACGGGCGAATATCGATTCCGCCGCAGAGCATTACGAACTCCCCCAAGATGTTATCAGTAGTTACCCCTACGTATCGTTTCCGCCGAATGTCTTCCCCCCCTTTTCCAAAGGCATTACTTTTCCGCCGTTTCAGGGATTAAGAATTTATCTTTGGCGAGTTTCGGCGACATTTTTCATATTATGCTAAATAAAGCATTTAAGCTAGCATTTTTATTAAAATTAGCAATTAAAACATGTTACAGGAATAATTCTTGTTGAGAGTGGTAAAATGAACAATTTTTTCATTTGTCGAGCAGCTTTCTTCCCTTAATTTAGGGGCATTAAATGTTAAATATATGAACGTTTTATTGTGATATCATATAGGTTTAAATTTATGACTGGCAAACCTTACCAAAGCAATCCTGTTGAGGTTGCCTTCCAAATACATAGTAAGCATTTTGTGCAAATTTTCACGCCTCTGGAGGATTGTCTTTGAAACTGGTTTTTCTTCTTTCGCACTAGACATTCGAATGTAAGAATCTGTCTGGCTCTGCAGTAAAACTTCCACGAAATGAAAAATGTGAGGATGTGTGTGATAAAAACAAGCATTAAAATGTGAATGAAAGGATTCACATGCGTTAGTTGTATTTTCAGATGAAGCATCGGCTTTGGCCCACATTGTAGGAGGAAATTTTGCCTCTTGTTCATCAATATAGTTTTCTACTAAATAGTCTACAAACTCCGAAACTCTCGCATCTGGAGGTTGGATTGGAACCAAATCTAATGCAAAGCAGTCACCAACATCATTCGGTTTTAAATAGGACAGTCCGAATGTTTTTTTTAACCACTGGCCAACTTCATTTGATTCAGCCAGCCGGAATTCTTTGCCAAGACCAAGACTGAGAATTTTTCTATACCAAGCTTGGTGCAAATGAAATTTGCAGCCTTGCACTGCTGCATTAGGCCATGTTGTTTTAATGGCGCTATGAATGGCAATTTCAAAATCAACCACTAAATGACTTGGTTGGAAACTGAGATTGCGTTCAATACATTTCTCGATTATTGTCTTGAATAATTTTGCATAAGTGTCTTCTTTCTTATCTGGCAATAAGCAGAAAACCAGGGGCACATACCTGCCCTTTTCTATACCGTGAACAGTAAAGAGTTGTAACCAAAGCTTTGCACAGTACTTAAATGTTCCATCCATGTAAATTTTTTTGCATTTGATAAGAAATTCAAGATTGGAATCACAGGTAAAAATAACTATTCCAGAATCTGCATCAGCATATAACAGAAATTCTTCGCCTTTTACCGACTTCACTTCCATGTCTAGTAATTTCTCTATTGCTTCTACTCTGTTCTTCGGAAGGCTTGGTATCTGTTTTCTTCTTTTCCTGTAAATACTCTGTTTCAAGTTATTAACATTCCTATTAGTCAGGTTTTCTAAGTAAGTTGTATTTTCAGCAATTACTTTATGAATAATTTTAGAGGGTCTCTCTAAAATATCTTCAGCTTTCCTTTTTGCGGCTTGATTAAGTATTTTCGTTGGTAAATTTTCATCCTTTTCATGACAATGCACGTTATCAAGCCTTGAGATAGATGTTTTGTTCGGCATCGTATACACTTTTGCAGTGCATTTTTTTTCTCTGCTGCACTGCCACACGATTTCCCCGCTTTTTAATCTTCTTTTCTCATAATAAGTATAGCCATCTACAATAAGTAGATTTTTTTCTTGCTTGCTGGTGTATAGGTGGACATCCATAGTAAAGAATTAATCAATCAATCAAAAAAATAATAAATAAAAATCAAGTATGAATATCTGCTGACCGCAGTCCCTCGCATAAGCGACTTCACCCTACGGTTGCTCAGCAAAAAGTGTCTGAGGAGAGACGAGCCCTGGGCAAAGCCCCTGGGACATTTTTGAAGACAGACCAATCAGCGTACAAGGCGTTTGCGGAAGCGGAGCTCCTTTCAATTTGCGCATGCTCCAATTTAGAGAAGAATTTCTAAGTATTATTGAGAGAGAAAAATTTTGGCGCCATCTTTTAACTTAATATAGACTTACTATAAAAACGAATGTGATCGCTTTCTCATTTTTGATTCTATATTTTTTCTTTTGTAATTCGTAGTTTCTTTCTAATTGCCACTCACTCTCTCTCTCTCTTTTTTAAAATTGAATTGAGTGATGTAATTCTGGTACGCTAATTTTTTTTTTCTATTAAAACAAAATGGAAAATAAAAGGATTACTCTATATTGCATTACAAGAAATTTATATCTATTAAATAAGAAAGGTTTGCTCATGTATATTAAAATTTAATATTTCAAGTATCATAATCAGAGGAGAAACTATTTATTTAAAAAATAGAAGATAAACATATTATTGGCAAAATGACTAAATTATTATTATTATTATTATTATTTTGTTCTTAATGAATGGCACTCTACAATCAATTGCTGTATGAATAACAATAAAATCATTAAAATATACTTCAATTTTATTATTTTGCTATTAGGAAATTTATGATTTTTAAAAAATTAAATGTCCATTATGTATTTCTACCAGTAAAACAAGAATATTTCGCCCTCCCCCCCCCCACCCATACACACATGCACTTCAGATATTAATAGTTTGGGTTAATGAAATTTCTTTTCACATGATTATAATTTTAAAACCAATTATAAGCTGATTTTTTTTTTCTTTTTAAGAATTTAAAAAGTAATTAAGAAAGTATATTATTTTTTCGGTGCATTGCTGCAAAAAAAAAAAAAAAAAGGGGGGGGGGAGAGAATATATTAATGTAAACTAAACTTTGTCTGCATCTAATTATTCTTTAAAATGGAATTGAAATTGAATTTATCAAAATAAATAATTGTTAATAAATGAAAGTATTTTTGTAAAATTATATGAATATCACCAACTATTACTTTGAAAATTGATTTAAATTTTAGTTATGGAAAACATAATTAATTAAACAAAATACTTATTTATTTATTTTAATTTACTTTTCAGTCAAATTTATGAATAAAATAACATTATACAGAATTTATTTATTTAAAAAAGCAATAATATATATAAGTTTTTTCTCAGCTATATTCCAATAAAATAATTGAATATATATTGAATAAAATAATTTTATTTAGAAATATATTAATATAAAATAAAAGCTGAAAATGCTTCTAATTTTTCTGTCAAAATGAATTGAAATTTAATGTATTTAAATAAGAATAAATAAACGAAGATATTTATATAAAATATCATGCAAAATCTAAAAATTAATTTAAGTTTCATTTATGAAATACACACACACACACACACACACATACATATATATATATAAACAATTATTATTATTATCATTTTGTTTCTTTTTCAGTTCAGACAAATTTACAAAAAATAATAATATTATAGAAAATGTCTCAGAATGTAAAAGCAATAACAAATAATTTTCTTCTGAACTATATTCCCGAATTAAATAATTGTATAATTATTTTTAATAATTTATTTAATCCGAATAAATTATTTTACAAAATTAAATATTATTCCTACATAAAATAATTTTATTTAGGAATATATTAATATAAAATGGAAGTAAGCATGAATGAATCTAATTTTTCTTTCAAAATAAACTGAAGTTTATTTTATTTAAAAGTTAAATGATAAAACGAATATATTTATTTAAAATCGCATGTGAAATCATCATTTATTACTATGCAAATTGTTTTAAATTGCAGTTATAAAAAGAGTATAAATTATTAAACAAAAAATATTGTTCAGCTAAATAACATAATAAATAAAATAAAAATAAAAGTCTGATTTCTTATGTATTATGACTATCTTTACAATCTGTGGTGAAAGGCGCAATATTTCTTCAAATAATTTCTATAATAATATAGTCACAAACTCCGCTGTCGCAAACGTCTAGTAATCAGCGTAGATCGTCTAACGGTGGCGCTAACTGACGCCAACAGACAAAGTGATAAGCCGCCAAATGTGATGTATCATAAATTGGGCGCGCCCCATAAATTCCCCTATTTACCTGCTTCCGCGGCGATATCAATAGGTGTAGGAAAAAGGGGGGTTAGGTCCTCGGCGGAAACGATAATGGAGAGGAAGGGGGGATTAAAATTTCGGCGGAATCGATAATCGCCGCTCGAAACGTATAGAAACATCAAAATCTAAAATTCGGATTTTTGACATGAGTACAATACTTTCCTCACTATAGTGTTCGGAAAGTAAAAACCCCAAAAAATCAGCATGCTTTTTGTTTATAATATATAGAATTTTCAACGAAAATTATTCCCACTTTCGTATAAATTACAAAAAAAAAAAAAACTTTTGAAGCAATACATTGCAATCGGAATACAAATATCTTAAATATCTCATGAAATATGAGCATTTTTATGAAAAATGTTTTCACTACGTACGCGCGAAATATAGACAACTTTTTATTACATAGGTTGAAAGCTGGGCAATATTGGGCAACTTATGTCGAAAGTTCATTTTAATAGAGAAAAATTAAGCAAATTGTCGGCAAAAGAAATTTCATAAGAGGTTTTTCACATGCCGCGTAATTAATTTAAAGATCCAATTATGAAAAGATAATGAAAATATCAAATGTTCTGTAACTAAACTTTGCACATAAACTTGGAAAATTTATTCCAATTTGAAGGAATTGAGTTTACATTTACGATACTGGTTTACAAATATGTGCAATATATTTCTGGTAATATTGTGATTCGTTGAATAAATTTTAAAATATCTTGCACACAAGTGCTAAAATCATATGCAAAAAGTGCTAAAAAAAGTAAACTAATAATAATAATTATAATAATAATCTGGTGTATCACTCACATGACTTTCTCTTACCCTGCATTTCCATACTATAATGATAGATTAAGGTTTCTTATTAAGTCTTAAGATCAATAGCGTGAGATAACAATGTTCAATGTGCTTTTAAAATAATTTAAAATAAGTTTAGGAACAGTTTCCTTTGGCAAGTAATTCTGTGTGAGAGGGTCTACCGTCACCCTCAAACCCTCGTTCAAATAGGTTCATACAATAATTTTTAAAAAAAAAAAGAAAGAAAGAAAGAAAGAAATCCAGGCGATTATTAATTTGCCTTCAAACTTGCCAATCTTGATCAAATTTTTAAGTGTCAAACCTATATGAAAATTTAAAATGCCAAATTTTAATTTCCTGCAGCTATTTGTTTTTAAGTTATGTTGCTAACATATATACATACAGATCAGCCGCTAAAAATTGGACTTTCGTAATCAGGTGACCTCAAAACATGATGTTATACAAAAAACAGAGTTGAAAATAAATTCAAAAAGTACTTTGTTTACAGTATGGGTATGAAAAATTAATTTTGCAGTATTCGTCGACATAGTAAAATGTACAAAACACTTCCATCAATTATATTCAATATAGAAAAGAACGTTTTGCCTAACAATATTGCGTATTTAAATTAGTCTTATGTGAAAAACGTCTAACACAAAAGGAATTACGATTCCTGCAGTTTCCAATAGCTCCAATATATCCAAATACTTTGGGTAGCCCTGCGTAAACAAATTGTGAATTATTTCCATACTACAATCTACACAAAACATGCTTTTGTGAATTTAATAAATTTTATTCATTCCATTTCGTTTAAATCAGCCTACAGATGTTACACTGTTCTTAACAGAAATTTCTCCATAGGCATAATGTACACTGATGGAAAAAAAAATCTCAACTCCAGGAAGGAGCTGTGCCAGATAAACGAAATTTGGTAGGCGTGTTTATACATCTGAAAGATGACGTCGATTCAAATTTCGAGCTACGCGCATAAGTGTGGCGCTAGTAGCGACACTATGAACATGCAAATGAGGTTTGCTTTAAATAAGCGCTGTAAGGTTCATGATCGTTATTTACAGTTGAGATTTGACGTAGTGGGTTAATGTTAGTCAAGGATGCCTCTAAGGAGACGAAGAAGCCATTATCAACAGCTCACTGAGTTTGAACGAGGTCGTGTAGTAGGGCTACGAGAAGGTGGGTTTTCTTTCCGCGATACTGCAGAAAGACTTGGCAGGAATGTATCCATTGTGCATGAGTGTTGGCAGCAGTGGTCAAGGGAAGGTACTACCTCAAGAAGACCTGGTTCCGGGCGGCCACGTGGCACTACTGAGAGGGAAGACCGCCGTGTTCGGCGTATGGCTGTGGCTAATCGTAGTGCGTCTGCAGCTGAAATTCGAGCTGCAGTTGGCACCACAGTGACACAACGAACTGTTACAAATCGGTTACTTCAAGGACAGCTCCGAGCCAGACGCCCTGTAGCGTGCATTCCACTGACTCCAACCCACTGCCGTTTGCGACGTGAGTGGTGTCAAGCTAGAGCTCATTGGAGGACGGAGTGGAGATCTGTTGTGTTTTCTAATGAAAGCCGGTTCTGCCTTGGTCGCAGTGATAGCCGTGTGTTGGTTAGAAGGAGGCCAGGTGAACGCCTGCTAGCGACCTGTCTGCGGCCTAGACACACAGGGCCTACTCCTGGAGTTATGGTTTGGGGAGCAATTTCGTATGACAGCAGGAGCACTCTCGTGGTTATCCCACGCACCCTGACTGCAAATTTGTACGTCAGTCTAGTGATACAACCTGTTGTGCTGCCATTCATGAACAGCATTCAAGGGGGTGTTTTCCAACAGGATAACGCTCGCCCTCATACCGCTGTTGTAACCCAACATGCTCTACAGAGTGTCGACATGTTGCCTTGGTCTGCTAGATCACCAGATCTTTCTCCAATCGAGCACGTATGGGACATCATTGGACGACAACTCCAGCGTCATCCACAACCAGCATTAACCGTCCCTGCATTGACCGTCCAAGTGCAACAGGCATGGAACTCCATCCCACAAACTGATATCCGACACCTGTACGACACAATGCATGCACGTTTGCATGCTTGCATTCAAAATTCTGGCATTTACACCGGTTACTAATGTACCAACATTTCACATTTGAAATGGCTCTTCTCGCCAATGGCTCTTACCTGTGATCTTGAAACTTTAATCAATTAAATATGTTACCTAGACAAATGTATTGCTGAAATTTCATTACTGTACAATAATTTTTTCTTGGTGTTGGGATTTTTTTTTTCCATCAGTGTATTTGAATTCTCTTGGATCACCCTGTACACGGATCCATTTGCTTGATCGCAACGAAAAGTTTCCTGTAACATTCCTAAATGATACACATTTAGAATACCGTTTGGATATTCTACTATTATTTGTTCTTGAGATATGCTGATAACAGGCAGACACACAGACACACCACTAAAAACATGATTTCTGGATTCAGGGGACCTCAAAACATTTAAATATATTAAAAAAAATTCAATTTCGAAAATTTGACCCAAAAACAATACTTTCTCTACCATATATATGGGTAAGAGAAAGTAAAAAGTGTAATAGCATAATTCGATTAAAAAATATACGCAGGATAATGACGTCGAGAGAAACTTTAGCCCATCTTATTTGACAAAAATACTTCACTTTTAAATGTATCTTATTCCCGATATGCAAACAATATGCCATTTTTTCTCACATTATATTAAATGTAAAGATTACTTAAAAGTATACCAAAAGAGAGTAATAATAAAATTGGATCAAAATGTCTACAGTTCTCAAAATAATGTAAGCATAAACAAAACTTATCAAATGCGCGATTTATGAAACACTCCAGGCTACGACCATTTGAGGTGTGGTTTGATGACGTCACTATCGAACAGTAATTACGTCTGACCAATTGCTGCTCTCTATTTGCTCAATCTTCCTCGCTGAAATTGTTTCATAAATCGCCAAGTGGGTCGCTAGTAATCATTATATCGATACCAACGGAAAGAAAATTAAGGGGTTTTGATTGGAGGATAAGCGAAGGAATAAGTAGAGGATCTGACTGTCTCCTAAGTGTATATAATAGCAGGACCACAGAAATGTCAAATTTGTAGAATTAATTTAATCAGTTTTAAAATAATGTGCACATCTCCACACCTGAACATTGCGATTTTGTATATAACTGAATATTCTTTTAATTTCAATATTAATTCGAAATTGCCTCTCGATGACTGAAACGGACTTGAACGATATCTAGTTATGGCCCACGGTCTAAAATGTCTTTAATAAAAAAGGAATCAATTTTGGTTATTTACTAAATTATTCTCTGTTACAACATTTTTAAACATCTTTAACTATTAAATGTTCAGAAAGTCGAGTGAAGTCAATTCAGATTTTTAGTTATGAAATTATAAGAAAACTGAAAATGAAATAATTGAGTTTAAGTAGAGTTGAAACTAGTATGCTGTGGCCACCACATGACTTTCTTCTGTATTTTACTATACAAATTCACTCAGTAAAAATAATTTATTCAAATTATTATTTCAAAAAATTATCTTCCATGATAATGCAGACTATTTCCATTTTTTCTCACATTATATTAAATGTAAAGATTACTTAAAAGTATACCAAAAGAGAGTAATAATAAAATTGGATCAAAATGTCTACAGTTCTCAAAATAATGTAAGCATAACACTAAATATCAAAGTAGTATAACACGTAGTATAACACAAGTAGTATAACACTAAATATCAAAAAAGTCAATTTTATTGTCAATATTACTTTTTTTTTTTTAATGAAAAAAAATCGATAACTTTATTTTAAATTATTGCAGATCTATGGTTCAACCATTCGTTTTAAAAGTACTGGCGAGTTCTTTTGAAAGATCCCCATCATGAAAATTTACTCCCTCGAGGGGGGAACTTCCCCCCAGGGAGGAGGCATGGCTCCTACACATACAAAAATATTTTCCCAGTTGACTATCTCTATTATAAATAATTCTGGTAAATTTCATAATGATTATTAAAAAATAATTCCCTTTATGCACATTTATACAAAATTTTGTCCTATACCACCATGTTAAAAATTTAGAAAAAGCCGGATGGCAACGCAACCTGTAAGACAATTTTTACCAAAAGTTGATAGGCACTAATTTATGTCAAGGTGCAACTACATGCCAATTTGTATGAAATTCTGTGCGGTAGTTCCTGAGATACACTTGCCACAAAATTTTGTCACGCACACACAGACTGACAGACATTTTCTAAAAATGGTCAAATCGTGTTCTACAGCTCTCAAAACGTGTAAATCCATCAAAAACACGAGGTCGAAAATTTTTACGAATCCAATACTTTCTTCTATTGAATATAGAAGAAAGTAAAAAGTAAATAGAGTAGAAATTCATTCTAATGTGAATATCAAATACACACACATCTTATAAATACGTAGGTACTAATAATAAACATGGAATACCTAAGTATTACACTCTCTCGTAATATATATGAATTAGACAAACATGTATTACATGTATGCATAACACAATTAGAATTTTATAGGTGTATTACTCAAATACCCACCATGCATAATGCATACGCGTTATATTTATATGCAACCATATTTTGTTAGTAAAGAGTAAAATATTATTTAAGCACCCCGCCTTAAAAATACTTTAAATTCTAGCTTTATAATGCAGCCAAAAAACTAACACATCTAGCAAGGGATGTTGAAAGCGGTGAGGATTTATTAGAAAGGTATATAGTTTTTTTTTTTTTTTTTTTTTTTTTTTTTTTTTCCAGGGTTAAAACTAGTATGTTGTGGCCACCACAAGACTTTCTTCTATATTTTCTTATACAAATTCACGCAGTAACAATATTTAAAAAATATGTATATATGATTTTTTTCCAAAGTTGTTTTCTTTAAAAAGTAAAAAAAAAATCGATAACTTTGTTTTAAATTATCACATATTTATAGTTCAACCATTCGTTTTAAAGGTATTGACGAGACCTTTCGAAAGATACCGATCTTGAAAATTTACCCCCCCCCCCGGGGGGTACTTCCCCCTAGCGGGGGGAAGCGATGCCCCAAATTTTTTTCCTAATTAACTACTACTATTATCAATAATTCATATTAATTTCACAATCACAGGTTAAGAATAACTCTCATTATGTACATTTATACGAAATTTTGTACTACTTTTGTCCATGTTAAAAATTTAGAAAAAATACGATCACAGCGCCACCTGTTGAGCGATTGATCCCCAAATCTAATCAGCCACAGTTTATGTCAGGGGCCAACTAAATACCAAGTCTGGTTAAATTTCGTTTAAAAAAAAAAAAAAAAAAAAAAAAAAAAAAAAAACGATTTTTTTTCTAAGTTTTTTTTTCGTTAAAAGTAAAAAAAATCGATAACTTTGTTTTAAATTATCACAGATTTATAGTTCAACCATTCGTTTTAAAGGTATTGACGAGACCTTTCGAAAGATACCCATCTTGAAAATTTACTCCCCACGAGGGGTGACTTCCTCCCCAGGGGGGGTGGCGAGGCTCCTACGCATACAAAATTTTTTTCCCAGTTGACTATCTCTATTATAAATAATTCTTGTAAATTTCATAATGATTACTAAAATGTAATTCTCTTTATGCACATTTATACAAAATTTTGTCCTATATCACCATGTTAAAAATTTAGAAAAAGCGGGATGGCAACGCAACCTGTAAGACAATTTTTACCAAAAGTTGATAGGCACTAATTTATATCAAGGTGCAACTACACACCAATTTGTATGAAATTCTGTATAGTAGTTCCTGAGATACAGTTGCCACAAAATTTTGTCACACACACACACACACACACACACACACAGACAGACAGACAGACAGACAGACAGACAGACATTTTCTAAAAAGGGTCAAATCGTGTTCTACAGCTCTCAAAACGTGTAAATCCATCAAAAACCCGAGGTCGAAAATTTTTACGAATCCAATACTTTCTCTATATTACATATAGAAGAAAGTAAAAAAAAGTCTTTATTACTAGCAAACTCATGCGAAAATTTCGCACTTTATTTCTTTTATTATTTACCTTTAAAATTTGAAACTCATAAATATTATACCAATTTCACCATCTAATTTAAATTTTAATTTACCAGAAGCTAAATTGTTATTAGTACCAAATTAATATTGTACAATAATGAAACCAAAAATCAAAGAAAGGTTTCAAAATAAAATTCATGGTTCACGACCCAGTTTTTATACTTCCGCAGGCAGTATAGTTAAAGTATAGGGCGTCCACAACGCCTTTTAAATTTTTGTCGCCATGTTCGCGATGACTTTTTATTAATTTTGGTATACTTTTTTGTTAAAAAATAAATAAATAAATAAATAATATATAATTCCTATTTTGATTATACCTTTTATGAATGCGTTTTTTAGTCAATTTATGATAATAATTCCTATTCTGTATATATCTTTAAAATATTTTTAGATTTAAAATGATGCCTGAAAAGATTCTGAAGAAGAAACTTTTAAAAATACATTTTTCGGTAAACTAATGTCAGTACTTTTTTATTAGTTCATTGAGCTGAGTCCACGTGCTTAAATATTGTTCATTTTTAAATATTATTTTTTATCCTCACGTATTTTATTAATTACGCCACTATCGTATCGTTTCGATAAAAAATAATTGAAACTGGCCCACGTTAGAGAAATATTATATAGATTATGGACTATAGATTCAAATTATTTAAACTACGATAGCATCTAAACACCTTATTGAATTGAGCTAAAAATTTATATTGATGTTAGATGTTACAAATTTATATAGATGTACGAACTGTATATATTTTGATAAAAACTTACATTATTTATTAATTTTTTTTTTTTTTTTTAACAGGGACGCAACGAAAAGTTCTTTATTATTATTATTGTTTATGAGCTCAAATCATTTAAAGTGCAATAGCATGTTACTTTAATCTATATTAATAAAATCAGAGTTTTGTCTGTAAATTTGTCGGAATCGAAAAATTTTGCGATATCTTCACGTTTCACACCCCATGAAAGCCGAAAATGACTTCAGAAAATTTTGCCTGTGTGTGTGTGTGTGTGTGTCTGTGTGTATGTCATCGTGTCCGAACGTCGCTTTTTTTGTCCGGGCATCACTTGAGAACGGCTGGACGGAATTCAACGACGCTTGGCAGGAATTTAGGTCTTCACCCAACTTAAAATTATATCTATCAACTTTTCGGAAATTCCCCCCCGTTCCCCCCCTAGGGGGTAAAAGACGAAAACACGTTTGTCCGGGCATCACTTGAGAACGGCTGGACGGAATTCAACGACGCTTGGCAGGAATTTAGGTCTTCACCCAACTTGAAATTATATCTATCCACTTTTCAGAAATTCCCCCCCGTTCCCCCCATAGGGGTAAAAGACTAAAACACGTTTGTCCGGGCATCACTCGAGAATGGCTCGACGGAATTCAACGGCGCGTGGCAGAAACTTAGGTCTTCACCCAACTTGAAATTATATATATAGAAATTTTCAAAATTATAATTAGTGTTTAAATTGTGGGTAAAAAACGCCTGCGCATGCGCCATAAAAATCTTTTTACTAAAATGCTTTGAATGAAAAAATGAAATATAAAAATAAATTTTTAAGTTAAAGACTTTTGTATTCGCGTGATTTTCACTACAAATTATGAAAAGATTGAAATGAAGTGTTGCCATCTAAGTTTCATACTTTAGTTAATTTTAAAAAATCTAATTGTCGTATCGAAAAACTGTTTACACCCCAGGATTCAGAAAAATCACCTCTTTCATTTGGTACTGAATTCGTAATGATAGGTCCGATATTTCTAATTTATTTTTCCCTTTATCCGTTTTTCCGTTGCCACTTAAATTTCATACTTTAGTTATTTTTTAAAAATCTAATTGTCGCATCGAAAAACTGTTTGAACCCCTGGATTCAGCAAAATCGCCCCTTTCATTCGGCATGAAATTTATGAATATAGGTCTGATATTTCTAATTTATTTTACCCTTTTTCCGTTTTCAACCCAGATTCGATATGGAACAGCTTTAGTATTGGATCCCTTTGGCAAAATTTGAAATTCGGCACCGAAGTAGCTCGGACATTTCTCGCCAAGATCTTTAATTTCACAATTGAGATAGCCAATTCAGTTCATCGCAAAAATGGCTTAAAATATTTAAAGTCACCAAAGGGTTCCGATACTTAAGCTGTGCTTTTTGTATTTATTAGTGCTAGAGGCCTATTTCAGTCGGTACAGTTGTCGAATTTTTATAGGTCGCTCTTAATTAGTGCTAGAGGCCTATTTCAGTCGGTTTATTGAATGGGGATTTATTGAATGAAGTCCCCCCCCAAGGCACAACTTTGACATGAGTCCCCCCCAGGCCCAACTTTGACATGACTCCCCCCCCCCAAGGTACCCCTATTTCAGTCGGTACAGCGTTGTCGAATTTTTATAATACACTCTTAATAGTGCTAAGGGCCTATTTCAGTCGGTTTATTGAATGGGGATTTATTGAATGAAGTCCCCTCCAAGGCACAACTTTGACATGAGTCCCCCCCAGGCCCAACTTTGACATGAGTCCGCCCCAAGGTACAACTTTGACATGAGTCCCCCCAAGGCCCAACTTTGACATGAGTCCCCCCAAGGCCCAACTTTGACATGAGTCCCCCCCAAGGTACAACTTTGACATGAGTTCCCCCAAGACCCAACTTTGACATGAGTCCCCCCCCAGGCCCAACTTTGACATGAGTCCCCCCAAGGCCCAACTTTGACATGAGTCCCCCCAAGGTACAACTTTGACATGAGTCCCCCCAAGGCCCAACTTTGACATGAGTCCCCCCCAGGCCCAACTTTGACATGAGTCCCCCCAAGGCCCAACTTTGACATGAGTCCCCCACAAGGTACAACTTTGACATGAGTTCCCCCCCAAGGCACAGCTTTGACATGAGTCCCCCCAAGGCACACCCCCTCCCCCTCATTGGGAAAAAGAGAAAAAACGTTGTTTTGCGGCTATAAGACAGTTTGGACTTCCAACGTTATTTGTTACAATATCTGCAGCTGAAACACATTGGTTTGATTTAATGAAAACTTTATCATGGAATTTAGATCGTCACGAATTAACTAAAGAAGAATTTGTCGATATTAACAAGTTTAGCAATAGGCCTCTGGCACTAAATTAAAATCTGTCAATGTCAGATTTTCATGTTTTAAATAATGAAATAATGTCGTGTCTGTATAATTTTTATTTTTTATTTATTTTTTTTATTTATAATACTGTCTATTAAAGACTTCTGTGGTCACGAAATTTGGTGCGTAAATTGTTTGTATGCATCCGGCACTTATTGTAACTGCATTTCACGAAATTCGAAATCTCCCCCCCCCCCCTTCTCGGAGTCGGATGGCAATAAACATGTGTAAAAACATGTTTTTCCGTTTGAATTCGCTTTGAATTATCTTAGAATGGCGAATTTTGGTGTGTTGATATTGATTAAGTGTACGCATTATGTATATTAGTGGGATTTTGCAAAACTTCGAACTCACCCGCTGAGGGTGGGGATGTAAGAAGTGGGTAAGTTGTGCCGAAGACAGTGGAGACCCAGACTCCTCACTTTGCGAGCGAGAAAACCTCTACCACTCACAGCGAGAACTTAGGTTATTAATAAAGATATGGCATTTTGACAAATCATTTAAGTTTAACGTCCAGCGAAGCGGGCAAAGCCTGCTAGTTTATTTATAGAAACGTTAATACTTAATGTTCCGAAAGTCGAGTGGAGTCACTCCAGATTTTTTCATTAATTACAAGAAAATTTCTGTATTATGTTTTCATGTTTACGTTTGATCAAAGATTAAAAAATAAATAAATAAAATAAACCTACATACTTTTTTTTTTTTTTTTTTTTTTTTAAGGTTTAGTAGCTTATGAAAAATAAATATATATTTACTGAATGATGCTTTACCTGTATAACCGGATATCATGTTTGACCTCAAAATACTACCATTTTTGCACTTTTTCTTTGATTTCCAGTCATAAGAACGCTTGCCGTTACTTTCGATATCCTCTGAATACTCTAAAATTTTTCCAAATCTCTCTCCAGCTATAGGATGTTTGGTCATTATATCATGAGACATTTTTCCGTACGTCTTTCCGAATTGGTAGAGCTTATGGGGACCAAAACCTGGTAGGTATCCTGTATATCTGTATGAAATAAAGAAAATGAAAATGGTCTCAAAAATCCGTATACAGATTTTTAATATATCTCGAATTACATTTATAACAACAATAAGCTATTAATTTTGTATGCTTTTCAATTACTGATGTTTGAATAGGTGATAACTAAAGTAATCCGATAGCCAAAATCCATGTTTGAATAAAGAACTGGTCAGCGGGATGTTTGGTGCTTTTTCATTGCACTCATGATTATTCTTTCGACTAATGAAGGCTCATGCTTATTTATTTCAACATGAAATAATTATTGCATATTTGCAAATGTTTTGTTGTTTATTTACAAAGTTCTTTTTAACACTTTCCAACAAGGATGAAAAACGTTAATGTATTCGGTTTGTCTGACTGTCTGTCCATCCGTCTGTCCGCGCTCTAACTCCCATAAACATTCATAGAATTTCTTGAAATTGGCATATGTTATTCAAGTTCACTATCGAATGTCTCTATTGAAAATGGAGTGAATACCTCTACTAGTTTGTGTACAGGGACATCCGAAAGTATTCCAAAGCATTGTGTTCTGTAAGAGATAAACCATACTATAAACCATATTTTAATGCCTTTACTTAACACAAATCATAATGAAATTGAAATATGTTATTCAAGTTCACTGTCAAATGTTTTCTATGGAAAATGGAGTAAATACCACTATTGGTTTGTATACAAGGACACCCGAAAGTACTCCTAAGCATTGCGTTCTATGAGAGATATTTCTATAAATCAAATTTTAATAACTTTATTTTCCACATATCTTAATGAAATTAAAATATGTTATTCATATGCACGAAAGAATGCTTTCTATAAAATATATGAATAGCATTAAATTTACACGGCCGTACAAAAATATTCTTATAATAAGGGTTATTATCCTTGTTGGTATTGCATTTTCGTTTACATATGCGTTTTTAGCACGTTCTAACAATTTTGAAGTGTGAATATGATTTCAATTTGTGTGTCTGTTTGTTCGACTGTCCATCTGTCCGCCTCCAGCGTCCGTAAATATTTTCAGAAAATTTAAAAAATGATATATGTTATTAAAGTTCACTATGGAATGTTATGTTCCCTATTTCAAATGACATTAATATAAGTCCTGTACAACTGGTTTATCTACAAGGACACACACACACCAAAAAAAAAAAAAAAAAAACATTGCATTCCGTTTTAGGACAGACATTTTTATAAATCACGTTTAAATAAATTTCTAGTGCAAAAATCATAAATAAATTGACATTTAGTGTTGATAGGCTAAAATAATGTTTTGTATAGAATATGATATAGTCAACCTGCAGATTTACAGGGCTACGCTAAAACATTGAGATACATTAAGGGCTGCAAGTGGAATCTAAAGTCTGCATTTTCTTTTGCGTTTAAGCATCTTCAACACTTTCCAGCAATGTTTAAGATTGATTATGAATTCAATTAGTCTATCTATATGCTTTTCAATCCTTCTGTCTGTCCGTTGTGTGATGAAGTTGACAAAGAACATTGAAAGTTATACGATACAACAAGTACGTACAGTTGCAAAGTGTTAATAACCAATGCGTACTGCATGAATTTTCGTTTTTGTTTGTTTATAACACGCAGGATTTTAAAACCAAAGTAATATCACTTTTAGAAAACTTGAAAAAATAAAACAACAACATACTGAAATCACAATGGGAAAATATCAAATATCTGATGAAATATGAGCATTTTTACTAAACATTTTTTAATTGCGCGTACCCAAGCGTTAGCGAAATTCCTTTTGAGTAATTTATTAGCCAACTGTTCTAGACTAATAGACTAACTCTAATACCCAAGCAAATATCATTAAAACTCAGAAAGATGTTGTCAATAGAAAAAATTATTTTCAAGTACTTTCAGAAAGATGCGAAACTCTAAGGGGTTTTAGCCATATTTTCATTTTGAATTGACGAACAGTCGTTGACATAAGTGAAGGCATACTTTATATTTTTTCGGGGAGGGAAGGCAGGAAATATTTTAAAACTATTATTTCTACTAAAAGATATTGTTTATATAATCTATAGAATAATATAATGATAACTACAAAATATTAATTTAATATTCAAATTAATGAACTTACAAAAGTAAACAGAATTTTTCAACCTGAAATTGAAAGTCAAAAGTGAAAGAACAGTAATTTTATTATCAACAGAATTAAAAATCTACTAAAAATTATAAAAACACTAGCAGGCTTTGCCCGCTTCGCTAGACACTATATTTAAATGATTTCTTTGTAACTGAATATATTTCGATTGGCGACTATTTTCGTCGCAGCTTTAGTATGGGACCTCCTTGGCAATATCAAACATTTTTTGAACTTCTCGAATCTGTACAAAAAAACTATTATTAAAACAAATATTTTCGAAAATAGTCCAATAGCTGGTGTTAATTCTTCGAATATTCTAGAAACAGTTGAAGCTGTTACTCGTACAGTATAAGTCATTATTCGATGAATGTTCTGGGACAGTCTAAAAGTAGTCACTTGTTCCACAGGAGTAAAGCAAATAACATCAACAACACCAGAGCAAAAATTTTCACTCACTCACGAAAAATGTCCAGTTGCTTAGAGCTCAATCCCTAAAGTGCAATGACTCAGAATAGGTCTCTGAATAACTCTGGATCTCAGTGACTACATATTCTTTCGCAAAAATCAACTCACACCTACTTATAACTTTTGGCGATGGCCTTGGAGATGACTCCATCGAGAATCCCTTGGTAAGCTCAAGGTCTACGTTCCCGTGCGTCGGAGAGCTTCGAAACATCGGGAACCCTAAACTATCATTTTTCACCAAATTTGGTCGCCCACTCCCCAAGTTTGTCTCCAAGACTATGCTTTCTATTAAACGTATCTTTATTTAGTTATTTAAATATTAATTTGAATTAATCAAATATTTCTGCCCGACAGCGTGCAAGTGCAGTCACACACAGCAGCTCATTTATTTGTATGTTAAATTAGCGTAGTGAATGGTATATAAAAAAACTAGCAGGCTTTGCCCGCTTCGCTGGTCATTATATTGAAATGAATCCCCAAAACAGCATATCATTGATAATAATAAAATATCTTAAAAAAAAAAAAAAAAAAAAACATTGAAATCCGTCAAAATCTAATTTTAAGTTGCCCAATGCCTTCGGCAGTCCCTTACCTGCTTTTTACTCCCCCTCCCTCGCGGTTACAGTTGAAAGTTTTACAAAATCTCATCAAAGTGCATATTTCGCACACTTAATTAACATTCACACACCAAAATTCGCCATTCTTAGGTAATTTGGACGGATTTAAGCTTCAAAATGTGGTTTTTGCCCCGCCCGCCCCAAGAGGAAGGAGGGGCGGGGGTAAATTTCCAAACATAAAAAAAAATTGAGATCATGAAATTATTTAAAGCTGAGCTATGCTTTAAAACTTTTTTTTTTTTTTAATCTCTCCTCCCGTTCTTAAAGGAGGGAAGGAGGAGTGAATTTCGCAAAATCTCTTCATACTATGAGTTAGATACATATAATCGTCCCTTACATAAAAAATGTCCAACCTTAGATAATTTAGTGCAGCGTTACGCATGAATACATGTTTTTGCCCCCCATTCTCCAAAGGGCGGTAGGGTGGAATTTCATAAAATCCCTTTGTAGTGTGTATTCAGTTCGATTTCCTCGTGTGTTGAGTACCCTTCTTCCAAAATCTTTTCCCTTCCCTCCCCCCTTAAAAATCCAAAATTCCAAAATCTCAGAAAATAATTTTTTTGTACTGAAGTCTGGTCTTTCCATCTGCAATTTCTTCACCGTTAAGTAATTTGGAGCCGAGTTAAGCCTTCTGCCCCCCAAGGAGACGGTGGGGGGGGGGGGGGTATTTTGCAAAATTCCGTCTTAGTTGGGGGTCAGGCTCCGAAATCCAACCTGGCCACTAAAATTTGTGACCCTCTTTCCCACAGAATCGTCATGGCAGTGTTGAGTCAGTGAATCATTGAGTTTACTCTTTTATATGTACAGATTTGTTTATATTTTTTATGGACTACTTGGCTTAAGGTTGTTGTCACAAAAATAGAGTCCTTGGCGAAAAATGTCCTATCTACTTCAGTATTAAAATTAAAAATATACCCAGGATTATCAACTAATAAAGCTCTTTAATACAGATCTGAATTAGCTTTCATTTTCTTATTATTTAATTTTGATAATGACGTTATGTTGTCATGTGCCTAAGCAAATTTAATATGTATTATTTTTTTTATCATTATTCGCGTGAAATATTTTTTGGCAACAATTAAAAATTAAAATAAATTATTTTAAAATTTTATTATAGAAGAAATATTTATATTATACAGAAGATTAATTAAAAATTTACATTTTTTCCGGTATAAATAGTAGCCTATGTCTTATTCCAGACTATTACCTATCTCTATACAAAATTTCATCCAGATCCGTTTAGCCGTTGTGGTGTGATTGAGTAACAAACATCCATCCAAACTTTCGCATTTATAATATTAGTATAGATAAATAAATAAATAAACATTATCGTGCTACACAACTTTATTAATTTTACATTTTTCTTGAATTACCTAGATTAAAATCGCTGTTGTTAAATTAAACCTCTTTTATATTGTTACAAAATTGTGAATAATTGTGTTTATTTTTGTATAAATTCTTTCAAAGAGGCTTAGTAAGTTGATAAAGTGCTAATTTTGTGCATTTCTAGTCGTTTTAGCGTTGAAATAGCCTTATTTTCCCTTAAAAACGCATTAAAAAGCCCCAATAAGGCAGGTAATGGATTTGGCGCTAAATTTGGCGACTTTTTCCCACCTTGGCGATTTTTTTTTTGGCGACCTTGGCGAGAAAATCCTTATATGGGATATACCAAATATGGAAGCTGTAAGTTGATTGGTTGACCACTTTCTAGAGTTTTCTCGAAAAATCTGGATTCCATGGAACAGTATATAAGCCTGTTTTCTTCGCCAAGGAGAGTCAGAGTCAGTTCAGTTCTCAGCCAGCTTCGCTAATGCTTGCATTGTTTGAGCCTCTTTGAAAGAGTCTTGCCTTAAGTGTTATTGCTATGCAGTTTGTACTGTGGATTTGCTATTGACAGCTGTTGTTCAAGCTGTGTTATTGATCGAATTGAAGCTGATACCTGGTTTATAGACCTGTATTTCTCTGGAACTTTCTGTGAATAAATTACTGAATTTTTGTAAGTTTTGCCTTTCATTCTCGGACAACTCACGAACCCCCAAGTACGCAACATTTCTGGTGTCAGGAGTGGGGTTTGTCTGTGAATGGTGATAACGAGAGCTATGGAGCAAGAGATGAAAAAAATTCTGGAAAGCTTAGCTACCCAGATGAATGAGATGAAAGTTAGCCTGAGTCAAGAGATGAATGAAATGAAAGCCGGACAGGAAAAGATGGAAACCGGATTGATAGAGAAAATGGAAACAGGACAGGAAAAGATGGAAACCGGATTGATCGAAAGAATGGAGGAAGGACAAAGAGAGATGAAAGAAAGTATGGAAGCATCGCAAAGAGAATTGAAAGACGGCTTGACTGAAGAAATGAAGGAAATGAAATGCAGTTTGGGTGAAGTTCAGGAAGAAATTAAATCTAATCAAGATGAGATGAAGAGGGAGCATTCAACGGCGAAAGAATCGATAGAGGGTAAATTAACGGTGATGGAAAATAGAATGGATGGAATAGAAGAGAAAGTTATAAAGATAGAAGAAAATTTTGAAGAGAAAGTTTTGAAAATAGAAGAGAGTTTTGAAGAGAAAGCAATGAAGATAGAGGAAAAAGTTACGAAAGTAGAAAAGAATTTTGAAGAGAGATTTATGAAGATAGAAGAGAATTTTGAGGAGAAATTTAAAGAAAACTTTGATCAAGAGCTAAAAGGAAGGGTTTCAGAGATAGAAAGCAAGTTTAAGAGAATGGAGGAAGATCTTGAGAGAAAAATGAAAGAAGAGTGGAACGGAGAAGTAATAGGGAATGAACTGCAGAGCAAGATTCGGAATCTCGAAGAAAAGTTAGAATCCATGCCTCAGGAAACTGAAAAGAAAGAGAGAAGAATCCAGAATCAGGAATTTATTAAGCTATCCACCTACGACGGCAGTTCCTCCTGGCATGTATATAAGACGCAGTTTTCCATCGTAGCTGAAGCTGACGGCTGGGACTCTACCGCCAAGTCAGTCCACTTAGCAGCAGCATTATGGAGAGATGCAGCCGAGATACTGAGAAATGTTACTAAAGAAGAAAGGAACGACTTCGAGGCCTTGACTAGAGCACTGGAGCTACGGTCCGGAGAGAAGTGTTCTACGGACTATAGTCGCCTCCAGCTAAAGTCCCGTTACCAGAAAACGGGCGAAAGTTTGCAAGAGCTGGCAGCGGACATTCAGAGATTGTCACACCTAGCATTCTCAGACTGTCAAGCTGACACTCGAAACGACTTAGCTCTTCAGTACTTTATCAATGCTGTTCGGGATCCAGAAATTCAAAAAGCGCTGAGACTCTCCAACATCAGAGACGTAGAATCAGCTTTAGGCTATGCACTTAGGATAGAGGCAGCCCAACAAGCCTCCCGTAAAGACCGCCATACCATAAGAGCAGTCTCATTAAATGATACGCCTGCTGATGAGAATGAAATGAAGAGAAGTTTCGCAGAGATCTTAAAGAGATTGCGCAGCCTGGAAAATAATATAGAAAAAAACTGATGTGGGCACCACATGACTTCCTTATACACTTTTAGAAATATACATAATGCTAAAAAACATTGTCACTGGAGCCGAAACATTTGGCTAAAAATATTTTTAAAAAATGCATGCATAGGTAAAAAAAAATAAAAAATAAAATTGTGCCTTGAGGGGACTCATGTCAAAGTTGTGCCTTGGGGGCACTCATGTCAAAGTTGTGCCTTGGGGGGGACTCAGTCAAAGTTGTGCCTTGGGGGGACTCATGTCAAAGTTGTACCTTGGGGGGACTCATGTCAAAGTTGTGCCTTGGGGGGACTCATGTCAAAGTTGTGCCTTGGGGGGGACTCATGTCAAAGCTGTGCCTTGGGGGGACTCATGTCAAAGTTGTACCTTGGGGAGCGGACTCATGTCAAAGTTGTGCCTTGGGGGGGACTCATGTCAAAGCTGTGCCTCGGGGGGACTCATGTCAAAGTTGTACCTTGGGGGGGACTCATGTCAAAGTCGTGCCTAGGGGAGGGGACTCATGTCAAAGTTGTGCCTTGGGGGGGACTCATGTCAAAATTGTGTCTTAGGGGGGGACTCATGTCAAAGTTGTGCATTCGGGGGACTCATGTCAAAGTTGTGCCTTGGGGGGGACTCATGTCAAAGTTGTGCCTTGGGGGGACTCATGTCAAAGTTGTGCCTTGGGGGGGACTCATGTCAAAGTTGTGCCTTGGGGGGGACTCATGTCAAAATTGTGTCTTGGGGGGGACTCATGTCAAAGTTGTGCATTCGGGGGACTCATGTCAAAGTTGTGCCTTGGGGGGGACTCATGTCAAAGTTGTGCCTTGGGGGGACTCATGTCAAAGTTGTGCCTTGGGGGGAACTCATGTCAAAGTTGTGCCTTGAGGGGGACTCGTGTGCCTTGGGGGGCACTCATGTCAAAGTTGTACCTTGGGGAGGGGACTCATGTCAAAGTTGTGCCTTGGGGGGACTCATGTCAAAGTTGTACCTTGGGGGGGGACTCATGTCAAAGTCGTGCCTTGGGGAGGGGACTCATGTCAAAGTTGTGCCTTGAAGGGGACTCATGTCAAAGTTGTGCCTTGGGGGGGGACTCATGTCAAAGTTGTGCCTTGGGGGGGGACTCATGTCAAAGTTGTGCCTTGGGGGGGACTCATGTGCCTTGGGGGGACTCATGTCAAAGTTCTGCCTTGGGGGGGACTCATGTGCCTTGGGGGGACTCATGTCAAAGTTCTGCCTTGGGGGGTCTCATGTGCCTTGGTGGGGACTCATGTCAAAGTTGTACCTTGGGGAGCGGACTCATGTCAAAGTTGTGCCTTGGGGGGACTCATGTCAAAGCTGTGCCTCGGGGGGACTCATGTCAAAGTTGTACCTTGGGGGGGGACTCATGTCAAAGTCGTGCCTTGGAGAGGGGACTCATGTCAAAGTTGTGCCTTGGGGGGACTCTTGAAAAATTGTGTCTTAGGGGGGGACTCATGTCAAAGTTGTGCATTCGGGGGACTCATGTCAAAGTTGTGCCTTGGGGGGGACTCATGTCAAAGTTGTGCCTTGGGGGGACTCATGTCAAAGTTGTGCCTTGGGGGGACTCATGTCAATGTTGTGCCTTGGGGGGGACTCATGTCAAACTTGTGTCTTAGGGGGGACTCATGTCAAAGTTGTGCATTCGGGGGACTCATGTCAAAGTTGTGCCTTGGGGGGGACTCATGTCAAAGTTGTGCCTTGGGGGGGACTCATGTCAAAATTGTGTCTTGGGGGGGACTCATGTCAAAGTTGTGCCTTGGGGGGGACTCATGTGCCTTGGGGGGACTCATGTCAAAGTTCTGCCTTGGGGGGGACTCATGTGCCTTGGGGGGACTCATGTCAAAGTTCTGCCTTGGGGGGTCTCATGTGCCTTGGTGGGGACTCATGTCAAAGTTGTACCTTGGGGAGCGGACTCATGTCAAAGTTGTGCCTTGGAGGGACTCATGTCAAAGCTGTGCCTCGGGGGGACTCATGTCAAAGTTGTACCTTGGGGGGGACTCATGTCAAAGTCGTGCCTTGGAGAGGGGACTCATGTCAAAGTTGTGCCTTGGGGGGACTCTTGAAAAATTGTGTCTTAGGGGGGGACTCATGTCAAAGTTGTGCATTCGGGGGACTCATGTCAAAGTTGTGCCTTGGGGGGGACTCATGTCAAAGTTGTGCCTTGGGGGGACTCATGTCAAAGTTGTGCCTTGAGGGGACTCATGTCAATGTTGTGCCTTGGGGGGGACTCATGTCAAAATTGTGTCTTAGGGGGGACTCATGTCAAAGTTGTGCATTCGGGGGACTCATGTCAAAGTTGTGCCTTGGGGGGGACTCATGTCAAAGTTGTGCCTTGGGGGGGACTCATGTCAAAGTTGTGCCTTGAGGGGGACTCGTGTGCCTTGGGGGCACTCATGTCAAAGTTGTACCTTGGGGAGGGGACTCATGTCAAAGTTGTGCCTTGGGGGGACTCATGTCAAAGTTGTACCTTGGGGGGGACTCATGTCAAAGTCGTGCCTTGGGGAGGGGACTCATATCGAAGTTGTGCCTTGAAGGGGACTCATGTCAAAGTTGTGCCTTGGGAGGGACTCATGTCAAAGTTGTGCCTTGGGGGGGACTCATGTCAAAGTTGTGCCTTGGGGGGGGACTCATGTCAACGTGTTCTGAACTTTTCTGAAAGTTTCAAATGTCTAGCTAGTCGAGAAGTCAGTTAAATTGCAAGATTTGTCCAAACAGTTTTTGAGCTATTACCGTTTTTTGATACATTTTGCCCATTATGAACCTAATTTTCCTAAATATCTCCAAAAACGGAAAATCATACAAAGTCCAAAAAGGGAGGTGCACAACTAGATGTTATAACAAACCTATGTACCAATTCGCAACTTTCTACGTCCAACCGTTTTTGAGTTATGCGACCTACACACACACACACACACACAGACACACATACATACAGACGTCACGAAAAATCCTGTAAAGTCGCTTATATCTCTAAAACGAGAGCTCGTGTTAAGACGAAAATTGCAGGTGTGCAACTAGACATCATGACTGTCACACGTATAAATTGGCAACATTCAGCGATCATTCGTTTTCGAGCAATGTGAAATACAAAATCCATTTCGCAAATCGGGATTACTATACTTCCTTATACTTTGTATAAGGAAGTAATAAAGGTTCGGAAGATAAAGTGCTGGGGCTGTGGAAGGGATGGTCATGTGAAGAGGATCTGCCCTGTACGACCAACTATGGGAAATCACCCGGCTTCAACATCACTGCAGGGAAACTAAGAGGAGGCTATCTCGCGGGGTGGAGGTTGCCTAAAATTAAAGAGCCCCAATTTACAGTATTTCATGTTTCATCGATGAGTGGCGGCGATAATGGACTTCACGTCTATGGCCAAGTCAACAACACAACCTGCCGGATGATTCTGGACACAGGAGCCAACGTGACCATCATTAGAACGGATTTGGCTCAAGAACTAAAAGAGAAGATCATCTGGACTCCGCCCTGCGTTAAACTCCAGACTGTGACCGGAGACGAAATCAAAATATATGGAAAAATGAACTTGATCATCACTTTTGGGAATGCCAGTTACCATCATATGGCATGTGTGGCAGGTATAAGAGATCCTGTAATCATTGGAATTGATTTCCTGAGAAAATTTAACTTTAAATTGGACTTCAAGAATAATGAACTGCATTCGAGTTCGGAAGACATAGCTGTGTGCAACACTGAAAATCAAGACATTCAGCCAATATGCCAGATAACAGCCAAGTCGGAAATTTCCATCCCTCCACACACAGAGACATAGTTTCAGGAACACCTCCTACCAAGCAATACTTCCGCTATGGACTGATTGAATACCCGAATACAGACAATAGCCCAAGAGGAGTTCTGGTAGCTTCATCTCTAGTTGATCTCTCAAAGAGTACTATTCCTGTGAGAGTCGCAAACATCAGCGATAAGGTCCGGACAGTGAAGAAGGATGAGGTGTTAGCAACCTGCACTCCTGTTACATGCATCAACCGTCCCACGCAATCACCCGCATCCAAGTCTTCAGAACAATTAATAACGGAATTACTAAAGAATGCAGAGTTAGGAAAGGAACAGAGATGTGCTGCGGAGAAGCTACTCCAAGAATTTAAAGACCTGGTTTCTCGAACACCTGAAGACGTCGGGAGAACGAACATCACCCAGCACAGAATTGATACAGGAAATCATCCTCCAATCAAACAACATCCAAGAAGACTTCCATTTGCTAAACAGGAAGAGGTCACTGAACTTCTAAGTGAAATGCAGCACAATGATGTCATCGAGCCATCAACGAGTCCTTGGGCCTCTCCCATAGTACTGGTGCCGAAAAAGGATTGTTCAACAAGATTTTGCGTGGATTATCGTCGTTTGAATGACATCACGAAGAAAGACAGTTACCCTCTTCCCAGAATTGACGACACATTAAAAACACTTGCTGGCAATAAATAGTTCTCGACTTTGGATCTGAAGAGCGGTTACTGGCAAGTAGAATTACATCCTGATGATCGTGAGAAGACTGCATTCACCACGGGACAAGGACTGTGGCAATTTAAAGTTATGCCATTCGGATTATGTAATGCACCTGCCACCTTCGAACGCCTGATGGAGACAGTGCTAAAAGGACTTTCCTATGAAACCTGTCTGGTGTATTTGGATGATATTATCATTGTGGGGCGCACCTTTGAAGACCATCTACGAAACATCCGAAAGGTGCTGGAGAAACTCAGAATGGCTAACCTCAAATTGAATCCAGGCAAGTGTAACTTGTTCCGTCGTGAAGTCAGCTACCTCGGCCATATCATCTCTGCCGAAGGTGTGAGAACTGATCCTGAGAAGATCTTTGCAGTCGAGAACTGGAGTCGCCCTGAAAATATACACCAACTACGAAGTTTCCTGGGGTTATGCGCTTACTACAGGAAGTTTGTCAAGGGTTTCTCAAATATTGCCAGACCACTCCACAAGCTGACGGAAGCCAAACAGAAGTTCCTGTGGACAGATGAATGTGAGAATGCGTTCAAGCGACTTAAAGAGGCCTTGACGTATCCACAGCCCGACAGACAGTTCATACTTGATACAGATGCCAGCCATGAGAGTGTCGGTGCTGTTCTGTCGCAGGAAATTGATGGTCAAGAACATGTCATTGCCTATTGGAGTAAATGCCTATCTAAACCAGAGCGAAATTACTGTACCACCAGGAAAGAGCTACTCGCCATCGTAAAAGCCATAGAACATTTCCATCATTACCTCTATGGCAGAAGATTCCTGCTCCGGACTGACCATGCATCTTTAACGTGGTTGCTCCAGTTCAAGAACCCGGAAGGACAGATTGCCAGGTGGATACAACGCCTCCAGGAATATGACTTCGAGATAAGTCATCGTAAAGGAACTCTACATGGTAATGCAGATGCCTTGTCACGGAAGCCCTGCTCGGAAAGCTGCAAGTATTGCTCTGGAGACGAATAGAAATACCTGCCGATAAATCCGGTTGCCTGCCAAGTTACTGTCTCAACACCATCAGAACAAGATCCCGATCCCTGGAGTGACGAAGAACTTAGACAAGCCCAGATGGAAGATCCTGACATAAAGCCAATATTACAGCTGAAGGAGACGACCAGCAACAGACCTACCTGGCAGGACATTTCCAGATTCAGTCCCATTACGAAAAGTTATTGGGCACTTCGGGACTCTCTTCTTATCAGAAACGGCGTATTATACAGAAAGTGGGAATCTGATGATGGGAAAAGCTTCAGATGGCAGATTTTATTACCAAGATAAAAAATCTGGAGTGACTCCACTCGACTTTCCATATTAAACGTATCTTTATTTAGTTATTTAAATATTAATTTGAATTAATCAAATATTTCTGCCCGACAGCGTGCAAGTGCAGTCACACACAGCAGCTCATTTATTTGTATGTTAAATTAGCGTAGTGAATGGTATATAAAAAAACTAGCAGGCTTTGCCCGCTTCGCTGGTCATTATATTGAAATGAATCCCCAAAACAGCATATCATTGATAATAATAAAATATCTTAAAAAAAAAAAAAAAAAAAAACATTGAAATCCGTCAAAATCTAATTTTAAGTTGCCCAATGCCTTCGGCAGTCCCTTACCTGCTTTTTACTCCCCCTCCCTCGCGGTTACAGTTGAAAGTTTTACAAAATCTCATCAAAGTGCATATTTCGCACACTTAATTAACATTCACACACCAAAATTCGCCATTCTTAGGTAATTTGGACGGATTTAAGCTTCAAAATGTGGTTTTTGCCCCGCCCGCCCCAAGAGGAAGGAGGGGCGGGGGTAAATTTCCAAACATAAAAAAAAATTGAGATCATGAAATTATTTAAAGCTGAGCTATGCTTTAAAACTTTTTTTTTTTTTAATCTCTCCTCCCGTTCTTAAAGGAGGGAAGGAGGAGTGAATTTCGCAAAATCTCTTCATACTATGAGTTAGATACATATAATCGTCCCTTACATAAAAAATGTCCAACCTTAGATAATTTAGTGCAGCGTTACGCATGAATACATGTTTTTGCCCCCCATTCTCCAAAGGGCGGTAGGGTGGAATTTCATAAAATCCCTTTGTAGTGTGTATTCAGTTCGATTTCCTCGTGTGTTGAGTACCCTTCTTCCAAAATCTTTTCCCTTCCCTCCCCCCTTAAAAATCCAAAATTCCAAAATCTCAGAAAATAATTTTTTTGTACTGAAGTCTGGTCTTTCCATCTGCAATTTCTTCACCGTTAAGTAATTTGGAGCCGAGTTAAGCCTTCTGCCCCCCAAGGAGACGGTGGGGGGGGGGGGGGGTATTTTGCAAAATTCCGTCTTAGTTGGGGGTCAGGCTCCGAAATCCAACCTGGCCACTAAAATTTGTGACCCTCTTTCCCACAGAATCGTCATGGCAGTGTTGAGTCAGTGAATCATTGAGTTTACTCTTTTATATGTACAGATTTGTTTATATTTTTTATGGACTACTTGGCTTAAGGTTGTTGTCACAAAAATAGAGTCCTTGGCGAAAAATGTCCTATCTACTTCAGTATTAAAATTAAAAATATACCCAGGATTATCAACTAATAAAGCTCTTTAATACAGATCTGAATTAGCTTTCATTTTCTTATTATTTAATTTTGATAATGACGTTATGTTGTCATGTGCCTAAGCAAATTTAATATGTATTATTTTTTTTATCATTATTCGCGTGAAATATTTTTTGGCAACAATTAAAAATTAAAATAAATTATTTTAAAATTTTATTATAGAAGAAATATTTATATTATACAGAAGATTAATTAAAAATTTACATTTTTTCCGGTATAAATAGTAGCCTATGTCTTATTCCAGACTATTACCTATCTCTATACAAAATTTCATCCAGATCCGTTTAGCCGTTGTGGTGTGATTGAGTAACAAACATCCATCCAAACTTTCGCATTTATAATATTAGTATAGATAAATAAATAAATAAACATTATCGTGCTACACAACTTTATTAATTTTACATTTTTCTTGAATTACCTAGATTAAAATCGCTGTTGTTAAATTAAACCTCTTTTATATTGTTACAAAATTGTGAATAATTGTGTTTATTTTTGTATAAATTCTTTCAAAGAGGCTTAGTAAGTTGATAAAGTGCTAATTTTGTGCATTTCTAGTCGTTTTAGCGTTGAAATAGCCTTATTTTCCCTTAAAAACGCATTAAAAAGCCCCAATAAGGCAGGTAATGGATTTGGCGCTAAATTTGGCGACTTTTTCCCACCTTGGCGATTTTTTTTTTGGCGACCTTGGCGAGAAAATCCTTATATGGGATATACCAAATATGGAAGCTGTAAGTTGATTGGTTGACCACTTTCTAGAGTTTTCTCGAAAAATCTGGATTCCATGGAACAGTATATAAGCCTGTTTTCTTCGCCAAGGAGAGTCAGAGTCAGTTCAGTTCTCAGCCAGCTTCGCTAATGCTTGCATTGTTTGAGCCTCTTTGAAAGAGTCTTGCCTTAAGTGTTATTGCTATGCAGTTTGTACTGTGGATTTGCTATTGACAGCTGTTGTTCAAGCTGTGTTATTGATCGAATTGAAGCTGATACCTGGTTTATAGACCTGTATTTCTCTGGAACTTTCTGTGAATAAATTACTGAATTTTTGTAAGTTTTGCCTTTCATTCTCGGACAACTCACGAACCCCCAAGTACGCAACATTTCTGGTGTCAGGAGTGGGGTTTGTCTGTGAATGGTGATAACGAGAGCTATGGAGCAAGAGATGAAAAAAATTCTGGAAAGCTTAGCTACCCAGATGAATGAGATGAAAGTTAGCCTGAGTCAAGAGATGAATGAAATGAAAGCCGGACAGGAAAAGATGGAAACCGGATTGATAGAGAAAATGGAAACAGGACAGGAAAAGATGGAAACCGGATTGATCGAAAGAATGGAGGAAGGACAAAGAGAGATGAAAGAAAGTATGGAAGCATCGCAAAGAGAATTGAAAGACGGCTTGACTGAAGAAATGAAGGAAATGAAATGCAGTTTGGGTGAAGTTCAGGAAGAAATTAAATCTAATCAAGATGAGATGAAGAGGGAGCATTCAACGGCGAAAGAATCGATAGAGGGTAAATTAACGGTGATGGAAAATAGAATGGATGGAATAGAAGAGAAAGTTATAAAGATAGAAGAAAATTTTGAAGAGAAAGTTTTGAAAATAGAAGAGAGTTTTGAAGAGAAAGCAATGAAGATAGAGGAAAAAGTTACGAAAGTAGAAAAGAATTTTGAAGAGAGATTTATGAAGATAGAAGAGAATTTTGAGGAGAAATTTAAAGAAAACTTTGATCAAGAGCTAAAAGGAAGGGTTTCAGAGATAGAAAGCAAGTTTAAGAGAATGGAGGAAGATCTTGAGAGAAAAATGAAAGAAGAGTGGAACGGAGAAGTAATAGGGAATGAACTGCAGAGCAAGATTCGGAATCTCGAAGAAAAGTTAGAATCCATGCCTCAGGAAACTGAAAAGAAAGAGAGAAGAATCCAGAATCAGGAATTTATTAAGCTATCCACCTACGACGGCAGTTCCTCCTGGCATGTATATAAGACGCAGTTTTCCATCGTAGCTGAAGCTGACGGCTGGGACTCTACCGCCAAGTCAGTCCACTTAGCAGCAGCATTATGGAGAGATGCAGCCGAGATACTGAGAAATGTTACTAAAGAAGAAAGGAACGACTTCGAGGCCTTGACTAGAGCACTGGAGCTACGGTCCGGAGAGAAGTGTTCTACGGACTATAGTCGCCTCCAGCTAAAGTCCCGTTACCAGAAAACGGGCGAAAGTTTGCAAGAGCTGGCAGCGGACATTCAGAGATTGTCACACCTAGCATTCTCAGACTGTCAAGCTGACACTCGAAACGACTTAGCTCTTCAGTACTTTATCAATGCTGTTCGGGATCCAGAAATTCAAAAAGCGCTGAGACTCTCCAACATCAGAGACGTAGAATCAGCTTTAGGCTATGCACTTAGGATAGAGGCAGCCCAACAAGCCTCCCGTAAAGACCGCCATACCATAAGAGCAGTCTCATTAAATGATACGCCTGCTGATGAGAATGAAATGAAGAGAAGTTTCGCAGAGATCTTAAAGAGATTGCGCAGCCTGGAAAATAATATAGAAAAAAACTGATGTGGGCACCACATGACTTCCTTATACACTTTTAGAAATATACATAATGCTAAAAAACATTGTCACTGGAGCCGAAACATTTGGCTAAAAATATTTTTAAAAAATGCATGCATAGGTAAAAAAAAATAAAAAATAAAATTGTGCCTTGAGGGGACTCATGTCAAAGTTGTGCCTTGGGGGCACTCATGTCAAAGTTGTGCCTTGGGGGGGACTCAGTCAAAGTTGTGCCTTGGGGGGACTCATGTCAAAGTTGTACCTTGGGGGGACTCATGTCAAAGTTGTGCCTTGGGGGGACTCATGTCAAAGTTGTGCCTTGGGGGGGACTCATGTCAAAGCTGTGCCTTGGGGGGACTCATGTCAAAGTTGTACCTTGGGGAGCGGACTCATGTCAAAGTTGTGCCTTGGGGGGGACTCATGTCAAAGCTGTGCCTCGGGGGGACTCATGTCAAAGTTGTACCTTGGGGGGGACTCATGTCAAAGTCGTGCCTAGGGGAGGGGACTCATGTCAAAGTTGTGCCTTGGGGGGGACTCATGTCAAAATTGTGTCTTAGGGGGGGACTCATGTCAAAGTTGTGCATTCGGGGGACTCATGTCAAAGTTGTGCCTTGGGGGGGACTCATGTCAAAGTTGTGCCTTGGGGGGACTCATGTCAAAGTTGTGCCTTGGGGGGGACTCATGTCAAAGTTGTGCCTTGGGGGGGACTCATGTCAAAATTGTGTCTTGGGGGGGACTCATGTCAAAGTTGTGCATTCGGGGGACTCATGTCAAAGTTGTGCCTTGGGGGGGACTCATGTCAAAGTTGTGCCTTGGGGGACTCATGTCAAAGTTGTGCCTTGGGGGGAACTCATGTCAAAGTTGTGCCTTGAGGGGGACTCGTGTGCCTTGGGGGGCACTCATGTCAAAGTTGTACCTTGGGGAGGGGACTCATGTCAAAGTTGTGCCTTGGGGGGACTCATGTCAAAGTTGTACCTTGGGGGGGGACTCATGTCAAAGTCGTGCCTTGGGGAGGGGACTCATGTCAAAGTTGTGCCTTGAAGGGGACTCATGTCAAAGTTGTGCCTTGGGGGGGACTCATGTCAAAGTTGTGCCTTGGGGGGGGACTCATGTCAAAGTTGTGCCTTGGGGGGGACTCATGTGCCTTGGGGGGACTCATGTCAAAGTTCTGCCTTGGGGGGGACTCATGTGCCTTGGGGGGACTCATGTCAAAGTTCTGCCTTGGGGGGTCTCATGTGCCTTGGTGGGGACTCATGTCAAAGTTGTACCTTGGGGAGCGGACTCAAGTCAAAGTTGTGCCTTGGGGGGACTCATGTCAAAGCTGTGCCTCGGGGGGACTCATGTCAAAGTTGTACCTTGGGGGGGGACTCATGTCAAAGTCGTGCCTTGGAGAGGGGACTCATGTCAAAGTTGTGCCTTGGGGGGACTCTTGAAAAATTGTGTCTTAGGGGGGGACTCATGTCAAAGTTGTGCATTCGGGGGACTCATGTCAAAGTTGTGCCTTGGGGGGGACTCATGTCAAAGTTGTGCCTTGGGGGGACTCATGTCAAAGTTGTGCCTTGGGGGGACTCATGTCAATGTTGTGCCTTGGGGGGGACTCATGTCAAAATTGTGTCTTAGGGGGGACTCATGTCAAAGTTGTGCATTCGGGGGACTCATGTCAAAGTTGTGCCTTGGGGGGGACTCATGTCAAAGTTGTGCCTTGGGGGGGACTCATGTCAAAATTGTGTCTTGGGGGGACTCATGTCAGAGTTGTGCATTCGGGGGACTCATGTCAAAGTTGTGCCTTGGGGGGGACTCATGTCAAAGTTGTGCCTTGGGGGGACTCATGTCAAAGTTGTGCCTTGGGGGGAACTCATGTCAAAGTTGTGCCTTGAGGGGGACTCGTGTGCCTTGGGGGGCACTCATGTCAAAGTTGTACCTTGGGGAGGGGACTCATGTCAAAGTTGTGCCTTGGGGGGACTCATGTCAAAGTTGTACCTTGGGGGGGACTCATGTCAAAGTCGTGCCTTGGGGAGGGGACTCATGTCAAAGTTGTGCCTTGAAGGGGACTCATGTCAAAGTTGTGCCTTGGGGGGGACTCATGTCAAAGTTGTGCCTTGGGGGGGGACTCATGTCAAAGTTGTGCCTTGGGGGGGACTCATGTGCCTTGGGGGGACTCATGTCAAAGTTCTGCCTTGGGGGGGACTCATGTGCCTTGGGGGGACTCATGTCAAAGTTCTGCCTTGGGGGGTCTCATGTGCCTTGGTGGGGACTCATGTCAAAGTTGTACCTTGGGGAGCGGACTCATGTCAAAGTTGTGCCTTGGAGGGACTCATGTCAAAGCTGTGCCTCGGGGAGACTCATGTCAAAGTTGTACCTTGGGGGGGACTCATGTCAAAGTCGTGCCTTGGAGAGGGGACTCATGTCAAAGTTGTGCCTTGGGGGGACTCTTGAAAAATTGTGTCTTAGGGGGGGACTCATGTCAAAGTTGTGCATTCGGGGGACTCATGTCAAAGTTGTGCCTTGGGGGGGACTCATGTCAAAGTTGTGCCTTGGGGGGACTCATGTCAAAGTTGTGCCTTGAGGGGACTCATGTCAATGTTGTGCCTTGGGGGGGACTCATGTCAAAATTGTGTCTTAGGGGGGACTCATGTCAAAGTTGTGCATTCGGGGGACTCATGTCAAAGTTGTGCCTTGGGGGGGACTCATGTCAAAGTTGTGCCTTGTTGGGGACTCATGTCAAAGTTGTGCCTTGAGGGGGACTCGTGTGCCTTGGGGGCACTCATGTCAAAGTTGTACCTTGGGGAGGGGACTCATGTCAAAGTTGTGCCTTGGGGGGACTCATGTCAAAGTTGTACCTTGGGGGGGACTCATGTCAAAGTCGTGCCTTGGGGAGGGGACTCATGTCGAAGTTGTGCCTTGAAGGGGACTCATGTCAAAGTTGTGCCTTGGGAGGGACTCATGTCAAAGTTGTGCCTTGGGGGGGACTCATGTCAAAGTTGTGCCTTGGGGGGGGACTCATGTCAACGTGTTCTGAACTTTTCTGAAAGTTTCAAATGTCTAGCTAGTCGAGAAGTCAGTTAAATTGCAAGATTTGTCCAAACAGTTTTTGAGCTATTACCGTTTTTTGATACATTTTGCCCATTATGAACCTAATTTTCCTAAATATCTCCAAAAACGGAAAATCATACAAAGTCCAAAAAGGGAGGTGCACAACTAGATGTTATAACAAACCTATGTACCAATTCGCAACTTTCTACGTCCAACCGTTTTTGAGTTATGCGACCTACACACACACACACACACACAGACACACATACATACAGACGTCACGAAAAATCGTGTAAAGTCGCTTATATCTCTAAAACGAGAGCTCGTGTTAAGACGAAAATTGCAGGTGTGCAACTAGACATCATGACTGTCACACGTATAAATTGGCAACATTCAGCGATCATTCGTTTTCGAGCAATGTGAAATACAAAATCCATTTCGCAAATCGGGATTACTATACTTCCTTATACTTTGTATAAGGAAGTAATAAAGGATCGGAAGATAAAGTGCTGGGGCTGTGGAAGGGATGGTCATGTGAAGAGGATCTGCCCTGTACGACCAACTATGGGAAATCACCCGGCTTCAACATCACTGCAGGGAAACTAAGAGGAGGCTATCTCGCGGGGTGGAGGTTGCCTAAAATTAAAGAGCCCCAATTTACAGTATTTCATGTTTCATCGATGAGTGGCGGCGATAATGGACTTCACGTCTATGGCCAAGTCAACAACACAACCTGCCGGATGATTCTGGACACAGGAGCCAACGTGACCATCATTAGAACGGATTTGGCTCAAGAACTAAAAGAGAAGATCATCTGGACTCCGCCCTGCGTTAAACTCCAGACTGTGACCGGAGACGAAATCAAAATATATGGAAAAATGAACTTGATCATCACTTTTGGGAATGCCAGTTACCATCATATGGCATGTGTGGCAGGTATAAGAGATCCTGTAATCATTGGAATTGATTTCCTGAGAAAATTTAACTTTAAATTGGACTTCAAGAATAATGAACTGCATTCGAGTTCGGAAGACATAGCTGTGTGCAACACTGAAAATCAAGACATTCAGCCAATATGCCAGATAACAGCCAAGTCGGAAATTTCCATCCCTCCACACACAGAGACATAGTTTCAGGAACACCTCCTACCAAGCAATACTTCCGCTATGGACTGATTGAATACCCGAATACAGACAATAGCCCAAGAGGAGTTCTGGTAGCTTCATCTCTAGTTGATCTCTCAAAGAGTACTATTCCTGTGAGAGTCGCAAACATCAGCGATAAGGTCCGGACAGTGAAGAAGGATGAGGTGTTAGCAACCTGCACTCCTGTTACATGCATCAACCGTCCCACGCAATCACCCGCATCCAAGTCTTCAGAACAATTAATAACGGAATTACTAAAGAATGCAGAGTTAGGAAAGGAACAGAGATGTGCTGCGGAGAAGCTACTCCAAGAATTTAAAGACCTGGTTTCTCGAACACCTGAAGACGTCGGGAGAACGAACATCACCCAGCACAGAATTGATACAGGAAATCATCCTCCAATCAAACAACATCCAAGAAGACTTCCATTTGCTAAACAGGAAGAGGTCACTGAACTTCTAAGTGAAATGCAGCACAATGATGTCATCGAGCCATCAACGAGTCCTTGGGCCTCTCCCATAGTACTGGTGCCGAAAAAGGATTGTTCAACAAGATTTTGCGTGGATTATCGTCGTT
The DNA here is from genome assembly GCA_963930645.1 of Salticus scenicus. Lineage (NCBI taxonomy): Eukaryota > Metazoa > Arthropoda > Arachnida > Araneae > Salticidae > Salticus > Salticus scenicus. The sequence continues at coordinate 325,990,325 of OZ005652.1, forward strand.
TGAATGACATCACGAAGAAAGACAGTTACCCTCTTCCCAGAATTGACGACACATTAAAAACACTTGCTGGCAATAAATAGTTCTCGACTTTGGATCTGAAGAGCGGTTACTGGCAAGTAGAATTACATCCTGATGATCGTGAGAAGACTGCATTCACCACGGGACAAGGACTGTGGCAATTTAAAGTTATGCCATTCGGATTATGTAATGCACCTGCCACCTTCGAACGCCTGATGGAGACAGTGCTAAAAGGACTTTCCTATGAAACCTGTCTGGTGTATTTGGATGATATTATCATTGTGGGGCGCACCTTTGAAGACCATCTACGAAACATCCGAAAGGTGCTGGAGAAACTCAGAATGGCTAACCTCAAATTGAATCCAGGCAAGTGTAACTTGTTCCGTCGTGAAGTCAGCTACCTCGGCCATATCATCTCTGCCGAAGGTGTGAGAACTGATCCTGAGAAGATCTTTGCAGTCGAGAACTGGAGTCGCCCTGAAAATATACACCAACTACGAAGTTTCCTGGGGTTATGCGCTTACTACAGGAAGTTTGTCAAGGGTTTCTCAAATATTGCCAGACCACTCCACAAGCTGACGGAAGCCAAACAGAAGTTCCTGTGGACAGATGAATGTGAGAATGCGTTCAAGCGACTTAAAGAGGCCTTGACGTATCCACAGCCCGACAGACAGTTCATACTTGATACAGATGCCAGCCATGAGAGTGTCGGTGCTGTTCTGTCGCAGGAAATTGATGGTCAAGAACATGTCATTGCCTATTGGAGTAAATGCCTATCTAAACCAGAGCGAAATTACTGTACCACCAGGAAAGAGCTACTCGCCATCGTAAAAGCCATAGAACATTTCCATCATTACCTCTATGGCAGAAGATTCCTGCTCCGGACTGACCATGCATCTTTAACGTGGTTGCTCCAGTTCAAGAACCCGGAAGGACAGATTGCCAGGTGGATACAACGCCTCCAGGAATATGACTTCGAGATAAGTCATCGTAAAGGAACTCTACATGGTAATGCAGATGCCTTGTCACGGAAGCCCTGCTCGGAAAGCTGCAAGTATTGCTCTGGAGACGAATAGAAATACCTGCCGATAAATCCGGTTGCCTGCCAAGTTACTGTCTCAACACCATCAGAACAAGATCCCGATCCCTGGAGTGACGAAGAACTTAGACAAGCCCAGATGGAAGATCCTGACATAAAGCCAATATTACAGCTGAAGGAGACGACCAGCAACAGACCTACCTGGCAGGACATTTCCAGATTCAGTCCCATTACGAAAAGTTATTGGGCACTTCGGGACTCTCTTCTTATCAGAAACGGCGTATTATACAGAAAGTGGGAATCTGATGATGGGAAAAGCTTCAGATGGCAGATTTTATTACCAAGATAAAAAATCTGGAGTGACTCCACTCGACTTTCCGAACATTGAGTAATTAACAGTTTTGTAGATAAAGTAAAGAAAGAGGAGTTGTTAAACAAAAGGGAGAAAACCATAATAGAGTATTTGAGTATTTTTCTCCATATATTACACGATGTTTATTATTTAACGCTACTGATCTTTGAGCCCATAAATCATAATGATAAATAATTTTTCGTTGTGTCCCTGTAAAAACCTATAAATGCTAGATTCACCAAAATGCTTATAGTTAGTGCAATAGTGATTTATAATATTCACATAAATTTTCAGCTAAATTGAATCAGGCGTTTAGATGCTATCGCACTTTTAAAAATTTGGTCCCATAGGCCATAATGATAAAGATTTTTTCTTTGTGTCCCTGTAAAAAAACTGTAAGTGCTAGATTCACCAAAATTTATACAGTGTGTGCAACTGTGACCTATAACATGTGTACAAATTTTTTGTTTATATTAATAAGGCGTTTAGATGCTATCACACTTTTAAAAATTTGGCCCCATTGGTCATAATGATAAAAAATTTTACTTTATGTCCCTGTAAGAAAACTATAAGTCCTAGATTCTCAAAAATCTATACAGGTTGAGTATCTGTGACCTATAATATGTGTATAAATTTTTTGCGCAATTGAATAAGGCGTTTAGAAGCTATCGCACTTTTCAGATTTTGGTCCCATAGGCCGTAATGATAAAGAATTTTTCTTTGTGTCCCTGTAAAAAAACTATAAGTGCTAGATTCACCAAATTCTATAGAGTTCGTACTATGGTGATTTACAATATACGTACCAACTTTCAGCTTATTCGAACAAAGCGTCTAGACGCTAGCGTGTTCACTCACATACATACACACATACATACACAGATACATACACACACACATACACACACACATACATACATCATCACAAAAATAGTGAAAACGGACTCATTGGACCTTGAAACGTATAGAAATATCAAAATCTCAAATTCGGATTTTTGACATGATTACAATACTTTCCTCACTACAGTGTTCGGAAAGTAAAAATACCAGCTGTTTTAGAACAACTGCATAGTAGCTCTACCGGAGGCCATTTTGGGGTAATGAAGACTCTGCAGAAAGTTCGGGAACGCTTCTACTGGTGCAAGGCAAAGGAGGATGTGGAGAAATGGTGTAAATCCTGTGATGCTTGTGCGGCACGTAAAGGCCCGCAGAAACGAAGTCGAGGAAGACTTCAACGGTATAACGTGGGAGCACCATTTGAACGGATTGCAATCGACATCTTGGGTCCTTTGCCATGGACCTCCAGTGGAAATAAATACATCCTCGTCGTGATGGGCTATTTCACCAAGTGGCCTGAGGCATATCCCATTCCCAATCAAGAGGCATGCACAGTCGCAGAGGTCCTAGTGCAGCAATGGGTGTCAAGGTACGGCACGCCCCTACAACTTCATACCGACCAAAGTAGGAACTTTACCTCTGATGTTTTTAAAGGACTGTGTCAACTACTCGGCATAGACAAAACCCGGACAACACCCTTACATCCCCAGTCGGACGGCATGGTCGAGAGATTCAATCGTACCATCCTGAATAACCTCTCTCTCCTAGTATCAAGGAACCAGCAAGATTGGGACTCGAAGTTGCCATTGTTCCTGCTGGCTTATCGAAGTGCTGTCCATGAAACCACCGGCTATACTCCAGCCCAGATGCTGTTTGGACGTGAACTTCGTCTCCCTTGTGATCTCCTGTTTGGTTGTCCACCCGATGCGCCTTCATCGCCCGAGGGGAGGATCCAGGATCTCCAGGCACGATTTGAGGACGTACACAACTTTGCTCGGGAGCGGATTAACATGGCAACGGAGAAAATGAAGACAAGGTACGATCTAAAGGCTACACAACATGAGTTCCAGGAAGGAGACAAAGTCTGGTTGTGGAATCCTGTTCGCCGCAAAGGACTCTCTCCCAAGTTACAGTGCAACTGGGACGGACCATACACAGTCTTAAAAAGGCTGAATGATGTAGTGGTGCGTATCACTAAAACACCTTCATCAAAACCGAAGGTGGTGCACTATAACAGGCTAGAAAAGTACCACAATTAATGTAATATTAAAATTTAAAATGTAAATACTGGTAAAATTGGCGCATGCGTAATGTAAATATTTGTATATAGATACTTGTACATATTTGTAAATTTTGTAAATATTTCTCACTTGATTTTTGTTTCTATTTTGTCGTTATATGCAACTTAGTTTTGTATTTGAAATTGTGTAAATTTGGTTAGTTTCGCCTCTTAACCAAGGGTTGCACTGCCCGGGACGTGCAGTCCTTGTGAGGGGGGCAGTGTTACAAAATTGTGAATAATTGTGTTTATTTTTGTATAAATTCTTTCAAAGAGGCTTAGTAAGTTGATAAAGTGCTAATTTTGTGCATTTCTAGTCGTTTTAGCGTTGAAATAGCCTTTTTTCCCCTTAAAAACGCATTAAAAAGCCCCAGTAAGGCAGGTAATGGATTTGGCGCCAAATTTGGCGACTTTTTCCCACCTTGGCGATTTTTTTTGGCGACCTTCGCGAGAAAATCCTTATATGGAATATACCAAATATGGAAGCTGTGAGTTGATTGGTTGACCACTTTCTAGAGTTTTCTCGAAAAATCTGGATTCCATGGAACAGTATATAAGCCTGTTTTCTTCGCCAAGGAGAGTCAGAGTCAGTTCAGTTCTCAGCCAGCTTCGCTAATGCTTGCATTGTTTGAGCCTCTTTGAAAGAGTCTTGCCTTAAGTGTTATTGCTATACAGTTTGTACTGTGGATTTGCTATTGACAGCTGTTGTTCAAGCTGTGTTATTGATCGAATTGAAGCTGATACCTGGTTTATAGACCTGTATTTCTCTGGAACTTTCTGTGAATAAATTACTGAATTTTTGTAAGTTTTGCCTTTCATTCTCGGACAACTCACGAACCCCCAAGTACGCAACAATATTTTTCTTGAACTAACTAGATTAAAATCGCTGTTGCTAAATTAAACCTCTTGGCGAAAAATGTTCGGTGTACTTCAACGCAACAATTTAAAAAATCACCCAGGAGGATCTATAAATAAAACTGATTTTAGTACAGCACTCATTAGCAGCGTAAACTATATTAGCACTTTGTAAAAGAAATTTTAAATTTAAAATGACGTCAATTTTTGTGAGATGCATAATTTATTTGTTTATTTTATTCTTTATTGTTCACGTTTAGATAAATGTATTTATTTTCCTGTTGGAAAAAAAAAATAAACTCGACAACAATTAAATTATGGATAATTAAATTTAATTTTGGCAACAATTGAATTATGGTTAAAATTTAAATGGCTAATTTTTTGCTATTATTAGCTTACAAAATTGCTATTTTATGCATAAAATAACAAAAAAAAGTTTTTTTTTTTTTTTTTTCGGAATAAAAGGCAGCCAATTTTCTAAGTTAGGGTATAAGCTATCTCCATAACAAATTTTATCGAAATCCATCGAGCAGTTTTAGCGTGAAACTCAGTCAAATAAACGGACATTCACATTTATATTATATATAAAATTAAAAAGCTCCAATAAGGCAGGTAATGGATTTGGCGCCAAATTTGGCAACTTTTCCCCCTTGGCGTTTTTCTTTGGCGACTTTTGGCGAAAAAATCCTTATTATCTATATACCAAAGATGGACGCTGTAACGTGATTGGTTCACCAGTTACGTGAAATTTCTAGATTTTTCTGGTTTCGATAAAATGTGGCCGAACGCGTCAAATCAGTCAGTCGCAGTTGAGTTTCGCCAAACGCTTGCATTGCTATTGAAGGAGTTCTGAGCCTATTTGAATGAGCCTTGCTTTATGATAATGCTTTGATACAGTTTGCACTGTGAATTTATTGTTGACAGCTGTTACTTAAGTTGTGTTTACTGGTGAAACTGAAGTTGATGTTTATAGACCTGTATTCTTCTTGAATTTTCTGTAAATAAACTACTGAACTTTTGCAATTTTCGCCTTTCGTTCCCGGAAAACTTATAAACACGCAAGTACGCAACAATATTTGTAAAATAAGTCCACTATCCAACTTTGGTTCGAATAAACTCAGTATTTCAAAAGTTATTGCAATAACAAAGTCTCAAGTGGCAGCGTTCAAGTGGACGCAACTTAGAAATAAACTTGCCTACCGAAATCATAGTTGTTTGAGTGATAAATCCATTTTTCAACTTTGGTTTGAATTGATTAAGTATTTCAAAAGTTACCGTGATAACAAATTTTCAAGTGGCCGCCACCTGGAAACAATAGAGTGGAGCAAGTTGCCGAGCAAACACATCCAAGATATTTAAAGCATAGGTTCACTGTCCAACTGTGGTTCAAATCAGTGCAGTGTTTCAAAAGTTATTGTTATGGCAAATATTCAAGTGGCAGTCTAAGTGGCTGCAACTTCGAAACAAAATGGCGAAACAACTTGTCCAGTGAAACCACCAATATATTTGTATGATAAGTTCATTATCCAGTTCAAATTAAATCAGTATTTCAAAAATTATCGACATAAGAAATTTTCAAGTGGCATCACTTGGAAAAAAAGTCGGAGTGGCACAACGAGATATATAAATACTTTATATATCTCGTTGGAGTGACATGACCAGCCAAGCGGGTAAAATGTGTCCGAAGAAACTCGTAGGAGCATTAATATTAAAAATAGGCTTAATTTATTTGTGTACATTACAAAACAGACGCCATTTTGAAAAACGCGTTTTCGCTTTGTTTACGTTTGGAATCCATGGCAACCATTTCTGAAAATCGTATTTCGCCGAAATCACCAAAAGAAAATTGACAAATAGAATTATAGACCAACCTGAAAGTTGTTCCAAATTGCTGTCGCGGAAGTAAAGTTCTTACAGAAAAAGTCCTAGGAAAACCTACCACGATTTTTTTTTATATAAGTTTATTTAATATGTATCAATGATAAGTTACATACGCAGCTTCTAATCTCCTAAAACTCATATATTTACAAACCGTTTGAAAATTTATAAATATAATTATTATTTATTAATGTGTATAATAATCCAATATAACTTAATTTATAACTACTTTACATAAAAGAGGTCACATCTCTGTAATTGTAATCGACATATGAAGAAGCTATTAAAAAGATTTCTTACCCTGGTATGCAGTGAGGCTCTGGAGTGAAATGAGTGTGTGGGTAAACGTAATCTTCTACTTTGGGCATTTCTAAACTTATTTTTTTCTTTTATAAAATTTTCATGATATACAGGATCTATTTCCAATAATTCTAAGTGAAAATTTAGATGCTTTTTTTTTTTTTCTGAAAAATCTAATCTGACCTCTTTTTACATTTATGTTTTCATTATTTAGAAATAATCTCGAGATCAAAAAAAAAAAAAATTAATGTTACGTGCATGTAACAATTGAAAAAAGGAAAGAAAAGTCTACGGCACGCGCTTTGGTCAACGGGTTATATCTTGAATTTCATCTCAAAAAGAAAAGCACGCAGTCCTTGTTCAAAGAAAAACCATTTAAAAGTTTCAATAAGAAAAATGTCAAGGATATATATATATATATTTTTTTTTTCTTATCAGTGATGACAAATGATAAAGATTATACTAATTCTTTTATTTTGATATTATCAAATGTATTGAATGGTTAAATTAAATTATATATTAATCTATTATAAGTCCTTATTACATCTGGTATGTTGAGACTTTTTTATGATGAGCATGCAGATTTTTCAAAAATTTAAACCATATAATTGAAGAGTGTTTTCTAATGTTGCAATGTGATGAATCGTTTTGAAAAATTTTGCTGTACTAATATCAGTAACGTGTAGTTTAGGAAATAATTTTTGTACCAATGTACTATATGATGGGGCTTAGATTGGTGCAAGGATGGGGTATTTTTGTACACTTACAAGGAATATACATAGTGGACTTAACACTTTTATTAATAACAATAATTCGGATACAAAAATGAAAAGACTCTTAAAAATACATTAATATTCATTTGAAACTGCATCAATATATAAAAAACAAAAGACAAAACATAGGAAAAAAATAATAGAATTTTTATACAATTAGTGGACATTATAGTCACTTAACTTAATAGGAAAAGATTATAATTTGCAGCTCTAGCAGTGCTACTACAAAATGTAGGCTGTGGAAGGATAAAACATACATCTAAAATATCAATAATGGTTGTCCCGTCAGGTTTTATAAATTTCATAAGAAAGAGGATAAAATATTTCTTACCCGACAGGTCTTGTTCTTTTTCGCCGGCTTATTCTAAGTAATCACAAAGTAGTTGAAATGAACACAGCTCAAGTTTCACGACACAAACGTTTAATTAGACACACTATTTACATTTTATGTACATAATTGTTTCATTAATATCTGCAGCTATCACAATATTTAATATTAGCTGCCAAGCATTTAATATTAGCTGTCGAGCGTCAGAAGAACGCTCTTCCATATCCTTGCGGATTCACAATCCTTCTTTTTACAACAGAAAAACAAAACTTTTTTATCATCAGAAAAATGCCAATCAATAAACATAAAAAAGGCAGACGATCTCCAGTGGAAGAACAGCCCGCCTCCTGACGGCAAGAATGGGTCATCCTCCCACCTTTGATTTTGGCAATCTTGTACAAAATCAAACTAAAAAAGAGAAAAAAGACATATTAATAAACATTACATCAAGCAAAAATGAAAAGGAACAGAGAGAAAAGGAAAAAAAAAAAAAAAAAAAAGGTAAATAAAGTTCTATCAGTCAATTATAAATTCAGTCTATCTGGAGCTCTAATGGATCTACCCCTCCTGGTAAATCGTGGTTTTTCGTCAGGTATCTCAACAGATTTCTTGACATTCTTTGAAACAGTTCTAGACAGTTCAGAGGGATCAGGGCATCTTTTCGGTGTAGAACGAGCAGGTATCAAAGTTCCATTTGCAGCATACTTTGCACGAAAATCACTAGATTCATCAGAAGAGATCTCTAACAGATAAAGTCTTTGAACTGGGCGTATCAAAAACCCATTTCCTGTCTTGATTTTTGCCACTCGAACTATTCCGTCTTTACCAGGATAAGTTTCCACAACTCTGGCTAATGGCCAGTTGATTCTTTTTTGATTATCATGACCGACGAGAACTATGTCTCCTACAGCAATTTTTTTGTCAGTCTTAGCGATACCCTTTGAATTTTTTAATTGTCCTAGATATTCAATTCTGAATCTTTTCCGTAAATCTTTCTTCAATTTTAGCAAATATCGAAGTCTTCTTTTTAAATTCACATTTTCGAAGTTATCTAGGTCAGGAAGACCAGTTTCTTTAATTCCTTGCAAAAACATGCTCGGAGTCAATGGAATTAAATCATCGGGATCCTCAGAAATAGTAGTTAATGGTCTGGAATTCATCAAACATTCGATATCACATATAATTGTGTAAAGTTCTTCAAAATCTAGAGCTGCTCGTCCTAATACTCTTCTCAAAATTTGCTTTGTACAGCCTATTAAGCGTTCCCACCAGCCACCCCACCATGGTGAAGCTGGGGGGATAAACTTCCATATTATGTTCTGTACTAGGGCTTCCTTCCGTATTTTTGCAAGTATAGGATCAGTAAATAGCTTCGAAGCTCCTGAAAAATTTGTGCCTCGATCACTGTATATTACAGAAGGTCGACCCCTTCTCGCAACAAATCTTCGCAGGGTTTGCAAAAATGCTTCAGAGGATAATGATGTTAATAATTCAAGATGTACCGCTCTGTAAACAGCGCAGGTGTACAGCACAATCCAACATTTTTTACCATTTTTCAAGTACAAAGGTCCGGCTAAATCAACCCCGGTAATTTCAAAGATAGCAGCATCTCTGATCCTGTCTTCCGGCAAGGCGGTGATTTCAGGCTGAACAGAATTTACGGTGAAGCGTTTGCATCTTATACAACGTAAGGTAACTTGCCGTATGGACTTTCTGCACCTGAGAATCCAATATTTCTCTCGGAGATGGTTCATTAATATTTGTACTCCTGCGTGGTTTAATTCGTTATGTTTCCATTCTATCAATTTCTGCACGATGTAATGATTTCCTGGTAAAATGATAGGCAAACGAAAGTCTGTATTATCTTTACTTCTAAGTATAAGAGACTTTACCCTTAGAAGGCCATCTTTGTCAACGGTGGGATGAAGTTTTCGTAAACGATCATCTATTCCTTTAGAAGAGTCTTCCCTTTGAACCATCTTTAACAGGATTAATTCAGCATGTTTAAGTTCTTTATTTGTAAGATCCCCAGAATTTCGTTTAGAATGATTTCGAAGATTCGAGATGAATCTGTATATCCATGCCGTAACTCTTAATAATTTCACGTAAGACGAGTATCTCTCATAAAACTTCTCAGTAGTTTCAGTACTTAGAGCAGAAATGATCGACCTTTTTTTTTCTGAATTGACAATCTGTATTTCGGGTGAGATTTCTTGTCTCGGCCATTGACTCGTTGGTGTCTTCAAAAATTCCGGACCCTCCCACCAAAGGGATTTGAGTAAAGCATCAGCATTGCAACCTCTTGATAGAAGGTCAGCTGGATTTAAGTTACCCGGGACGTATCTCCAGTCGTTGGGATGACTCAAAGATCTTATTTCTCTGGTACGATTCAGCACAAATACTCCCCATGGTTCTTGATTTTTTATCCAGAACAATGCGTTCATGGAGTCAGACCAATAGAAAGTTTGAACTTGGCTGTCACAGAAGTCTCCCTTTATAGAATTCATTAATCTAACACCTAAACAACATGCTAATAATTCTAGTCTCGGTATGGAGACTGATTTCAAGGGTGCTACTCGAGCACGAGCTTGAACCAATTGACATCTCACATGAAAATTATTTTCTTCTCTGATATATATACAAGTTGCATAAGCGTGGCTTGATGCATCACAAAACACATGGAATGACACATTTGTATTTAGAGCATGATTTTCTAATATCCTTCTAGGGATTCTAATGCCTTCCAAGCATTTTAATGCATTTTCCCATTTCAGAAATTTTTTCTCGATGTCATCTGGTAGCTTGGCATCCCAGGGCAGTTTCCTACGCCAACATTCTTGCATTATGATCTTTGCAATTAAAGTGACAGGACAGAGAAACCCAATGGGGTCAAAAATCTTACTTGCTAAGGACAGGATAAATCGCTTACTTAGATTTGCATTTTCGCACTCTTCAAACCTTAAACTACAGTATAGAGTATCTTCCAGAATATTCCAATTTAAGCCCAAAACTGAGACAGTCTCTGGAAAATCTTCTTCAGGAATTCCGTACACACTTGGTGGTAGACCATTACCTATCCATCCTCTAAGATCAAAACATCCCGCTGACATGATTTCTTTAGATTGTGCCATAAAATTAACTACTTCTTCTTCGGAACTGCAACTTGTAACACAGTTGTCGACATACATAGAGTTTTTAAGTTTAGAAGCAGTCTCTTGCAAATAATCTGGAACATTACTTAGGTGGAAATTTAGAGTAGCTCCTAAAAGAAATGGGCTGCAGTTTACCCCAAATACTACTCGACGATGTCTGTAAATCTTCACTTTATTAGGATCACCGCCCTCCCACCACAGAAATCTTAGAAAATCACAATCTTCTTCATTTATTCTTATTTGTAGAAATGCTCTGCGAATGTCTGATACTACCCCACACTTGTTCAAACGAAATTTATTCAAAATGTTAGGAATCAACTCCAAGTAGTTTGGACCTTTAGCTAGGCAATCGTTCAAAGAGTAACTGTTCTTTTCTTTTGCAGAAGCATCGAAAACAGGACGAATTGTTGTCGTTGAATGCTCTTTTATAACTGCTCTATGAGGCAGATGATGGCAATCTATCTTCTCGAATTCATCAGTATTTACTTCTTCAATTATTTCTTCACCAAGCCACTGACAAAAAACTTCTTCATAATCTTCAATAAGACCCTTATTCTTCAGAGTCCTCACAGTTGATTTTAGCCTTCGTTCAGCAATTGTTTTGTTATCTGGGAGTTCTTGGTGTCCTTCTATCCATGGTAATTTTACAACATAGCGTCCGTCATCATCTCTACTTAGAGTTTTCTCAAAATGATTTTTGGATGCTTCTTCAAGTTCTTCCTTTGACTGTTTCTCTGCAGGATCCTTAATTCCTAGGACATCTAGTTCCCACAGATCAGAAATTTTTACTTCTCTAGCTAACATCGAAGTGACTACAAGGTTTTCAGTATCTTCAGTAAACTTCTTAGTGCGTCCCATAACAGTCCAACCTAGCCTTGTTTCAATAGCGGTCAGGCCGGATTTCAGATTCTTCAGCTTTCCTGTCATTAATTTGCCAGCTACATCTGCACCTATAAGGAGCTCTATGGGGTTAAGGCAATCTTCTAAATATATCCCCGTACCTGATAAATCATCTTCACACAGTTCTTGAGTGACCGGTGGCATAGTAAAACAAATTGTAGGCTGACTCAAAACTTCAAAATTGCAACGATAAGTTTCGCTGACATCAGAAAGGTAAGCTTTGTAAACATTGTGTGTCAAAGTATTCGTGTTCGAACCACCAAATAAGGAATGCTTCAGTTTTTCTTTTCTTATTGGCTTGTATCCAATCTTTTTTGCAGTGTTTTCTAAGATGTAAGACCTTTGGGAAGCGGAATCAATAATCGCCCGAATTTTTAAAATTCTGTTTTCACCTCTTAAATTAATCACGAGTGTCTGTAGCAAAACACTGGGAGTTGATGAAACATTTGATAATGTTGTATCTTGATCGGAAATATTCTTGTCATTTTTAATCCTTTGTGCGTGCGCAGCTAATTTTGGATCATTCTTACAGAGAAGAGTATGGTGGGGTTTCCCACAAATCGCACAGCTACATCTACTTCTACACGAACTAGAAATGTGGTTCAATTTTAAACATTTAAAGCAGCCTCCCCGCTTCATAATATTTTGTTTTCTTTGATCATAAGTCAAGTTTGCTACTTTTCTACATTCCGCACTTAGATGTGGCTTATCGCAGAACACGCACTCTTGCTCTCGGTTTTGTTTACCTTGGGACGAGGTTAAAAGTTCCATACCTGTTGGAATAATTTTATTGTGTGTTAGAAAATTTTTAGATTTCATTGTGTTAAATTTCTTGGGTTTGTTTTCAAAACCAAATCCACTTGTCGCTAAATTAATTTTTTCTTCACCTTGAATTTCATTACGTAAAAACTGCATTAAAGTTTCTAATTTATTAAAAGATTTATCTTCCGAACTAAGAGAAACAGAATTCAAGTGTCTTTCCCGAATACGCAAAAGATCTATTGGTAAACAAGATTCAACTAATGGGTATAACATTGAGGCATATTTATCGCTTGTTACACTAAGCATTTTTAAAGATCGTAACTGTGTTTCTAATTTATCATAAAGCTTCACAATTGGTAATTTATGTTCCTGATTTACAGTATTACTTAGCACAAGGCTTAATAATTCCCTAACATAAACTTCAATTAGTACATCTTCCCTGCCAAATCTTGTATGTAAACAATCAACCGCTTGTGAATAGTTCTCAGCTGTTACGGGAAAAGATTCTACGACTTCTCTGGCTCTAGACCCCTTTTGAGTAGATTGAAGTAGATACTGAAGTTTATCTACTTCCGAAATATTTGGATCTTCATGAATTTTCTTAAATAATCCCCAAAATGATAACCAGTCCTTTAAATTACCATCAAACTTTTGTAATTCAATTTTTGGTAGCTTAAAACTTCTTTTAGAATTACTTTCGTTTTCAAGTACACTTGAATTTAAATCCGAAGGTAAATTTATTCTACGTTCAAGTTTTGTTTTAAAATCAATATAAGTACTACTATAATTATCAGCACTTTCGATTTCGCTATCCAACATGGTCTGAGTACATTTTTCATCAACTTGTAAAATTTGAAGAATTTCTTTATCAAGCGTTTCAACTCTGGAATATTTTTCTTGTAACTGTGCTAAGAACCCAGCACAATAATCGATGTCACAAGTTTCAGTTTCTAAAAGGTTTTTTACCTTTTCAGTAAATTTTGTAAAGGTACCTCGATAAGAACCGCGTAATTTAGTTGCGGCTTCCATAATTCAAATAAAGACTGATAAAATAATAAACAAACACTTCAAATCAAAGCTTCATAAAACGAGAACAAAAAATATTCCGAAATCGAAAGTAATTCTGGGAAGAAATTTTAGAATTCTAAATAATGTTTTGAGAACAAAAACATTCAATTTTTGCAACACTTTGATTCAAAATAACAATTTTCATATAAAATAATAATCTTCTTTATTAAATCAAAATATGCAAAATCAATGTAAAATCAAAATATGCATTCATAGAATATGTATTAACATTTTCTTCAACATAAACAAATTCTTCATATTGTTCCAAATATCAAATGAGCAGTTCAAAAATAAGCATACATTTTATGTTTTCAAAATTATTCTCAATAATACTTACAAAAAGTATTTCAAATTTTTAATGTTATCTTCTCATAAAAATGAGATCATATTTCAATTAGAATAAATTATATTCTATTTCTATACTTTATTCATTAGAACAAATTAGAATTTATTACTTAGAACAAATTTTTCTACCGGCGTCCCTGTGAACGGGCGCCATTAAATGTCCCGTCAGGTTTTATAAATTTCATAAGAAAGAGGATAAAATATTTCTTACCCGACAGGTCTTGTTCTTTTTCGCCGGCTTATTCTAAGTAATCACAAAGTAGTTGAAATGAACACAGCTCAAGTTTCACGACACAAACGTTTAATTAGACACACTATTTACATTTTATGTACATAATTGTTTCATTAATATCTGCAGCTATCACAATATTTAATATTAGCTGCCAAGCATTTAATATTAGCTGTCGAGCGTCAGAAGAACGCTCTTCCATATCCTTGCGGATTCACAATCCTTCATTTTACAACAGAAAAACAAAACTTTTTTATCATCAGAAAAAAACATGTTGCCAATCAATAAACATAAAAAAGGCAGACGATCTCCAGTGGAAGAACAGCCCGCCTCCTGACGGCAAGAATGGGTCAGGTACTACCAGACTGTTAAGGACATCAGATATAGCTTTTGTAATAGTCTCTTCACAAATTTCTGTACAATTAGTTTTTTTCTTCTAATGTCTCATGGTAATTGCAAAGAAATAAAAATATTTAAGAAATAAGTAAAGAAATAAAGATGTGCAGCCTATTTTTTTTTTTTTAGGAGATTTATACACTTATTGCAGGGCCCGACTAAGACTGCTTGGAGCCCCGGGGCAAACCTCTTCGGGGGGGGCCCTTGCAGTGGCATAAGAGGTTTTTAGATTGCAGAATTTCTGCTTACGCCTGTAGGGGGGCCCTTCCAGAAGGGGGGCGCAGGGCATTTGCCCCGTATGCCCTGCCGTTAGTCAGGGCCTGACTTATTGGACTGTGCCTAGTAAATATACTGCAACAATACAAAAATTACAGGAAAATGGCTTTAACAAAAATAAATACTTTGAAAAGGAATGTTACACCAATTTACAATCTATTATGGGGCACATCAGTGCATGTACCAATGTGCCTCAATAGGACTGTACCAAACTACCCCAGTATCAGATTTTTTTTTTTTTTTTTTTTTTTAGACCGTCTGTGTTTAAAAAATTGCAACCAAAATTCTAAAGTTGTAATCCATTCAATAGAAACCGATCATATTCCTGACTTCGATAATATAAAAATTCTAAATTCTGGTTTTGATAATTATAAATCACGTATTTTCCTTGAGAGCTGGCACACTGCCAAGCATCTCCACACTATCAATGAAGCATGCGCACTGGCTCCTCAATATTCGGTACTCCCTTAAATTCCTTGATTATTCTTGTAATGTTTGCATATTCTGTTGTAATTGCTGATGAGAAAACCCGGACGAGTTTCGAAACGTCTAGATTTTAATTGTTTTTATATGTATATTTTGTTTTTAAATGTATTTTAATTTAAAATTTTTGTCTCATAAATAAAACAGTTTTTGCTTTTAATATATATAATTGAGACGGTTTGATGTTTGTGTACATTAAAACGTTATTATTGTTTTCAAAGTTGATTTTTTTTTTTTTTTTTTTTTTTTTTTTTTGTATATTTTTTGTATCTTTGGGATCAATTAAATCTTTTCCGTTTCTTATTCGTTAGAAAATACTTTTATTCGGTTTAATTGTTATATTAATTCCAGCTCTAGAACCTTCGTATTTGGTTTTATTAGCAGCACCGTTGCAAAACGGGATGGAGGGGGTAAATTTGGGTTTTATTTTTTGAGTATTACTGATAGAAATTAGGGATTTTATACGTGTTTTGTAGATCTTCTGTATTAGGGAACCACTATAACCAGCTCTTTGTGCGATACTTTTTAGTGCTAGAGGACTATTTCAGTCGGTACAGTTGTCGAATTTTTATAATACACTCTTAATTAGTGCTAAGGGCCTATTTCAGTCGGTTTATTGAATGGGGATTTATTGAATGAAGTCCCCCCAAGGCACAACTTTGACATGAGTCCCCCCCCAGGCCCAACTTTGACATGAGTCCCCCCCAAGGTACAACTTTGACATGAGACCCCTCAAGGCCCACCGTTGTCGAATTTTTATACGTCACTCTTAATAGTGCTAAGGGCCTATTTCAGTCGGTTTATTGAATGGGGATTTATTGAATGAAGTCCCCCCAAGGCACAACTTTGACATGAGTCCCCCCCCAGGCACAACTTTGACATGAGTCCCCCCCAAGGTACAACTTTGACATGAGTCCCCCCCCCCAAGGCCCAGCGTTGTCGAATTTTTATACGTCACTCTTAATAGTGCTAAGGGCCTATTTCAGTCGGTTTATTGAATGGGGATTTATTGAATGAAGTCCCCCCCAAGGCACAACTTTGACATGAGTCCCCCCCCAAAGTACAACTTTGACATGAGTCCCCCCCAAGGTACAACTTTGACATGAGTCCCCCAAGGCCCAGCGTTGTCGAATTTTTATACGTCACTCTTAATACTGCTAAGGGCCTATTTTAGTCGGTTTATTGAATGGGGATTTATTGAATGAAGTCCCCCCCAAGGCACAACTTTGACATGAGTCCCCCCCAGGCACAACTTTGACATGAGTCCCCCCCCAAGGTACAACTTTGACATGAGTCCCCCCCCAGGCACAACTTTGACATGAGTCCCCTCCAAGGTACAACTTTGACACGAGTCCCCCCAAGGCCCAGCGTTGTCGAACTTTTATATGTCACTCTTAATAGTGCTAAGGGCCTATTTCAGTCGGTTTATTGAATGGGGATTTATTGAATGAAGTCCCCCCCAAGGCACAACTTTGACATGAGTCCCCCCCCCAAAGTACAACTTTGACATTAATCCCCCCAAGGCCCAGAGTTGTCGAATTTTTATACGTCATTCTTAATAGTGCTAAGGGCCTATTTCAGTCGGTTTATTGAATGGGGATTTATTGAATAAAGTGCCCCCCAAGGCACAACTTTGACATGAGTCCCCCCCCAGGCCCAACTTTGACATGAGTCCCCCCAAGGTACAACTTTGACATGAGTCCCCCCCCAAGGTACAACTTTGACATGAGTCCCCCCAAGGCCCAGCGTTGTCGAATTTTTATACGTCACTCTTAATAGTGCTAAGGGCCTATTTCAGTCGGTTTATTGAATGGGGATTTCTTGAATGAAGTCCCCCCAAGGCACAACTTTGACATGAGTCCCCCCCAAGGTGCAACTTTGACATGAGTCCCCCCAAGGCCCAACTTTTACATGAGTCCCCCCAAGGCCCAACTTTGACATGAGTCCCCCCCAAGGTACAACTTTGACATGAGTCCCCCCCAAGGCACACCTTTGACATGATTCCCCCCCAAGGCACACCTCCCCCTCATTGGGAAAAAGAGAAAAAACGTTGTTTTGCGGCTATAAGACAGTTTGGACTTCCAACGTTATTTGTTACAGTATCTGCAGCTGAAACACATTGGTTTGATTTAATGAAAACTTTATCATGGAATTTAGATCGTCACGAATTAACTAAAGAAGAATTTGTGGATATTAACAAGTTTAGCAGTAGGCCTCTGGCACTAAATTAAAATCTGTCAATGTCAGATTTTCATGTTTTAAATAATGAAATAATGTCGTGTCTGTATATATATATATATATATATATATATTTATATAAATATAATTTCTATATTGAGTAGGTTTTTATTAGAGCAAACAAGGATAGTGCGAATTATGTATGAACTAGCAGGTTTTGCCCGCTCTGTTGGTTACTATATTTAAATGAATTTTAAAAAGAATCAATATTTTTTATACCGTTCTACAAATTAAAACTAAAAAGAAAATACATTCAAATTGCTTAAAAACTTCGCTTCGGGCCCTCGCTGCCTTCGGCAGAGACTTCTTCAACGAACGTTTTGGTACTGGATAATTTAATTTAATTTATAGAGATGTCAATAATATAGGAAAAACTGCATTAGTCATTTTCTTTTTGATAATAAACAGAACGGAAAACGCATAATATTTTACATGGAGATATTTTGTATAACTAGGGGGCTCTGCCCCCTGCTCGCTCCGCAAACCAACCCCCGAGGGAGGCTTCGTTTCCCACCCGACTCACTTTACTTATTAACACATGCAGAGCTCTGGCCTCCTATTCGCTGCTTTCTTTCACTGAAAAGGAATATTAATAGTGCATATTACAAGACAAAAGCAGAAAATTATGGAAATCCTCATATTCAATGTCAAATTGAAATATATAATATTTATATATTATTTTTTTTTAATAGAAAGAAATTCATAATATCTAGACCATTTTGCATTACAGCTTTAGTATATGACCCTTTTTGTTTCTTTTTTACAACCTTAGATCCGGACCGCGGTAATCCAGTCGGTAGAGAGCCGAGCTCGCAATTGGAAGATTTCGGGTTCGGTTCTCGAGCCGGCCAAAGACCGTCGTGTACACTAATGGTGGCTGGTGCACGTAGGATATGTCGTGGGCGCAATATCCTCCATGTTCCCATAAAAATTATACCTCTGGGGGCCACCCCTTCGTGTAGGACCAAAACTGTGGTGGCATGTCTCCGGAACATCCGTAGGGGTGCGTCCCAGACCGTCACCAATTATCCATAGCGCAGTAATGGTGCGACGTCAAACACAACCTACCTACAACCATGGATCATATTTTAATTTTCCCGTGTAAGAAAATTAATTTTCTAAAAGTAGAAAAAAAAAGTTGATATTTATGTTTTTTCTTTTTTACATCCATGGTTTCGGGCCGCGGTACCCTAGTAGCTCGGTAAAGCACCGAGCACGTAATTGAAAGATTGCCGATTCGATACTTGAGCCGGCCAAAGACAGTCGTGTACACTAATGGTGGCTGGTGCACATAAAATCTGTAGTGGCCGCAAAGTCCTCCATGTTCCCATTCACATTATACCTCTGGGGATCACCAAAGCTTTGGGAAGATCCCCTCTGTGAAGGATCAAATTGCGATGGCATGTCTCAGAAACATCTCTAGGGGTGCGTCCCAGACCGTCGCCAGTTACCCATAGCGTAATACTGGCTCGACATTAAATCAACCTACCTACTTACCTACGTACAACCATAGACCATATTTTAATTTTTCCGTGTAAAATGACTTCATGACAGAAGAACAACGTCACTGGGAGAAACTTTTTTCAAAATGGCAAACAGAGTACGTACTACGTACCTTCATAAACTTGTCGTTTTTAGTTAATAACTTCTTTAATTAAAATGATAGAAATTTCTAAGCGGCTGAAATGTCTTCCTTGGTGTATTCGGAACACGTTATTACCTCTCATGACGCGAAGGATCCTGCACTCCGCTAGAAGATGCTGTCGCAGACAAAAAAATTTGACGCCAGTGACAGTAACTTTTTTTTAATATATAGAGATTAGACCAATTTAAAAAACCATTTAGACCAATTTTTAATTAATTATTTTTTTTTTTCGGCAAGCTTAAAGGCAAAGGTCCTTTACGTTGTATGGAATTACAATTTCAACTCGCAATTATAACATTAACATTAGTTAACATTGGACATTTGGGCACCACTAAATTTCAATGCTAATTGTTAGGAATTCAGTAAATTGTATGATTTGGCGAGATTTTGGTGACAAAAATTGTGACTTAACAATGAAATTTGTGATTTGGCGGCAAACTTTTACAGCTGACGATGAAATTTTTGACTTGGTGACGAAATTCGTTATTTGACGACAAAATTTTTCGAGCTTGGCGATGGAGGATGGTAGCTTTGACGTCATTATATTTTCTTCCCACGCGAAAAGCTCTTACCTCTTCAAAGACCAATATCTTGTTTCCACACAAGATATCCACAAGATAAAAAGCCAATGAAAGCTATAACGTATTACTCTCAATTTCAATCGTAAATTTTAAATTCTTGCCTAAACCGGCGTTCTAAACTATTCACCACAAACGATATTTTTACTAAGACTAACTTATTATTTTAATTTTATATTTTTAAATGATTAATTAAAGCAGTTACCATGTTTTTTATTTTTTCAGTTATCTTTTATTTTATCGTTTGCACGTGACGTATGCAACAGATTATAAATTTAAGCAATTAAAGTTATAGAAAAAGTCAGCTTCATCACAATTGACGAAAAATCACTTTTTAACTTCTAACTTTTAAGTAATTGAAGC
Organism: Salticus scenicus; assembly: GCA_963930645.1. NCBI lineage: Eukaryota > Metazoa > Arthropoda > Arachnida > Araneae > Salticidae > Salticus > Salticus scenicus. The sequence goes on from OZ005652.1 coordinate 326,010,416, forward strand.
TGTCGAAAAAGTTTAAATACAAAAATTGTTCTTTAGGGTAAGGCAGTAATTCGCCTGATTTGAAGTATTTTCCTATTTTCAATATTAAAGAAACTGTGGGCAAAGGGAAATTTCCACCGCCCCCCCGCCATTTCCACCCCCTTTGAGCTGGATACCCCATCTACGAACTCAACCGAGATTTTTACTGTCCTGACATGCTGTCAGGAGCTGGTTAAATTTAAATAAAAATTACTCCAGTTATCATGTACTCAACTTAACATGGAAAAAAGCGTTACACACACACATATACATACCTATATAATATATAAACTTGAACGGAGGGTGGTTTGGGGTTCTAGGGGTCATGATCGGTGAAGATATGAAGAAATTTTAGAAGTGGATGTCTTGGCGGAATCTATCGATTCATATGTTAAATGTAAAGTTCTTCAGAAGTTATATTTTTTTAAGCAAAATCATAAAATTATAAAACTTAGATTACTTTTAGAAATCAAATTTTAAAGGCTTAAATTATATAAAATTGCATGCTATACAAATAGAATTAACCTATTACTTCTTGTATTTATTACAAGTAAGAAAATAAGTATTTTAGCAATCTAGTTTAACCCATTTAAATTTAAATTTTTTCTTTTACTTTTTTTCATTATAAACAATAAGAGGGCGACTACCAACTGCACTCGCTTATTTTTTCTCCACTTTAAAAAAGTACCAACTGCCCTCCCCTCCGAGATGCAAACGCCTCCTGCTACCTGAAACCCCCGTTACGAATTTAGATCCTTACACTGAAAGTAATGAAGCAGAAAACGAAAGATGTAATGGGAAAACATGTAAAACTTGTGTTGTATCACGCACGTATGCACGCTTCGAGCACATGGAAAAAAAAAATCACTGGACACCCCTACCTCGCTGTGCATGAATCTGAGAACGCATGTAACTCGTTTTTGCAGCAATCAGTATCGTGCACATGAAAACAAAACAAAAAAAAAATCTGATGTGGGCACCACATGACTTCCTTATACACCTTTAAAAATACACACATAATGTTAAAACGCATTGTTATTGGACCCGAGACAGTTGGCTAAAAATATTTTTTAAATGCATTATCACCGTGTTCTGAGCTTTTCTGAAAATATCAAATGTCTAGCTAGTCAAGAAATTAGTTAAAAATCGATTGTAATATTTGTACTGGTAACGCTGCCGAAGGCAACGGGAACCAGAAACAGTTGGCTAAAAGTATTTAAAAAATGAATTCTCAATGTGTTCTGAACTATTCTGAAAGTTTCAAATGTCTAGCTAGTCAGCTAGTTAGTTAAATAAGTTTTCCGTTGAATCATATAAACGCTGCCGAAGGCAGCTGCGACCAGAAACAGTTCGCTGAAAATAATAAAAAAAAAATGCATTGTCACCGTCTTCTGGGCTTTTCTAAAAGTTTCAAATGTCTGTCTAGTAGGGAAGTTAGTTAAATAATTTTTCTGTTGAATCATATAAACTCTGCTGAAGGCAGCAGGTATCCAAAATAATTGGCTAAAAATAGTTCAAAAATGCATTGTCAACGTGTTCTGAGCTTTTCTGAAAGTTTCAAATGTCTAGCTAGTCGGGAAGTGAGTTAAAAATCGATTGCAAAATTTGTCCAAATACTTCTTGAGTTATTACCGTTTTTTGATACATTATGGCCAAAACCTTTGTTTTTTTGGTCATTATGAACCTAATTTTCCTAAATATCTCCAAAACGGAAAATCATACAAAGTCAAAAAGGGAGGTGCACAACTAGATGTTAAAACAAACCTATGTACCAATTCGCAACTTTTTACGTCCAACCGTTTTTGAGTTATGCGACACACATACATACAGACGTCACGAAAAATCGTGTAAAGTCGCTTATATCTCTAAAACGAGAACTCGTGTTCAGACGACACCTGCAGGTGTGCAACTAGACATCATGACTGCCACACATATAAACTGGCAACATTCAGTGATCATTCGTTTTCGAGCAATGTGAAATACAAAAACCATTTCGCAAATCGGGATTACTATACTTCCTTATACTTTGTATAAGGAAGTGAAAAAACCTTCACTGAACACCCCTATCTTGCTGTGCATGAATCTGAGAACGCATGTAACTCGTTTTCGCAGCAATCAATATCGCGCACATGAACACACACACACCTCCCCCCCCCCCCCCCGAAAAAAAAAAAAAAAAAAAAAAGTAAATAAATAAATGAAATAAAAAAAAAATCAATGGATACTCTTTCCTTGATGTGTATAAATCGCAAAAGTGCATGATATTAAGATACTTACGTATTATCCGTAAGTACAATTAATATGAACATTATAAAAATGGAAAATATATTATAAACAATAATTAATTATAAATTTCCTGTATCATTTATATTTATATTAACTAGTATCGCCCCAGTGGTCGAAACTCGACCATTTTTTTTTTTTTTTTTTTTTTTTTTTTTTTTTGCAAAGCGAGGCAAAGCAAAGTTATTGCCTTGTCCTAAACGGAATGCAATTGCAACACAGCAGCGGCAATTGTTTGCCGATATTCACTCTAACTGAATCAACAAAGTTTTACTTAATACAACTATTTCTTTCTGTAGATGTTAGCCTTTCCTGAAATGAGAGAAAATCGCAACGTGAAAACGCTCCTTGTTGTGTGATACAGCCCAGAAGCTAATAGGTACCATGGTAAACCAAGGCCCAACCAAGTATCAAATTCTGTTAAATTAATTCGAAAGTACAGTGTTTGAACAAAAAAAAAAAAAAATTATTTTTCAAAAATGGTCGAATTCAATTCGGGAAATTTCAAAACGTGTAACTTTATCGAAAACCGAAAATCTAAAACTTTTCTGAATCTTATATTTTCTACTTATATATGCAGAGGAAAGAATAATAAATCCACTTTTTAAAAAATAAAAATAAGTAGTCAATTTCACTTAATTAAAATGCAAGGAAATCTCAAAACGTGTAAATTCATCGAAAACCGGAAATCAAACGTTTTTATGTATCTTCTACTTGCTTCTTCTACCCACAAAAGCCAGCAATAAAGACACTTCTCTATATATTTAAAAAAAAAAGTAACTGTCGCTGGCGTCAATTTTTTTTTGTCTGCGACAGCAACTTCTCGCGGAGAGCAGGGTTCTCCGCGTCATGAGATATATATGTGTATTCCGACTGCTTTAAGGAAGGCATTTCAGCTGCTTAGAAATTTCTATCATTTTAATTAACGAAGTTATTAAGTAAAAACACGGGTTTATAGAGGTACTCTATTTGCCACCGGAGGGAAAAGTTTCTCTTATGACGTTTTCTTCTGTGTCTCTGACGTCACTTTCCTCAGGAAAATTAAAATGCGATAAATGGTGTAAATAATAAAATTGAATAATTGACATCTTTGAGATGCTCGACAGAAGAAAAAAATATTTAGAATAGCAAAACATTTGAAAATAACCGATATTTTAAAAATATTACGTAAAAATTTAATAAAGATGAAACGATAATTATAGTTTATATTTTTATTTTAGTTTATATTCTTATACTATTAAGTGAGCAATATTTGTATGTATATTTCACTGATCTCGAAAACGGTAGCTCGGACAGTCACGAGATTTAACACAAAGTGCATCCCGAAGGGTCATTGTGCATATCGAAGTCAGATTTTCGAATTTTTGATTAGTTTTTTCTTAATTAATTAAAATGTGAAAATCATAACTTTCTAATTTCTGATAAAAAAAAAAAAAAAAAAAAAAAAAAAAAAAGCCATTTAAATTTTAACATTTTATCCATAATTTTATTGTTGCCAATTTTTTTTTTCGACAAAAAAATAATAATAATTAAAAAAAAACAAAAAACGTACATTTATTTAAAATGAGGAAAATAAATCAGAAAGATTAGAAAATAAATTAGAAATATCACTCGCATCGTCACAAATAAGACACCAAATGAAAGGGAAAATTTTTGTAAATCCGATGCATTAAACAGCTTATCAATCGGATGATTAGTTTTTTCTTAATTAATTAAAATGTGAAAATAAAAACCTTCTAATTTCTGATAAATAAGACATTTAAATTTTGAAATTTTAGCCATAATTTAATTGTTGCCATTTTTTTTTTCGACAAAATAAATATAATTAAAAAAAAAAAAAAAAAAAAAAAAAACGTACACTTATTTAAAATGAGGAAAATAAATCAGAAAGATTAGAAAATAAATTAGAAATATCAGTCGCATCGTTACAAATAAGATAGCAAATGAAAGGGAATTTTTTTTTTAATCCGATGCATTAAACAGCTTATCAATCGGACAATTAGATTTTTTAAAATTAACTAAAGTATGAATTTTAGGTGGCAACAGCAGAAGATTGTATGGAAACCGTTAGGAGAAAAAAAATGAAAAATCTGCTTCACATTAAGTCACATGATTTTTAAAAGGGATTAAAAATTGCAGTTTTCAAATTCTTTTAAATTTTCTCTCAGGAACACAAAAATATAATATACAGCCTGTACCCCCATAAGACCAACTTGCATTTCAAATTTCATCAATTATTTTGGTTAATAAACAAAAGTTATTTATTATTATTTTTTTTTTCAAATTAAGTTTTATTCTATTTTCGAAAAGATTTATGTGATCATAGATATAATAATATATATAGATCTATCATCCCCATATTATCGTGCAAAGATTTTTGATGCCGAAAAAAAAGCTTTGGAATCAGCCATTAAGTGGTATTGAAGGGGAAAAAAAAAAAAAAAAAAAAAAAATGAAGAATGAATTTGAAACTATATCTGGAGCTTTTCATTCACCTTTAGTAAATAAATTATTCATGAATTTTATTTGCTAAAACATTCGTGCATATTCCCGTGTGTATTCACTCGGGGAAAGACTGCCATATTTTGGTAAAATCGCCGTCTTTTCCCGAGTGAAAATGAATCACTTTTTTGTCCCCAATGATCAATCTATATATTATTACTATATCTATGTATGTGATACGATAGATTAATAATTTGGGTTTAAAAATTTTTTTTTAAATAGATTATTTAAACTCTATGAACCATATTTTTATTTTATCAGCTTCATTAACAGATCCTGCTGGGCGATTTTTTAAATTTTGGTGTTGAAGTACACCGAATGTTTTTCGACAAGAAGTTTAATATAGCAACAGCCAGTTTAATCTAAGTAGCGCATCAAATATATAAAAACATAAATGATTTATTTTTACACAAAATTTACAGAACAAATGCAGTTTTAAAGATAGGAAATTTATTTCAACAAGCACTATTTTAAACCTACACTGTTAAAAAAATGCAGAAAAAATACAGAAATTCTCTGTAATTTCAGAAAAAAAGTCGTAAAATACGTTTTGTCTACGTAATTTTCCCGTAATTTACGCCTTTTTTTCTGAAATTACAGAGAATTTCTGTATTTTTTCTGCATTTTTTTAACAGTGTAAAAAGCATTAAAAATATAAGCAGAATATAAAGGATTCTTATGTATAAACAAAAAAAGAGTCTGATAAAATTATTAGCAAAATAGTCTTCCCCTTTTCATACAAAAAAAAAAAAAAAAAAAAAAAAAAAAAATCCATCGCTAATATGGCCACAAAAATTCAAAAGCCGCCAATGGAGCGACATAATAAAGTTGTGTAACACGATAATGTTTACCCATTTATTTATTTTTTTATATAATAATCACTATGCTAGTTTATCATAAAAACAAATGAACCTCTGTGTGTTACTGCACTCTCACGCTGTCGAACAGAAATATTTGAAAAATTCAAATTAGTATTTAAATAAATAAATAAAAATATGTTTAATGGGAAATATATATAACCATAAAAAGATTAGTTGTCTAAAATACGGCAGAAATAGCGCTCATAGCATATTGTTACAAGGGATTAAGTCTTATTGTAACAATGGATTAAGTCTAAAATGGTGACAAAAATTCAAAAGCCTCCAAAGAGAACTATATTAAGGCTGTACTATCAGGTTTACAACCCATGAATTATGTATAAACACAAAAAATTAATTGTCTCATGCGACAGACGTAGCCGGTCACAGCATATTGTAATATTTGGCGTGAAATTGCTGTCATTTAATGATTGATTGGATAAACAAAAAAAAAAAAAAAAAAAAAAAAACATATGAAATAACGTAAAAGCAAATATTATGTTGTCTAAACCCAGTTACGTTTGAGTCCATTCCGAGTTACATGTGAACAACACGTATAGTGTTGTTCACATGTAACTGGGATTCAAGTATAAAAGGGAAACTCCAATTTTTTCGATACTATCTATTTCGAAACTGTTATATAATAAGCACCTAAATGGAAGCTCATTGGTAAACTATTGTCGCAGGTAATAGGGACAAGCGCCCGAGTTGCAGTTGATGACCAAATCGCTGCTGAATGCAGCAGGGACCTGGAGCGAGCTTTTGAACAATTTCAGTAATTTATTTTATTTTATTTTTATAAAGCTATATAGAAACGAGTTTCCTTTAAATTTAGTGGCCAGCGAAGCGGGCAAAGCCTGCTAGTATGGTATAACTTCAGTATATCCCCACAGCTGAATTTGGCGATTTTTCTTTGGCGCCAAGCGCAGACATTTTGGAACAACTATAGTATTTCCCCACTGCTGAATTTGGCGATTTATTTTTGGCGATTATGACTAAATCATAAATCTTATATCATAAATAATGAAATCCTGAGCTAAATTATAAATCATAAATCCAAAATAAATAGCATGCAGGCTGCCATATTATATCGCGAACAGTCCAGAACGACATCGTTATCGTTCAAATCGGCGCCAAAGAAAAATCGCCAAATTCAGCTGTGGGGAAATGCTATAGTTGCACCCACATTTAATAGGATAGATCTTTACTATGACCAGTTTAGTGATTTTTAAAATTTAGAAATGAAGCTCGTACGTTTTTCGCCAAGGAATTCATTTACGCAACCACAATAGCCATTTTAACTCTAGCCATGCCTTCCTATAGAGATAAATTATAAAATAGTGCAATAATAATGATAATAATAAAATCCTCAACCTATTTTTGTTTTTTAAGCATCGATATAAAACTTTGCAGAAAACAGAATTTAATACAACAGGACATTTTTTTTTATATATAAAGGAATGTAGGAATATATAAAGGATGTTCTATATAAATGATATATTTTTTTTTTCCCTTAGTATTGATATAACTTTAGTATATCCCTACAGCTGAATTTGGCGATTTTTCTTTGGCATCGTTTTGAACGATAACGATGTCGTTCTGGACTGTTTGCGATATAATATGGCAGCCTATATGTTGTTTATTTGGATTTATGATTTTATGTTTTATAATTTATGATTTAGATTATGATTGTATCATTTATGATTTAGCCATAATCGCCAACAAGAAATCGCCAAATATCGATGTGGGGATATACTGAAGTTGTTCCTTAGTATTTAATACAGTTTAAGAAATTAAATGGTAAAATCAGATATTGACAGGCATCTTGGCAATTTTATGGTGTAATACAATAAGTGACGACAATGCAAAATCACTATCTGACAGAAATTGTCGTGTCGTACTACTACTACTAATGATATTTTTAAAATAATTGCAATAAACGCATAAGATATTTATCTTCAACCTGACTAAATCCTATTCTAGAAAAAATGCACTTTAAAAAGTTGCATCTTTAGAAGCACCATTTTAAACCTTGCTGTACGCTGGAAATAAATGCAGAGTATTACATATTGTCCTAAATTAACTAAAAAAATTCAATAGTAAAAAAAATATAGGCATTAGGAAAAATAAGTTCATAATTTCTTTAATCAAGCAATAACACCCAAAAAATTCATCGTCAAACAGTGACAAAAATTTAACAAGTCGATCATATACTAAAGTTGTAACGCTAAATGATTTAGATATCAAGAATTTCTCTCTGTTCTAAATAATTAGTGCTATGGTTGTTTATTTTATGTTCTCTCTCAAAATAATGGCAAATTGTTATTAAATTGTCGGACATTATAACAGATTTTTGACTTATTATAAACGATATAATATTAAATATTGTGTATTTCAATGCGATACCAAATATGGTGGATTTCTATAATATTGTTCAACTCTCTTGTGTTATGTATTACTAGCAGGCTTTGCCCGCTTCGCTGGCCACTAAATTTAAAGGAAACTCGTTTCTATATAGCTTTATAAAAATAAAATAAAATAAATTACTGAAATTGTTCAAAAGCTCGCTCCAGGTCCCTGCTGCATTCAGCAGCGATTTGGTCATCAACTGCAACTCGGGCGCTTGTCCCTATTACCTGCGACAATAGTTTACCATTTAGGTGCTTATAATATAACAGTTTCGAAATAGATAGTATCGAAAAAATTGGAGTTTCCCTTTTATATTTGAATCCCAGTTACATGTGAACAACACTATACGTGTTGTTCACATGTAACTCGGAATGGACTCAAACGTAACTGGGTTTAGACAACATAATATTTGCTTTTACGTTATTTCATATGTTGTTTTTTTTTTTTTTTTTTTTTTTTTTTTTTGGTTTATCCAATCAACCATTAAATGACAGCAATTTCACGCCAAATATTACAATATGCTGTGACCGGCTACGCCTGTCGCATGAGACAATTTTTTGTGTTTATATATAATTCATGGGTTGTAAACCTGATAGTACAGCCTTAATATAGTTCTCTTTGGCGGCTTTTGAATTTTTGTCACCATTTTAGACTTAATCCATTGTTACAATAAGACTTAATTCCCTTGTAACAATATGCTATGAGCGCTATTTCTGCCGTATTTTAGACAACTAATCTTTTTATGGTTATATATATTTCCACTTAAACATATTTTTATTTATTTATTTAAATATTAATTTGAATTTTTCAAATATTTCTGTTCGACTGCGTGAGAGTGCAGTAACACACAGAGGTTCATTTGTTTGTATGATAAATTGTCGCATGGTGTTGTTGGGGTATTAGAAATGATGATAAATGAATTTTTGGATTCTATGGCCGTTGATACTAGAATTCAGTCTTTCAATTAGCTTGATGTATTAACTTCTTAAAATTGGCAAAGTTATTTAAAAGTATAGTGGAGTTTAAATTCGTATAAAAGTTGGATTCATCATTTTTAATTAGTAGGAATTAAACAACGAGATATATAAATTAGAGTGCTGATTCAATGGATGAAGGATTAGCTTTCCGTGGTTCAAGATGAATCACGTGACATGCTCCAATAGGTTACTGTGTTTGGCCCTTTATCGCTATTTTGGCATTTAAAATATCAGTTCGACAAATTATCATTATTATTAGGTAACATGACAGTCCTATGACCGAAATAAATTGTTTTTAAAATGATTTTACACACATTTCATATTTTAATAAATAATAAAATACCTTTTTTTTATCGTTTCCCAACAAAGTTTAAAAGTGTTTATAAAAGAAAAAATAAACTTTTAAAGAGCTAAATTTAACAACAAATATTAATTTTTCAACTATTTTAAGCATTTTATCGGTTAAATTTCAACTACACGAAATAAAAAAGAAGTAAAATCAAAATCAAAACGATTTAGAATAAAAGAATATTAAACACCGTAAGTAAACAAAACATTGGCGGTTATGATTTTCGGTAAAGTACAATCTACAAACCGTTGCCATAGAAATTTACTGAAAATATGCTGTTACCAAGGGAACCAACGCATAAATCGAGCATGTCACATGACTCATGTTGGACCATGTCAGGGTTACCATTTATCACTCTACTTTATTTATCTCGTTGGAATTAAAAGATCAGGCAAAAGGTTAATTCGATACGTTGCGTCCGCTGAAACCCGGCAGTTCATGAATGGCTCGCTCTTATGTAATAACGGAACTCCATCGTTTACAGAAAAATAACAAAAATAAGTTCTTACTTGATTACAGATGAATTATGAAGACATTTCAAAAAGGAGACAGAGATCTGGAGAGACGAATACTTTTTATTTAAAATCAACCATTTTCAGGAAAACGGCATTTCTCTTTCAGAAGGTCCGATTCCAGTTTCATTAAGCACTTTATTTACTTACTAGCAGGCTTTGCCCGCTTCGCTGGACATTAAACTTAAATGAGTTGTCAAAATGCCATATCTTTATTAATAACCTAAGTTCTCGCTGTGATTGGTAGAGGTTTTCTCGCTCCCAATGTGAGGAGTCTGGGTCCCCACTGTCTTCGGCACAACTTACCCACTTCTTACTTCCCCACCCTCAGCGGGTGAGTTCGAAGTTTTGCAAAATCCCACTAATGTACATAATGCGTACACTTAATCAATATCCACACACCAAAATTCGCCATTCTAAGATAATTCAAAGCGAATTCAAACGGAAAAACATGTTTTTACACATGTTTATTGCCCTCCGACTCCGAGAAGGAGGGGGGGGGGGGGGATTTCGAATTTCGTGAAATGCAGTTACAATAAGTGCCGGGTGCATACAAACAATTTACGCACCAAATTTCGTGACCACAGAAGTCTTTAATAGGCAATATTATAAATAAAAAAAAATATATATACAGACACGACATTATTTCATTATTTAAAACATGAAAATCTGACATTGACAGATTTTAATTTAGTGCCAGAGGCCTACTGCTAAACTTGTTAATATCGACAAATTCTTCTTTAGTTAATTCGTGACGATCTAAATTCCATGATAAAGTTTTCATTAAATCAAACCAATGTGTTTCAGCTGCAGATATTGTAACAAATAACGTTGGAAGTCCAAACTGTCTTATAGCCGCAAAACAACGTTTTTTCTCTTTTTCCCAATGAGGGGGAGGTGTGCCTTGGGGGGACTCATGTCAAAGGTGTGCCTTTGGGGGGGAACTCATGTCAAAGTTGTACCTTGGGGGGGACTCATGTGAAAGTTGTACCTTGGGGGGGACTCATGTCAAAGTTGGGCCTGGGGGGGGGACTCATGTCAAAGTTGGGCCTTGGGGAGACTCATGTCAAAGTTGTACCTTGGGGGGACTCATGTCAAAGTTGTGCCTTGGGGGGACTTCATTCAATAAATCCCCATTCAATAAACCGACTGAAATAGGCCCTTAGCACTATTAAGAGTGTATTATAAAAATTCGACAACGCTGTACCGACTGAAATAGGGGTACCTTGGGGGGGGGGGGCTCATGTCAAAGTTGGGCCTGGGGGGGGACTCATGTCAAAGTTGTGCCTTGAGGGGACTTCATTCAATAAATCCCCATTCAATAAACCGACTGAAATAGGCCCTTAGCACTATTAAGAGTGTATTATAAAAATTCTACAACGCTGTACCGGCTGAAATAGGGGTACCTTGGGGGGGACTCATGTCAAAGTTGGGCCTGGAGGGGACTTCATTCAATAAATCCCCATTCAATAAACCGACTGAAATAGGCCCTTAGCACTATTAAGAGTGTATTATAAAAATTCGACAACGCTGTACCGACTGAAATAGGGGTACCTTGGGGGGGACTCATGTCAAAGTTGGGCCTGGGGGGGACTTCATTTAATAAATCCCCATTCAATAAACCGACTGAAATAGGCCCTTAGCACTATTAAGAGTGTATTATAAAAAATCGGCAACGCTGTACCGACTGAAATAGGGGTACCTTGGAGGGGGACTCATGTCAAAGTTGTGCCTTGGGGGGACTTCATTCAGTAAATCCCCATTCAATAAACCGACTGAAATAGGCCCTTAGCACTGTGGTGGTACTTTTTATTTTATTTAATAATGGATAGAGGTTGCCTTTAATTTAAAACAAAATATGTTAACAAATTGTGATCGTATGAAATAATGATGAATTACCCTAGGCTTCGATCTGATCATACATGGGTACATACCAAGTATAAGATAAATTCAATCTTTACTTTTTTAAGATATTTTAAAGTTTAGAATAAAACATACCCGGTCTTGAAAAAAAGGAAAGGCAGTCTTCAATTCCAATTTAAAAATATTTATTAAGATTAATTTGCTTTCCCACCTCAAGAACGCAGAAATCCGGACAACTGTTATAAATCTCAAATCTCTAATACATAGCCATGCTTCTTTAAAATAAATTCAAGATACTTATAACAAAATATTTATATAAAAAAAAATCAGCTCCGGTCACTGTCACAATTTCGTTTCAAGTCATAATAACCGTGTGGGACCACATATATAAAAATAACGGTAAAATACAACGTACGGACGCAAGTGCCCGGCCATTCTTCTCTGTACACAGGTGGAACACCAACTGACTGATTTTTAAATTTTTAAAAATCGCTCCTAAAGAAAAAACAGGTCCGCACACCTAAAATCACGGATACGCGATTTTGATTCGTTAATCGGACCGCAAAAGTAACCAATTAAACAGTTCGCGCATGCAAGAGAAACAATCGCCGATTCTCCCGTTGACAAGTGTCGCGGGAAGCAAACTTTACAGGGTGCGTTGAGCCAGGAACGAACGGCTGCGATGAGATGCCTGCAAAACGATGTATTTTGGCATAGGAATTAAACAAGAGGTGATGTATTTACATCACATATCCCCACATGACCAATTACAAAAAATTTTATGGCACTGGAAACATGAACCGGATATGGTGAAATTGTGAACAGAGCCAGAGACGGTTTTTGTTGACAAAAGACATAAAATTTTTTGTGAATAAATTGTATAAAAGAATAATATAAAAAAAAATTCAGAAACATTACTAAATATAACATATATATCAATTATTTTACAACAAAAAGAAACTCATCGTTATTACACATACGAACTTGTTATAAGAAGAAATAATATAATCATAATATCAACAAAAAAAAAAAAAAAATCACTGAACTCATGAGCTTGTTATTTGAAAACACTCACGTGAGAAAAAAAAAAAAAAAATTTCCTTTTTTTTTTTCTTATTTTCTCTTTAAAGGAAATCATGCGAATGACAATAACATGGCTCATAAAATTAAATAATCTCAATTCTTATAGAAAAGTAAGATACACATAAAATATAAATGTAATATCCTAAATGTAAACACAGCACATGAAAATAGATATCTATTAATATATATAAGTATGAATATAAACATGAAATCATATTACACAAGTGACATGTCATGAAAGAAATATTATATTTGTTACCAGTAACATAAGAATTGTTTATAAAATAAATAGCAATATATTTGGGCCCAATTATTACATGTGAGAAAGCCCCTTGGAAATAGACCAAGAAAATATCAAACGAAATTAAAACCCAATTAAAATAATAACCCTAAAATGAAAATAAAAGAATGTACTTTACAAAAAAAAAAAAAATGCTATTTCCAATTGACTTGCTACTATTACACAATTATTTTCACATATATACATCTATATCTGAATAATACTCTAAAAAAAAAAATATATATATATATATATATATACATATATGAATGAGGAATTATTTAACAGAAGTGTGGTACAGCAAAATCCAACCATCTAACACATTGAACACTTTTTTTTTTTTTTTTTTTTGTATACTTTACTATGATAATCTTGAGATATTAATATTATATTTTCAAAAATTAACTCTTTTATAAAACATAATTTACTGGCTGTGACTCCCCAAGAGTACTCCCAAGCAGGTTGATCAGTCCTATTCTGAAGCACTCCCAGAAAGACACAGAAAGCAAAAAAAAAAAATATTTATATATATATATATGGTTAAATATTACTATTTTTTATTCCTGGGCCTCAGGTTGTACCTGGAGGCTGAGCTATCTGGTATACAAGTGTTATTTTTCTTGTTGACAATAGGAGCAGGAGATTGACTATTTTCTAGAACTGGTAATTTATTGTTTGTAAGCAGAGAATTTGTATTGTCTTGTATAAGATATTGTTTCCTTTTTGGGACAATTAAAAGTCTATCGATATTAATGTGGAACGGTTTTGCTGTAACACTTTCATACTCTTTAATTTGAACCAGCACCTTAGAAATTACTTTAGTGACAATAAAAGGCCCGATAAACCTTGCTTTGAAAGTGTCTCGTGTTTTCATGTAAACAAGGTCGCCCGTCTTGAACACTCTGAGGGAAGCTCTCTGGTGCTGTCTTTGATTTCTGTAATTTTGAGCATCCTTCATATTTCTATGTACCTTTTCATAAACTCTATTTAGCGACTTCATGTATTGATAATACTCAAAGGGGAATTCCATATTTGACATTTCATGCAATTCACATACATCAAATATATTAGAAACTGACCTACCAAAATGTAAAAATGCTGGTGAATACCCCGTTGATGAATGTATAGAAGTGTTGTATATACTTTTATGTATCATCAAGGCTTGTTTGAAGTTGAAGCCTTCACCTGCTAATGAAGCAATAGATGATTTGATACTAGTGTTTATTCTTTCGGAAGATCCTTGCGTCTGTGGATGTGCAGACGAAGCATGAACAAGGCTTATTTTCATGGTTTTGGTGAAATGGTTGAAAATATCTGCTGTAAACTGAGGTCCAAGGTCAGACATTAATGCTGCAGGACGTCCATATGATGTGATATATTTTGTTAGGGAGTCTACAACAGACTGTGCCGTGAGTTTTTTAATTGGAAAAAGTTCTAAGAATTTGGAGAAGTGATCAAAACAGGTAAGTACAAACATTTTGTTGGAGAATGGTCCAACAAAATCCATAGATACCAGTTCACCAGGTTTATTTGGAATGAACATTTCCTGTAAAGGAGCTGCAGGAATTTTGTGAGGCTTATTTCTGATACACAGTTTACAAGAAAGCACGTAATTTTTGGTATCTCTGTATATTCCTCTCCAGTAATATGACTTCAGGATTTTACGGTATGTATTATAAATACCAAAATGTGGCATATGAGCTATCTTTAAAATTTTAGGTTTTAGTGAATTTGGTACAAGAATCTTGGAGGAATTACTATCTTGTTTGCTATTAAATTTTCTTTTTATCATCAATAGACCCGTATCTGGATGAATGAAATAATTTTTGAATTTCTGTTTTGGATTTTCAGACGTAATATTTTGTATTATTTTCAATAAATTATCATCATGTTTTTGTCCAATAAATAAAGTATCTTGTGAAACTTGTAGTTCTGGGTCATTATTTTCTCTATTAGTTAGGTTTAGGTTGCTGTGATTTATATTGTGCAACTGTATGCTGGGTGAATTGGATGATACAGGTAAGATGTTTTCATCATTTATTAACTCTGGATTTGTTGTCAAATTTTGGGTGGATTCTGAAAAGTCATCACGTGAAAAATAATCTGCTAGAACATTAGATTGACCTTTAATGTATTGGAATGTAAAATCATACGTGTACAACTCTATTAGCCATTTTGTAGTAAGATCTACAGGTGAAGTAGTACTGCGATAGAATTCTATGGGTTTGCTATCACTTAAAATTGTAAATTGTCTATTATATAAGTAGAACCTGAATGCTTGAACTGATTTAACAATTGCCATAAGTTCTTTCTTGAGTGCCGGATAGTGCTTCTCAGAATTAGAAAGTGTTTTGCTGAAATAGCTAACTGGTTGTAATACATTGTTGCGTTCTTGCAACAGAACCCCAGCTATAGCTACATTGCTAGCATCGGTATTCAGGAAGAAAGGCTTGTCAAAATCAGGTAAATTTAGAAATGGTTTAGTAAAAAATATCTTTTGAATTTTCTGAAAAACTTCTGTGTGTTGATGTGTCCATTTAAACGGGATCTTCGTTGAAGTTAACTGTGTTAGTTGATCCACTAGTTTTGCATAATTTGGAAGAATTTTTTTGTAAAAACCACATAAACCCAAAAATCTCTTTAAATGTTTTCTTGTTTTGGGAGTTGGAAATGCTGTTATTTTGGTGATGTTTGATGATATGGGACTTATTGTATGGTCTTGTATATGAAATCCAAGGTAATCAATAGCCTTCTTAAAAAATTGGGATTTCTTCGGAGATAAGGTGATGTTATACTTTAATAAAATTTTGAAAAGTTGAGTCAGTTTTTCTAACATTTCTGGAAATGAGTTGCTACATACAATAATATCGTCCTGGTATGCAAAGATACCAAGACATTTTGTTTCTTCAATTATCGCATCAATCAACATTTGGAAACTGCTTGCTGCAGATCTTAGTCCAAACATTAAACGACTAAATGAATAGGTCCCCCACTGAGTTGTGAATGATAACCTTTTTCTGAACTTCTTTGGGAGATGTATTTGATGATATGCAGACGGGAAGTCCAGGGTGGTGAAGTATTTATACTTTGAAATGTTATTAATGATATAATCAATTCGGGGCAATGGATACGATGAACTCCTTATCATGGCATTGATGAGTCGCAGATCAAGGGCTAGGCGAAAAGATGGCTTTTCATCAGGAGATGTGGGTTTTTTCTTCACAGCAAGCATGGGACACGCCCATTCAGAAATGCTCCTTTCAATGATGCCAGCCTCTTGTAGAGCATCAATTTGTTTCTTTATCTCCTCCTGCATAGCTTCAGGAACTGGATAAGGCAACGTTCTTACAGGAACATCACTTGTGAATTGTATATGCGGGGTCACATGGTCAGTGTGTCCCAGTGATTTAAGTGATGAGGAAAAAACCACTTGATGCTCCATAAGCAATTTCTGGATAGTCAATCTTTCTTTAGTAGACAAATGGTGTAAGGAAAAATTATCAATACTAAATTCAGATTTTCGGAGTTGAATGATCTCATCCGATGCTTGAATCAGATTAACTTGTGCTCTGGGCTCTTGTTTAATTTCCTCTATTTCTTCAATTTGGTGAATTATTCCAAGCTTGGTACCTTTATTTAAATGTTGATCTACTTTAGAATAATTTGTTAACGGAACTGAAAATGACATTACTTCAATATTTTTACTATGTGAACCCTCTTCAAGGTTGACAATTGCAGTGTACAAACCTATACCTTTGTTTTTATTCAGTGTGGGAATAAAGATTACCTGTTTATCAGCATATATTTGTTTGCACATAACAAAGACATAAACTGTTTGTAGCGGTGGAATGATCACTTTGTTTTTGAGTGTACATTTATTAACTTCATCTTGACAGTCAAATTGAGAATTTTTATCGTTTACGAAAGTAGGATTAGAGGTAGAACTACTGGTCTCAGGAACAGCGGGTAAATTTTGGAGGCAATTAATTTTGGATTCAGGAATCTCATACTCATCTTCAGGAATTGTGCTATAAATGTCAACATGACAATCGTTAATTTGTACGAGATTTTGTTTTAAATCAATTAGGACCCTATGGGTTTTCAGAAAATCAAATCCCAATATACCAATGAATTTTGAGTCTGTAGGAATATCTATGAGAAAAAATGTATGTCTGAAAAAAAATTTGCCAATTTTGAATGATAGATTGATACATCCCGCACAAAATACCGCTGCATTGACAGTAGCAATTTTAACTTTTGTAGCGACTCTTTTAAAGTGTAATTCATTTCTGAATTTATCGAAATAGCCTTTGGCTAAAACTGAAATGCTCGCACCTGAATCCAAAAGAAAGTTTTGTAATGACTTATTTATGTTTAACTTAACAATAGGTAAGTGAGGACTGGCAGCTTGAGTGTACAATAGAAATCTTAATGAATGAATAAAAATAACATCCTCATCAGGCTGATTTTCTGTTTGGGATGTAGCATTAGATGATATATTTGCAGGAACAATGGTTTGAGTACTTACTGAACTGACCAATCTTTTTGATGAGATAGGAAATTTTAATCTAGTGCTTGGTGATCTTAGGATTATATCCTGACCACAAATTTTTAGACCATTCGAATGTTCATTATGAATGGGAGAGGAAGTGCAGGACTGACCTCTCCCAGAAATTTGTCAGTCTTTATGAAACTGACGATTTTTGTAGTTGAGCCCTTTACGTTTATGTTCAAAAGTTGCTGACTCCGATTGAGCCTGTGCTGACCGGGGGTGTGTGTGAGAGGAGTGTCCATCCGAAGGAGAATGTCTACGGTTATATTTGGATCTAATTTTATTTCTTTGACATGATTTGAATCCCTGTCGATCTGTGTCAAATCTTCTGCCACCCTGATAATCTTTTAATTTGTAACAAAAGCGGGCAGTGTGTCCAACCCGAGAACACCACTGACATGTCGGTTTATGACCATCAGACCGCGAGGGCCGATCTGAATTTAATTCAAGATGATGCAGCTGGGAGTCCCGATCCGCGGCATTATGCTGTGCATTTTCAGCAGTCATGCAATGATTTATATTTGAAAATGATGGCTGGGAAACAGCCAAAGATTCACCTGATTGGACAACCTCCTGATATGCAGCCAGATTGTCAACCATTTCCTCAAAATTACTACACTTTCTCGTTAAAAGATGTAACTTATAATCGGGGGTGAGAGTATCTGTTAATTTTGCAATGAGTAGTTGGTCCATTGATTCTTGTGGAAATTTTGGAAACCTCTTATAAACAAGATGTTGGAGCCGATTAGCAAAGTTTCGGATATTCTCCAAACCATCAAATTTAATGGCATTATATTGTAATGCTACACTCTGTTCTGTTTCACCTTTAAAATTCTTACGTAAAATCTGAAATAATTCATCAGGAGATTTGGCTCTTTGGCATGGGATTGACGATGTATAAAATTTTAAAGCCCTATCGCAAAGTTTTGATTTAATAAAAATAAGGGCCTGTTTAGGATGCCATTTAAAAATATCTATTTTAGTTTGCACCTGTTCAATAAAAAAATCCAAAAGATCTGGATCACCATTAAATGGTGTTACTGTGAATTTAAGACAATAAGATTTTTCAGCATTCATGATTTTAAGAAAAATTTGTCAAAATTTGCAGAGACAAAAAAAGTTAATGCATAGTCATATATTTTCAAAATATCAAGCAGACATACTTATCTACTTTAATCTTATTATATTTCATAACAAATTTTCATACTAATTGAAGTTGACACATCTTATTAGGTATATCTTTTAGAAGTGATAGCAAACTCCCAAACACAATAAATTATAACATGTTATTCCTTCAAATACAAAAATATCATACAGCCTATTTTCAAAATATTCTCTCTCTATTATCTTGGCATTAATTCTAAATCAAAACAGTATTTTTATTTTGCAAAAGAATAATACCCTATATAATCCAGAAATACATACCAATATATTACACTTCAAATGCAAAAGTAAGCTTTTAATTATTATTCTTGATAAACTATTTGTTTAAATACATTCAACAGACTAGATTATGATACTTAGTTCAATATGCCACTATGGAATTTTTTTTTGAAAAACCACTTTTCAAAAGTATGTTTTTGAAAAAAATATATGAATTCTTATTTAACTATTTCATTTTATTATTATTACTATTATTAATGAAATGGCTAATAGGCATCTTAAAATAAAATTTCACCCATACAAACAGTACTACTTTCAATAATTACTGCCCTTATGGCTATGAAAATATGAATAATAACAAAAATATACATCTTTCTAATAATTTCTTAAATAAAGCACTTTCAGATCAAAACTGGCAATGTACCTCATGCAATCTTTAATTTTTTACGATCGGCACCATATGTGGTGGTACTTTTTATTTTATTTAATAATGGATAGAGGTTGCCTTTAATTTAAAACAAAATATGTTAACAAATTGTGATCGTATGAAATAATGATGAATTACCCTAGGCTTCGATCAGATCATACATGGGTACATACCAAGTATAAGATAAATTCAATCTTTACTTTTTTAAGATATTTTAAAGTTTAGAATAAAACATACCCGGTCTTGAAAAAAAGGAAAGGCAGTCTTCAATTCCAATTTAAAAATATTTATTAAGATTAATTTGCTTTCCCACCTCAAGAACGCAGAAATCCGGACAACTGTTATAAATCTCAAATCTCTAATACATAGCCATGCTTCTTTAAAATAAATTCAAGATACTTATAACAAAATATTTATATAAAAAAAAATCAGCTCCGGTCACTGTCACAATTTCGTTTCAAGTCATAATAACCGTGTGGGACCACATATATAAAAATAACGGTAAAATACAACGTACGGACGCAAGTGCCCGGCCATTCTTCTCTGTACACAGGTGGAACACCAACTGACTGATTTTTAAATTTTTAAAAATCGCTCCTAAAGAAAAAACAGGTCCGCACACCTAAAATCACGGATACGCGATTTTGATTCGTTAATCGGACCGCAAAAGTAACCAATTAAACAGTTCGCGCATGCAAGAGAAACAATCGCCGATTCTCCCGTTGACAAGTGTCGCGGGAAGCAAACTTTACAGGGTGCGTTGAGCCAGGAACGAACGGCTGCGATGAGATGCCTGCAAAACGATGTATTTTGGCATAGGAATTAAACAAGAGGTGATGTATTTACATCACAAGCACTATTAAGAGTGTATTATAAAAATTCGACAACGCTGTACCGACTGAAATAGGGGTACCTTGGGGGGGACTCATGTCAGAGTTGTGCCTGGGGGGGGGGACTCATGTCAAAGTTGTGCCTTGGGGGGACTTCATTCAATAAATCCCCATTCAATAAACCGACTGAAATAGGCCCTTAGCACTATTAAGAGTGTATTATAAAAATTCGACAACGCTGTACCGACTGAAATAGGGGTACCTTGGGGGGACTCATGTCAAAGTTGTGCCTTGGGGAGACTTCATTCAATAAATCCCCATTCAATAAACCGACTGAAATAGGCCCTTAGCACTATTAAGAGTGTATTATAAAAATTCGACAACGCTGTACCGACTGAAATAGGGGTACCTTGGGGGGGACTCATGTCAAAGTTGTGCCTTGGGGGACTTCATTCAATAAATCCCCATTCAATAAACCGACTGAAATAGGCCTCTAGCACTAATTAAGAGTGACCTATAAAAATTCGACAACTGTACCGACTGAAATAGGCCTCTAGCACTAAAAAAATAAAAAAAGCACAGCTTAAGTATCGGAACCCTTTGGTGACTTTAAATATTTTAAGCGATTTTTGCGATGAACCGAATTGGCTATCTCAATTGTGCAATTAAAAATCTTGGCGAGAAACGTCCGAGCTACTTCGGTGCCGAATTTCAAATTTTGCCAAAGGGAACCAATACTAAAGCTGTTCCATATTGAATCTGGGTTGAAAACGGAAAAAGGGTAAAATAAATTAGAAATATCAGACCTATATTTATAAGTTTGATACCAAATGAAATGGGCGATTTTGCTGAATCCAGGGGTGCAAACAGTTTTTCGATGCGACAATTAGATTTTTTAAAAATAACTAAAGTATGAAATTTAAGTGGCAACGGGAAAACGGATAAAGGGAAAAATAAATTAGAAATATCAGACCTATCGTTACAAATTCAGTACCAAATGAAAGAGGTGATTTTTCTGAATTCTGGGGTGTAAACAGTTTTTCGATACGACAATTAGATTTTATAAAATTAACTAAAGTATGAAACTTAGATGGCAACACTTCATTTGAATCTTTTCATAATTTGTAGTGAAAGTCACGCGAATACAAAAGTCTTTATCTCAAAAATTTATTTTTGCATTTTATTTTTCCATTCAAAGCGTTTTAGTGAAAAAATATTTATGGCGCATGCGCAGGCGTTTTTTACACACAATTTATACACTAATCATAATTTTGAAAATTTCTATAGATATAATTTCAAGTTGGGTGAAGACCTAAGTTTCTGCCAAGCGCTATTGAATTCCGTCCAGCCGTTCTCGAGTGATGCCCGGACAAACGTGTTTTAGTCTTTTACCCCCTAGGAGGGGAACGGGGGGGAATTTCTGAAAAGTTGGTAGATATAATTTTAAGTTGGGTGAAGACCTAAATTCCTGCCAAGCGTCGTTGAATTCCGTCCAGCCGTTCTCAATTGATGCCCGGACAAAAAAAGCGACATTCGGACACGATGACACACACACACACACACACAGGCAAAATTTTCTGAAGTCATTTTCGGCTTTCATGGGGTGTGAAACGTGAAGATATCGCAAAATTTTTCGATTCCGACAAATTTACAGACAAAACTCTGATTTTATTAATATAGATAGATTGGTAGTGATGTCTAAGAATTTATACATTTTCAGAAGAATGTTATATAGATCTTGAGCTTTAATAATGAGCGACTTGCAACTTTATTTTATGTTATAGTTTTTTTAAAAATAGACATTGCGGCCGCCACTCAAAAGAGTGACTGCGCCCCGGCGCGGGAGATTGTAGCTTCTTCACATTCTGAAGTCCCAAGCGTAAGTGACGCTTGATTTCAAACTCAAAAAGAGCCAAGCGGACTAGCGCTTCAATGTTAAGCTCGATCCCTACGAAGTGGATCATTCTATTTAATTTGCAGGTAAGACAGACCGTAAACGGAGGGATAGGAAGCAGAAGGGGAGATAGATACGATAGATTGCGATTTCGGACTTCGTTTTATTATTATTATTATTATTATTACTTATTTTTGGAGATAAATGCAAATGCACTGAGCTAATAGGACGGTCGGAGAAGAGATTCAGGTTAGGTTCAATAGAATTACGATAAATTTCAATTTCGGACTCAGTTTTTTTTTTTACCTCTTAACATATGCACGAAAGTAGTTTCTTCTTTTTCTCCCCCTCCCCTTATATATCTATGAGAATCTGAATTCAGGTAAAAATTGACAAAATCCTCATGTACTTGGTAAATTTTAACAGCAATATTTATGAAAGCTTTTCCAAATATTACTAAATAGCAAGTATAAGATAATTAATATTATATTAATAAACGAAAATGACTTTATTTTGTTTCTATTTACATTCATGTTAAAAAAAAAAAAAAAAAAAAAAGTGAATAAACCTTACATTAAATTATACTTAATGCAACAAAAGGAGGGTAATGTAGAATTTAGTTTTAATTAGTAAAAAGATGGTGTACCTCAAAACAAGTTTTAATGTAATGCTTTAAGGTTATTTACTGGAATAAAATCAGTTTACTGCATTATTACTTTAATATAATTGCACTTAAAATATTATTTTCATCATATGATTGAAAACAATTGCGCATTGAATTGGAGCATTGATTGAAAACAATGCACTGTATGATTAAAAATATAGTGCAAGTTTTTTTTTTATTTTTTTTTTTTATTATTATTATTAATTAACATTAGCTACAATACATGCAATGAATGTAAAACATTCTATGTCAACATAAACAAGTACAAATTGTTCCTTTCTTTTGACAGACAGGGCATTAAAAAAAAAAAAAAAGGCGAGTGAGAACTGTATTTTCTTGTAATTTTTATTTAATCAATTCACACTTTTCAATCCTTATCTTTTTCAAAATTTGCAACTATAAGTATATAGATGATTTAAAGCATGTTTTGAAGAAATTTGAACTATATTTATTTCCTATATTTTGCAGTGCAAGTTGATTTCCTTGTACAAAGAAATTCAGGAAAACTTAAAAAATGTTTACTCCCCAGTCACAATTAAAGAAAACTAGTATGTTGTGGCCACCACAAGACTTTCTTCTATATTTTCCTATACATATTCAGTCAGTAACAATATTAAAAAAACTAGTATGTTGTGGCCACCACAAGACATTCTTCTAAATTTTCCTATACATATTCAATTAGTAACAATATTAAAAAAAAAAAAAAAAAAAAAAAATACGTTTTTTTTTTCTAAGGTATTTTTTTTTGTTAAAAGTAATACATATTCAATCAGTAACAATATAAAAAAAAAAAAAAAAAATTACGTTTTTTTTTTTTTTTTTGTTAAAAGCAAAAAAAAAAATCGATAACTTTGTTTTAAATTATCACATATTTATAGTTCAACCATTCATTTTAAAGGTATTGACGAGATCTTTCGAAAGATACCCGTCTTCAAAATTTACCCCACCGGGGGGGGGGGGGGGGGTACTTCACTCCCAGGGGGGGAAGCGTTCCCCCCCACATGCACAGAAATTTTTTCCTAGTTAACTGTTACTATTATTAATAAATTATATTAATTTTACAAACACAAGTCAAAAATAACTCTCATTATGTACATTTATACGAAATTTTGTCCTATACTGCCATGTTAAAAATTTAGAAAACATGAGATCAAAGCGCCACCTGTTGAACTATTGATCACCAAATGTAATCAGTACCAGTTTATGTCGGGGACCAACTAAATACCAAGTTTGGTTAAATTTCGTTAAAAAAAAAAAAAACGATTTTTTTTCTAAGTTTTTTTTCGTTAAAAGTAAAAAAAATCGATAACTTTGTTTTAAATTATCACATATTTATGGTTCAACCATTCGTTTTAAAGGTATTGACGAGACCTTTCGAAATATACCCATCTTGAAACTTTGCCCCCCCGGGAGGGTACTTCCCCCCTCAGTTGGGGGGGGGGGAACCGATGCTCCCACATGCACAAAATATTTTTCCTAGTTAACTATTACTATTATCAACGAGACCTTTCGAAAGATACCCATCTTGAAAATTTACTTCCCGGGGGGGCGGGTACTTCCCCGCTAGGGGGGGGGGGAACCGGTGCCCCCACATGCACAAAATTTTTTTCCTAGTTAACTACTACTGTTATCAATAATTCATATTAATTTTACACTCACAAGTTTAAAATAACACTCATTATGTACATTTATACGAAATTTTGTCCTATACTGCAATGTTAAAAGTTTACATAAAATGCGATCACAGCGCCATCTGCTGGGCGATTGATTCCCAAATCTAATCAGCACCATTCCATGTCAGGGTCCAACTATATACCAAGTTTGGTTCAATTTCATTCATTGGTTCGTGAGATATGGTGAAAAAAATTGAAATTTTGCGATTACAGCGCCACCTGCTGGGCGATTGATTCCCAAATCTAATTAGCACAATGCCCCGCCAGGGTCCAACTATATACCAAGTTTGGTTGAATTTCATTCATTGGTTCGTGAGATACGGTGAAAACAAGAAACCACAGACAGACAGACAGACATTTTTTAAAAACTATCAATTCGTATTCAGGAAATCCCAAAACGTGTAGATCCGTCAAAAAACGGAGGTCGAAAATTTTCGCGAATCCAATACTTTCTCTATATTACATATAGAAGAAAGTAAAAATGCAGTTGAGTGTGTGATGTGTGCAGTGAAAATTTTTAATTGTACATCTTTGTAAGCGTATTCAAAAACACCAATAACCACAATTTCATAAAAAATATTGTCAATCTGATTTAGATAGTAGAATTTGAAATGTCAAGAACTGAGATTTTAACCTTCATGTTGCGACATAGATACTTCCAAAAAAAGGATAATAATAAAAAAATCATAATTATATTAAATTTATTGTTTTCTCAATATATATGTGAGCTTAAATTTGGTAAATATTTTTAAACTTAAAAAAAAAAAAAAAATTCAGTTTGAAATTTCTTTTGAAAAAAAAAAAAAAAAAAAATGTATATATATCACCTTGACTTGAAGAAATTTGAGAACTGTTTGGAGAAATTTACTTTCGATCATCCGACAACACTAGCTCCAGAGCTTTTTTTGCGATAAATGAAAAAAAAAAAATTATCTCGTCAATCAAATCTTTGACAGGAGTCAAGATGAACTTAAAATTGTCAAAAAAGAATCAAGCAATAAGCAACAACCACGATCCAAATCAAAATCGTAAACCCTCACACCTCGCGCGCGCAATCCCAAGCAAAGATTCCCATCCCTCTGTCTACCGATTTACCTGCAAATTAAATAGAATGATCCACTTCGTAGGGATCGAGCTTAACATTGAAGCGCTAGTGCCAAGCGGAGCTACGCGGTGCATCGGCGAATCAGAGGAGAAATTTAAACTTGATCACGTGACAAGCGACGCGCTGTCCTTTGAACCCAAGCTTCATCGGAGCGGTAATCGGGAACGTCGCGCAAGATGGCTAAAAGAGGGAAAGCTCATCTGTCGAAAATGAAGTTCCACAGAGAGAAAATTACGATGTGGTTTTGCAAAACGGAACCAAAGAGATCGCGTGCTACAGAAAGTTTCTCGCGGTTTCGTTAAATGCCGAAACGCATTTAAAATGCTAAGGATGGCAACATTAATGATTAAATTAATAACCAACACGGAGTAATATTAATAGGAGTTGAAGGTCCAATGGGAGAAAGCTACGAAACTGTGATCTAAATTTTTGGTAAATATTGAGGGCGCCACTTGTCATTCCTCCCTACTTCGGCGCGGATATACTGTTGTTTTCAAGAGAATTTTGCTGAAGTACATTTAAAATTTTTTATTTTAAGCAATTTAATTTGTTTGTAAGTTCTTAAAACTGCATAATTCAGATGTTTCAAATAAATGCTTCGTTCCTAGTTGTAAAACAGGCTATGATAGTGATAAGAAAAACAAAAAAAAAAGCCCTAGGAGAAAAAGAAAGTTCGAATTCGTGTTTTCTGCACCTAAAGTAAGTTTATTTTTTTTCTTTACAAAATTTCATCCATTCTCCTTCCTCCCAATTGTCTGTTTTAGCTAGCTTCGGTTCATATAAGAATCGTCATTTTTTAAAAGCTTTCTTTCAAAGTAAAATTGGTATAAAATGGCTCTTAAAAAATACATGTTGGTTAGAACACTCTATTTAATAAAATTTGCTGTCAATCGAAATTTTTTCAGCTTGATTTTATTTTTAAAAAAATAATTAAAACGAGACATTTCCCCATTGAATAACATTGCGGAAGCTGGAGAGAAGGAAGGATTGCACGCTGGCGCCATCTGTAAACATTAGAAAACAACATCACAAAATTTCAGCGTTACCTTCTTCTCCTGTCTTTTTACTCCGTGATAACCAATTACGGAGAGTAGATAACTAATTTCTTCCTTAGTTAAATTTTAAAGTTATTTCTAAGCGGAATTAATTTTAAAAAATGTGAATTAAGGACAAATGATTATTTTAATTGATTACTTTAAAGTGTTTTTCTAAAACGAAATTATTAAAATTAATTAATGAGAAAAAACATTGTCATGCAACATGACATAAATTAGCATAGTGATTATTATATAAAAAAATAAATAGGTAAACATTATCGTGTTACACAACTTTATTATGTCGCTCCATTGGCGGCTTTTGAATTTTTGTCGCCATATAAGCGATGGATTTTTTTTTTTTTTTTTTTTTTTTGTATGAAAAGGGGAAGACTATTTTGCTAATAATTTTATCAGACTCTTTTTTGTTTATACATAAGAATCCTTTATATTCTGCTTATATTTTTAATGCTTTTTAGGTTTAAAATAGTGCTTGTTGAAATAAATTTCCTATCTTTAAAACTGCATTTGTTCTGTAACTTTTGTGTAAAAATAAATCATTTATGTTTTTATATATTTGATGCGCTACTTAGATTAAAATGGCTGTTGCTATATTAAACTTCTTGTCGAAAAACATTCGGTGTACTTCAACACCAAAATTTAAAAATTCGCCCAGCAGGATCTGTTAATGAAGCTGATAAAATAAAAATATGGTTCATAGAGTTTAAATAATCTATTTAAAAAAATTTTTAAAACCCAAATTATTAATCTATCGTATCACATACATAGATATAGTAATAATATATAGATTGATCATTGGGGACAAAAAAGTGATTCATTTTCACTCGGGAAAAGACGGCGATATTACCAAAATATGGCAGTCTTTCCCCGAGTGAATACACACGGGAATATGCACGAATGTTTTAGCAAATAAAATTCATGAATAATTTATTTACTAAAGGTCAATGAAAAGCTCCAGATATAGTTTCAAATTCATTCTTCTTCTTTTTTTTTTTTTTTTTTTTTTTTTTTTTTTTCTTTTTCCTTCAATACCACTTAATGGCTGATTCCAAAGCTTTTTTTTTCGGCATCAAAAATCTTTGCACGATAATATGGGGATGATAGATCTATATATATTATTATATCTATGATCACATAAATCTTTTCGAAAATAGAATAAAACTTAATTTGAAAAAAAAAATAATAACTTTTGTTTATTAACCAAAATAATTGATGAAATTTGAAATGCAAGCTGGTCTTATGGGGGTACAGGCTGTATATTATATTTTTGTGTTCGTGAGAGAAAATTTAAAAGAATTTGAAAACTGCAATTTTTAATCCCTTTTAAAAATCATGCGACTTAATGTGAAGCAGATTTTTCATTTTTTTCTCCTAACGGTTTCCATACAATCTTCTGCTGTTGCCACCTAAAATTCATACTTTAGTTAATTTTAAAAAATCTGATTGCCCGATTGATAAGCTGTTTAATGCATCGGATTTAAAAAAAATTTCCCTTTCATTTGCCAACTTATTTGTAACGATGCGACTGATATTTCTAATTTATTTTCTAATCTTTCTGATTTATTTTCCTAATTTTAAATAAGTGTACGTTTTTTTTTTTTTTTTTTTTTTTAATTATTACTATTTTGTCGAAAAAAAATGGCAACAATTAAATTATGGCTAAAATGTTAAAATTTAAATGTCTTATTTATCAGAAATTAGAAGGTTTTTACTTTCACATTTTAATTAATTAAGAAAAATATAATCATCCGATTGATAAGCTGTTTAATGCATCGGATTTACAAAAAATTTCCCTTTCATTTGGTGTCTTTTTTGTAACGATGCGAGTGATATTTCTAATTTATTTTCTAATCTTTCTGATTTATTTTCCTCATTTTAAATAAATGTAAGTTTTTTTTTTATTATTTTTTTTATTATTATTATTACTTTGTCGAAAAAAAAATGGCAACAATTAAATTATGGATAAAATGTTAAAATTTAAATGGCTTTTTTTTTATCAGAAATTAGAAAGTTATGATTTTCACATTTTAATTAATTAAGAAAAAACTAATCAAAAATTCGAAAATCTGACTTCGATGTGCACAGTGACCCTTCGGGATGCACCTTTGTGTTAAATCTCGTGACTGTCCGAGCTACCGTTTTCGAGATCAGTGAAATATACATACAAATATTGCTCACTTAATAGTATAAGATTAATATTCCAATTCAATGAAAGGCAAAGTTGCGAATAATCAGGTAGAATCCCGCAGGAATTAATGAGCGAAGCGAGTCGGGGGGAGGCGAAGCCTTCCTCGGGGGTTGGTGAGCGGAGCGAGCACGGGGCAGAGCCCCCTAGTTTAAAAAAAAAAAAAAAAATAAGTAGCCAATTTCAGTTAATTGAAACGTAAAGAAAGCTCAAAACATGTAAATTTAACAAAAAACGGAAATCGGAATTTTTTCCGTATTGTCTACTTATACATGCAGGAAAAAGTAACAAATCCATTTTCCTTTTATTTAGTATATTAGTTGAATATTTATTGTTTAAATATCACCACGGAGTAATAAGACAGGAGAAGAAGGTAACGCTGAAATTTTGTGATGTTGTTTTCTAATGTTTACAGATGGCGCCAGCGTGCAATCCTTCCTTCTCTCCAGCTTCCGCAATGTTATTCAATGGGGAAATGTCTCATTTTAATTATTTTTTTAAAAATAATATCAAGCTGAAAAAATTTCGATTGAAGGCAAATTTCATTAAATAGAGTATTCTAACCAACATGTTTTTTTTAAGAGCCATTTTATACTTATTTTACTTTGAAAGAAACCTTTTAAAAATTGACGATTCTTATGAACCGAAGCTAGCTAAAACAGACAATTGGGAGGAAGGAGAATGGATGAAATTTTGTAAAGAAAAAAAATAAACTTACTTTAGGTGCAGAAAACACGAACTCGGACTTTATTTTTCTCCTACGGCCTTTTTTTTTTCTTTTCTTATCACTATCATAGCCTGTTTTACAGCTAGGAACGAAGCATTTATTTGAAACATCTGAATTATTGCAGTTTTAAGAACTTACAAAGAAATTAAATTGCTTAAAATAAAAAATTTTAAATGTACTCCAGTAAAATTCTATTGAAAACAACAGTATATCCGCGCCGAAGTAGGGAGGAATGACAAGTGGCGCCCTCAATATTTACCAAAAATTTAGATCACAGTTTCGTAGCTTTCTCCCATTGGACCTTCAACTCCTATTAATATTACTCCGTGAATATCACCCTTTGAAATGAAATGTTTATGTTTACATTCGAAACTGGAAGTTTGCCATTTTTTTTTTCTGGAGTTTTGTGATGTTAAATTAAAATTTTATCAATTTTACAGAAAAATAACTCAATCAAACACATGTAGACAGTAACTTATATATAACTATACCCAAATATCGGAATTAAAATCGGCAGATAATTTCCGTTATTTTTTAGTAATTTTTTACAAAAAATCCAATGGACGATTAACCTAGAAAATCTTTTTCATGGCTCCATGGACAGACAGTGACGTCATCACTTCGCTTGCGTATAGTGATGCTACATTATACAAATTACTGTGTCTATGGTTTTATTTGAGCTTTATGAAATTGCCAGATTTAACAACTTTCTACTTTTAGGTATTTTTTAATGTAAAGGAGTACGTGTATAAAAGGGAAAAATAGGGGCAAATGCATAAAAAATAAATGTATTTTTAAATACCTTCTTGACATCGTAAGAAAATAATATTTGTATTCGCACCTTCCGGCTAACCATACCTTTCGAATGATACCATTTTCAACCCTCTACTCCCATAATTAATATGTAAAGGGACTACAAATTTTATGCTTGCCTATTAATATATAGATGTAAATTTGGCGATCTTTGGCGATTATTCGCTGGCATGTGGATAATTACCTTCTTATTAATTCCTTAATGTAAGGTTAATTCCATTTTATATAGCATCCATTTTTGTATAATTTAAGCCTTTAAAATTTGATTCCTAAAAATACTCTAAGTTTTATAGTTTTAAAATTTTGCTTAAAAAATATAACGTCTCAAAAACTTTATATTTAACATAGGGTAGATAGACGGCTCCAAAACAATAATTTAAACGGAGGTATACATAGACGAGCAAACGTACTCTCCCGATCCACTCCTGAAATTTTCTAGAAGTTGTGTCATGAGGGCCATTGCAATAGGTAGATTTCCTATACGGAATCTACCTAAAAATGCTTTTCCTTTTTTTCCCACTCGCATTACAAAAATATTTAAAATAAAATTGAGAAAAATTGTGCAGAAACATTGAAATACCTTGGACCGCTTAGTGGAACTTGAAATTTAGCACTGAAGTAGCTCAGACGTTTCTCGCCAAAATGCTTACTTATACATTTGCGATACACATATCAACTCATCGCCGAAATGACAACAAAAATATAAATAATTATAAGATTTAAAAAAAAAAAAAAAAAAAAAAACTTTTTATATACCATGATTTTAAACTTTCTGTTAAATCTTATAGCTATAGAACTACTACTACTACTACTACATTAGCACTTTATCAATGTGTAGGAAATTTTTAAAGTGATAATGACGTTATTTTTTGTGAGATGCATAATTTAATTTTTTACAATTTCTTAATGTTCAAGTTTTTTTTTTTTTTTTTTTTTTTTTAGGACTGAGGGCCTATTAGTCTCAATCTGGGATTTTTGCGTTGTCGTTTTCGATAGTTGGACATTTGTCGAAATCTAAAATTTATCGAAAACATAATTGAATAATTTGAAAACGATGTTATAATTTGAAAAAAAAAAAAAAAAAAAAAAAAAAAAAACTAATAGTCCTCCGTCCTAAACTAAATTCTGCTTTTGTCAGAATTTCATCAAAATCTTTTTTATTATCTATATATTAATAGGCAAGCATAAAATTTGTAGTCCCTTTTTAACATATTAATTATGGGAGTAGAGGGTTGAAAATGGTATCATTCGAAAGGTATGGTTAGCCGGAAGGTGCGAATACAAATATTATTTTCTTACGATGTCAAGAAGGTATTTAAAAATACATTTATTTTTTATGCATTTCCCCCTATTTTTCCCTTTTAAACACGTATTCCTTTACATTAAAAAATACCTAAAAGTAGAAAGTTGTTAAATCTGGCAATTTCATAAAGCTCAAATAAAACCATAGACACAGTAATTTGTATAATGTAGCATCACTATACGCAAGCGAAGTGATGACGTCACTGTCTGTCCATGGAGCCATGAAAAAGATTTTCTATGTTAATCGTCCATTGGATTTTTTGTAAAAAATTATTAAAAAAATATACAGACACGACATCATTTCATTATTTAAAACATGAAAATCTGACATTGACAGATTTTAATTTAGTGCCAGAGGCCTACTGCTAAACTTGTTAATATCGACAAATTCTTCTTTAGTTAATTCGTGACGATCTAAATTCCATGATAAAGTTTTCATTAAATCAAACCAATGTGTTTCAGCTGCAGATACTGTAACAAATAACGTTGGAAGTCCAAACTGTCTTATAGCCGCAAAACAACGTTTTTTCTCTTTTTCCCAATGAGGGGGAGGTGTGCCTTGGGGGGGACTCATGTCAAAGGTGTGCCTTGGGGGGGGACTCATGTCAAAGTTGGGCCTGGGGGGGGACTCATGTCAAAGTTGTGCCTTGGGGGGACTCATGTCAAAGTTGTACCTTGGGGGGACTCATGTCAAAGTTGTACCTTGGGGGGGACTCATGTCAAAGTTGGGCCTTGGGGGGACTCATGTCAAAGTTGTACCTTGGGGGGGGGGGACTCATGCCAAAGTTGTGCCTTGGGGGGACTCATGTCAAAGTTGTACCTTGGAGAATTTTTTATATTTTTTAAAAACTTGTAACCTTCGTTATGAGTAATCAAATTATCTACAAAATTTTAATTCAATAAATCCCCATTCAATAAACCGACTGAAATAGGCCCTTAACACTATTAAGAGTGACGTATAAAAATTCGACAACGCTCTACCGACTGAAATAGGCCTCTAGCAATAATAACGTAAATTATCTGCCGATTTTAATTCCGAAATTTGGGTATAGTTATATATAAGTTACTGTCTACATGTGTCTGATTGAGTTATTTTTTCTGTAAAATTGATAAAATTTTAATTTAAAATCACAAAACTCCAGAAAAAAAAAATGGCAAACTTCCAGTTTCGAATGTAAACATAAACATTTCATTTCAAAGGGTGATATTTAAACAATAAATATTCGACTAATATACTAAATAAAAGGAAAATGGATTTGTTACTAACTGCTGCATGTATAAGTAGATGATACGGAAAAAATTCCGATTTCCGTTTTTTGCTGAATTTACATGTTTTGAGCTTTCTTTACGTTTCAATTAACTGAAATTGGCTACTTTTTTTTTAAAAAAGTGTCTTTATTGCTAGCTTTTGTGGGTAGAAGAAGCAAGTAGAAGATACATAAAAACTTTTGATTTCCGATTTTCGATGAATTTACACGTTTTGAGATTTCCTTGCATTTTAATTAAGTGAAATTGACTACTTATTTTTATTTTTTAAAAAGTGGATTTATTATTCTTTCCTCTGCATATATAAGTAGAAAATATAAGATTCCGAAAAGTTTTAGATTTTCGGTTTTCGATAAAGTTACACGTTTTGAAATTTCCCGAATTGAATTCGACCATTTTTGAAAAATATTTTTTTTTTTTTTTTTTTTTTTTGTTCAAACACTGTACTTTATGAACCAATCGAATTAATTTAACAGAATTTGATACTTGGTTGGGCCTTGGTTTACCATGGTACCTATTAGCTTCTGGGCTGTATCACACAACAAGGGGCGTTTTCACGTTGCGATTTTCTCTCATTTCAGGAAAGGCTAACATCTACAGAAAGAAATAGTTATATTAAGTAAAACTCTGTTGATTCAGTTAGAGTGAATATCGGCAAACAATTGCCGCTGCTGTGTTGCAATTGCATTCCGTTTAGGACAAGGCAATAACTTTGCTTTGCCTCGCTTTGCAAAAAAAAAAAAAAAAATGGTCGAGTTTCGACCACTGGGCGATACTAGTTAATATAAATATAAATGATACAGGAAATTTATAATTAATTATTGTTTATAATATATTTTCCATTTTTATAATGTTCATATTAATTGTACTTACGGATAATACGTAAGTATCTTAATATCATGCACTTTTGCGATTTATACACATCAAGGAAAGAGTATCCATTGATTTTTTTTATTTCATTTATTTATTTACTTTTTTTTTTCCGGGGGGGGGGGGGAGGTGTGTGTGTGTTCATGTGCGCGATATTGATTGCTGCGAAAACGAGTTACATGCGTTCTCAGATTCATGCACAGCAAGATAGGGGTGTTCAGTGAAGGTTTTTTTACTTCCTTATACAAAGTATAAAAAAAATAAATAAATAAATAACAGAATAAAATAAATAAAATACAAATGATAATAAATAAAAATAAAATAGAATTAAAAAAAAATAGAATAAATTAATTAATTAAAGTAGGTAAGTACTTAAATTAAAATTGGTGCGGGTCAAAACTTGGTGAGTACCAAAAAGAAATGTGACTATTTCCTGTCACATTTCTTTTTGGTACTCACCAAGTTTTGACCCGCACCAATTTTAATTTAAGTACTTACCTACTTTAATTAATTTATTTATTCTATTTTTTTTTTTTTAATTCTATTTTTTTTTATTTACTTTATTTTTATTTATTATCATTTGTATTTTATTTATTTTATTCTTTTTTTTTTTTTTTTTTTTTTTTTACGAGGGTGTGGCGGTATCTGGTCCTCGTTAATCTGTGCTGCACCGTCAAGTGCTCGATGGGGTCGTTTAGCAGTCGTCGGGCTACCAACGCGGTGAACCATCCCCCCGTGGTGGATCAAAATTGCGATGGTCCCTCTTTCTCTTCTCCATTCGGCCTCCCTGCGCATAGTAATTTCCCTCCCAATTAGGATTAGGCCTTGCCACTTCAAAAACTTCAAAATTTTCGCTATGCGCCCAAAACTATCTTCCATCCCCCAGTGGCTTCATGTAATTTTTTTTTTTTTTTTAATTATAATCTCATTGTTCCTCCCTCGTCTTTCTCAAATCATAAGTGTTGTTCCCTTCCCCTTTTCAAATGGCCTCCTCTTTCGGCTTTAATTATTGTGTGCACAACTAACTTTAGCGGCTCCCCCAGCGTTTTCTTTTGTTTTGTTTTGTTTTTTCTTTTTTTTCTTTTTTTTTTTTCCTCACTGCCTAAATTCAAAATTGTTTAATTTTGTATAATTCCGGTTATTTCGACTATCAGCTAGTTAGTGCACCTAATCCAAATTCCTTAACATCTGGAGCGTGCTGCAATTCCTGAGCTTTGGCGTCTAGTTACATTGCTGCCCAGCAGCTTCCACGCGGTGATCTGGCGATTTATTCGCTCCGGCGGACGGCATCCAACCCGTTAAGCTTGGCCGAGCCCAGGCAGACAGGGGCCGTCCAAAGGTTTCAAAGGAAGTATAGTAATCCCGATTTGCGAAATGGTTTTTGTATTTCACATTGCTCGAAAATGAATGATCACTGAATGTTGCCAGTTTATATGTGTGGCAGTCATGATGTCTAGTTGCACACCTGCAAGTATCGTCTGAACACGAGTTCTCGTTTTAGAGATATAAGCGACTTTACACGATTTTTCGTGACGTCTGTATGTATGTGTGTCTCTATGTGTGTCGCATAACTCAAAAACGGTTGGACGTAGAAAGTTGCGAATTGGTACATAGGTTTGTTGTAACATCTAGTTGTGCACCTCCCTTTTTGACTTTGTATGATTTTCCGTTTTGGAGATATTTAGGAAAATTAGGTTCATAATGACCAAAAAAACAAAGGTTTTGGCCATAATGTATCAAAAAACGGTAATAACTCAAGAAGTATTTGGACAAATTTTGCAATCGATTTTTAACTCACTTCCCGACTAGCTAGACATTTGAAACTTTCAGAAAAGCTCAGAACACGTTGACAATGCATTTTTTAAATATTTTTAGCCAAATATTTTGGATACCTGCTGCCTTCAGCAGAGTTTATATGATTCAACAGAAAAATTATTTAACTAACTTCCCTACTAGACAGACATTTGAAACTTTCAGAATAGTTCAAAACACGGCGAAAATGCATTTTTTAAATACTTTTAGCCAACTGTTTCGGATCCCTGCTGCCTTCGGCATCGTTATCTGTACAAATCTTGCAATCGATTTTTAACTAACTTCCCGACTAGCTAGACATTTGAAACTTTCAGAAAAGCTCAGAACACGGTGTGAATGCATTTTTAAAATATTTTTAGCAAATTGTTTCAAGTCACTGCTGCCGTATGGTTCCAACAAAAAATTTATTTAACTAACTTCCCGACTAGTTAGACATTTGAAACTTTCAGGATAGTACAGAACACGGTGAAAATGCATTTTTAAAAATATTTTTAGCCGATTGTTTTTGGGACTCTGCTGCCTTCGGCAGCGTTATCAGTACAAATCTTGCAATCGAATTTTAAGTGACTTTCTGACTAGCTAAACGTTTGAAACTTTCATAAAAGCTCAGAACACGGTGACAATACATTTTTTAAATATTTTTAGCAAATTGCGTCGGGTCCCTGCTGCATTCGGCAGCGTTTATATGGTTCAAACAGAAAATTTATTTTACAAACTTCCTGACAAGCTAGACATTTGAAACTTTCAGAATAGTTCAGAACACAGTGAAAATGCATACACACTTTTAACCAACTGCTTCGGGTCCTGCTGCCTTCGGCAGCGTTATCAGTACTAAGCTTGCAATCGATTTTTAACTAACTTCCCGACTAGAAATTCCGATTTCCGTTTTTTGCTGAATTTACATGTTTTGAGCTTTCTTTACGTTTTAATTAACTGAAATTGGCTACTTATTTTTTAAAAATGTGTCTTTATTGCTAGCTTTTGTGGGTAGAAGAAGCAAGTAGAAGATACATAAAAACTTTTAATTTCCGGTTTTCGATTAATTTACACGTTTTGAGATTTCCTTGCATTTTAATTAAGTGAAATTGACTACTTATTTTTATTTTTTAAAAAGTGGATTTATTATTCTTTCCTCTGCATATATAAGTAGAAAATATAAGATTCAGAAAAGTTTTAGATTTTCGGTTTTCGATAAAGTTACGCGTTTTGAAATTTCCCGAACTCAATTCGACCATTTTTGAAAAATATCTTTTTTTTTTTCCTAACACT
Organism: Salticus scenicus; assembly: GCA_963930645.1. Taxonomy (NCBI): domain Eukaryota; kingdom Metazoa; phylum Arthropoda; class Arachnida; order Araneae; family Salticidae; genus Salticus; species Salticus scenicus. The sequence goes on from OZ005652.1 coordinate 326,047,376, forward strand.
GTACTTTATGAACCAATCGAATTAATTTAACAGAATTTGATACTTGGTTGGGCCTTGGTTTGACATGGTACAGTCGAAGAATAAAAAAACGCAACACCCGCTGTAATTTCGTTATTAATTGACTCAGGAACATGTAATAGGCATCATTCAACAGGAAATTAAAAGCACTTTCTGAATATGCCGTCCAATTTTGAATTAGGGGACATCTACGTATTGAAATGAGCGCCAAGTATGATTTTTTCAATGGCAACACCAAATTCTGACTTCATTTTTGAATTTCTGAGAGTCTGGCAGTGCGGAAAAGTATATTGTTTATATACTTTATCTTTAGTATTTATATAGTTATAAGCAAAAATGTGTTAGGGGGTTATCTATAAATGTAGAAAAATAAAATTAAGATCGTATAAGAACTAGACAAAATTTTAAAGTTTCACACCGGAAATGTTTCAGGAGAAAAATAATTATAAAAATTAATAAAACATTGCCTCTTTTTTTCAGTTTCTTAATTATCTTGAATCAATTTTTTAGATTTATGTATACTTCAGTATTTTTTTAGATAATTTTAGGCCTATTTAAATACATTACATTTGCGATTAGTCCATACAGTACTCTTTGAGAAAAGTGCAATATTTTTCAAGTAAAAGTGTTTATTATTTCTTTACTGGTCACCAATAAAGCTTAAATTTTCTTTCGTAGGTGTAACATAATATACGAAATGAAATAATATATATATATATACATATATATATATATATATATATATATATATATATACAACAACGCATAAACTAAATATTTTCGGATAAATTATTGTAAGGGTTCATGAAGTAAATATTAAACCATTTTAATCGCACTTACCAGTTTTGTGTCAGTTGAACTCTTTGGAGCTGTACGATTCCTTTTATAATTTCTATGAAAATATAATTTCTTAATTAACCCTTTCACGACTGCTGACGTAGATTCACGCCATTTGAAAATCTGCAACTCTGTCAGTGGGCGTTTCTTTCGTAATTTGTGTGTTACATATTTCTTAAGTGTATACCCAGTGTTCATATTTTTGCAATAAAATATACTATGGATAGAAATATATTGATTAGAAAGAATATAATTATAATGTATATCCATTTGTAATGTAATTGTGAATACAGAAAATTTGTTCTGAAATATTTTATTTTGAGAGTATAATGCCCGTAGGCGGGTCTTGCTGTTAAAAAGACAAAATCCTGCAGTCGCAAAAAGTGTTAAAATATATTTATAGAAGTTAAAGTATGTTTTTACAAATGTATAAAGTCAAAATATATTAATAAAATTTTAAACTCTAAAGTATCCTTAAAATAATAATCCTCCCACTACAAAATAAATAAATAAGTAAATAAATAAAATAAAATAAAGCAATATATGAAGCAAATGATTAAGCCTTTTTTAACTATGACGGTAGTTAAGAAACGATTTTACAAGTCTGTCTTGCATTCCACTTCCATTCGTGTTTTATATTTGACAATTTCAGATTAAACATATTTTTCTATTTAAAACAATAAACCCCGCCTCTTTCGTAAACTTTTTTTCGTCTAGTGTTTCTTTAAAAGATTCAAAATTTATCACCAATTAATCGATGAAGTAAATACCACTTGTGCATATTTTTGTCAACATGAAATAAGGGGTTTAACACGAATACTCAATGTCACATTTACTTTTCTTTTCTTTATTGTTTTGTTTTGAAGAACGATGAAGGCGGGGCTTGTTTTCTTTAGAAAACAGGAATTCTTGATGCTGTCTAAAAATCATCATTTTTGTTTAATTTCTTTTCGTTTGACGTTGTTGTTACATAATTTGACCGGTAAATAAAAAATAAAAATATATTGTTTAATTTTCTTTCTATTTTTTAAGATTTGATTCGTTATCTCATGCAGAACTTTATAAGAGACGGCCCCCTAAACCACTCCAAAAGAAAGATTTATTTATATCTCGAAAACTAATAACTGGAATGAGCTGCAAATTTGCACACCCATATTTTTCAGCATTAGGATTCATTTTATGTAAAAATTAATATAGGTCATAATTCATAATTTTTATGAATATGAATTTATTAATATTTTTCAGAATTAAAAATATTTTTCAGAATCAAAAGTAATGATGGATTATGTTTGGGTTTCTTCACAGTATCTCGTAAAAAAAAAATTATATCGATCGAGTTACTTTTTGGGAAGATATTAATAAAAGTTTGAAATATGAATTTAACATTAGCACCTTCAAACTTTGAACGCTTATAACTCTGTGAAAAAATAAGTAAAATATACAACCAATATACTTTTTCGCATTGTCGCGATCCCAGGAATTCAAATATAAAATAAAAATAGGGTGTTACTATTGAAAAAATCAAAGTTGGTGCGCGTTTTAATATGTAGACGACCCCCTATTCAAAATTTCAGTTCATTTTCTGAAACTACTCACAATTTCCCGTCGAATGATACCTATTATATTTTGATACATCGATTAGCAACGAAGTTACGTTGAGTGTTGCGTTTTTTTTTGTTGTCGACTGTACCTATTAGCTTCTGGGCTGTATCACACAACAAGGGGCGTTTTCACGTTGCGATTTTCTCTCATTTCAGGAAAGGCTAACATCTACAGAGAGAAATAGTTATATTAAGTAAAACTCTGCTGATTCAGTTAGAGTGAATATCGGCAAACAATTGCCGCAGCTGTGTTGCATTTGCTTTTCGTTTAGGACAAGGCAATAACTTTGCTTTGCCTCGCTTTGCAAAAAAAAAAATGGTCGAGTTTCGACCACTGGGCGATACTAGTTATTATTATTATTGAAAGAAAAAGAAAAGAAAAATTAATAATAATCAGTACCGTTACAAGCGATATCGAAAAAGTTTTTTTTTTTTTTTTTTTTTTTAAATAATTTTGAATTAGGAAAATAGAAGTGCGCGAGCAATATGAAATAAAATTAAGTAATAAAAATGAATTTAATGGTTTAATTTTTATATAAAACAAGATCGCGTGCTATCTTAAAAAGTAGATGTAAAATTTAAAGTTTAATTTTTTTGGCAACAATTATAAATTAAAATAAATAATTTAATGAAAGTTTAGAAGTTAGAATTTCTAATTTTATAATATAGTTGTTTTTTAAAATCGAATTGTAACAGTTCTACTGTACTTCCTTTGCGAAATTTGAGATTTGTCCATGAAATAGTTCAAACATTTCTCGCCAAGGTGTGTTTAAACGCAACTTCAATAATCCTCTTAATTTTAGCAGAATGGCATATTAAATTTAAAACTAGCCAAGAGGGTCCTATACTAAAGATGTATCTTTAATCTATCTTATTATTTGGCGATTTACTCACAGTTTAGCCTGTGAAATGAAATAGATACATAACCTAATACAGACTAGGGTAGAACACAGGCACGATCTAATCTAATTTAAAACAATGTTCTATCCGCGTTTGTAATGATCGATAGACGGCGCTTTCTGAACTGCAGTTGTTAGTAAATATAATAGCCATGTGTATTCATTATTGTTCTTTTTGTTATTCTACTTAATATTCGTACTATAATTTCTCCGTCATTACATGAAGGAAAATTGATTGCTATTGGAAAAAAATATTTCAGTTTATTCAAAGTTCGATCGGAAGTAGATTTTTAACTGAAGCTGAACAAATATTACACTCATGTCCATAAATTAGAGATAATTCAGAATCACACGGAAATCGAATTTTAATGTAAAAATTTCGCCTGTAGAAATACAACACACATCTTTAAGAATAATATGCAAATTATAGGAGGCCATCAGATGACGCCGATATGATGTTACAGTCACGAAAGTATAAGAAGGGGGTAGATGAGGAATGAGACCAAAGAAGGAAAATTGTTCACAAGCGTTCTGTATGCCGCTCAGTGCCACAACCGAATAGTTATGACACAGAGGACGCATGTAGATATTTTTTAGAATTATCGTGGTAGAATTATCGACCGACTAGAATGTGAGCGTATTCAGATAGTAGTGTGGGGGGAACTTGGAATCGTCCAAAGTGTCATCTCTAGGCTTTGGCATCGATTCCAAATTGATGGAAATGCCAGTTGACGTTACAGTACTGGTCGGCCCCGAGTTACAATGCCGAATGACGACCGGTATTTGACAGTAATTGCCAAAATGAACAGATAAAGTACAGCATCAGACCTGTCTCGTCAGCTGTCTGCAGCTACGGGTACCACAGTTTCAAGGCAAACCGTGTATAGACGTTTGGTAAATATTGGTTTATATGCTGGCAGGCCTGTTAGATGTGTTCCGCTCGCGGCAGTGCACTGTTGCTAGCGGTTAACTTGGAGTAGAGAACATGCAATGTCGACAGCAGCACAGTGGGCTTGTGTGATGTTTTCCGAAGAGTCCAGGTTTAGATTTCAGTGTGATTCAAGTCAGACTTTCATATGTAGAACGTCAGATACCCGTTGCCACCAAAACATCACTGAACGACACCGTTACTGTGGGGCAGGAGTGCTCGTTTGTGGGGGGGGGGGGGGGGTCATATTGGACACCAGAGCAGATCTGCATTTCAAATTGGAACCATGACAGGCCACATTTATCGGGATATCATTCAGGAACAACATGCACGTTTGTTTAGGGGTGCCATGGCCCCAGAATTTGTGTTTATGGATGACAATACGTGTCCTCACCGTGCAAAAATTGTACATGGATACCTACAATCTGAAGCTATCACTCGCATGGAATGGCCAGCATTTTCACCTGACTAGAATTTGATAGAGCATGTGTAGGACATGCTTTTCGGACGAGTTGCAGCCCGCCAACCACCTCCTACATGTGCACCGGAACTTCAGAGGACATTGCTTACTGAATGGAGTAATCTTCCCCAAGATCAGATCAATAATTTAATACTCAGCATTCCTAGACGTTGTAAGGACTGTATTTCATAATCTGAGAGACATACAATGTATTAAGCGTCATACCAGCCATGTAATGTTAAGGTTTTGTAAGGGAGATATTTTTTGAAATTGCTTCAATGAGCAAAAATCGAGTTTTTATAAGTAGTATCCTACATAAACCACCTTTTTTACTTCCTTATACAAAGTATAAGGAAGTATAGTAATCCCGATTTGCGAAATGGATTTTGTATTTCACATTGCTCGAAAACGAATGATCGCTGAATGTTGCCAATTTATACGTGTGAGTTTCATGATGTCTAGTTCACACCTGCAAGTGTCATTTTAACACGAGCTCTCGTTTTAGAGATATAAGGGATTTTACACGATTTTTCGTGACGTCTGTATGTGTGTGTGTGTCTGTGTGTGGGTATGTCGCATAACTCAAAAACGGTTGGACGTAGAAAGTTGCGAATTGGTACATAGGTTTGTTATAACATCTAGTTGTGCACCTCCCTTTTTGGACTTTCTATGATTTTCCGTTTTGGAGATATTTAGGAAAATTAGGTTCATAATTACAAAAATTTGGCCATAATGTATCCAAAAACGGTAATAACTCAAAAACGGTTTAGACAAATCTTGCAATTTAACTGACTTTCCGATTAGCTAGACATTTGAAACTTTCAGAAAAGCTCAGAACACGTTGACAATGCATTTTTTTAATATTTTTAGCCAACTGTTTCCGATACCTGCTGCCTTCGGCAGCGTTTATGCGATTCAACAGAAAATTTATTTAACTAACTTCCCGACTAGCTAGACATTTGAAACTTTCAGATTAGATCAGAACACGGTGAAAATGCATTTTTTAAATACTTTTAGCCAACTGTATAGGGTCCCTGCTGCCTTCGGCAGCGTTACCAGTTCAAATCTTGGAATCGATTTGTAACTAACTTCCCGACTAGCTAGACATTTAAAACTTCCGGAAAAGCTCAAAATACGGTGACAATGCATTTTTAAAATATTTTTGGTCAATTGTTTCGGGTCACTGCTGCCTTCGGCAGCGTTTACATGGTTCAACAGAAAATTTATTTAACTAACTTCCCGACTAGCTAGACATTTGAAACATTCAGAATAGTTCAGAACACGGTGAATATGCATCTTTTTAATACTTTTAGCCAACTGTTTCAGGTCCCTGCTGCCTTCGGCAGCGTTTATATGGTCCAAGAAAAAAATTATTTAACTAACTTCCCGACTAGGTAGACATTTGAAACTTTCAGAATAGTTCAGAACATGGTAAAATTCCTTTTTTTAATACTTTTAGCCAATTTTTTCGGGTCCCTGCTACCTTCGTCAGCGTTACCAGTACAAATCTTGCAATTGGTTTTTAGCTAACTTTCAGAAAAGCTCAGAACACGGTGATAATTCATTTTTTTTTAAATATTTTTAGCCAACTGTTTCGGGTCCAGTGTCAATGTTTTTTAACATTATGTATATTTCTAAAAGTGTATAAGGAAGTCATGTGGTGCCCACATCAGATTTTCTATTCTTGATCTTTTGTTTAATAAATCGGCTTTATGAATAAGTCATGTTTGTTTCGCTTCTGAACCTTTATTTGCCGCAGCTAGCATTATCCTTAATTTATGGACATGAGTGTAGTTTCAAATCATCTGATTAATTCTTTACTTCCATTAGACGAAGCAACTGAAATTTTAAATTTGCCATTTGGAAATAAATGGAAGCTTAATTCTGGATTTCTTGATCCTTTGGAGTTACACTGTAGCACACAACAGTATGTGTTATCTTTTTTACCGGATTTATTCATTTTTATTCAATAAATATATGTGAAACTAAACATCGGCCAGCAATGGCGGCTTATGAAAGCCGAATTAAAGCAAGTTTATTGTAATTTCACCTTAGCCCACCAGAGGGCGAGCATTTCATTACAATCGCGGATACCATTTACAAATCAAATGTCGGTACATTTTCAGACATAGATTTGATATTTGTCGTCCTCGGTAGTTTTTGTATTTGGCGATCAAAAACGTAATACAAAAATACACATGCCAGATGTATATTTTTGTAATATATATTATATGAAATATTGATTCATATTATTAATTGCTCTTTTAATATACGTTATTAAAATAACTGATTTTTCAAAAAATAAAAATATAAATAAATAAATAAATAAATAATAAAATAATAAATAAATAAATAAATATAGTCGCCAAATAACTTAGTGATATTTTTTTCGCCAAGGAGGACAGATACCAAATCAGCAACCTTTTTGAGTGCAAAGATAACTCATAAAAAGGTCACGTGATTGTTGATCTACAGAAACCAAGCTAGCCAATCCGCGTTTGTAATGAACTATAGATGGCGCTTTCTCAACACTGCAGTTGTTAGTAAATATAATATCCACGTGTATGTATTTTGTTCTTTCTTGTTGTTCTATCATAGTTTCAGCGTGAAAGCTTCCAGTGGTATGATAATTTCACCTTAGCCCACCAGAGGGCGAGCATTTCATTACAATCGCTTACATTGAAATTTTCTCGCCATGCTCTAAACTCTGCATTTTATTAAGCAGACGATATTCTTGTTCTTTCGTTGAAAGTTCTTTTTAAATTCTTTTTTTTTTCTTTAAAGGTTAAATGGATTGTTTCGATTCTGAAAGAAATTTCATATCAACAAATGGTTATTAAATGTCATGTAAAAACATGAGTATTTTATTAAAGGAGGAAATGTAAAATTTCACATGTAAGCTATTTTATGGCTTTTTCTTTCATGTTTTTAAGTAATTATATCTGAAAAAATGTTTAAATCTGCTTTATCTATTTCTTTAAATAATAATAATAAAAATAATTGTATATACTATTTGAAAATAAATGCAATATTGTTTTAATAATAATAATAACAATTCATGAGATTTATATTTATCTCTGGACGACAGTATAAATGAAAAAATCTGATGTGCGCACCACATGACTTCCTTATACACTTTTAGAAATATAAATAATGTTAAAAAACATTGTCACTGGACCCGAAACAGTTGGCTAAAAATATTTTAAAAAAATGCATGCATACGTAAAAATAAATAAATAAATAAAATAAAATTGTGCCTTGAGGGGACTCATGTCAAAGTTGTGCCTTGGGGGGGGGGGCTCATGTCAAAGTTGTGCCTTGGGGGGACTCATGTCAAAGTTCTACCTTGGGGGGACTCATGTCAAAGTTCTACCTTGGGGGGACTCATGCCAAAGTTCTACCTTGGGGGGACTCATGCCAAAGTTGTACCTTGGGGGGACTCATGTCAAAGTTGTGCCTTGGGGGGACTCATGTCAAAGTTGTGCCTTGGGGGGACTCATGTCAAAGTTCTACCTTGGGGGGACTCATGTCAAAGTTCTACCTTGGGGGGACTCATGCCAAAGTTCTACCTTGGGGGGACTCATGCCAAAGTTGTACCTTGGGGGGACTCATGTCAAAGTTGTGCCTTGGGGGGACTCATGTCAAAGTTGTACCTTGGGGGGACTCATGTCAAAGTTGTGCCTTGGGGGGAACTCATGTCAAAGTTGTGCCTTGGGGGGGCTCATGTCAAAGTTGTGCCTTAAGGGGATTCGTGTCAAAGTTGTACCTTGGGGGGGGACTCGTGTCAAAGTTGTTTGGGGGGACTCATGTCAAAGTTGGGCCTGGGGGGGACTCATGTCAAAGTTGGGCCTTGGGAGGGGACTCATGTCATAGTTGGGCCTTGGGGAAGTTTTAAATGTCTAGCTAGTCGGGAAGTTAGTTAAAAATCGATTGCAAGATTTGTACTGGTAACGCTGCCGAAGGCAGCAGGAACCCTACACAGTTGGCTAAAAGTATTAAAAAATGCATTTTCACCGTGTTCTGATCTAGTCTGAAAGTTTCAAATGTCTAGCTAGTCGGGAAGTTAGTTAAATAAATTTTCTGTTGAATCGCATAAACGCTGCTGAAGGCAACAGGTATCGGAAACAGTTGGCTAAAAATATTTAAAAAATGCATTGTCAACGTGTTCTGAGCTTTTCTGAAAGTTTCAAATGTCTAGCTAGTCGGGAAGTCAGTTAAATTGCAAGATTTGTCTAAACCGTTTCTGAGTTATTACCGTTTTTTGATACATTATGGCCAAAACCTATGTATTTTTGTCATTATGAACCTAATTTTCCTAAATATCTCCAAAACGGAATATCATAGAAAGTCCAAAAAGGGAGGTGCACAACTAGATGTTATAATAAACCTATGTACCAATTCGCAACTTTCTACGTCCAACCGTTTTTAAATTATGCGACATACACACACACAGACACACATACAGACGTCACGAAAAATCGTGTAAAAACCATAGAATAATAATAAAGGAAGAAGAAGCATATATGTTTTGGTTTCGGTTATTAAAATCCAGGAATGCCGGGTATAGGGTTGTAACAATGTTTCAATCTCATTGGTTGGCGACTTATTGGCGAGATTTTTGAATCGTCTCATCTCTCTGTCAATGAGACAGCACCCACAACAATCATCGATAAATGTGCCGAGTATGGGTGCCCTACTTTAAGGTTTTGAGTAGCAAAAATAGCTTTTGCTGGCAATTCACTAGAAGTGGTTTGTAAGCATTAGACTATTGACGTGCTTCTTCTTCCTTTATTATTATTATTCTATGGTAAAAACCCTTATATCTCTAAAACGAGAGCTCGTGTTAACACGACACTTGCAGGTATGCAACTAGACATCATGACAGTCACACGTATAAATTGGCAACATTCAGCGATCATTCGTTTTCGAGCAATGTGAAATACAAAATCCATTTCGCAAATCGGGATTACTATACTTCCTTATACTTTGTTTAAGGAAGTAAAAAAAAGCATAAAAGCTAAAAATCAAGTATACATAGCATTATAGGCAATTTTAAGCAAGATACTAAAACTTTATAAATTCATTATCTCGGCCATTGATGAAAATAAAAAATGCATATTATAAATTTTATTTCCATGATTACATATATAGTATATTCTTTGTATCCTATACTAAAGCGTCCTTTTTAGCATTTCCAAACAAAATTTGAAAAAGTTTATAACCGTTCCGTTAGTCTCTCTGGCCAGGCCGAAATTGATAGATATTATTAAAATTCACTATGGTATGTTTGCAATGTAAAATTATATTACTAGCACAACTGGTTTCTGTACAGGAACTCACGATAGATTTTTAATGCATATATGATTGATAAGGGTTTTCTTTTCTTTTTTTCTTTTTTTTGTTTCTTCTTTTTTTATGCATTTACTATAAATATTTTTATACGAAGCACAACATAAGAAAAATAATCTATATTTTTAAAATACGCAAAACCCTTTTCCTCCTCAAAAATGTAGAATTGCGATATCGGCTGGTTTACAGGGCTACACAAAGTTATTCAGATGCAATAGAGTATATAATTAGAAATTGCTCACTACAAATTTGCAGTGCTATGAGACCATTTTTAGTGCAGTGTCTGATGAGTATGTAAGTTTTAGTACATATACAGTGCTAAACAAAAGCAAAAATTGTAATATTATTTCCTTAGAAATAATGTTACAAAGATAATATTTTGAGAATTATTCCCATCAAAGTTTAAAGTAAAATATATTTTTGTAGGTATGCGGAATTTGGCCGATATACAGGGTTACACAAAAACAATCTGTTACATGACATTCTTTAAAAGCAATAATATAAAAAATATTTCAGTTTTCTTCTTTTATAATGAAAATAAAAATGCATTTCAAGATGCCATTACGGAGGTAAAATACCTTTGCAGATTAAATGGGTAACGGGCGATGTATGGAAAGTTCATAATCTAAGTGAACCCCATTACTTCACTTTTTTTTCCTCCAAGAATTTAGGATTTAATTTTGATAATTAACTTCATCGATAAATTTTATTATAAGTACATATTTTCTACGTCTTTATAAAACATACATATATTTAGCTGTATAATTGAAATATTTACTGGTATAAAATATCAATTCAAATAATAAATTTGCAAAGACCAGTAGAGTGTTTATTTGAGCATGCGGCAGTCCTATTGACGCATTTAATGTTTTAAGTGTTTTTGTCTGTAGAAATTAAATAAACCAGTATTTTCTGTAGTAATGAAGCTTTGTGTATTTATTGTATGAACAACATTATTCTGTTTAGCTTTTTTTCTTTTTACTTTCCGAACACTATAGTGAGGAAAGTATTGTAATCATGTCAAAAATCCGAATTCGAGATTTTGATGTTTCTATACGTTTCGAGGTCCAACGAGTCCGTTTTCACTATTTTTACGATGATATATGTATGTGTGTGTGTATGTATGTGTGTATGTATGTGTGTATGTCTGTGAGTGAACACGCTAGCGTCTAAACGCTTGGTTCGAATAAGCTGAAAGTTGGTATGTATATTGTAAGTCACCATAGTAAGAACCCTATAGATTTTGGTGAATCTAGCACTTATAGTTTTTTTAAAGGGACACAAAGAAAAAATCTTTATCATTATGGTCAAGGGACCAAAATCTTAAAAGTGCAATAGCATCTAAACGCCTTATTCAATTGAGCAAAAACTTTATACACATATTATAGGTCACAGATACTCAATCTGTATAGATTTTGGAGAATCTAGCTCTTATAGTTTTTTTACAGGGACACAAAGAAAAATTATTTGCCAAATTTTTAAAAGTGTGATGGCGTCTAAACGCCTTATTAATCTGAGCAAAGAATTTGTACACATGTTATAGGTCACATTTGAACCAACTGTATAGATTTTGGTGAATCTAGCACTTACAGTTTTTTTACAGGGACACAAAGAAAAATTCTTTATCATTATGGCCTATGAGACCAAAATTTTAAAAGTGCAATAGCATCTAAACGCCTTATTCAATTGAGCTGAAAATTTGTATGAATATTATAAATCACTGTTGCACTAACTATAAGCATTTTGGTGAATTGTGGCTACCACGAGACTTTCTTCTATATTTTCCTATACAAATTCACTCAGTAACAATAATTAAAAAAAAAAAAAAAAGTGGGACTTTGACAAAATTGTGGGTAAAATGTGAAAATTTGTTTAAGTTTGTCAGAATTTATAGATTTTTACAGGGACACAACGAAAAATTCTTTATCATTATGATCTAAGGGCTCAAAGTTCAGTAGCGTTAAATAAAACCTCGTGTGATATATGGAGAAAAATACTCAAACACTCTGTTATGGTTTTCTATCTTTTGTTTGTTTAGCAACTCCTCTTTCTTTATTTTATCTACAAAACTGTTAGTTACTCAATGTTCGGAAAGTCGAGTGGAGTCACTCCAGATTTTTTTTTTATGATTTCAAGGAAATTATTTTGTACCTACATCAAGAGATTTTTACATTCTCTTACCCACATATGTCAGAGAAAGTAATGTTTTGGGTCTAGTTTTTAGATATTGAAATTTTGATAAATTTGTACCTTAATCCTCTAGGTCTTCAAAATCTGGAAGACATATTTTTAAAAAACTGTGTGAGAGACTGTGATCAATAAAAAAAAAAAAAAAAAAAAGAAAAGACAGAAACAGTAAATCTGATTTATATATTCTAAATTTGTATATGTTCATTTTACTTAAAAAAATTATTGCGATCGGACAATATATGTACACTAAGCGACAAAAAAAAAAAAAAAAAAAAAAAAAAAAAGCTGCACTTGGGTATTTTCCTTTAATTTTCGAACAGATTTTATTATATTGTCCTCCACATACACTTTAGCTTTGAGTCCAGTGTTGAAAATAAAATGCAATTGTCAGTAAAATTGTAATTTTAGAAATTATTTCAAAAATAGTAAGAATAAGACAGTTAACGATGCCACAAAAACTATAAATTTTTGAATAAAAATCAAAAAATATTTTGATACATGAGATGGCAAAATAATTAAATGTTAACGAAATATTGGTAAAAGGATTTTTAGCAAGATATAAAATTTTTTGGCCGTTTAAACTGGAAATTCCATTTTAGGCGGCCATGTTGCTCATACAAGCGAGATGACGGTAAGTTAAAAAGCCATTGCTTATAAAATCGGTTTGTATTACATTTAGAACATAAAAGAGATTCAGAAAAAGTGTTTAACAGCATAATTTCTTTAACTACAGTACAGCAACTATTAAACAAAGCAGGTTTAAACGACAGAAAATTTGGAAAAAGTCCATTCTTAGAGAAGAGAAATGGGAAAGCAAGACCTCAGTAGGCTAAAAAAAATTAAAAAAATGATTAGTTAGTTATTGGGCTGAACTGGTTCTCTTTGATGAGTCAAGTTTAACTTATTTCGAGATAAAGAAAACAAGCAGATCTGACATCGAAAATATGACCGACTTAATAAAATTGCACTTTTAAAACAGTGACGCATTCTCCGTACGTTATGGTACGAAAGTGCATAACTTCTCAAACAGTCGGGCAAATTTTTATGCTCAAGGGATCAATTAATTCGAAATAAAACACAATCTTCATAAAGGTGGTGCCTGGCAGACTATTTTGGTGGTATCTTGGACATTTCCGCTAACAGCATTTCAAGATGATAAAGCACCTTACTACGTGGCATCTGTGGTAAGTTTATTCACTTCAAATTGTCAAAATTTCCTGTACATTCCCATGAGAACCTATAATTCTGTAAATAATCATAACTTTTTTCACTTTAAGTTAAATCCCACAAAGGATATAGATAGTAGAATTTCTTCTTTACCAGACATGGAAATAGTCCTAATCGCGATCCGCTCGAATATGTTTCGTCTTTTAAAAGGCCGGGGAGAGGGGAGAAGATTCGAAATTTGCAGCCTATAACTCTGCCAGAACTAGAAAAAAATATTTGTGATATTTGGCACATTGAAATTTTTGAGATTTATATTAAAACACTGTATAAAACTATGCCATTGCGCATTAAAACAGTAATTCCATATAAAGATGGAATTAACCCAATGCAGAATGCATATTTTTAATAAAAAATAGCTTAGATCTAACAAATAAATAGTTTTATTTCACATATTAAAATATAGCTTGTTTATTTCATGTAATAAATCATAATAAAATATAAAGTGTATATGGTTATTGCATTATGTTCAAAAAGAAAGTTTTATGCAGATTTTTAAAAAGTACTTCGTAGAGTGCAATAAAGCGAATTATTAAATCAAAAATGTACATAGGTATCATTTCATCCCTCTGGTATTATGCAAACAAGACAGTTTTATTTGTTTCAAACATTATTTTTAAAGTTATTACAAATAAAAAAGGTATAAGTCATTTTTTCTGCAGTGCGGTTTTTTTACTAGAACCTGCTTATATTTTTAATAATTACTTTCTACTCGCAAAAATGTAGATAATATTAATAACTTTATCATAACGGACAAATATCATTAGCTTGATGGTAGGTCGTAAATAATGCCGAAATTCTTAGTATATTTGGTCATTAAAAATAGAATTTTCGTAAATATCTCCTAAACGGAAAGTCACAGATAGAGCAAAAAGAGAGGTACCCAATTAGATGTTATAACGAACCTATATACTGAATTTCAACGTCCTACGACCTGTCTTTTGTGAGTTATGTGAGATACAGGCATAGCCACATGCATACATACATATAGCCGTTCAGAAAAATCATGTAAAACCGTAAATATCTCTAAAACGTAAGCTCTTGTCCAAAGGTTTCAAGAATATTTATTAATTATTGACTTTTGTGGAGGAAAAAAAGAGTTTCATTCTATTGTTTCCTGAATATTCATTAGATAAAGTGCATTCATCGACTTGAATTTCTTATATCTTTTAAGAATTACTTTCTACACGGGAAAATATCGACTTCTTTCATGACAGTATCATTACGGGTTCATTGAATAAAGTGCATTCGTCGACTAGAACCTGCTTATGTCTTTAAAAACTACTTTCTACATGCAACAATGTCAACTACTTTCATGGCAATATCATTACGAGCTCTATATGTGGGTTGAATATTCATTAAATAACGTATATATTCGGCGACTAGAACCTGTTTATGTACTTTCTACACACAAAAATATTAACAATTTTCACGACAATATCATTACTTACTCTATCTACGAGTTAAACATTCATTAAATAGAGTTCATTCGTCGACTAGAACCTGCTTATGTACTTTCTGTTAGGTTACATTTATTTTCTATTACCAATGCCTCTTGTATTTACCCTCCTTCACTGTATAATAGATCATTCCAATAACGACTGGCGCGCCACCACTTGGACTGTTCGTACGGCGCATCTTTTACCTGTACTTGTTTGAATTTTTGTTTCTCTATATGTAACTATGTGATGTGAGTGTTCGTCTAATTAAAAGTGTTTCGTTTTAATATGGACTCATCAATATGAATTATTATTTGCGTGCTCTGCTTTTTAAGCCCAATAGGTTATGGGCCCAGAGCAAATTAACTTTTATTTACGATAAATAGACTTTTATCTGTTAGATAGACGACCACGTTTGAAAATGGCGTCTTATGGAACATTACGTATAGAAACGCTAAACAAAGACAATTACGAAACATGGAAAATACAAATGAAGGCACTCTTGATAAAAAATGAATCTTGGATTTATGTATCTGGCTCGAAACCAAAGCCAGAGCTCGTGCCAAGTGATGCGAAATCAAAAGAACAGTTCGACAAATGGACTGATATGGATGAAAAGGCCAAAGCCGACATAATTTTGTGTATATCGCCTTCAGAATTAAAACAAATAAAAAACTGTGAAACATCTCTGGATATATGGGAAAAATTAGAAGAGATATATCAATCTAAAGGCCCCGCTAGAAAAGCGTCACTGTTAAAATCGCTTATACAACATAAAATGGCAGATTCCTCTTCTGTGAGCATTCGAGATCATCTTCGAAAGTTTTTTGACATAGTCGATAAACTCTCTGAAATGGATATTAAAATAGATGATGACTTGTTAACTGTGATGTTGTTATACAGCCTACCATCCAGTTATGAAAATTTCCGGTGCGCAATAGAATCCAGGGATGAGCTACCTAAACCAGAAGTACTCCAAATAAAAATAGTAGAAGAAAACGACGCCAGACGCCATGATGACAGACCGAGCGATGGAGCGTTCATGACTGGTAATTTTCGGAAGAAACCTTCTCCGAGGAATAAAAATAAAAGATATCCAAAAATTACGGAACAGTACACTCAGAACGAAAAAGACAATTCAAAAATTACCTCCTGGAAATGTAAACGTATCGGTCACCGTGCTAATCAGTGTGAGAAAGACAAATCAATTAAATATCGACAAAACAGTCTAGGACTACTGGCCAGCACAAATTCAACGAATACGTACATATTATCCAAAGAACAATCCGAGAATCTTTGGTGTGTAGACAGCGGCTGCACTCGACATATGGGGAAAAATGACTCCAAGTTTCACGATTTAAAGAATACGGAAATTAAATCCGTAAATTTAGCGAACAATGAAACAACTGATGTGTTCGGTGTTGGTAAAATATTAATTAAAGCAGAAGTCAACTCAAAACTTCAAAATGTTGAGATCAACGATGCTCTATTGGTTCCAGAATTGAAAACTAACTTATTATCTGTATCACAAATGTGCGACAAAGGTTTCACCGTAACTTTTAAAGACAATTGTGCTATTATAAATAACAGAAATAAAAATGTGACTCTCATTGCGGACAGAAAAAATGAACTTTATTATTTGCGGGATAATAATGATATAAATAATGCAGCTAATTTTTCTAGTGAATCAATCGATAGTCCTAAAAACATTTTTGCTGATGTGGAAAAGTGGCATGGTAGAATGGGTCATCTAAATGTAAAAGATTTGATTGATTCAAATTTAAAGGGTCATATTAGGGGGTTAAATATTAAAAAAGTATCCGACTTCAATTGTGAAGTATGCGCGTTAAATAAAATGACCCGTGCGCCTTTCCCTAAGCATTCAGATCGTGTTTCAAAAATGTTAGAAATAGTTCATTCGGATATTTGTGGCCCCATTAGGATACCCTCCATAGGTAAGTCTATTTATTTTATTACATTTATTGATGATTATTCTCGTTTTTGTGCAGTAAAATTCTTAAAAACTAAATATGAGGCATTGAATGCTTTTAAAGAAATCAAAGTTCTTTGGGAAAATGAAAAATCTATAAAAATAAAAAAATTCATGAGTGATAATGGGGGCGAATTTATTGGGACTGAATTAGAAAATTTCTTGAAAGAAAATGGTATTCAGCATAGATTAACAACCCCTTATTGCCCAGAGCAATCGGGCGTTGCTGAGAGGAAGAATAGAACTCTCGTCGAAATGGCCCGTTGTCTATTATCACAATCAAAATTACCCTTAAATTTATGGGCAGAAGCTATTAACACTTCTAATTATTTAAGAAATAGATGCCCAACAAAAGCTTTAAATGGAAAAACCCCATATGAATTATGGAATAATGTAGTACCAAATGTTAGTTATTTTAAGACTTTTGGCTGTATTTCTTATTATTTCGATAATCAACCTAAGCATAAATTTTCCGCAAGATCTAAAAAAGGAATATTTGTGGGTTATTCAGAAAATTCTAAAGCATTTCGTATTTATCTTCCTGAATCAAACAAAGTAATTATATCCCGTAGCGTTAAATTCTTTGAAGCAAAATTTAATGATTTTTCAAAAATAGGTCAATTGTATTCAGATGTTTCTCAAAGAGAAATACAATTAGGCGAATCGCAAAATGAGCCACAGTCAGAAGAGAAAATCTCTCCTCTTGAAATAAAAAATGAGAGTGATGAACTGTCACGTGACCCAGTATCGGCGCTCGAAGACAGAGATATATTGTCATTGCGTAATCGCGAAATAATTCGCCAGCCGGAGTCAAAGGCAAATGCTGTTTATAGTTTTAATTCGGAAATAGAAATAAATAATGCTTTAAAGGGGTCGGAAGCTTCGAACTGGTATAAAGCTATGACTGACGAAGTAAAAGTAATATTAAAAAATGATACATTCGAAGTGGCAGACAGGCCCGAGAAACAATGCATTAAAGGTAGATTTGTCCTTACCAATAAATATGATCAAAATGGATCTCTTTTGAAATATAAAGCGAGATTAGTAGCTCGCGGTTTTAGTCAAAAGTTAGGTATAGATTTTCGTGAGACTTTTTCTCCGGTAGCAAGAATCTATTAGAGTCTTGGCAGGTTATGCTGCTAAATTAGGAATAAAAATACACCAATTTGACATAACGTCAGCATATTTGAATGGAAAATTAGATGAGGAAATTTTTATGGAAGTTCCCGATTACTTTAAAGAAATACTTCAAATAATTATAAATCAAAATTGCGATAGGGGCATATCTGATAAAGCAGCCAAGATTCTTAAATATCTAAATGTAGGGAATAAAGTTCTTTTGTTAAAAAAATCGCTGTATGGTCTCACGCAGGCGGGGAGATGTTGGAACACTAAGTTAAATAAAATTTTGAATGATTTCGGAGCAAAACAAACAAATGCAGATCCATGTTTATATTATATTAAAAGTGATAAAGGGTTGACTCTTATAATGATTTACGTTGATGACATATTGTTTATGTCACAGGACCCTGATATGTTAGAAAACTTCAAAATTCATCTTAATGAAAAACTAGATGTTAAATATTCAGGCATAGTTAAATATTGTCTAGGGATAAATTTTCAGTTAGAAAATGGCCTTATAACAATGAGTCAACATAGTTATATTAGAGAGCTCTTAGAGCGTTTCGGCATGACAGAAGCCAAGCCCGTAGCTTGTCCTATGGATACAAGCATTCGATTAAAAAAGGCTGAAAAATGTTGTGAAAACGAATATCCCTACCGTGAATTAGTTGGAAGTTTGATGTATCTTGCAACTTCCACCAGGCCGGACATTGCAAATTCCATCAGTCAATTAAGTCAATTTCTAACCTGCTTTGATAAAACTCATTGGACTGCCGCTAAACGAGTTTTACGATACTTAAAGAAAACAATAAATTTTGGACTTGTATTTAGAAAAAGTAATGAGCCTTTGTTCGGTTACACTGATGCGGATTGGGGGAATTGCCTCGATGACCGTAGGTCATATACAGGTTACTGTTTCATATTTTGCGGGAGTGCAATTACATGGGAAAGCCGTAAACAGTGTACCGTAGCTTTCTCATCAACGGAAGCCGAATATATGGCTTTATCCGATGCCACTAAGGAAGGGATATATTTATGTAAATTACTAAATGAGTTATCTGATGGCAAAATTGAAAAAGTGAGTATATTTACAGATAACTTAGGATCTATTAAATTAGCTGAAAATCCGATCTTTCATAAGCGCACTAAACATATAGATATTAGGCATCATTTCATAAGGGATGCACTGAAAAATGGAATTATTGATTTAAATTTTGTGTCTACTGAAAATATGGGGGCTGACATTCTTACAAAAGCATTAACATCATCAAAACATTACAACTGTTGTAAAATTATGGGATTGGAAGATGTAACATTGTTATTTGGGTAAATACGACGACATTGTGGGGGGGGGGTGTTAGGTTACATTTATTTTCTATTACCAATGTCTCTTGTATTTACCCTCCTTCACTGTATAATACAGTCGCCAGAAGTATTCTTCGAGCAACTCCACCTCGTCAGAATTGTTCACGTTCGGTTCGAATAATAAATATTTAGAATTTAAATATATTATTTAAATATTTTATTTTAATAATAAAATATTTATTATTTAAATATTTTATTTTAATAATAAAATATTTATTATTTAATTATTTTATTTGTTTATCGAATCGTTAAAAAAAAATATATTATTTGTTTATCGAATCGTTAAAAAAATATTATTTGTTTATCGAATCGTTAAAAAAATATATTCAATATTGGTACAGCATTCATTTAAAAAATGCCCTTATTCAATATTGTAAATTTCTATCTCAGATTTAAAGACATTAACCAATCAACCAATCATGCTAAAGTATCTTAATGTTAGGAGCGTTTTAGTAGAAGGTTGATGCTAGAAGAGATTCAGACAGAATGAAGGAATGAAGGTTTGAGTACAGCTATTTATAAAGAATGAATCCGAGTCAATCAACCAATGAACCAACCTTGAAAAAAAAAAAAAAAAAAAAAAAAAAAAAATTTTTTTTTTTTTTTTTTTTTTTTTTTTTTTCAAGGTTGGTTGATTAGTTGATTAACTCTTGCTAACACATATATCATGCTAAAGTATATACACTATCATTGTCCAGCAATACTTATTTGTTTCAGCGTCTATAAATATCTTTACTGCATCCTGTTTCCGTGTTCAGTATCCTGTTTTCAATGCAAATGAGTTATGCAATATCCAGCGATAAATTATTCTATAAAAAGCCTTATCTCATCCTGTTTTCGTAGAAAATGAGTTATGCAATTCTTCAGATTGACTATATAAATATTTTACTCTTTAAATATTTATTATCTAAATATATTATTTGTTTATCGAATCGTTAAAAAAATATATTCAATATTGGTACAGCATTCATTTAAAAAATGTCCTTATTCAATATTGTAAATTTCTATCTCAGAGTCAAAGACATTAGCTATCTCAGTTTCAAAGGCATTAGTATCGTTTCAATATTGAAATATTAATATTATCTATCTCAGAGACCCCATTCAAAGTCTCAATTTTTACCCATCCAATATTGGCTTACTACCGTCGCAAAAAAATGGGCCGAACGAAGCGTCAATGACAGAAATCTGCCATGAGACGCTTCGTTCGGCCCATTTTTTTGCCCCCTCCAATTTAAATCTCTAAGGCATCAGTTTATACCAGCGAGATCGATTCCCCACGAAGACTTTGATTTTGGACGGAGGGGTGTCTGTCCAAGAAATAGTCTCAAATCTATCTTCGTGTAGGCGAGGGTCATCATCGTGGTCTCCATCATAGAACAGCAGGGTTCTTTCTATGAAATCCTTTAAGAATTCATCTATGAAGACATCAGAATTCCTCACGATCCGAATTCTGACTGCTTTATGGATGCATGCAGTTGGCACTATAGGATCTAAGATGTCAATCTTAGCAGATTTCATCATGGCCTCAAAACCCATGGTCGACAGCGCATCTCCGAAATGAATCTCTTCTATTGGATACACCCAGGTATTAGCTAAAGAGACAGGTATCCTGAACCTTTTGTAAACGAGGTCCCTCACCTTTAGCTTGGTAGTTTTTTTTACGTATGCGCTACCCTTACCCATCAGCTTGGCCACATCAGAGGCCCTGACGAACAAAAGTCCATCCGCAGAGACTACGAATAAGATTTTAGCATCCAGCTGTGGATGTTCAATTGTGAATAGCATGACTTAATGCAACAGAAGTCAAAATGATGCAGGCTCTTAGAGGCAGCTCGTATATATACCCGATTCGCGACCTAATTTTAGCAAGCTTTCTTAGAAAACGTGACCTTCTGATAAAATTCTTCTAGCTGTTGACAGGATATTATGTAATCCTCGATAAACTTATTTTTAGAATTAATTTGTCGTTTGAGCGGGATCTTGCATAATCTACAGGACGTGCGTAAGAGGATGTGCGTCAGAGGATGTCGATAAGAAATTTAGATAGAAATAGAGATTGCTGCTAGTATAAATACAGGCTGCTGGACGAGACATTTCATTCTGACTGCTTGATATTCTAAAAGCTCCAAAATGATATTTCAAATTTTAGCTGAAGAGTTAAACGTGAAATTTACTTGTTTTTTGACTTTTGACGGTGAAATTTTTATCAAAGGTTCAGACGTAGCTCGCACCATGGGCTATCAAAATCCTTCTGGCGTTTTAAACTTATGCCATCTTACAGTGACTGACATCGCTCCCGAGGGTTTGAGCCTGCCTCCGTCTCTAGCCAAGACACGTATTTTTGGATTGGAAGATGCCAACACGCTGTTGGATATGCATCCAGGCGAATTTCAATCCTTATTTCAGGGGCCTATCGAGATTTTGTCGCCGATAGAGTGTACGTTCAACATCAGAAGGCCCATACGTATCAAGATAGCATGCATTAGCTCTTCCAATGCTACCATGGAGAGTTTTATAGCTGATTTGAAAATATCTATGGACTCTTACCTGCAATCTGTACCGATGGATAGCTATGTCTTCGGAGAGAGGTATGGAGACCTGGAATTGGGGTATTTTCCCAAAAAAATTAAAGTTTTGGTGGGAAACAAACCCTACTTTTATAAATCCTCGTCTTAAGATCAGGACGAGGTGCAAAAAAATGGGTCGAGCGAAGCCTCTCATGACATAAGTCATTGAGGCTTCGCTCGGCCCATTTTTTTGCGATAGATAGAGTGCCAACATTGGATGCGTACCGATTTGAACTTGTAATTTTCAAGGGATATGGCTTAGCTATAAGATAATTTTATATCTTGATAAAATATACAGACTCTATAGACAAATTTAAGGTATCTGAGTTTAAAAATTTAATTGTTTCGTTTAAAATTTACTGTGTAAAATTTAAAATTTTTAAAGACTAAGTGTGGCGGTCATTATAATCTAATTTCTAAATTTTCAAGGGATATGGCTTAGCTATAAGATAAATATGAAACTTGGTAAAATATACAGACTCGATAGCTAAATTTAAGGGATCTGAGTTTAAAATTTTAATTTTTTCGTTTAAAATTTACATTTTTTTCGTGTAAAATTTAAAATTTTTAAAGACTAAGTGTGGCAGTCATTATAATCTGATCTCTAAATTTTCAAGGGATATGGCTTAGCTATAAGATAAATATGAAACTTGGTAAAATATACAGACTCGATAGCTAAATTTAAGGAATCTGAATTTTAAAATTTAATTTTTTTCATTTAAAATTTACATTTTTTATGTAAAATTTAAAATTTTTAAAGACTAAGTGTAGCCAAGCCAACATTGAATGCATACCGATTGTAATTTTCAAGGGATATGGCTTAGCTATAAGATAAATATGAATCGTGGTCGATAGCTAAATTTAAGGGATCTGAGTTTAAAAATTTAATTTTTTCGTTTAAAATTTATATGTAAAAATTAAAAATTTTAAAGGCTAAGTGTAGCCAAGCCAGTTATTATGATCTGATCTCTATAAAAAGATTTTCGAGAAACTATTGACAGGATGCTTGATAAGCGGCTCCGATTAAAATTACAATCAGATCTCTATAAAAAGATTTTCGAGAAGTGTTGACAGGATATTATGTAAGCCTTTCCTCAGGATGCCCGGTTATAATCAGATCTCTATAAAAAGATTTTTCCAGAAGTATTGACAGGATATTATGCAAGCCTTTCCTCTTGATAAGCGGTTCGTAGAAATTTACTATCAGATCCTGTCCGGGTATATATACGAGTGTCCAGCGAGAGCTCTTCAATTGCTAGTCGATCTCTCTACTAGCTGCTTAGATACATTAGCTCAGTCATGTTTTTTCATGTAAAAAATTATGCTTATGGCGTTGCCTTTAAATGCCTAATGGCCACTGATGGCACCCTGTTTGTCCGGGCTGAGGACCTGGCTATTTATTCGAGGCACCCTCTAAATCTAAAATTTGCCGAAAAATATGCAGGCCTCACCGTCCGAGATGTGATGGACCCTAAAATCGATTTACCTAAATGGCTCGCTAAGACGAGAATCTTCTCCATTAGCGAAGCCAAACATCATTTGAAAGGGTTCATGGGCGAACAGGAATTTGATGAAATGTTCGATGGTTCGGCCATGGTGAAATACCAGGCTAACATGAAGCTCAGCTTCGTGAAAGCCATTGGTGTTCGATTTGTTGAAAGGTCCCGTACCAAGTTCGAAGACTTCCTTGCCGCATACCAACTACAGGTGAGGAAATTTTTTGAGCTTGAGTATGAGGACTATGACTTATACAAATCTCAAATGACCGGACCGTTGAAGATGACCATCAGTAGGTTATCTAATGAGCAATCCATAGAGAGCCTGTGCTAATCTTTAAAATGAGAGTAAAAAAATGGGTCGAACGAGGTGTCTCATGGCAGAATTTCTTTCTTTGACACCTCGTTCGGCCCATTTTTTTGCGATAGATATAGTGCCAATATTGGACGGGTTTAATTTGAGACTTTGATATTAAATTTATAAAAAAATCTATTTAAGCTAGTATCGAAGAGATTATCAGGATAGCATGAAGACTATTTAAACGTATAAACTATATTAAGCCAATATTGTAGAAATTAAATTTAAGACTCTGGAAAACGAGATAAAATGGTATCAATTTAAATGTATAGATAAAAATAACTAAGCCAACAGAGACATGACTGGACAATGACGGTTTGGATACGTAAGCGAGTTTATCTCTCTATATATATAGATGGGATGAAGCCACGCCCACAAGAAATCCAACGACCTTGAAAAAAAAAAAAAAAAAAAAAATTTTTTTTTTTTTTTTTTTTTTTTTGTGTGTGTGTGTGACCTTGAACACATTTTCAAGGACGGAGCAGAATCTATAACTTAACGGAACTAACCTCATTTATTGAACATTAGTTTTTTTCGTGTGTCCTATATATAGGATGGCTAGCGTACCCACATCTCATTTTGTCTCGACGTCTGCCAACAACAGTATCTGTAAAATATTTTGAATTTGTAATTTTCAAGGGATATGGCTTCTCTATAAGATAATTATGTATCTTGATAAAATATCTATAGATAAATTTAAGAGATCTGAGTCTAAAATTTTCGTTTAAAATTTTAACTTTTTGTGTAAAATTAAAAAATTTTAATGGCTAAGCTAGAGATAGAGTACCAATATCGTAACGATTTGAAGGGATATGGCTTCTCTATAAGATAAATATGAATCTTGGTAAAATATACAGACTCTATAGATAAATTTAAGAGATCTGAGTTTATAAATTTAATTTTTTCGTTTAAAATTTTAATTTTTTGTGTAAAATTTAAAATTTTTAAGGGCTAAGCTAGATATGTAAATATTTCACAGTTGGTTTCTAAAGTTATATTTTTTTATCCAATCATTGTAGATGGCGCTGCAGTCTATATATATAGTATATATATAGTATATCTATTAGGGTGGGTGGGAGTGGAATTTATTTCTTCTACTGTAAGGTCATGCATAAACCAGCTCCGTGATGCCCAAACCCGTTTTCTTTAAAATAGGATGGGATAACGTTATTTATACAATATTGGCTTTGAAAACAAGATTTTTATAGACTTTTGTCTGACAAATGACAAGATGTTGCAGGTTTTCATGAAATCAGAATAGATCATGGGTTTTTATAAAATATAATAACATAAAATATTTTTTTATCTGTATTTAAACAAGCAGACATTTCCGCTTCGCGGAAATGTCTGCATGTTTAAATACAGATAAAAAAATATTTTATTTCAAACTCAATGATGTCTCTTATGTAAAATGTCTTTAATAAACCGTACTTTTTCCGACAGCGGTACCATGATTTGTTTCAAGCCAAAAATGCGTGTCTTATCCTCTAGCAGTACGTTCCTCGATTATATCCTGAACAAATCGCTCACGTAGCCTATACCTATATTAGAGCCATCCATTTTTTCGGTAGCGATTCAAGGTACGCCAAAATAAATTTGACTCGCGATACTTAATCATCGTAAAAAGTTTGAATAGATTAGAAACAGGCTAAGATAGCGTATTGTTAATCTGCCAGACATAAATTAGAAACGTTCCATGGCTAAGCTAGAGATAGCATATCGTTCTAAAGCCGGCAGGATCTAACAATGGATAGATTTACTGGGACAGAAGAAGACTGATTGGAGAAGAGTCGGCTATTTATATAGAATGAATTCAACCAACCAACCAACTGTTAAAAAAAAAAAAAAAAAAAAAAAAAAAAATTTTTTTTTTTTTTTTTTTTTTTTTTTTTACAGTTGGTTGGTTGGTTGATAATCTTCTCTATATATAGGATCGCTGACCTCCTCATTCTATCTAGATCTTTGCCAGCAACGATCATATCTCTCGTCTGTTAAAATTTTCAAATTTTCAACTAGGCATAGTTACTAGACGACCGTTGCTGGCAAATGTCGAGACACAATGAGGAGGTGGCAAGTCAGCGATCCTATATATAGAGGATATAATCAACCAACCAACTATGAAAAAAAAAAAAAAAAAAAAAAAAAAAAAAAAAATTTTTTTTTTTTTTTTTTTTTTCACAGTTGGTTGGTTGGTTGATAATCTTCTCTATATATAGGATCGCTGACGTGCCACCTCCTCATTCTATCTAGATCTTTGCCAGCAACGGTCATATCTCTCATCTGTTAAAATTTTCAATTTTTCAACTAGGCATAGTGACTAGACGACCGTTGCTGGCAAATGTCGAGACACAATGAGGAGGTAGCAAGTCAGCGATCCTATATATAGAGGATATAATCAACCAACCAACTATGAAAAAAAAAAAAAAAAAAAAAAAAAAAATTTTTTTTTTTTTTTTTTTTTTTTTTTTTCAGTTGGTTGATTATCTCCTCTATATATAGGATCGCTGACTTGCCACCTCCTCATTCTATCTCGATCTTTGCCAGCAACGGTCATATCTCTCATCTGTTAAAATTTTTAGAAAATTAGTTTGTCGCTTGAAGCCTTCAAGATGATCCGATAAAATTCTTCTAGAACAAATCTGTTGGCAGGATATTATGTAAACCGTTTCCTCAAAAACAGGACGTGATAAGTTTTTTATAGATGCGTCAAGCCTCTCTAATCTATAAAAAGTCATCCTGTCGAGCCTTATATAGTATTACTGATGTCGTTTCTCAGAACCGCTTATCAGATCTCACGCATCCGCTTGCCAGAGTATAAATACGAGCCTCTCGCCTCAGCTTATTCATTCTGAGCCTCTGTTTTTCAAAATGGAAATGTTTTCTTTCGACTCTCTGACCGACTAGCGATTTGACTATGACTATGCCGTAAAGCCTGGATGGAATGTCTTGAATACGTCTCGTCTTTCTCTCGAGTTATTATGCAATTATAATCGAGACATGTCCATGCCAACTCCAAAACCAGTTTCCAGACCATCTCCAGTTTTCAAATCTAAACGCGTTCCAGTTCCAGTTCCAGCTTCTAAATCTGTTCCAGTTCCAGTTCCAGTTCCAGCTTCTAAATCTGTTCCAGTTCCAGTTCCAGTTCCAGCTTCTAAATCTGTTCCAGTTCCAGTTCCAGCTTCTAAATCTGTTCCAGTTCCAGTTCCAGCTTCTAAATCTGTTCCAGTTCCAGTTCCAACTTCTAAATCTGTTCCAGTTCCAGTTCCAGTTCCAGCTTCTAAATCTGTTCCAGCTTCTAAATCTAAACCAGTTCCAGTTCAAATTTCAATACCCATGTCAGAGATGATTTATTTTAAAGTACCAAGGCTATTAAGCCCGCTACCAAAATCTCCAGAGTCCAACGTAACAACTTATCGTGCCTGGAAGCCTCCACCGAAGATAGATTTCGTGGTACGACCTAAATTAAAAACTGCTGGCTTTGAAGATCCAAGAATTAGAAAACGGCATGGCATAGTCGTTGTCAAATCGAACGTCAATTTGAGAGATGGAAAATGCTACAGCCTTATAAATACAGAGGCTAGAAAATACTACAGTTGGGTTTAAACCCAAACGATTTATAAAAAAATCGGGCCGAACGAAGTGTCTCATGGCAGATTCCTGTCTTTGACACTTCGTTCGACCCGTTTTTTTTGTAAGAATTATATTGCCAATATTGGATGCGTACCGATTTGTACTTTAAGATTTTGAATGGATACTTAAGATTTTGAACGGATACTTTTATAACTGAAGTCCCTGAGATATAAATTTATATATAAACTATTATCAACCAACTTAAAATTTTCAAGATTGGCAAAAAAATATTATTTTGAAATCAAAAACTATAAAATCGAAATGATAAATTTTGAAAAATTTTCCAGATTGGTGAAAAATGGTGAAGTCCCAAAAGAATAGTATCTTGAAAAAAATTATAGAAATATAAAATCAACCAAAGACACTTCAGCACGATATATATATGTTAGCTAATGTCAATCAACTAATCAACCAACTTTGAAAAAAAAAAAAAAAAAAAAAAAAAAAAAAAATTTTTTTTTTTTTTTTTTTTTTTTTTTTTTTTTTTTCAAGGTTGGTTGATTAGTTGATTGACTCTAGATAACCTATATATATCATGCTAAAGTATCTACACTATCATTGTCCAGCAATGCTTATTTGTTTCAGCGTCTATAAAAATCTTTACCGCATCCTGTTTCGTAGCAAATGAGTTATGCAATATCCTGTTTTCGCGTTCAGCGACAATAATTCTATAAATAGCCTTATCTCATCCTGTTTTCGTAGAAAATGAGTTATGCAACATCCTGCCTTCACTATATAAGCTCTGCCATTCGATCGAATAGTCATTCTCTCTTCGGAGCTTGAACTGCTAACATGTATAAGCATCAATGCTCTGTGAAGAAACTTAAAGCGGCTAACGCTCTTCATAACCTTTTCGGAATGACTGAGCCTTTTCCGAATATTCTTTCGACTTCTGTCAAGAAGCTGAAGAAATATCCTCATTTCCAAACAATGATCGGAGAAGGCAAAATCCATATGTTCTGCCTACATCTGACACCTGATCATAATATTTCGTTTAAAAAACGTACTCTGACGGACAAGATCCTGAATACGATTCCAGCACTAGGCAGAGAGGCCCAGACAATCTATCCGCTGAGACCTCAAGACATAAAATGGATCACTGTTATGAACAGATTCAAAAGACCCCCCAGCGAAGCCAACAGAACCAACGCTGATATGAGAATTGGTTTCAAGTGCCCCCATAACCAATTTCTGGTGAAAGGTCATTTCACGTTTGGACAGAGAACCGTTGGGCAAGGATGCGCCCATATTATCCAGACGTTGGACGCACCATTGCTGTTCTATGTGAGACCCCCCAACGAGACACGAGTGAGAGCTGACAGCAGATATTTCTCAGGGGACAAGCTTCACTTCTACGAGAGGTTCATATTGATTGCTCGCTCAAGCTACAAGATACCTGCTGGCACTACCTATATTTTATTTACGACCCAAAAGAATTTCTTCAGTCTACATGTTGTGCGGGAGAGCTTGAAGCTGGGTTTCAAGGTAAAAAATCCGTTGGTAGAAAGAATCACGAAAATAGATGGGATGTATGAGGTATCTGTGCCAACACCTATGATACCTCATATGGATGATGATGACGAGCCACCCTCTGAATATATTCAAACAGCTCCAATCTCAGAGCCAGAACCATCCCAAGAACCATCCCAAGAGCCAGAACCAGTAACTGATTTGCCAGAAATCTATTTGCCGACGAACCCTCCTGTTGTGTTGGACAAAACAATAACCGTGGTCACTACAAATTATGCAGAACAATATAAGTCTCAAATCTGGAAAGTATTGACAGATCCCCTTAAAAACAACTTCGTACGCACCTATGGGCCTGATCTACCTGGAATGGATATGAGAACTGCATCGGTAAAACGTAAGGCCGAAAAGAATCCCAAGCGTTTAAAGAAAGCTAAGCTCACTTTCAAGGACACTGCAACAAATACAGAGCCTGAAACTAGAGAACCAGAGCCTGCACCTATTGCAAATCCAGAGCCTGCACCTATTGAACATTCAATACCTTTTGTTGAAAATCCAGGGTTTCATAGTGAATGGCCTATTCAAAGCCCAGCGGTACCTGAAGATCTTAATAATATAGTATGCTCTCCCATGCCAGATCAGCTACTACTAGACTCTATGATGAAAGATCTCATGACACCTGGCACTCTAGAATATATAATAGATGAGTCCGAACAGCCAAATTACATATCACTCTAAAAATATTAAAAATTTAAAAAATTTGGGTCAAACGAGGCTTCCTCATGTCAGATTTGTCATTATGACTTATCTTGACGATGGAAGCCTCGTTTGACCCATTTTTTTTTAAATCTATCTCCTACCAATATTGGATTTGTAAAAAAATAACTTATAAATTTTATGAGTAGACAAATGAAAATTGTCTAAGCCGTTCAAAAGAATCGCTTAAAGCGGCTTCAGCTATGCCATCCTATCGATTGGACCTGCAAACGGGACAGCCAACATTATCCATAAAAATTTAACCTCGATAAAATTGAAACAGGACAAATGTAGCTTTTAAATTGAGATGCTGAGCCAGAAAAACTGAACGCGTAGAGATTAGCAGCTCATATTGTAAAAATTTAAACGTATTTATGAAAATAGTATTAACGAGATCCAATGATAGAGATCCAAAAAAACTTTAGTAACCAATCGTTTGGTCATGACAATTGAAAAGCGAATCTTGATGAACGAGGAAAAGATATATATATATATCAACCAACCAACCAACCAACCTTGAAAAAAAAAAAAAAAAAAAAAAAAAAAAAATTTTTTTTTTTTTTTTTTTTTTTTTTTTTTTTTTTCAAGGTTGGTTGGTTGGTTGGTTTGACTGGCTATATATAATTATCTATTTGCCTCCACACTCTCATTGTCTCTCAACATTTGTCAGCAACGGTTGTCTAGTTATTATGTCTCGTAATGACAAATATGATAAATTTGAACCTGTATCTGAAACAGGATTCCATCCAATCGTGTCCAAATGCTAGATCTTCCCATTTTAAATGAAACCTGTTAATTTTGATCGTGGCACAGTCGTCGTGTCGATCTTAAACTTGGTCCATCCAAAAAGCCTTCATGAGTCAAGCTGAGTGCATCCCGAAACAAACTAATCAAAACCTGAAACAATTGTTGCGTAGAAAGAATCCGTAAAATTTAGCAAGAGGTCTCTATAAAATTTATATTGCTGAGAGTTGTCACGACAAATGTAGTAATGAACGCTGGAAAATTTAAATGTAATTATGAAAATAGTATTAACCATTCGTTGAGTAGCATGACAAATGAAAATTGAAACGTAATTAGGATAATAGTATTAACTAAATGGACTACAGATTAAGGAAGGGACAAATAAATAATTATATATAGCCAATCAAGTTTCAAGGTCACATTAAAAAAAAAAAAAAAAAAAAAAAAAAAAAATTTTTTTTTTTTTTTTTTTTTTTTCAAGGTTGGTTGGTTGGTTTCTTTCAAGTATGTTGGTTAGTTAATATATATATATTATTTTCTAATTTATCAAGATTAGCTTTTCACCTGGCCTTTTTCGCGTTTTGTCCAAATGTTAAGTTTCAAAAGTCTTGCGTTTCAGCTATGGTCTCGATAGAATGGTGAAACATTATTTAATCCAAATCTTCTCATTTTAAATGAAACCTGTTAATTTTGATCATGTCTATCTTAAATGTGGATCGCTTGGCAGAGGCCTTAATGAAAATTGAAACCATGACAAAACGTAGCTCTGACCTTAAATGGCAATTTGTTACACCAGATTTTAATCCATAACCCTTTAAAATTTGTCTAAGCTATAGTAGTCTTTCAAATTTGACTGTTCAAAAGAATCGTTTAAACGTGGATCAGCTATGCAAGAGGCCATGATAAATTTGAGTCACGTTGCCTGTATCTAAAACAGCTACCATGTCAAAACGAAGACATATCGCTTTGACATGGCAATTGAAAACGGGGCAGGTCAAAATTAAAACCGGAGACCTCGATAAAGTGGAAACAGACTAATCTTAACACTGTTGCGTAGAGAGAATCAGTAAAAATTTAGCAAGAGGTCTCGATAAAATGCTGAGAGTTGTCAAGAAGACTGTAGCAATGTACGCTGGAAAATTTAAACGTAATTATGAAAATAGTATTAACCATTCGTTTAGCAATATGGACTACAGATTAAGGAAGGTATAAATAAAAAATTATATATAGCCAATCAAGTTTGAAAGTCACACGAAAAAAAATCTTTGAAAAAAAATATCTTTGGAAAAAAAAAAAAAAAAAAAAAAAAAATTTTTTTTTTTTTTTTTTTTTTTTTTTTTTTTTTTGTGTGACCTTGAAACTTGACTGGCTATATTTACTATGGCTAACATGACTACACCCTCATTGTGTCTCGACATTTGCCAGCAACAGTCGTCTAGTCACTATGCCTCGTAATGTGTTTTGAGCAAGATGTACATTGATGGACACTAGAGAGTTAGATTTTTCTATAAAAGCCTATGATCTATTCTGATTTCATGAAAACCTGCAGTATCTTGTCATTTGTCAGACAAAAGTCTATAAAAATCTTGTTTTCAAAGCCAATATTGTATAAATGACGCTATTCCATCCTGTTTTAAAGGAAATGGGTTTAGACATCAGGAGCTAGTTTATGCATGACCTTACAGTAGAAGAAATAAATTCCACTCCCACCCACCCTAATAGATATACTATATATATACTATATATATAGACTACAGCGCCATCTACAATAAATTTGATTGGCTAAAGAAATATAACTTTAGAAGCCAACTGAGAAATATAGCTTTAGCTGCCAACTGAGAAATATAACTGTAGCAGCCAAATGAGAAATATAACTTTAGAAATATAACTTTAGAAACCAACCATCATATCAACCAACCAACCAACCAACTGTAAAAAAAAAAAAAAAAAAAAATGTTTTTTTTTTTTTTTTTTTTTTTTTTTTTTTTTTTTTTTTTCCAAGGTTGGTTGGTTGGTTGATATAGATTTGTTTCCTCGTTCATCACTTTTCATTTATTAAGATTAGCTTTTCAATTTCATCCTGACCTTTTCATGTTTTTACCCAAATGCTAAGTTTCAAAAGTCTCGATAAACTTGAAACAGGTGTGTCTTCTCATTTTAAATGAAACATGTCTATCTTAAATGTGGATCGCTTGGCCGTCCAAGAGGCCTTCATGAAAATTAAAACTGGCTGGGTGTATCTATGACAAAACGTAGCAATTAGATGTTTGAACTGAGTCCATAACCTTTTACAGTTTCCCTTTAAAATTTGTCTAAGCTATAGTAGTCTGTTCAAAAGTATCGTTTAAACGTGGATCAGCTATGCAAGAGGTCATGATAAAACTGAGTCCTGTATCTGAAACAGGTCAAAACGAAGACCTGGCAATTGAAAACGGGGCATCGCTTAGCAGGCAAAATTTAAACGAGCTGGGCTATAAACGTAACCATTGAATTGTAAATGCTGGGCCAGCTTAGCAGTAGCAGCCCATACTGTAAAAATAATATTTACGAGATCTAATGACAAAACGAATAGCGTAGAAAGACAAATGAAAAGTCCGTGCCAAATGCCAATCTATGGCATCATTTTAAAAGAAACCATTGAGCCATCCAAGAGGCCTTGATAGAATCTGCTGACTGAACAAATCTATAGGTACGCTTGAAATCTGAAAGACGTAGAGAGTAGCAGCCCATATTGTAAAAATTTAAAATTATAAAATTCAAAAGTGGATATATGTATGAAGTGTTAAATTTCAAAGTCACATGACCAACAAACTAACTAACCAACCAACCAATCTTGAAAAAAAAAAAAAAAAAAAAAAAAAAAAAAAAAAAAAAAAAAAATTTTTTTTTTTTTTTTTTTTTTTTTTTTTTTTTTTTTTCAAGGTTGGTTGGTTGGTTTATTTCAAGAGTGGGTGTGGTCACGTGACTAGTAAATATCATCGGATCAAAAAGTGGTATAACAGATATTAATTTCGGTGCTAAATAGAAGAACCCAAATTGTCTCTCCCTAAACCAAGTAGTATTTTTTGGCTTGAAATCTTAGCTGACCTGAGTTTGGTTATTGGTAACAAATATTAGCGGAGCCCAAATGAAATTCTTTTAAACCATATCTGGTAGACTATAATATTATTAAGAATATGAGTTACATAGTATAGGATAGTATATTTACAGTATAGCGTTGCTCAAGACGACGGTCAAATATTTTAAGAGAACTCATTTATATTTGTACTGATCCTTTATAAATTTTACTAAAACCAAGATTCTGACTGATATCCGATATATATATATACTGTAATAGTTAAGCCACACCCACTTTTTTTTTTTTTTTTTTTTTTTTTTTTTTTTTTTTTTTTCAAGGTTGGTTGATTGGTTGATATACTCTAGCCAACCTATATAAGCAGCTTTAAAATTTTAAATCCAGTATTATTTTTTTAGATTGCGGTTGTTTAATTTCCAGCTATATTGTATGGCAGAAAAAAATCTAAAACGTTATAGAGACACCCTCTATCGAGATGCCGTTCCATTCTATTGTCCGCACTGCAAGGGCAAAGTGTTAATCTTAGCTAAAGACTATCAGAAACATTGTACTGATAAGCATAATCTGAATGCTACTCTTTGTTGCGTTTGGTGCAAGGGCGAAGTCAAATTTGGTAGAAGAGAAAAAAGTCGTCATGCAGATCATCTCATGGATTGCTATAAGCAATTCAAGGTTCGCGTATCCCAACCCGTCCCCGAGACCCCGTTTTCAGACGGATCGTACATAGAATTCAGTTTCAAACCTATGTGCGATAAACATGATTTTTTCGAGCACGAACAAATATTTCCAGACGGTAGCCGGGCCTACGATCCTATCTGGCCGATCGAGTTAGAGAGACCGCTCGTTTATTTTGAAGACGAAACGCTGAATTTGGCAGCTGCATGCGTTTTGAAGTATCTCAGAGGCGAAGGAGTATGGTTTCATGGAATGGTTAGGGCTATAGCCTTTAACAGCTTTCTCGAATGCATGGATGCAGACGCCGGTAATACTACAACCTTACCTTTTTCTTGCTGGTGCGACGGCGGAACCGAAAGAGATCCAAAGTTCAGGCAGCATAGGCACATGATCGTGGTGGCTCCTTCCAGAAAACATTTTCTGAATAAGGTGTGGCGTAAAATCATACCTGAAGAGCGACCTTATGTAGGCTTCAAATGTCTCAAGAGAAAAGACATAGAATCCGTATGGCATTTGGTCAATGCCTTGGGATATCTCAGCAGGCGCCGGTCCAAATGCAGTTTTTCTTTCGACGATTACGGTGCGGGTGGGAAAATGAACCATTTTTATATCCAAGAGACGCTGCCGAGAGATTACAACCTAGTATTGGCTACGCTCTTTGACGGACCAAACTCTTAGACCAGAGATATTTCAACTGGGATCCGAGCACGCTTATCAAGGTCCCGATGGAGTTTATTAACGGCAAATGGTGCATCAAAATCAAACATTTGCCAGAAAACATATTTAATTTGGTACTGCCCGTGTCCAAAGATTTCAAGTCTTGTGAAGAGCCTACTGAGTATTTTTTGCATCTGATCAACGGTAGAAAGATGTATTTCCAGCCCGGTACACAAACTGACAGAGACTATAAGCTGTTTTTTGGCATCGTGCAAGAAGAATGGTGGGAGCCTTGTAAATCTCAGCAGGCCTGTTTCATGTGCGCGAAACCTTACATGCGACAATGTAGGGATTTGAAACTCGAAATCGAAGAGATGAAGGCAGACTACGAAATAGAAACGAATAGGTTGGCAGGCAATCTGAAATCCAGCGATATGGTAAAAGAAGCGTACAGACGCGAGCTGGAAACCAGCGAAAAGGAAAACGTACGCGTTGAAAATGAAAACGTACAATTGAAATCTAGACTGGAAACCGTTGAAAATGAAAACGTACGATTGAAAGATAGACTGGAAACCGTTGAAACTGAAAACGTACGACTGAGAGTCAGGCTGGACACCCTCGAAGATGAAATCAAACGCTTGTGGGAAATAATATACAATTTACAAACTAAAGAAATTGACAGATTAGGTAAGGAAAATTACAACTTGAAAACTGAAAACGCTAATTTGAAAACGGAGAATGCGGATTTGAAAAAGGAAAATGCGGATTTGAAAACCGATAAGCTTAAAAATCGAAAACGTAAGCTGAACAGTAAGCCAGGCTAAATTTATAGATTGATTCATTCAATGATAAAGACACATTAAAATTGAGTCGTTCATTTTTGTGAGTCGATACAATAGCCTCATCTTTCAGAAGCGTGGTTTTAGACTAGTTATAAAAAATTAGGTCTCGTGTGAGTCGTTCAATGAATCATTTTATAGGCCACTTCAGATATCAGTCAGAATCTTGGTTTTAGTAAAATTTATAAAGGATCAGTACAAATATAAATGAGTTCTCTTAAAATATTTGACCGTCGTCTTGAGCAACGCTATACTGTAAATATACTATCCTATACTATGTAACTCATATTCTTAATAATATTATAGTCTACCAGATATGGTTTAAAAGAATTTCATTTGGGCTCCGCTAATATTTGTTACCAATAACCAAACTCAGGTCAGCTAAGATTTCAAGCCAAAAAATACTACTTGGTTTAGGGAGAGACAATTTGGGTTCTTCTATTTAGCACCGAAATTAATATCTGTTATACCACTTTTTGATCCGATGATATTTACTAGTCACGTGACCACACCCACTCTTGAAATAAACCAACCAACCAACCTTGAAAAAAAAAAAAAAAAAAAAAAAAAAATTTTTTTTTTTTTTTTTTTTTCAAGATTGGTTGGTTGGTTAGTTAGTTTGTTGGTCATGTGACTTTGAAATTTAACACTTCATACATATATCCACTTTTGAATTTTATAATTTTAAATTTTTACAATATGGGCTGCTACTCTCTACGTCTTTCAGATTTCAAGCGTACCTATAGATTTGTTCAGTCAGCAGATTCTATCAAGGCCTCTTGGATGGCTCAATGGTTTCTTTTAAAATGATGCCATAGATTGGCATTTGGCACGGACTTTTCATTTGTCTTTCTACGCTATTCGTTTTGTCATTAGATCTCGTAAATATTATTTTTACAGTATGGGCTGCTACTGCTAAGCTGGCCCAGCATTTACAATTCAATGGTTACGTTTATAGCCCAGCTCGTTTAAATTTTGCCTGCTAAGCGATGCCCCGTTTTCAATTGCCAGGTCTTCGTTTTGACCTGTTTCAGATACAGGACTCAGTTTTATCATGACCTCTTGCATAGCTGATCCACGTTTAAACGATACTTTTGAACAGACTACTATAGCTTAGACAAATTTTAAAGGGAAACTGTAAAAGGTTATGGACTCAGTTCAAACATCTAATTGCTACGTTTTGTCATAGATACACCCAGCCAGTTTTAATTTTCATGAAGGCCTCTTGGACGGCCAAGCGATCCACATTTAAGATAGACATGTTTCATTTAAAATGAGAAGACACACCTGTTTCAAGTTTATCGAGACTTTTGAAACTTAGCATTTGGGTAAAAACATGAAAAGGTCAGGATGAAATTGAAAAGCTAATCTTAATAAATGAAAAGTGATGAACGAGGAAACAAATCTATATCAACCAACCAACCAACCTTGAAAAAAAAAAAAAAAAAAAAAAATTTTTTTTTTTTTTTTTTTTTTTTTTTTTTACAGTTGGTTGGTTGGTTGGTTGATATGATGGTTGGTTTCTAAAGTTATATTTCTAAAGTTATATTTCTCATTTGGCTGCTACAGTTATATTTCTCAGTTGGCTGCTAAAGCTATATTTCTCAGTTGGCTTCTAAAGTTATATTTCTTTAGCCAATCAAATTTATTGTAGATGGCGCTGTAGTCTATATATATAGTATATATATAGTATATCTATTAGGGTGGGTGGGAGTGGAATTTATTTCTTCTACTGTAAGGTCATGCATAAACTAGCTCCTGATGTCTAAACCCATTTCCTTTAAAACAGGATGGAATAGCGTCATTTATACAATATTGGCTTTGAAAACAAGATTTTTATAGACTTTTGTCTGACAAATGACAAGATACTGCAGGTTTTCATGAAATCAGAATAGATCATAGGCTTTTATAGAAAAATCTAACTCTCTAGTGTCCATCAATGTACATCTTGCTCAAAACACATTACGAGGCATAGTGACTAGACGACTGTTGCTGGCAAATGTCGAGACACAATGAGGGTGTAGTCATGTTAGCCATAGTAAATATAGCCAGTCAAGTTTCAAGGTCACACAAAAAAAAAAAAAAAAAAAAATTTTTTTTTTTTTTTTTTTTTTTTTTTTTTTTTCAAAGATATTTTTTTTCAAAGATTTTTTTTCGTGTGACTTTCAAACTTGATTGGCTATATATAATTTTTTATTTATACCTTCCTTAATCTGTAGTCCATATTGCTAAACGAATGGTTAATACTATTTTCATAATTACGTTTAAATTTTCCAGCGTACATTGCTACAGTCTTCTTGACAACTCTCAGCATTTTATCGAGACCTCTTGCTAAATTTTTACTGATTCTCTCTACGCAACAGTGTTAAGATTAGTCTGTTTCCACTTTATCGAGGTCTCCGGTTTTAATTTTGACCTGCCCCGTTTTCAATTGCCATGTCAAAGCGATATGTCTTCGTTTTGACATGGTAGCTGTTTTAGATACAGGCAACGTGACTCAAATTTATCATGGCCTCTTGCATAGCTGATCCACGTTTAAACGATTCTTTTGAACAGTCAAATTTGAAAGACTACTATAGCTTAGACAAATTTTAAAGGGTTATGGATTAAAATCTGGTGTAACAAATTGCCATTTAAGGTCAGAGCTACGTTTTGTCATGGTTTCAATTTTCATTAAGGCCTCTGCCAAGCGATCCACATTTAAGATAGACATGATCAAAATTAACAGGTTTCATTTAAAATGAGAAGATTTGGATTAAATAATGTTTCACCATTCTATCGAGACCATAGCTGAAACGCAAGACTTTTGAAACTTAACATTTGGACAAAACGCGAAAAAGGCCAGGTGAAAAGCTAATCTTGATAAATTAGAAAATAATATATATATATTAACTAACCAACATACTTGAAAGAAACCAACCAACCAACCTTGAAAAAAAAAAAAAAAAAAAAAAAAATTTTTTTTTTTTTTTTTTTTTTTTTTTTAATGTGACCTTGAAACTTGATTGGCTATATATAATTATTTATTTGTCCCTTCCTTAATCTGTAGTCCATTTAGTTAATACTATTATCCTAATTACGTTTCAATTTTCATTTGTCATGCTACTCAACGAATGGTTAATACTATTTTCATAATTACATTTAAATTTTCCAGCGTTCATTACTACATTTGTCGTGACAACTCTCAGCAATATAAATTTTATAGAGACCTCTTGCTAAATTTTACGGATTCTTTCTACGCAACAATTGTTTCAGGTTTTGATTAGTTTGTTTCGGGATGCACTCAGCTTGACTCATGAAGGCTTTTTGGATGGACCAAGTTTAAGATCGACACGACGACTGTGCCACGATCAAAATTAACAGGTTTCATTTAAAATGGGAAGATCTAGCATTTGGACACGATTGGATGGAATCCTGTTTCAGATACAGGTTCAAATTTATCATATTTGTCATTACGAGACATAATAACTAGACAACCGTTGCTGACAAATGTTGAGAGACAATGAGAGTGTGGAGGCAAATAGATAATTATATATAGCCAGTCAAACCAACCAACCAACCAACCTTGAAAAAAAAAAAAAAAAAAAAAAAAAAATTTTTTTTTTTTTTTTTTTTTTTTTTTTTTTTTCAAGGTTGGTTGGTTGGTTGGTTGATATATATATATATCTTTTCCTCGTTCATCAAGATTCGCTTTTCAATTGTCATGACCAAACGATTGGTTACTAAAGTTTTTTTGGATCTCTATCATTGGATCTCGTTAATACTATTTTCATAATTACGTTTAAATTTTTACAATATGAGCTGCTAATCTCTACGCGTTCAGTTTTTCTGGCTCAGCATCTCAATTTAAAAGCTACATTTGTCCTGTTTCAATTTTATCGAGGTTAAATTTTTATGGATAATGTTGGCTGTCCCGTTTGCAGGTCCAATCGATAGGATGGCATAGCTGAAGCCGCTTTAAGCGATTCTTTTGAACGGCTTAGACAATTTTCATTTGTCTACTCATAAAATTTATAAGTTATTTTTTTACAAATCCAATATTGGTAGGAGATAGATTTAAAAAAAAATGGGTCAAACGAGGCTTCCATCGTCAAGATAAGTCATAATGACAAATCTGACATGAGGAAGCCTCGTTTGACCCAAATTTTTTAAATTTTTAATATTTTTAGAGTGATATGTAATTTGGCTGTTCGGACTCATCTATTATATATTCTAGAGTGCCAGGTGTCATGAGATCTTTCATCATAGAGTCTAGTAGTAGCTGATCTGGCATGGGAGAGCATACTATATTATTAAGATCTTCAGGTACCGCTGGGCTTTGAATAGGCCATTCACTATGAAACCCTGGATTTTCAACAAAAGGTATTGAATGTTCAATAGGTGCAGGCTCTGGATTTGCAATAGGTGCAGGCTCTGGTTCTCTAGTTTCAGGCTCTGTATTTGTTGCAGTGTCCTTGAAAGTGAGCTTAGCTTTCTTTAAACGCTTGGGATTCTTTTCGGCCTTACGTTTTACCGATGCAGTTCTCATATCCATTCCAGGTAGATCAGGCCCATAGGTGCGTACGAAGTTGTTTTTAAGGGGATCTGTCAATACTTTCCAGATTTGAGACTTATATTGTTCTGCATAATTTGTAGTGACCACGGTTATTGTTTTGTCCAACACAACAGGAGGGTTCGTCGGCAAATAGATTTCTGGCAAATCAGTTACTGGTTCTGGCTCTTGGGATGGTTCTTGGGATGGTTCTGGCTCTGAGATTGGAGCTGTTTGAATATATTCAGAGGGTGGCTCGTCATCATCATCCATATGAGGTATCATAGGTGTTGGCACAGATACCTCATACATCCCATCTATTTTCGTGATTCTTTCTACCAACGGATTTTTTACCTTGAAACCCAGCTTCAAGCTCTCCCGCACAACATGTAGACTGAAGAAATTCTTTTGGGTCGTAAATAAAATATAGGTAGTGCCAGCAGGTATCTTGTAGCTTGAGCGAGCAATCAATATGAACCTCTCGTAGAAGTGAAGCTTGTCCCCTGAGAAATATCTGCTGTCAGCTCTCACTCGTGTCTCGTTGGGGGGTCTCACATAGAACAGCAATGGTGCGTCCAACGTCTGGATAATATGGGCGCATCCTTGCCCAACGGTTCTCTGTCCAAACGTGAAATGACCTTTCACCAGAAATTGGTTATGGGGGCACTTGAAACCAATTCTCATATCAGCGTTGGTTCTGTTGGCTTCGCTGGGGGGTCTTTTGAATCTGTTCATAACAGTGATCCATTTTATGTCTTGAGGTCTCAGCGGATAGATTGTCTGGGCCTCTCTGCCTAGTGCTGGAATCGTATTCAGGATCTTGTCCGTCAGAGTACGTTTTTTAAACGAAATATTATGATCAGGTGTCAGATGTAGGCAGAACATATGGATTTTGCCTTCTCCGATCATTGTTTGGAAATGAGGATATTTCTTCAGCTTCTTGACAGAAGTCGAAAGAATATTCGGAAAAGGCTCAGTCATTCCGAAAAGGTTATGAAGAGCGTTAGCCGCTTTAAGTTTCTTCACAGAGCATTGATGCTTATACATGTTAGCAGTTCAAGCTCCGAAGAGAGAATGACTATTCGATCGAATGGCAGAGCTTATATAGTGAAGGCAGGATGTTGCATAACTCATTTTCTACGAAAACAGGATGAGATAAGGCTATTTATAGAATTATTGTCGCTGAACGCGAAAACAGGATATTGCATAACTCATTTGCTACGAAACAGGATGCGGTAAAGATTTTTATAGACGCTGAAACAAATAAGCATTGCTGGACAATGATAGTGTAGATACTTTAGCATGATATATATAGGTTATCTAGAGTCAATCAACTAATCAACCAACCTTGAAAAAAAAAAAAAAAAAAAAAAAAAAAAAAAAAAAAAATTTTTTTTTTTTTTTTTTTTTTTTTTTTTCAAAGTTGGTTGATTAGTTGATTGACATTAGCTAACATATATATATCGTGCTGAAGTGTCTTTGGTTGATTTTATATTTCTATAATTTTTTTCAAGATACTATTCTTTTGGGACTTCACCATTTTTCACCAATCTGGAAAATTTTTCAAAATTTATCATTTCGATTTTATAGTTTTTGATTTCAAAATAATATTTTTTTGCCAATCTTGAAAATTTTAAGTTGGTTGATAATAGTTTATATATAAATTTATATCTCAGGGACTTCAGTTATAAAAGTATCCGTTCAAAATCTTAAGTATCCATTCAAAATCTTAAAGTACAAATCGGTACGCATCCAATATTGGCAATATAATTCTTACAAAAAAAACGGGTCGAACGAAGTGTCAAAGACAGGAATCTGCCATGAGACACTTCGTTCGGCCCGATTTTTTTATAAATCGTTTGGGTTTAAACCCAACTGTAGTATTTTCTAGCCTCTGTATTTATAAGGCTGTATCATTTTCCATCTCTCAAATTGACGTTCGATTTGACAACGACTATGCCATGCCGTTTTCTAATTCTTGGATCTTCAAAGCCAGCAGTTTTTAATTTAGGTCGTACCACGAAATCTATCTTCGGTGGAGGCTTCCAGGCACGATAAGTTGTTACGTTGGACTCTGGAGATTTTGGTAGCGGGCTTAATAGCCTTGGTACTTTAAAATAAATCATCTCTGACATGGGTATTGAAATTTGAACTGGAACTGGTTTAGATTTAGAAGCTGGAACAGATTTAGAAGCTGGAACTGGAACTGGAACTGGAACAGATTTAGAAGTTGGAACTGGAACTGGAACAGATTTAGAAGCTGGAACTGGAACTGGAACAGATTTAGAAGCTGGAACTGGAACTGGAACAGATTTAGAAGCTGGAACTGGAACTGGAACTGGAACAGATTTAGAAGCTGGAACTGGAACTGGAACTGGAACAGATTTAGAAGCTGGAACTGGAACTGGAACGCGTTTAGATTTGAAAACTGGAGATGGTCTGGAAACTGGTTTTGGAGTTGGCATGGACATGTCTCGATTATAATTGCATAATAACTCGAGAGAAAGACGAGACGTATTCAAGACATTCCATCCAGGCTTTACGGCATAGTCATAGTCAAATCGCTCGTCGGTCAGAGAGTCGAAAGAAAACATTTCCATTTTGAAAAACAGAGGCTCAGAATGAATAAGCTGAGGCGAGAGGCTCGTATTTATACTCTGGCAAGCGGATGCGTGAGATCTGATAAGCGGTTCTGAGAAACGACATCAGTAATACTATATAAGGCTCGACAGGATGACTTTTTATAGATTAGAGAGGCTTGACGCATCTATAAAAAACTTATCACGTCCTGT
Organism: Salticus scenicus; assembly: GCA_963930645.1. NCBI lineage: Eukaryota > Metazoa > Arthropoda > Arachnida > Araneae > Salticidae > Salticus > Salticus scenicus. The sequence continues at coordinate 326,090,386 of OZ005652.1, forward strand.
TTTTGAGGAAACGGTTTACATAATATCCTGCCAACAGATTTGTTCTAGAAGAATTTTATCGGATCATCTTGAAGGCTTCAAGCGACAAACTAATTTTCTAAAAATTTTAACAGATGAGAGATATGACCGTTGCTGGCAAAGATCGAGATAGAATGAGGAGGTGGCAAGTCAGCGATCCTATATATAGAGGAGATAATCAACCAACTGAAAAAAAAAAAAAAAAAAAAAAAAAAAAAAATTTTTTTTTTTTTTTTTTTTTTTTTTCATAGTTGGTTGGTTGATTATATCCTCTATATATAGGATCGCTGACGTGCCACCTCCTCATTCTATCTAGATCTTTGCCAGCAACGGTCATATCTCTCATCTGTTAAAATTTTCAATTTTTCAACTAGGCATAGTGACTAGACGACCGTTGCTGGCAAATGTCGAGACACAATGAGGAGGTAGCAAGTCAGCGATCCTATATATAGAGGATATAATCAACCAACCAACTATGAAAAAAAAAAAAAAAAAAAAAAAAAAAAAAAATTTTTTTTTTTTTTTTTTTTTTTTTTTTTTTTTTCAGTTGGTTGATTATCTCCTCTATATATAGGATCGCTGACTTGCCACCTCCTCATTCTATCTCGATCTTTGCCAGCAACGGTCATATCTCTCATCTGTTAAAATTTTTAGAAAATTAGTTTGTCGCTTGAAGCCTTCAAGATGATCCGATAAAATTCTTCTAGAACAAATCTGTTGGCAGGATATTATGTAAACCGTTTCCTCAAAAACAGGACGTGATAAGTTTTTTATAGATGCGTCAAGCCTCTCTAATCTATAAAAAGTCATCCTGTCGAGCCTTATATAGTATTACTGATGTCGTTTCTCAGAACCGCTTATCAGATCTCACGCATCCGCTTGCCAGAGTATAAATACGAGCCTCTCGCCTCAGCTTATTCATTCTGAGCCTCTGTTTTTCAAAATGGAAATGTTTTCTTTCGTTTCTCTGACCGACTAGCGATTTGACTATGACTATGCCGTAAAGCCTGGATGGAATGTCTTGAATACGTCTCGTCTTTCTCTCGAGTTATTATGCAATTATAATCGAGACATGTCCATGCCAACTCCAAAACCAGTTTCCAGACCATCTCCAGTTTTCAAATCTAAACGCGTTCCAGTTCCAGTTCCAGCTTCTAAATCTGTTCCAGTTCCAGTTCCAGTTCCAGCTTCTAAATCTGTTCCAGTTCCAGTTCCAGTTCCAGCTTCTAAATCTGTTCCAGTTCCAGTTCCAGCTTCTAAATCTGTTCCAGTTCCAGTTCCAGCTTCTAAATCTGTTCCAGTTCCAGTTCCAACTTCTAAATCTGTTCCAGTTCCAGTTCCAGTTCCAGCTTCTAAATCTGTTCCAGCTTCTAAATCTAAACCAGTTCCAGTTCAAATTTCAATACCCATGTCAGAGATGATTTATTTTAAAGTACCAAGGCTATTAAGCCCGCTACCAAAATCTCCAGAGTCCAACGTAACAACTTATCGTGCCTGGAAGCCTCCACCGAAGATAGATTTCGTGGTACGACCTAAATTAAAAACTGCTGGCTTTGAAGATCCAAGAATTAGAAAACGGCATGGCATAGTCGTTGTCAAATCGAACGTCAATTTGAGAGATGGAAAATGCTACAGCCTTATAAATACAGAGGCTAGAAAATACTACAGTTGGGTTTAAACCCAAACGATTTATAAAAAAATCGGGCCGAACGAAGTGTCTCATGGCAGATTCCTGTCTTTGACACTTCGTTCGACCCGTTTTTTTTGTAAGAATTATATTGCCAATATTGGATGCGTACCGATTTGTACTTTAAGATTTTGAATGGATACTTAAGATTTTGAACGGATACTTTTATAACTGAAGTCCCTGAGATATAAATTTATATATAAACTATTATCAACCAACTTAAAATTTTCAAGATTGGCAAAAAAATATTATTTTGAAATCAAAAACTATAAAATCGAAATGATAAATTTTGAAAAATTTTCCAGATTGGTGAAAAATGGTGAAGTCCCAAAAGAATAGTATCTTGAAAAAAATTATAGAAATATAAAATCAACCAAAGACACTTCAGCACGATATATATATGTTAGCTAATGTCAATCAACTAATCAACCAACTTTGAAAAAAAAAAAAAAAAAAAAAAAAAAAAAAAAAAATTTTTTTTTTTTTTTTTTTTTTTTTTTTTTTTTTTTTCAAGGTTGGTTGATTAGTTGATTGACTCTAGATAACCTATATATATCATGCTAAAGTATCTACACTATCATTGTCCAGCAATGCTTATTTGTTTCAGCGTCTATAAAAATCTTTACCGCATCCTGTTTCGTAGCAAATGAGTTATGCAATATCCTGTTTTCGCGTTCAGCGACAATAATTCTATAAATAGCCTTATCTCATCCTGTTTTCGTAGAAAATGAGTTATGCAACATCCTGCCTTCACTATATAAGCTCTGCCATTCGATCGAATAGTCATTCTCTCTTCGGAGCTTGAACTGCTAACATGTATAAGCATCAATGCTCTGTGAAGAAACTTAAAGCGGCTAACGCTCTTCATAACCTTTTCGGAATGACTGAGCCTTTTCCGAATATTCTTTCGACTTCTGTCAAGAAGCTGAAGAAATATCCTCATTTCCAAACAATGATCGGAGAAGGCAAAATCCATATGTTCTGCCTACATCTGACACCTGATCATAATATTTCGTTTAAAAAACGTACTCTGACGGACAAGATCCTGAATACGATTCCAGCACTAGGCAGAGAGGCCCAGACAATCTATCCGCTGAGACCTCAAGACATAAAATGGATCACTGTTATGAACAGATTCAAAAGACCCCCCAGCGAAGCCAACAGAACCAACGCTGATATGAGAATTGGTTTCAAGTGCCCCCATAACCAATTTCTGGTGAAAGGTCATTTCACGTTTGGACAGAGAACCGTTGGGCAAGGATGCGCCCATATTATCCAGACGTTGGACGCACCATTGCTGTTCTATGTGAGACCCCCCAACGAGACACGAGTGAGAGCTGACAGCAGATATTTCTCAGGGGACAAGCTTCACTTCTACGAGAGGTTCATATTGATTGCTCGCTCAAGCTACAAGATACCTGCTGGCACTACCTATATTTTATTTACGACCCAAAAGAATTTCTTCAGTCTACATGTTGCGCGGGAGAGCTTGAAGCTGGGTTTCAAGGTAAAAAATCCGTTGGTAGAAAGAATCACGAAAATAGATGGGATGTATGAGGTATCTGTGCCAACACCTATGATACCTCATATGGATGATGATGACGAGCCACCCTCTGAATATATTCAAACAGCTCCAATCTCAGAGCCAGAACCATCCCAAGAACCATCCCAAGAGCCAGAACCAGTAACTGATTTGCCAGAAATCTATTTGCCGACGAACCCTCCTGTTGTGTTGGACAAAACAATAACCGTGGTCACTACAAATTATGCAGAACAATATAAGTCTCAAATCTGGAAAGTATTGACAGATCCCCTTAAAAACAACTTCGTACGCACCTATGGGCCTGATCTACCTGGAATGGATATGAGAACTGCATCGGTAAAACGTAAGGCCGAAAAGAATCCCAAGCGTTTAAAGAAAGCTAAGCTCACTTTCAAGGACACTGCAACAAATACAGAGCCTGAAACTAGAGAACCAGAGCCTGCACCTATTGCAAATCCAGAGCCTGCACCTATTGAACATTCAATACCTTTTGTTGAAAATCCAGGGTTTCATAGTGAATGGCCTATTCAAAGCCCAGCGGTACCTGAAGATCTTAATAATATAGTATGCTCTCCCATGCCAGATCAGCTACTACTAGACTCTATGATGAAAGATCTCATGACACCTGGCACTCTAGAATATATAATAGATGAGTCCGAACAGCCAAATTACATATCACTCTAAAAATATTAAAAATTTAAAAAATTTGGGTCAAACGAGGCTTCCTCATGTCAGATTTGTCATTATGACTTATCTTGACGATGGAAGCCTCGTTTGACCCATTTTTTTTTAAATCTATCTCCTACCAATATTGGATTTGTAAAAAAATAACTTATAAATTTTATGAGTAGACAAATGAAAATTGTCTAAGCCGTTCAAAAGAATTGCTTAAAGCGGCTTCAGCTATGCCATCCTATCGATTGGACCTGCAAACGGGACAGCCAACATTATCCATAAAAATTTAACCTCGATAAAATTGAAACAGGACAAATGTAGCTTTTAAATTGAGATGCTGAGCCAGAAAAACTGAACGCGTAGAGATTAGCAGCTCATATTGTAAAAATTTAAACGTAATTATGAAAATAGTATTAACGAGATCCAATGATAGAGATCCAAAAAAACTTTAGTAACCAATCGTTTGGTCATGACAATTGAAAAGCGAATCTTGATGAACGAGGAAAAGATATATATATATATCAACCAACCAACCAACCAACCTTGAAAAAAAAAAAAAAAAAAAAAAAAAAAAAATTTTTTTTTTTTTTTTTTTTTTTTTTTTCCAAGGTTGGTTGGTTGGTTGGTTTGACTGGCTATATATAATTATCTATTTGCCTCCACACTCTCATTGTCTCTCAACATTTGTCAGCAACGGTTGTCTAGTTATTATGTCTCGTAATGACAAATATGATAAATTTGAACCTGTATCTGAAACAGGATTCCATCCAATCGTGTCCAAATGCTAGATCTTCCCATTTTAAATGAAACCTGTTAATTTTGATCGTGGCACAGTCGTCGTGTCGATCTTAAACTTGGTCCATCCAAAAAGCCTTCATGAGTCAAGCTGAGTGCATCCCGAAACAAACTAATCAAAACCTGAAACAATTGTTGCGTAGAAAGAATCCGTAAAATTTAGCAAGAGGTCCTCTATAAAATTTATATTGCTGAGAGTTGTCACGACAAATGTAGTAATGAACGCTGGAAAATTTAAATGTAATTATGAAAATAGTATTAACCATTCGTTGAGTAGCATGACAAATGAAAATTGAAACGTAATTAGGATAATAGTATTAACTAAATGGACTACAGATTAAGGAAGGGACAAATAAATAATTATATATAGCCAATCAAGTTTCAAGGTCACATTAAAAAAAAAAAAAAAAAAAAAAAAAAAAAATTTTTTTTTTTTTTTTTTTTTTTCAAGGTTGGTTGGTTGGTTTCTTTCAAGTATGTTGGTTAGTTAATATATATATATTATTTTCTAATTTATCAAGATTAGCTTTTCACCTGGCCTTTTTCGCGTTTTGTCCAAATGTTAAGTTTCAAAAGTCTTGCGTTTCAGCTATGGTCTCGATAGAATGGTGAAACATTATTTAATCCAAATCTTCTCATTTTAAATGAAACCTGTTAATTTTGATCATGTCTATCTTAAATGTGGATCGCTTGGCAGAGGCCTTAATGAAAATTGAAACCATGACAAAACGTAGCTCTGACCTTAAATGGCAATTTGTTACACCAGATTTTAATCCATAACCCTTTAAAATTTGTCTAAGCTATAGTAGTCTTTCAAATTTGACTGTTCAAAAGAATCGTTTAAACGTGGATCAGCTATGCAAGAGGCCATGATAAATTTGAGTCACGTTGCCTGTATCTAAAACAGCTACCATGTCAAAACGAAGACATATCGCTTTGACATGGCAATTGAAAACGGGGCAGGTCAAAATTAAAACCGGAGACCTCGATAAAGTGGAAACAGACTAATCTTAACACTGTTGCGTAGAGAGAATCAGTAAAAATTTAGCAAGAGGTCTCGATAAAATGCTGAGAGTTGTCAAGAAGACTGTAGCAATGTACGCTGGAAAATTTAAACGTAATTATGAAAATAGTATTAACCATTCGTTTAGCAATATGGACTACAGATTAAGGAAGGTATAAATAAAAAATTATATATAGCCAATCAAGTTTGAAAGTCACACGAAAAAAAATCTTTGAAAAAAAATATCTTTGAAAAAAAAAAAAAAAAAAAAAAAAAATTTTTTTTTTTTTTTTTTTTTTTTTTTTTTTTTTTTTTGTGTGACCTTGAAACTTGACTGGCTATATTTACTATGGCTAACATGACTACACCCTCATTGTGTCTCGACATTTGCCAGCAACAGTCGTCTAGTCACTATGCCTCGTAATGTGTTTTGAGCAAGATGTACATTGATGGACACTAGAGAGTTAGATTTTTCTATAAAAGCCTATGATCTATTCTGATTTCATGAAAACCTGCAGTATCTTGTCATTTGTCAGACAAAAGTCTATAAAAATCTTGTTTTCAAAGCCAATATTGTATAAATGACGCTATTCCATCCTGTTTTAAAGGAAATGGGTTTAGACATCAGGAGCTAGTTTATGCATGACCTTACAGTAGAAGAAATAAATTAATTTATCAAGATTAGCTTTTCACCTGGCCTTTTTCGCGTTTTGTCCAAATGTTAAGTTTCAAAAGTCTTGCGTTTCAGCTATGGTCTCGATAGAATGGTGAAACATTATTTAATCCAAATCTTCTCATTTTAAATGAAACCTGTTAATTTTGATCATGTCTATCTTAAATGTGGATCGCTTGGCAGAGGCCTTAATGAAAATTGAAACCATGACAAAACGTAGCTCTGACCTTAAATGGCAATTTGTTACACCAGATTTTAATCCATAACCCTTTAAAATTTGTCTAAGCTATAGTAGTCTTTCAAATTTGACTGTTCAAAAGAATCGTTTAAACGTGGATCAGCTATGCAAGAGGCCATGATAAATTTGAGTCACGTTGCCTGTATCTAAAACAGCTACCATGTCAAAACGAAGACATATCGCTTTGACATGGCAATTGAAAACGGGGCAGGTCAAAATTAAAACCGGAGACCTCGATAAAGTGGAAACAGACTAATCTTAACACTGTTGCGTAGAGAGAATCAGTAAAAATTTAGCAAGAGGTCTCGATAAAATGCTGAGAGTTGTCAAGAAGACTGTAGCAATGTACGCTGGAAAATTTAAACGTAATTATGAAAATAGTATTAACCATTCGTTTAGCAATATGGACTACAGATTAAGGAAGGTATAAATAAAAAATTATATATAGCCAATCAAGTTTGAAAGTCACACGAAAAAAAATCTTTGAAAAAAAATATCTTTGAAAAAAAAAAAAAAAAAAAAAAAAAATTTTTTTTTTTTTTTTTTTTTTTTTTTTTTTTGTGTGTGACCTTGAAACTTGACTGGCTATATTTACTATGGCTAACATGACTACACCCTCATTGTGTCTCGACATTTGCCAGCAACAGTCGTCTAGTCACTATGCCTCGTAATGTGTTTTGAGCAAGATGTACATTGATGGACACTAGAGAGTTAGATTTTTCTATAAAAGCCTATGATCTATTCTGATTTCATGAAAACCTGCAGTATCTTGTCATTTGTCAGACAAAAGTCTATAAAAATCTTGTTTTCAAAGCCAATATTGTATAAATGACGCTATTCCATCCTGTTTTAAAGGAAATGGGTTTAGACATCAGGAGCTAGTTTATGCATGACCTTACAGTAGAAGAAATAAATTCCACTCCCACCCACCCTAATAGATATACTATATATATACTATATATATAGACTACAGCGCCATCTACAATAAATTTGATTGGCTAAAGAAATATAACTTTAGAAGCCAACTGAGAAATATAGCTTTAGCTGCCAACTGAGAAATATAACTGTAGCAGCCAAATGAGAAATATAACTTTAGAAATATAACTTTAGAAACCAACCATCATATCAACCAACCAACCAACCAACTGTAAAAAAAAAAAAAAAAAAAAAATTTTTTTTTTTTTTTTTTTTTTCCAAGGTTGGTTGGTTGGTTGATATAGATTTGTTTCCTCGTTCATCACTTTTCATTTATTAAGATTAGCTTTTCAATTTCATCCTGACCTTTTCATGTTTTTACCCAAATGCTAAGTTTCAAAAGTCTCGATAAACTTGAAACAGGTGTGTCTTCTCATTTTAAATGAAACATGTCTATCTTAAATGTGGATCGCTTGGCCGTCCAAGAGGCCTTCATGAAAATTAAAACTGGCTGGGTGTATCTATGACAAAACGTAGCAATTAGATGTTTGAACTGAGTCCATAACCTTTTACAGTTTCCCTTTAAAATTTGTCTAAGCTATAGTAGTCTGTTCAAAAGTATCGTTTAAACGTGGATCAGCTATGCAAGAGGTCATGATAAAACTGAGTCCTGTATCTGAAACAGGTCAAAACGAAGACCTGGCAATTGAAAACGGGGCATCGCTTAGCAGGCAAAATTTAAACGAGCTGGGCTATAAACGTAACCATTGAATTGTAAATGCTGGGCCAGCTTAGCAGTAGCAGCCCATACTGTAAAAATAATATTTACGAGATCTAATGACAAAACGAATAGCGTAGAAAGACAAATGAAAAGTCCGTGCCAAATGCCAATCTATGGCATCATTTTAAAAGAAACCATTGAGCCATCCAAGAGGCCTTGATAGAATCTGCTGACTGAACAAATCTATAGGTACGCTTGAAATCTGAAAGACGTAGAGAGTAGCAGCCCATATTGTAAAAATTTAAAATTATAAAATTCAAAAGTGGATATATGTATGAAGTGTTAAATTTCAAAGTCACATGACCAACAAACTAACTAACCAACCAACCAATCTTGAAAAAAAAAAAAAAAAAAAAAAAAAAAAAATTTTTTTTTTTTTTTTTTTTTTTTTTTTCAAGGTTGGTTGGTTGGTTTATTTCAAGAGTGGGTGTGGTCACGTGACTAGTAAATATCATCGGATCAAAAAGTGGTATAACAGATATTAATTTCGGTGCTAAATAGAAGAACCCAAATTGTCTCTCCCTAAACCAAGTAGTATTTTTTGGCTTGAAATCTTAGCTGACCTGAGTTTGGTTATTGGTAACAAATATTAGCGGAGCCCAAATGAAATTCTTTTAAACCATATCTGGTAGACTATAATATTATTAAGAATATGAGTTACATAGTATAGGATAGTATATTTACAGTATAGCGTTGCTCAAGACGACGGTCAAATATTTTAAGAGAACTCATTTATATTTGTACTGATCCTTTATAAATTTTACTAAAACCAAGATTCTGACTGATATCCGATATATATATATACTGTAATAGTTAAGCCACACCCACTTTTTTTTTTTTTTTTTTTTTTTTTTTTCAAGGTTGGTTGATTGGTTGATATACTCTAGCCAACCTATATAAGCAGCTTTAAAATTTTAAATCCAGTATTATTTTTTTAGATTGCGGTTGTTTAATTTCCAGCTATATTGTATGGCAGAAAAAAATCTAAAACGTTATAGAGACACCCTCTATCGAGATGCCGTTCCATTCTATTGTCCGCACTGCAAGGGCAAAGTGTTAATCTTAGCTAAAGACTATCAGAAACATTGTACTGATAAGCATAATCTGAATGCTACTCTTTGTTGCGTTTGGTGCAAGGGCGAAGTCAAATTTGGTAGAAGAGAAAAAAGTCGTCATGCAGATCATCTCATGGATTGCTATAAGCAATTCAAGGTTCGCGTATCCCAACCCGTCCCCGAGACCCCGTTTTCAGACGGATCGTACATAGAATTCAGTTTCAAACCTATGTGCGATAAACATGATTTTTTCGAGCACGAACAAATATTTCCAGACGGTAGCCGGGCCTACGATCCTATCTGGCCGATCGAGTTAGAGAGACCGCTCGTTTATTTTGAAGACGAAACGCTGAATTTGGCAGCTGCATGCGTTTTGAAGTATCTCAGAGGCGAAGGAGTATGGTTTCATGGAATGGTTAGGGCTATAGCCTTTAACAGCTTTCTCGAATGCATGGATGCAGACGCCGGTAATACTACAACCTTACCTTTTTCTTGCTGGTGCGACGGCGGAACCGAAAGAGATCCAAAGTTCAGGCAGCATAGGCACATGATCGTGGTGGCTCCTTCCAGAAAACATTTTCTGAATAAGGTGTGGCGTAAAATCATACCTGAAGAGCGACCTTATGTAGGCTTCAAATGTCTCAAGAGAAAAGACATAGAATCCGTATGGCATTTGGTCAATGCCTTGGGATATCTCAGCAGGCGCCGGTCCAAATGCAGTTTTTCTTTCGACGATTACGGTGCGGGTGGGAAAATGAACCATTTTTATATCCAAGAGACGCTGCCGAGAGATTACAACCTAGTATTGGCTACGCTCTTTGACGGACCAAACTCTTAGACCAGAGATATTTCAACTGGGATCCGAGCACGCTTATCAAGGTCCCGATGGAGTTTATTAACGGCAAATGGTGCATCAAAATCAAACATTTGCCAGAAAACATATTTAATTTGGTACTGCCCGTGTCCAAAGATTTCAAGTCTTGTGAAGAGCCTACTGAGTATTTTTTGCATCTGATCAACGGTAGAAAGATGTATTTCCAGCCCGGTACACAAACTGACAGAGACTATAAGCTGTTTTTTGGCATCGTGCAAGAAGAATGGTGGGAGCCTTGTAAATCTCAGCAGGCCTGTTTCATGTGCGCGAAACCTTACATGCGACAATGTAGGGATTTGAAACTCGAAATCGAAGAGATGAAGGCAGACTACGAAATAGAAACGAATAGGTTGGCAGGCAATCTGAAATCCAGCGATATGGTAAAAGAAGCGTACAGACGCGAGCTGGAAACCAGCGAAAAGGAAAACGTACGCGTTGAAAATGAAAACGTACAATTGAAATCTAGACTGGAAACCGTTGAAAATGAAAACGTACGATTGAAAGATAGACTGGAAACCGTTGAAACTGAAAACGTACGACTGAGAGTCAGGCTGGACACCCTCGAAGATGAAATCAAACGCTTGTGGGAAATAATATACAATTTACAAACTAAAGAAATTGACAGATTAGGTAAGGAAAATTACAACTTGAAAACTGAAAACGCTAATTTGAAAACGGAGAATGCGGATTTGAAAAAGGAAAATGCGGATTTGAAAACCGATAAGCTTAAAAATCGAAAACGTAAGCTGAACAGTAAGCCAGGCTAAATTTATAGATTGATTCATTCAATGATAAAGACACATTAAAATTGAGTCGTTCATTTTTGTGAGTCGATACAATAGCCTCATCTTTCAGAAGCGTGGTTTTAGACTAGTTATAAAAAATTAGGTCTCGTGTGAGTCGTTCAATGAATCATTTTATAGGCCACTTCAGATATCAGTCAGAATCTTGGTTTTAGTAAAATTTATAAAGGATCAGTACAAATATAAATGAGTTCTCTTAAAATATTTGACCGTCGTCTTGAGCAACGCTATACTGTAAATATACTATCCTATACTATGTAACTCATATTCTTAATAATATTATAGTCTACCAGATATGGTTTAAAAGAATTTCATTTGGGCTCCGCTAATATTTGTTACCAATAACCAAACTCAGGTCAGCTAAGATTTCAAGCCAAAAAATACTACTTGGTTTAGGGAGAGACAATTTGGGTTCTTCTATTTAGCACCGAAATTAATATCTGTTATACCACTTTTTGATCCGATGATATTTACTAGTCACGTGACCACACCCACTCTTGAAATAAACCAACCAACCAACCTTGAAAAAAAAAAAAAAAAAAAAAAAAAATTTTTTTTTTTTTTTTTTTTCAAGATTGGTTGGTTGGTTAGTTAGTTTGTTGGTCATGTGACTTTGAAATTTAACACTTCATACATATATCCACTTTTGAATTTTATAATTTTAAATTTTTACAATATGGGCTGCTACTCTCTACGTCTTTCAGATTTCAAGCGTACCTATAGATTTGTTCAGTCAGCAGATTCTATCAAGGCCTCTTGGATGGCTCAATGGTTTCTTTTAAAATGATGCCATAGATTGGCATTTGGCACGGACTTTTCATTTGTCTTTCTACGCTATTCGTTTTGTCATTAGATCTCGTAAATATTATTTTTACAGTATGGGCTGCTACTGCTAAGCTGGCCCAGCATTTACAATTCAATGGTTACGTTTATAGCCCAGCTCGTTTAAATTTTGCCTGCTAAGCGATGCCCCGTTTTCAATTGCCAGGTCTTCGTTTTGACCTGTTTCAGATACAGGACTCAGTTTTATCATGACCTCTTGCATAGCTGATCCACGTTTAAACGATACTTTTGAACAGACTACTATAGCTTAGACAAATTTTAAAGGGAAACTGTAAAAGGTTATGGACTCAGTTCAAACATCTAATTGCTACGTTTTGTCATAGATACACCCAGCCAGTTTTAATTTTCATGAAGGCCTCTTGGACGGCCAAGCGATCCACATTTAAGATAGACATGTTTCATTTAAAATGAGAAGACACACCTGTTTCAAGTTTATCGAGACTTTTGAAACTTAGCATTTGGGTAAAAACATGAAAAGGTCAGGATGAAATTGAAAAGCTAATCTTAATAAATGAAAAGTGATGAACGAGGAAACAAATCTATATCAACCAACCAACCAACCTTGAAAAAAAAAAAAAAAAAAATTTTTTTTTTTTTTTTTTTTTTTTTTTTTTTTTTTTTTTTTTACAGTTGGTTGGTTGGTTGGTTGATATGATGGTTGGTTTCTAAAGTTATATTTCTAAAGTTATATTTCTCATTTGGCTGCTACAGTTATATTTCTCAGTTGGCTGCTAAAGCTATATTTCTCAGTTGGCTTCTAAAGTTATATTTCTTTAGCCAATCAAATTTATTGTAGATGGCGCTGTAGTCTATATATATAGTATATATATAGTATATCTATTAGGGTGGGTGGGAGTGGAATTTATTTCTTCTACTGTAAGGTCATGCATAAACTAGCTCCTGATGTCTAAACCCATTTCCTTTAAAACAGGATGGAATAGCGTCATTTATACAATATTGGCTTTGAAAACAAGATTTTTATAGACTTTTGTCTGACAAATGACAAGATACTGCAGGTTTTCATGAAATCAGAATAGATCATAGGCTTTTATAGAAAAATCTAACTCTCTAGTGTCCATCAATGTACATCTTGCTCAAAACACATTACGAGGCATAGTGACTAGACGACTGTTGCTGGCAAATGTCGAGACACAATGAGGGTGTAGTCATGTTAGCCATAGTAAATATAGCCAGTCAAGTTTCAAGGTCACACAAAAAAAAAAAAAAAAAAAATTTTTTTTTTTTTTTTTTTTTTTTTTTTTTTTTCAAAGATATTTTTTTTCAAAGATTTTTTTTCGTGTGACTTTCAAACTTGATTGGCTATATATAATTTTTTATTTATACCTTCCTTAATCTGTAGTCCATATTGCTAAACGAATGGTTAATACTATTTTCATAATTACGTTTAAATTTTCCAGCGTACATTGCTACAGTCTTCTTGACAACTCTCAGCATTTTATCGAGACCTCTTGCTAAATTTTTACTGATTCTCTCTACGCAACAGTGTTAAGATTAGTCTGTTTCCACTTTATCGAGGTCTCCGGTTTTAATTTTGACCTGCCCCGTTTTCAATTGCCATGTCAAAGCGATATGTCTTCGTTTTGACATGGTAGCTGTTTTAGATACAGGCAACGTGACTCAAATTTATCATGGCCTCTTGCATAGCTGATCCACGTTTAAACGATTCTTTTGAACAGTCAAATTTGAAAGACTACTATAGCTTAGACAAATTTTAAAGGGTTATGGATTAAAATCTGGTGTAACAAATTGCCATTTAAGGTCAGAGCTACGTTTTGTCATGGTTTCAATTTTCATTAAGGCCTCTGCCAAGCGATCCACATTTAAGATAGACATGATCAAAATTAACAGGTTTCATTTAAAATGAGAAGATTTGGATTAAATAATGTTTCACCATTCTATCGAGACCATAGCTGAAACGCAAGACTTTTGAAACTTAACATTTGGACAAAACGCGAAAAAGGCCAGGTGAAAAGCTAATCTTGATAAATTAGAAAATAATATATATATATTAACTAACCAACATACTTGAAAGAAACCAACCAACCAACCTTGAAAAAAAAAAAAAAAAAAAAAAAAAAAAAAAAAAAAATTTTTTTTTTTTTTTTTTTTTTTTTTTTTTTTTTTTATGTGACCTTGAAACTTGATTGGCTATATATAATTATTTATTTGTCCCTTCCTTAATCTGTAGTCCATTTAGTTAATACTATTATCCTAATTACGTTTCAATTTTCATTTGTCATGCTACTCAACGAATGGTTAATACTATTTTCATAATTACATTTAAATTTTCCAGCGTTCATTACTACATTTGTCGTGACAACTCTCAGCAATATAAATTTTATAGAGACCTCTTGCTAAATTTTACGGATTCTTTCTACGCAACAATTGTTTCAGGTTTTGATTAGTTTGTTTCGGGATGCACTCAGCTTGACTCATGAAGGCTTTTTGGATGGACCAAGTTTAAGATCGACACGACGACTGTGCCACGATCAAAATTAACAGGTTTCATTTAAAATGGGAAGATCTAGCATTTGGACACGATTGGATGGAATCCTGTTTCAGATACAGGTTCAAATTTATCATATTTGTCATTACGAGACATAATAACTAGACAACCGTTGCTGACAAATGTTGAGAGACAATGAGAGTGTGGAGGCAAATAGATAATTATATATAGCCAGTCAAACCAACCAACCAACCAACCTTGAAAAAAAAAAAAAAAAAAAAAAAAAAAAAAAATTTTTTTTTTTTTTTTTTTTTTTTTTTTTCAAGGTTGGTTGGTTGGTTGGTTGATATATATATATATCTTTTCCTCGTTCATCAAGATTCGCTTTTCAATTGTCATGACCAAACGATTGGTTACTAAAGTTTTTTTGGATCTCTATCATTGGATCTCGTTAATACTATTTTCATAATTACGTTTAAATTTTTACAATATGAGCTGCTAATCTCTACGCGTTCAGTTTTTCTGGCTCAGCATCTCAATTTAAAAGCTACATTTGTCCTGTTTCAATTTTATCGAGGTTAAATTTTTATGGATAATGTTGGCTGTCCCGTTTGCAGGTCCAATCGATAGGATGGCATAGCTGAAGCCGCTTTAAGCGATTCTTTTGAACGGCTTAGACAATTTTCATTTGTCTACTCATAAAATTTATAAGTTATTTTTTTACAAATCCAATATTGGTAGGAGATAGATTTAAAAAAAAATGGGTCAAACGAGGCTTCCATCGTCAAGATAAGTCATAATGACAAATCTGACATGAGGAAGCCTCGTTTGACCCAAATTTTTTAAATTTTTAATATTTTTAGAGTGATATGTAATTTGGCTGTTCGGACTCATCTATTATATATTCTAGAGTGCCAGGTGTCATGAGATCTTTCATCATAGAGTCTAGTAGTAGCTGATCTGGCATGGGAGAGCATACTATATTATTAAGATCTTCAGGTACCGCTGGGCTTTGAATAGGCCATTCACTATGAAACCCTGGATTTTCAACAAAAGGTATTGAATGTTCAATAGGTGCAGGCTCTGGATTTGCAATAGGTGCAGGCTCTGGTTCTCTAGTTTCAGGCTCTGTATTTGTTGCAGTGTCCTTGAAAGTGAGCTTAGCTTTCTTTAAACGCTTGGGATTCTTTTCGGCCTTACGTTTTACCGATGCAGTTCTCATATCCATTCCAGGTAGATCAGGCCCATAGGTGCGTACGAAGTTGTTTTTAAGGGGATCTGTCAATACTTTCCAGATTTGAGACTTATATTGTTCTGCATAATTTGTAGTGACCACGGTTATTGTTTTGTCCAACACAACAGGAGGGTTCGTCGGCAAATAGATTTCTGGCAAATCAGTTACTGGTTCTGGCTCTTGGGATGGTTCTTGGGATGGTTCTGGCTCTGAGATTGGAGCTGTTTGAATATATTCAGAGGGTGGCTCGTCATCATCATCCATATGAGGTATCATAGGTGTTGGCACAGATACCTCATACATCCCATCTATTTTCGTGATTCTTTCTACCAACGGATTTTTTACCTTGAAACCCAGCTTCAAGCTCTCCCGCACAACATGTAGACTGAAGAAATTCTTTTGGGTCGTAAATAAAATATAGGTAGTGCCAGCAGGTATCTTGTAGCTTGAGCGAGCAATCAATATGAACCTCTCGTAGAAGTGAAGCTTGTCCCCTGAGAAATATCTGCTGTCAGCTCTCACTCGTGTCTCGTTGGGGGGTCTCACATAGAACAGCAATGGTGCGTCCAACGTCTGGATAATATGGGCGCATCCTTGCCCAACGGTTCTCTGTCCAAACGTGAAATGACCTTTCACCAGAAATTGGTTATGGGGGCACTTGAAACCAATTCTCATATCAGCGTTGGTTCTGTTGGCTTCGCTGGGGGGTCTTTTGAATCTGTTCATAACAGTGATCCATTTTATGTCTTGAGGTCTCAGCGGATAGATTGTCTGGGCCTCTCTGCCTAGTGCTGGAATCGTATTCAGGATCTTGTCCGTCAGAGTACGTTTTTTAAACGAAATATTATGATCAGGTGTCAGATGTAGGCAGAACATATGGATTTTGCCTTCTCCGATCATTGTTTGGAAATGAGGATATTTCTTCAGCTTCTTGACAGAAGTCGAAAGAATATTCGGAAAAGGCTCAGTCATTCCGAAAAGGTTATGAAGAGCGTTAGCCGCTTTAAGTTTCTTCACAGAGCATTGATGCTTATACATGTTAGCAGTTCAAGCTCCGAAGAGAGAATGACTATTCGATCGAATGGCAGAGCTTATATAGTGAAGGCAGGATGTTGCATAACTCATTTTCTACGAAAACAGGATGAGATAAGGCTATTTATAGAATTATTGTCGCTGAACGCGAAAACAGGATATTGCATAACTCATTTGCTACGAAACAGGATGCGGTAAAGATTTTTATAGACGCTGAAACAAATAAGCATTGCTGGACAATGATAGTGTAGATACTTTAGCATGATATATATAGGTTATCTAGAGTCAATCAACTAATCAACCAACCTTGAAAAAAAAAAAAAAAAAAAAAAAAAAAAAAAAATTTTTTTTTTTTTTTTTTTTTTTTTTTTCAAAGTTGGTTGATTAGTTGATTGACATTAGCTAACATATATATATCGTGCTGAAGTGTCTTTGGTTGATTTTATATTTCTATAATTTTTTTCAAGATACTATTCTTTTGGGACTTCACCATTTTTCACCAATCTGGAAAATTTTTCAAAATTTATCATTTCGATTTTATAGTTTTTGATTTCAAAATAATATTTTTTTGCCAATCTTGAAAATTTTAAGTTGGTTGATAATAGTTTATATATAAATTTATATCTCAGGGACTTCAGTTATAAAAGTATCCGTTCAAAATCTTAAGTATCCATTCAAAATCTTAAAGTACAAATCGGTACGCATCCAATATTGGCAATATAATTCTTACAAAAAAAACGGGTCGAACGAAGTGTCAAAGACAGGAATCTGCCATGAGACACTTCGTTCGGCCCGATTTTTTTATAAATCGTTTGGGTTTAAACCCAACTGTAGTATTTTCTAGCCTCTGTATTTATAAGGCTGTATCATTTTCCATCTCTCAAATTGACGTTCGATTTGACAACGACTATGCCATGCCGTTTTCTAATTCTTGGATCTTCAAAGCCAGCAGTTTTTAATTTAGGTCGTACCACGAAATCTATCTTCGGTGGAGGCTTCCAGGCACGATAAGTTGTTACGTTGGACTCTGGAGATTTTGGTAGCGGGCTTAATAGCCTTGGTACTTTAAAATAAATCATCTCTGACATGGGTATTGAAATTTGAACTGGAACTGGTTTAGATTTAGAAGCTGGAACAGATTTAGAAGCTGGAACTGGAACTGGAACTGGAACAGATTTAGAAGTTGGAACTGGAACTGGAACAGATTTAGAAGCTGGAACTGGAACTGGAACAGATTTAGAAGCTGGAACTGGAACTGGAACAGATTTAGAAGCTGGAACTGGAACTGGAACAGATTTAGAAGCTGGAACTGGAACTGGAACTGGAACAGATTTAAAAGCTGGAACTGGAACTGGAACGCGTTTAGATTTGAAAACTGGAGATGGTCTGGAAACTGGTTTTGGAGTTGGCATGGACATGTCTCGATTATAATTGCATAATAACTCGAGAGAAAGACGAGACGTATTCAAGACATTCCATCCAGGCTTTACGGCATAGTCATAGTCAAATCGCTCGTCGGTCAGAGAGTCGAAAGAAAACATTTCCATTTTGAAAAACAGAGGCTCAGAATGAATAAGCTGAGGCGAGAGGCTCGTATTTATACTCTGGCAAGCGGATGCGTGAGATCTGATAAGCGGTTCTGAGAAACGACATCAGTAATACTATATAAGGCTCGACAGGATGACTTTTTATAGATTAGAGAGGCTTGACGCATCTATAAAAAACTTATCACGTCCTGTTTTTGAGGAAACGGTTTACATAATATCCTGCCAACAGATTTGTTCTAGAAGAATTTTATCGGATCATCTTGAAGGCTTCAAGCGACAAACTAATTTTCTAAAAATTTTAACAGATGAGAGATATGACCGTTGCTGGCAAAGATCGAGATAGAATGAGGAGGTGGCAAGTCAGCGATCCTATATATAGAGGAGATAATCAACCAACTGAAAAAAAAAAAAAAAAAAAAAAAAAAAAAAATTTTTTTTTTTTTTTTTTCTTTTCATAGTTGGTTGGTTGATTATATCCTCTATATATAGGATCGCTGACTTGCTACCTCCTCATTGTGTCTCGACATTTGCCAGCAACGGTCGTCTAGTCACTATGCCTAGTTGAAAAATTGAAAATTTTAACAGATGAGAGATATGACCGTTGCTGGCAAAGATCTAGATAGAATGAGGAGGTGGCACGTCAGCGATCCTATATATAGAGAAGATTATCAACCAACCAACCAACTGTGAAAAAAAAAAAAAAAAAAAAAAAAATTTTTTTTTTTTTTTTTTTTCATAGTTGGTTGGTTGATTATATCCTCTATATATAGGATCGCTGACTTGCCACCTCCTCATTGTGTCTCGACATTTGCCAGCAACGGTCGTCTAGTAACTATGCCTAGTTGAAAATTTGAAAATTTTAACAGACGAGAGATATGATCGTTGCTGGCAAAGATCTAGATAGAATGAGGAGGTCAGCGATCCTATATATAGAGAAGATTATCAACCAACCAACCAACTGTAAAAAAAAAAAAAAAAAAAAAAAATTTTTTTTTTTTTTTTTTTTTTTTTTTTTTTTTTTTAACAGTTGGTTGGTTGGTTGAATTCATTCTATATAAATAGCCGACTCTTCTCCAATCAGTCTTCTTCTGTCCCAGTAAATCTATCCATTGTTAGATCCTGCCGGCTTTAGAACGATATGCTATCTCTAGCTTAGCCATGGAACGTTTCTAATTTATGTCTGGCAGATTAACAATACGCTATCTTAGCCTGTTTCTAATCTATTCAAACTTTTTACGATGATTAAGTATCGCGAGTCAAATTTATTTTGGCGTACCTTGAATCGCTACCGAAAAAATGGATGGCTCTAATATAGGTATAGGCTACGTGAGCGATTTGTTCAGGATATAATCGAGGAACGTACTGCTAGAGGATAAGACACGCATTTTTGGCTTGAAACAAATCATGGTACCGCTGTCGGAAAAAGTACGGTTTATTAAAGACATTTTACATAAGAGACATCATTGAGTTTGAAATAAAATATTTTTTTATCTGTATTTAAACATGCAGACATTTCCGCGAAGCGGAAATGTCTGCTTGTTTAAATACAGATAAAAAAATATTTTATGTTATTATATTTTATAAAAACCCATGATCTATTCTGATTTTATGAAAACCTGCAACATCTTGTCATTTGTCAGACAAAAGTCTATAAAAATCTTGTTTTCAAAGCCAATATTGTATAAATAACGTTATCCCATCCTATTTTAAAGAAAACGGGTTTGGGCATCACGGAGCTGGTTTATGCATGACCTTACAGTAGAAGAAATAAATTCCACTCCCACCCACCCTAATAGATATACTATATATATACTATATATATAGACTGCAGCGCCATCTACAATGATTGGATAAAAAAATATAACTTTAGAAACCAACTGTGAAATATTTACATATCTAGCTTAGCCCTTAAAAATTTTAAATTTTACACAAAAAATTAAAATTTTAAACGAAAAAATTAAATTTATAAACTCAGATCTCTTAAATTTATCTATAGAGTCTGTATATTTTACCAAGATTCATATTTATCTTATAGAGAAGCCATATCCCTTCAAATCGTTACGATATTGGTACTCTATCTCTAGCTTAGCCATTAAAATTTTTAAATTTTACACAAAAAGTTAAAATTTTAAACGAAAATTTTAGACTCAGATCTCTTAAATTTATCTATAGATATTTTATCAAGATACATAATTATCTTATAGAGAAGCCATATCCCTTGAAAATTACAAATTCAAAATATTTTACAGATACTGTTGTTGGCAGACGTCGAGACAAAATGAGATGTGGGTACGCTAGCCATCCTATATATAGGACACACGAAAAAAACTAATGTTCAATAAATGAGGTTAGTTCCGTTAAGTTATAGATTCTGCTCCGTCCTTGAAAATGTGTTCAAAGTCACACACACAAAAAAAAAAAAAAAAAAAAAAAAAAAAAAAAAAAATTTTTTTTTTTTTTTTTTTTTTTCAAGGTCGTTGGATTTCTTGTGGGCGTGGCTTCATCCCATCTATATATATAGAGAGATAAACTCGCTTACGTATCCAAACCGTCATTGTCCAGTCATGTCTCTGTTGGCTTAGTTATTTTTATCTATACATTTAAATTGATACCATTTTATCTCGTTTTCCAGAGTCTTAAATTTAATTTCTACAATATTGGCTTAATATAGTTTATACGTTTAAATAGTCTTCATGCTATCCTGATAATCTCTTCGATACTAGCTTAAATAGATTTTTTTATAAATTTAATATCAAAGTCTCAAATTAAACCCGTCCAATATTGGCACTATATCTATCGCAAAAAAATGGGCCGAACGAGGTGTCAAAGACAGAAATTCTGCCATGAGACACCTCGTTCGACCCATTTTTTTACTCTCATTTTAAAGATTAGCACAGGCTCTCTATGGATTGCTCATTAGATAACCTACTGATGGTCATCTTCAACGGTCCGGTCATTTGAGATTTGTATAAGTCATAGTCCTCATACTCAAGCTCAAAAAATTTCCTCACCTGTAGTTGGTATGCGGCAAGGAAGTCTTCGAACTTGGTACGGGACCTTTCAACAAATCGAACACCAATGGCTTTCACGAAGCTGAGCTTCATGTTAGCCTGGTATTTCACCATGGCCGAACCATCGAACATTTCATCAAATTCCTGTTCGCCCATGAACCCTTTCAAATGATGTTTGGCTTCGCTAATGGAGAAGATTCTCGTCTTAGCGAGCCATTTAGGTAAATCGATTTTAGGGTCCATCACATCTCGGACGGTGAGGCCTGCATATTTTTCGGCAAATTTTAGATTTAGAGGGTGCCTCGAATAAATAGCCAGGTCCTCAGCCCGGACAAACAGGGTGCCATCAGTGGCCATTAGGCATTTAAAGGCAACGCCATAAGCATAATTTTTTACATGAAAAAACATGACTGAGCTAATGTATCTAAGCAGCTAGTAGAGAGATCGACTAGCAATTGAAGAGCTCTCGCTGGACACTCGTATATATACCCGGACAGGATCTGATAGTAAATTTCTACGAACCGCTTATCAAGAGGAAAGGCTTGCATAATATCCTGTCAATACTTCTGGAAAAATCTTTTTATAGAGATCTGATTATAACCGGGCATCCTGAGGAAAGGCTTACATAATATCCTGTCAACACTTCTCGAAAATCTTTTTATAGAGATCTGATTGTAATTTTAATCGGAGCCGCTTATCAAGCATCCTGTCAATAGTTTCTCGAAAATCTTTTTATAGAGATCAGATCATAATAACTGGCTTGGCTACACTTAGCCTTTAAAATTTTTAATTTTTACATATAAATTTTAAACGAAAAAATTAAATTTTTAAACTCAGATCCCTTAAATTTAGCTATCGACCACGATTCATATTTATCTTATAGCTAAGCCATATCCCTTGAAAATTACAATCGGTATGCATTCAATGTTGGCTTGGCTACACTTAGTCTTTAAAAATTTTAAATTTTACATAAAAAATGTAAATTTTAAATGAAAAAAATTAAATTTTAAAATTCAGATTCCTTAAATTTAGCTATCGAGTCTGTATATTTTACCAAGTTTCATATTTATCTTATAGCTAAGCCATATCCCTTGAAAATTTAGAGATCAGATTATAATGACTGCCACACTTAGTCTTTAAAAATTTTAAATTTTACACGAAAAAAATGTAAATTTTAAACGAAAAAATTAAAATTTTAAACTCAGATCCCTTAAATTTAGCTATCGAGTCTGTATATTTTACCAAGTTTCATATTTATCTTATAGCTAAGCCATATCCCTTGAAAATTTAGAAATTAGATTATAATGACCGCCACACTTAGTCTTTAAAAATTTTAAATTTTACACAGTAAATTTTAAACGAAACAATTAAATTTTTAAACTCAGATACCTTAAATTTGTCTATAGAGTCTGTATATTTTATCAAGATATAAAATTATCTTATAGCTAAGCCATATCCCTTGAAAATTACAAGTTCAAATCGGTACGCATCCAATGTTGGCACTCTATCTATCGCAAAAAAATGGGCCGAGCGAAGCCTCAATGACTTATGTCATGAGAGGCTTCGCTCGACCCATTTTTTTGCACCTCGTCCTGATCTTAAGACGAGGATTTATAAAAGTAGGGTTTGTTTCCCACCAAAACTTTAATTTTTTTGGGAAAATACCCCAATTCCAGGTCTCCATACCTCTCTCCGAAGACATAGCTATCCATCGGTACAGATTGCAGGTAAGAGTCCATAGATATTTTCAAATCAGCTATAAAACTCTCCATGGTAGCATTGGAAGAGCTAATGCATGCTATCTTGATACGTATGGGCCTTCTGATGTTGAACGTACACTCTATCGGCGACAAAATCTCGATAGGCCCCTGAAATAAGGATTGAAATTCGCCTGGATGCATATCCAACAGCGTGTTGGCATCTTCCAATCCAAAAATACGTGTCTTGGCTAGAGACGGAGGCAGGCTCAAACCCTCGGGAGCGATGTCAGTCACTGTAAGATGGCATAAGTTTAAAACGCCAGAAGGATTTTGATAGCCCATGGTGCGAGCTACGTCTGAACCTTTGATAAAAATTTCACCGTCAAAAGTCAAAAAACAAGTAAATTTCACGTTTAACTCTTCAGCTAAAATTTGAAATATCATTTTGGAGCTTTTAGAATATCAAGCAGTCAGAATGAAATGTCTCGTCCAGCAGCCTGTATTTATACTAGCAGCAATCTCTATTTCTATCTAAATTTCTTATCGACATCCTCTGACGCACATCCTCTTACGCACGTCCTGTAGATTATGCAAGATCCCGCTCAAACGACAAATTAATTCTAAAAATAAGTTTATCGAGGATTACATAATATCCTGTCAACAGCTAGAAGAATTTTATCAGAAGGTCACGTTTTCTAAGAAAGCTTGCTAAAATTAGGTCGCGAATCGGGTATATATACGAGCTGCCTCTAAGAGCCTGCATCATTTTGACTTCTGTTGCATTAAGTCATGCTATTCACAATTGAACATCCACAGCTGGATGCTAAAATCTTATTCGTAGTCTCTGCGGATGGACTTTTGTTCGTCAGGGCCTCTGATGTGGCCAAGCTGATGGGTAAGGGTAGCGCATACGTAAAAAAAACTACCAAGCTAAAGGTGAGGGACCTCGTTTACAAAAGGTTCAGGATACCTGTCTCTTTAGCTAATACCTGGGTGTATCCAATAGAAGAGATTCATTTCGGAGATGCGCTGTCGACCATGGGTTTTGAGGCCCTGATGAAATCTGCTAAGATTGACATCTTAGATCCTATAGTGCCAACTGCATGCATCCATAAAGCAGTCAGAATTCGGATCGTGAGGAATTCTGATGTCTTCATAGATGAATTCTTAAAGGATTTCATAGAAAGAACCCTGCTGTTCTATGATGGAGACCACGATGATGACCCTCGCCTACACGAAGATAGATTTGAGACTATTTCTTGGACAGACACCCCTCCGTCCAAAATCAAAGTCTTCGTGGGGAATCGATCTCGCTGGTATAAACTGATGCCTTAGAGATTTAAATTGGAGGGGGCAAAAAAATGGGCCGAACGAAGCGTCTCATGGCAGATTTCTGTCATTGACGCTTCGTTCGGCCCATTTTTTTGCGACGGTAGTAAGCCAATATTGGATGGGTAAAAATTGAGACTTTGAATGGGGTCTCTGAGATAGATAATATTAATATTTCAATATTGAAACGATACTAATGCCTTTGAAACTGAGATAGCTAATGTCTTTGACTCTGAGATAGAAATTTACAATATTGAATAAGGACATTTTTTAAATGAATGCTGTACCAATATTGAATATATTTTTTTAACGATTCGATAAACAAATAATATATTTAGATAATAAATATTTAAAGAGTAAAATATTTATATAGTCAATCTGAAGAATTGCATAACTCATTTTCTACGAAAACAGGATGAGATAAGGCTTTTTATAGAATAATTTATCGCTGGATATTGCATAACTCATTTGCATTGAAAACAGGATACTGAACACGGAAACAGGATGCAGTAAAGATATTTATAGACGCTGAAACAAATAAGTATTGCTGGACAATGATAGTGTATATACTTTAGCATGATATATGTGTTAGCAAGAGTTAATCAACTAATCAACCAACCTTGAAAAAAAAAAAAAAAAAAAAAAAAAAAAAAAATTTTTTTTTTTTTTTTTTTTTTTTTTTTCAAGGTTGGTTCATTGGTTGATTGACTCGGATTCATTCTTTATAAATAGCTGTACTCAAACCTTCATTCCTTCATTCTGTCTGAATCTCTTCTAGCATCAACCTTCTACTAAAACGCTCCTAACATTAAGATACTTTAGCATGATTGGTTGATTGGTTAATGTCTTTAAATCTGAGATAGAAATTTACAATATTGAATAAGGGCATTTTTTAAATGAATGCTGTACCAATATTGAATATATTTTTTTAACGATTCGATAAACAAATAATATTTTTTTAACGATTCGATAAACAAATAATATATTTTTTTTTAACGATTCGATAAACAAATAAAATAATTAAATAATAAATATTTTATTATTAAAATAAAATATTTAAATAATAAATATTTTATTATTAAAATAAAATATTTAAATAATATATTTAAATTCTAAATATTTATTATTCGAACCGAACGTGAACAATTCTGACGAGGTGGAGTTGCTCGAAGAATACTTCTGGCGACTGTCTGATAGACCTTTATATGCCGTAAAGAAGTAGGTTCACCCAGCTTTGCGGTACTTGGCATAGGAGCTGTAGTTTGAATAGAATACCCTCATAACTGTAATCTTTAAATCTTAATTGTAAAAATTTACATGCTTAAATTTCTAATGTCTCGTCAACGTTGCTGAGATTTTCGGTACTTGGCATAGGAGCTGTAGTTTGAATAGATCATAACTGTAAACTTTAAATCTTAATTGTAAAAATTTACATGCTTAAATTTCTAATGTCTCGTCAACGTTGCTGAGATTTTCGGTACTTTGGCATAGGAGCTGTAATTTGAATAGATCGTAACTGTAATTTTTAAATCTTAATTGTAAAAATTTACATGACTGCATGCTTTAATTTCTAATGTCTCGTCAGCGTCTATTATTGGACTCGTCTGATTTTGACATGAGATGTCTCGGACAGGGACCATTCCAAGAGGTGCAATCGAAAGCTTAAATTTCATGCGACTATTCTTTTTCGGTCTTGGCTGAGTATGTACGTAATTTGGACAACGACGCAAAGGCTGAAATGCTAAATTTAAAACAACAAGTGTTTGACTTGCAATCCAAATTGAATGTAGATATTGCACTCTTGAAAAACTAAGATTGGGAATTTTGACGTGAGAAGGCTCAAATTAGAGATGGGCATTCAGCAGATCCAAAATTAAATCCGTTTATCATGTCCGTCTCAAACTAAATGGCTACACAATAGGCTTAATAATTTTTTTTAAATGGATAAGGTTAGGCGACGACAGTTTTTAAATGAATGCTGTACCAATCTTAACGATTCCATAAACATATAAAATATTTAAATTCTAAAAATTTATTATTTAAATCTGAAAGGGTGAAGTTGCTCGAAAATTATTGCTGGTGACTGTCTGATAGACCTTTAGATGCGTAAAGTAATAGGTTCACCCAGCTTTGCGGTACTTGGCATAGGAGCTATCGTTTGAATTTCTGAAAGGGTGAAATATGCTCGAAAAGTATTGCTGGTGACTGTCTGATAGACCTTTAGATGCGTAAAGAAGTAGGTTCACCCAGCTTTGCGGTACTTGGCATAGGAGCTGTAGTGAAATCAGAATGAGGTCATAGGTTTTTATAGATTATCATGAAGCCAGACGGTTGCTGGTCATACGCAATGATGATTTGGATACGTTAGCCATATTATATTGATTCATTAGACATTATGCTGGATACCGGTATTTTATTTAAAATGTTTTAAAACGGAGACATGATATATATATAGGCCACACCAAAAAACTAATGTTGCATAAATGAATCCGTTAAGTTAAAGATACTGCTCCGTCCTTGAAGATGTGTTCAAGGTCACACGAAAAAAAAAAAAAAAAAAAAAATTTTTTTTTTTTTTTTTTTTCAGGTGCCACGCCCACCCTTGAAGCTTGTCTATATTTACTACGGCTAACATGACTACACTCTCATTGTGTCTCGACATTTGCCTGCAACGGTCGTCTAGTCACTATGTCTCGTAATGTGTTTTGAGCAAGATGTACATTGATGGACACTAGAGAGTTAAATTTTTCTATAAAAGCCTATGATCTATTCTGATTTCATGAAAACCTGCAATATCATGTCATTTGTCAGACAAAAGTCTATAAAATCTTGTGTTCAAAGCCAATATTGTATAAATAACGCTATCCCCATCCTATTTTAAAGAAAATGGGTTTAGACATGAGGAGCTAGTTTATGCATGACCTTACAGTAGAAGAAATAAATTCCACTCCCACCCACCCTAATAGATATACTATATATATACTATATATATAGACTGCAGCGCCATCTACAATGATTGGCTAAAGAAATATAACTTTAGCAGCCAACTGAGAAATATAGCTTTAGCAGCCAACTGAGAAATATAACTTTAGCAGCCAACTGAGAAATATAACTTTAGAAATATAACTTTAGAAACCAACTTCATCAACCAACCAACCAACCAACTGTAAAAAAAAAAAAAAAAAAAAAAAAATTTTTTTTTTTTTTTTTTTTTTTTTTTTTTCGTGTGACCTTGTGACCTTGATAGCTTTATAGCGCCTATATAAGCAGCTGACAAATCTCATTTTCTAACATTACTCCTACATATGTGGCGACAACGATGAAAGGGTTTTGAAAATAGCTGGTCTGAAGACTCTCTGCAAAGTCCAGGTAACTATGTTATTTTTTTTTTAAATGTAGTTTAATATTTTTCGTTTTCGCAGATTACCTTATGAAGGCCTTGCCTCTGAAAATATTGTCTGGATGGCTTCGTCTCTGAATCTATATAATTATTAATAAAATATTTTAAATTCTAAGGCCTAAATTTACAACATTAGTATGAAATCTTGTAAATTTATAGGATACTCACGGGTCAATTTTAGTTTTTTCGATAACAAGTTTGAACGAAGGGCTTACCCTTGGAAAATATCAAAGGATTCTCTGCAAAGTCGACGCAAAGATTTTTTTCTTAAATGTAGTTTAACCTACTGATCAGACATC
Source organism: Salticus scenicus (assembly GCA_963930645.1). Lineage (NCBI taxonomy): Eukaryota > Metazoa > Arthropoda > Arachnida > Araneae > Salticidae > Salticus > Salticus scenicus. The sequence goes on from OZ005652.1 coordinate 326,118,308, forward strand.
GATATTAAATTTTTAATCGTGTAAGATTGACACCGATTAGCCTTGCTGTTTGGATTCTAAAGAAATCATTGGGCCTATCCAAAATAATTTTCGTAGACCCAAGGCTTAAAGTATTGTTTCCTAAACCAAGAGGATGTCCAAACTCGATACGGACTGAGGGTTTTCAAAATATCAGAATCGATTATGGACACTGAAAATTTATATTTTTAAGAAGATATTTTATAAGGATGAGCTTGTCATGTAGAAGGTTTATTTTTCCCTACAGAAAATCCTTATGTAAATGTATTTTAGGGAAAACGTAGGGATAAACCAAATTTCAGTATATACTAATTTTCTGATTTTTTTCCCTAAATTATCCCTACTAATATCTTTAGAAATTTATTACATATCTTATACTTATATTTAAAATTATCCCTACTAATATCTTTAGAAATTTATTACATATCTTATACTTATATTTATATTTATATTAATATTATATAAGTATAAGTATATAATATAATATAATATAATATAATATAGTATAAATAGTATATATGTATATAAGTATATATGTATATAAATATGTATATAATATAATATAATATAATATAATATAATATAATATTTAGTATATAATATTTAGTATATAATATATAATATAAAATATAATATTAAAAAAAAAAAAAAAAAAAAAAATCTATCCATTTCTATAGGGTAGCTACGATTCATGCTCCTACCTTCTCCTATTTTGCTCCGACTTGCTTTTTGTGGCAACGAGCTTCAAGGTCACACGAAAAAAAAAAAAAAAAAAAAAAAAAAAAATTTTTTTTTTTTTTTTTTTTTTTTTTTTTTTAATGCTACCTTGTTAGCTTTATAGATTGGGGGTCGGTGTAAATTAGAGACATATATATTTTCTGCTATACTAATAATTGAGTATGAAATAAAATATTTTTTTATCTGTATTTAAACATGCAGACATTTTCCGCGGAGCGGAAAATGTCTGCTTGTTTAAATACAGATAAAAAAATATTTTATTTCTATTTCTTTTAAACTCTAATGTATAAATTTACAATATTAGTATATATATTTTTTAATTTATAGCATATTCACAGTTTAGTTTTGTTTTTTTCGACAACAAGTTTTGATAGAGGGGCATAGGCTTTGAAAATATTAACTGGCAGAAAATATCTGCATGTTTAAATACAGATTTAAAAAATATTTTATTTCTATTTCTTTTAAATTCTAATGTATAAATTTACAATATTAGCATATTTTTTTTAATGTATAGCGTACTCACGAGTTAATTTTGGTTTTTTCGACAACAAGTTTTGATAGAGGGTCTTAGGCTTTGAAAATATTAACTGGTCTCTCTGCAAAGTCTAAACAATTAGCTTTGCTGGACAACCTTTGAATTTTTACCGACAAGGTTCTATATAAGCATTAGCTTGCCTGAAAGACAGTTTTTTCTGATAATTGTGTCAATATTAATTTTTGGATCGATGGGTCAAAATGCTCGAATAATATCGCTGGCGACTGTGTCTGAGACCTGTGTTTATCGTAAAAATGAGACTCCAGCTAGATTTGAGGTACTTGAGGGTGGGGTTTAAAAATACATTGGTTCGTAGAAAATAGGCAGACATGTTGTTGGAGTCTACGTAGGCATTTTATTTAAAATGTTTTACCGTACAATGGATGATTTGAATCTCGTCACAATTTTGGATGGATTTCTTTAGACCCGGTAGGCCAGCAAGGCTAAAATTTATATAGAGCCAAGCCAGGCTTTTCCAAACGGATGTCGTTGGCAGACAAAATGAGATGTGGGCACTTTAACGATTCTATATATAGGTCACATGAAAAAAACTAATGTAGAATAAATCCGTCAAGTTAAAGATACTGCTCCGTCCTTGAAGATGTATTAAAGGTCACACGAAAAAAAAAAAAAAAAAAAAAAAAAAATTTTTTTTTTTTTTTTTTTTTTTTTTTTTTTTTTTTTTTTTTTAAAGGTGCCACGCCCACCCTTAAGCTTGTCTATATATACTATGGCTTACATGACTACACTCTCATTGTGTCTCGACATTTGCCTGCAACGGTCGTCTAGTCACTATGTCTCGTAATGTGTTTTGAGCAAGATGTACATTGATGGAGACTAGAGAGTTAAATTTTTCTATAAAAGCCTATGATCTATTCTGATTTCATGAAAACCTGCAATATCATGTCATTTGTCAGACAAAAGTCTATAAAATCTTGTTTTCAAAGCCAATATTGTATAAATAACGCTATCCCCATCTTATTTTAAAGGAAATGGGTTTAGACATCAGGAGCTAGTTTATGCATGACCTTACAGTAGAAGAAATAAATTCCACTCCCACCCACCCTAATAGATATACTATATATATACTATATATATAGACTGCAGCGCCATCTACAATGATTGGATAAAGAAATATAATTTTAGAGGCCAACTGAGAAATATAACTTTAGCGGCCAACTGAGAAATATAACTTTAGCGGCCAACTGAGAAATATAACTTTAGCAGCCAGCTGAGAAATATAACTTTAGAAACCAACTTCATCAACCAACCAACCAACTGTTAAAAAAAAAAAAAAAAAAAAAAAAAATTTTTTTTTTTTTTTTTTTTTTTTTCGGTGGGCGTGGCTTCGCTATAAATTTCTCAGTGCGATCGTGCCTATATAAATGTGGGTTTGTGTTCTAAAAGATTCATTGGCATCATGTCTGTCCAAAATGAGTTTCGTGCTCTACTCCGTGAATGCGTTAGTCTCGCCTATCGTCAAGAAACCTCTGAAGTCTTGTTGAAATCTAATTTTGGCTGCTCTATTTTAAAAATGCTCACAGCGTATTTTCAGAATAACTCTATCCATTCGAAGGCTAAACTCGATACGCCCGAAAAGGCATTTAGAATGTTGAAAGGCCAATTGCAATGCATAGCATATTATGACTACGATAAAATGTCTTCTGATATTAAAAATCTGTTCGCTGAAGATATTGTGCTGCCTGGCCAATGCTGTTATCAAGTTTGGATTCTACAATGCTTAATTGTTACAGCATGCATTGTTGCAGATTGCTGGACAAATTGCAATGTGGATATGTTTGATGTGGCTTTTGAAACGCTGATAGATATGTTGGACACTTATGGCTATATTGCCTGCATTGAACGCGACCTAAATCGCAACTATAATCCGTTTGGTAATCCGAGCGAAATTGTCTTGTTCGCCGGTCTAAAAATAACCAATTAGAAAAAAATATCTTTATATTGACTTAAGCATATATATATAGAATTCGCTGCATAATATCCTGTCAACAGTTTTTTTATAAATCTGATTATAATTTTAGCCGCTTCCTACATGCATCCTGTTTTCAAAGACTTATGCAACTCGTATAAATAACTTTATCTCTTCCTGCTTGAAAGGTCAAGGCCTCATCCTGTTTTCTTGGACTTATGTAACTCATATAAATAACTTTATCGCATCCTGTTTTAAAGGATATGCTTCTACTATAAAAGCCGGTGCTCAGCGCTTGTAATTTCAATTGCTCACTAGCTCTCAAGTCATGTGGATGAGATTATTTTTCCCAGGCCATATCGGCTTGAGGTCTGCCCTAGCCTCTGACGGAATGACTTACGTTTCGGCAGTAGATGTGGGTTTGCTGCTGCAGTTTAATGATATTTACGAATTTTCTCAGTATCGTGCCACCAAACATATAGATTCCTTTCCAGTTTTTGAAATAGAAGAAATGTTTAACTACGTGAGCCTGTTTTCCGACGTAGCAGAAATGCAGAGACTCTGGAGATATGGACGGGTCGCGGCTGATTTTCCTATGTCTTCGGAAGCTATATTTGATGTTCATATTAAAACGGAGGGGAATGCCAAATTGCAGGACTGGCTGCAACTATATACGGACCTTTTCCGAAATGATCTGTTGGACGGCCCTTCTGACAATTCGAAAAGATTGGCTACCCGTTGGAGGAGAAGGAACGAATGCAAGGTCTGCTTGACAGAAGAGAGCCAGGTGGCATTCTTTGAATGTGGGCATGTGGTATGTTGCATGGCTTGTTCGGACAAACTGGAAAATTGTCCTGTTTGTCGAACAGCTATTGTGGAAAGGCGAAGAGTGTATGTGCAATAGTTATATACATGGAAATTTTAAAAAACTTGGGTCAAACGAGGCTTCCTCATGTCTAGATTTGTCATTATGACTTATCTTGACGATGGAAGCCTCGTTTGACCCATTTTTTTTTAAATCTATCTCCTACCAATATTGGATTTGTAAAAAAATAACTTATAAATTTTATGAGATTCGATTAGATTATCCGTAAAATGTTTTACCGTACAACGGACGAAAAGATTTACGAAGACATGATAACTAGATGACTGTTGTCGGCGAGACAAAATGAGATGTGGGTATGTTAGCCATTCTATATATAGGTCACACGAAAAAACTAATATCGAATAAATAAACTTTGCTCATTTAAGTTATGGATCCGTCCTTGAAGATATGTTCAAGGTCACATTAAAAAAAAAAAAAAAAAAAAAAAAAAATTTTTTTTTTTTTTTTTTTTTTTTTTTCAAGGTTGGTTCAAGGTCATTTAATCTGCCCCTATATATACCCTGGCCGCCTTCAGGATTTATATCATTTTCTCATTCTACAATTGTTGTTGGACTGACATTTGCAATTTTTCATAATGGATTTCTCTGATCCCATTCAAAGCGTCTTTCATTACCTACTCAGAGACTGCGTTCATCTGGCAAACTGGGAAGCTACCGGCGAATATAGGATGGTCGACATCAGAAATGACTGGGACGATCCAGAATGGAAACCGAAAGAACACAAATTTGCCCTTTCTATTTTGAGAATGTTAGAAGACTATTTTCAGACACCGCGCTTCCCTACTGGTATGAAGATCGAACAGATCGAAGAGGCCATTCCCAAGCTGAAAGAAAAATTAGTAGCCATACTCGATTCTGATAGCATATCTCTTAAAGTCCGAGGCCTTTTGCGCAACAAAAGCTTAACGTATCGTCGTTGGCGTGGTGCCGAATCTTATCAACCTTGGGTGCTGGAGTGTTTGATCGTTACTGGATGCTTTCTCGGAGAATGTTTTGCCAAATTTCGATACAACAACGGGGTATTCGATCTGGCATCCGTTGCCTTAATAGATATTATGGAAAAGAGTGGCTTGTTAAGTTGTATCAGAGCCGATCTGTTTAATAATAGGGATCCGTTTGGTAAACCTGGTATTAAGGTTAAATCAGTTTTGGACAAAGATTGGAGTACGTGGACATTTCAATTGGACAAAACACAGGAGAGAATATTGTACAAGAAGTCAGCTAAATGTTAAGTGACGAAAATAACGTAACGTAAAAAATAACGTAACGTAAAAAATAATATATATAAATGAAATAACGTAACGTAAAAAATAACGTAACGTAAAAATAACATATTAAAAATAACGTAACGTAAAAAATAACGTAACGTAAAAATAACGTAACGTATAAAAATAACATATTAAAAATAACGTAACGTAAAAAATAACATATCGAAAAATAACGTAACGTATAAAAATAATATACTTGACACAAAACTAATATACTTGACACAAAACTAATATACTTGACACAAAACTAATATTGTATAAATAGCTCCGTCATATCTTATACATTGCTCCGTCAAGGTCACATTCAAGGACACATTAAAAAAAAAAAAAAAAAAAAAAAAAATTTTTTTTTTTTTTTTTTTTTTTTTTTTTTGTGGGCGTGGCTTGGATTCATTCTGTATAAATAGCCGTACTCAACTCTTTTCGCATCAATCTGTCCCACTAAGACGCTCATCTATCTAACATTAGATCCTGCCGGTTTTAGAACGATCTCGTCCTGTTTCCGTGACTCGTTCCAATCTCATGTCTTCTACAGTCTGAAATTAAATTGCTACACATTTGGCTTAATAATTGTTTTTAAAATGAATAAGGTTAGGCAACGACCGTTTCTAAATGAATGCTGTACCAATCTTAACGAATCCTGTTCCGCTATGACAACAACGGTTTCATAACCTATTGGTTCGCCCATAGCGTACGTTAGTTTTGGCCAAGAGAAAAAATTTAAATTTTCAAGGGATAAGCTAGTCTATTACAATATGACGAGTGGCAGTTTCATGGTAATACATCCATAAGCTTAACCTTCAGAAAATTAGATAAAGGCATCCATTATAGGTAATAAACGGCGATATTTGTTTTCATATTTGAGCGTACACTAAATGTATAACTGTAATACTTGGCTATTTGAATAGATAAAATTACTATAATACACCCACTCTTAAAAAAATAAAGCTTAGCTTATCAGCCAACTATATTGTAGACTCGATCATAGGTACGATAACTAAAAATTTATATATTTATGAAAAAATATTTTATTTATCAGTAGTTAAACATACAGACATTAATTTTTTCAACCCTTCTTTTATAAAGTGTTGGGCTTCTCGTAGCACTGCATAACGAAAGACTTAAAGGCTGGGGATCTCAATAGTCATTTGAATATTTATGCATGACGCGTGTAAAAATTGTCTCGTTTTCAGAGAGGATAGCCTGGATTTCATGCTAGCGGACAGCTCCAAAAATGACAGATGACACGGATTGGACATAGGCATTTGACTTTGTATGAGAATACATGATACGCGTAAAAGTTATCTCGGAAACCGTTTTCAGAGGCAGTTTCAAGAGGTGCGATAGACAGCCTGGATTTCATGCAAATCCTAGCTGACAGTTGTCATTTGGAAATTGAAAAAATTATTTCCCGACGCGAAAAACGGCAAGAGTGCCAATTATAGCCAAAAAAGGTTCAACCCATTTACCAACCACCTACAATATTTTTTCAATTTCAATGAAAATTTCAATGAATAAAAGTTACAACTTACTCTTTCATGCGTTTTTTTCAAAACATAAGTCTCCTTTACCTAAAACTAAATTTTATAAAAAATGACTTTTAATCGAGTTTTAAAACAGGAGTAATATAACGACCTATAATATTTAACAAAAATATCATTTATTCATTGCATTTGAACGTTTTTTTGTTCAGATCATATTTTTTCGTGTGACCCATATATATAGGATGGTTAACGTGCCCACATCTCATGTTGTCTGTTGCCATCTAAAATATCATATCTCCGTTTGAAACGTAGCCTTTGAAACGTTAGCTTTGCTGGCTGGGTTGTTTGAAACGTAGCCGTTTGAAACGTAGCCTTTGAAATGTAGCCTTTGAAATGTAGCCTTTGAAATGTAGCATTTGAAATGTAGCATTTGAAATGTAGCATTTGAAATGTAGCTTTTGAAACGTAGCCTTTGAAATGTAGCCTTTGAAATGTAGCCTTTGAAACGTAAGCTTTGCTGTTTGAAACGTTAGCTTTGCTGGCTGGGCCGTTTGAAACGTTAGCTTTGCTGGCTGGGCCGTTTGAAACTGACTTGGCTCTATATAAACGTAGCCTTTGAAATGTAGCCTTTGAAACGTAGCTTTTGAAACGTTAAAAAATGTCTTTGCTGGCTGGGCTGTTTGAAACGTTAAAAAAAATGTCTTTGCTTTCATATTAAAAGATGTTTATTTTTCCATTAGCCTTTGAAACAATGTCGTTGCGGCTGATTGTTTTCATATTGAAAAATATATATTTTTCCATGAAAAGCCTGATCGTGTGGCTTACAAAATCAAACTGGCTTGAGTTTAAAACGACAAGTTCAAAACGACAGTAAATAAAAAATATTCATGATCCGTTGATAAAAGATTAGACAAGAACAATATTTGTTACGAGGAAAGTTTAATGAAATTAAGCTATCTAAATCTAAATAACCTAGAAACTGTTTGTCGCCGATACATTTTATCATGGTTTCTGGCAAAATATTAAATAAATACAACTGTACTGTAAAAAGAAATAAAGTTGAGTTTCCGTGTCCACATTGCAAGGTTATTCTTATTTCGAAAGATTACCACGGTCATTGTTTATCCAAACACGGCATAAACGGCAGTCTGCGTTGCATCTGGTGTCCAGACAAGAAAAAATATGTAAAATTTGGTCGAAAAGAAAAAAACGCTCATGCCGACCACATCATGGTATGCTGGAGAAATTTTCTGAGTCCAGTTACCAATCCCGCTCCAGAAGACGTGCCGCTTCCCGAAAGATGCGCCTTTTTCAATTTCACTCCCATGTGCGAGAAAGAGAAATTCTTCGGCCGTTTGAGAATTCTCGACGACGAAGCCTACGAGGCCGTTTCGCCCATAGATTTGGAACCTCCGACCGTACCTTTCGAAGACCGTACGCTGAACTTGGCTGCCTCTTGCGTGCAGAGATACCTTCGAGGAGACGAGATTTGGTATCACGTAATGGTTCGGGCTGTGGCTTTCGATAGTTTTCTGGAAGCCATGCGAAACGATTCAGATGTCACGCGGACGCTGCCTTTCTCATGTTGGTGCGACGGAGGCACGTACCCTGAGGATTTCTATAGACATCACAGACACATGATCGTCGTTTCCAAATCCAAGGAATATTTTCGAGACAAGGTGTGGAAAAATATTAAGGTCAAGTCCGAAGACAAACCGTTTAAGGGTTTCAAATGTAAAGCCAAAAAGCCTATAGAATCGGCATTGCACCTCGTCAATACTTTGGGCTATCTCAGCCATCGTCGATCCAGATGCAATTTCACGTTTACCGAAAACGAACCGTGGGACAATAACATGAATCATTTTTACATTATGGAGACGCTTCCGGCAGAATACAGGTTGGTGCTGGCGACGCTCTGGGAAGGCGGGCTCATGGAACTGCTTTCGCAGAAATACGGGCGTATGGATCCAAACAGGCTTCTTCGCGTTGCGATGGAGTTTGTCGATGCCAAGTGGCGCATCAAAGTCAGAAATTTACCAGGCGTGGTGTTGAATCTCGTGCTACCCGTTTCTAAAAAATTTCGATCGTCGGAAGAGCCTACGGATAATTATTTGTATTTGAACGACGGAAAGAAATTGTATTTCAAGCCCGGACGCCAAACTAAAAAAGACTACAAGATGTTTTACCACGTCGTCGCGGATGAATTGTGGGTTCCGAAAAGAATGCAGCAAGAGTGTTTCAAGTGCGCGAAACCCTTCATGTCCCGTTGCTGCGATTTGGAGAAGGAAAATACGACCCTGAAACGTAAGCTGGACGAGATCGAAAATGAAATGAGTAAGCGTCACAAGAAAGATATGGACGAGATCGAAAATGAAATGAGTAAGCGTCACAAGAAAGATATGGACGAGATCGAAAATGAAATGAGTAAGCGTCACAAGAAAGATATGGACGAGATGACTAAACGCTACGAACGAGAATTGGACGAGTGTAAAAAGAGGCTGGAAATCATCGTAAAGGTAAATGTACCGCTTCAGGGAGAATAGTTGTGGAAGAACCGTTTGAAAGATGTAGATAGGGACAGGATGATGGCCGAGATCTGAAAGCGAAAATTTCGATTCTGGAACTGGAGAATGTTAAGCTTAAAGGAAAATTTGGGAAATATATAAAAGAGGGCCTCAAAGAATCTTTAGCGAAGAAGTAATTAAAAAAACATCTGATAAATTTTAGCACAAAAACGTGAAAAGGCCAGGATAAAATTGAAAAGCTAATCTTGATAAATGAATCTTGATGAACATGTATATAAATATCAACCAACCAACCAACCTTGAAAAAAAAAAAAAAAAAAAAAAAAAAAAAAAAAAAAAAAAAATTTTTTTTTTTTTTTTTTTTTTTTTTTAGGTGCCACGCCCACCCTTGAAGCTTGTCTATATATACTATGGCTAACATGACTACACTCTCATTGTGTCTCGACATTTGCCTGCAACGGTCGTTTAGTCACTATGTCTCGTAATGTGTTTTCAGCAAGATGTACATTGATGTACATTAGAGAGTTAAATTTTTCTATAAAAACCTATGATCTATTCTGATTTCATGAAAACCTGCAGTATCTTGTCATTTGTCAGACAAAAGTCTATAAAATCTTGTTTTCAAAGCCAATATTGTATAAATAACGCCATCCCCATCCTATTTTAAAGGAAATGGGTTTAGACATCAGGAGCTAGTTTATGCATGACCTTACAGTAGAAGAAATAAATTCCACTCCCACCCACCCTAATAGATATACTATATATATACTATATATATATATAGACTGCAGCGCCATCTACAATGATTGGCTAAAGAAATATAACTTTAGCGGCCAACTGAGAAATATAACTTTAGCGGCCAACTGAGAAATATAGCTTTAGCCGCCACCTGAGAAATATATCTTTAGCAGCCACCTGAGAAATATAACTTTAGCGGCCAACTTAGAAATATAACTTTAGAAACCAACTTCATCAACCAACCAACCAACTGTTAAAAAAAAAAAAAAAAAAAAAAAAAATTTTTTTTTTTTTTTTTTTTTTTTTTTTTTTTTTTTCAAAGCCTATATTTTTTTTGTGTCGCCTATATATAGAATGTCTAACATACCCACATCTCATTTTGTCTCGACTCCTGCCGACAACGGTCATCTAAATATCCGTTTGGAAAAGCCTGGAATGGCTCTATATAAACTTTAGCCTTGCTGGCCTACCGGGTTTATAGAAATCATTGGGGCCATTCCAGCGAAGTTGCCAGCTCTATTTTGAGATACCTACATTGGCTGGATCCATAAAAATTTAAGAGGTTTCGATAAGATTCAAACAGGCTGAGGGTTGTCACGACAAACGGTGCCATTGAATTGAATTGCAGAGGCCATGCTTAGCAGGAACGCATTGAGAATAGCAGCCCATATTGTAAAAATGAAATAAAATATTTTTTATATCTGTATTTAAACATGCAGACATTTCCGCGATACATTTTATTTCTATTTCTTTTAAATTCTAATGTCTAAATTTATAATATTAGCATATTATTTTTTTAATTTATAGAATACTCACGTTTTGTTTCCTCGACAACAAGTTTTGATAGAGGGGTTTTGAAAATATTATCTGGACTCTCTGCATGCAACAATTTTAATTTCTTAAATGAGGCTTGTTTGAAAATGTGACAAGAGGGTGTAAATGCTCGAATATTATCGCTGGCGACTGTCTCTTATACCTGTGTTTATCGCAAAAACGATATGTACAGCTGGATTTGCGGTACTTGAGAGTGTGAGCTACAAATAGATAGGACCGACGTAAAAATGTAGAAATATTATAGGGTTGGGCTTTTATTTAAAATGTATTACCGACAACTTGAAGATTATTTGAAAAAAAAACTATGGCTAAAGTACCCACATCTAATTTTGTCTGCAGTCATCTAGTTATCCGTAAAATATTTTACCGTACAACGGATGAAAACATTTTACAAATAACTAGATGACTGTTGTTGGCTAACGTCGAGTCAAAATGAGATGTGGGTACGTTAGCAATTCTACATATAGGTCACACGAAAAAAACTAATGTTGGAGAAATGAATCCGTAAAGTTATAGACGCTGCTCCGTCCTTGAAGATCTGTTGAAGGTCACACGAAAAAAAAAAAAAAAAAAAAAAAAAAAAAAAAAAATTTTTTTTTTTTTTTTTTTTTTTTTTTTTTGAGTGGGCGTGGCTTGCCTTCACACTATATAAACATGCTGTCTTAGTCTATTTGTCCATACAAAGACATGTGGTAGCTATACATACTAATATAAACTCCTGTTCGCATACTTTTATTAGAGAAAATTGCATCAATTGTCGTACCGCCTCTCGTCGTATAGTGTTTGGGATTCGTTCGTAGATCTAAGTTCAGGACTTGTAACCCCTCCATAAAGTCTTTTCCGTCTTCTGAATTAAAATCTATATTAAAATCCCCTACCAGCACCGTTTTGAAATCTTCGTCCTCTTGCAGGAGAGCTTCTGCTATAACTTCGCCTTTTTGTTCGTCATTGGCTTGCGGACTTGCATATACCAAGACAAATCTTATATTATTGAGTATGTAACATACTAAAACTTGGACTCTGTCTTGGTTTATACTGAAGGTTTTTCTCGATAAATTTGATAATCCTTGTCGGATATAGGTTATAACGCCGCATTTCTTTCGAGGCTTTCTTGGATCATCATTGCTATGAATTACACCAGCCATTACAAATCCTGGAAATGCAAAGTAATCTGCGGGTAACGTTCCCGTTTCTGCTAGCATAATTATATCACTCTTCATGAAGCATGGATCGGCCAATACGTCTTCGTAATGAGTGGTTAATCCTTCAACATTATGGTACATAAACTGAATGCCAGCGAAATCTCCTCTTTCATGAAGAGAAATTAGCGGTCTTAATATAGCTAGTTCTTTTGCCACGGGATCGTTTTCAGATGGTGCCTCAATCGTTACAAATTCGTCCTCTACATACAATCCGTCAGCTTTCGTCGCTTGTGATGACCCGACATAAACTAAACTTAGGCTCATATTTTTGCTAAGATGTACAGCACACTCGTTGCACCTTGCGATTTATGAATGGCCTCAGATACAACGATGGGTCTCTAGCGACACTTAAAGCCAAATTTCTTATTCTATAGATATTTTTCCTCATTCGCTCAACGGGTTCAATCCAGGATTGATGCCATGACGCAGCATATATCTTATGAGCAGCTTATGAATTTAAGAACAGCTTGCGTGCATCAAAACGAAATTAATACGGTTGGTGAAGGGGTATAAAATAAACGAGCTTCAGGACGAAGTGATAACGCAGCCGAGATGAAGAATGCTTAATGCAGGCTTAGTCTTTGAAAATAATGACTGGATAGGCATTAGCAAAATCATTTAAATACTAATGCCTAAATTAATTTCTTTAATCGGCAACAGGGTTACAACCCAAACTTATCTGCAAATAAATTTTCAGCGCCTAGAATCGACTTGACGAAAACATTTTACGGATGACAGTATCTTGTCATTTGGACGGAATTTGTCAGACAAAAGTTTATAAAAATCTTGTTTTCAAAGCCAATATTGTATAAATAACGCTATTCCCATCCTATTTTAAAGGAAATGGGTTTAGACATCAGGAGCTAGTTTATGCATGACCTTACAGTAGAAGAAATAAGTTCCACTCCCACCCACCCTAATAGATATACTATATATATACTATATATATAGACTGCAGCGCCATCTACAATGATTGGATAAAGAAATATAATTTTAGAGGCCAACTGAAAAATATAACTTTAGCGGCCAACTGAGAAATATAACTTTAGCAGCCAACTGAGAAATATAACTTTAGAAACCAACTTCATCAACCAACCAACCAACTGTAAAAAAAAAAAAAAAAAAAAAAAAAAAAAAAAAAAAAATTTTTTTTTTTTTTTTTTTTTGAGTGGGCGTGGCTTGTCTTCATACTATATAAATAACGGCTGCCGTACTCAAATCATCATTCTGTTTCTGACCAGCTTCTCCTGCCTTGTCCTGTTTACCATTGAAACAACATTTGCTATATATACGCCTATCTTCTAAATTTTATACCATAACGCTTTGACAATGAGCCATCGCATTGAAATCGCTTTCCATTATCTACTTCGAGACTGTGTTCAGTTGGCAAACGATTTGGATACTGAAGATGAGATGTTGGTCGACGACGCGAATTACATGGATTTAAAATTTAGTCTGAGAGAACATAAATTCGGTCTTTCAATTTTGAGAATGCTTGAAGAATATTTTCAGATTCCGCCCCAGCATACTGGTATTACTGTTAAAAGGGTCGGAGACATTATTGTCGAGCTGAAGAAAAAATTAAATGATATTATCGAGTCAAATTCGATATCTCCTAGAGTCAGTAACTTGTTTCGCGATAAAACGTTAACAAATCATAGCTGGCGAGGTCGCGATTGCTATCAGCCTTGGGTAATGGAGTGTTTGATTGTTACCGGACAATTTCTTGGAGAATGTTTTAACAAATTTCCATACAAATGTGATAAGTATTTCAATTTGGCATATGAAGCGTTGATGGATATTTTGATGGATAATAATTTGCTAACTTATATCGCAGTGGATCTGTCTCTTGGGAGGGATCCGTTTGGCAAACCTGGGATTAAAGTAAAATCTATCTTGGACTTAGATGATTGGTGTTTCTTTACATTTCAGTTAAACGAAGAACAGGAGCAAAAATTGTACGAGAAGTGCCCTTAGTTAAAAATTACATTCTTTGAAAAAAAAAAAAAAAAAAAAAAAAAAAAAAAAATTTTTTTTTTTTTTTTTTTTTTTTTTTTTTTTTTTTGAGTGGGCGTGGTTTTGTTCAAGGCTATGTTTATAACCTATTTAAAGGGTCCGATATTCTTAACACTCAAACATTTTTACAAAACTCTACATGATGGCTGACAATACAAATTCCATAGATCCAATGATTCACATGTACTATAATGATTTGAAAATCAAAAATTATCCTTTCAAATGCATTTGTTGTAAGTTACATTTTTTACCAACTGAATACGAAAAACATTCAAAAATTCATGGAATCAATGCGAAAACTTCTTGCGTATGGTGTAATGGAGACTACAACTGGGAATTCGGGAAAAAATTTCATAGCAATACCGTGAGACATTTATTGACTTGTTTTCGAAAATTTATAGATAATAATGGAATTAGAGATGGGAGTATAGACTTAATCACAGATGTGGAGATAGACGAGCCGTATCCCGAAGAACTCATGAACGCCCGTCCGTTGTGCGCTGAGAACGATACTTTGCAGGGACAAATTATCCAGTTGCAGAGAGAGATGGTTGAATTAAAATCAAATTACGGAGAACAAATTGACGATTCGTTGATAAACAAAAACGCGTCTTGGAAAGAGAAATACCAGACTCTGAAAGCGGAGAGCGATAGAAACATATCGGATTTGCAAAGAGAAGTGTTGTCTCTGAAAGAACAGCTTGTGTGCGTCAAAATGAAATATAATGCAACGGTGACTGAGATGCTGGAGAAAATAAACGAGCTTCAGGACAAAGTGATAACAGCCGAAAATTAAAAAAAATTATTACTTAAAAAAAATATTACTTTGGAAAAAAAAAAAAAAAAAATTTTTTTTTTTTTTTTTTTTTTTTTTTTGAGTGGGCGTGGTTTTGTTCAAGGCTATGTTTATAACCTATTTAAAGGGTCCGGTATTCTTAACACTCAAACATTTTTACAAAACTCTACATGATGGCTGACAATACAAATTCCATAGATCCAATGATACACTTATACTATAGTAGAATTGTTGATGGGAGTATAGACTTAAAGACAGATGTGGAGATAGACGAGCCGTATCCCGAAGAACTCATGGACGAGTTGTGCGCTGAGAACGATACTTTGCAAGGACAAATTGCCCAGTTGCAGAGAGAGATGGTTGAATTAAAATCAAATTACGGAGATCAAATTGACGATTCGTTGATAAACAAAAACGCGTCTTGGAAAGAGAAATACCAGACTCTGAAAGCTGAGAGCGATAGAAACATATCGGATTTGCAAAGAGAAGTGTTGTCTCTGAAAGAACAGCTTGCGTGCGTCAAAACGAAATATAAACCAACGGTGACTGAGATGCTGGATAAAATAAACGAGCTTCAGGACAAAGTGACAACAGCCGAAAATTAAAAAAAAATATTACTTTGAAAAAAAAAAAAAAAAAAAAAAAAAAAAATTTTTTTTTTTTTTTTTTTTTTTTTTAGTGGGTGTGTCTCGACTATATATACAATAGCTTTACTCGTTGGCTGTTATAAACTGGTCCAAGTTTATGCGGACATGGTAGCTAGAAGACTGTTGCTGACGGACCATGTAAGTATTATTTTCTTTACGTTCACGAAATTGAATAATTTTTTTAATGTCTTCGGTGTCTAGGTTGAGTTTCTAATGTCTACGTGACCAATAGCCTAGGTTGTATTTCTAATATCTGCAGGACCCGTTTCTAATGGCCGATGTTGTATTTCTAACGTCTACATTCTAAGGGTCTATGTTAAGTTTCTAACAGCCTAAGTAAAATTTCTAATGTCACCTAGTTTGAAGTTATAATGCCTACATGGCTCGTTTCTAATATCTTAAGTTGAATTTCTAATGAATTCTTTTAGTGCCAACATTGGATGCGTACCGATTGTAATTTTCAAGGGATATGGCTTAACTATAAGATAAATATGTATCTTGGTAAAATATACAGACTCGATAGCTAAATTTAAGGAATCTGAATTTAAAAATTTAATTTTTTCGTTTAAATTTTGCCGTGTAAAATTTAAAATTTTTAAAGACTAAGCGTGGCAGTCATTACAATCTGATCGCTAATTTTCAAGGGATATGGCTTAGCTATAAGATAAATATGAATCTTGGTAAAATATACCGACTCGATAGCTAAATTTAAGGGATCTGAATTTAAAAATTTAATTTTTTTGTTTAAAATTTGCATTTTTTATGTAAAATTTAAAATTTTTAAAGATTAAGCTATATGTGGCAGTCATTACAATCTGATCTCTATAAAAAGATTGTCGAGAGACAGGATATTATGCCTCAGGATGCCCGGTTAAAATTACAATCAGATTTCTATAAAAAGATTTTTCGAGAGACAGGATATTATGTAAGCCTTTCCTCAGGATGCCCGGTTAAAATTACAATCAGATCTCTATAAAAAATTGTTCGAGAACTATTGAAAGGATATTATGCCTCTAACGGCCTAAGCTGAATCTCTAATATCACCGTTTTAAAAGTCTATGTACAATGTCTAATGTCTGCCGTCGTAAGACTTAAACATTATCTAGTCTGAGGTCGTGAAGAAATTGTCAGTGGATTTCATGAGGGCCAGAATCTAAAGATTTCTCTACGCCCGTTGGCAAGAATCATGTAGGATAGGAGCTCTAAAAGGGTTGGCAGATTTAAAGCTGGTAAATTTAAAAAATACTATATGTCTGTTGGCCGATCTTCGATACACTATAGAAATGCGAGAGTCGATGATTGTGAAAGTGTTCAAGAGAGTGTAAATGCTCGAATATTATCGCTGGCGACTGTCTCTTGTACCTGTGTTTATCACAAAAACAATACACTAGCTGAATTTGTGGTACTTGAGGGTGGGAGCTAAAAATAGATGGGGAAAAATGTAGACATTTTATAGAGGTCTATGCTAGCCGTAGCATTTAACAAGACTACCGATACATATTATTTTTTACCAAATACATGTATCCATTTAAAATTCTTACAATAGCCTTTAATCCATTAAACTGGCCAGTCCTACCAATATCGATACATATTATTTTTTTTCCAAATACGTGTATCCATTAAAAATCTTACTATTCTAACCTTTAACAAGACTACCATTAAAAAAATCTTATGCAAGCCCACTGATACGTTAAATCTTTCCAATATTGCCAAATCTTTAAAATTCCTAAAATTAGATCGAGAGGGATCTTTCGTGCTTGCATGACTATGTTGGCGATACCAATAGGATGGCTAAACTCGATACGGCCGATTAGAATGTTGAGAAAGGATTTGAGAGAGGAATGTTTATATACAGCCAAGCCAGGCTTTTCCAAACGGATTAGATGACTGTTGTTGGCAGACAAAATGAGATGTTAGCCATTCTATATATAGGCTACACGAAAAAAACTAATGTTGAATAAATTAAGTTTGCTCCGTCAAGTTATTGATACTGCTCCGTCCTTGAAGATGTGTTGAAGGTCAAACTAAAAAAAAAAAAAAAAAAAAAAAAAAAAAAAAAATATTTTTTTTTTTTTTTTTTTTTTTTTTTTTTTTTTTGTGTGTGACCTTCAACACATCTTCAAGGACGGAGCAGTATCTATAACTTGACGGATTGTTCAACATTAGTTTTTTCCATGTAACCTATATATAGAATCACTAACGTACCCACATCTCATTTTGTCTCGACGTCTGCCGACAACAGTCATCTAAATATCCGTTTGGAAAGCCTGGCTTGGCTCTATATAAACATTAGCATTGCTGACCTACCAGGTCTAAAGAAATCATTGGGTCCATCCAAAATTATTTTCGTGACTAGATTATAGGGTCTGGCAAGCCATCTGCATAATGATATAAATTTTCAGCCCCTATAATCGAGTATGAAATAAAATATTTTTTTTATCTGTATTTAAACATGCAGACATTTCCGCTTCGCGGAAATGTCTGCATGTTTAAATACAGATAAAAAAAATATTTTATTTCTATTTCTTTTTCCATGTAACCTATATATATATAGAATCGCTAACGTACCCACATCTCATTTTGTCTCGACCATTGCAGTAATCTAAATATCCGCTTGGAAAAGCCTGGCTTGGCTCTCTAAACATTAGCATTGCTGGCCTACCGGGTCTAAAGAAGTCATTGGGTTCGTCCATCCATGACCAGTATATCTAATCATGTTATCATGAAACTAGTTTATGAAACGACATGGCCATATCATTAGAATAGCTATCCAAAATTAGAATGGCCATCCAAAATTATTTTCGTGACTATTCGATCTCGTCCTGCGAAGTGTTGAATTTGCCAGCTCAGAATACCTATATCAATATTGGCTGGATCCATAAAAATTTAAAAGAGGCCTCGATAAAATTGAAAGAGGCTGGGAGATAAACATAGTAGATGAATTGCAGACCAGGAAAACCGAACACGTAGAGAGTAGCAACCCATATTCTAAAAATTTAAACGTAATTATGAAAATAGTATTAACGAGATGCCATTCGTTTGCCAATGACAAGAGTAGCGGTTTTAATTTATAGGATACTCACGGGTTTATTTTTTCGACAACACGTTTTGATAGAGGGACTTAGGCTTTGAAAATATTAGCTGGTCTCTCTCCAAGCAACAATTTTATTTTCTTAAATACGACTTAATTTTTTCGTTTTTACAGATTACCTTATGAAGGCTTAGTCTTTGAAAATATTGATTGGTGTCGTGGATCTATATAAGCATTAGCAAAATAATTTAAATTCTAATGCGTAAATTAATTTATTTATTTGGAGATTGGTAATTCCAGATTGCTTTCAAAGCCAATATTGTATAAATAACGCTATCCCATCCAATTTTAAAGGAAATGGGTTTAGACATCAGGAGCTAGTTTATGCATGACCTTACAGTAGAAGAAATAAATTCCACTCCCACCCACCCTAATAGATATACTATATATATACTATATATATAGACTACAGCGCCATCTACAATGAATCTGATTGGATAAAGAAATATAAATTTAGCAACCAACTGAGAAATATAACTTTAGAAACCAATTGAGAAATATAACTTTAGAAACCAACCATCATATCAATCAACCAACCAACCAACTGTTAAAAAAAAAAAAAAAAAAAAAAAAAAAAAATTTTTTTTTTTTTTTTTTTTTTTTTTTTTCAGTTGGTTGGTTGGTTGATTGATATATATTTTGTATAAATAGCGGCTCCGTACTCAAGCTACATTCATTCTGTCTTCTAGCATATTTATTGAAAAAGCTTATTGGAACGTCTCTAGTTTATGTCTGGCAGATTAACAATACGCTATCCTATCCTGTTTCTAATCTATTCAAACTTTTTTACGATGATTAAGTATCACGAACCAAATTTATTCTGGCCTCTGTGGCTTAATGATTCTGTATACATATTTATTATGTCTTCCAAAGTCTCAAATAAGATTTCTACAATACAAGCTTAAAATATTTTACTTATGTCTCCCAGAACCCCATGTTAAATTTCTAACGTCACCACATTGAATTTGTAATGTCTGCATGGCCCGTTTCAAATATCTACCGTTTATGGCCTTCTCTCATGCGATTTTGTATGAATTGAAACGCGAACGCACATAGCCTTTGAAACGTAAAATATATAGTTTATGCTATGTCTGAAATACCTTGAAACGTTAAAAATTGTCGTTACCCATGATTGTTTTCATCCATGAAAGGTCTTCTTGCGTGTTTGAGACATGAAATGTTTCAAGAGAGTGTGAATGCTCGAATAATATCGCTGTCGACTGTCTCTTGTACCTGTGTTTATCGCAATAACTATACACTAGCTAAATTTGCGGTACTTGAGGGTTGGAGCTAAAAATAGATCGGACCGATGTAGAAATTTTATAGGACAGGCTTTTATTTAAAATGTTTTACCGACGACTTGAAGATTATTTGGACTCATGTTGAGTAAATGAATCCGTCAAATTCTAGAAATCATTAGGTCACCAGTATATCTAATCATGTTATCATGAAACTGGTTTATGAAACGACAAGGCCATATTATTAGAATGGATTTGAGAGAGGAATGTTTATATACAGCCAAGCCAGGCTTTTCCAAACGGATTAGATGACTGTTGTTGGCAGACAAAATGAGATGTGGACATTCTATATATAGGCTACACGAAAAAAACTAATGTTGAATAAATTAAGTTTGCTCCGTCAAGTTATTGATACTGCTCCGTCCTTGAAGATGTGTTCAAGGTCAAACTAAAAAAAAAAAAAAAAAAAAAAAAAAAAAAAAAATTTTTTTTTTTTTTTTTTATGTGACCTTCAACGCATCTTCAAGGACGGATCTGTAACTTGACGGATTCATTTATACAACATTTGTTTTTCCATGTAACCTATATATAGAATTGCTAACGTACCCACATCTCATTTTGTCTTGACGTCTGCAGACGACAGTCATCTAAATATCCGTTTGGAAAAGCCTGGCTTGGCTCTCTAAACATTAGCATTGCTGGCCTACCGGGTCTAAAGAATTCATTGGGTCCGTCCATCCATGACCGATATATCTAATCATGTTATCATGAAACTGATTTATGAAACGACATGGCCATATCATTAAAATAGCTATCCAAAATTAGAATGGCCATCCAAAATTATTTGCGTGACCATTCGATCTCGTCCTGCGAAGTGTTGGATTTTCCAGCTCAGTATATTTTCAGTATACCTATACCAATATTAGCTGGATCCGTAAAAATTTGAAACAGACTGGGAGATAAACGTAGCAATTGAACTGACCAGGAGAGACCCATATTGTAAAAATTTAAACGTAATTATGAAAATAGTATTAACGAGATAATGATTAAGTTTTGTATAAATAGCGGCTCCGTACTCAAGCTACATTCATTCTGTCTTAGCATGTTTATTGAAAAAAGCTGATTAGATATCTTCTAGTTTATGTCTGACCAGACAATACGTTATTGGGTCCTGTTTCTAATCTATTCCAATTTTCACGATGGCCCTTATCAAATACCACGAAATTACAAGCCAAATTTATTCGGGCATATCTTTAATCGCTACCGGATGGCTCTAATATTGGTATTGGCCGAATGGCTAACATATCAATGTAAAATGGCTAACGTATCCAAATAATCATTGTGTATGACCAGCAACAGTCTGGCTTCATAATAATATTCTATAAACACCCATGACCTGATTTCATGAAAACGTGCAACATCTTGTCCATACAATAGTCTATAAAATCTTGCTTTCAAAGCCAATATTGTATAAATAACGCTATCCAATCCTATTTTAAAGGAAATGGGTTTAGACAGCAGGAGCTGGTTTATGCATGACCTTACAGTAGAAGAAATAAATTCCACTCCCACCCACCCTAATAGATATACTATATATATATACTATATATATAGACTACAGCGCCATCTACAATGAATTTGATTGGATAAAGAAATATAAATTTAGCAACCAAATGAGAAATATAACTTTAGAAACTAACTGAGAAATATAACTTTAGAAACAAACTTAATCAACCAACCAACCAACCTAAAAAAAAAAAAAAAAAAAAAAAAAAAAAAAAAATTTTTTTTTTTTTTTTTTTTTTTTTTCATGTGACCTTGAACACATCTTCAAGGACGGAGTGGGATCTGTAACTTGACGGATTCATTTATTCAACATTAGTTTTTCCGTGTAACCTATATATAGAATGGCTAACATGCCCACATCTCATTTTGTCTCGACGTCTGCAGACAACAGTCATCTAAATATCCGTTTGGAAAGCCTGGCTTGGCTCTATATAAACATTAGCATTGCTGGCCTACCAGGTCTAAAGAAATCATTGAGTCCATCCAAAATTATTTTCGTGACTAGATTATAGGGTCTGGCAAGCCATCTGCATAATCATATAAATTTTCAGCCCCTATAATCGAGTATGAAATAAAATATTTTTTTTATCTGTATTTAAACATGCAGACATTTCCGCGAAGCGGAAATGTCTGCATGTTTAAATACAGATAAAAAAAAATATTTTATTTCATTTCTTTTAAATTCTAATATCTAAATTTACAATATTAGGATATTTTTTTAAAAATTTATAGAATACTCACAGGTTGTATTTTGTTTTTTCGACAACGAGATTTGATAGAGGGGCTTAGGCTTTGAAAATATTAACTGGACTCTCTCCAAGCAACAATTTTATTTTCTTAAATGTAACTTAATTTTTTCGTTTTTACAGATTACCTTATGAAGGCTCAGTCTTTAAAAATAATGACTGGATCTATATGAGCATTAGCAAAATCATTTAAATACTAATGTCTAAATTTACAATATTAGAATAAAATCTTGTAAATTGACAGGATACTCATGGGTTGGATTTGGTTTTCTCGACAACTTGAAGATTATTTGGAAAAGAACTAATGTTGAATAAATTAAATTAGCTTCGTCCTTGAAGTTGCGTCAAGGTCAAACTAAAAAAAAAAAAAAAATTTTTTTTTTTTTTTTTTTATGTGTCCTTGAGCATATCTTCAAGGACGGACTTGACGACTTCATTTATTCGATATTAGTTTTTTTCGTTTGATCTATATATAGAATGGCTAACGTACCCACATTGTCTCGCCAACAACAGTCTAGTAAAATCTTTTAAATTCTAATGTCTAAATTTACAATATTAGCATAAAGTCTTGTAAATTAAATCTGCTGCGTCTTGCTGTAAAAATATACATTCTGTATGACGATTCAAGTCATAGCTGCGATCTTCTTCTGTGGCTGATCTTTCAGCATTTGATTTTTCCAACGTTGGCACTAATTTTCAAATACGCAGATCCGTTGTAATATTTAAGTCATTAGTTTTATCGTTTTCTGGAATCCATTCTTTGCGTTGTCTTCAAGATTTTGTATAGGATATATATTAACGAAACCATTAATGCCATATGAATTCTTTGTAAGCAAGAAACCTTAAATATTTTTTATTGTAGATTTCAGCTTCATTAGCCTCTTTTCTACAATAGGGGCAACGCTTCGAAAATTTAAACCAAACCACGATGCATTGCATGTGAAAAGTATGGTTGCATGACAATCTGAGACCTTTTCGTTTAAACAGTCTTATGGTTCTCAGACATATGGAACACTCAAGCTTAGATGCGTCGGACTTGGGTGCAGACATCATATAAACGCTTAAAAGCACAAATGATTCGATAGCGCTGAGCTCTGGACTTTATATACTGATAAACGTTTTCCAGGAAAACATATATATAGCCATTCAAGGTTCAAGGTCACACGGAAAAAAAAAAAAAAAAAAAAATTTTTTTTTTTTTTTTTTTTTTTTTTCGTGTGGGCGGAGCATTTTCTAAGCACTGACTTGGCTATATATAAACCCGTGTAAGCGACGTATTGTCGCAACTTGTTTCGGTCAGCCGACATTGCCACACCTTGTCATATTAAAGATGGCTGACAACGAAAATGTAAAAAATTCTAGTTTTAGCATTTTTCAAGCACGTAACGAAAGCGCAATGCAAAAGTTGAAACTAAAGGTGGAATCTGTCGAAAAAGAAAACGTAGAATTAAAAGAAAAGCTGGTACGTGTCCAAAGTGAACATAGATGTTTTTATGAATTTCTTTCTAATATACATGGCGAAATAAATGATTTGAAAGGGAATAAAAACACCTCAGAAAAGGAAATTATCAGCTTGAGGGAAGAAAATATCATCTTGAAAACAGATATTGAAGACTTAAAATTAGAAAGTGTCAACTTAAAATTAGATATTGCCAACATTGAAAGAGAGACAGGCAACATAAAATACAAAATTGCAGACTTAAAATTTAAAATTGCAACACTTAAACGAAAATTGCTAGGATATTAAAAGGAGCATTTTCTAAGCACTGACAGTGAATGTCTTTTTTTTAATTCTACCAATTTTATTTTTTTCAAGCCTTGTACAAATATGTAATGTCAAATATATTAACCGTGACTGGTGTCGTGAATTTATATAAGCATTAGCAAAATCATTTAAATTAGGATACTCACGGGTTGGATTTGGTCTTTTCGACAACTTGAAGATTATTTGGAAAAGAACTAATGTTGAATAAATGAAGTTTGCTTCGTCAAGTCCGTCCTTGAAGTTGCGTCAAGGTCACACAAAAAAAAAAAAAAAAAAAAAAAATTTTTTTTTTTTTTTTTTTTTTTTTTTTTTTTTTTTTTATGATCGCGTGGGCGTGGCTTGGCTATATATAAGCGTCAGCTTTGCTGGTTGTTATACATTTTTCAATTCTAGGGCCTTCCAATAGAATGTGCTAGACTTTGTCATTTTTTCTACAACAAATTTTACAGTTTACCATATGAGTGCTTAGTCTTTGTAAATATTAACTGGACGCGTTTTAGAAGACCTTCTGTAAGATCCAGTCAACGTATAATATTTCTTCGCTCTCTCAGTTTATAAAATCGTGTCTCAGATCCAATTTTCACAACACAGACATGTGGCTTAAAGTCTCGTTTGCCAACAAACTTTGTTTGCTCGCAGCCGTAGCTTCAGACGGCAAAATATATTTTGGGGCTTTTGAAGTGGGTATAATGCTAAAATACGCACGTCCACGCAGTTTCGTAGTTCAGCACGCAAGAAAAGACTTGTCCAGTCTGATTCCACAGGCCTCACATTTGACAAAGATTTACAGACTCGTGTTTGATTTCGAAGAGATGATGGCAGTCATCCAAAAATCTAATCGAATGTCTCTCGAAGACTTGTTTATCATAAAAAACCTTTGGCATGAAGGAAGAATCAATGCCTCTTATCCAATGGTAATACCCTTCAATCGAAAAGATGCATTCAAAATCACGGTTCGCGAAGAAGGCGATACGAATCTCCAAGACTGGCTTCGAGGGTACTGCAAACGGGCTCATTCGATCATCGAACCCCCTCGCAGTCCAGATTCTGAAGATAAGGTCATGGATACTCAGGAAACGTCGAAAGATTTATCCATATGCGTTGGTGCTGAGGATTTTTCGACTCTCAAATCTAGTGCGATGCTGAACAACTCATTGGGTACATTCAAAAGAAAATGTGGTAAGCTGGAAAACGCTTATGCTATTCAAGCGGCCGATAAAACTATTCAATATAAAATTTTTAAATTTTTATCTCTGCAGCCTCACATTCCTCATTCTATTAGAGAAATTTATAAATCGGTTGGATGTGACAAAAAGACGGCTAACAGATGCTTATACGGCATGCAAAGATGTTATTTAGTTATAAAAACAAAAGAGAGCCATCCACCGTCATGGCAAATATTAAACGATAAACGTACTCATATCGTATAGGCATCGACTCTGTAGCAATGGACGCTGGAATTGTAAAAATTTAAATGTAATTATTAAAATAGTATTAGCGAGATACCATTCGTTTAGTAGCATGACGAATGAAACGTGAAAAGCAATTAGGAAAATAGTATTAACCAAATAGACTACAGATTAAGGAAGGGACAAATAAATAATTATATATAACCAACTGTAAAAAAAAAAAAAAAAAAAAAATTTTTTTTTTTTTTTTTTTTTAAGGTGGGTGTGGCTTTGATATATATATATATAGGATGGCTAACATGCCCACACATCATTCTCTCTCGACATCTGCCAACAACAGTTTTCAAGTTATCATGTCTCCGTCTGTACTTTCAAATTTGTCAAAATTTTCTATCTGATATCTTACAGTAGATTTTCTGAAACGCGTAACAAAATAAAGTCCAATTGAAAATATCAAAGTCTAAACCCTGATTTGAAAATCTGTAAAACTTAGAAAAAAAAATTTTTGAAATTGTTTTTTTAAAGTTAGAAATTGACAATGTGAAGCTTAAGAAATGGATCATTAAAAATGTAACGGTATACTGTTTCTTCAAATATAGGATTGAGATGTGTTAAATCAGTTTACAAATAAAATATTAGTTTACATAAATTTGACGTTAATTTGAAACAATGAGTCGATATCTGCATCGTTTGGATATTTCCATTTTTAAATAGACAGTTTTATACGAAATGTATTTTGTTATTAATATTTTACCAACAAGAGTCGCTATTTTATAGATTTGATACTCTGAGCCCTAAGGTCATTTTTTCTAATTTTTGCGACTAAATACCTCATTTTTTATAATGCCAGAGTTGGTCTCAGAGGTTACATGGTACTCGATTAGAAAATATGTAGCGTTTTGTCTTTCAAATTAGAAAAAATGATTTTTGAAAAAGACATAAATATTTATGTTATCGTATACGATACCGTATTAGTACTGGAACAGGTTTTAAATTTTCGTGGTCAAAACTAGGGTGTTGAATTCCCGTAAAATGTATATGACCAAAAGAGGCTTCAAGCAGCGACTGCATAATGGTTAAAGCATGAATTAATGAATCGAGCACTGACTGCATAATTTTTAAAGCATATCTTAATGTATAGAGCGTTGAACAAATAAGGGGGGATATATGTAACAAAAGTCTCGAGCTTTAAACTAACAAATAGTTGGGCAAAGTTGAGCAAAACAAAAAGCCTCGAGCAAGCGCGGCAGAATGTAGAGAGCAAAAAAGTATGTAGAAATATAGTATAAGCGATATTTGCATGGTCTAAATTTGTACAAAAACCTTCGAGCATCTATAGAGAGGCTATATTTTGTTTTTAAGTAAAATATTTAGTATATATATCGTTTTTTATATTAAGCCCTCAGATGGTAGTCTGTAAAACGTGTTGTCAAAAAAGTGTGTTTGAACTTGAAAAATTTTATAATAGCCAGCAAAGCTAATGATTATGTATAGCCAACCCAAGCCATAGGCATTTCTATAGCGGATCGAAGATATTGCAGCCATATTTAGGTTAAATATATAATGTAATGCAGATACAGGTCAACCCGTTTCAATTTTATCATATTGCTCAAACACATTACGAGACATAATGACTAGACAACTGTTGCTGACAAATGTTGAGAGACAATAAGAGTGTGGAGACAAATAGATAATTATATATAGCTAGTCAAGTTTCAAGGTTACACGAAAAAAAAAAAAAAAAAAAAAAAAAAAAATTTTTTTTTTTTTTTTTTTTTTTTTTTTCGTGTGACCTTGAACCTTGACTGGCTATATATATGTTTTCCTGGAAAACGTTTATCAGTATATAAAGTCCAGAGCTCAGCGCTATCGAATCATTTGTGCTTTTAAGCGTTTATATGATGTCTGCACCCAAGTCCGACGCATCTAAGCTTGAGTGTTCCATATGTCTGAGAACCATAAGACTGTTTAAACGAAAAGGTCTCAGATTGTCATGCAACCATACTTTTCACATGCAATGCATCGTGGTTTGGTTTAAATTTTCGAAGCGTTGCCCCTATTGTAGAAAAGAGGCTAATGAAGCTGAAATCTACAATAAAAAATATTTAAGGTTTCTTGCTTACAAAGAATTCATATGGCATTAATGGTTTCGTTAATATATATCCTATACAAAATCTTGAAGACAACGCAAAGAATGGATTCCAGAAAACGATAAAACTAATGACTTAAATATTACAACGGATCTGCGTATTTGAAAATTAGTGCCAACGTTGGAAAAATCAAATGCTGAAAGATCAGCCACAGAAGAAGATCGCAGCTATGACTTGAATCGTCATACAGAATGTATATTTTTACAGCAAGACGCAGCAGATTTAATTTACAAGACTTTATGCTAATATTGTAAATTTAGACATTAGAATTTAAAAGATTTTACTAGACTGTTGTTGGCGAGACAATGTGGGTACGTTAGCCATTCTATATATAGATCAAACGAAAAAAACTAATATCGAATAAATGAAGTCGTCAAGTCCGTCCTTGAAGATATGCTCAAGGACACATAAAAAAAAAAAAAAAAAATTTTTTTTTTTTTTTTTTTTTAGTTTGACCTTGACGCAACTTCAAGGACGAAGCTAATTTAATTTATTCAACATTAGTTCTTTTCCAAATAATCTTCAAGTTGTCGAGAAAACCAAATCCAACCCATGAGTATCCTGTCAATTTACAAGATTTTATTCTAATATTGTAAATTTAGACATTAGTATTTAAATGATTTTGCTAATGCTCATATAGATCCAGTCATTATTTTTAAAGACTGAGCCTTCATAAGGTAATCTGTAAAAACGAAAAAATTAAGTTACATTTAAGAAAATAAAATTGTTGCTTGGAGAGAGTCCAGTTAATATTTTCAAAGCCTAAGCCCCTCTATCAAATCTCGTTGTCGAAAAAACAAAATACAACCTGTGAGTATTCTATAAATTTTTAAAAAATATCCTAATATTGTAAATTTAGATATTAGAATTTAAAAGAAATGAAATAAAATATTTTTTTTATCTGTATTTAAACATGCAGACATTTCCGCTTCGCGGAAATGTCTGCATGTTTAAATACAGATAAAAAAATATTTTATTTCATACTCGATTATAGGGGCTGAAAATTTATATGATTATGCAGATGGCTTGCCAGACCCTATAATCTAGTCACGAAAATAATTTTGGATGGACTCAATGATTTCTTTAGACCTGGTAGGCCAGCAATGCTAATGTTTATATAGAGCCAAGCCAGGCTTTCCAAACGGATATTTAGATGACTGTTGTCTGCAGACGTCGAGACAAAATGAGATGTGGGCATGTTAGCCATTCTATATATAGGTTACACGGAAAAACTAATATTGAATAAATGAATCCGTCAAGTTACAGATCCCACTCCGTCCTTGAAGATGTGTTCAAGGTCACATGAAAAAAAAAAAAAAAAAAAAAAAATTTTTTTTTTTTTTTTTTTTTTTTAGGTTGGTTGGTTGGTTGATTAAGTTTGTTTCTAAAGTTATATTTCTCAGTTTCTCAGTTAGTTTCTAAAGTTATATTTCTCATTTGGTTGCTAAATTTATATTTCTTTATCCAATCAAATTCATTGTAGATGGCGCTGTAGTCTATATATATAGTATATATATATAGTATATCTATTAGGGTGGGTGGGAGTGGAATTTATTTCTTCTACTGTAAGGTCATGCATAAACCAGCTCCTGCTGTCTAAACCCATTTCCTTTAAAATAGGATTGGATAGCGTTATTTATACAATATTGGCTTTGATAGCAAGATTTTATAGACTATTGTATGGACAAGATGTTGCACGTTTTCATGAAATCAGGTCATGGGTGTTTATAGAATATTATTATGAAGCCAGACTGTTGCTGGTCATACACAATGATTATTTGGATACGTTAGCCATTTTACATTGATATGTTAGCCATTCGGCCAATACCAATATTAGAGCCATCCGGTAGCGATTAAAGATATGCCCGAATAAATTTGGCTTGTAATTTCGTGGTATTTGATAAGGGCCATCGTGAAAATTGGAATAGATTAGAAACAGGACCCAATAACGTATTGTCTGGTCAGACATAAACTAGAAGATATCTAATCAGCTTTTTTCAATAAACATGCTAAGACAGAATGAATGTAGCTTGAGTACGGAGCCGCTATTTATACAAAACTTAATCATTATCTCGTTAATACTATTTTCATAATTACGTTTAAATTTTTACAATATGGGTCTCTCCTGGTCAGTTCAATTGCTACGTTTATCTCCCAGTCTGTTTCAAATTTTTACGGATCCAGCTAATATTGGTATAGGTATACTGAAAATATACTGAGCTGGAAAATCCAACACTTCGCAGGACGAGATCGAATGGTCACGCAAATAATTTTGGATGGCCATTCTAATTTTGGATAGCTATTTTAATGATATGGCCATGTCGTTTCATAAATCAGTTTCATGATAACATGATTAGATATATCGGTCATGGATGGACGGACCCAATGAATTCTTTAGACCCGGTAGGCCAGCAATGCTAATGTTTAGAGAGCCAAGCCAGGCTTTTCCAAACGGATATTTAGATGACTGTCGTCTGCAGACGTCAAGACAAAATGAGATGTGGGTACGTTAGCAATTCTATATATAGGTTACATGGAAAAACAAATGTTGTATAAATGAATCCGTCAAGTTACAGATCCGTCCTTGAAGATGCGTTGAAGGTCACATTAAAAAAAAAAAAAAAAAAAAAAAAAAAAAAAAAAATTTTTTTTTTTTTTTTTTTTTTTTTTTAGTTTGACCTTGAACACATCTTCAAGGACGGAGCAGTATCAATAACTTGACGGAGCAAACTTAATTTATTCAACATTAGTTTTTTTCGTGTAGCCTATATATAGAATGTCCACATCTCATTTTGTCTGCCAACAACAGTCATCTAATCCGTTTGGAAAAGCCTGGCTTGGCTGTATATAAACATTCCTCTCTCAAATCCATTCTAATAATATGGCCTTGTCGTTTCATAAACCAGTTTCATGATAACATGATTAGATATACTGGTGACCTAATGATTTCTAGAATTTGACGGATTCATTTACTCAACATGAGTCCAAATAATCTTCAAGTCGTCGGTAAAACATTTTAAATAAAAGCCTGTCCTATAAAATTTCTACATCGGTCCGATCTATTTTTAGCTCCAACCCTCAAGTACCGCAAATTTAGCTAGTGTATAGTTATTGCGATAAACACAGGTACAAGAGACAGTCGACAGCGATATTATTCGAGCATTCACACTCTCTTGAAATATTTCATGTCTCAAACACGCAAGAAGACCTTTCATGGATGAAAACAATCATGGGTAACGACAATTTTTAACGTTTCAAGGTATTTCAGACATAGCATAAACTATATATTTTACGTTTCAAAGGCTATGTGCGTTCGCGTTTCAATTCATACAAAATCGCATGAGAGAAGGCCATAAACGGTAGATATTTGAAACGGGCCATGCAGACATTACAAATTCAATGTGGTGACGTTAGAAATTTAACATGGGGTTCTGGGAGACATAAGTAAAATATTTTAAGCTTGTATTGTAGAAATCTTATTTGAGACTTTGGAAGACATAATAAATATGTATACAGAATCATTAAGCCACAGAGGCCAGAATAAATTTGGTTCGTGATACTTAATCATCGTAAAAAAGTTTGAATAGATTAGAAACAGGATAGGATAGCGTATTGTTAATCTGCCAGACATAAACTAGAGACGTTCCAATAAGCTTTTTCAATAAATATGCTAGAAGACAGAATGAATGTAGCTTGAGTACGGAGCCGCTATTTATACAAAATATATATCAATCAACCAACCAACCAACTGAAAAAAAAAAAAAAAAAAAAAAAATTTTTTTTTTTTTTTTTTTTTTTTTTTTTTTACAGTTGGTTGGTTGGTTGATTGATATGATGGTTGGTTTCTAAAGTTATATTTCTCAATTGGTTTCTAAAGTTATATTTCTCAGTTGGTTGCTAAATTTATATTTCTTTATCCAATCAGATTCATTGTAGATGGCGCTGTAGTCTATATATATAGTATATATATAGTATATCTATTAGGGTGGGTGGTAGTGGAATTTATTTCTTCTACTGTAAGGTCATGCATAAACTAGCTCCTGATGTCTAAACCCATTTCCTTTAAAATTGGATGGGATAGCGTTATTTATACAATATTGGCTTTGAAAGCAATCTGGAATTACCAATCTCCAAATAAATAAATTAATTTACGCATGAGAATTTAAATTATTTTGCTAATGCTTATATAGATCCACGACACCAATCAATATTTTCAAAGACTAAGCCTTCATAAGGTAATCTGTAAAAACGAAAAAATTAAGTCGTATTTAAGAAAATAAAATTGTTGCTTGGAGAGAGACCAGCTAATATTTTCAAAGCCTAAGTCCCTCTATCAAAACGTGTTGTCGAAAAAATAAACCCGTGAGTATCCTATAAATTAAAACCGCTACTCTTGTCATTGGCAAACGAATGGCATCTCGTTAATACTATTTTCATAATTACGTTTAAATTTTTAGAATATGGGTTGCTACTCTCTACGTGTTCGGTTTTCCTGGTCTGCAATTCATCTACTATGTTTATCTCCCAGCCTCTTTCAATTTTATCGAGGCCTCTTTTAAATTTTTATGGATCCAGCCAATATTGATATAGGTATTCTGAGCTGGCAAATTCAACACTTCGCAGGACGAGATCGAATAGTCACGAAAATAATTTTGGATGGCCATTCTAATTTTGGATAGCTATTCTAATGATATGGCCATGTCGTTTCATAAACTAGTTTCATGATAACATGATTAGATATACTGGTCATGGATGGACGAACCCAATGACTTCTTTAGACCCGGTAGGCCAGCAATGCTAATGTTTAGAGAGCCAAGCCAGGCTTTTCCAAGCGGATATTTAGATTTCTGCAATGGTCGAGACAAAATGAGATGTGGGTACGTTAGCGATTCTATATATATATAGGTTACATGGAAAAAGAAATAGAAATAAAATATTTTTTTTATCTGTATTTAAACATGCAGACATTTCCGCGAAGCGGAAATGTCTGCATGTTTAAATACAGATAAAAAAAATATTTTATTTCATACTCGATTATAGGGGCTGAAAATTTATATCATTATGCAGATGGCTTGCCAGACCCTATAATCTAGTCACGAAAATAATTTTGGATGGACCCAATGATTTCTTTAGACCTGGTAGGTCAGCAATGCTAATGTTTATATAGAGCCAAGCCAGGCTTTCCAAACGGATATTTAGATGACTGTTGTCGGCAGACGTCGAGACAAAATGAGATGTGGGTACGTTAGTGATTCTATATATAGGTTACATGGAAAAAACTAATGTTGAACAATCCGTCAAGTTATAGATACTGCTCCGTCCTTGAAGATGTGTTGAAGGTCACACAAAAAAAAAAAAAAAAAAAAAAAAAATTTTTTTTTTTTTTTTTTTTTTTTTTTTTAGTTTGACCTTCAACACATCTTCAAGGACGGAGCAGTATCAATAACTTGACGGAGCAAACTTAATTTATTCAACATTAGTTTTTTTCGTGTAGCCTATATATAGAATGGCTAACATCTCATTTTGTCTGCCAACAACAGTCATCTAATCCGTTTGGAAAAGCCTGGCTTGGCTGTATATAAACATTCCTCTCTCAAATCCTTTCTCAACATTCTAATCGGCCGTATCGAGTTTAGCCATCCTATTGGTATCGCCAACATAGTCATGCAAGCACGAAAGATCCCTCTCGATCTAATTTTAGGAATTTTAAAGATTTGGCAATATTGGAAAGATTTAACGTATCAGTGGGCTTGCATAAGATTTTTTTAATGGTAGTCTTGTTAAAGGTTAGAATAGTAAGATTTTTAATGGATACACGTATTTGGAAAAAAAATAATATGTATCGATATTGGTAGGACTGGCCAGTTTAATGGATTAAAGGCTATTGTAAGAATTTTAAATGGATACATGTATTTGGTAAAAAATAATATGTATCGGTAGTCTTGTTAAATGCTACGGCTAGCATAGACCTCTATAAAATGTCTACATTTTTCCCCATCTATTTTTAGCTCCCACCCTCAAGTACCACAAATTCAGCTAGTGTATTGTTTTTGCGATAAACACAGGTACAAGAGACAGTCGCCAGCGATAATATTCGAGCATTTACACTCTCTTGAACACTTTCACAATCATCGACTCTCGCATTTCTATAGTGTATCGAAGATCGGCCAACAGACATATAGTATTTTTTAAATTTACCAGCTTTAAATCAGCCAACCCTTTTAGAGCTCCTATCCTACATGATTCTTGCCAACGGGCGTAGAGAAATCTTTAGATTCTGGCCCTCATGAAATCCACTGACAATTTCTTCACGACCTCAGACTAGATAATGTTTAAGTCTTACGACGGCAGACATTAGACATTGTACATAGACTTTTAAAACGGTGATATTAGAGATTCAGCTTAGGCCGTTAGAGGCATAATATCCTTTCAATAGTTCTCGAACAATTTTTTATAGAGATCTGATTGTAATTTTAACCGGGCATCCTGAGGAAAGGCTTACATAATATCCTGTCTCTCGAAAAATCTTTTTATAGAAATCTGATTGTAATTTTAACCGGGCATCCTGAGGCATAATATCCTGTCTCTCGACAATCTTTTTATAGAGATCAGATTGTAATGACTGCCACATATAGCTTAATCTTTAAAAATTTTAAATTTTACATAAAAAATGCAAATTTTAAACAAAAAAATTAAATTTTTAAATTCAGATCCCTTAAATTTAGCTATCGAGTCGGTATATTTTACCAAGATTCATATTTATCTTATAGCTAAGCCATATCCCTTGAAAATTAGCGATCAGATTGTAATGACTGCCACGCTTAGTCTTTAAAAATTTTTAATTTTACACGGCAAAATTTAAACGAAAAAATTAAATTTTTAAATTCAGATTCCTTAAATTTAGCTATCGAGTCTGTATATTTTACCAAGATACATATTTATCTTATAGTTAAGCCATATCCCTTGAAACTTACAATCGGTACGCATCCAATGTTGGCACTAAAAGAATTCATTAGAAATTCAACTTAAGATATTAGAAACGAGCCATGTAGGCATTATAACTTCAAACTAGGTGACATTAGAAATTTTACTTAGGCTGTTAGAAACTTAACATAGACCCTTAGAATGTAGACGTTAGAAATACAACATCGGCCATTAGAAACGGGTCCTGCAGATATTAGAAATACAACCTAGGCTATTGGTCATGTAGACATTAGAAACTCAACCTAGACACCGAAGACATTAAAAAAATTATTCAATTTCGTGAACGTAAAGAAAATAATACTTACATGGTCCGTCAGCAACAGTCTTCTAGCTATCATGTCCGCATAAACTTGGACCAGTTTATAACAGCCAACGAGTAAAGCTATTGTATATATAGTCGAGACACACCCACTAAAAAAAAAAAAAAAAAAAAAAAAAAATTTTTTTTTTTTTTTTTTTTTTTTTTTTCAAAGTAATATTTTTTTTTAATTTTCGGCTGTTGTCACTTTGTCCTGAAGCTCGTTTATTTTATCCAGCATCTCAGTCACCGTTGGTTTATATTTCGTTTTGACGCACGCAAGCTGTTCTTTCAGAGACAACACTTCTCTTTGCAAATCCGATATGTTTCTATCGCTCTCAGCTTTCAGAGTCTGGTATTTCTCTTTCCAAGACGCGTTTTTGTTTATCAACGAATCGTCAATTTGATCTCCGTAATTTGATTTTAATTCAACCATCTCTCTCTGCAACTGGGCAATTTGTCCTTGCAAAGTATCGTTCTCAGCGCACAACTCGTCCATGAGTTCTTCGGGATACGGCTCGTCTATCTCCACATCTGTCTTTAAGTCTATACTCCCATCAACAATTCTACTATAGTATAAGTGTATCATTGGATCTATGGAATTTGTATTGTCAGCCATCATGTAGAGTTTTGTAAAAATGTTTGAGTGTTAAGAATACCGGACCCTTTAAATAGGTTATAAACATAGCCTTGAACAAAACCACGCCCACTCAAAAAAAAAAAAAAAAAAAAAAAAAAAATTTTTTTTTTTTTTTTTTCCAAAGTAATATTTTTTTTAAGTAATAATTTTTTTTAATTTTCGGCTGTTATCACTTTGTCCTGAAGCTCGTTTATTTTCTCCAGCATCTCAGTCACCGTTGCATTATATTTCATTTTGACGCACACAAGCTGTTCTTTCAGAGACAACACTTCTCTTTGCAAATCCGATATGTTTCTATCGCTCTCCGCTTTCAGAGTCTGGTATTTCTCTTTCCAAGACGCGTTTTTGTTTATCAACGAATCGTCAATTTGTTCTCCGTAATTTGATTTTAATTCAACCATCTCTCTCTGCAACTGGATAATTTGTCCCTGCAAAGTATCGTTCTCAGCGCACAACGGACGGGCGTTCATGAGTTCTTCGGGATACGGCTCGTCTATCTCCACATCTGTGATTAAGTCTATACTCCCATCTCTAATTCCATTATTATCTATAAATTTTCGAAAACAAGTCAATAAATGTCTCACGGTATTGCTATGAAATTTTTTCCCGAATTCCCAGTTGTAGTCTCCATTACACCATACGCAAGAAGTTTTCGCATTGATTCCATGAATTTTTGAATGTTTTTCGTATTCAGTTGGTAAAAAATGTAACTTACAACAAATGCATTTGAAAGGATAATTTTTGATTTTCAAATCATTATAGTACATGTGAATCATTGGATCTATGGAATTTGTATTGTCAGCCATCATGTAGAGTTTTGTAAAAATGTTTGAGTGTTAAGAATATCGGACCCTTTAAATAGGTTATAAACATAGCCTTGAACAAAACCACGCCCACTCAAAAAAAAAAAAAAAAAAAAAAAAAAAAAAAATTTTTTTTTTTTTTTTTTTTTTTTCAAAGAATGTAATTTTTAACTAAGGGCACTTCTCGTACAATTTTTGCTCCTGTTCTTCGTTTAACTGAAATGTAAAGAAACACCAATCATCTAAGTCCAAGATAGGTTTTACTTTAATCCCAGGTTTGCCAAACGGATCCCTCCCAAGAGACAGATCCACTGCGATATAAGTTAGCAAATTATTATCCATCAAAATATCCATCAACGCTTCATATGCCAAATTGAAATACTTATCACATTTGTATGGAAATTTGTTAAAACATTCTCCAAGAAATTGTCCGGTAACAATCAAACACTCCATTACCCAAGGCTGATAGCAATCGCGACCTCGCCAGCTATGATTTGTTAACGTTTTATCGCGAAACAAGTTACTGACTCTAGGAGATATCGAATTTGACTCGATAATATCATTTAATTTTTTCTTCAGCTCGACAATAATGTCTCCGACCCTTTTAACAGTAATACCAGTATGCTGGGGCGGAATCTGAAAATATTCTTCAAGCATTCTCAAAATTGAAAGACCGAATTTATGTTCTCTCAGACTAAATTTTAAATCCATGTAATTCGCGTCGTCGACCAACATCTCATCTTCAGTATCCAAATCGTTTGCCAACTGAACACAGTCTCGAAGTAGATAATGGAAAGCGATTTCAATGCGATGGCTCATTGTCAAAGCGTTATGGTATAAAATTTAGAAGATAGGCGTATATATAGCAAATGTTGTTTCAATGGTAAACAGGACAAGGCAGGAGAAGCTGGTCAGAAACAGAATGATGATTTGAGTACGGCAGCCGTTATTTATATAGTATGAAGACAAGCCACGCCCACTCAAAAAAAAAAAAAAAAAAAAAAAAAAAAAATTTTTTTTTTTTTTTTTTTTTTTTTCCAAAGTAATATTTTTTTTAAGTAATAATTTTTTTTAATTTTCGGCTGTTATCACTTTGTCCTGAAGCTCGTTTATTTTCTCCAGCATCTCAGTCACCGTTGCATTATATTTCATTTTGACGCACACAAGCTGTTCTTTCAGAGACAACACTTCTCTTTGCAAATCCGATATGTTTCTATCGCTCTCCGCTTTCAGAGTCTGGTATTTCTCTTTCCAAGACGCGTTTTTGTTTATCAACGAATCGTCAATTTGTTCTCCGTAATTTGATTTTAATTCAACCATCTCTCTCTGCAACTGGATAATTTGTCCCTGCAAAGTATCGTTCTCAGCGCACAACGGACGGGCGTTCATGAGTTCTTCGGGATACGGCTCGTCTATCTCCACATCTGTGATTAAGTCTATACTCCCATCTCTAATTCCATTATTATCTATAAATTTTCGAAAACAAGTCAATAAATGTCTCACGGTATTGCTATGAAATTTTTTCCCGAATTCCCAGTTGTAGTCTCCATTACACCATACGCAAGAAGTTTTCGCATTGATTCCATGAATTTTTGAATGTTTTTCGTATTCAGTTGGTAAAAAATGTAACTTACAACAAATGCATTTGAAAGGATAATTTTTGATTTTCAAATCATTATAGTACATGTGAATCATTGGATCTATGGAATTTGTATTGTCAGCCATCATGTAGAGTTTTGTAAAAATGTTTGAGTGTTAAGAATATCGGACCCTTTAAATAGGTTATAAACATAGCCTTGAACAAATCCACGCCCACTCAAGAAAAAAAAAAAAAAAAAAAAAAAAAAAAAAAAAAAAAAATTTTTTTTTTTTTTTTTTTCAAAGAATGTAATTTTTAACTAAGGGCACTTCTCGTACAATTTTTGCTCCTGTTCTTCGTTTAACTGAAATGTAAAGAAACACCAATCATCTAAGTCCAAGATAGATTTTACTTTAATCCCAGGTTTGCCAAACGGATCCCTCCCAAGAGACAGATCCATTGCGATATAAGTTAGCAAATTATTATCCATCAAAATATCCATCAACGCTTCATATGCCAAATTGAAATACTTATCACATTTGTATGGAAATTTGTTAAAACATTCTCCAAGAAATTGTCCGGTAACAATCAAACACTCCATTACCCAAGGCTGATAGCAATCGCGACCTCGCCAGCTATGATTTGTTAACGTTTTATCGCGAAACAAGTTACTGACTCTAGGAGATATCGAATTTGACTCGATAATATCATTTAATTTTTTCTTCAGCTCGACAATAATGTCTCCGACCCTTTTAACAGTAATACCAGTATGCTGGGGCGGAATCTGAAAATATTCTTCAAGCATTCTCAAAATTGAAAGACCGAATTTATGTTCTCTCAGACTAAATTTTAAATCCATGTAATTCGCGTCGTCGACCAACATCTCATCTTCAGTATCCAAATCGTTTGCCAACTGAACACAGTCTCGAAGTAGATAATGGAAAGCGATTTCAATGCGATGGCTCATTGTCAAAGCGTTATGGTATAAAATTTAGAAGATAGGCGTATATATAGCAAATGTTGTTTCAATGGTAAACAGGACAAGGCAGGAGAAGCTGGTCAGAAACAGAATGATGATTTGAGTACGGCAGCCGTTATTTATATAGTATGAAGACAAGCCACGCCCACTCAAAAAAAAAAAAAAAAAAAAAAAAAAAAAAATTTTTTTTTTTTTTTTTTTTTTTTTTTACAGTTGGTTGGTTGGTTGATGAAGTTGGTTTCTAAAGTTATATTTCTCAGTTGGCTGCTAAAGTTATATTTCTCAGTTGGCCGCTAAAGTTATATTTTTCAGTTGGCCTCTAAAATTATATTTCTTTATCCAATCATTGTAGATGGCGCTGCAGTCTATATATATAGTATATATATAGTATATCTATTAGGGTGGGTGGGAGTGGAACTTATTTCTTCTACTGTAAGGTCATGCATAAACTAGCTCCTGATGTCTAAACCCATTTCCTTTAAAATAGGATGGGAATAGCGTTATTTATACAATATTGGCTTTGAAAACAAGATTTTTATAAACTTTTGTCTGACAAATTCCGTCCAAATGACAAGATACTGTCATCCGTAAAATGTTTTCGTCAAGTCGATTCTAGGCGCTGAAAATTTATTTGCAGATAAGTTTGGGTTGTAACCCTGTTGCCGATTAAAGAAATTAATTTAGGCATTAGTATTTAAATGATTTTGCTAATGCCTATCCAGTCATTATTTTCAAAGACTAAGCCTGCATTAAGCATTCTTCATCTCGGCTGCGTTATCACTTCGTCCTGAAGCTCGTTTATTTTATACCCCTTCACCAACCGTATTAATTTCGTTTTGATGCACGCAAGCTGTTCTTAAATTCATAAGCTGCTCATAAGATATATGCTGCGTCATGGCATCAATCCTGGATTGAACCCGTTGAGCGAATGAGGAAAAATATCTATAGAATAAGAAATTTGGCTTTAAGTGTCGCTAGAGACCCATCGTTGTATCTGAGGCCATTCATAAATCGCAAGGTGCAACGAGTGTGCTGTACATCTTAGCAAAAATATGAGCCTAAGTTTAGTTTATGTCGGGTCATCACAAGCGACGAAAGCTGACGGATTGTATGTAGAGGACGAATTTGTAACGATTGAGGCACCATCTGAAAACGATCCCGTGGCAAAAGAACTAGCTATATTAAGACCGCTAATTTCTCTTCATGAAAGAGGAGATTTCGCTGGCATTCAGTTTATGTACCATAATGTTGAAGGATTAACCACTCATTACGAAGACGTATTGGCCGATCCATGCTTCATGAAGAGTGATATAATTATGCTAGCAGAAACGGGAACGTTACCCGCAGATTACTTTGCATTTCCAGGATTTGTAATGGCTGGTGTAATTCATAGCAATGATGATCCAAGAAAGCCTCGAAAGAAATGCGGCGTTATAACCTATATCCGACAAGGATTATCAAATTTATCGAGAAAAACCTTCAGTATAAACCAAGACAGAGTCCAAGTTTTAGTATGTTACATACTCAATAATATAAGATTTGTCTTGGTATATGCAAGTCCGCAAGCCAATGACGAACAAAAAGGCGAAGTTATAGCAGAAGCTCTCCTGCAAGAGGACGAAGATTTCAAAACGGTGCTGGTAGGGGATTTTAATATAGATTTTAATTCAGAAGACGGAAAAGACTTTATGGAGGGGTTACAAGTCCTGAACTTAGATCTACGAACGAATCCCAAACACTATACGACGAGAGGCGGTACGACAATTGATGCAATTTTCTCTAATAAAAGTATGCGAACAGGAGTTTATATTAGTATGTATAGCTACCACATGTCTTTGTATGGACAAATAGACTAAGACAGCATGTTTATATAGTGTGAAGGCAAGCCACGCCCACTCAAAAAAAAAAAAAAAAAATTTTTTTTTTTTTTTTTTTTTTTTTTTTTTTTTTTTTTTCCGTGTGACCTTCAACAGATCTTCAAGGACGGAGCAGCGTCTATAACTTTACGGATTCATTTCTCCAACATTAGTTTTTTTCGTGTGACCTATATGTAGAATTGCTAACGTACCCACATCTCATTTTGACTCGACGTTAGCCAACAACAGTCATCTAGTTATTTGTAAAATGTTTTCATCCGTTGTACGGTAAAATATTTTACGGATAACTAGATGACTGCAGACAAAATTAGATGTGGGTACTTTAGCCATAGTTTTTTTTTCAAATAATCTTCAAGTTGTCGGTAATACATTTTAAATAAAAGCCCAACCCTATAATATTTCTACATTTTTACGTCGGTCCTATCTATTTGTAGCTCACACTCTCAAGTACCGCAAATCCAGCTGTACATATCGTTTTTGCGATAAACACAGGTATAAGAGACAGTCGCCAGCGATAATATTCGAGCATTTACACCCTCTTGTCACATTTTCAAACAAGCCTCATTTAAGAAATTAAAATTGTTGCATGCAGAGAGTCCAGATAATATTTTCAAAACCCCTCTATCAAAACTTGTTGTCGAGGAAACAAAACGTGAGTATTCTATAAATTAAAAAAATAATATGCTAATATTATAAATTTAGACATTAGAATTTAAAAGAAATAGAAATAAAATGTATCGCGGAAATGTCTGCATGTTTAAATACAGATATAAAAAATATTTTATTTCATTTTTACAATATGGGCTGCTATTCTCAATGCGTTCCTGCTAAGCATGGCCTCTGCAATTCAATTCAATGGCACCGTTTGTCGTGACAACCCTCAGCCTGTTTGAATCTTATCGAAACCTCTTAAATTTTTATGGATCCAGCCAATGTAGGTATCTCAAAATAGAGCTGGCAACTTCGCTGGAATGGCCCCAATGATTTCTATAAACCCGGTAGGCCAGCAAGGCTAAAGTTTATATAGAGCCATTCCAGGCTTTTCCAAACGGATATTTAGATGACCGTTGTCGGCAGGAGTCGAGACAAAATGAGATGTGGGTATGTTAGACATTCTATATATAGGCGACACAAAAAAAATATAGGCTTTGAAAAAAAAAAAAAAAAAAAAAAAAAAAAAAAAAAAAAAATTTTTTTTTTTTTTTTTTTTTTTTTTAACAGTTGGTTGGTTGGTTGATGAAGTTGGTTTCTAAAGTTATATTTCTAAGTTGGCCGCTAAAGTTATATTTCTCAGGTGGCTGCTAAAGATATATTTCTCAGGTGGCGGCTAAAGCTATATTTCTCAGTTGGCCGCTAAAGTTATATTTCTCAGTTGGCCGCTAAAGTTATATTTCTTTAGCCAATCATTGTAGATGGCGCTGCAGTCTATATATATATATAGTATATATATAGTATATCTATTAGGGTGGGTGGGAGTGGAATTTATTTCTTCTACTGTAAGGTCATGCATAAACTAGCTCCTGATGTCTAAACCCATTTCCTTTAAAATAGGATGGGGATGGCGTTATTTATACAATATTGGCTTTGAAAACAAGATTTTATAGACTTTTGTCTGACAAATGACAAGATACTGCAGGTTTTCATGAAATCAGAATAGATCATAGGTTTTTATAGAAAAATTTAACTCTCTAATGTACATCAATGTACATCTTGCTGAAAACACATTACGAGACATAGTGACTAAACGACCGTTGCAGGCAAATGTCGAGACACAATGAGAGTGTAGTCATGTTAGCCATAGTATATATAGACAAGCTTCAAGGGTGGGCGTGGCACCTAAAAAAAAAAAAAAAAAAAAAAAAAAAAAAAAAAAAAATTTTTTTTTTTTTTTTTTTTTTTTTTTTAAGGTTGGTTGGTTGGTTGATATTTATATACATGTTCATCAAGATTCATTTATCAAGATTAGCTTTTCAATTTTATCCTGGCCTTTTCACGTTTTTGTGCTAAAATTTATCAGATGTTTTTTTAATTACTTCTTCGCTAAAGATTCTTTGAGGCCCTCTTTTATATATTTCCCAAATTTTCCTTTAAGCTTAACATTCTCCAGTTCCAGAATCGAAATTTTCGCTTTCAGATCTCGGCCATCATCCTGTCCCTATCTACATCTTTCAAACGGTTCTTCCACAACTATTCTCCCTGAAGCGGTACATTTACCTTTACGATGATTTCCAGCCTCTTTTTACACTCATCCAATTCTCGTTCGTAGCGTTTAGTCATCTCGTCCATATCTTTCTTGTGACGCTTACTCATTTCATTTTCGATCTCGTCCATATCTTTCTTGTGACGCTTACTCATTTCATTTTCGATCTCGTCCAGCTTACGTTTCAGGGTCGTATTTTCCTTCTCCAAATCGCAGCAACGGGACATGAAGGGTTTCGCGCACTTGAAACACTCTTGCTGCATTCTTTTCGGAACCCACAATTCATCCGCGACGACGTGGTAAAACATCTTGTAGTCTTTTTTAGTTTGGCGTCCGGGCTTGAAATACAATTTCTTTCCGTCGTTCAAATACAAATAATTATCCGTAGGCTCTTCCGACGATCGAAATTTTTTAGAAACGGGTAGCACGAGATTCAACACCACGCCTGGTAAATTTCTGACTTTGATGCGCCACTTGGCATCGACAAACTCCATCGCAACGCGAAGAAGCCTGTTTGGATCCATACGCCCGTATTTCTGCGAAAGCAGTTCCATGAGCCCGCCTTCCCAGAGCGTCGCCAGCACCAACCTGTATTCTGCCGGAAGCGTCTCCATAATGTAAAAATGATTCATGTTATTGTCCCACGGTTCGTTTTCGGTAAACGTGAAATTGCATCTGGATCGACGATGGCTGAGATAGCCCAAAGTATTGACGAGGTGCAATGCCGATTCTATAGGCTTTTTGGCTTTACATTTGAAACCCTTAAACGGTTTGTCTTCGGACTTGACCTTAATATTTTTCCACACCTTGTCTCGAAAATATTCCTTGGATTTGGAAACGACGATCATGTGTCTGTGATGTCTATAGAAATCCTCAGGGTACGTGCCTCCGTCGCACCAACATGAGAAAGGCAGCGTCCGCGTGACATCTGAATCGTTTCGCATGGCTTCCAGAAAACTATCGAAAGCCACAGCCCGAACCATTACGTGATACCAAATCTCGTCTCCTCGAAGGTATCTCTGCACGCAAGAGGCAGCCAAGTTCAGCGTACGGTCTTCGAAAGGTACGGTCGGAGGTTCCAAATCTATGGGCGAAACGGCCTCGTAGGCTTCGTCGTCGAGAATTCTCAAACGGCCGAAGAATTTCTCTTTCTCGCACATGGGAGTGAAATTGAAAAAGGCGCATCTTTCGGGAAGCGGCACGTCTTCTGGAGCGGGATTGGTAACTCGACTCAGAAAATTTCTCCAGCATACCATGATGTGGTCGGCATGAGCGTTTTTTTCTTTTCGACCAAATTTTACATATTTTTTCTTGTCTGGACACCAGATGCAACGCAGACTGCCGTTTATGCCGTGTTTGGATAAACAATGACCGTGGTAATCTTTCGAAATAAGAATAACCTTGCAATGTGGACACGGAAACTCAACTTTATTTCTTTTTACAGTACAGTTGTATTTATTTAATATTTTGCCAGAAACCATGATAAAATGTATCGGCGACAAACAGTTTCTAGGTTATTTAGATTTAGATAGCTTAATTTCATTAAACTTTCCTCGTAACAAATATTGTTCTTGTCTAATCTTTTATCAACGGATCATGAATATTTTTTATTTACTGTCGTTTTGAACTTGTCGTTTTAAACTCAAGCCAGTTTGATTTTGTAAGCCACACGATCAGGCTTTTCATGGAAAAATATATATTTTTCAATATGAAAACAATCAGCCGCAACGACATTGTTTCAAAGGCTAATGGAAAAATAAACATCTTTTAA
This sequence comes from Salticus scenicus, assembly GCA_963930645.1. Taxonomy (NCBI): domain Eukaryota; kingdom Metazoa; phylum Arthropoda; class Arachnida; order Araneae; family Salticidae; genus Salticus; species Salticus scenicus. The sequence continues at coordinate 326,163,020 of OZ005652.1, forward strand.
TATGAAAGCAAAGACATTTTTTTTAACGTTTCAAACAGCCCAGCCAGCAAAGACATTTTTTTAACGTTTCAAAAGCTACGTTTCAAAGGCTACATTTCAAAGGCTACGTTTATATAGAGCCAAGTCAGTTTCAAACGGCCCAGCCAGCAAAGCTAACGTTTCAAACGGCCCAGCCAGCAAAGCTAACGTTTCAAACAGCAAAGCTTACGTTTCAAAGGCTACATTTCAAAGGCTACATTTCAAAGGCTACGTTTCAAAAGCTACATTTCAAATGCTACATTTCAAATGCTACATTTCAAATGCTACATTTCAAAGGCTACATTTCAAAGGCTACATTTCAAAGGCTACGTTTCAAACGGCTACGTTTCAAACAACCCAGCCAGCAAAGCTAACGTTTCAAAGGCTACGTTTCAAACGGAGATATGATATTTTAGATGGCGACAGACAACATGAGATGTGGGCACGTTAACCATCCTATATATATGGGTCACACGAAAAAATATGATCTGAACAAAAAAACGTTCAAATGCAATGAATAAATGATATTTTTGTTAAATATTATAGGTCGTTATATTACTCCTGTTTTAAAACTCGATTAAAAGTCATTTTTTATAAAATTTAGTTTTAGGTAAAGGAGACTTATGTTTTGAAAAAAACGCATGAAAGAGTAAGTTGTAACTTTTATTCATTGAAATTTTCATTGAAATTGAAAAAAAATTGTAGGTGGTTGGTAAATGGGTTGAACCTTTTTTGGCTATAATTGGCACTCTTGCCGTTTTTCGCGTCGGGAAATAATTTTTTCAATTTCCAAATGACAACTGTCAGCTAGGATTTGCATGAAATCCAGGCTGTCTATCGCACCTCTTGAAACTGCCTCTGAAAACGGTTTCCGAGATAACTTTTACGCGTATCATGTATTCTCATACAAAGTCAAATGCCTATGTCCAATCCGTGTCATCTGTCATTTTTGGAGCTGTCCGCTAGCATGAAATCCAGGCTATCCTCTCTGAAAACGAGACAATTTTTACACGCGTCATGCATAAATATTCAAATGACTATTGAGATCCCCAGCCTTTAAGTCTTTCGTTATGCAGTGCTACGAGAAGCCCAACACTTTATAAAAGAAGGGTTGAAAAAATTAATGTCTGTATGTTTAACTACTGATAAATAAAATATTTTTTCATAAATATATAAATTTTTAGTTATCGTACCTATGATCGAGTCTACAATATAGTTGGCTGATAAGCTAAGCTTTATTTTTTTAAGAGTGGGTGTATTATAGTAATTTTATCTATTCAAATAGCCAAGTATTACAGTTATACATTTAGTGTACGCTCAAATATGAAAACAAATATCGCCGTTTATTACCTATAATGGATGCCTTTATCTAATTTTCTGAAGGTTAAGCTTATGGATGTATTACCATGAAACTGCCACTCGTCATATTGTAATAGACTAGCTTATCCCTTGAAAATTTAAATTTTTTCTCTTGGCCAAAACTAACGTACGCTATGGGCGAACCAATAGGTTATGAAACCGTTGTTGTCATAGCGGAACAGGATTCGTTAAGATTGGTACAGCATTCATTTAGAAACGGTCGTTGCCTAACCTTATTCATTTTAAAAACAATTATTAAGCCAAATGTGTAGCAATTTAATTTCAGACTGTAGAAGACATGAGATTGGAACGAGTCACGGAAACAGGACGAGATCGTTCTAAAACCGGCAGGATCTAATGTTAGATAGATGAGCGTCTTAGTGGGACAGATTGATGCGAAAAGAGTTGAGTACGGCTATTTATACAGAATGAATCCAAGCCACGCCAAGTATATTAGTTTTGTGTCAAGTATATTAGTTTTGTGTCAAGTATATTATTTTTATACGTTACGTTATTTTTCGATATGTTATTTTTTACGTTACGTTATTTTTAATATGTTATTTTTATACGTTACGTTATTTTTACGTTACGTTATTTTTTACGTTACGTTATTTTTAATATGTTATTTTTACGTTACGTTATTTTTTACGTTACGTTATTTCATTTATATATATTATTTTTTACGTTACGTTATTTTTTACGTTACGTTATTTTCGTCACTTAACATTTAGCTGACTTCTTGTACAATATTCTCTCCTGTGTTTTGTCCAATTGAAATGTCCACATACTCCAATCTTTGTCCAAAACTGATTTAACCTTAATACCAGGTTTACCAAACGGATCCCTATTATTAAACAGATCGGCTCTGATACAACTTAACAAGCCACTCTTTTCCATAATATCTATTAAGGCAACGGATGCCAGATCGAATACCCCGTTGTTGTATCGAAATTTGGCAAAACATTCTCCGAGAAAGCATCCAGTAACGATCAAACACTCCAGCACCCAAGGTTGATAAGATTCGGCACCACGCCAACGACGATACGTTAAGCTTTTGTTGCGCAAAAGGCCTCGGACTTTAAGAGATATGCTATCAGAATCGAGTATGGCTACTAATTTTTCTTTCAGCTTGGGAATGGCCTCTTCGATCTGTTCGATCTTCATACCAGTAGGGAAGCGCGGTGTCTGAAAATAGTCTTCTAACATTCTCAAAATAGAAAGGGCAAATTTGTGTTCTTTCGGTTTCCATTCTGGATCGTCCCAGTCATTTCTGATGTCGACCATCCTATATTCGCCGGTAGCTTCCCAGTTTGCCAGATGAACGCAGTCTCTGAGTAGGTAATGAAAGACGCTTTGAATGGGATCAGAGAAATCCATTATGAAAAATTGCAAATGTCAGTCCAACAACAATTGTAGAATGAGAAAATGATATAAATCCTGAAGGCGGCCAGGGTATATATAGGGGCAGATTAAATGACCTTGAACCAACCTTGAAAAAAAAAAAAAAAAAAAAAAAAAAAAAATTTTTTTTTTTTTTTTTTTTAATGTGACCTTGAACATATCTTCAAGGACGGATCCATAACTTAAATGAGCAAAGTTTATTTATTCGATATTAGTTTTTTCGTGTGACCTATATATAGAATGGCTAACATACCCACATCTCATTTTGTCTCGCCGACAACAGTCATCTAGTTATCATGTCTTCGTAAATCTTTTCGTCCGTTGTACGGTAAAACATTTTACGGATAATCTAATCGAATCTCATAAAATTTATAAGTTATTTTTTTACAAATCCAATATTGGTAGGAGATAGATTTAAAAAAAAATGGGTCAAACGAGGCTTCCATCGTCAAGATAAGTCATAATGACAAATCTAGACATGAGGAAGCCTCGTTTGACCCAAGTTTTTTAAAATTTCCATGTATATAACTATTGCACATACACTCTTCGCCTTTCCACAATAGCTGTTCGACAAACAGGACAATTTTCCAGTTTGTCCGAACAAGCCATGCAACATACCACATGCCCACATTCAAAGAATGCCACCTGGCTCTCTTCTGTCAAGCAGACCTTGCATTCGTTCCTTCTCCTCCAACGGGTAGCCAATCTTTTCGAATTGTCAGAAGGGCCGTCCAACAGATCATTTCGGAAAAGGTCCGTATATAGTTGCAGCCAGTCCTGCAATTTGGCATTCCCCTCCGTTTTAATATGAACATCAAATATAGCTTCCGAAGACATAGGAAAATCAGCCGCGACCCGTCCATATCTCCAGAGTCTCTGCATTTCTGCTACGTCGGAAAACAGGCTCACGTAGTTAAACATTTCTTCTATTTCAAAAACTGGAAAGGAATCTATATGTTTGGTGGCACGATACTGAGAAAATTCGTAAATATCATTAAACTGCAGCAGCAAACCCACATCTACTGCCGAAACGTAAGTCATTCCGTCAGAGGCTAGGGCAGACCTCAAGCCGATATGGCCTGGGAAAAATAATCTCATCCACATGACTTGAGAGCTAGTGAGCAATTGAAATTACAAGCGCTGAGCACCGGCTTTTATAGTAGAAGCATATCCTTTAAAACAGGATGCGATAAAGTTATTTATATGAGTTACATAAGTCCAAGAAAACAGGATGAGGCCTTGACCTTTCAAGCAGGAAGAGATAAAGTTATTTATACGAGTTGCATAAGTCTTTGAAAACAGGATGCATGTAGGAAGCGGCTAAAATTATAATCAGATTTATAAAAAAACTGTTGACAGGATATTATGCAGCGAATTCTATATATATATGCTTAAGTCAATATAAAGATATTTTTTTCTAATTGGTTATTTTTAGACCGGCGAACAAGACAATTTCGCTCGGATTACCAAACGGATTATAGTTGCGATTTAGGTCGCGTTCAATGCAGGCAATATAGCCATAAGTGTCCAACATATCTATCAGCGTTTCAAAAGCCACATCAAACATATCCACATTGCAATTTGTCCAGCAATCTGCAACAATGCATGCTGTAACAATTAAGCATTGTAGAATCCAAACTTGATAACAGCATTGGCCAGGCAGCACAATATCTTCAGCGAACAGATTTTTAATATCAGGAGACATTTTATCGTAGTCATAATATGCTATGCATTGCAATTGGCCTTTCAACATTCTAAATGCCTTTTCGGGCGTATCGAGTTTAGCCTTCGAATGGATAGAGTTATTCTGAAAATACGCTGTGAGCATTTTTAAAATAGAGCAGCCAAAATTAGATTTCAACAAGACTTCAGAGGTTTCTTGACGATAGGCGAGACTAACGCATTCACGGAGTAGAGCACGAAACTCATTTTGGACAGACATGATGCCAATGAATCTTTTAGAACACAAACCCACATTTATATAGGCACGATCGCACTGAGAAATTTATAGCGAAGCCACGCCCACCGAAAAAAAAAAAAAAAAAAAAAAAAAAATTTTTTTTTTTTTTTTTTTTTTTTTTTTTTTTTTTTTAAACAGTTGGTTGGTTGGTTGATGAAGTTGGTTTCTAAAGTTATATTTCTCAGCTGGCTGCTAAAGTTATATTTCTCAGTTGGCCGCTAAAGTTATATTTCTCAGTTGGCCGCTAAAGTTATATTTCTCAGTTGGCCTCTAAAATTATATTTCTTTATCCAATCATTGTAGATGGCGCTGCAGTCTATATATATAGTATATATATAGTATATCTATTAGGGTGGGTGGGAGTGGAATTTATTTCTTCTACTGTAAGGTCATGCATAAACTAGCTCCTGATGTCTAAACCCATTTCCTTTAAAATAAGATGGGGATAGCGTTATTTATACAATATTGGCTTTGAAAACAAGATTTTATAGACTTTTGTCTGACAAATGACATGATATTGCAGGTTTTCATGAAATCAGAATAGATCATAGGCTTTTATAGAAAAATTTAACTCTCTAGTCTCCATCAATGTACATCTTGCTCAAAACACATTACGAGACATAGTGACTAGACGACCGTTGCAGGCAAATGTCGAGACACAATGAGAGTGTAGTCATGTAAGCCATAGTATATATAGACAAGCTTAAGGGTGGGCGTGGCACCTTTAAAAAAAAAAAAAAAAAAAAAAAAAAAAAAAAAAAATTTTTTTTTTTTTTTTTTTTTTTTTTTTTTCTCGTGTGACTTTTAATACATCTTCAAGGACGGAGCAGTATCTTTAACTTGACGGATTTATTCTACATTAGTTTTTTTCATGTGACCTATATATAGAATCGTTAAAGTGCCCACATCTCATTTTGTCTGCCAACGACATCCGTTTGGAAAAGCCTGGCTTGGCTCTATATAAATTTTAGCCTTGCTGGCCTACCGGGTCTAAAGAAATCCATCCAAAATTGTGACGAGATTCAAATCATCCATTGTACGGTAAAACATTTTAAATAAAATGCCTACGTAGACTCCAACAACATGTCTGCCTATTTTCTACGAACCAATGTATTTTTAAACCCCACCCTCAAGTACCTCAAATCTAGCTGGAGTCTCATTTTTACGATAAACACAGGTCTCAGACACAGTCGCCAGCGATATTATTCGAGCATTTTGACCCATCGATCCAAAAATTAATATTGACACAATTATCAGAAAAAACTGTCTTTCAGGCAAGCTAATGCTTATATAGAACCTTGTCGGTAAAAATTCAAAGGTTGTCCAGCAAAGCTAATTGTTTAGACTTTGCAGAGAGACCAGTTAATATTTTCAAAGCCTAAGACCCTCTATCAAAACTTGTTGTCGAAAAAACCAAAATTAACTCGTGAGTACGCTATACATTAAAAAAAATATGCTAATATTGTAAATTTATACATTAGAATTTAAAAGAAATAGAAATAAAATATTTTTTAAATCTGTATTTAAACATGCAGATATTTTCTGCCAGTTAATATTTTCAAAGCCTATGCCCCTCTATCAAAACTTGTTGTCGAAAAAAACAAAACTAAACTGTGAATATGCTATAAATTAAAAAATATATATACTAATATTGTAAATTTATACATTAGAGTTTAAAAGAAATAGAAATAAAATATTTTTTTATCTGTATTTAAACAAGCAGACATTTTCCGCTCTGCGGAAAATGTCTGCATGTTTAAATACAGATAAAAAAATATTTTATTTCATACTCAATTATTAGTATAGCAGAAAATATATATGTCTCTAATTTACACCGACCCCCAATCTATAAAGCTAACAAGGTAGCATTAAAAAAAAAAAAAAAAAAAAAAAAAAAAAAATTTTTTTTTTTTTTTTTTTTTTTTTTTTTTTTCGTGTGACCTTGAAGCTCGTTGCCACAAAAAGCAAGTCGGAGCAAAATAGGAGAAGGTAGGAGCATGAATCGTAGCTACCCTATAGAAATGGATAGATTTTTTTTTTTTTTTTTTTTTAATATTATATTTTATATTATATATTATATACTAAATATTATATACTAAATATTATATTATATTATATTATATTATATTATATTATATACATATTTATATACATATATACTTATATACATATATACTATTTATACTATATTATATTATATTATATTATATTATATACTTATACTTATATAATATTAATATAAATATAAATATAAGTATAAGATATGTAATAAATTTCTAAAGATATTAGTAGGGATAATTTTAAATATAAGTATAAGATATGTAATAAATTTCTAAAGATATTAGTAGGGATAATTTAGGGAAAAAAATCAGAAAATTAGTATATACTGAAATTTGGTTTATCCCTACGTTTTCCCTAAAATACATTTACATAAGGATTTTCTGTAGGGAAAAATAAACCTTCTACATGACAAGCTCATCCTTATAAAATATCTTCTTAAAAATATAAATTTTCAGTGTCCATAATCGATTCTGATATTTTGAAAACCCTCAGTCCGTATCGAGTTTGGACATCCTCTTGGTTTAGGAAACAATACTTTAAGCCTTGGGTCTACGAAAATTATTTTGGATAGGCCCAATGATTTCTTTAGAATCCAAACAGCAAGGCTAATCGGTGTCAATCTTACACGATTAAAAATTTAATATCGATGTCTGATCAGTAGGTTAAACTACATTTAAGAAAAAAATCTTTGCGTCGACTTTGCAGAGAATCCTTTGATATTTTCCAAGGGTAAGCCCTTCGTTCAAACTTGTTATCGAAAAAACTAAAATTGACCCGTGAGTATCCTATAAATTTACAAGATTTCATACTAATGTTGTAAATTTAGGCCTTAGAATTTAAAATATTTTATTAATAATTATATAGATTCAGAGACGAAGCCATCCAGACAATATTTTCAGAGGCAAGGCCTTCATAAGGTAATCTGCGAAAACGAAAAATATTAAACTACATTTAAAAAAAAAATAACATAGTTACCTGGACTTTGCAGAGAGTCTTCAGACCAGCTATTTTCAAAACCCTTTCATCGTTGTCGCCACATATGTAGGAGTAATGTTAGAAAATGAGATTTGTCAGCTGCTTATATAGGCGCTATAAAGCTATCAAGGTCACAAGGTCACACGAAAAAAAAAAAAAAAAATTTTTTTTTTTTTTTTTTTTTTTTTTTTTTACAGTTGGTTGGTTGGTTGGTTGATGAAGTTGGTTTCTAAAGTTATATTTCTAAAGTTATATTTCTCAGTTGGCTGCTAAAGTTATATTTCTCAGTTGGCTGCTAAAGCTATATTTCTCAGTTGGCTGCTAAAGTTATATTTCTTTAGCCAATCATTGTAGATGGCGCTGCAGTCTATATATATAGTATATATATAGTATATCTATTAGGGTGGGTGGGAGTGGAATTTATTTCTTCTACTGTAAGGTCATGCATAAACTAGCTCCTCATGTCTAAACCCATTTTCTTTAAAATAGGATGGGGATAGCGTTATTTATACAATATTGGCTTTGAACACAAGATTTTATAGACTTTTGTCTGACAAATGACATGATATTGCAGGTTTTCATGAAATCAGAATAGATCATAGGCTTTTATAGAAAAATTTAACTCTCTAGTGTCCATCAATGTACATCTTGCTCAAAACACATTACGAGACATAGTGACTAGACGACCGTTGCAGGCAAATGTCGAGACACAATGAGAGTGTAGTCATGTTAGCCGTAGTAAATATAGACAAGCTTCAAGGGTGGGCGTGGCACCTGGAAAAAAAAAAAAAAAAAAAAAATTTTTTTTTTTTTTTTTTTTTTTTTTTTTTTCGTGTGACCTTGAACACATCTTCAAGGACGGAGCAGTATCTTTAACTTAACGGATTCATTTATGCAACATTAGTTTTTTGGTGTGGCCTATATATATATCATGTCTCCGTTTTAAAACATTTTAAATAAAATACCGGTATCCAGCATAATGTCTAATGAATCAATATAATATGGCTAACGTATCCAAATCATCATTGCGTATGACCAGCAACCGTCTGGCTTCATGATAATCTATAAAAACCTATGACCTCATTCTGATTTCACTACAGCTCCTATGCCAAGTACCGCAAAGCTGGGTGAACCTACTTCTTTACGCATCTAAAGGTCTATCAGACAGTCACCAGCAATACTTTTCGAGCATATTTCACCCTTTCAGAAATTCAAACGATAGCTCCTATGCCAAGTACCGCAAAGCTGGGTGAACCTATTACTTTACGCATCTAAAGGTCTATCAGACAGTCACCAGCAATAATTTTCGAGCAACTTCACCCTTTCAGATTTAAATAATAAATTTTTAGAATTTAAATATTTTATATGTTTATGGAATCGTTAAGATTGGTACAGCATTCATTTAAAAACTGTCGTCGCCTAACCTTATCCATTTAAAAAAAATTATTAAGCCTATTGTGTAGCCATTTAGTTTGAGACGGACATGATAAACGGATTTAATTTTGGATCTGCTGAATGCCCATCTCTAATTTGAGCCTTCTCACGTCAAAATTCCCAATCTTAGTTTTTCAAGAGTGCAATATCTACATTCAATTTGGATTGCAAGTCAAACACTTGTTGTTTTAAATTTAGCATTTCAGCCTTTGCGTCGTTGTCCAAATTACGTACATACTCAGCCAAGACCGAAAAAGAATAGTCGCATGAAATTTAAGCTTTCGATTGCACCTCTTGGAATGGTCCCTGTCCGAGACATCTCATGTCAAAATCAGACGAGTCCAATAATAGACGCTGACGAGACATTAGAAATTAAAGCATGCAGTCATGTAAATTTTTACAATTAAGATTTAAAAATTACAGTTACGATCTATTCAAATTACAGCTCCTATGCCAAAGTACCGAAAATCTCAGCAACGTTGACGAGACATTAGAAATTTAAGCATGTAAATTTTTACAATTAAGATTTAAAGTTTACAGTTATGATCTATTCAAACTACAGCTCCTATGCCAAGTACCGAAAATCTCAGCAACGTTGACGAGACATTAGAAATTTAAGCATGTAAATTTTTACAATTAAGATTTAAAGATTACAGTTATGAGGGTATTCTATTCAAACTACAGCTCCTATGCCAAGTACCGCAAAGCTGGGTGAACCTACTTCTTTACGGCATATAAAGGTCTATCAGACAGTCGCCAGAAGTATTCTTCGAGCAACTCCACCTCGTCAGAATTGTTCACGTTCGGTTCGAATAATAAATATTTAGAATTTAAATATATTATTTAAATATTTTATTTTAATAATAAAATATTTATTATTTAAATATTTTATTTTAATAATAAAATATTTATTATTTAATTATTTTATTTGTTTATCGAATCGTTAAAAAAAAATATATTATTTGTTTATCGAATCGTTAAAAAAATATTATTTGTTTATCGAATCGTTAAAAAAATATATTCAATATTGGTACAGCATTCATTTAAAAAATGCCCTTATTCAATATTGTAAATTTCTATCTCAGATTTAAAGACATTAACCAATCAACCAATCATGCTAAAGTATCTTAATGTTAGGAGCGTTTTAGTAGAAGGTTGATGCTAGAAGAGATTCAGACAGAATGAAGGAATGAAGGTTTGAGTACAGCTATTTATAAAGAATGAATCCGAGTCAATCAACCAATGAACCAACCTTGAAAAAAAAAAAAAAAAAAAAAAATTATTTATTTTTTTTTTTTTTCCAAGGTTGGTTGATTAGTTGATTAACTCTTGCTAACACATATATCATGCTAAAGTATATACACTATCATTGTCCAGCAATACTTATTTGTTTCAGCGTCTATAAATATCTTTACTGCATCCTGTTTCCGTGTTCAGTATCCTGTTTTCAATGCAAATGAGTTATGCAATATCCAGCGATAAATTATTCTATAAAAAGCCTTATCTCATCCTGTTTTCGTAGAAAATGAGTTATGCAATTCTTCAGATTGACTATATAAATATTTTACTCTTTAAATATTTATTATCTAAATATATTATTTGTTTATCGAATCGTTAAAAAAATATATTCAATATTGGTACAGCATTCATTTAAAAAATGTCCTTATTCAATATTGTAAATTTCTATCTCAGAGTCAAAGACATTAGCTATCTCAGTTTCAAAGGCATTAGTATCGTTTCAATATTGAAATATTAATATTATCTATCTCAGAGACCCCATTCAAAGTCTCAATTTTTACCCATCCAATATTGGCTTACTACCGTCGCAAAAAAATGGGCCGAACGAAGCGTCAATGACAGAAATCTGCCATGAGACGCTTCGTTCGGCCCATTTTTTTGCCCCCTCCAATTTAAATCTCTAAGGCATCAGTTTATACCAGCGAGATCGATTCCCCACGAAGACTTTGATTTTGGACGGAGGGGTGTCTGTCCAAGAAATAGTCTCAAATCTATCTTCGTGTAGGCGAGGGTCATCATCGTGGTCTCCATCATAGAACAGCAGGGTTCTTTCTATGAAATCCTTTAAGAATTCATCTATGAAGACATCAGAATTCCTCACGATCCGAATTCTGACTGCTTTATGGATGCATGCAGTTGGCACTATAGGATCTAAGATGTCAATCTTAGCAGATTTCATCATGGCCTCAAAACCCATGGTCGACAGCGCATCTCCGAAATGAATCTCTTCTATTGGATACACCCAGGTATTAGCTAAAGAGACAGGTATCCTGAACCTTTTGTAAACGAGGTCCCTCACCTTTAGCTTGGTAGTTTTTTTTACGTATGCGCTACCCTTACCCATCAGCTTGGCCACATCAGAGGCCCTGACGAACAAAAGTCCATCCGCAGAGACTACGAATAAGATTTTAGCATCCAGCTGTGGATGTTCAATTGTGAATAGCATGACTTAATGCAACAGAAGTCAAAATGATGCAGGCTCTTAGAGGCAGCTCGTATATATACCCGATTCGCGACCTAATTTTAGCAAGCTTTCTTAGAAAACGTGACCTTCTGATAAAATTCTTCTAGCTGTTGACAGGATATTATGTAATCCTCGATAAACTTATTTTTAGAATTAATTTGTCGTTTGAGCGGGATCTTGCATAATCTACAGGACGTGCGTAAGAGGATGTGCGTCAGAGGATGTCGATAAGAAATTTAGATAGAAATAGAGATTGCTGCTAGTATAAATACAGGCTGCTGGACGAGACATTTCATTCTGACTGCTTGATATTCTAAAAGCTCCAAAATGATATTTCAAATTTTAGCTGAAGAGTTAAACGTGAAATTTACTTGTTTTTTGACTTTTGACGGTGAAATTTTTATCAAAGGTTCAGACGTAGCTCGCACCATGGGCTATCAAAATCCTTCTGGCGTTTTAAACTTATGCCATCTTACAGTGACTGACATCGCTCCCGAGGGTTTGAGCCTGCCTCCGTCTCTAGCCAAGACACGTATTTTTGGATTGGAAGATGCCAACACGCTGTTGGATATGCATCCAGGCGAATTTCAATCCTTATTTCAGGGGCCTATCGAGATTTTGTCGCCGATAGAGTGTACGTTCAACATCAGAAGGCCCATACGTATCAAGATAGCATGCATTAGCTCTTCCAATGCTACCATGGAGAGTTTTATAGCTGATTTGAAAATATCTATGGACTCTTACCTGCAATCTGTACCGATGGATAGCTATGTCTTCGGAGAGAGGTATGGAGACCTGGAATTGGGGTATTTTCCCAAAAAAATTAAAGTTTTGGTGGGAAACAAACCCTACTTTTATAAATCCTCGTCTTAAGATCAGGACGAGGTGCAAAAAAATGGGTCAAGCGAAGCCTCTCATGACATAAGTCATTGAGGCTTCGCTCGGCCCATTTTTTTGCGATAGATAGAGTGCCAACATTGGATGCGTACCGATTTGAACTTGTAATTTTCAAGGGATATGGCTTAGCTATAAGATAATTTTATATCTTGATAAAATATACAGACTCTATAGACAAATTTAAGGTATCTGAGTTTAAAAATTTAATTGTTTCGTTTAAAATTTACTGTGTAAAATTTAAAATTTTTAAAGACTAAGTGTGGCGGTCATTATAATCTAATTTCTAAATTTTCAAGGGATATGGCTTAGCTATAAGATAAATATGAAACTTGGTAAAATATACAGACTCGATAGCTAAATTTAAGGGATCTGAGTTTAAAATTTTAATTTTTTCGTTTAAAATTTACATTTTTTTCGTGTAAAATTTAAAATTTTTAAAGACTAAGTGTGGCAGTCATTATAATCTGATCTCTAAATTTTCAAGGGATATGGCTTAGCTATAAGATAAATATGAAACTTGGTAAAATATACAGACTCGATAGCTAAATTTAAGGAATCTGAATTTTAAAATTTAATTTTTTTCATTTAAAATTTACATTTTTTATGTAAAATTTAAAATTTTTAAAGACTAAGTGTAGCCAAGCCAACATTGAATGCATACCGATTGTAATTTTCAAGGGATATGGCTTAGCTATAAGATAAATATGAATCGTGGTCGATAGCTAAATTTAAGGGATCTGAGTTTAAAAATTTAATTTTTTCGTTTAAAATTTATATGTAAAAATTAAAAATTTTAAAGGCTAAGTGTAGCCAAGCCAGTTATTATGATCTGATCTCTATAAAAAGATTTTCGAGAAACTATTGACAGGATGCTTGATAAGCGGCTCCGATTAAAATTACAATCAGATCTCTATAAAAAGATTTTCGAGAAGTGTTGACAGGATATTATGTAAGCCTTTCCTCAGGATGCCCGGTTATAATCAGATCTCTATAAAAAGATTTTTCCAGAAGTATTGACAGGATATTATGCAAGCCTTTCCTCTTGATAAGCGGTTCGTAGAAATTTACTATCAGATCCTGTCCGGGTATATATACGAGTGTCCAGCGAGAGCTCTTCAATTGCTAGTCGATCTCTCTACTAGCTGCTTAGATACATTAGCTCAGTCATGTTTTTTCATGTAAAAAATTATGCTTATGGCGTTGCCTTTAAATGCCTAATGGCCACTGATGGCACCCTGTTTGTCCGGGCTGAGGACCTGGCTATTTATTCGAGGCACCCTCTAAATCTAAAATTTGCCGAAAAATATGCAGGCCTCACCGTCCGAGATGTGATGGACCCTAAAATCGATTTACCTAAATGGCTCGCTAAGACGAGAATCTTCTCCATTAGCGAAGCCAAACATCATTTGAAAGGGTTCATGGGCGAACAGGAATTTGATGAAATGTTCGATGGTTCGGCCATGGTGAAATACCAGGCTAACATGAAGCTCAGCTTCGTGAAAGCCATTGGTGTTCGATTTGTTGAAAGGTCCCGTACCAAGTTCGAAGACTTCCTTGCCGCATACCAACTACAGGTGAGGAAATTTTTTGAGCTTGAGTATGAGGACTATGACTTATACAAATCTCAAATGACCGGACCGTTGAAGATGACCATCAGTAGGTTATCTAATGAGCAATCCATAGAGAGCCTGTGCTAATCTTTAAAATGAGAGTAAAAAAATGGGTCGAACGAGGTGTCTCATGGCAGAATTTCTGTCTTTGACACCTCGTTCGGCCCATTTTTTTGCGATAGATATAGTGCCAATATTGGACGGGTTTAATTTGAGACTTTGATATTAAATTTATAAAAAAATCTATTTAAGCTAGTATCGAAGAGATTATCAGGATAGCATGAAGACTATTTAAACGTATAAACTATATTAAGCCAATATTGTAGAAATTAAATTTAAGACTCTGGAAAACGAGATAAAATGGTATCAATTTAAATGTATAGATAAAAATAACTAAGCCAACAGAGACATGACTGGACAATGACGGTTTGGATACGTAAGCGAGTTTATCTCTCTATATATATAGATGGGATGAAGCCACGCCCACAAGAAATCCAACGACCTTGAAAAAAAAAAAAAAAAAAAAAAAAAAAATTTTTTTTTTTTTTTTTTTTTTTTTTTGTGTGTGACCTTGAACACTTTTTCAAGGACGGAGCAGAATCTATAACTTAACGGAACTAACCTCATTTATTGAACATTAGTTTTTTTCGTGTGTCCTATATATAGGATGGCTAGCGTACCCACATCTCATTTTGTCTCGACGTCTGCCAACAACAGTATCTGTAAAATATTTTGAATTTGTAATTTTCAAGGGATATGGCTTCTCTATAAGATAATTATGTATCTTGATAAAATATCTATAGATAAATTTAAGAGATCTGAGTCTAAAATTTTCGTTTAAAATTTTAACTTTTTGTGTAAAATTTAAAAATTTTAATGGCTAAGCTAGAGATAGAGTACCAATATCGTAACGATTTGAAGGGATATGGCTTCTCTATAAGATAAATATGAATCTTGGTAAAATATACAGACTCTATAGATAAATTTAAGAGATCTGAGTTTATAAATTTAATTTTTTCGTTTAAAATTTTAATTTTTTGTGTAAAATTTAAAATTTTTAAGGGCTAAGCTAGATATGTAAATATTTCACAGTTGGTTTCTAAAGTTATATTTTTTTATCCAATCATTGTAGATGGCGCTGCAGTCTATATATATAGTATATATATAGTATATCTATTAGGGTGGGTGGGAGTGGAATTTATTTCTTCTACTGTAAGGTCATGCATAAACCAGCTCCGTGATGCCCAAACCCGTTTTCTTTAAAATAGGATGGGATAACGTTATTTATACAATATTGGCTTTGAAAACAAGATTTTTATAGACTTTTGTCTGACAAATGACAAGATGTTGCAGGTTTTCATGAAATCAGAATAGATCATGGGTTTTTATAAAATATAATAACATAAAATATTTTTTTATCTGTATTTAAACAAGCAGACATTTCCGCTTCGCGGAAATGTCTGCATGTTTAAATACAGATAAAAAAATATTTTATTTCAAACTCAATGATGTCTCTTATGTAAAATGTCTTTAATAAACCGTACTTTTTCCGACAGCGGTACCATGATTTGTTTCAAGCCAAAAATGCGTGTCTTATCCTCTAGCAGTACGTTCCTCGATTATATCCTGAACAAATCGCTCACGTAGCCTATACCTATATTAGAGCCATCCATTTTTTCGGTAGCGATTCAAGGTACGCCAAAATAAATTTGACTCGCGATACTTAATCATCGTAAAAAGTTTGAATAGATTAGAAACAGGCTAAGATAGCGTATTGTTAATCTGCCAGACATAAATTAGAAACGTTCCATGGCTAAGCTAGAGATAGCATATCGTTCTAAAGCCGGCAGGATCTAACAATGGATAGATTTACTGGGACAGAAGAAGACTGATTGGAGAAGAGTCGGCTATTTATATAGAATGAATTCAACCAACCAACCAACTGTTAAAAAAAAAAAAAAAAAAAAAAAAATTTTTTTTTTTTTTTTTTTTTTACAGTTGGTTGGTTGGTTGATAATCTTCTCTATATATAGGATCGCTGACCTCCTCATTCTATCTAGATCTTTGCCAGCAACGATCATATCTCTCGTCTGTTAAAATTTTCAAATTTTCAACTAGGCATAGTTACTAGACGACCGTTGCTGGCAAATGTCGAGACACAATGAGGAGGTGGCAAGTCAGCGATCCTATATATAGAGGATATAATCAACCAACCAACTATGAAAAAAAAAAAAAAAAAAAAAAAAAAAAAAAAATTTTTTTTTTTTTTTTCACAGTTGGTTGGTTGGTTGATAATCTTCTCTATATATAGGATCGCTGACGTGCCACCTCCTCATTCTATCTAGATCTTTGCCAGCAACGGTCATATCTCTCATCTGTTAAAATTTTCAATTTTTCAACTAGGCATAGTGACTAGACGACCGTTGCTGGCAAATGTCGAGACACAATGAGGAGGTAGCAAGTCAGCGATCCTATATATAGAGGATATAATCAACCAACCAACTATGAAAAAAAAAAAAAAAAAAAAAAAAAAAATTTTTTTTTTTTTTTTTTTTTTTTTTTTTTTTTTCAGTTGGTTGATTATCTCCTCTATATATAGGATCGCTGACTTGCCACCTCCTCATTCTATCTCGATCTTTGCCAGCAACGGTCATATCTCTCATCTGTTAAAATTTTTAGAAAATTAGTTTGTCGCTTGAAGCCTTCAAGATGATCCGATAAAATTCTTCTAGAACAAATCTGTTGGCAGGATATTATGTAAACCGTTTCCTCAAAAACAGGACGTGATAAGTTTTTTATAGATGCGTCAAGCCTCTCTAATCTATAAAAAGTCATCCTGTCGAGCCTTATATAGTATTACTGATGTCGTTTCTCAGAACCGCTTATCAGATCTCACGCATCCGCTTGCCAGAGTATAAATACGAGCCTCTCGCCTCAGCTTATTCATTCTGAGCCTCTGTTTTTCAAAATGGAAATGTTTTCTTTCGACTCTCTGACCGACGAGCGATTTGACTATGACTATGCCGTAAAGCCTGGATGGAATGTCTTGAATACGTCTCGTCTTTCTCTCGAGTTATTATGCAATTATAATCGAGACATGTCCATGCCAACTCCAAAACCAGTTTCCAGACCATCTCCAGTTTTCAAATCTAAACGCGTTCCAGTTCCAGTTCCAGCTTCTAAATCTGTTCCAGTTCCAGTTCCAGTTCCAGCTTCTAAATCTGTTCCAGTTCCAGTTCCAGTTCCAGCTTCTAAATCTGTTCCAGTTCCAGTTCCAGCTTCTAAATCTGTTCCAGTTCCAGTTCCAACTTCTAAATCTGTTCCAGTTCCAGTTCCAGTTCCAGCTTCTAAATCTGTTCCAGCTTCTAAATCTAAACCAGTTCCAGTTCAAATTTCAATACCCATGTCAGAGATGATTTATTTTAAAGTACCAAGGCTATTAAGCCCGCTACCAAAATCTCCAGAGTCCAACGTAACAACTTATCGTGCCTGGAAGCCTCCACCGAAGATAGATTTCGTGGTACGACCTAAATTAAAAACTGCTGGCTTTGAAGATCCAAGAATTAGAAAACGGCATGGCATAGTCGTTGTCAAATCGAACGTCAATTTGAGAGATGGAAAATGCTACAGCCTTATAAATACAGAGGCTAGAAAATACTACAGTTGGGTTTAAACCCAAACGATTTATAAAAAAATCGGGCCGAACGAAGTGTCTTATGGCAGATTCCTGTCTTTGACACTTCGTTCGACCCGTTTTTTTTGTAAGAATTATATTGCCAATATTGGATGCGTACCGATTTGTACTTTAAGATTTTGAATGGATACTTAAGATTTTGAACGGATACTTTTATAACTGAAGTCCCTGAGATATAAATTTATATATAAACTATTATCAACCAACTTAAAATTTTCAAGATTGGCAAAAAAATATTATTTTGAAATCAAAAACTATAAAATCGAAATGATAAATTTTGAAAAATTTTCCAGATTGGTGAAAAATGGTGAAGTCCCAAAAGAATAGTATCTTGAAAAAAATTATAGAAATATAAAATCAACCAAAGACACTTCAGCACGATATATATATGTTAGCTAATGTCAATCAACTAATCAACCAACTTTGAAAAAAAAAAAAAAAAAAAAAAAAAAAAAAAATTTTTTTTTTTTTTTTTTTTTTTTTTTTTTTCAAGGTTGGTTGATTAGTTGATTGACTCTAGATAACCTATATATATCATGCTAAAGTATCTACACTATCATTGTCCAGCAATGCTTATTTGTTTCAGCGTCTATAAAAATCTTTACCGCATCCTGTTTCGTAGCAAATGAGTTATGGAATATCCTGTTTTCGCGTTCAGCGACAATAATTCTATAAATAGCCTTATCTCATCCTGTTTTCGTAGAAAATGAGTTATGCAACATCCTGCCTTCACTATATAAGCTCTGCCATTCGATCGAATAGTCATTCTCTCTTCGGAGCTTGAACTGCTAACATGTATAAGCATCAATGCTCTGTGAAGAAACTTAAAGCGGCTAACGCTCTTCATAACCTTTTCGGAATGACTGAGCCTTTTCCGAATATTCTTTCGACTTCTGTCAAGAAGCTGAAGAAATATCCTCATTTCCAAACAATGATCGGAGAAGGCAAAATCCATATGTTCTGCCTACATCTGACACCTGATCATAATATTTCGTTTAAAAAACGTACTCTGACGGACAAGATCCTGAATACGATTCCAGCACTAGGCAGAGAGGCCCAGACAATCTATCCGCTGAGACCTCAAGACATAAAATGGATCACTGTTATGAACAGATTCAAAAGACCCCCCAGCGAAGCCAACAGAACCAACGCTGATATGAGAATTGGTTTCAAGTGCCCCCATAACCAATTTCTGGTGAAAGGTCATTTCACGTTTGGACAGAGAACCGTTGGGCAAGGATGCGCCCATATTATCCAGACGTTGGACGCACCATTGCTGTTCTATGTGAGACCCCCCAACGAGACACGAGTGAGAGCTGACAGCAGATATTTCTCAGGGGACAAGCTTCACTTCTACGAGAGGTTCATATTGATTGCTCGCTCAAGCTACAAGATACCTGCTGGCACTACCTATATTTTATTTACGACCCAAAAGAATTTCTTCAGTCTACATGTTGTGCGGGAGAGCTTGAAGCTGGGTTTCAAGGTAAAAAATCCGTTGGTAGAAAGAATCACGAAAATAGATGGGATGTATGAGGTATCTGTGCCAACACCTATGATACCTCATATGGATGATGATGACGAGCCACCCTCTGAATATATTCAAACAGCTCCAATCTCAGAGCCAGAACCATCCCAAGAACCATCCCAAGAGCCAGAACCAGTAACTGATTTGCCAGAAATCTATTTGCCGACGAACCCTCCTGTTGTGTTGGACAAAACAATAACCGTGGTCACTACAAATTATGCAGAACAATATAAGTCTCAAATCTGGAAAGTATTGACAGATCCCCTTAAAAACAACTTCGTACGCACCTATGGGCCTGATCTACCTGGAATGGATATGAGAACTGCATCGGTAAAACGTAAGGCCGAAAAGAATCCCAAGCGTTTAAAGAAAGCTAAGCTCACTTTCAAGGACACTGCAACAAATACAGAGCCTGAAACTAGAGAACCAGAGCCTGCACCTATTGCAAATCCAGAGCCTGCACCTATTGAACATTCAATACCTTTTGTTGAAAATCCAGGGTTTCATAGTGAATGGCCTATTCAAAGCCCAGCGGTACCTGAAGATCTTAATAATATAGTATGCTCTCCCATGCCAGATCAGCTACTACTAGACTCTATGATGAAAGATCTCATGACACCTGGCACTCTAGAATATATAATAGATGAGTCCGAACAGCCAAATTACATATCACTCTAAAAATATTAAAAATTTAAAAAATTTGGGTCAAACGAGGCTTCCTCATGTCAGATTTGTCATTATGACTTATCTTGACGATGGAAGCCTCGTTTGACCCATTTTTTTTTAAATCTATCTCCTACCAATATTGGATTTGTAAAAAAATAACTTATAAATTTTATGAGTAGACAAATGAAAATTGTCTAAGCCGTTCAAAAGAATCGCTTAAAGCGGCTTCAGCTATGCCATCCTATCGATTGGACCTGCAAACGGGACAGCCAACATTATCCATAAAAATTTAACCTCGATAAAATTGAAACAGGACAAATGTAGCTTTTAAATTGAGATGCTGAGCCAGAAAAACTGAACGCGTAGAGATTAGCAGCTCATATTGTAAAAATTTAAACGTAATTATGAAAATAGTATTAACGAGATCCAATGATAGAGATCCAAAAAAACTTTAGTAACCAATCGTTTGGTCATGACAATTGAAAAGCGAATCTTGATGAACGAGGAAAAGATATATATATATCAACCAACCAACCAACCAACCTTGAAAAAAAAAAAAAAAAAAAAAAAAAAAAAAAAATTTTTTTTTTTTTTTTTTTTTTTTCAAGGTTGGTTGGTTGGTTGGTTTGACTGGCTATATATAATTATCTATTTGCCTCCACACTCTCATTGTCTCTCAACATTTGTCAGCAACGGTTGTCTAGTTATTATGTCTCGTAATGACAAATATGATAAATTTGAACCTGTATCTGAAACAGGATTCCATCCAATCGTGTCCAAATGCTAGATCTTCCCATTTTAAATGAAACCTGTTAATTTTGATCGTGGCACAGTCGTCGTGTCGATCTTAAACTTGGTCCATCCAAAAAGCCTTCATGAGTCAAGCTGAGTGCATCCCGAAACAAACTAATCAAAACCTGAAACAATTGTTGCGTAGAAAGAATCCGTAAAATTTAGCAAGAGGTCTCTATAAAATTTATATTGCTGAGAGTTGTCACGACAAATGTAGTAATGAACGCTGGAAAATTTAAATGTAATTATGAAAATAGTATTAACCATTCGTTGAGTAGCATGACAAATGAAAATTGAAACGTAATTAGGATAATAGTATTAACTAAATGGACTACAGATTAAGGAAGGGACAAATAAATAATTATATATAGCCAATCAAGTTTCAAGGTCACATTAAAAAAAAAAAAAAAAAAAAAAAAAAAAAAAAAATTTTTTTTTTTTTTTTTTTTTTTTTCAAGGTTGGTTGGTTGGTTTCTTTCAAGTATGTTGGTTAGTTAATATATATATATTATTTTCTAATTTATCAAGATTAGCTTTTCACCTGGCCTTTTTCGCGTTTTGTCCAAATGTTAAGTTTCAAAAGTCTTGCGTTTCAGCTATGGTCTCGATAGAATGGTGAAACATTATTTAATCCAAATCTTCTCATTTTAAATGAAACCTGTTAATTTTGATCATGTCTATCTTAAATGTGGATCGCTTGGCAGAGGCCTTAATGAAAATTGAAACCATGACAAAACGTAGCTCTGACCTTAAATGGCAATTTGTTACACCAGATTTTAATCCATAACCCTTTAAAATTTGTCTAAGCTATAGTAGTCTTTCAAATTTGACTGTTCAAAAGAATCGTTTAAACGTGGATCAGCTATGCAAGAGGCCATGATAAATTTGAGTCACGTTGCCTGTATCTAAAACAGCTACCATGTCAAAACGAAGACATATCGCTTTGACATGGCAATTGAAAACGGGGCAGGTCAAAATTAAAACCGGAGACCTCGATAAAGTGGAAACAGACTAATCTTAACACTGTTGCGTAGAGAGAATCAGTAAAAATTTAGCAAGAGGTCTCGATAAAATGCTGAGAGTTGTCAAGAAGACTGTAGCAATGTACGCTGGAAAATTTAAACGTAATTATGAAAATAGTATTAACCATTCGTTTAGCAATATGGACTACAGATTAAGGAAGGTATAAATAAAAAATTATATATAGCCAATCAAGTTTGAAAGTCACACGAAAAAAAATCTTTGAAAAAAAATATCTTTGGAAAAAAAAAAAAAAAAAAAAAAAAAAAAAAAAATTTTTTTTTTTTTTTTTTTTTTGTGTGACCTTGAAACTTGACTGGCTATATTTACTATGGCTAACATGACTACACCCTCATTGTGTCTCGACATTTGCCAGCAACAGTCGTCTAGTCACTATGCCTCGTAATGTGTTTTGAGCAAGATGTACATTGATGGACACTAGAGAGTTAGATTTTTCTATAAAAGCCTATGATCTATTCTGATTTCATGAAAACCTGCAGTATCTTGTCATTTGTCAGACAAAAGTCTATAAAAATCTTGTTTTCAAAGCCAATATTGTATAAATGACGCTATTCCATCCTGTTTTAAAGGAAATGGGTTTAGACATCAGGAGCTAGTTTATGCATGACCTTACAGTAGAAGAAATAAATTCCACTCCCACCCACCCTAATAGATATACTATATATATACTATATATGTAGACTACAGCGCCATCTACAATAAATTTGATTGGCTAAAGAAATATAACTTTAGAAGCCAACTGAGAAATATAGCTTTAGCAGCCAACTGAGAAATATAACTGTAGCAGCCAAATGAGAAATATAACTTTAGAAATATAACTTTAGAAACCAACCATCATATCAACCAACCAACCAACCAACTGTTAAAAAAAAAAAAAAAAAAAAAAAAAAAAAATTTTTTTTTTTTTTTTTTTTTTTTTTTTTTTTTTTTTTTTCAAGGTTGGTTGGTTGGTTGATATAGATTTGTTTCCTCGTTCATCACTTTTCATTTATTAAGATTAGCTTTTCAATTTCATCCTGACCTTTTCATGTTTTTACCCAAATGCTAAGTTTCAAAAGTCTCGATAAACTTGAAACAGGTGTGTCTTCTCATTTTAAATGAAACATGTCTATCTTAAATGTGGATCGCTTGGCCGTCCAAGAGGCCTTCATGAAAATTAAAACTGGCTGGGTGTATCTATGACAAAACGTAGCAATTAGATGTTTGAACTGAGTCCATAACCTTTTACAGTTTCCCTTTAAAATTTGTCTAAGCTATAGTAGTCTGTTCAAAAGTATCGTTTAAACGTGGATCAGCTATGCAAGAGGTCATGATAAAACTGAGTCCTGTATCTGAAACAGGTCAAAACGAAGACCTGGCAATTGAAAACGGGGCATCGCTTAGCAGGCAAAATTTAAACGAGCTGGGCTATAAACGTAACCATTGAATTGTAAATGCTGGGCCAGCTTAGCAGTAGCAGCCCATACTGTAAAAATAATATTTACGAGATCTAATGACAAAACGAATAGCGTAGAAAGACAAATGAAAAGTCCGTGCCAAATGCCAATCTATGGCATCATTTTAAAAGAAACCATTGAGCCATCCAAGAGGCCTTGATAGAATCTGCTGACTGAACAAATCTATAGGTACGCTTGAAATCTGAAAGACGTAGAGAGTAGCAGCCCATATTGTAAAAATTTAAAATTATAAAATTCAAAAGTGGATATATGTATGAAGTGTTAAATTTCAAAGTCACATGACCAACAAACTAACTAACCAACCAACCAATCTTGAAAAAAAAAAAAAAAAAAAAAAAAAAAAAAAAAAAAAAAAAATTTTTTTTTTTTTTTTTTTTTTTTTTAAGGTTGGTTGGTTGGTTTATTTCAAGAGTGGGTGTGGTCACGTGACTAGTAAATATCATCGGATCAAAAAGTGGTATAACAGATATTAATTTCGGTGCTAAATAGAAGAACCCAAATTGTCTCTCCCTAAACCAAGTAGTATTTTTTGGCTTGAAATCTTAGCTGACCTGAGTTTGGTTATTGGTAACAAATATTAGCGGAGCCCAAATGAAATTCTTTTAAACCATATCTGGTAGACTATAATATTATTAAGAATATGAGTTACATAGTATAGGATAGTATATTTACAGTATAGCGTTGCTCAAGACGACGGTCAAATATTTTAAGAGAACTCATTTATATTTGTACTGATCCTTTATAAATTTTACTAAAACCAAGATTCTGACTGATATCTGAAGTGGCCTATAAAATGATTCATTGAACGACTCACACGAGACCTAATTTTTTATAACTAGTCTAAAACCACGCTTCTGAAAGATGAGGCTATTGTATCGACTCACAAAAATGAACGACTCAATTTTAATGTGTCTTTATCATTGAATGAATCAATCTATAAATTTAGCCTGGCTTACTGTTCAGCTTACGTTTTCGATTTTTAAGCTTATCGGTTTTCAAATCCGCATTTTCCTTTTTCAAATCCGCATTCTCCGTTTTCAAATTAGCGTTTTCAGTTTTCAAGTTGTAATTTTCCTTACCTAATCTGTCAATTTCTTTAGTTTGTAAATTGTATATTATTTCCCACAAGCGTTTGATTTCATCTTCGAGGGTGTCCAGCCTGACTCTCAGTCGTACGTTTTCAGTTTCAACGGTTTCCAGTCTATCTTTCAATCGTACGTTTTCATTTTCAACGGTTTCCAGTCTAGATTTCAATTGTACGTTTTCATTTTCAACGCGTACGTTTTCCTTTTCGCTGGTTTCCAGCTCGCGTCTGTACGCTTCTTTTACCATATCGCTGGATTTCAGATTGCCTGCCAACCTATTCGTTTCTATTTCGTAGTCTGCCTTCATCTCTTCGATTTCGAGTTTCAAATCCCTACATTGTCGCATGTAAGGTTTCGCGCACATGAAACAGGCCTGCTGAGATTTACAAGGCTCCCACCATTCTTCTTGCACGATGCCAAAAAACAGCTTATAGTCTCTGTCAGTTTGTGTACCGGGCTGGAAATACATCTTTCTACCGTTGATCAGATGCAAAAAATACTCAGTAGGCTCTTCACAAGACTTGAAATCTTTGGACACGGGCAGTACCAAATTAAATATGTTTTCTGGCAAATGTTTGATTTTGATGCACCATTTGCCGTTAATAAACTCCATCGGGACCTTGATAAGCGTGCTCGGATCCCAGTTGAAATATCTCTGGTCTAAGAGTTTGGTCCGTCAAAGAGCGTAGCCAATACTAGGTTGTAATCTCTCGGCAGCGTCTCTTGGATATAAAAATGGTTCATTTTCCCACCCGCACCGTAATCGTCGAAAGAAAAACTGCATTTGGACCGGCGCCTGCTGAGATATCCCAAGGCATTGACCAAATGCCATACGGATTCTATGTCTTTTCTCTTGAGACATTTGAAGCCTACATAAGGTCGCTCTTCAGGTATGATTTTACGCCACACCTTATTCAGAAAATGTTTTCTGGAAGGAGCCACCACGATCATGTGCCTATGCTGCCTGAACTTTGGATCTCTTTCGGTTCCGCCGTCGCACCAGCAAGAAAAAGGTAAGGTTGTAGTATTACCGGCGTCTGCATCCATGCATTCGAGAAAGCTGTTAAAGGCTATAGCCCTAACCATTCCATGAAACCATACTCCTTCGCCTCTGAGATACTTCAAAACGCATGCAGCTGCCAAATTCAGCGTTTCGTCTTCAAAATAAACGAGCGGTCTCTCTAACTCGATCGGCCAGATAGGATCGTAGGCCCGGCTACCGTCTGGAAATATTTGTTCGTGCTCGAAAAAATCATGTTTATCGCACATAGGTTTGAAACTGAATTCTATGTACGATCCGTCTGAAAACGGGGTCTCGGGGACGGGTTGGGATACGCGAACCTTGAATTGCTTATAGCAATCCATGAGATGATCTGCATGACGACTTTTTTCTCTTCTACCAAATTTGACTTCGCCCTTGCACCAAACGCAACAAAGAGTAGCATTCAGATTATGCTTATCAGTACAATGTTTCTGATAGTCTTTAGCTAAGATTAACACTTTGCCCTTGCAGTGCGGACAATAGAATGGAACGGCATCTCGATAGAGGGTGTCTCTATAACGTTTTAGATTTTTTTCTGCCATACAATATAGCTGGAAATTAAACAACCGCAATCTAAAAAAATAATGCTGGATTTAAAATTTTCAAGCTGCTTATATAGGTTGGCTAGAGTATATCAACCAATCAACCAACCTTGAAAAAAAAAAAAAAAAAAAAAAAAAAAAAAAAAAGTGGGTGTGGCTTAACTATTACAGTATATATATATATCGGATATCAGTCAGAATCTTGGTTTTAGTAAAATTTATAAAGGATCAGTACAAATATAAATGAGTTCTCTTAAAATATTTGACCGTCGTCTTGAGCAACGCTATACTGTAAATATACTATCCTATACTATGTAACTCATATTCTTAATAATATTATAGTCTACCAGATATGGTTTAAAAGAATTTCATTTGGGCTCCACTAATATTTGTTACCAATAACCAAACTCAGGTCAGCTAAGATTTCAAGCCAAAAAATACTACTTGGTTTAGGGAGAGACAATTTGGGTTCTTCTATTTAGCACCGAAATTAATATCTGTTATACCACTTTTTGATCCGATGATATTTACTAGTCACGTGACCACACCCACTCTTGAAATAAACCAACCAACCAACCTTGAAAAAAAAAAAAAAAAAAAAAAAAAAAAATTTTTTTTTTTTTTTTTTTTTTTTTTTTTTCAAGATTGGTTGGTTGGTTAGTTAGTTTGTTGGTCATGTGACTTTGAAATTTAACACTTCATACATATATCCACTTTTGAATTTTATAATTTTAAATTTTTACAATATGGGCTGCTACTCTCTACGTCTTTCAGATTTCAAGCGTACCTATAGATTTGTTCAGTCAGCAGATTCTATCAAGGCCTCTTGGATGGCTCAATGGTTTCTTTTAAAATGATGCCATAGATTGGCATTTGGCACGGACTTTTCATTTGTCTTTCTACGCTATTCGTTTTGTCATTAGATCTCGTAAATATTATTTTTACAGTATGGGCTGCTACTGCTAAGCTGGCCCAGCATTTACAATTCAATGGTTACGTTTATAGCCCAGCTCGTTTAAATTTTGCCTGCTAAGCGATGCCCCGTTTTCAATTGCCAGGTCTTCGTTTTGACCTGTTTCAGATACAGGACTCAGTTTTATCATGACCTCTTGCATAGCTGATCCACGTTTAAACGATACTTTTGAACAGACTACTATAGCTTAGACAAATTTTAAAGGGAAACTGTAAAAGGTTATGGACTCAGTTCAAACATCTAATTGCTACGTTTTGTCATAGATACACCCAGCCAGTTTTAATTTTCATGAAGGCGTCTTGGACGGCCAAGCGATCCACATTTAAGATAGACATGTTTCATTTAAAATGAGAAGACACACCTGTTTCAAGTTTATCGAGACTTTTGAAACTTAGCATTTGGGTAAAAACATGAAAAGGTCAGGATGAAATTGAAAAGCTAATCTTAATAAATGAAAAGTGATGAACGAGGAAACAAATCTATATCAACCAACCAACCAACCTTGAAAAAAAAAAAAAAAAAAAAAAAAATTTTTTTTTTTTTTTTTTTTTTTTTTTTTTTTTACAGTTGGTTGGTTGGTTGGTTGATATGATGGTTGGTTTCTAAAGTTATAGTTCTAAAGTTATATTTCTCATTTGGCTGCTACAGTTATATTTCTCAGTTGGCTGCTAAAGCTATATTTCTCAGTTGGCTTCTAAAGTTATATTTCTTTAGCCAATCAAATTTATTGTAGATGGCGCTGTAGTCTATATATATAGTATATATATAGTATATCTATTAGGGTGGGTGGGAGTGGAATTTATTTCTTCTACTGTAAGGTCATGCATAAACTAGCTCCTGATGTCTAAACCCATTTCCTTTAAAACAGGATGGAATAGCGTCATTTATACAATATTGGCTTTGAAAACAAGATTTTTATAGACTTTTGTCTGACAAATGACAAGATACTGCAGGTTTTCATGAAATCAGAATAGATCATAGGCTTTTATAGAAAAATCTAACTCTCTAGTGTCCATCAATGTACATCTTGCTCAAAACACATTACGAGGCATAGTGACTAGACGACTGTTGCTGGCAAATGTCGAGACACAATGAGGGTGTAGTCATGTTAGCCATAGTAAATATAGCCAGTCAAGTTTCAAGGTCACACAAAAAAAAAAAAAAAAAAAAAAAAAAAAAAAAAAAAATTTTTTTTTTTTTTTTTTTTTTTTTTTCAAAGATATTTTTTTTCAAAGATTTTTTTTCGTGTGACTTTCAAACTTGATTGGCTATATATAATTTTTTATTTATACCTTCCTTAATCTGTAGTCCATATTGCTAAACGAATGGTTAATACTATTTTCATAATTACGTTTAAATTTTCCAGCGTACATTGCTACAGTCTTCTTGACAACTCTCAGCATTTTATCGAGACCTCTTGCTAAATTTTTACTGATTCTCTCTACGCAACAGTGTTAAGATTAGTCTGTTTCCACTTTATCGAGGTCTCCGGTTTTAATTTTGACCTGCCCCGTTTTCAATTGCCATGTCAAAGCGATATGTCTTCGTTTTGACATGGTAGCTGTTTTAGATACAGGCAACGTGACTCAAATTTATCATGGCCTCTTGCATAGCTGATCCACGTTTAAACGATTCTTTTGAACAGTCAAATTTGAAAGACTACTATAGCTTAGACAAATTTTAAAGGGTTATGGATTAAAATCTGGTGTAACAAATTGCCATTTAAGGTCAGAGCTACGTTTTGTCATGGTTTCAATTTTCATTAAGGCCTCTGCCAAGCGATCCACATTTAAGATAGACATGATCAAAATTAACAGGTTTCATTTAAAATGAGAAGATTTGGATTAAATAATGTTTCACCATTCTATCGAGACCATAGCTGAAACGCAAGACTTTTGAAACTTAACATTTGGACAAAACGCGAAAAAGGCCAGGTGAAAAGCTAATCTTGATAAATTAGAAAATAATATATATATATTAACTAACCAACATACTTGAAAGAAACCAACCAACCAACCTTGAAAAAAAAAAAAAAAAAAAAAAAAATTTTTTTTTTTTTTTTTTTTTTTTTTTTTTTTTTTTTTTTTTAATGTGACCTTGAAACTTGATTGGCTATATATAATTATTTATTTGTCCCTTCCTTAATCTGTAGTCCATTTAGTTAATACTATTATCCTAATTACGTTTCAATTTTCATTTGTCATGCTACTCAACGAATGGTTAATACTATTTTCATAATTACATTTAAATTTTCCAGCGTTCATTACTACATTTGTCGTGACAACTCTCAGCAATATAAATTTTATAGAGACCTCTTGCTAAATTTTACGGATTCTTTCTACGCAACAATTGTTTCAGGTTTTGATTAGTTTGTTTCGGGATGCACTCAGCTTGACTCATGAAGGCTTTTTGGATGGACCAAGTTTAAGATCGACACGACGACTGTGCCACGATCAAAATTAACAGGTTTCATTTAAAATGGGAAGATCTAGCATTTGGACACGATTGGATGGAATCCTGTTTCAGATACAGGTTCAAATTTATCATATTTGTCATTACGAGACATAATAACTAGACAACCGTTGCTGACAAATGTTGAGAGACAATGAGAGTGTGGAGGCAAATAGATAATTATATATAGCCAGTCAAACCAACCAACCAACCAACCTTGAAAAAAAAAAAAAAAAAAAAAAAAAAAAAAAAAAAATTTTTTTTTTTTTTTTTTTTTCAAGGTTGGTTGGTTGGTTGGTTGATATATATATATATCTTTTCCTCGTTCATCAAGATTCGCTTTTCAATTGTCATGACCAAACGATTGGTTACTAAAGTTTTTTTGGATCTCTATCATTGGATCTCGTTAATACTATTTTCATAATTACGTTTAAATTTTTACAATATGAGCTGCTAATCTCTACGCGTTCAGTTTTTCTGGCTCAGCATCTCAATTTAAAAGCTACATTTGTCCTGTTTCAATTTTATCGAGGTTAAATTTTTATGGATAATGTTGGCTGTCCCGTTTGCAGGTCCAATCGATAGGATGGCATAGCTGAAGCCGCTTTAAGCGATTCTTTTGAACGGCTTAGACAATTTTCATTTGTCTACTCATAAAATTTATAAGTTATTTTTTTACAAATCCAATATTGGTAGGAGATAGATTTAAAAAAAAATGGGTCAAACGAGGCTTCCATCGTCAAGATAAGTCATAATGACAAATCTGACATGAGGAAGCCTCGTTTGACCCAAATTTTTTAAATTTTTAATATTTTTAGAGTGATATGTAATTTGGCTGTTCGGACTCATCTATTATATATTCTAGAGTGCCAGGTGTCATGAGATCTTTCATCATAGAGTCTAGTAGTAGCTGATCTGGCATGGGAGAGCATACTATATTATTAAGATCTTCAGGTACCGCTGGGCTTTGAATAGGCCATTCACTATGAAACCCTGGATTTTCAACAAAAGGTATTGAATGTTCAATAGGTGCAGGCTCTGGATTTGCAATAGGTGCAGGCTCTGGTTCTCTAGTTTCAGGCTCTGTATTTGTTGCAGTGTCCTTGAAAGTGAGCTTAGCTTTCTTTAAACGCTTGGGATTCTTTTCGGCCTTACGTTTTACCGATGCAGTTCTCATATCCATTCCAGGTAGATCAGGCCCATAGGTGCGTACGAAGTTGTTTTTAAGGGGATCTGTCAATACTTTCCAGATTTGAGACTTATATTGTTCTGCATAATTTGTAGTGACCACGGTTATTGTTTTGTCCAACACAACAGGAGGGTTCGTCGGCAAATAGATTTCTGGCAAATCAGTTACTGGTTCTGGCTCTTGGGATGGTTCTTGGGATGGTTCTGGCTCTGAGATTGGAGCTGTTTGAATATATTCAGAGGGTGGCTCGTCATCATCATCCATATGAGGTATCATAGGTGTTGGCACAGATACCTCATACATCCCATCTATTTTCGTGATTCTTTCTACCAACGGATTTTTTACCTTGAAACCCAGCTTCAAGCTCTCCCGCACAACATGTAGACTGAAGAAATTCTTTTGGGTCGTAAATAAAATATAGGTAGTGCCAGCAGGTATCTTGTAGCTTGAGCGAGCAATCAATATGAACCTCTCGTAGAAGTGAAGCTTGTCCCCTGAGAAATATCTGCTGTCAGCTCTCACTCGTGTCTCGTTGGGGGGTCTCACATAGAACAGCAATGGTGCGTCCAACGTCTGGATAATATGGGCGCATCCTTGCCCAACGGTTCTCTGTCCAAACGTGAAATGACCTTTCACCAGAAATTGGTTATGGGGGCACTTGAAACCAATTCTCATATCAGCGTTGGTTCTGTTGGCTTCGCTGGGGGGTCTTTTGAATCTGTTCATAACAGTGATCCATTTTATGTCTTGAGGTCTCAGCGGATAGATTGTCTGGGCCTCTCTGCCTAGTGCTGGAATCGTATTCAGGATCTTGTCCGTCAGAGTACGTTTTTTAAACGAAATATTATGATCAGGTGTCAGATGTAGGCAGAACATATGGATTTTGCCTTCTCCGATCATTGTTTGGAAATGAGGATATTTCTTCAGCTTCTTGACAGAAGTCGAAAGAATATTCGGAAAAGGCTCAGTCATTCCGAAAAGGTTATGAAGAGCGTTAGCCGCTTTAAGTTTCTTCACAGAGCATTGATGCTTATACATGTTAGCAGTTCAAGCTCCGAAGAGAGAATGACTATTCGATCGAATGGCAGAGCTTATATAGTGAAGGCAGGATGTTGCATAACTCATTTTCTACGAAAACAGGATGAGATAAGGCTATTTATAGAATTATTGTCGCTGAACGCGAAAACAGGATATTGCATAACTCATTTGCTACGAAACAGGATGCGGTAAAGATTTTTATAGACGCTGAAACAAATAAGCATTGCTGGACAATGATAGTGTAGATACTTTAGCATGATATATATAGGTTATCTAGAGTCAATCAACTAATCAACCAACCTTGAAAAAAAAAAAAAAAAAAAAAAAAAAAAAAAAAAAAAAATTTTTTTTTTTTTTTTTTTTTTTTTTTTTTTTTTTTTTCAAAGTTGGTTGATTAGTTGATTGACATTAGCTAACATATATATATCGTGCTGAAGTGTCTTTGGTTGATTTTATATTTCTATAATTTTTTTCAAGATACTATTCTTTTGGGACTTCACCATTTTTCACCAATCTGGAAAATTTTTCAAAATTTATCATTTCGATTTTATAGTTTTTGATTTCAAAATAATATTTTTTTGCCAATCTTGAAAATTTTAAGTTGGTTGATAATAGTTTATATATAAATTTATATCTCAGGGACTTCAGTTATAAAAGTATCCGTTCAAAATCTTAAGTATCCATTCAAAATCTTAAAGTACAAATCGGTACGCATCCAATATTGGCAATATAATTCTTACAAAAAAAACGGGTCGAACGAAGTGTCAAAGACAGGAATCTGCCATGAGACACTTCGTTCGGCCCGATTTTTTTATAAATCGTTTGGGTTTAAACCCAACTGTAGTATTTTCTAGCCTCTGTATTTATAAGGCTGTAGCATTTTCCATCTCTCAAATTGACGTTCGATTTGACAACGACTATGCCATGCCGTTTTCTAATTCTTGGATCTTCAAAGCCAGCAGTTTTTAATTTAGGTCGTACCACGAAATCTATCTTCGGTGGAGGCTTCCAGGCACGATAAGTTGTTACGTTGGACTCTGGAGATTTTGGTAGCGGGCTTAATAGCCTTGGTACTTTAAAATAAATCATCTCTGACATGGGTATTGAAATTTGAACTGGAACTGGTTTAGATTTAGAAGCTGGAACAGATTTAGAAGCTGGAACTGGAACTGGAACTGGAACAGATTTAGAAGTTGGAACTGGAACTGGAACAGATTTAGAAGCTGGAACTGGAACTGGAACAGATTTAGAAGCTGGAACTGGAACTGGAACAGATTTAGAAGCTGGAACTGGAACTGGAACTGGAACTGGAACAGATTTAGAAGCTGGAACTGGAACTGGAACTGGAACAGATTTAGAAGCTGGAACTGGAACTGGAACGCGTTTAGATTTGAAAACTGGAGATGGTCTGGAAACTGGTTTTGGAGTTGGCATGGACATGTCTCGATTATAATTGCATAATAACTCGAGAGAAAGACGAGACGTATTCAAGACATTCCATCCAGGCTTTACGGCATAGTCATAGTCAAATCGCTCGTCGGTCAGAGAGTCGAAAGAAAACATTTCCATTTTGAAAAACAGAGGCTCAGAATGAATAAGCTGAGGCGAGAGGCTCGTATTTATACTCTGGCAAGCGGATGCGTGAGATCTGATAAGCGGTTCTGAGAAACGACATCAGTAATACTATATAAGGCTCGACAGGATGACTTTTTATAGATTAGAGAGGCTTGACGCATCTATAAAAAACTTATCACGTCCTGTTTTTGAGGAAACGGTTTACATAATATCCTGCCAACAGATTTGTTCTAGAAGAATTTTATCGGATCATCTTGAAGGCTTCAAGCGACAAACTAATTTTCTAAAAATTTTAACAGATGAGAGATATGACCGTTGCTGGCAAAGATCGAGATAGAATGAGGAGGTGGCAAGTCAGCGATCCTATATATAGAGGAGATAATCAACCAACTGAAAAAAAAAAAAAAAAAAAAAAAAAAAAAAAAAAAATTTTTTTTTTTTTTTTTTTTTTTTTTTTTTTTCATAGTTGGTTGGTTGATTATATCCTCTATATATAGGATCGCTGACTTGCTACCTCCTCATTGTGTCTCGACATTTGCCAGCAACGGTCGTCTAGTCACTATGCCTAGTTGAAAAATTGAAAATTTTAACAGATGAGAGATATGACCGTTGCTGGCAAAGATCTAGATAGAATGAGGAGGTGGCACGTCAGCGATCCTATATATAGAGAAGATTATCAACCAACCAACCAACTGTGAAAAAAAAAAAAAAAAAAAAAAAAAAAAAAATTTTTTTTTTTTAATTTTTTTTTTTTTCATAGTTGGTTGGTTGATTATATCCTCTATATATAGGATCGCTGACTTGCCACCTCCTCATTGTGTCTCGACATTTGCCAGCAACGGTCGTCTAATAACTATGCCTAGTTGAAAATTTGAAAATTTTAACAGACGAGAGATATGATCGTTGCTGGCAAAGATCTAGATAGAATGAGGAGGTCAGCGATCCTATATATAGAGAAGATTATCAACCAACCAACCAACTGTAAAAAAAAAAAAAAAAAAAAAAAAAAAAAAAATTTTTTTTTTTTTTTTTTTTTTTTTTTTTTTTTTTAACAGTTGGTTGGTTGGTTGAATTCATTCTATATAAATAGCCGACTCTTCTCCAATCAGTCTTCTTCTGTCCCAGTAAATCTATCCATTGTTAGATCCTGCCGGCTTTAGAACGATATGCTATCTCTAGCTTAGCCATGGAACGTTTCTAATTTATGTCTGGCAGATTAACAATACGCTATCTTAGCCTGTTTCTAATCTATTCAAACTTTTTACGATGATTAAGTATCGCGAGTCAAATTTATTTTGGCGTACCTTGAATCGCTACCGAAAAAATGGATGGCTCTAATATAGGTATAGGCTACGTGAGCGATTTGTTCAGGATATAATCGAGGAACGTACTGCTAGAGGATAAGACACGCATTTTTGGCTTGAAACAAACATGGTACCGCTGTCGGAAAAAGTACGGTTTATTAAAGACATTTTACATAAGAGACATCATTGAGTTTGAAATAAAATATTTTTTTATCTGTATTTAAACATGCAGACATTTCCGCGAAGCGGAAATGTCTGCTTGTTTAAATACAGATAAAAAAATATTTTATGTTATTATATTTTATAAAAACCCATGATCTATTCTGATTTCATGAAAACCTGCAACATCTTGTCATTTGTCAGACAAAAGTCTATAAAAATCTTGTTTTCAAAGCCAATATTGTATAAATAACGTTATCCCATCCTATTTTAAAGA
The DNA here is from genome assembly GCA_963930645.1 of Salticus scenicus. Lineage (NCBI taxonomy): Eukaryota > Metazoa > Arthropoda > Arachnida > Araneae > Salticidae > Salticus > Salticus scenicus. Next base: position 326,198,030 of record OZ005652.1, read on the forward strand.
AAACGGGTTTGGGCATCACGGAGCTGGTTTATGCATGACCTTACAGTAGAAGAAATAAATTCCACTCCCACCCACCCTAATAGATATACTATATATATACTATATATATAGACTGCAGCGCCATCTACAATGATTGGATAAAAAAATATAACTTTAGAAACCAACTGTGAAATATTTACATATCTAGCTTAGCCCTTAAAAATTTTAAATTTTACACAAAAAATTAAAATTTTAAACGAAAAAATTAAATTTATAAACTCAGATCTCTTAAATTTATCTATAGAGTCTGTATATTTTACCAAGATTCATATTTATCTTATAGAGAAGCCATATCCCTTCAAATCGTTACGATATTGGTACTCTATCTCTAGCTTAGCCATTAAAATTTTTAAATTTTACACAAAAAGTTAAAATTTTAAACGAAAATTTTAGACTCAGATCTCTTAAATTTATCTATAGATATTTTATCAAGATACATAATTATCTTATAGAGAAGCCATATCCCTTGAAAATTACAAATTCAAAATATTTTACAGATACTGTTGTTGGCAGACGTCGAGACAAAATGAGATGTGGGTACGCTAGCCATCCTATATATAGGACACACGAAAAAAACTAATGTTCAATAAATGAGGTTAGTTCCGTTAAGTTATAGATTCTGCTCCGTCCTTGAAAATGTGTTCAAGGTCACACACACAAAAAAAAAAAAAAAAAAAAAAAAAAAAAAATTTTTTTTTTTTTTTTTTTTTTTTTTTTTTTTTTTTTTTTTTCAAGGTCGTTGGATTTCTTGTGGGCGTGGCTTCATCCCATCTATATATATAGAGAGATAAACTCGCTTACGTATCCAAACCGTCATTGTCCAGTCATGTCTCTGTTGGCTTAGTTATTTTTATCTATACATTTAAATTGATACCATTTTATCTCGTTTTCCAGAGTCTTAAATTTAATTTCTACAATATTGGCTTAATATAGTTTATACGTTTAAATAGTCTTCATGCTATCCTGATAATCTCTTCGATACTAGCTTAAATAGATTTTTTTATAAATTTAATATCAAAGTCTCAAATTAAACCCGTCCAATATTGGCACTATATCTATCGCAAAAAAATGGGCCGAACGAGGTGTCAAAGACAGAAATTCTGCCATGAGACACCTCGTTCGACCCATTTTTTTACTCTCATTTTAAAGATTAGCACAGGCTCTCTATGGATTGCTCATTAGATAACCTACTGATGGTCATCTTCAACGGTCCGGTCATTTGAGATTTGTATAAGTCATAGTCCTCATACTCAAGCTCAAAAAATTTCCTCACCTGTAGTTGGTATGCGGCAAGGAAGTCTTCGAACTTGGTACGGGACCTTTCAACAAATCGAACACCAATGGCTTTCACGAAGCTGAGCTTCATGTTAGCCTGGTATTTCACCATGGCCGAACCATCGAACATTTCATCAAATTCCTGTTCGCCCATGAACCCTTTCAAATGATGTTTGGCTTCGCTAATGGAGAAGATTCTCGTCTTAGCGAGCCATTTAGGTAAATCGATTTTAGGGTCCATCACATCTCGGACGGTGAGGCCTGCATATTTTTCGGCAAATTTTAGATTTAGAGGGTGCCTCGAATAAATAGCCAGGTCCTCAGCCCGGACAAACAGGGTGCCATCAGTGGCCATTAGGCATTTAAAGGCAACGCCATAAGCATAATTTTTTACATGAAAAAACATGACTGAGCTAATGTATCTAAGCAGCTAGTAGAGAGATCGACTAGCAATTGAAGAGCTCTCGCTGGACACTCGTATATATACCCGGACAGGATCTGATAGTAAATTTCTACGAACCGCTTATCAAGAGGAAAGGCTTGCATAATATCCTGTCAATACTTCTGGAAAAATCTTTTTATAGAGATCTGATTATAACCGGGCATCCTGAGGAAAGGCTTACATAATATCCTGTCAACACTTCTCGAAAATCTTTTTATAGAGATCTGATTGTAATTTTAATCGGAGCCGCTTATCAAGCATCCTGTCAATAGTTTCTCGAAAATCTTTTTATAGAGATCAGATCATAATAACTGGCTTGGCTACACTTAGCCTTTAAAATTTTTAATTTTTACATATAAATTTTAAACGAAAAAATTAAATTTTTAAACTCAGATCCCTTAAATTTAGCTATCGACCACGATTCATATTTATCTTATAGCTAAGCCATATCCCTTGAAAATTACAATCGGTATGCATTCAATGTTGGCTTGGCTACACTTAGTCTTTAAAAATTTTAAATTTTACATAAAAAATGTAAATTTTAAATGAAAAAAATTAAATTTTAAAATTCAGATTCCTTAAATTTAGCTATCGAGTCTGTATATTTTACCAAGTTTCATATTTATCTTATAGCTAAGCCATATCCCTTGAAAATTTAGAGATCAGATTATAATGACTGCCACACTTAGTCTTTAAAAATTTTAAATTTTACACGAAAAAAATGTAAATTTTAAACGAAAAAATTAAAATTTTAAACTCAGATCCCTTAAATTTAGCTATCGAGTCTGTATATTTTACCAAGTTTCATATTTATCTTATAGCTAAGCCATATCCCTTGAAAATTTAGAAATTAGATTATAATGACCGCCACACTTAGTCTTTAAAAATTTTAAATTTTACACAGTAAATTTTAAACGAAACAATTAAATTTTTAAACTCAGATACCTTAAATTTGTCTATAGAGTCTGTATATTTTATCAAGATATAAAATTATCTTATAGCTAAGCCATATCCCTTGAAAATTACAAGTTCAAATCGGTACGCATCCAATGTTGGCACTCTATCTATCGCAAAAAAATGGGCCGAGCGAAGCCTCAATGACTTATGTCATGAGAGGCTTCGCTCGACCCATTTTTTTGCACCTCGTCCTGATCTTAAGACGAGGATTTATAAAAGTAGGGTTTGTTTCCCACCAAAACTTTAATTTTTTTGGGAAAATACCCCAATTCCAGGTCTCCATACCTCTCTCCGAAGACATAGCTATCCATCGGTACAGATTGCAGGTAAGAGTCCATAGATATTTTCAAATCAGCTATAAAACTCTCCATGGTAGCATTGGAAGAGCTAATGCATGCTATCTTGATACGTATGGGCCTTCTGATGTTGAACGTACACTCTATCGGCGACAAAATCTCGATAGGCCCCTGAAATAAGGATTGAAATTCGCCTGGATGCATATCCAACAGCGTGTTGGCATCTTCCAATCCAAAAATACGTGTCTTGGCTAGAGACGGAGGCAGGCTCAAACCCTCGGGAGCGATGTCAGTCACTGTAAGATGGCATAAGTTTAAAACGCCAGAAGGATTTTGATAGCCCATGGTGCGAGCTACGTCTGAACCTTTGATAAAAATTTCACCGTCAAAAGTCAAAAAACAAGTAAATTTCACGTTTAACTCTTCAGCTAAAATTTGAAATATCATTTTGGAGCTTTTAGAATATCAAGCAGTCAGAATGAAATGTCTCGTCCAGCAGCCTGTATTTATACTAGCAGCAATCTCTATTTCTATCTAAATTTCTTATCGACATCCTCTGACGCACATCCTCTTACGCACGTCCTGTAGATTATGCAAGATCCCGCTCAAACGACAAATTAATTCTAAAAATAAGTTTATCGAGGATTACATAATATCCTGTCAACAGCTAGAAGAATTTTATCAGAAGGTCACGTTTTCTAAGAAAGCTTGCTAAAATTAGGTCGCGAATCGGGTATATATACGAGCTGCCTCTAAGAGCCTGCATCATTTTGACTTCTGTTGCATTAAGTCATGCTATTCACAATTGAACATCCACAGCTGGATGCTAAAATCTTATTCGTAGTCTCTGCGGATGGACTTTTGTTCGTCAGGGCCTCTGATGTGGCCAAGCTGATGGGTAAGGGTAGCGCATACGTAAAAAAAACTACCAAGCTAAAGGTGAGGGACCTCGTTTACAAAAGGTTCAGGATACCTGTCTCTTTAGCTAATACCTGGGTGTATCCAATAGAAGAGATTCATTTCGGAGATGCGCTGTCGACCATGGGTTTTGAGGCCATGATGAAATCTGCTAAGATTGACATCTTAGATCCTATAGTGCCAACTGCATGCATCCATAAAGCAGTCAGAATTCGGATCGTGAGGAATTCTGATGTCTTCATAGATGAATTCTTAAAGGATTTCATAGAAAGAACCCTGCTGTTCTATGATGGAGACCACGATGATGACCCTCGCCTACACGAAGATAGATTTGAGACTATTTCTTGGACAGACACCCCTCCGTCCAAAATCAAAGTCTTCGTGGGGAATCGATCTCGCTGGTATAAACTGATGCCTTAGAGATTTAAATTGGAGGGGGCAAAAAAATGGGCCGAACGAAGCGTCTCATGGCAGATTTCTGTCATTGACGCTTCGTTCGGCCCATTTTTTTGCGACGGTAGTAAGCCAATATTGGATGGGTAAAAATTGAGACTTTGAATGGGGTCTCTGAGATAGATAATATTAATATTTCAATATTGAAACGATACTAATGCCTTTGAAACTGAGATAGCTAATGTCTTTGACTCTGAGATAGAAATTTACAATATTGAATAAGGACATTTTTTAAATGAATGCTGTACCAATATTGAATATATTTTTTTAACGATTCGATAAACAAATAATATATTTAGATAATAAATATTTAAAGAGTAAAATATTTATATAGTCAATCTGAAGAATTGCATAACTCATTTTCTACGAAAACAGGATGAGATAAGGCTTTTTATAGAATAATTTATCGCTGGATATTGCATAACTCATTTGCATTGAAAACAGGATACTGAACACGGAAACAGGATGCAGTAAAGATATTTATAGACGCTGAAACAAATAAGTATTGCTGGACAATGATAGTGTATATACTTTAGCATGATATATGTGTTAGCAAGAGTTAATCAACTAATCAACCAACCTTGGGAAAAAAAAAAAAAAAAAAAAAAAAAATTTTTTTTTTTTTTTTTTTTTTTTCAAGGTTGGTTCATTGGTTGATTGACTCGGATTCATTCTTTATAAATAGCTGTACTCAAACCTTCATTCCTTCATTCTGTCTGAATCTCTTCTAGCATCAACCTTCTACTAAAACGCTCCTAACATTAAGATACTTTAGCATGATTGGTTGATTGGTTAATGTCTTTAAATCTGAGATAGAAATTTACAATATTGAATAAGGGCATTTTTTAAATGAATGCTGTACCAATATTGAATATATTTTTTTAACGATTCGATAAACAAATAATATTTTTTTAACGATTCGATAAACAAATAATATATTTTTTTTTAACGATTCGATAAACAAATAAAATAATTAAATAATAAATATTTTATTATTAAAATAAAATATTTAAATAATAAATATTTTATTATTAAAATAAAATATTTAAATAATATATTTAAATTCTAAATATTTATTATTCGAACCGAACGTGAACAATTCTGACGAGGTGGAGTTGCTCGAAGAATACTTCTGGCGACTGTAGATCATTCCAATAACGACTGGCGCGCCACCACTTGGACTGTTCGTACGGCGCATCTTTTACCTGTACTTGTTTGAATTTTTGTTTCTCTATATGTAACTATGTGATGTGAGTGTTCGTCTAATTAAAAGTGTTTCGTTTTAATATGGACTCATCAATATGAATTATTATTTGCGTGCTCTGCTTTTTAAGCCCAATACTTTCTGCACGCAAAAATGTCGACAGTTTTCAAACAATATCATTACGGGCTTTGTCTACTAGTTGAATGTTTATTAAATAAAGGGAATTCGTCGACTAGAACCTGCTTATGTAAATTCTACAAGCAAAAATGTCACCAACTTTTATAACAATATCATTATGGGTTCTATATACAGGCTGAACATTCATTAAATAAAGTGCATTCGTCTACTAGAACCTGCTTACGTCTTTAAGAATTACTTTCTACACGCAGAAATATCGATTACTTTCATGACAGTAACAATATGGACTCATTCAATAAAGAGCATTTGTCAACTTAGAACCTATTTATGTATTTAAGAATTATTTTCTACACGCAAAAATGTCAGCAGTTTTTATAACAATATCATTATGGGCTCTATATACAGGCTGAACATGCATTAAATAAAGTACATTTGTCTACCAGAATCTTCTTACATCTTTTAATAATTACTTTCTACCCGCAAAAATGTAGATAACTTTCATAACTTTATCATAATGGACTACATCATAGCCTGATGGTAGGTCTTAACCCTCTAATGCCCATTATAAAAAAATTCCAAACAAAAAATTAATTTTTAGTTGAAACAGAGTTCTTTTAGGTCAAATAAATCAAATATGATTAAATATTTTGAAATAAAATATTTTTTTAATGTTTTTTAAATGGTAGCAAATATGCTACCATGGGCAGATTAGAGTACAAATCAAAAGATTTTCAAAAATTTTAAAAATGATTTTTTGTGATTCTGTTTGGGTTAATTTGGTTTAATTACAATTATTTACAAATGATAAGCTCTAAAACAATTTCTGTCTCTGTTAAAACAAAGATATTTGTCACAGTTTTCGATTTTATCTTGTGTAAGTGTTCCTATACATAGCACCTTTGTCGTTTCGAAATAAACAATGGCCAGTGATGCACAGTCCTTTGATCCGAAAAGTAAAAAAAATGTTGAAAACTAAACATTTAGGGTTAAAATAGTTATATTTAGGTTTGAATAATTATATAATTCTTACTGTTGGTGGTTCATATGAGCGAATTTGTTTATTTATTTATTTATTCTTTTCTTCCAGAGAATTTTTGTCGATATATTGGATAAATCCCTTTTCAAATCATTCGTATATGCTATGGCATCTTTTTTTTTTTTTTTTTTTTTTTTTTTTTTTATCATATTTCTTCCTCTCATTCTGTAGAAAGGTGCATGGATGAAAGTGCATGGATGAAAGAAAAAGAAATAGAAATCAAGATTTTATTCAAAATTCCAAAAATTTTAGAATTAAATTTAATATTATTCAATAAATAAAATACAAGCATATTAAAATACTTTAAGAGATTTAATAAAAGATTAAAAATTAAAACTGAAAATGAATTTCCGAGTTTTCTTCTTTCTTTTCTTTTTCTTTTTTTAAACATATATACATGTTAAAATATTTTTAAAATAGAAAAATATTGAAATTTAAACTTACAAAATTTAAATCTATAAATGACATTTGAGGCTATATTATTCGTAAGATTATAAAGAATTAAGTTCATGAACTGAGTTCAATATAAAAATGTATTTTCTTCAGAGAACTGCTAGGCTTAGATACACAAATGCCCATGGTAGCATATTTGCTACCATAAATTTTAAAAGTCATTTTAACATTAAAAACAAATTTTATTTAAAAGGTTTTGTACCATGTGATAAAGTAACTCTTTTACTTTGTATATATCGTAATTATCGGCTTTTTCATTAATAAAATATTTCTAAAATCAACTAACAATTTACCTCTTAAAACGTGATTGCTATTTTAGCTGCATCTATGTTCCTTCTAAACTTTTTTTCTTTAGGTTGGTGCTAAGATCTATGCCTAAAATTTGCAAATAATACAGGAGGGAGGTTCCAATTTTTTATTTATGATCCAAAAACAACATTTCATGGCGTTCCTGCTTTAAAAAGTTAGAGTTTAATGCATGGTAGCAAATATGCTACCATGGGCATTAGAGGGATAAATTCTTCGTATATTTGGTCATTAAAAACATAATTTTCATAAATATCTCCTAAACGGAAAGTCACAGAAAGAGCAAAAAGGGAGGTGCACAACTAGGTGTTATAACGAACCTATATACTAAATTTCAACGTCCTACGACCAGTCGTTTTTGAGTTAATGTGAGATACAGGCATAGCCACATACATACATACATACATATAGTCGCTCAGAAAAGTCATGTAAAACCATAAATATCTCTAAAATATAAACTCTTGTCAAGAGATTTCAAGAATATTAATTAATTATTGACTTTTGTGGGGGAAGAAAAAAGAGTTTTATTCTACTGTTTCCTGAATATTCATTACATTAAGTGCATTCATCGACAGGCATTCGCTTATGTCTTAAGAATTACTTTCTACACGGAAAAATATCGACTTCTTTCAATGACTGTATCATTACGGGCTCGTTGAATAAAGTGCATTTGTGAACTAAAACTTTTTTATGTATTAAGAATTACTTTCTACAAAATGTCAACTACTTTCTTGACAGTATCATTACAGGCTCTATCTGCGGACTGAATATTCATTAAATAAAGAGCATTCGTCCAGTGGAACCTGCTTATGTCTTTAAGAATTACTTTCTACCCACAAAAATACTGACAACTTTCATAACATTATCATTAGAGGCTCGTTGAATAAAGTGCATTCGTCGACTAGAACCTGCTTATGTTTTAAAGAACTACTTTCAACATGCAATAATATCGACTACTTTCATGACAGTATCATTACTACCTGCGGGCTGAATATTCATTAAATAAAGTATATATTCGTCGACTAGAACCTGTTTATATACTTTCTACACACAAACATAATAACAATTTTCATGACAATATCATTACGGGCTCTATCTACGAGTTGAACATTCATTAAATAGAATTCATTCGTCGACTAGAACCTGCTTATGTACTTTCTATACGCAAAAATATCGACAGTTTTCCAATAATATCAATACGGACTTTGTCTTGCAGTTGAATGCTTATTAAATAAAGGGAATTCGTCGACTAGAGCCTGCTTATGTAAATTCTATACGAAAAAATGTCAACAACTTTTATAACAATATCATTATGGGGTCTATATACAGGCTGAACATGCATCAAATAAAGTGCATTCGTCTACCAGAACCTGCTTATATCTTTAATAATTACTTTCTACCCGCAAAAATGTAGATAACATTCATAACTTATCATAACGGACTACATTATAGCTTGATGGTAGGTCGTAAATAATGCCGAAATTCTTCGTATATTTGGTCATTATGAATATAATTTTCGTAAATATCTCCCAAACAGGAAGTTACAGACAGACCAAAAAGGGAGGTGCACAACTAGATATCTTAATTTTACATTACTTTGTTTACTGTATTTGTGTTTTGGGAGAGAGGTGCATGGTTCTGTAAACATGAATGCTAATCTCACACCATATTCTACAGAAAGAATGCTTTTGTGCATATAAATAATAAAAGCGAATTTCGTTATGTTTTCTGCAATATAAATATATTAAATAATGATTTGTATAAATATTCCGAACAGAAAACAATACTTTAGAATATATTTTTGGATGTACCTGTACACAAACTAGTAGTAGTATTTACTGTACTCTAAATAGAGAGTATGGTATAGTGAACTTGAATCATGTATTAGTTTCTAGGATTTTCATAAATATTACCGGGAGTCAGAGGGCGGACGGACAGACAAATCAAAGTCGTAAACATTTTTGAACTTTGTAAGAAAGTGTTAATAACAAGGTTAAAGTAAAATAGTGTTTTACACGAGTTTTGTTTGCGGTATCTTTTCATAATAATAAATAATCTGGTGTGTCACTCACACGACTTTCTCTTACCCTAAATTTAATACTATATATACAGGTTGCAGATTAAGAGGTAAGATAACGAGTACTGTTATGTAAACCTGTGTTAAACAATTCAAATTAGGCCTCGGAAGAGTTTTAGATGATAACTGCCCCCCTCAACATCCGTTTCAATTATGCACCTACATATATAGAATTTAATTCGGTTATTGAAAAATAATTCTGTTTTTTAAAAATAATGTATTAAAATTATCATTTAAAAAAACTATTTTTTATGATAATGCAGACGATTTCCATATTAGAAAAGTAATATAACACCAAATATCCATTTTTTTTTTTTTTTTTTTTTTTTTTTTTTTCGTTAAAAGCAAAAAAAAAAATTGATAACTTTGTTTTAAACTATCGCAGATCGATCGTTCAACCATTCGTTCTAAAGGTATTGGCGAGCTCTTTTGAAAGATATCCATCATGAAAATTTACTCCCCTCGAGGGGGGACTTCCCCCCCAGGGTGGGAGGCAAGGCTCTTACATACACAATTTTTTTTCCCCTGTTGACTATCTCTATTACAAAAAATATATATTCGTTTCATTTGGTTTACTGCAGTCTATAGATGTTAAACTCTACTTACCTGCGATTTTCCAATAGACGTAATGTATTTGAATAATTTTGAGTGTTCCTGTACACGAACCATTTGCTTGATCTTAACGAAAAGCTTAGTGTAGCATCCTTATATGATAAACATTTAGAATACCAAGTTTGAACTTTCTGCCATAATTTGTTTTTGAGATATGCTGATAACAGAGACACACACACAGACCATTTGGTAAAAACATGATTTTCGTATTCAGGGGTCCTCAGAACATGTAAATATAATAAATACTGGCGTTCGAAAATTTGACCCAAAAACAATATTTTTTCTACCTTATGGGTAAGAAGAGTTTTATATGATAATTAGTTCTGTGTGAGGGGGCTACAGCCCCCCTCAACCCCCCCGTTTCATTAATGCACCTACATTTATATAGAATTGAATTCAGTTATTAAAAAATAATTCTGTTTAAAAAAATAATTTATTAAAATTATCATTTAAAAAAATTATCTTTTATGATAATGCAGTCGATTTCCATATTAGAGAAGTAGTATAACACCAAATATCCAAAAACAGTCCATTTTATTCTCAATATTTAAAAAAAAAAAAAAAAAAAATTTTTTTTTTTTCGTTAAAAGCAAAAAAATCGATAACTTTGTTTTAAATTATCGCAGATCGATCGTTCAACCATTCGTTTTAAAAGTATTGGCGAGCTCTTTTGAAAGATACCCATCATGAAAATTTACTCCCCTCGAGGGGGTACTTCCCCCCTAGGGGGGGAGGCGAGGCTCCTACATACGCAATTTTTTTTTTTCCAAGTTAACTATCTCTATTACAAAAAATATATATTCGTTTCATTTAGTTTAGTGCAGTCTATAGACGTTAAACTCTTTTTACCGGCAATTTCTCCCATAGACGTAATGTATTAGAATTCTCTTGATTGTCCCTGTACACGAACCATTTGCTTGATTTTAACAAAAAGCTTACTGTAGCATCCCTATATGATACACATTTAGAATACCAAGTTTGAACTTTGTGCCATAATTTGTTTTTGAGATATGCTGATAACAGACAGACACACACACAGACTCACTGACATACACACAGACCATTTGTCAAAAACATGATTTTCGTATTCAGGGGATCTCAAAACGTGTAAATATAACAAAATCTCGCGTTCCCAAATTTGACCCAAAAACAATACTTTCTCTACCTTATGGGTAAGAGGAAGTAAAAATGTATATTTATATTTAAAACAAAAAATCGCCAGTAACGCTATAAATGTAGAAAAAGGTAGCCTTTTTCAACATTCACGTGGTTTTATCTCTGCACCTTTTCTTGTATTCCCTTAATAATGGAATGCTCCGTCCACTCTTATAATAGGTCTTTGGTTATAGTATAGAACTTATGAACTTTGAGGAAGTTAGCAATCCGCGATTGTAATGAAATGCTCGCCCTCTGGTGGGCTAAGGTGAAATTACAATAAACATGGTTTAATTCGAATTCCATACAGCCGCCATTGCTTGCCGATATTTAGTTTCACATATATTTATTGAATAAAAATGAATAAATACGGTAAAAAAGATAACACATACTGTTGTGTGCTCCAGTGTAACTCCAAAGGACCAAGAAATCCAGAATTGAGCTTCCATTTATTTCCAAATGACAAATTTAAAATTTCTGTTGCTTCGGCTAATGGAAGTAAAGAATTAATCAGATGATTTGAAACTAATATTTGTTCAACTTCAGTTAAAAATCTACTTCCGATCGAACTTTGAATAAACTGAAGTATTTTTTCCAAAAGCAATCAATTTTCCATGATGTAATGGCGGAGAAATTATAGTACGAATATTAAGTAGAATAACAAAGAACACTAATGGAACACACGTGTCTATTCTATAATGTTTACTAACAACTGCAGTGTTGAGAAAGCGCCATCTATGGATCATTACAATCGCGGATAACAATTCACGAATCAGTCTAATTAAGACTATAATAATTCAGAATTTATATATATATATATATATATATTTTTTTTTTGGCAACAATTAAATTATAGCTACTATTTATTTTAATTAATTAAAAGAAAACTTTGCAATGTAATATCTTTAAATCTAATAACTTGATGATATTGATATAGTGTCCCCACAAAAAATTAACAGTTTTTAGAGCTTTTTTAAAAAAGTATAACATCTATGCAATATCTTTTAATTTAAAACTAGTATGCTGTGGCCACCACATGACTTTCTTCCATATTTTTACTTTCTCTTACCCATAAGGTAGAGAAAGTATTGTTTTTGGGTCAAATTTTTGAACGCGAGATTTTGTTATATTCACACGTTTTGAGGTGCCCTGAATACGAAAATCATATTTTTAGCAAATGGTCTGTGTGTATGTCTCTCGTTGTGTGTCTGTCTGTTATCAGCATATCTCAAAAACAAATTATGGCAGAATGTTCAAACTTGGTATTCTAAATGTGTATCATATAGGGATGCTACAGTAAGCTTTTCGTTAAGATCAAGCAAATGGTTCGTGTACAGGGACAATAAAGAGAATCCTAATACATTATGCCTATGGGGGAAATTGCAGGTAAGTAGAGTTAAACGTCTATAGACTGCACTAAACCAAATGAAACGAATATATATATATATTTTTTTGTTATAGAAATAGTTAACTGGGAAAAAAACTTTGTGTATATAGGAGCCTCGCCTCCCCCCCTGGGGGGGAAGTCCCCCCTCGAGAGGAGTAAATTTTCATGATGGGTATCTTTCAAAAGAGCTCGCCAATACCTTTAAAACGAATGGTTGAACCATCGATCTGCGATAATTTAAAACAAAGTTATCGATTTTTTTTTTAACTTTTAATAAAAAAAAATTAGAAAAAAAATCGTAATTTTTTTTTTCAATATTGAGAATAAAATGGACTTTTTTTTTTATATTTGGTGTTATACTACTTATCTAATATAGAAATCATCTGCATCAACATTTAAGATAATTTTTTTAAATAATAATTTTAATAAATTATTTTTTAAAAACAGAATTATTTTTTAATAACCGAATTAAATTCTATATAAATGTAGGCGCATTAATGAAACGGGGGGTTGAGGAGGCGGTAGCCCCCTCACACAGAACTAATTATCATATAAAACACTTCAGAAGCCTAATATGAATTGTTTAACACAGGTTTACATAACAGTACTCGTTATTTTACCTTTTAATCTGCAACCTGTATTTATAGTATTAAATTTTAGGGTAAGAGAAAGTCTTGTGAGTGACACACCAGATTATTCTATACAAATTCACTTGAAATTATTATTTAAAAAAATTATCTTCCATGATACTGCAGACGATTTCGATATTAGAGAAGTAGTATAACACTAAATATCCAAAAGAAGTCAATTTTATTCTGAATATTACATTTAAAAAAAAAATGTTAAAAATGAAAAAAACTCGATAACTTTATTTAAAATTATCGCAGATCGATGGTTTAACCATTCGTTTTAAAGGTATTTGGCGAGCTCTTTTAGAAGATACCCATCATGAAAATTTATTCCCCTCGAGGGGGGACTTCCCCCACCCCCAGAGGGGGTGGCGAGGCTCCCACATATACAAAAAAAAATTTCGCAGTTAACTATCTCTATTATAAATAATTCTTGTAAATTGCATAATGATTATTTAAAAATAATTCTCTTTATGCACATTTATATAAAATTTTGTCCTATATCACCATGTTAAAAATTTAGAAAAAGCGAGATGGCAACGCAACCTGCAAGACAATTTTTACCAAAAGTTGATAGGCACTAGGATAATTTATGTCAAGGTGTAACTACATACCAATTTGTATGAAATGAAATTCTGTGCAGTAGTTCCTGAGATACAGTTGCCACAAAATTTTGTCACACACACACACATTTTTTTTTTTTTTTTTTTAATGGCTAAATTGTGTTCTACAGTTCTCAAAACGTGTAAATCCATCAAAAAACCGAGGTTGAAAATTTTTACGAATCCAATACTTTCTTCTATTGAATATAGAAGAAAGTAAAAATTCATCAGTTTTTACTAAAAACTAGTATGATGTGGCCACCACATGACTTTCTTATACAATTTTACACAAAATTTATTTAATACAAATTATTTATTAAATTATCAAATTATTTTCCATTATAAATGCAGACGATTTTTATCTGACAGAATTACATTATAATTAAAGCGGAAAGATGTCAGTTTTTTGCAAATCCGAAGAAATGATTATTTTCCCCCAAGTTTTTTTCGTTAAAAGATAAAAAAAAATCAGTACCTTTGTTTTAAATTATCACAGATCTATAGTTCAACCATTCGTTTCAAAGGTATTGATGAGGTCTTTCGAAAGATACCCATATTAAAAATTTACTCCCCAGGGAGGAAGCGATGCTCCCACATGCACAAAATTGTTTTCCTAGTTAACTACTACTATTATCAATAATTCATATGAATTTTACAATCACACGATTAAAACTAGTATGTTGTGGCCACCACATGAGTTTCTTCTATATTTTCCTATACAAATTCACTCAGTAAAAATAATTTAATAAAATTATTATTTAAAAAAATTATCTTCCATGATAATGCAGACGATTTCCATATTAGATGAGCAGCATAACACTAAATATCCAAAAAAAAAAAAAAAAAAGTTATTGTCACTTACTTTTTTTTTTTTTTTTTTTTTAAATGAAAAAAATCTATAACTTTATTTTAAATTAACGCAGATCGATGGTTCAACCATTCGTTTTAAAGGTATTGGCGAGCTCTTTTGAAAGATACCCATCATGAAAATTTACTCCCCTCAAGGGGGGAGAGGTGAGGCTCCTACACATACAAAAATTTTTTACCAGTTGACTATCTCTATTATAAATAATTCTTGTAAATTTCATAATGATTATTAAAAAATAATCCTCTTTATGCACATTTATACAAAATTTTGTCCTATACCACCATGTTAAAAATTTAGAAAAAGTGGGATGGCAACACAACCTGTAAGACAATTTTTACCAAAAGTTGATAGGCACTAATTTATGTCAAGGTGAAACTACACACCAATTTGTATGAAATTCTGTGCAGTAGTTCCTGAGATACAGTTGCCACAAAGTTTTGTCACACACACACAGACTGACAGACAGACATTTTCTAAAAAGGGTCAAATCATGTTCTACAGCTCTCAAAACGTGTAAATCCATCAAAAACCCGAGGTCGAAAATTTTTATGAATCCAATACTTTCTTCTATTGAATACAGAAGAAAATAATAACGCTCATTATGTAAATTTATACGAAATTTTGTCTTATACTACCATGTTAAAAATTTAGAAAAAATGCAATAACAGGGCCACCTGTTGAGAAATTGTTCCACAAATCTCATCAGCATCAGTTAATGTCAGAGTCCAACTAAATACCAAGTTTGGTTAAATTTCATTCATTGGTTTGTAAGATACAGCGTTCACAAAATTTGTGATACACACACATAGACAGACATTTTCTAAAAACAGTCAAATTCGTTAAAGTATTAAATTATAATAGTCAAATTGTGTTCAGAACATCCCAAAACATGTAAATACATCGAAAACTGGAGTTCGAAAATTTTCAGGAATCCAATACTTTCTCTATATATACATGTAGAAGAAAGTAAACATGGCCTACTTTCATCACCAAAGTAATTAAATTTAGATCAATCAAAAATAGGAGTTGTCACCTGGATGTGTTACACCAACAAACTCTTTGTTTTATTTATACAGACGGAAAGCGGCAAGTTTGTAAGGGAAAGGAGTTTTATATTTATAATTAATAATTTTGTTGTTGTTAGTTGGTTTGCGAAAAACGGTGGTGTCGAAAGTATTGTTTGTGTTTTTAATGATTTTAACATACAGAAAATTAATGCTACTGTTGGTTTCTGTTTCAAAAGTGAACTTAATCTTGCTGTCTAAATTACTCAGATCAATTAAAAGTTGTTAAGGGTTTATATGAGCAGGGATGACTTCAAAGTGTTAGTAAAAGGCCCTTTATTTAATTCCATCATCCAAAATCACTTTAATATTTATATCTCTATATAATAAAAGTAAAATAAATCTTTATTAACAATAAAAAACGTATTTTCTTACCAGTTAGAATTAACTTCGATAGTTTAAATTAATTCAATCCATATTAGATTGATTTTTTAAGAAATTGATCTATTGCAATCACTTCGTTTTTCTCTCTATATATACACTAAGCGACAAAAAAAAAAAAAAAAAAAAAAAAAGCTGCACTTCAGAAAAATTGACTTATACCTTTTTTATTTGTAATAACTTTAAAACAAATAAAACTGCCATGTTTGCATAATACTAAAGAAATGAAATGATACCTATGTACATTTTTGATTTAATAATTCACTTTATTAATATATAATATACCACTCTACGAAGTACTTTATAAAAGTCTACATAAAACTTTCTTTTTAAACATAATGCAATAACCATACACTTCGTATTCTATTAAGATTTATTATATGAAATAAAGTTATATTTTAATATATGAAATAAAGTTATATTTTAATATATGAAATAAAACTATTTATTAGATCTAAATAATTTTTAAATAAAAATATGTATTCTGAATTAGGTTAATTTCACCTTTATACGGAATTACTGCTTTAATGCACAGTGGCATAGCATTATACCGTTTTTTGATATAAATCTCAAAAATTTCACTGTGCTAAATATTGTAAATATTTTTTCTAGTTTTTGTAAAGTTGTAGGCTGTAAATTTCGAATCCTCCTCTGTATCCCCTTGCCAAGTAATTCTATGATATTCTTTGTGGAATTTAACTTAGAGTGAAAAAAGGTATTATTACTTACAGAATTATACGTGTTCATGGGAATGGATAGGTAATTTTAACAACTTGATTCAAATTAACGTACCACAGACGCCGTACAGCAAGGTGCATTATCATCTTGATATGCTGTTTGAAGAATTTCTGAAATACCTCCAAATAGTCAGTCAGGCGCCACTTTCAAAATAACCGTGTTTTATTTTGAGTTA
Organism: Salticus scenicus; assembly: GCA_963930645.1. NCBI lineage: Eukaryota > Metazoa > Arthropoda > Arachnida > Araneae > Salticidae > Salticus > Salticus scenicus. The sequence goes on from OZ005652.1 coordinate 326,215,235, forward strand.
ATTGATCCCTTGAGCATGAAAATTTGTGTGATTCTTTGAAAAAGTATGCACCTCTGTACCATAATGTACGGAGACTGTGTCACTCTTTTAAGAGAGCAGTTTTCATTAAGTCTGTCCCATTTTTACCGTCCTAGTAGTTTGTTTCATCAGCTCGAAATAAATTAAACTTGACTCATCCGAGAAACTCAGATAAGCCTGATAATTAACTGCTAATAATTTTAAATTTTTTGGTTGACTGATGTCCTATATTTTATTAATATTTGTACTTAATAATGGCTTTTTTGCAGATCTTCTGGTTTTTAACCGTCCTTGTATCATTGCTTCCGGACTATTTTTGAAGAAAGTATTTTGCTAGACACTTTTTTTTAATCTTTTTTAAGTTCTGAACATGATTTAAATCGATTTTTCACACATTAGCTTTTTAACTTGCAATTATCTTGTTTGGATGAGCAGCATGGCTGCCTAAAGCCAAATTTCCGGTTTAAATGACCAAAAAGTTTTATATTTTGCTAAAAACCATTTTACCAATATTTTGTTAACATTTAATTATTTTGCCATCACACGTATTAAAATACTTTTTGATTTTCATTCAAAAATTAATACTTTTTGTGGCATGGTTAACAACCTTATTCGTGTAAAAATTTTGAAATAATTTCTAAAATTACAGTTTTTCTGACAACTGCATTTTGTTTTTAACACTAGACTCAATGCTAAAGTGTATGTGGAGGACAACATAATAAAATCTGTTCAAATATTTGCTTTTTAAACAATAAAACTGGCAGTTGTCGAAGGTGAAAAGGAAAATATCCAAGTGCGGCTTCTTTTTTTTTTGTTGTTGTTGCTTAGTGTATCTATCTATAATGAAAATTTTGTCATCACGATAACTCCCGAAATAATACTCCAAATCGAACCAAATTTGGACAGTGAACTTATCTTATAAATATCTTAGATGAGTTTCCTAACCAAGTTGCTCTGCCATTTTGTTTTTCAAGTGGAGAGCACTTGAAATTTTCAAATTTAAATTATAAAAAGCCTATTCCGAATTTGTTTGAATTTTGATGTATACATAGATTATACAAGTGTCTCAATGAACTTTATCTGAACTTAATAAAGTGGCGGATATCGTAAGTTAAAAGGGGCCACTTGAAATCACGCTACCACTTGAAAATTTAAAATCACAATAACTTCAAATTAATACTCCAAATCGAACCAAATTTGAGCAGTGTGTTAACTTATCTTATAAATATCTTACATGAGTTTGTTAACCAAGTTGCTCTGCCATTTTGTTTTCAAGTGGAGACCACTTGAAATTTTCAAATTAAATTGTAAAAAGCGTATTCAGAATTTGTTTGAATTCTGATGCATACATAGATTGTATAAGTGTCTCAATGAACTTTATACGTATACTGACCAAACGTCCCCATTTTTTGGGGACAAATGGGGACACCCTATTTTTTGAAGGCACTTTTCTAAGTTTTAAAAAATTGTAGAAACTAAATTATTAATCAATAACACTTTATTTTTGGTCCTTATTTATTTGGAATGAAAAAATACATCCATAATTTGATAATTGTAGCAATTTTTAATGCTTCTCTATTATAAAGGTACTTTGATCTGGTCAGCCTATTTTTACCCCATTTTTAATAAAGTGGCGGATATTTTAAGTTAAGCGGAACCACTTGAAATCAGGCTACCACTTGAAAACTTAAAATCACGATAACTTCCGAAATAATACTCCAAATCAAACCCAATTTGGACAGTGTGTTAACTTAACTTATAAATATCTTGGAGGAGTTTCTTAACCAAGTTGTTTCACTATTTTATTTTCAATTGGAGACCACTTGATAATTTCAAATTCAAATTGTAAAGAGCATATTCCGAATTTATTTGAATTTTGATGTACACATAGACCACATAAGCGTTTCAACCAACTTTATTAATAAACTTTATCTGCCATTTTTAACAAAGTGCAGATGTTATAAACTAAGCGAGACAACTTGAAATTAGGCTACCACTTGAAAACTTATAAACATGACAACTTTTTAAATTCTAATTCAATTCGAACTAAAGTTAAATAGTGATCTTATCATATAATTATCTCGGATAAGTTCACTGGGCAACTTGTTCCAACTTCTTGTTTCCAAGTTGTGGCCACTTGAAATCACGCTGCCACTTGAAAATGTGCTAACAAGATAACTTTTAAAATACTAAATTGATTCAAATGAAAGTTAGATAGTAAATTTATGGTTAAAATATCTTGGATGCTTTCGCTTGGTAACTTGATCTGCAATTTTATTTCCAAGTGGCTGCCACTTGAAAATTTGTAATACTAAATTAATTTGCATCAATTTTGGGTTGGGGATTTACCACTCATATATTACAGATAAGTTCGCTGGGCATCTCATTCGGCTTTTTTTTTCCAAGTGGTGGCCACTTGAAATCACTGTACCACTTGAAAATTTCTTATCACGATAGTTTTTGAAACCCTGGATTAATTAGAACTAAAGTTGGACATTGAACTTATCATACAAATATCTTGTATGATTTCGCTGGACAGGTTGCTTCACCAATTGGTTTCTAAGTTGCAGTCAATTAGACTGCCTCTTGAAAATTTCTCATAACAATAGCTTTTGAAACAGAGCACTGATTTGAAGCAAAATTTGACAGTGAACTTATGCTTTAAATATCTTGAACGAGTTTGCCCTGCAACTTGCTCCATTATATTGTTTCCAAGTGGCAGCCACTTGAAAATTTGTTATTGCGGTAATTTTTGAAATAATTAATCAATTCAAACCAAAGTTGAAAAATAGATTCTATAGAAACTCTATGAAAATTTGAGAGAAATATATAAACTATATTATTTTCCATGCTGATTTGATTCAAATATCCCCAAAAAATTGTCAAAAACATAGATGTTGCCATTTGAAAGAAAATGAAGTTAGTGCACGTTTTAGTATGTGGACAACCCCTAAGCAAAATTTAAGTACACCATTATATATTAGATGTTATTATTAACAATTGGCTCCAACTGCATATATTTATATGACTGTTTTTAGAGAAATTAGTTGAGATAGCATTTTTTTCCCCTTTCTTTCTTTTTCTTTTTTTTTTTTCTTTTCTTCCCTGACTGTACAATCTTCTACAATTTTGCAAAAGTTAATGGTATTCAAATGTGTTATAATCATTGGCGTAACTAGATAGGGTCCAAGGAGGCCTGGACCCCCCCAGAGTTCCAGTTGGACCCCCCCAGAATTTTTCAAAAATCCAAATTACCATTTCTTCCTTTTTTTAAGTTAAAAGACATAAAATGTGCTGTGAAAATAGTAACATACCTACGCACGCACATAAAAAAAGAAAAAGAAAAACGATAAAGAAATTGCAACTATTGCAACTTAAAGACACAACAGACAAAGACGTACCCAGGGAGGGGGTCCATGGGGTCCGGACCCATCCCGAAATAAAATTTAATAAAAGTTTCTTTAATAAATATGCCCTTCTGATGTTCTAAATTGTTTTATAACCTACATAACTTTGAAAAGAAAATGTTTTTTAATTTGTTCTTTAATCGTATCATTTTATAGAATTAGTTTTCCATGGAGGAGGGGAGGGGGGCAATAGCCACCTACATTAGAAACATATGTAAAATCTATCAAGAAAACTTATGATTTCTTATAGATTTTTTTCGTACATGAGCAACTTTTTGGTTACTTTTTCAAAATTTAAAGATTTATCAAATAGCCCTAATGATATTTTTTGTGGTCTATAAACGGACAAAAAAAAAAAAAAAAAAATGCTGACAGTGTGAAAAATAAGCTTATTTTCGATTTAAATTGCTTTTTTTTTTTCTGATATGCAGTTGCGCCTATTGTATTTCTTTAGCAATTGAATAAAATTGACAGTTTACGTGTATCTACTACGAGCACAATGACATCTTTTAAAGACGTTTATTATAAATAGAACTGTGCATGAAAGACTATTTTTGCTTAGCAATATTCTCAAAACATCATAATTAACATGCAATTTTTATGATGCATTGAACAAGATGGCCTCGAGACAACAAAGTTTCAATTTGATTCTCTATTTTTTATTAATATATAAGTAATTTCATACATATGTAAATAAACGAACATTTATAGAAAAGTATTTAATATTACAGTATCTTTACTTAACATATATTCCATTTTATAGCAAACAATACCGAAAATCGCTGACAGCTGTGGCCCCCCATGATATCCTCTGAGAAAATATTTTTCTATAATTAGTCATTACCTAATGTGTTTTTAAAAAATCCGTTTTCACATTCAGAAAACTCATAATCATTAAATTGGAACTTATTTTCCAAAAACTGATTTTTAAATTTTTAGTATTTCATATTGTGGCTAAAAAATTAGAAAAATAAACTTCGTGAAAATTCGCTTATTTTAACTAAAAATTAAAGAATAAAAATTTTAAAAAACTTATTTTTCAAAAATGAGCACTTATTTAACGATTGTGACTTTTCTGAGTGTGAAAACAGAAATTTAAAAAATACATAAGGTAATAATGAGTCATTGCGAAAAGAAATATTCCCATACGATAAAATGGGCCCACAATTGCTGCAATCTATTGTAAATGTATGTACTTCAATTAAGTATGTTCTCAAAAAATATTTTCTCTCTTGCCGATGCCCTACCAATGGCCGAGCGTTTCTGTGCTGCTCGTCGACTCAGCTGTTTGGAGTTTTTCGTAGTTTTCTCTGAAATTTGCGTAAATACTGGACAAGATCTGTTAGAAAGACCCCCACGATGGAAATTCCTAGGATTCTAGCATAGTCAATCGGCCTTAAACCAACAACCACAACTAACCTCTTCCTGGTAAAGAGAAATTTTCTAAAACTTCTAGAGTCATTTATAGATAAAAATGCACAAAATTCACTGAAGGTACTATTTAGGTGTTAAGGAATAGAGTGATGTTTTAAATATGCGAAAAACACTTAGAGAAATGTATAATTTTTTCATGTGGATTCAGCAAAGGTAAATTCAGTTGGAACTGTAATTTTAAATTTTAATATTTAAAAAAGTGAGATTAAGCTTAAATTCTAGGAAAAGCTTAAATTTTACATAAGTAATGGTGAAGGTTTCAATTATAGTGAACAAGAGGCTCTTTATGAGAGGGGCAAAAAGATGCTCAATTTTAAGCGTATTTATAATAGTATGTAAGGGGGTCCTAAAAAAAAAAATCATAGCCTCGTACCCTACGTGCCTTAATGAAACCTTGATTTTGGACGCCTCCCGAAATAAAATCCTGGGTAAGCCCTTGATAACGGAATTTTCTTTCTTTAATACTGAGTTGGAGAAGAAAGGGTGATATCATATAATAGGCAGTACGCAGAGAGAGAGAGAGAAAAAAAAAAAAAACATGTCCTGTGTCCTCTCTCTAGTAATAGAAATTCTGGTTAATTGTGAACCAAGTATACTCTTGATTCTCGGAAGCAAACAGGGGCAAAATAGTAATCTGTATTTTGGAGAGGTCAGTTCCACGAATGTTAAATGTCAAAGTTTCAAAGTAAAGACATTCGTTGTACGTTGTTGTTGGACCACAACTTATTGCAGATTTAGAATCAGTGAAGTGCGTGTTTGTCATTTTCAAGCACCCAGAATAGTTTTGGTAAGTTATTTTTAACAAAGATACTACATTATTAATTATTATTATTTTTTTTTTTTTTTTTAATAAATTTTTATTTATATGTATTTGATGATTTCTTGTAGAAAGATTTTCTTATTTTCCAAGGCCCAGCCGGCCCATGCGTTAATCAGACCCTATTTCTTCTTTCATTCTTAATTACAATTTTTAAAGAATTTATTTTTCATAAACGAAGCAAAAAAGCAGTTGCATGTAAAATTTGAATAGCGTCTGCTTTATTTTAATCTCACGAAGAAAATAATTTTTAGATATTGATTTAAATTGAGAAAGTTAAAATCATCTGTTTTTCCGAATATTTCTTTTAAATATTGCTTTAAGAATCATGTTGCTATTTCATGCAAAAACGAACGGTGATTTGCCGTTAGCCCCTAGGCGGCAGCAATATAAATCCGCCATCTGGTTCTGTAAATGAATCATTAAGAAAATCATGCCGTTTTCATAGGAAACATACTTTATTGCATCTGAAAATTAAACGATAATTTTGTTACATGTCATTTTCAAAGTTTTAAGAAATGCCGCTCTTAGATCGTAAAGCATTTGAATTATTCCATTAATTTCCGTAGTTAAATCACTAATGCTGTTTATGCTATGGCTGAAAACAAGCCACAATGAACCTGCTGATGTATGATAAAAAAAAATACACATTTACCCATCAATTTCAAAGAAATAAATGTTTTTTAGTAATATGAGATCTCAAACAGATGCTTGGTTGATTGGTTGTAGGGTTTAAGTCCGATTGACTACACACGGGTCTTAGTACTATCGGTGTGATGCTCTACGTGGGGGTCTTTTTAAGGGGTCCTAACATATACTTATGCGAGTTTCGAAGAAAATTACGGAAAATTCCACACGGCTAACTCAATGAGCGCGACCTGAGGTCGAGCCCAGCATTTCCTATCTCTCAGCTTTGCGCGCAGAACCGTTCAGCCGCTAGTGGGATCTATATGAAACAGATAAGCAGAAGCCATGCTCATGACAGATAGAATAATTGAATGATACAGACAGATAGATATATATATGACAGATAGAATAATTGATGTACCGAAGCCATTTCTGCTTTTTAAAACATTGTTGAAAAGTGTTAAAAACAAAAAAACTTACTACACAACTGGAGAAAAAAAATCTAGCATGTTATGGCGATTACAAAACTTTGTTCTATATTTTACCATATGAACTCCCACAGTGCTAAACATTTACTAAAATTCATTAAAAATGTTTTTCATGATAATACAGATGCGATTTTCATGTCAGAGAAGCATAAAACTAAATCTCAATAAAGTAAAATAAAAATGAATAAATGAATAATAAATTCTTTCTTCTATATCCAACGAAAGAAAGTATTGATTTCGTAAAAAATTTATATTTATGGTTTTCAATGGATTTATACGCTTTGAGAGATCCAGAACATATTTGACCATATGTCAGTCCGTCAGCCTGTGTATGTATGTGACAAAATTTTGTGCAGATTATTGTATCTTAAGAATAACTGAACAAAATTTCATACAAATCGATATGTAGTTACATCATGACAGAAATTAGTGCATACCAATTTTTAGTAAAATTCAGCAAACAAATGGCGCTACAATTCCTCCCCTACCCTAATTTTTTAACGTATTGTACAAAATTTCATAGAGAAGTCCTTCCACGTTGGGGAAGAGGTGTACGTTTTTAATATGAGTATCTTTCAAAATAACTCGTCAATACCTTTTAAAAGAATTGCTGAACTACTGATCTGGGACAATTTTTAAAATCATGTCATCGATCTTTTTTTTTCCTTCTTTAAAGTGAAAAAAAAAAAAAAAAAACTTATAGAAAATTGATTTTTTTTAAATGTTATTTTGTAGAACAAAAAATTGACCTTCTTTGTTTGTTTAGCATTATAAATCTCTGGGATGATAATCGTCTTCATTCTTCATAGGAGATAAATTTTAATAAATAATTTTTTAAGTTATTTGCAGAGAATGAGTTCGTACAGAAGAAAGTTTTATGATGGCCACATCATATTAGGTTTATATAATTTCTGGATGGTTTTGAATATTTCCTCAGAAATATGAGTCATTAGTTGTTACCTGTATATGTACCTCCAGTAAAAATTTTAAAGGAAATTCGACATTTTTTTGTTGTTGTTGTTGTTAAGTTTTTCTTGACGAAATTTTTTTAAATATTTATTGAAGCTATATATATGCCGAAAGAAATAAGTATCGTTGTGTATAGCTTTCGCTGAGATCAGAAAATTAAAATAAATAAATAAATAAAACCTTTTGCAGATTTATTTATTACATAGTGTTACTGAGTGCATTTATTTACAACTACATTATCATACAGTAACTACTTCAAGTGTTGTCTTTAATAATAACAAACTTATTTTTTTAAAAAAAAGGGGGGGGGGGTAATATAATAAGCAGGCAATTAAAAAATTCTAGTTAGGTCTCTCTCAGTTAAATTATATTTTAAATAAATTACTCATTTTTAATATTAGTATATTCAGTTTTATTTTGATATAATATTCTAAACAGAAATGCTTTTTAATTATAACATTAACCACTTTTACTTAATTTTTCTCACCTTAAATCGCTTTCTGGTAATACTTACCTAGGAATAATCTTTGCCATTTTAATCAAATTAGTTAAATCATTTATACTCCCACCATCCCACCTTCTTTAATCATATGATATTGTGTTGTAATGGAAATACAAATAACAGTCACTGTTATATTAAGAGCAGAAAAAGAGCAATTCATTTCATATTATTACGAGAATTGTAACTTTTTCCTTTTAGATTCCATGTATATTTCTTCATGCATTATGAAGCTGTAAAACACCTTTTACTTATATTCAACTGGTAAGTTCACCTATAATTCACCTATAATATTCACCGTTTGTTTTGGAAAACTGGGGCTTAAATAAATAAATAAGTAATAATAAATAAGTAAGAAACACACACCACAAGTCTTTCGGTACAAAACTCCGTTATGCACTTTTAACATCATCCGTTATAGAAAAAGGTTGATACTGAGTCTTAAAAACTATAACGTAAATATTAATTACAAATTTGAAAAATCGTGCGATAAAGGGGCCATGGCCCCCCCTAGAAAAATGTTCTAGTTACGCCAATGGTTATAATATTTAAAAAATTAACACACTTACAAAAATAATTTATTTAAAAATTTTTAATATAAAATTCCTTTTACAAAATAATTTCATTAAAGTACAAAATAAAACATCAAAATGTGAATTAAATATGCTAGCCTCTGAAAATAATGAATACACTGATTGAAGAAATATTCATCACAGGCTTTAAATTTTTTGACACAGTTTAAGAAACAGCAAACTTGATCAGCAAATTGCAACCTATCAAGAAGGAGAAAAAAAAAATGTTAGTGCTACAAATTCAGTAATATACATAGGAAACTGCTATTAAGAAAATTATTTAAAAAATTATTTAATGAAAAGATTTATGCAGATAAAATTAAAAATTTTATAATCAAAAATATAGTAAGTTTTAAAATAAGTAAGTAATAAATAATTTAATTTTTATAGAATAAAAAAGTTTACTTTGGAACTTTGTTTATACTTAAATAGTACAATTTTGTGTCAAAATATTAATAGCATATTAAATATTGTAATTAAAGACACAAATTGTAATAATGATTAAAATGTATGCAGTTCGTTTTCAAAATACTTTCATTAGTGCATAAAAACTGAAAAATGCCAATACTGTTAAGGGGCAAATTATCAGCTAAAAACTACAAGGAGTTTTGAAACCTTCATTGCTTCTAAGATATTTTGAAAATCAACAAAGTGCCAATAATGGACACTTGAGCACAATTACATAATCAATCATGGTTATTAGAATATCAAATATAATGGTAACTAAATAAACAAAACTACATTGAATAAATGATATTAAACATAAATATTATATTATTTTGACATCATAAATAGAATAAAATTATACCATAAATAAAGAATCGCATTATAATCATATACACTGTTTATTATTTCTTTGTAATAGTAAACAGGATATATTATTAGAAATTTTTTCATAACTAAAATATTACTATATGTGTCTTTTCAATTATATCTAGGGCTGTGCCGATTAATCAGTTCGGTTAATTGATCAATGCTTTTTTCTGATAAATTTTTTTAATCGAGTTAATCAACCCGATTAATCCGATTAAAAATTTTGAAAATCCGATTAAAATTATCAAACTACGAGTAACTCGATTCAAGTAAAAATTTAAAATGCCATTTTGCCTACAAAGTATTTTTTCACACATTTTGCTAAAATACTTTCTAAAAATCTTTCCTCAAATGTTGGGAAAAAAAAAAAAAAACTCACTAGAAGTTGTTACATTTTTGTTGATAGAGAAAAGAGGAAAGACAGTTCTTAAACAAAATGCTGTTTTATGTCCATGGTGGGGGAATAGGATTCTCAGAAATAGGAAGCGTGCGTTTGTAAAGGACGGGAACGCAGAGAAAAAAAAGGGACTCTGGAAGATGTCAGCAGGTTTTTGCAATACCTTCGAGCGTTTATTGTCCGTTCAGAATTGCTGATAATAACTATTGAAGTACAAACAGAAACAACATTCTGTTTTCTAGTCTGAAGTGAAAGTATGTGATCTTTCTAATTCTTTTGTTTTTGAAGGGAAGTTTAGGTTTTAAAGTTTGCCCAGTATTTAAAGAGGGTGACATCTGTCCTTGTTTTCATGCGGACTCATCTTGAAAAATATTAAATTTCTACAGCTCTCGATCCAAGGTTTAAGTCTCTTAATTGTATGTTTCTGGAACGAAGAAATATTGTTCGGGAAAATGTTTTGCAGAAGATGAAAGAATTCGAAAATACTACTGACAAGGAAACATTCAAAATGTGTCGTCTTCAAAAAATATATGCGATTCTACTCTTCATAAAACACCAGAAAGTGAAAAAAAATATCGGCTGAAATTAATTACAGCGATCACAAAAAATTATAAAATTTAAGCATATTTGGCGTTTTCACACTGTTAGGCGATTGATTTTGAGTACTTGGCGGAGAAGCAAAACATGATTCTGTTCATACACGGCAATCTCGGTGAAAGCGAACTTATCGCCTAACAGCGCTAAATTGCCAAAAATGTTTAATTTGATATTTTTTTGTGGTCACTGTAATTCATTTCAGCCGATATTTTTTCAACTTTCTGGCGTTTTTATGAAGAGTAGAATCGCATATACTTTTTTCAATATTTTATGAAGACATCACCTTTTGAACATTTCCTTGTTACTTTCAAAATGTACAAAATGATGCAAAAACCAAACGAAGAAAATTATGTTTTGACTCAACATGCAGTGAAATGTAAATAGAAACTCCTCAAACTTTGCCCTCATATAAAAATGAATTAAAATTATATAAAGAAATGTCTGATCTAAATTTCCAACTCTATCATTATTAGCAAAAATACTGTTATGCATGACTGCAACAAGTGTACCGATGGAAAGAGTATTTAGTAGTGTGGGATTTATTGTGATTAAAATAAGATCGAGCTTAGATCCCGAAAATGTCAATGTGCTTGTATGTTTAAGGGATTGGTTAAAATAGTATATATTTTTTTATGATCTATTGTATAATATTTGAAAATAAACATGTAGGTAAGTTTCATTCTGATCTTTCATTATATAATATGAGTGAGTACAATTTCATATTTATTAGATATTTTTTAATTATGTTTTATTATTATTATATATCAATAATTAAGAGGCAAAAACATTAAATATTTTTAATTAAATATCTTCACAATTAAATCTAAGTTTAAGCAGGAAATGTATTTCATAAGACAAAAAATAATTTATAAATGCTCTATCACATATGAATATTTGCAGTTGATTTTCAAAGTGTTGCATTATCTTCGTATTTAAAACAGTTTTTCATTTATTAGAAAAAATTATGAGGTTCTCCTTTTTCATTATTTATTTGCATGTTTATTATTATTTATTCTTTAAGGAACTAGTTAAGTTAACATCTATATTATTTTTATGGTTTGTTGTGTACTATTGAAAAAAAAACAATATATGTATATATATACACTCCACGATAAAATGATAGGAACAGTGCATTATCAAACAAATCTTATACAATAAACGTTTAATTTAAATCATATATTTAGTATGAAACAGGAATAAACTACTACGTCAGAAACGCCAAAGAAAAATTATTGATAATTTTAATTTTAATTCTCAATAATTTTTCTTTGGCGTTTCTGACGTAGTAGTTTATTCCTGTTTTAATATTCCAACGCCAAGTCTCCTGCTATTATATATTTAGTATGCATTTTAAGGATAAAACTGATTTATAAAAATAGCAAATTAGTGTATTTCCCTCGCTTCATAGTAGTTTATTCCTACAATGTCATTAATTATGCACGACAAAAAGATAGGGACAACAACTTTCCTGCCAACGAAAGCATTTGATTGGTTAGAATTCTTATCTCAGTTACTTGTTTTTGGCATAAATGAAGTTGTTATTCTCAAAACCTGTTTGTCTCACTCTTTTCCGTCATCAGATGTTAAGAATGGAACGCGGTAAATGTTTGAGTGCAGTTAAACAAGGAAAAATTACCGTATTGCGTAATGAAGGTTTAACCTATCGACAGATTGCTGCAAAAATAGGTGGAATCATTAGTGTTATATGTAATTTTTTAAAAGATAGTGCAAATTATGGGAAAAAGAAGTCTCCTAAACGACCTTTCGTATTGAACGCACGTTCGAAAAGAGTCATTTTGAGAGTTTCTTCAAATTCTGCATTGTCTGCTCGAGGGATAGCTGAAGAAGCCAATGTTAAAACGAATGTGCGGAATGTTCAAAGAGTTGTCCAAACATTAAATATAAGAAAATAAAGAGGAAGCTGCATTTAACTGCATTTATCAAATACAGAAAACCTACATTTCTTTGCTCAATGTTAAGGGGATAGTACTCGAAATCGTCTTATAGCCTTTTGAGCTTTTCAGTTAAAATTCAATCTTATTTTGCTTTGGTCCAAAATTCTTTTGCTCATCTCAAAATAAAAAGGTTCTTTTCATTAATAAAAGTTCTATTATATCCCCTTAAAATACTATCCTAAAGTGATCCTTCTTTTCTTCGGCATCAAAATGCATGGTCCTACATTATATTTCATCAGGTATAGTAGTCTAAAAAATTAAGGTAAGTAATATTATTAATCTTAAAAATTAAATCAATTTAAGATAACTAGTTATTTTGTTTGGCCTGTGTATGTTTCTGTGGTGATTTATTTGACTGACTATTCTTTGTTCTCTTTCTTTTCTAATATTATCAAATGGATTATTTATATATATACATATATGAGGAGCAAACATTCAAACCGTGTTTTCTCCTTCGAATGCAATTTTTCAGAAAACACAAAAAACTGATAAATTAAAAAATAACCTTTCTTAGACCCTAATTATCATTTGTTTAGTTGTATTATTGGTTACTAGGAAGATCTGTAGGCCTACTTTACCTAATAAACTTAGAGTTAATTAGAAAAATGCATTTGAAATTTGGAGAAAGCATGTTTTGACCGAAACACAGAGGAGAAAACATGTTTTGAATGTTTCCAATGTGAAGAAAGCATGTTTTGACCGAAACACAGAGGAGAAAACATGTTTTGAATGTTTCCAATGTGGACAAAACATTTTTTTAATGAAAAAGTATGTAGCTCGAATATTGATGAAATAACATACTTAATGTAATAAAGTAATTAACAGAACAGATTTTGTTATGTAATTATAAAATTAAATAAAATATTTACGCTTGAAAAATCATCATGCAACTTGTAGGGAAGAACTAAAATTTTTAAGCCAATTTGAAATTTAAATTTTTAAACCAATATCTTCACTTAAGCAATTTCATGCTACCTCTGTTTCTTCATATTCTACATGAAAGTTATTAGTAATGATATCTTTATACCATTTAAAATCAGGCTGATTTTTTCACTCTTCACCATACAGTAATTGTAAAAGTTTGTCTACGTCATTCTGATGCCTTTAAGTTTGAGATGAATTCTCTTACCTTGTTTTTTTATTAATGCTTAAGTGGCTTTTTCTATCACCTCCTCTCTTTTCCTCAATAGGTTCACCAGCATGTACCTTAGTAACAATATCGGCTAGCATTGTACGACCTATTTTAGTTATAGCTATGAAATTGTTTTTACACACAGGAATTCTCCTACCACTGCTACTAGTAATAAAATAAGAAGCAGAAAATGCATGCTGTAAGCCAGATGATTGCGATTTATTTTGGGTTAGGTTATTAGGTCTACGTCGAGTTACATTTTTTGTAACAACCAATAAGGCTATAATAGAATCTTGTCGCTGTTTGTCCGGAATTTCGTAAAGTCTATCCCGAAACTTCTTAACGTCATTAGGTCTAACATCAGTGCATGAAAAAGTATTAATAGAATATTTGCATGGAGCATAAATGTTGTTATCTAAAGGTGCTGAATATCGTTTCTTTTTCGCTTCTTTTCTTTTTCCACCAATTCTCTGTCTTTTTCTAGTTCCATAATTAGAAGTACTCACTAATACACCATCTATTAATTCTTCCATTTGAAAAAATAAATAAATAAATAAATAAATAATAATAATAAAGTACACTCCTCTAAAATGAAGAAAACAAGATAGAACTAACGAAAAAACAAACATAAAAAGCTGGCATATGTACGAGTCACGCGACCAGAAAGAGGAGTACTGACTGGTTGGCTGGAGAAATCACAGTTTGACTGAAAACAGGCTCTGGAGGAAACACTGTTTGATTGAAACCCTAACTTTCTAAGAGCATTTATAATGTGATAAAAATTATTTTGGTTTAAAATAATAGTATAATTTTGTGCTATTTAATGTTGAGTTCACAGAAAAATCACTAACTCATTTTTTTTTATTTTTGGAGAAAACACGGTTTGAATGTTTGCTCCTCATATATGTATGTATGTAAAATGTTCATTAATTCCATGTCATTAAATTAAGAGTTATAAATAACAACCACAATAAATGAAAATTTTTCAGGCTACAAAAGTCTTGAAATTCAACAATTTTTTTTTTTTTTTTTTTTTTCTTTTTAAGTTTAAAGAAATTTGAATACATTATAATGCAATAATAATATAGGAACTTCAGGCAAAAAAATAAATAAATAAAATAAATACCATTTCTTTGACATTCTTGTTGAATACGAAATTACTGATAATTCTACTAGGTTCAGAAGAAATATTTATTATAAATACAATTTTTCTAGTCAATATGTAAATTTTCATTCTTCTAATCAAAATTCACATAAGATTTCTTATGTATCTTAGTCCCCAGAGTTCATTTTCATTATAGTAATGAAACTTTATTTAATTTAAAAATCAAAAGATTTTTTCAAGATTTATTAAACAACAATTACCCCTTAACTGGGTAAAACCTATTTACTATGAAAACATTGCTCCTTTTCTAATAATTATACTTTAAGTTTCATTTGATTCATTCTGTAGTCAGGGTTGTTCGGTTTTTTCCATAGTGGAAAAAACCTGGTTAAAACCGACCCGGACAAAATACCGTTTTGTCCACTTTCGTCCACTATTAATTATTTGCGAGTACTAAATTAAAAATTATCTCTATTCTTTCCATATATATATATATATATATAATATATAAAACAATTCTTTATCAATATGTGTATGTGCAGAGCTCATGAAATACAATCACCTGGTCACCATTGGAAACCAATATTTTTTAACTAGCAATAATGTTTTCAACTTTAATGTTTTTTATTTATTTATTTATTTTAATATATATTTTGGTGAAAGAATTGGTCCCAGAATCGGGCTAACTTTCGCTATTTTGATTCCTGCTTCTCTCACCACTTTTTGAGACACTGTGTTGAATTAGGGGATTTACACATCTCCATGCATGTATCACGACTCGGTGTTAAGTTATTGCACTGAATTAGGGAATTGGTTTACACTGCTCCTGTCTGTGCATGCTATCGACCTGGTGCTGAATCGTTGTACCTATGTAATGATGCATCAATGCAGATAGTGTATTGATTTAATGAAAATAATAAAACCAGTTTCATGATGTTAAATTTAAACAGGTGTTTACTGATGTAAAAAAAGGAAAAAAAAAGAAATTATTCAAGCCTAATAAAAAATTGGTTTTTATATATAGAATCTTAGTTTCTATATTCAAGTAAATTATGAAACTGAAAAAAAAAAGACAAAAAAAAAAAAGAAAACGGTGGAGAATATTTTTTACAGGTTACCAGAATTTTTTGTTGGCAACCATTTTTTTTTTTTTTTTTTACAAATTCCTGAACCCTACATATATGAATATAATCAATTTAAATATTTCAAAATAGACATGAATGATTGAAATAGACATGCAAAGTTAACAATATTTAATAAATAAATATACCTATTTTCCTAAGGGTGGATTGGATGCAAAAGTGATAGTTTATAGTTTCAATTTTAATTCCCCCTTTTAATCCCCCCATACTGCTTTCAACTACATTGTCATCTCCTCTCTCATAGTCGTAAATAACTTTTAAAAATCTGTTATTAAGCATCATGAAATAAATGGTTCACATATCTTTCATAGAATTTTTTATTTTCTGAAAATACATAGGTAAGGAAAGTATTGTAATCAGAACAAAAATTTGACTTTGTGATGTTAGTGTATCTATATGTTTTGAGGTCCCATGAGTTCATTTTTGCTATTTTTACAATGATGTATATCTGTCTGAGTAGAGTGAACACAATATTGTCTAAATGCTTTGTTCAAAAGAGCTAAAAATTGGTACATATGTTATAGGTTATCGTAGCACAAACTGTATACATTTTGGAGAATCCAGCACAGTTTTTTTTTTCCTTTACCGGGACACAAAGATAAATTCTTTATCATTATAGCCTATGGGCTCAGATAATTTAAAGTGTGATAGCATCTAAATTCCTTAATCAATTCAGCTGAAACTATATATGCATGTTACAGGTCACTTTCGAATGAATTGTATAGATTTATTTTGATGAATCTAGCATTTGTAGTTTTTTTTTTTTTTTTTTTTTTACAGGGACATAACAAAAAATTCTGTAATATTATATAGTCTGAAAATTATTTAAACCATGATGGTGCCTGAATGCCTCATTTGATTGAGCTTTAAATTCATATACAAGTTATATGTCACACAAACTGTATACATTTTGGTGAATCTAACACTATTAGTTCTTTTACAGAGATGCACAAAAGGATTTGGATACATTCTGTTTCATTAAACAATATACTATTTGGGAACAGATAATCAAACACTTATTATAATTTTCTCGTTTGTTTATGTTTATTTAATGGCTTATCTTACTTCATTTTATTTAACAACAGTGAATTACTTAATGTTCAGAAATTCGACTGGAGTCACTCAATGTTTTTATTATTTCTCTTAAAGCTTCTGCATATTTATCAAATTGATTATATATATATATATATATATATATATATATATATATATATATATATATACATCTATATATACAGTCATATACATATGTCACATTTATATTATTAAAGACATTACTTTTGTGAAAAATAAATAAGTTTTCTGTGTGAAAGTAAAATTTAATTTTATATATTTTTCATCTGGAATTTCTATTACCAAGTAATATTTTTTTTACAAAATTAAAATAAGAATATAAAATTATCAAATGATTAAGTATGTAAATTTGATCTTTTAAATTCTTGGATAAAAAAATGGCATGTTGGTATTGCAAATGAAATGTTATATAAATGTAAAAATGAAAGCTTTGCTTTGAAAGAACTTGCAGATATAAATTGATAAAAACATTCTACCTATATTTATGAGATTTTTTTTTAAAACCTAATATAGAAATGTTAAATCAGATATTTCTATGTTAAGTACAAAATAACAAAGAAACAACTTAAATTATTTTTAAGATTATAATTGTCTATGTATTAATCAATCATGTCGTTTGTGAAAACTTTAATATTGAAAATAGTCTCTTTCGAGGGGGGGGGGGGGATGATTAAGAAGTTTTTTTTTTTTTTTTTTTTTTGCCAACATTATGTACTGAAGATAATTCAACATTATGCATAAAATGTTTTTTTGGCTAAACAGCCATGTCTATTTATTTTGTTTTTAAAGATTTAGATATAGCATTAAATGACTTTTTTTTTTCTATTAATATCCAGTATGATAATATTATAATAGTCCACCACAACAGATTTACTTTGTTTTACATCTACAAACTGTACATAAGCAATGTAATTAGCATTTTCTTCATTTTTTTTTTTTTTTTTTTTTTATTATTAACATGGTTAAAATTAAATTACACTTTTCATTAATTAAATTATTAATTTTTAATAAAATATTTCTATTGCTAAAAGTGCTAATTTAAAGCTAAAACTGCAATTTATTGTTTTAACAGAATACTTTTATGCACTGAACATGTACAGTTCAATGGATTTTATTTTGTCAGTTCCGTGTGTTTTTTTCCAGTTTTGTCCAGGTTTTTTCCACTTTTGTCCGGCGTCCCAAACTTTTGACAAAAAAGTGGACAAAATAACAACCCTGTCTGTAGTTAATTATTTTTATCAAAACCTTTATTATTATTTATTTATTTTACTTTTTTAAGATGGTTTCTCTCTCTTTAAGAATCAATAATCTATTTAAACCCCATGACACTTTGCTATCTTTACGCTTATATCAATTATGAAATTGTATATCACATGCTTATATCAATTATGAAATTGTTTATTTAACACTTAATCTTAAATTCCTCTCATGATGATAATATCCTATTTGTCTGGCATTAATTAAAATAATTCAAAAATATTAAAATTATAATCATTTAAAGTATAAAAATTTTAACAATTAAAATACCTTTACATTCAGTATTTCATGCAAAAGGCTGCAAGCAAAATATTTTTGTCAAAAAATAATTATACCAAAATTTAAGTTTTCCTTTGTTTTAACATTTACCTATATATATAATAATAAAATAAGATGTGTGTGTATGTACTATATCTGGAGCTTTATAAGCAAATGGCTGATCGCATAGCTACACAAATTTGCATGATGGTTTGCATGACCTGTTCTGATGTACCTCGAAGCCCTATTTTCGAATTTTTGATTAGATTTTTTTAAAATTAATTAAATTATGAAAATAATAACCCAGTAAATATTAGCTTTTATGTTTCTTTTTTCAACATTTTATTCTTTGATTTTAATCATCTGCGTATCTTAAAAACAGCTATTATGCTATTTATTTTTTATTTATTTATTTTATTTATTTAAAAGCAAAAACTTTTTTTTTTTTTTTTTTTAATTTATTATATTTATTGAAAATCAAATGAAAATGCAGTTGAAAAAAAATTAAGTATATTAAATTTTAACTTTAAAATGCATATATAACAGTTATATTTATGTATTATTTTTTTTTTGTTAAAAACCTTTTTATTTTTCAGTTTTTTAATTAATTCCTTTGAACTTCTTTTTTTAAATTTATGGTATTTATCAGGGGGGGAGGGGTAACTGATTAAAATTTAATTTTAATTAAAATTTGTTTTACATACGAGGGCTATTTTTTTTTCAACCTCCGATAGGCTATAAAAGAAAAACGGGTAAATATAAAAAAATGATTTTATTGCCAAAAGTAATGTAGATTAAAGGTTACTTCTCTACATAATCACCTTTACGATTGAGGCATTTGTCATATCTGTGAACAAGCTTTGAAATACCCTCTTCATAAAATGTTGCCGCCAGTGACTTGAAGTGAGTTATGACGGTTTCTCTCCTCGTCATTTTGGAAGCGTTGCCCTCCAAGCCACTTCTTTAGTTCCGTGAAAAGATGGTAATCACTGGGCACTAGGTCGGGACTATATGGTGGGTGTTCGAAAATGCCTCATTTAAATTGCTTAAGGAGCCGTTGGGTTACACGAGCACTGTGAGGACGGGCATTGCCATGGATCAGAACAATTCTGGAAGTTAGCAAGCCTCTTCTTTTGTTTTGAATAGCCCTACGTTAGCGTCGCAAAGTCTCACATAAGAATCTGCAGTAATTGTTGTCCCCGGCTGCATAAACTCCAGAAGCAACACACCTTTTTGGTCCCAAAAAACAGTTGCCATAATCTTAAGGTTGTTGAAGGTTTGTTTGAATTTTTTAGGTCTGTTTGGAGAATTTGTGTGCATCCATTGCTGAGATTGTCGTTTCGTTTCGGGCGTGTCATACTGAATCCATGTCTCATCACCGGTCACAATGGATTTAAAAAAATTTTCTCCACCAATATTGTAACGGTCAAGAAACGACAAAGCTGCTGCCATTCGGCAAGTCTTGTGGTTGTCCGTTAACATCTTTAGAACCCAGCGAGCAAAAAATTTTCTGTAGCGCAACTCTTCAGTAACTATAGAGTACAAGACAGATCTTGAAACTTCTGGAAATTTCCTCAATAATTCGCTTATGGTGAACCTACGCCTTTCTTTATCCACTTGGTGAACTCATTGAACAAGATCGTCTGTAGCGACAGACTTGCATCCTTGACCTCCTTCATCATGCTCATCAAATCGGCCATCTTTAAATTTTTGACACCATTCATGAACAACACCCTCACTCATAAAGCTGTCTCCATACACTCAACTCATTCTTCGATAAATTTCTGCTGCACTATTCCCTTCTGCCTGCAAGAAACGAATAAACACTTCGCAATTCCCACTTGGCGGGAGAATCAATAAAGACAGCCATGTTTACTTGACTGCAGCTGAAAACAAATTAGCGTGTTGCACTCGGCAGTGACAGAGCGTGTAGAAGAGGAGATGCCCTGTTACACTGTGCATGCCAGTCACCTGCCTGTCTGGCCTTCATAAAGTGCGATCGGAGGTTGAAAAAAAATACAGCCCTCGTATATAAATAAATCATTATTATAAGTAAATATATATATATAATACCTTTTAAAAGAAAATCTACTTTTTTATTAATTATATTGGTCAGAATCAAAGCAGAATATAGTAGAAAGAGCGGAAAAATTAAAAAGCTACAAGGTAAAATCTATTAAACCTCATGAATATATTTAATCTGTGGGGAAACCTTAAAGTCCAAAATTATATTGTTTAATCAGACACAGTAATAATGGTGTACTTATTTATTTATTTTTAGATATTTATGGAATGAAATAAATTATTTTATAATATGATGTTAGCCATAAATCTGCTTATAGAACTCCTGTGTAAACAATGATTTAAATTTTCCTGAAGGCGCATAAAAAGTGTTAGAAGCATCTATAGATTAATTTTAAACAGACAAAATCATGAAAAAATGAAGGAAAAGAAAAAGAACATGCTGACAGTCAAAATTAACAACTAGAAGAAATGTACACGATATTTCAGCAAAATATGCTGCTTAAAAATTTAATATTTATGAAATAATGCAAGATAAATCGGGTAGAATATGTTTTAGCCCATTGCTTAGAGTCTTGTTTGCAATTGGGCGATAAAGATACCAAACTTGGCAATTTTGGTCTTTTTCAGTCATTGAACAATTAATCTATGAAATGTAGCAACCACATCTTGCAAAATTGGTGATTTTTCAAGCAATGGGCTATATCATACAGCAACAAACTGTCTTGTACTTCTATATTACTTTGAAATTAAATGGAAGAATTTATTGTTTTAAACAACATCTATTTTAACCAATACATAAGATTAGAGATGGGAATGGTCTGAAAAAAAAAAAACAAGTTTTTTTTCGAAGGGGTTTATTTCCGCCCGGAAAAATTGAAATTTTTGAAATTCAATTTTATTTAAATAACGTATTTAGAAATTTATAATATTTACATTGCGATGCTCATTTCTGGAAATATTTTTTCATGTTCTGTCTCTTACATGAAAACATTGATTTTGTTAATGTTTATATTTCAAAAATAAAGTTTTAACCATGTAATCAAATGGTAATCCTGAAATATTTAAGCATTATAACGACCTCCTTCCCATCACATTCATTTGAAATTACTGCTTTTCAAGTTCCTTTATATTTCAGTCTTTTTTCTTGAATATACATACTTAGACTTGTCTAACTGTATTATTTTAATGTGTGTGGATATATATTATACACACACACATATATATATGATATATGAATGCATGTAACAAAAAAAAAAAAAAAAAAAAAAAAAAAAACAAGCAACTACTTTGTTAAAAAATGTGTTTCAGAATTTATAAAAATTATATGTGGAAAAACCTACTTGATTTATGTCCTTTACATATGAGTCAATAAGTTTTATATTATGACAGGATGGCTACTAGTCAGGGAAAGTCATGGAATAGTCAGGAAATTTCATGTAAAGTCAAGGAATTGACAAATTTTGTGGAAATAAGCCATATTTGAAAGCTCTAAATTGCTAATCTGTTAATTTTGTGAAATGTTTTGGGAAATAAACAGCATAAGTCAAGAGAAATGATGAAAAATAGTGTTTAAAAAGTCAGTGAATTTGGAAAATTTCTAATGTTATAGCCATCCTTTATACAAAAAAAAAAAAAAATAATAATAATAATAATAATAATAATAATAATAAATCAAAATTTCTGAAGTTCACTTAACTTTAAATTAAACTTTTATTTTACCTTTGTGATTGATTTCATTTTAAGTGAAAATCTGAATTAGAGTCCAGCATCAGATCCAGTAAACCGATTTTACCCGAGCTTGACCTGCGATCAGGTTTGGGTCTGGTTGATTAAATTTTTTTTCTTGCGTGTTATGTTCGGTTCAGGTTAACTGATTAATTTTTCTTATGGGTTAGAGTGACTGAATTTTTTTCTTGGGGGCTGGGTTGTCTGATTTATTTTTCTTGTGGATCGGGTTTGGATTAGGTTCACTGATTTTTTTTCCTGTGGGTATGGTTAAGTTTTCAACGAGTAGGGTCGACTTAAGAACATCTTTCAAAAAAAATTATCATAATAAACAGAAATTTGTTTGTTATAATTATAAATATGCTACATATTCCCATGATTAAATTATACGTGTACACAAATTATTACATACATATCGCAGAAAGGCAATAAACAAAGAAAAGTCAAATGTATATATATATACTAAACTTAAAGCATATTTTTGTACTCTTGAAGAACACAACACACATAAATGGTTAAAAATTATTACTCTATTTTTCAGATTTTTAAATTTTTAACTTAGTGTATCAGTAAATCCATTTTAATCTTTTTTTTTTTTTAATTATTTACTAACTCTGTGACAATGAAAATTTATTTTATTTCATAACTTAAAAAAGTTTTGTATTATTTTCATATGAATCATTAAATTTTATTTAATTTTCAGGTTTTGGATATAAAGAAATAAAGTTCAGGTCTATTAAAAAAAAAAAAAAAATGTCGGTTTGATTCTAATCTAAATTTATTGTATTAATGCTGCTAGGAGAAGAACATTTCATAGAAATGCACACTCTATGCAAAATTAATGTTTGAATGATGGTTTGACTAGTTTTTGGTGTTTTGTACAAGGAAAGGTACTGGCATTTATGAAACAGAAAGGCTCATTTTTTAATAGTAAAAGCTTTTTGTATGTTTCTGTTATAAGATATTATAACTGTTAAGAAACCCTATTTTTATCTGTAAAAATTCAATTTTTCCCATTAAAAAAAAAAAAAAAAAAAACTTTTATTTTTCCACCATCTCAAAATTTCCGGAAATTTTACATCTCTACATAAGATAGGTATAAATATATACCATTTTAAGACTCACATTATTAAATGATATTTTGTTTCACAAGCACGTTTCATTCAACAAAAAACTTAGATCACTTCCAGGCTCATAGCTCACAGGATCTTGTCCTCTACAAAGAAAGTAATAATAATAATAAATGTTGTTAACTACAAACACTAAAAGATTATATTAAAAAACAAAATTTATAAATAAAATGTCAATAGAGATTTATCGTGAAATGTGGTTGGATTTAAATGTTTGTCTATCCCTTGACAACTTACAAGATAAGATTCATTTGCTTATTTTGTAGATATATCCATGAAATATACAGAATTGAAAATGTTCCACTTCATTTCCATACAGTAATACTTTTTTATAGCTTCGTATTAGTTTGAGATTGCAGATTATAATGAAACTTTATCATTTAAGGGATGAGATTAGCAAAAAGATGAAAAAGCTGAAACTGTATGCAAAGGCAAGATTCTGAAACAAAATACTAAATTTTTTAATGATAAAACCTATTATATTAGAGTAAAAAACATAATTTTTTAATCATGAATCTCTCTCTATCTCTCTGTATAAACATATATATATATATATATATATATATATATTGCTTAAATATTCAATCAAGTTTTATTTGACTTGCTGATGCAACAAATGCACATCAGAAATACAAAAAATGCTCAGAAAACTGGGAAAAAAAGAAAAAAAAAAAAAAAAAAGGTCAAAAGCTAAAATCACAAAAAAATTTAAATCAGCTGTAAAATCTTATCCCTGATCATTCACTGGTAAAAATTAAAGTAATAATAATACTTTTAAATGTTAAATTAGAGAATATTTATTTGTAAATTATTAATCACATTTAGTTCAACTTCTAATAATTATAGAATTCCAATTTAAACTTCATTTAACACAGTTAAAATAATAATATTAACAGTAATAATAATATACTTTGAAATAGAGTTAATAAAATTTTCAATTATTTTAAATTGACTTCAGAATTTTTAATATAACTTCAATTGAAAGTTAGTAAGATGGCTCAAATATTTAATATATAAACAACAAATTAAAAGCATACAGAATAATTTTAAAGTAGATATTTTAATCTTTAACAAAGTGTTTCATTCAAATAATCTTAATAAAAATAAACATTTTTTTTTTCTTTAACCATCTGACTGCCTTGAAAAAGGACAAAACTGTAATGTTGCTTTTACGCTACATATATTACAATGTACTAAAATAATAGTTATTTCAACGTAAAGTTAAAAAATAACTATACATTTTAAACTAAACCTTAATATTATTATTTAAAATTATACCTCATACAGCTCTTGAAAACTGGTTGAAATATTTTGATCCGCCCTTTCATCAGCAACTGTCAGTGTCGTCCACTATCGTTGAAACTGTTTTTGGATTCTTTCTCTGTTGCTTCTTTAGAAGATGGCGCCAGAATTGGTCCAGATCTGTGCGTGACTCGTGCCCATTACATGTTAATTGGTCACTGACTATTTCAATGGATTCACGATAATATGCGTAGTCTGGGTTATTGTAGTTGCCGATTTTTCGGGTTACGTTAAAATTTATATCAATTTTATTTTCCTGGTTGAATTTGGTGACAGCAGTAGTTAGTTTTCCATATTTGATATCGCTATTGTGTTCTTTGATTCTGGTGGATATTTTTCTTTTTGCAATGCCGATATAGCAACCTGTTTTATTGTCAGAAAGTTTGAAAGGGATACACCTGCCGTTTCCAGAGGGGGGTTTGATCTTTATCATTACGGATTAATTGATATATATTTGGATTTGGTTTTATGGGGATGTTTAAGTCATATTTTTTAGTGGTGTTTTTAATTTTGATTGCTGCTCCGCGATTAAATGGGATAGAGAAAGTGAATTTTGAGGGGTTTTTCTGGTAACTTGGAATACAGTTTAATCTTTTAATTCTTTTTCTGTATAGCTTATTAACAAGATTTTTATGACCGTCTGCCTTTATAGTTATATTTTAATATAGTGAATTTCACTTTTTAGGTCAGTGGGATTATTACAGATTAGAATCGCGCGATTAATGTAAGCTTGAATATAGCGTTAATTTTATACTTATAAGGTGTCTTACTATAAGTACTAATAATTTCTTGACTTGACATAGGTTTACGGTAAACTGTAGTATATTGTTATTATATCGCTTTATTTTAACGTCTAAATAATTAATTTCTTCATTAGTTTCAGGCTCACATGTAAATTTTATATTTTGGTAAAATATTTAAGGTTTTTAGAATTTCATTGGTATTTTCATTTTTATTTATTATTGCAAAGATGTCATCGACGTATTGGACCCTAAAGATTATTTTCAGAATAAAACTGGTGACTTTTGTGACAATAAAACAGGTTGCTATATCGGCGTTACAAAAAGAAAAATATCCACCAGAATCAAAGAACACAATAGCGATATCAAATACAGAAAATTAACTACTGCTCTCACCAAATTCAATCAAGAAAATAAAATCGATATAAATTTTAACGAAACCCGAAAAATCGTCAACTACAATAACCTGGACTATGCATATTATCGTGAAACCATTGAAATAGTCAGTGACCAATCAACATGTAACGGGCACGAGTCGCGTGCATATTTGAACCAACTGTGGTGCCATCTTCTAGAGAAACAGCAGAGAAAGAATCCAAAAACAGTTTCGACAATAGCGGACTACACCGAAGGTTGCTGATGAAAGGGCAGGTCTGCCCAGAAAATATTTCAACCAGTTTTCAAGAGCTTTAAGAGGTATAATTTTAAATAATAATTAAAAATGCTCTATTAAAATTAAAATTTTTAAATATTTAAACCTTAATACTTTAAAATAAGATAAAAATCCAATATTATGAAATTTTGAATTAAAAATACATAGCAGAAAAAAAAAAAAAAATCTGACGTCAGCGATGTCAGATAGTTAAAAATTAAATAATTTTTGGTATGTCTTTAAAGCAGAATAACTTATTCAACAGAAACTGATAATGTCATGCTAAAATGGATATTTGTAAATATATTATTGCTCCAAAAAAAAAAAAAAAAAAAAAAAAAGGGGGGGGGGAGGGGTTTTACTGATTATTATTATTATTTAATCACTGATATAAAGAATTCTGATCAAGAATAGTGTTTTCCAGAAATATTAGCTGCTAAATTGCAGTAAAGAAGTTAGGGAAGAAAAAAAAATAGATTCAAGTTATAAAATATCTTCATCTCTGCAATATTGTGAAAAAAATCACCCTATTTGGCAAATATATTATTGCAATTTTCACCAACAGTTGCTAGGCAATTCTATTTTAATCTATTTATTTCAATTTCAATATTCTAATATGATTTCACTTTATTTTTATTGTCTGCAATCTAATGTAAATGTAATACAATGTAAGCCTAAAATTTAATTTGCATTATTTCTAATCTATGAATATTGAGGCTACATAAAATAAATTAAAATTTTAAATATAATATAAAGATATAATGTCACATTTTAAGAATTAAAGCTCAATACAGTTAAATTCCTTAGAACTAATGAACAAAGGATAATGAAATTTGGCTACGATTTTTACTTATTCGGCATTAAAAACAAAATGTAACAATTTTTTTTTTTTTTTTTTTTTTCTGTTCAAACTCAGTAGCTAAAAATCTATGAATGAATTAAGTACAATGTAAATAATTTCCTATTGAGTACACAGTCAATTCTTGAGGAAAGAGGGGGCACTGTTGATTAGTTATTACAGCATCAATAAGAGCCTTTCAAATTATTTTTATTTTATTAAATGTTTTAATTTTTTATATCCTAAAAATTGTAATGTTTAATCTAACAAAACTATTGAATTGTTAATGTTATTTAATTTCTTTGCTTCAATCACTGATAATTTCAGTATTCTTAATATAATAACTGAAAAAAGTAGTATATAGAAAAAAGTAATAAATAGTAAATAAGACTTAAAATTAATTACTTAATTTAATACATATGACCAAGTGAATAAACTTAATAAAAATTCTTAAATACATAATTTTTCAGTATGGAGAGCTTCAAATGTTTACATTACAAACTGCAAGAACAAGAATGTTATCAAGAATAAGAATGTATATTGTGATTTATAACTAAAATTCCTTTTATTTTAGACTCATACTATGGAAAAGAAAAAGATACATAGATACACAATTCATTTAGACTAAAATGAATGCAAGAGATAAATTATTTAAAAAAACATCTAATAATGAAGCCTACTTACAAATTTTAAAAACTAATAAAATAAACCTTACTTAAGGCCTCATCCTAAATCGTAAAAGTGACTTAGGATAAGGCATTAAGTAAAGTTATTTAATTGGTTTTTAAAATTTGAGAGAAATTATATTTTAGTCTGGTGAGAATATAAGAGATAAATTATATTTAAGTTTTGAGAGATTACAGAATTTCAAAAATTATATTATGAAAAATTTATACCTTTTATGAAGAACTTATACCTACTTTTACTTTCTCTTATGGTAGAGGTTTTTTTTTTTTTTTTTTAACAAACTTTTGTAATGTTATATATAGAAAAACAACATAGAGTGTTTCATATTTTTATTTTGACTGATTGTATGCAATTATCAATAAACAGTTTTCAAGACTAAAATAATTATATTACTTAGGAAGTTATTTCTTTAAATAATAATACATCTGTTTGAGGAAATACAATGCTAAAATAACATATTGTGTTTCATATTTTTACTTTGATTGATTGTATGCAATTACCAATAAACAGTTTTCAAGAAGAAAATAATTATATTACTTAGAAAGTTGTTTCTTTAAATAACAATTTGACCATTTTAATGAATTGTCAGATACAATTTAACAAAAATTTCCATAATAAATTAATCTTGAAATTAATAATTTATAATAGGTTTCCCACTACTTATAACTTATTTTCAGGTGCTTCAAAAGTATCTCCATA
This sequence comes from Salticus scenicus, assembly GCA_963930645.1. Lineage (NCBI taxonomy): Eukaryota > Metazoa > Arthropoda > Arachnida > Araneae > Salticidae > Salticus > Salticus scenicus. Next base: position 326,243,594 of record OZ005652.1, read on the forward strand.
TTAACTGTGTCTTGAGATAGATCCTTACAGAATGATATGGTGAAACATATATTCCATATATATATATTTATTTACTTTTTTTTTTTTTTTAATGAAGCATCTGAATACAACAGATATGGATTAGTGTGATATGTTTTCTTTAAATAATTAAATACGTACACATATACACAATTATATTTTTAGTATTATACCAATTATTTTCAGTGTCTAAGTTTCTACATCTACACTAGATTACTAATTTTATATCTGTGACAATCTTTTACTTGTATGCATGATAACTTTAAATCTATAAGCAAATAAAGCAGACAAGCATTTATGCACACATATAATTACACAACAGCCTCTTTATAAAACAAAAATATATTAATTTAAAAGGTTAATTAGAAAATTATAATAATATGAAAATAATAATAAGAAGAAGATATAGAGAAAGATGAAAAAATTTCATACTTTTGAAACAATTTGGCAGATGTTAATCCAATCAATGAGGCCTTATTATCTTCAACCAGTAAACCACAACCTTCTTTAAGACCCTAAGATAAAGCATTTAAAGTTTAAAAAATATCATTTTTCTGTCCATGATTAATTGAAAAAAGAGAGAAGGAAAAAAAAAAGAACAAATCAAAGTAAGCAACACAGGTTTCACAAAAATACTTGGTAAAATTGGTGTAAAATAATAATTTATCAGCAATTTGATTACTACTAACAGATATATCCATCCACTGACAAAGACACAATAGACACAAGACGGAGTTGGGACATGAATCTATATATTTAACGCACAGATAGCACACTCAAGTTTAGACGCTGTTATAAGCAATAGAAACTTGAACCGAGTTTCTTTGACAAATTTGATTCTCAAAATACAATTGACTGATTTTAATGGAACAACGTTCACGAAGTTGGCACCAATGAGTGATCTAGTAGGGTCGTGCTTAAAACTAATATTATGTAGGAGATTGTTGTTGTTAAGAAACAACGGAAAACATTCAGCTCAATATGCTCTGGAAACAGAAGAGAGAGAGAGAGAGAGAGAAAATATAGTGTAATAGCTAATTATTATTATTATTGTTATTTTAAACTAGAAACATTTTTAAAAATTCCTCGAAATTATTAGCATTAAAAAAAACAATGAATTTTTTTTTTTTTTTTTTTGAGAAATGTTTTCAGATAATCAGATTGATTTACAAAATTTAGTTACACATTCCACTCCAAATACAGTACAGGATCCATTAACCAGCAGTTGTGGGACCAACTTGATTCTGGTTATCGGAATTTTCTGGATATCGGGCCCCTGCCGAAAATGGAAATATCACGTTTGTTAAAGCTACCCCAAGTCCCACACCCTTCTTTAACAACAAAATAACATACCAATAAACTGTACTGATAACTTAAATAATGTATAAAATAAAAAAAATAAAAGAAGTGTACTTACTTATCTGTAAACAAAATTACTATAATAATAATAATAATAATAACATTCTAACATTAGTCAAATCATTTTAATTTTTGCTTAACACAGCAAACATATTACTTTTTTCTACTACTAAGGTTTTTCTTAATGAAAAATTTCCTTGAATCTTAATACAGACATAAAGTCATGGTCTTGTAATCACGTACGTTTGTTCATCCGTTTCATTTATTTTTATTTTGTTTGAACGAACTTAGAATGCAGCAGGGTGATGCGATTCAATGTATCAGAACTTTTAACTGGTAACTTTATGGTATTGGGACTTCGTTTTTGCATTTCAGAACTTTGTATTTGTTGTTGCACCAGCCACTTGTATGTGTTTATCATATTGGATTGGTATATCGTATTGGAATTGCATAGAAATGTTTTTGGATTCTTTGTAAGAATGGTTTTGTGACCATTTTTCGAATTTCATATATCAGCTAAACTTTGATAGAGGGTACCTATTGGTGATTTGTTATGCAGTGATGCGATTCGGTGTATTGTACATTTTTTACTAATAATGTGGAGGTTTTCCTCTATTTGTTAATTCAAAAAGCAAAAAAAAAAAATAAAAATAAAAATAAAAAAATACAGAGTAGCAGTAATAAGCTCCTTCCCATGTTTGGGAAATTTTCTGACACTGGACCCATGAGCACAAAAGAATTCATATATCTCATTAAAATGACTTTTAAAATGAAAATATAGACTTAAAAGTAATAAATGAGATTGTAAATGAATGTACTCATGTGCCAGGAGTCAGTAGGCGATGTTCTTGAACTGGAATTATGTAGATTTCATAAGGAGGAAGAACTCTTAAGAATAACACTACTTTTATTTTTAAGATTCAGCTTGAATCACTATACAGCTTATCTATGAAGTTTGACATAACTTTTAAAATGTAACTTCCAAAAATAAACAAAACTAGAAAACAGTTGATTTTGGTTTAATAGAGTCATCATTCACCTATCATGACCGTAAGCCAAAAAAATTTCCTAGATAAACTGTGCATGATGCAACCGGCAGACCCAAAACATTGACTACAGCAGCTGATGTGCAGTGCACACCCCTTTTTAAATGAACCATCCAGAAGATTTGCAGGCAGTTAAAGAAACAGTTAGATGTACTGCCATTAATTTCATATGCAAATTTATGCAACTAAAAAAATAGAAAAAATAGGTGAATGATTTTACATTTGTATTCAAATGCTATTTAATTATTTAATAGCTAAAGAATTTTTAATAGAAATAAAAGTAAAGAGTTGTGATTGCAAAAAACTGAAAAGAATTAGAAATACTGCGAAAGCAATGCCACTTGCTTGCCGGTAGATGTTAGCGTTTGAGTTTATTAGAAGAATGTAAACAAAGCAGCATTTTTACCTATTTTAGTTATTTTCACATAAAAAGGAAGTAAGTTAATTTAGCACTTGGATACAATTTACAAGAAATAAAATTTCTTAAACATAAGAACTCCAGAGGCAAGAAAAATAATTATGTTTGTAATGCTCACAGGAAAAACAAAAGAATTGCGAATTTAGCCAACAAAATGCCTTCCTTTCCCAACAGCGTTACAAAAAATAATTATAGATAGTTAAAAAAAAAAAAAGCATACAATAGGTTTACAGATGACCTAACAGTTTCTAGGGTTCAAAACAAAATTACAATTTCCAAAATACGTAGAATTTTATTTATTTATATATATATATATATATATATATTTTTTTTTTTTATCAAGTCCAAAAACAGTTCATGAAAATTCATAAAGTGTCCCTGATTTTTTTTTTTTTAAATACATTTTAAGCTAGGAAAGACTATCTCAAATTATTAAAAAAATCCTTGGGGAGAGATTTTGTAAGAATGTCTGCAATATTTTCTTTGGATTGGATGTTTTTAACATCTATCTCACCACTTTCATACATTTCTCATACAAACATATAACGAAGATCAATATATCTGTTTTTAATGTTTTTAGCTCGAAACTTTGTAAATTGAACGCTTGTATTATTATTACAAAAAGAATAGGTTTCTGGATTTTTATACAAGTACACAGCTGAAGATCTGCAATTATGTTTTTAACAGTAGAAGTAAGATATTTAATGTCCTTTGCAGATTCTGAAGTTGCAATAAATTCTGATTCCATTGGTAAAAGAGCAACACACGTTTGCTTGACTACACGCGATGTCAACGGCATATTGTTGAGGAGTATTATATATCCAGATCAGGGGTGACAATCATGGGGATCACTGGCCCAGCTGACATCTGAGTATGCAGTAAGCTGAAGAGATTGCTGGCTTAATGTTAGGCTGAGTCCCAAATCTTTAGTGGAGGACATAGTCCGTGGGGCGACAGGTCAAATTATGCTTAGAAATTAAGTTTCAATTGCCACATCTGGTAACAAAGAAATTGTTTATTTTTCTAAAAGGTAGCAGGGCCGGCTCTAACGTTTTTGCCGCCGTAGGCAAACCACAAAAGTGCCGCCCCCCTCCCCCCTTCAAGCTTTAAAAACTTTCAAATAAAAAAAAATACACACACACACACACACATATATATATAAATCGTAAAAACGTTCTGATAGAATTGAGCTAAGTAAATAATACTCATATAATTGCCGAAACGTCAGTGGAGGCCCTCTGTTGAGACTCAAAACGGTTTTGGGCTGTGTCTGTCTGTCTTTCTGTCTGTTTGTCTGTCGCGCGATAGCGGCCGCAAAAATAGCGCTATTGACTTGAAATTTGGTACAGGTGTTCAAGAGCCCCACGAAATCAGCTGTATAGTTTTTGGTATGTACTCCATTTGTAGTTCGTATACAGGGACACGCCAAAGTTTTTCTTATCATTACGGCCTATGGGAGGAATTTGTATGTATCGCGATAGCGGCCACAAAAATCACGCTATTGACTTGCAATTTGGTACAAGTGTTCATGTGCTCCACGAAATCAGCTATATAGTTTTGGGTGTGTATTCCATTTGTAATTCGTGTACAGGGACACGCCAAAGTTTTTCTTATCATTACGGCCTATGGGAGGAATTTGTATGTACCGCGATAGCAGCCACAAAAATCACGCTTTCGACTTGCAATTTAGTACACATGTTCATAAGCCCAACGGAATCAGCTGTATAGTTTTAGGTGTGTATTCCATTTGTAGTTCGTGTACAGGGACACGCCAAAGATTTTCTATCATTACGGCCTACGGGAAGAATCTGTATGTACCGCGATAGCCGCCGCAAAAATCAAGCTATTGACTTCAATTTTTGCCGAAACGTCAGTGGAGGCCCTCTGTTGAGACTCAAAAGGATTTTGGGTTCCGTCGGTCCGTCCGTCTGTCTGTCTGTCTGTCTGTCTGTCTGTCTGTCTGTCTGTCTGTCTGTCTGTCGTTCGATAGCGGCCGTAAAAACCACGCTATTGACTTGAAACTTTGTACACATGTTCATGATCCCCACGAAATTAGCTGTATAGTTTTGGGTGTGCATTCCATTTGTAGTTCGTGTACAGGGACACGCCAAAGTTTTTTTTATCATTAAGTCCTATGGGAAGAATTTGTATGTACCGCGATAGCGGCCCCAAAAATAACGCTATAGACTTGCAATTTGGTACACATATTCACGAGCCCAATGGAATTAGCTGTATAGTGTTAGGTGTGTATTCCCTTTGTTGTTCGTGTACAGGGACACGCCAAAATTTTTCTTATCCTTACGGCCTATGGGAAGAATTTGTATGTAACGCAATAGCGGCCGCAAAAATCCTTCGATTGACTTGCAAATTGGCGCACACATTCTAGCTTTCCATATAAGTAGCTGTATAATTTTCATTGCGATATTTTTTATAAACTGTGTACAGGGACACGCCAAAATTCTTAACATTACTGCGTATGGGGTGAATTTCGTTTAAACGCATTTTAATATCATTACTTTGCAATGAAGAAAATGAAACTAGAGTACGTGAGTAAGATGCTTAAACTTATGTCGCTTGAAGAAAATATGTGCTCTTAAGCTTTCTAATTAATGCACAGGACCTTACAAAAGTGTTCTGACAATGTCACTTAGTCATCCAAACGATGTTAAATTTGGAACAATTATTAATTTTAAACGCAAAATAAGCTGAATAGTTTTTACTGGTGTATACAATGTTTATGGTTCGTTTACAAAGACACACGAAAGAATTTCGTAACGTTAGAGCCTATGGACGAATTTTTAATTTAAGCGCGCACTTTAATGCGTTTATGCTGAATTGAACTTAATAAAGTTAACATACATTATAAAGATGCTTAAAATCATGTTTACTCTAAAAAAAAGGTTATGTATAGACTAAATAATTTATGGGACCACACAAAATAATTCCGAGTATGTACTGTAATCATCCAAATGATGTCAAATTAGTTTGAAAGATTAATAAGTTATAATTAATTATATTTCTTCTTATTATTGGCGTTTATAATGACTGTGGTTACTTTTCCGGGATACATAAAGGAATTTCGTACTTTTATGGTGTATAGTCGGTATTTCTTAAAAGTGTATTTTAACATGGTTACACCCCATCAAATATAATGAAATTTTATTAGAATTTTAAAAGCCTGTTTTCATGTTGAAAATTGTGGGCATAGAATTGATAATTAGTTTAAAGGTTACGCAAAATATTTCCGATATGCTATGTAATTTTTTTTGTATGAAATTCGGTATTTATGAATTTCCGGGAAATAATACAAGACCGTCGTTTAATAAGAATGCATATTGTTGCGTACTTGGGGGTTTGTAAGTTGTCCGAGAATGAAAGGCGAAACTTGCAAAAATTCAGTGATTTATTCACAGAAAGTTCCAGAAGAATACAGGTCTATAAACCAAGTATCAGCTTCAATTCAACCAGTAAACATAGCTTAAACAACAGCCGTTAACCGCAAAACAACAGTACAAACTGTTTAGCAATAACACATAAAGCAAGTCTCATTCAAAGAGGCTCAAAGCAAAGCAAGCATTTGACGAAACCGACACAGATCTGAGATTGGAAGCCTTGGCTAAAAAAAATGCTCCTTTTATACTATTCTATCGAACACAGACTGTTCTGGAAAATTATCGTATCTCATCAGCCAATGAGATTAGAGCTTCCATATTTGGTATATCCCTAATAAGGATTTTCTCGCCAAGGTCGCCAAAAAATCGCCAAGGAAGGAAACAGTCGCAAAATTTGGCGCCAAATCCATTTCTTCCCTTATTGGAGCTTTTCAATTCGTTTTTAAAGAAAAATTAGGCTATTTTAACGCTAAAACGACTAGAAATGCACAAAATTAGCATTTTATCGACTTACTAAGCCTCTTTGAAAAAAATTATACAAAAATAAATGCAATTATTTACAATTCCGTAACACTGTATATGATATACAAATAGGTATAGAAAGAGAGATACAGCGGGGGGTTGAGGGGGGCGGTAGCCCCCCTCAGGAATGTATCTGATTATGGTAATAAGTCGATCGAATCAATATATACTATTATATAATAAGAAATAAATAAAAATGACCTATTGAAAAATGTCTGATGCAAATAGGACGTTGAGGCTCCTGATCTGCAGATCCACTAGTATATATTACTATTTTTTTTTTTTTTTTTTTAAGTTAAAAACATAAAATCTTTTAACTAATACTAGTACAGACAATATTTTCTAAACAGCAAAGAGTAAAGAATGCTAGTACAATATACAAAATTTAAACCTTAATAAAATAATCTCTTTCAAACTTTTTTTCTACAAATCTCGAATAACTTCTTGCATATCTAATTTGTTACTCGATTCATGTTCAATGGCCAGCATTGCTAACCCATTGAGTCGATTTTGACTAGACATGGTTTTAAAGTATTTTTACTTTCTCTTACCCATAAGGTAGAGAAAGTATTGGTTTTGGGTCAAATTTGCGATCGCGAGATTTTGTTATATTTACACGTTTTGAGGTCCCCTGAATACGAAAATCATGTTTTTAGCAAATGGTCTGTGTGTATGTCTGTGTGTCTGTATGTCTGTGTGTGTGTGTGTGTGTCTGTCTGTTATCAGCATATCTAAAAAAAATATATATATATATATATGGCAGAAAGTTCAAACTTGGTATTCTAAATGTGTATCATATAGGGATGCTACAGTAAGCTTTTCGTTAAGATCAAGCAAATGGTTCGTGTACAGGGGCAATCAAGAGAATTCTAATACATTACGTCTATGGGGGAAATGGCAGGTAAGTAAAGTTTAACGTCTATACACTGCACTAAACCAAATGAAACGAATATATATTTTTTGTAATAGAGATAGTCAACTGGGGAAAAAAATTATGTATGTAGGAGCCCCCCCCTCGAGGGGAGTAAATTTTCATGATGGGTATCTTTCAAAAGAGCTCGCCAATACCTTTAAAACGAATGGTTGAACGATCGATCTGCGATAATTTAAAACAAAGTTATCGATTTTTTTTTTTTTTTTTTTTAAATATTGAGAATAAAATGGACTGTTTTTGGATATTTGGTGTTATACTACTTCTCTAATATGGAAATCGACTGCATTATCCTAAAAGATAATTTTTTTAAATAATAATTTTAATAAATTATTTTTAAAAATCAGAATTATTTTTTAATAACCGAATTGAATTCTATATAAATGTAGGTGCATAATTGAAACGGGGGTTGAGGGGGCAATTATCATATAAAACTCTTCCGAGGGCTAATTTGAATTGTTTAACACAGTTTTATATAAGAGTACTCGTTATCTTACCTCTTAATCTGCAACCTGTATATATAGTATAAAATTTAGGGTAAGAGAAAGTCGTGTGAGTGACACACCAGATTATTTTTTTATCATTTTTAGTTTAGAAAAAAATCTTTCTCCGTTAACAAAAGTTATGGGCAAGGTTAACAAAATTTTTAAAGCAATGCTTAAATTCGGCCCAATGTTAAGGAAGGTAATGAATTTAAGGACGTCAACTGGACATTCTTTTTTTTCAAAAGTGCAGAAAATAAAGTATATTTTACCAGCCAATTTTAAAATGTTAAGATCAGAGGAGTCACCAAAGATAAAGTTTTCAAAGGATTCAACTGATCTTAATTCGTAAAATAATAATAATAATAATAATAATGAGCTATTTAATAAATCAGTGGCTTGGTATAAATCAAAAACTTTTGTTTCACGTAGCTTACTTAATCGGATTAATATGATTCAAAATTTTGTATCAAATGACTATCAAACATAAAACTTTAATTGTTTTATTATACAGTCGGCAGCAAAGTTATTGAAGCACACATCCGCATTTTTCATATACTAGCAGGCTTTGCCCGCTTCGCTGGTCATTATATTGAAATGAATCCCCAAAACAGCATATCATTAATAATAATAAAATATCTTTAAAAAAAAAAAAATCATTAAAATCCGTCAAAATCTAATTTTAAGTTCCTGCTACTTTCTGTCGCGGTATTCCCGCTCGTCACAGTCGAGTCTGGAGCCCCAATGCCTTCGGCAGTCCCTTACCTGCTTTTTACTCCCCCTACCTCGCGGTTACAGTTGAAAGTTTTACAAAATCTCATCAAAGTGCATATTTCGCACACTTAATTAACACCCACACACCAAAATTCGCCATTCTTAGGTAATTTGGACGGATTTAAGCTTCAAAATGTGGTTTTTGCCCCGCCTGCCCCAAGAGGAAGGGGGGGGGGTAAATTTTCAAAATTACTTTATATTGCATGTTGCATACACATACCTTACCGACACATCAAAAAATTGAGATCCTGAAATTATTTAAAGCTGAGCTATGCTTTAAAACTTTTTTTTTTTTTTAAGCTTTCCCCCTGTTCTTAAAGGAGGGAAGGAGGAGGGAATTTCGCAAAATCTCTTCATACTATGAGTTAGATACATATAATCGTCCCTTACATAAAAAATTTCCAACCTTAGGTAATTTAGTGCAGCGTTACGTATGAATACATGTTTTTGCCCCCCCCCCCCCCATTCTCCAAAGGGCGGTAGGGTGGAATTTCATAAAATCCCTTTGTAGTGTGTGTTCAGTTCGAATTCCTCGTGTGTTGAGTACCCTTCTTCTAAAACCTTTTCCCTTCCCTCCCCCCTTAAAAATCCAAAATTCCAAAATCGCAGAAAATAATTTTTTTGTACTCAAGTCTGGTCTTTCCATCTGCAATTTCTTCACCGTTAAGTGATTTGGAGCCGAGTTAAGCCTTCTGCCCCCCAAGGGGGACAGGGGGGGGGTATTTTGCAAAGTTCCGTCTTAGTTGGGGGTCAGGCTCCGAAAACCAACCTGGTCACTAAAATTTGTGACCCTCTTTCCCACCGAATCGTCATGGCAGTGTTGAGTCAGTGAATCAGTGAGTTTACTCTTTTATATGTACAGATTTGTTTATATTTTTATGGACTACTTGGCTTAAGGTTGCTGTCACAAAAATAGAGTCCTTGGCGTAAAATGTCCTATCTACTTCAGAATTAAAATTAAAAATATACCCAGGATTATCTATATATATAAAAGAGTAAACTCACTGAGTGATTCACTCACTGATTCACTCACTGATTCACTGACTCAACACGGTTGTGGCGATCCTATGGGAGATAGAGTCACAATTTTTGGTGAGCAGGTTGATTTTAGGACCCTGACGCTCACTAACACGGGATTTTGCGAAATACCCCCCGTTCCCCCCCGGGGGGGCAGAAGGCAAAAACCACCTTTATAAGCATAACTCGGCTCCAAATTGCTTCACGGTGAAGAAATTGCAGATGGGGAGACTAGACTTGAATACAAAAAAATCATTTTCTGCGATTTTGGTATTTTGGATTTTTAAGGGGGGTAGGGGGTAAAAATGAGATTTTCGGGGGCGCATAAGGCAAAAACACATTTATAAGTATAACTCGGCACCAAATTACTTCACAGTGAAGAAATTGCAGATGGGGAGACAAGACTTGAATACGAAAAAATCATTTTCTGCGATTTTGGAATTTTGGATTTTTAAGGGGGGTAGGGGGTAAAAATGAGATTTTCGGGGGCGCATAAGGCAAAAACACATTTATAAGTATAACTCGGCACCAAATTACTTCACAGTGAAGAAATTGCAGATGGGAAGACTAGACTTGAATACGAAAAAATCGTTTTCTGCGATTTTGGAATTTTTGAATTTTAAGGGGGGAAGGGGGTGGAAATGATTTTCGGAGGTGCAGAAGGCAAAAACACTTTTATAAGCATAACTCGGCTCCATATTTTTTCACGAGGAAGAAATTGCAGATGGGGATACTAGACTTGTATACAAAAAAATCAATTTCTGCGATTTTGGAATTTTGGATTTTTAAGGGGGAAAAGGGGCTGAAAATGATTTTCGAAGGTGCAGAAGGCAAAAACCACCTTTATAAGCACAACTCGGCTCCAAATTGCTTCACGGTGAAGAAATTGCAGAGGGATAAACTAGACTTGAAAACAAAAAAAATCATTTTCTGCGATTTTGGAATTTTGGATTTTTAAGGAGGGAAGGGGGTATAAATGATTTTCGGAGGTGCATAAGGCAAAAACACATTTATAAGTATAATTCGGCTCCAAATTACTTCACAGTGAAGAAATTGCAGATGGGGAGACTAGACTTGAATACAAAAAAATCATTTCCTGCGATTTTGGAATTTTGGATTTTTAACGGGAGAAGGGGGTATAAATGATTTTCGGAGGCAAATTTAGAAAAACACGGATTTTAGAGTAAAAATAATAGCTCAAAGATGTAAAAAAAAAAAAAAAAAAAAACGCCAAGCGTCTTCTTGAAAATATTTCCAAAAACTCATTTTTTGATTTTTTTCCGATTTTTTTTTTGGGGGGGAGGGGGGGGGGCAAAAAAATAAAAATAGAGTTAGATCGTTCAAAATTGGTATATAGAGGTTTTCGATACTTACAAATCGATTGCAGATATTTTCGAATTTGTAAAATTATTAGGAGGAGCGGGAAGGGAGGGGGTGTGGGCAAAAACAAATAGAGATACAGTTAGGCCGTTCAAAATTGGTACAGATAGGTTTTAGAGGCCAGCAAGTCGAATGGGGATATTTTCGAAAGCGTAAAGTTGTTAGGAGGGCCGGGAAGGGGGGGCGCGGAGGGGCAAAGAGAAATAGAATAGTGTTAGAGCATTCAAAATTGGTATATAGAGGTTTTCGATACCTACAAATCGATTGCGGATATTTTCGAATTTTTAAAATTATTAGGATAGACGGGAGGGGGGGGGCGAAGGGGAAAAATAATAGAAATAAGAGTTAGAGCATTTTGGGAATTTTTTCCGAAGGCAGTGAGAACAAGGTGCGACATTTTTCCTAATAAGATTTTTTTTCTGTTTTTTTTCAAGTGATAAAAATTAATGCAATTTTGAGAATTCAGTAATTATAGCGATTCATTTAAAAATAAGGACCAGCGAAGCGGGCGTTGCCTGCTAGTCAACTAATAAAGCTCTTTAATACAGATCTGAATTAGCTTTTATTTTCTTATTATTTAATTTTGATAATAACGTTATGTTGCCATGTGCCTAAGCAAATTTAATATTTATTATTTTTTTTATTATTATTCGCGTCCGCGTGAAATATTCTTCGGCAACAATTAAAAATTAAAATAAATTATTTTAAAGTTTTATTATAGAAGAAATGTCTATATTATATATTAATTAAAAATTTACATTTTTTTCGGTATAAATAGTAGCCTATGTCTTATTCCAGACTATTATCTATCTCTGTACAAAATTTCATCCAGATCCGTTTAGCCGTTGTGGCGTGATTGAGTAACAAACATCCATCCAAACTTTCGCATTTATAATATTAGTATAGATTAGTTATCATGTGCATGTGTTACATTGAGTTATTTTGCTGTCAAATTGACAAAATTTTAATTTTGAATTTCAAAACTCTGTCGTTCTTGGCGCTTATTGTATTTGGTGATCAAAAACGTAATGCGAAAATATGCATGCCAGATGTATATTTTCGTAATATGCATTGCATGAAATATTGTTTCATATTATTCATTACTCTCTTAATATAATTGTTAAAATAACCATGATTTTTGAACGGAATTAAATTATGTTCGCCAAATAATTTGGCGATATTTTTTTTTTTTTTTTTTCTGCTAAGGATGACCGATATCAAATCTATTCCGCTGCAACATATTAGTATCTTATATCAGATACTTTATTTAGACATTTGAAAACAAATTTGACTTCAAATTATGATAGAATATTTATCATTTTCCTTTTAATTAGTATATTAGTTGGATATTTATTGTGTAAATATCATCTTTTGAAATGAAATGCTTGTGTTTTCAATCGAATATGGAAATTTGCCATTTTTTCCCCCTAGATTTTTGAAATTAAAAATTCAAATTTTGTCAATTTTACAACAAAAATAACTTAATCTAACGCATGGACATGATAATTAATACATACCTATACCTAAATATGGGGATTAAAATCGGGAAATAATCCAATGGACGTTTAACATAGGAAATATTTTTCTTGCATCCACGAACGGCCAGTGACGTCATCACTTCGCTTGCGTATTAGCACTTTATCAATTTGTAAAAGAAATTTTTAATTAAAAATGACGTCAATTTTTGTGAGATGCATATTTTTTTTTTTTATAATTTTTTATCGTTCAGGTTTAAATAAATGTATTTATTTTCCTGTTGAAAAAAATAAATAAATTCGTTTTTTTTTTTTTTTTTTTTTTTTTTTTTTGGCAACAATTAAATTATGGATAAATATAAATGGCTAATTTTTTGCTATTATTAGCTTACAAAATTGCTATTTTATGCATAAAAATCGCAAAAACAAATTTTTTTTCGGAATAAAAGGTAGCCAACTTTTTAAGTTAGGGTATAAGCTATCTCCATTACAAATTTCATCGAAATCCGTCGAGCAGTTTTGGCGTGAAACCCAGTCAAATAAATTCACGGACATTCACATTTATATATATTCACAGAAAACGTTTGTATGGGAAATAGAAAAGGGCTGTTTTTAGGGTTTTCCCGGAAATTATTCGATTTTTTCTCGCCTTTTAAACCTTCCCTAGACCTCCACGAACATTTCAAGACTAAGATAAGATAAATCCGTTCAGCCGTTCTCGAGTTTTAGTGAGACTAACGAACAGCATTTCATTTTTATATATATAGATTAGATATATATATATTTCTTAGTTTGATCGCTTCTTTTTATCATCAACTTGCTTTTTTAAAAACAGTATAAGACTAAGATCATCACTCGACAAATATTTACTTAATAAAACAGTATTATGTGCGCATCTATTAAGTAGGAATTATTACTAAGTGCTTCAATAATTTTGCTGCCGACTGTAATCAATAAACAACTGCCACATTTTTAATCATATTATCTATCTCTACATTTTTATAAATGACTTAATAAAGCATCATGAATATTTTCTATTTTAAGAAATAAAGATATTGGGGAATCTACACAAATTTTCCAACTTCGCAATCATTCATTAACTACTAAGTTTAATAAATGGCTGCTGCTATGTACGTGAAATGCCCTGGAGTTTAAAGTTTTAATCCTTGATTGTACTCCAAATTTGTCGCCTCTCATATCTGAGCAATTTTCATAACCTTGACTCTCATATTTTATAATTTTAACCCATTTTTTCCCCCATCTCTTTTAATAAAACTTTAAGCAGTTCCTTACCAGTAGATCTTTCAACAGGAAGAAAACCTTAAAAAATGTTCTTTGAATTTGCATTGAAATTCTGATTGGCCAATGGAAGCATACCTTAACCAAAAATTTATCCCCCCTCCCCCATCCAATGAATTTGATGGACATTATTGCATAAATAAAGCATTGCTTTAAATGTGACATCACTGTTACCAATTCCAAATTAAATTTTACCGTGTTTTTACGGACAACTCAAAATGTCCCTATCTTATGGCTGAGGATGTCTTAGGACGTTCTTTCATACTTAGGATATACTGATAATGTCCTGGGGAGAAAGGGTACCTCCAAATAGTTCCTACATGCTGAAGAACACTGCTAAAATTGCCAACAATTGGCAAACTCTTGACTTTCTTTAATTAGAGAACAAAAAGAGCTTGTTAAACCAGCGAGTGTGCATTTCTCCCTTCGCGTCGCGGCTGCATAAATAATAACTGTACCTTACTGTACAGAACTTAGAAATTTGTTTATTCTTGTCTGCATTTCAAATTATAGCAATGGGCAGAGAAGCCTGTAAATTCTTGTTGTATTTATTTACTTTTTTTTCTATTTATTTATTTTCTTCATTCAATAATCGAAGTATTTCATTTATTTATTTTTTGTAGTTCAGCTGGTTTTGCCGCCCCTAATTTTTGCCGCCGTAGGCAGTTGCCTACCTTGCCTACCGCCTAGAGCCGGCCCTGAAGGTAGATGTATATAGAGGTGCCAATTTTCAATAAGAACTATCAGTAATCAGAGTTATATACTTATGCAACGTGGAGAAGTGAACCGTGTCACGGAATATTTTTTATGCAAAAGCCCACATATAATAATGGATTGCACTGTTTTTGTAAGCAAATATATAATATATTAATTAAAAAATTAGAAAAATTTCTAAAACAAAAGTAAATAAATATGTATTTCTTTATCTTCTTACAAAAAAATGAAAGTTTTTCTTTTAACCTGCGTTGATGGGGGAAAAAACATTTGGATCTCTCCCTCTCTCTTTTTTTTTTTTTTTTTTTATGTATCTTGCATAAAACCTAACATATCTTTTGTTTGATAGTATAGTATGTATTTTAAATTTATTAAGGAAAAAAAAAAGATTAATCAACTTCAGTAATAAAGCCTAAAAATAATTACATATGTGAGAAATATTGAGCACTTCTATCACTTTTTTGGTTCTAGAAGTAATCCCTGATCACTAGCTGGGAAACGGCGAGGGGCGGTCAAAATATAAATAATTAGATAAATGAGAAATGAAACAATTCTACTTCTTTATAGGTTCTAGAATCTAATAAAGCAATTTTAAAATGAATATTGACATTCATGTTGCTGATGAAGAAAAACTGGGAAACTAAAGGCTTTTGAAGAGCTTTTAATCAACGATGGCTGGTTGGAGATAAGAAAAGAGGGAGGGGGGGGGGGGGGGGGGGTAAAAAAATAATTACATCAGCAAGAAATATCGTGTAATTCTATTTCTTTATAGTTTCTACAATCTTATAAAGCAAGTTTAAAATGAATATTGACATTTATGTTGTGGATGGAGAAAGATTATGAACTGGAATGCTTCCGTTGTGCGTTTGATCGTCGATTGTTAGTGGAGTTTCTTTTTTTTTAACGAACGATATCCGCGACTGTTTAAAAAGCATATAATCCGTAATTTTTATATGTTGTCCGTAATGCCGTAAATCCGTAATAATTACGGACAAATCGTAATAATTGGCACCTCTATGTATATACAGTAGAAAAATACAATGTTCCCCCAAAAATAGTAGCACATTATTATTCCATCGATTAAATTTACATTTAAACTGAGATCAATCGTACGCTTCCGTTTCTTGACCTTAAGATACATCGTAACGAAAATAATACAACTATATGGTTTGACGTCTTTTCCAAAAACACATTTATCCCTTTACCGATCCCAGCTGATTCAGCTCATCCTACTAATTATAAAAATGCTTTTTTTAATTCCTACATTACCTGAGCTATAAATTATACCACTTTTAAATTTAATGAAAAACAACAAATTAACAATATTATTCAAATAGGTACTGCTGCGGGATATAGTAAATCTAGTATTATAAGATTAGTTAATAGAATAAAAAATCGCATGCTAATTAAACCTAATAATCCTGTGGTGTAAATGTTTTCATTTTCAATTTTTGTTTTCATATTTTAATTTATTTTATCAATATTTTTAATTTTAATTATCAAAAGAATTTCGTTATTGAGGAATCAAAAACCTCATGGCGTACATGATCGTACATTGCATTTTGACTGCTAACCCTTTTGTTCTTTGGGTCCGAATGTCAAATATTTTTATTTACTTAAGAGAAAAGAGGAATAAATTTACCTATTGGCTAGAATGCTGTAAAAAGAAAAATGCATACAAAAATAATGTTTGTAATAAAACTAAACTGCTGCATCAAAATTAATTTCTTTATTTTCAAAACCACACTAGTAATTCCAATTTAAGTAGGATATAAAAATTAATGGTTTTTAAAATTTGAATATGTATTCATATAAACTAATATATATATATTTATTATTAATAAGTAGGCACTCTCTCTCCAAATGATAAAATGGTCATTATTTTAAAACAGAAGAAAAACAAATCTTTCTCACCCCATGTTCTTCTCTTGAGAGCTGTTCAAACCCAACTGAATTTTAAAACTGCCGGGATAACAGAAGGTGGGGTCAGAACCATCACCCTATTGGTTCTCAGCATGGTGTGATATGACATCACCACTATGAAAGAAGAACCAATTTTTCTCCTGTGTGTGTATTGCAGTAAAGCAAACACAACAGGGTGAGTTGAGCCAGCTGAGAGACACAATGCATTTAAGTGCAGAAAAACGATCTTATTTAAAATTTAAAAAGAAGTGATGTTTTTAACATCACATTACCCCTAACGACCATTAAAAAAATTTGGAAGACTAAAAATGTGAATGGAGAGTGCATACCTACATTTACATGAAGGATTACAATTTTTTTTTTTTTTTATTTACATGTGAAAAAAAATGTCCATATTGACTACATAATATTGTTAAAACGGCCGTTAAAGGCATGCATGTAACAAATTAAATTTTTAAGCAAATGAAAGGTCTTACAATACCTTGAATAACATGCATTTCATAAAAAAAAATTTCAGAAATTTTGAGAGCAATGTACATGTGCCACAATATTAATCTGAACCATACATAATACAAAATCGATATGTAAAGCTGAAACAATAAAATTCCGACAAACAATCTAATATCAACGCCTACCCTTGTAGGTGATCAATTCTACAAAAATAGGCGAGGAATACACCATTTCATCAAAAACAATACTATTTCAGCACTGTGGTTACAGACATTCTCAAATAAAAGATTTTATTGATACAAAAGCGGTCAGTAACATATTTATGTATAACAAACTTTATTAGGATATTGACAACTAATAAAATATATCTATAAATGTAAACATGACACAGCTTTTATCAACAAGTGACATGAGTAAAAAAAAACATTGATACCTTTTAAAGAAAATAGTATTATAACAGAAATATTGAAAAGCATGTTAATTGCTGTAAAATTTGCTTTCTTATAAATTTGTAAAAATAATTAGTTAACGAGAATAAAAAAATGTATGACATGACAAAAGAATTTCAGTGGATGTGCAATATCAACAAAAATATTTAACCAATAATCTTGATATTAAATACACGCATTATGATAAAACAAAATCAGTTATTATATTTCAGTATAAAATATTTACAGATGACCTCTTGAAGCATTATTATGAAGGAGAAAAAAAAAATCAAAATAAGTATCAATACAAATGTCAAAATAATCTTACAGATAAATATTACATTACGGAAAAGGCATTCGAAACACTTAAGTATACTATTCGAATAAGATTTTTAAAAATTTTATCATTACCATTATTATTATTACTATTTAAAGAATATACATATTATAAATGGAAATAATAAATGTGAGTGGCTACTGAGGCCACCAAGTTAGATTACTAAACAAAATCAAAAATGCACTTTATATAAACTTCAAGTAATACACAAAATAAACATACAATCAGATATAACCAAAACAAAACTGCAATGTCAATAATCACAATAAACAAAAAATTTTATCAAACATTATACACATTTATATACATATCATGTGTGGATTGTGTATTAATTTGATTGTGTAATAGTGTGGATGTAGTGTATACTTGTGTTGTATAAGTGATGTTTGTGTCTGTGAAAATGGTGTGGAAGCTTCCAGAAATTGTATTTAATAACCCAATATATCCATAAACATGACAATGTGTAGTAATTAATATATGAAAAGAAAGAAGAAAAATTATGTATACACATATAAATATGCAAGTTTCCGATACATATAACACACACATACTGTACATTTTGAGCAGAAATTACTTATAGTATATTTATCAAATCAGACAATATATAAAATAAAACAGCATAACAGAAGGTTTATATTCATATTAAATACAATACACACTGCACTAAGTTGTAGATACTCAACATTTGCCACAGGAAAAAAAAATATATATATATATATAATTACACAATATATAACAGGACAATATATATAACACAACTTATAAAATATACCTGTACAAAATCACCTTTGTTTAGAACAGGCAACTTTGGCGAATCACCTGATTAAGTCCCCTAAAAAAAACTTAAAAAAAAAAATATGTTAAAAGAACATTTGTGAAAATGGAAACAAAAAAAAACAAAAAAAAAATTAAGTTTTGCATCTTGGTCTGAGATCATAATGAGACTGCGATTGAACAATCCCAGCTGGTTGACCTGTCAGAATTGTTTGTGGAATGAGATGTTGCTTTCTTTTATGAGCCAGGATGACACGGTCTATGTTGATAGTGAATGGTTCAGCCCCTTCATTTTCGAATTCTCTGAACACATCAGATATTACTTTTTGAACTGAATATGGGCCTATGAATCTTGGTTTAAATGTATCCTTGGTTTTTATAAAGACCATATCATTTTCTTTGAATTTCCGGAGAATTGCTTTTTTTTAGTTGTCTAGTATTACGTTGGTTTTGGTGAAACTTCCGTTTGATCATTAACAGACCAGTGTCCGGATGGACAAAATAATTTTTATATTTAGGAGAAGGTTTCTCCGAAGTGATATCAACAATAATTTTTAGCAGAAAGTCATCTTCTCTTTGCTCTTTAAAAAAACATTCTTCCGAGATTTCCATCATAAGATTATCTGCGTCAGAGCTGTTTAAGGAACGACTGAGTGGAGCAGCATCGTTACTTAACAACTGAGGTAAGGAAGAACGATGAGGTTCTGATGAGGTGAGTGACTTATCAGATTTATGTGTGCCATTGATATGAAGAAGTTCAATTGTTGGAGAATCTGAAGAAATGGGTAAATTGTTAGCCTCTTTAATTAATTCTGGGTTTGAGGTAAGATCTTGAGTGTATGCAGAAAAGTCTTCTCTTGAAAATTAGTCTGCCAAAACATTTGTTTTACCTTTTACATATCTGTTTTATGATTGAAGTTCTGAATAGTAGCAAAAGATGTTCCTGGTAAGACAGGGTTTACTTGCAAGTTATAAATTTCCTGGAATTTTTCGAGACATTCCACCATCTGATAAAAGGTTGTGGCTTTTTGTGATAGTAGATGAATTCTAAAGTGGGGCGGAATGAGATCATTGAATTTTGCAATTAGTAATTGTTCAAGGGCTTTTTCTTCCATATCAGGAAATCGTTTTCTCACTAAATTTTCAAGCTTATTAGCAAAAATATTAATATTGACATCGGACTCAAACTTAAATTCGTTAAATTGTTGTGCTATTGCAGTTGCCGACTCTACCTTAAAATATTTCTTAAATATATTAAATAATTCTTTTGTATTTTTGGCTTTTTGGCAAGCTGGGGAGGAGACATAAAACTTAAGAGCAGTATCTGCCAATTTTGATTTCACAAAAGCCAAAGCATGGGATTCCTCCCATTTGCTGTTCTCAATTTTAAATTTCACTTGTTCAATAAAAAAATCCAATAAATGAGGGTCTCCAGAAAATGGCGTTACTAAAGTTTTGAATGGTAAACATCTTGTTAATCCTTTGTTAGAAGCCATTATTTTTTTTGTATATATATGAAACTACTATATTGGTTTAAAAATAAACAACACAGATGTATGAAACTTGTTATTTAAATTTCTTGATTTTTACATGTGTTGATAGCTATTTGCATTTAATACATTCAAGTAGTTGAGGAGAGAGAGAGAGAGATACCTACAATTTTTTTTTTTTTTTTTTTTTTAAAGGCCAACACTACAAAGTTCTGTTGGTTATTATTTATTTAATCAGTTATTCAAAATATATTGAACCAAAAAATTTTTCATTTGTACAAAGTTCCAGCATATCACAATTTTTGAAACAGGGAATTGTCTTATAGGTCACTTGGTATATATTCAATCACAAAAAAAAATGTAATTGGTTATGTATGACTTTAAAAATAATTTCAGTAATTCTAGCAATAAAAATAAAATAACTTATTCAAAATAAACAATCTCTACAGTATCATTTATTCTTAAGAACAATAATCAAGTATTCCTTTCACACAATTTGACATAACCGGCACCAAATGTAGTGTAAATGTTTTCATTTTCAATTTTTGTTTTCATATTTTAATTTATTTTATCAATATTTTTAATTTTAATTATCAAAAGAATTTCGTTATTGAGGAATCAAAAACCTAATCCCACTCTAGATTCAACTCTAAAATTTCGTTACACTAATAGTCTCCCTTTCTGTAAAAAATTCTATAGTTTTAAACATTATATACAACGTAAATTTAATTTCTTTATCCCATTCAGTTCTCCTATAACTATTAAACAATTAACCCTTCATGACCGCGACTTAAATGGACCCACTGGAGGAGTCTATCAAATTCCCATAGAAAGCAATAAAGAACTTTTCTATTATATTGCACAGACCAAGAGGACTTTAAATAAAAGAATACAAGAACATATACGAAATATCAAAGAAGCAAATAGTTCTACTCTAGTCGACTTCATCTATGCCAACGCAAACGCCAACCCTATATGGGATAAAGCCAAAATTATTACAGCACCATCTACTATCAAAGAACTTTACATTTCCGAAGCTATTCATATAATTAAATGCAAAAATGCAATAAATTCCAAAGATGCTGCAATTTTACCAATAATTTGGCACAATATTATAAAATAGTTAATAGTTTATTTCTGCTAATTCATGATGTTTTTTCTCTATCACGTTTTTGGTTCTAGAAGTAAGCTTTGATCACTAGCTGGGAAGTGAAGGGCGGGGGGAGTCAAAATATAAATAATTAGATGAATGAGAACTGAAACAATTTTACTTCTTTGTAGGATCTAGAATCTAATAAAGCAAGTTTAAAGTGAATATTGACATTTATGTCGCTGTTGGAGGATGGAGAAAGATTTGCAAACTAAAAGCTTTTAATCGTCGATGGCTAGTTGGAGATAAGAAACGAGGGGGGGGGGGGTAAAAAAAAATTACATCAGCGAGAAATATTGTATAATTCTATTTCTTTATAGTTTCTAGAATCTAATAACACAAGTTTAAAATTAATATTGACATTTATGTTGTGGATGGAGAAAGATTGAGAATTGGAAGGCTTCTGTTGTGCGTTTTATCATCGATCGTTAGTAGGGAATATTTTTTTTTAACGATCGATATTCGCGATTTTTTTAAAAGCGTATAATCCGTAATTTTTATATGTTGTCCGTAATGCCGTAATTATTGCCGTAAATCCGTAATAATTAGGGACAAATCGTAATAATTGGCACCTGTATTTCTCCTACAATAACCTCGTATGATATGCAATAGTTCCAGCTTCTCTCACTTTTCTTAACTCCTTGGTCCAACCTCTACCGGAATTCATATTGTTTTTTGCTGATATTTAAAATATATCGCGTTATTAAAAGACTTAACTGTTGACAGTAAAAAGAAAACATATTTAAAACTGCGAAATGGAAACAAATCATAAATCCCTGATGATGCTTTATTATTAAAGCGAAAAGCTTTGGATAAAAAAATTTTAACATCTTTTAAATAAATTTATATTTACGTGTGTTTAAAGTGTTTTAAATATATTTAATACAAATGACACGTGTTCAATTTAACTCTTTATTTTTTAGAGATTATTATTTTACAAGCAAAAAAGAAAAAGAAAAAAAATCCTATAATGCCATACTTTCATAAGAGCTGCTTTCAAATTTTATACTTAAAATTTAGAATATATTTAATTTTATTTTGCTAAAGAAGAAGAAAGAAAGGTGTTTTAAAACTGTCTATAAAAAATAAATATGGAAAAATACTTTTTTTTTTTTTTTCAAAGTAAATTATATGCATTTTAAGTAGAATGCCAAATAATTATGCAACAAAAAATCTTTTATTTTTTAAACCCTATATTTTTAACTAAATATTATAATATATATATATTGTAATATATTTTTTTTTTCATTAACCTCCAAATATAAT
Organism: Salticus scenicus; assembly: GCA_963930645.1. NCBI lineage: Eukaryota > Metazoa > Arthropoda > Arachnida > Araneae > Salticidae > Salticus > Salticus scenicus. The sequence goes on from OZ005652.1 coordinate 326,266,239, forward strand.
TATTCATGTACTTAATATTAATTTTTTTATGTATAGAATACTTTTTTGTAATGGTAATGATGGTTATTTTTATATAATCATAGGCAATAATTTCGATAGCTCTAGTAAAAAATATCCTTTCAATAAACAATACACTGTGTAATGTGTAATATATAATAAACTAGTATGTTGTGGCCACCACAAGACTTTCTTCTATATTTTCCTATAAATATTCAATCAGTAACAATATTAAAAAAAAAAAAAAATTACAATTTTTTTTTTTTTTTCTAAGTTATTATTATTTTTTTTTTTTGTTGTTGTTGTTAAAAAGTAAAAAAAAAATCGATAACTTTGTTTTAAATTATCACAGAATTATAGTTCAACCATTCGTTTTAAAGGTATTGACGAGACCTTTCGAAAGATGCCCATCTTGAAAATTTACTCCCCTCGAGGGGTGACTTCCCCCAGGGGGGGGGGGTGGCGAGGCTCCTACACATACAAAATTTTTTCCCCAGTTGACTATCTCTATTATAAATAATTCTTGTAAATTTCATAATGATTACTAAAAAATAATTCTCTTTATGCACATTTAAACAAAATTTTGTCTATATCACCATGTTAAAAATTTAGAAAAAGCGGGATAGCAACGCAACCTGTAAGACAATTTTTACCAAAAGTTGATAGGCACTAATTTATGTCAAGGTGCAACTACATACCAATTTGTATGAAATTCTGTGCATAAGTTCCTGAGATACAGTTGCCACAAAATTTTGTCACACACACAGACAGACAGACAGACATTTTCTAAAAATGGTCAAATTGTGTTCTACAGCTCTCAAAACATGTAAATCCATCAAAAACCCAAGGTCGAAAATTTTCACGAATCCAATACTTTCTTCTATTGAATATAGAAGAAAGTAAAAAGAATATAATTAAAATTTTGATACTAAAATTTCATTAATATCTAAAACCAAATAAAATCCTTTCTTTCACTAAATGTATTATTACTTTTAATTAAACACAGGATAATCATAAAATATTTTCATAAAAAAGAGTTAAATTTTGTTGATATATATTTCAATACAAATAGGTCACCAGAAAGAAACATGAATGATAATAATTGCAATAATATTATTACAAAAAAAAAAAAATTACTTTAAGCTGTTAGCAAAATAAAGCACTTTAATAAGAGACAAAATCTGTCTATGATGGAAAATATTTTCTTTAAGCGTAATGTTGTAAAAGTAAATGCATTCTTTTAAATAACTTTTTACTTTAATATTTTCCCACAATTAATATATTGCCTTTTTACTTATATAAATTTTACAACACATGAAATAGTCATCTTACATAATTTTGTATTCATCACAATCCGTTTAATTAAAAATTATAGACAACATGCATCAGGATTCTCACTCAATTTCAAAAATAAAATTTCCTAACTTTTCCAGGTTGCAAAATTTGGTCCGTGACATAAAAGATAGTTCACATCATAAATAAAAATAACCTAGCTTGTGACATAAAAGATAACATAGTACATTTTAAGTTGCATGCTCCAAAAGCATTTTCTAGGTTTGTAGTAACATAATTTTTCTGGATTTTCGAACAATATTTGTAATTTCCTCTGACTTTTTAAACCAATTTCAAATTTCCTGCTTTTCCAAGTTCACCTTTATCAGTGGGAACCTTGATGTACGTAAAACTTAAATGCAACAACTTAAAATATAATTTTAAACGAATTTAATTTATCCACATATACCTTATAATGCTAATTACAATATTAACATACAGTATGCAAAAGGTATATTATTTATTTTTTTAAGTATTGAAGTTTGTTAATAGATAATAATAAAATAGGATGATAATTTAAAAAACTTTATGCTATTTTTATCCTGTTAATTTATATATAATAGAAAATAATGATAGAAAATAATTTTTAGAAAATGAGTAAAAAGAATTAAAAATTTATTTTAAAAAACTAATTTAGTAAAAATTCATTTGTTTTTAAATAAATGGGTAAAAAAGAAGGAAAAAATACAAACCAAGACAGCAGAACAGTGTGGTTGTTCATGATATTCTTTAATTCTCTTTTCTCGAGTTTCCTAATAAAAAACAACATCGCATTGATTCAACTTTTATCATTGAAAAAAAAGGAAATCAAAAAATATACATCATGTAAATAAAACTCAGATAAATTCTCAGGTAAAACTAATTAAATGAATTAGAATAGAATGTTATCATTATTAAATTACAAATCAATAAATAAATAAATTAGTAAAGAATTCATGATTTTAACATTTAATTATGAATTTGTATCAAGTATATTTTCAATATTTTTCCAGTAGAAACAGAATAAAGAAAACTACCTATACTGTAACAATGTTACTGTAATTTTTTAATCATTTATCTCAATTTTTTGTATACAATAATACCAAAATATACATTAGACTTACAATGGAGAAATAAGAGAAAAACTGTAGCATACAAAATAATAAAAATACAAACCCCCATGTGTTTACTATTAGGATCAGGTTCAACATAATGTGGATTTATATTAAAAGGAATTAAGTGAAGAGCATCAAACGATGGAGGATAGCATATAGGCATATCATTAGTGGTGCATATGTTTCTTGTAGCAACATTAGTTCCAGCACTAGCTCCCATATAAGGCACACCTTCCTGTTAAAAAAGATACATACACATAAAAGATGAATTATAATGAAAAAATAATAAATATAGAAATAAAATAAGCAATATAGAAATAAGAAAAAGGGTATAATTCTCCTGTAAGCTAAATGCAGGGGGTCAAAGCAATTAAATAGGAAAATATAGGAATTTTTTTCACACAAATATAGGAACATAATTTCAAGAGAAGATTGAGAGATTCAGTAAAAACAAACTCTCTCTAACATTATTTTGTAATCTCGGAATGATTGATTGATTTTGTAAACAAAACACCCTAATTCAATTTCATCTAATTTAACAGATAAAATAAATGAACAGATCTATTACTGTTCACTTTTTACATTACTTAGAAAAGAACATATTTCCAAATTTATCATCTCTTGCGTGTTAAGCATTCATACCAGTTTATATCATTTAACATCAGTCCACATAATATTTTTAGAATGATGACACCTTTTACATATCATAATACTTAAAAAGTCAAAAAAAAAAAAAAAAAAAAATCATAACCCTTCAGTTTAACTACATGTAGTGTAGTTGGCTGAATATGTTTTGAGGTGTTACGTCAGTCCCTATTTAATCAATTGTGCTTCCCCCCCCCCCCCTCCACATAAAATGTAAAGGAATAAGTGAAAATATTAAAATGATAATGGAATTATGAATTTTTTTAATGATTGTATGTAAAAAATTTCTTATTAGTTCCCCATCATACTATAGGTATGGGGAACTTGGGTAATCGTGAAAATTTTCGACCTCAGTTTTTTTACTTTTTTATACGTTTTCAGGTGTGCGGAATCCGAAAATGACAAACTTTGTATGGTATCTGTCTGTAGGGTGTCTGTTAGTGTGTTAGTCTGTTAGTTTGTTAGTCTGTTTATACGATATCTCACGAACAAATGATCGTAGAGAGGTCAGACCAGTTTTAAAATATTACTTTCACTTTCGATACTGGCAAGAACCCTATTCATTTACAATATTCGAATTAAAAAACTTCGTAAGTTATTAGAAATTTACGATTTTCTTAACATGGGAGAATAGGACAAAATTTTACTTAAACGTGTATTAAATGGAAACTTTTTACTGTAAAACTGTCAGACCAGTTTTAAAATATCAGTTTTGATGCCGGAATGAACATCAGTAACTATAAATATGCTACTTGGAAAATTTTGCAAGTTATTGGAAATTTACGAATTTCTTAACATGGCAGTATAGGGCAAAATTTCACATAAACGTCAATTTTGAGAGATATTTTCATCGTAAAGATGTCAGACTACTTTTGAAATATTATTTAGGATACTGGCATGAATATCACTGACTATGAATTTTCCAATATAAAAATTTCATAAGTTATTAGAAATTTACGAATTTCTTAACATGGCAGAATAGGACAAAATTTCACACAAGCGTCAATCTTGAGGGATATTTTCATCGTAAAGACCACTTTTGATATATTATTTAGGATACTGACATGAATACCATAGAGTATGAATTTTCTAATTTAAGAAATTCGTAAGTTATTTGAAATTTACGATCCTCTTAAAATGGCAGAAGAATACAAAATAATATCCAGAAACGACCATTTTCAGGATCATAAATATATCAGACAACTTCAAAATAACATTTATGATACTTGTATGAACATGACTGATTACAAATATTCTAATAGGAAAATTTCGTAAGCTATTCGTTATTTAAGATTTTATGAACATAACAAAATTGAAAATTTTCCATATAAATATGCATTTTGAGGATTGTTGCATTGGAAACACTAGCATGAAAACTAAACTACGAAATTTACCCTAATAAAATAAATTAATAGATTAGAATAAGATACATATATCGAAGTGAACGGTGGATAGCTTATTAGGCAGGGATTTCATTCTGTCACTGTTTCAAGCGTTTTTTCAAATTCAAATGTACGTTCAAATTTAAACGTTTTTTCAAATGTATTTATATATATGTTACCGCTAAAGTGCAGAAATCAGTTAATCTGCAGATTAACTAGGTAATCTGCACATTAACTAGGGTGATCCGTTAAAGTGAGGAAAATTGTTTCATTTCTCAAATTACCTAGGTAATCTGCGAATTACCTAGATAATCTGCACATTACCTGCTAGGCACTCAAAGTGAAAATAAGATCTCTGGTGTTGTAATTTTGCAGCACACTGTGTTGTATTTGTTTTTTTCATTCGGGGGAAAAAAATAGTTTTCTTTCCTTTTTTTTCTTTCTTTACTTATTTTAATCTGTATGTGTTTTAATTTTTATGTCTTTTAAAGCTATATATTTTTTTTATTTTTTTTTATTTATTTAATCTTTTTTATTCTGTCAATATAAGTTTGAAGATGTTATGCATTTTTAATATGAAATATAATAACTTTAATAGCTTTCAATAAATTCTATTTTATAAATGAAAGTTAGAATTGTAATACAGTAACAATTTCTTTTCAAAATAAAAATATTTAACCATTTAAATTAAAAAAAAAAGTTTTATTAACAACTCACATTACTGTTACTATTTTTTTTTAAAAAGTTATGCACCAATTTTTAATTTGCTAAAGAAATATTAAATTAGACAATTCAGAAGCATTATTTAAGAAGTATTTCAAATAATTAAAACTGCTTTAATAATTTTTAGAACGCATGAAAATTAAAATGACTGTTTTCCAATGCTTTATTAAACTATATTTTGCAGCATACATATATCTGTACAAGTTTAGCAAATATATTAATTTTACAATTTAAAAAAAAGAAGAAAAAAAAAAAAAAACTTTATTAACACATTTTATGTGATAAACTACAACGAAATTATCTGAAAAAGCGAACAAAATAAAAATAAAAATGTAATCATGATATATAAAATATATAAAGGAAACTTGAAATTGAAAGAAACAACAACAACAAAATGTAATGAAATGCTAAAAAATGCATAAAAATTTCATATTAAGTATTTATTAAAGAAAGCCATAATATTGAATGCCATATTTTTCAGAGTTAAAAATTAATACTTTTTTTTCAGTAAGTAATAGTAATTTAAATCAATTTTTAAATAAATTAGTTTTAAAAAGTTGTGTTTTAATAGTTTTATTTTGGGAGGAAATAATTACTGTGTTGTAAATTATAATATTCATAAGTCAAAATGAAGTTTCACGAGATAGAGCGTTTAATTAAGATTAGATTTCAATAACAAAAATGCAGTGCAGACCCTTATCAAACTTATATTGACAGAATTAAAAAAGAGAAGAAATAAAATCAAAATTAGAACAATTATAACTTACTTGTTACTTTAAGTTTTGTGTTAGTCATAATAAGAAACCTATAATAATCATGTCTTCGATGCTCCACGTTTTGCGTTTACCAATTATCATAGCGGAAGCGGAGCGGAAAGGATGAAAGTTTTGGTTTGTGTTTGAAGGGCATTCGCGTCTCTGTATCAAATGACTGTTTGACATCATAGTGAATGTAAAAACACTAAGGCTCGAAACAAACATTTGAACTTTAACGACACAGAAGCCACTAATTTGCAGATTACCTAGTTAAAATGCAGAAAACTCTTGATTCCACACTTTAACGGGTTATTTTAGTTAATCTGCAGATAAGCTAGGTAATCTGCACATTAACGGATTTCGAGCTTTAATGGTAACATATACATATATCAAACCACAAATAACAGATTTAAAAAAAAAAAATTCAACAACACAGATATTTGAGCATTATGAACAAATAATTTAAACACCACAAATCTTTGAGAAATATTGATACTTAAAATATATATACATATATATACATATAATAATCTGATTCTTTTAAAAGCTTTAATTTTTGCATTTTTTTAAATTAAACATTGGAAATAAAATGAATTTATGATTAAAGTTTTAATTATCTTGTTATTTTCGCATAATGTGTGCAATATTATTTACATATGACAAATTACACAACATATGATTTCCAATCACATTGGCAGAGTGAATGTCGCCCCCCCCCCCCCCCACAAAAAAAAGCAATTATTTTTAATTTAAATGGTATTTTGGAACGATACGAGATTTTAAATTAGATGCTTAGCAGGGAAAGCAGAAAATAAGTAAGAAGAACTTAAACTGAAATAGCAGAATATAGGAAAATTTTTGTGAAATATAGGGAAAATGTAAAAAATTATAAAATATAGGACGTTTTTTATGATTTTTTGAAATATATAGGAAATATAGGAATACTTTGAGCCCTGTAAATGTCAATCATATGCTGTTAGACAGTGATACATCAATATCAGTTTGAGAGAGAAAAATTTCTAAAAATTGCCATATTGAAAAGTGTTGCAATAATCTAATGTTACCTTTTTAAAATTTATATCTTAGAAGAAGGGGAGCAATTTTCGGGAAAGGATCTTTATAGATCCTTTTTTGAGAAAGTTGACCAGCATATTAAGGTATTGAAAATAATTATTCATGAACAATTATAATAAATCACAAGGGACTAGCCAGTCTTTGTTTAAATAAGTGATTATATATTGACTATGTAACTAGTTTTTTTTTTTTTTTTAATAAAGTTATTTGAGATAAAGTATCACAGCACTTGTCTTATTGCAGACTACCAACTTCTAGTTCATCGGATAAGAAAAAAATACTTACAGTGGTAAAATATGGCAAAATGGCATTATTTATACCCTCTAAAATAGATGCATGAGTAGGGTTAAAATGATAAAATTTAGTGGTCCAAAATTATAAAATGGTAGACAAAATTAAAAAATAACATGTATGAAAATGATTTTTTTTTTTTTTTTTTTAACCTCTGTCATAATTGCATATATGAATGTTCCATTGTGAAAGCACAGATATTTTCTTTTTAAGATATACTGAGCACAAACTGTGTGTGTGTGTGTGTGTTTTTTTTTTTTTATAATTTTCGAAAATGTAAAACTATACAATAAGAAAAAAATTAAAATAAAACAAAAGTTGTCTCAATGCAATACAATTTTTATGTCATTCAAATGAAATTCAATCATTAAAATATTACTATCTAAAAACATACTTGAAAATAAAAATGTGTACAACTACTGATGACTTCACCCCACTGAAATTAATTTGTGTACTGAATAAAAAGTACCAATTTTTGTTTAATTTTGTGCTAACTTCAAGAGTTATAATTAATAAGTGTGTCTATGTTGTCTGACAAGGAATTTATTTTATATTTTTTGGTGAAATTTACAGTTCCCTTTTATATCAATTTTCAATTTCTTTTTAGTAGTTTTGTATTGCTCGGCTAGATCAGTAGAGCACTAAATGTACACATAAGACTTTATTCTTTGCTTTTCCATAAAAATAAAAACAATTTAATTTTAGGCGTCGAATAAAAGATGAAGACTCAGATGAAGACTCTGCAACCATTTTAGCACATGACAAAGTTTAATGAAGACACAAACATAATAAATACACTATACAAAAAAAATTCACAATTTTACTTTAGAACATTTAAATAAATAAATAAATAAACAAGCAGACGACAACTCTGCGAACCTTTCTGGTAGAAAAAAAGACAGTTACTGATTACAGTTACGTTTTTCACGAAATTTCATTGGGTGCAAGGTCACATGGGTTCGAAGATGCAACTGCCGCACAGGTATTACAGTTTGAATTATAATTTCCTTTTGAAGTCAGTTTTATTTTTTCCAAAAAAGTTTTTTTTTTTTCAGTGAAACTATATTCATATTGGAGAACATAGGAGGATGTTTGAAGATAGCTTCACATATTGCAACCCAGCAAAAAAAGTGGCAAAACTAAAAAAAAAAAAAAAAAATGACAATTTTGAGGTTATGTTGCTAAAATATGTGTATGGATTGCTTGAATGTGCCCCCAAAACCATTACAAACCAAGATATTTCGGCCAAAAAAAAAAAAAAAGAAAAAAGTATAAAAATCTGAGCATTTAAAGAAGTTATAGATCAACAAACATCCCTGCTCCCAAAAATAAGCAATCAGGCATCATTTTAGGCTAAAACATTTTCAACAAAAAAAGAAAAAGGAAAAAAGATTGAAAACAGACAGGCAGACAAACATCATTCATTTAAATCCTAATGATTTTATAAATTTTCCTCAGGTCAAGCTTTTTCAAAAAAAAAAAAAAAAGTATCAATATTGAAGCGTCTGTTAAAAAGTTAGAGTTGGACAAAGAACATGAAAACAGACAAACATACAGAGGCCCACTAAAGTCTGTTCCCACTATTAATAAAAGTAGTATCTAGGTAGAGAAAAGCAGCTATGCATTAATTGATGTGAATACTCACAGAATTTTACACAACATGCATGTCACCTGCTATGCTACAATGCACCGACATGCAACATAAAGTTCAAACAAGAGTAGAAATGTGCATTGCAGCTGACAAGCAGAAGTTTAAAATTCAAAAATAAAGGTATTTGGTGTGAACAGTTATCTTTTACTTTCTGAGATCGTTTCAACATGTCAGTGTAAGAAATTGCGAAAAAACAAGTGCAAGTGTTCTATTTTTAGCACTAATGTCTGTAAAGTATCTTTACATACCAAAACGATGATGCTCTACAACTTTGTAATTCACTTTTTCCCTCTATCTTGCACCATTTTCGAGACAGGAATACTAACTCTGCTATTTTCCATCAGGGGGAAAATAGCAGGCTATAAGTGGCTATAAGTGTTTATATATTGTAGTACATGGACACTTTACTTATCACTTCAATATACCACTTTACATACCAGTTTTACGACTATAGATGCACTCGTTTATCAGTTAGAAGAGTGGGACTGACTTTAGTGAGCATCCTGTATTTTGTTTAGATCTTAAAGATATCATAATGGGACCTATTTCATATTAATACTTTCACCCAAAGAAAAAAAAAAGTATCAAAATCAGAGTATCCATTAAGAAGCCCAGTGACAGAAAGTTTTGTAGCTGTCTGCGATAAGCTTTTAAAATTTCATAATCTGTCTGCAAAATTTGTGTGTAATCAGGGGTAAAAATGGCTTGCACTCAAAAAGCCTGAAAGCTGATAGCGGCAATCTTTGGGGAGGAGCTTAACAACAGTGGTGATCTCGTGCAACAATACACAAATACAATTTTACTACAGAACAATATAGCATAAACAATTATAAAATAATAAGTTGAACTCATTCAATTAAATATTTATAGCAATGTTTGACACGACAAAATATAAATAATTATAAATAATAAAAGTATTAATTTTAGTTTTGATACAGAAATTTTTATAAGTGAATTTTGAAGTGGAGGAGAAGCTTTGGAGCAGTTTTAAATGAAATTAGCTCTTTTCTATGTTCCCATAGGATCTCAGTAACAGGTAGCAGGAGAAAAGAATACATGCATAACGCTGCCTATCAAGGGAGATCTAAGCTCACTAGGTCGCCGTTGTTAAGCACTGTTTTGTGTGTTCCTACCAAGACACCAATATGGGGGCTCTAGAGTTCATACCAGAGAGCGTCTAAGACGTCATATATCGGTAGCGCATTGTCGCGGGCGAAAAATGTCTGTAAATTGCAGACATTTTTTATGACTGCAGACAAATACTATCCGAAAGTTGCGGACTAATTTTTTTTATTAGTGCAGACAAAAACTGTCTGCAAGCATTTTTTCTGTGTCGACGACTATGTTGCCGTGTCGTGGTGTTTCTGCCACTGGGTTAAGTAGTTATGAGCTAACGAAAAAAAAAAAAAGGGGGGGGGGGTAGTTTGAATTGAGAACTTTTTCTCTTTTTGAAATCAGTTAAAAACATACAAAACCCCACTGTTTTTTACTTGAGAGTGAGGTTTTGCTAAAACTTATTTATTAGTTCCCAAATCCCACCCATATAGTCTTTAGTAAACAAACCTTATCTTTTTAGCTGAAAGCCATTTATTTACTTATTTATTTAGTATTTCATATACAAAGGAAATATTACTATTCCTACTTAATCCTATTGTTATTAACAGATTTATCTATATCTAATTTGTTTTAACTTCCTACTTTGTATGAAAAAAAAAAAAAAATTTAAAAATCAGTTTAAATTTTGTGAAAAATCAATATTTAATTTCATAGAAAAGTTGAAGCTGTCATTAAATGGAGTAGGCAAACTTACTAAATATGAAATCGTATGGGCACACGTGCTCTACAGATGCAGTAGATTATAAAGCAATTTTCACAAGTGATATCTAACTCCATTCTAGGTCATTTGAGCTATTATAAATAGCAATAAAGTTCCATGTGATTTAATTGTTCGAACAACCCCCCCCCCTACACACACACACACATTTAAGAAGAAAGAAAAAAAAAATCTAAAAAGAATTAACTTTACTCACCTTTAAAACTCGTTTACGAATAGGTTCAATTAGACTATTATCATAGAGAGTTTTTAATAGTAGAAATGTATTTCCCCCTCCTATAAATTAAATAAATAAAATTACCAAGAGAGGAAGAAAAAAAGTATTAGAAATATTAAAATGACACACAAATAAAGAAATATATAGTGCTGGGGAAAATATTAAGGCCAAGCAAAATACATCATTATTTTCACCATTGCTTATGTGAATTTTATGCAATTATTCATATAAAAATATTAGAACGAATGCAGCTACTTTTTTATTAAAAATTAATTTTTGTTTTTATAATATGCTACAACTTAGGAAAAAATAATAAAGCCAAATTCATTTTTATATATTATCTGTGGTATTTTATTGTTGTCTGCAGAACTACTGTAACAAATCACACAGATGACGGCAGATGGAAATTTCAGCATTCATGAAAATGAGGAGGTAGGAAATTAACCCCAGTTGTACAAGGTAAAATTCTAAGTTTTGGTTTAAACTCTTGGGTTGTTTTTTAAAGAATTTGGTTTAAATTCTTGGAAAATAGCTAAAAAATTTAGCAGATTTAAAACTGTAGTTTATAAAATAGTGCTAATCATACTCAGTGAAAAAGCATTAGAAGTCCTTCTACAGTGACTATTTATTTGACAAATGAAAGCTGCTGTTAGGCAAGTAACTCAAAAAAAACTTTTCTTTTTCATCAATCATAAATGATTTGAAGCTTTCTTGCACCAGCGGAACTGTATGCAATAAAATATCAAAAAATCCATAGGTAAATTTAGTAAAGTGAAATGTCAACTACCACTAAGTAAGAGACTGAGACATGAAATGGTGCACCTATAGTTTGCAAACAAACATGCTGCTTTGAAGAACAAATGACAAAAAGCAGTTTTTTAGATAAAAATTTTTTAATCTCAATGGGCCAGATAGTTTTAGGTACTACTGGAATGATCTTCAGACTAAACCATCTTTTTTTCTCAAAGTGTCAGTTTGAAAGAGGGTCTGTGATGATTTGGGAAAGTTTTGCTGCGAATGAGAAAACACCAATTGCATTTCTGAAAACAAAGATAAATTCTTTTAAGGATAAATGCCTATTAAGATATTCTTGCAGAAAATTTATTGCCAGAGGCACTTCTGATAACATTTATTCAGACGAATACTGTGTCCTAGCTTGCAAATCAAACTACGCAAAATCCTGAATCCTAACTAATAATATATAACTGACTGAGTGGCCCTCAAGAAGTCCTGACCTGAACCCAACAGAAAAATTTTCGGGACATTCTGGTGCATGATGACATGACGTTTATGAAAATAATAAAACTTACTACACCAAAAATGCGCTTAAATTAGTCATTCAAAAAAGCTGGAAAAAATACTTTGAAGAAATTTCCCAAATTCTATGTTCTTGAGAATGATTAAATTAACTGAAAAGAAGAAATATTTTTTCGAATATTAGTCGTTTATTACACACTAGCAGGTTACGCCAGCTTCGCTGGACACTAAATTTAAATGAATTTTCAAAAGAATTTAATCGCTGTTTATTTTTTTATATCACATTATTTAAAAAAATAATAATAAAATAAAATATATTGAAATGCTGTAATCCACGTTTCAGATACCCGCTGCCTACAGCAGCTCCTTTTCCGCCCGCAGTGCATTGGGTCCAGGTTCCTATTGCCTACAGAAAAGGTCTTTCCTGCAGGCATGAGAATGCAGAAAATTGAAAAAAGAGGAAACATGCATGTTCATAAAATTAATTTCAAATGAAAAATAATGCGCACAGGGAAAACTATACAAAATATTTTAAAAGTGACTAATTAAACTAAAAGAATAACACATCAACACAATAAAACATGTTTAAAAAAAAAAAAAAACATTAGCTAGCAATCAAAAATTAATATTGACATTTTGTGGATGGATAAATATTAAAAAAAAAAAAGGCTTCCTGCAGAATGTTTGATCGGTGATTGTTAGAGATGAAAAAGGGGGGGGGGGGCAAAAAAAATTACATGAGTGAGAAATATTGAATAATTCTGTTCTTTTATATGTTATAGAATCTGATAAAGCACGTTTAAAATGAATGTTGACATTTATATTCTGGATGGAAAAAGATTGAGAATCTAGTTTTTCGTGAAGCGTTTGATCGTTATTGGAGTTTGATTTTAACAAAATAAAAAGCCGCGAAATTAATGAAAATCACAAAAAAGTGGAAAATCGCGGATCCGCGGAAAATTCTCATGCCTGTTCCTGATAATTTCAATATGTATATTTATCGATGGCAGGTGGATCTGCTATTATTCAAGAATTATGATTTTAAAGATAACTGTATCTCAGCATCTATTAAATATTTTAGTTTTTGAAGCATGTATTTTATAGCTCTCGCTGTCTACACTTTTTTATTACATGATTACGACCAATATAACAAACAAAAGAAAAAGTAGATTTTGTTTTAAAAGGAATTAAATAAAAATAAACAAATAAATTTTAATAAATTTAATCCTTTCTACATTACACTATCACTTTTCGGATAAATAGTATAAATAAATAAATAAAATGATTTCCCTTTCCAAGAATTAATTGAAGAAATGAAAAATAAAAAGTTGTTATACTATAAAAATTACACATAAACTGTTACAAATATGTTTTTTAAATTTTTAATTTAATATACTTAATTTTTTCTACTTCATTACCATTTGATTAATACATATAATAACAAGGGAAAAAAAAAAAAAAGATGATGATGATTTCACCTTCAAATGAAGGAATTAAATACAATATAAATAGCGTAATAGCCGTTGCTAAGATATCCAGATGATTGTAAGTTTTAGAAAATGAAACAGAAAAATCAATGGATAAAATCTAAAAAAAATTTTTTTTTAATTTAAATTCAAAAATTCAAAAATTATAAAAAATATAATAGTTGTTGCTAGGGAAATGGACAAAATCTAATATGTTTAATTTTTTCAACTGTATGTGTATAACTATTTGATTTCAATAAATATAATAAAAAATATTTCTTGATCAAATGAATTTAAATAAATAAATAGTTTAATAGCAGTTGCTAAGAACAGAGCTGCCAACCTTGGTGGGAAATAAAACAGGAGATTTTACATAATTTCAAGGGAGAAAAAAGGATATTTACGGTTTCGTGGAGAAAAACAAAAAATTATTTTATTCAATACATGATACTTTTTTAACTAAAAAAACCTAATATAACTTTTGTTTGATAATTTATATTTTAAACTTATTGGGGAAAAACAAATAGTTAACAAGGTCATTAACAAAGTCTAAAAATAACTACATATGTAAAGAATTTTGAACCCCTATATCGCTTCAGTTGGTTCTAAAATCTAATAAAACAACTGGATCGATGTTTTTATGAATATTGATTAAGAGTTTTTCCCAGATAATTTAAGGAGGGTGCTGCACCTCGCCTGATCTTTGTTTGGAAGAAAAAAATAAACCCCCCCCCCCATTACTGCATTTGTAGAAAATAACCTAAATGCTGTAAATATAAATAAAACTATTGTGTGTGACAATCAGCACATTAACAAATAAAAGTACAGAAAAGTTTAAAAACAGACTCTTTTCTTTTTGTATGCATATTTATAACTAAATTTTTAAATTAAGTGTTTGGATTTTAAATGCCAAATGTGTCCTTAAAAATTCAAATCGCCCTCAAGAATTTAAAAAGTTTTTTTTTTTTTTTTTTTTTAAACTAGCAGTACCCTACATTTTTTAAAACCAGGGGAAAAATGTTTGATTCTTTTGTTGTAGAATGAGAAAGCTAATAGGAGAAAGGGAATTTTTTTTTTTTTTTTTTTTTTTTTTTTTTTGGGGGGGGGGGGGGGGGGGGGGGAGAGGTGGAACTGTTAAGGGGGATCGTCAGTTACGGCTTTTCTAGATTACTAATGCTAAAATTCTAAAATCAATCCCGTGCACTGTTAATGCAATTAATTTGTTTGAAAATTTTTTTTGGCGTTAGATATAACTTTTATCTCTCAGACGATATAATTTTTAAAACGAGATGTGTTCTCAATCTTTTTTAAATTTTAATTTTTCAAAAATTGCATTTTTTCGAAAAATTTCATGTTGTTTCTTTTAGCTATTAATAGATGGCGTTGCTATTTCGAATCGTTTCTCCTATTTATTGAAAAGCTTTTATTTTTGTCATTTTTTAAATTTTTCTCATAATTTTATGTCATATTCTTATAAATAGATGTATAAGGGATATGTGTAGAGCAATATGATACCGAAATATCCTACAGAAAATACTTTTAATATAATCTATGACTGATTTTAATCATGGCATACTGCAGCAGAATGACAGATATTTTTAATGTTACAGTAACAGTAACCCTAAGCCGTCTGCTTTAGTTCCGGTAAAAAGAGCGCTTATGTTTTGAGTTGAGTTTTAGTTTCAGTAGAAAATATCAACTGAGCTTATTACGTTGTTTTTCTTGACTATTGCAGCGACTTTAATTAAGATTAAGCTTTCTTATTTATCTATTTATTTACTTAACATTTAATATTAGAAATGTTTTTTTCGTCCATTTTATTTTTGTAATTAGACAGAATGTCGATGTTTATAACTTGTTCATTGTTGTCATTTGAAATGGACATTTCGGAATAACTTTTTCGATAAAATCGTTGCTTACAAATCATTACATGCGCATATCATTGACGTTTTAGTAAAAAACTTGAAAATATGAACTCTTTTTTTTTTTTTTTTTTGTTTTAATCATAATACAGCTTTTCTCGGATAGTGGGCGACGGACAAAGAGGCATTCCATTCGTCTATTCTCACTCTACTTGGAGAAATAACAGAGTAAGAAACGAAACTGCCGAAGACATCAAAACTTTTAACCTCGTGGAAGTTAGCCCCCCCTCAGTGAGAAAAGGATATTACTAATATACCAAACGTTTGATCATCGTTAGATCGGATTTGATCGGCAAAATTTGACGTTTCATCGGTCAAAAATATCGAGATATATAGAAAAATAGACAGGGGGGGCTAACTTCCACAAAAATTAAAAGGTGTTCAAAATTAAAAAAAATTACACCCAAACAGTGGAAAATCGTTAGATCGGATTTGATCGACCGTTTCCGACGTTTGATCGGCCTTTAAACTGCCCGAAAATGCCCTTTGAAAGTACCCAAAAGGTGGAAGTTAGCCCCCCCTCAAAAGCAAATCAAAAAAATTTTAATGCCAATCGACGTAGAATCGTTAGATCGGATTTGATAGACCTTTTCCGACGTTTGATCTGGCATTAAACTGCCCGAAAATACCCTTTAAAGGGCCCCAAAACGTGGAAGTTAGCCCCCCCTCAAAAGCATATCAAAACAATTTTGATGTCCATCGACGTAGAATCGTTAGATCGGATTTGATCGACCGTTTCCGACGTTTGATCGGCCTTTAAACTGCCCGAAAATGCCCTTTGAAAGTACCCAAAATGTGGAAGTTAGCCCCCCCTCAAAAGCAAATCAAAAAAATTTTGATGTCAATCGACGTACAATCGTTAGATCGGATTTGATCGACCGTTTCCGACGTTTGATCGGCCTTTAAACTGCCCGAAAATGCCCTTTGAAAGTACCTAAAAGGTGGAAGTTAGCCCCCCCCCCCTCTTAAAAGCAAATCAAAGAAAATTTGATGTCAATCGACGTAGAATCGTTAGATCGGATTTGATCGACCGTTTCCGACGTTTGATCGGCCTTTAAACTGCCCGAAAATGCCCTTTGAAGTACCCAAAATGTGAAAGTTAATCCCCCCTCAAAAGCAAATAAAAAAAATTTTGATGTCAATAGACGTAGAATCGTTAGATCGGATTTGATCGACCGTTTCCGACGTTTGATCGGCCTTTAAACTGCCTGAAAATGCCCTTTGAAAGTACCCAAAAGGTGGAAGTTAACCCCCCCCCCCCTCAAAAGCAAATCAAAAATTTTTTTGATGTATATCGAAGTAGAATCGTTAGATCGGATTTGATCGACCGTTTCCGACGTTTGATCTGCTATTAAACTGTCCGAAAATACCTTTTAAAGGAACCCCAAAACGTGGAAATCCCCCCCCCCCCTCAAAATGAAATCAGCAAAATTTTGATGTCAATCGACGTTCAATTGTTAGGTCGAATTTGATCCGTCTTTAAACTGCCAAAAATACCCTTTTAATGTACCCCAATACGTGGAAGTTATCCTCCACTAAAAAGCAAATCAACAAAGTTTGACTCCAAATTGTGGAAGTTAAACCCCTCCCTTCCCAATTAATTTAGTGGCACGGGCAATTTTAACTGAAAAGACTTTACTTTGAAAAATTCATAAGTTATTTGATATTTTCTAAAGGTAACAGAGTAGAGCAATATTTTATACAATCTTGCATTATAGAGATTATTGCATTCAAAATGGTGTAAAACAACATAAAAACTAAAATAGTAAACTAATCCTTGTAAATTTTATCAATAAATTAGAATCAGTTAAGTGTATAGAAATAAACCTTAGCTAGAAATCTAGGTGAGAGATTTCAGTCTGTGACTGCGTTTATAAAAAAAAAAAAAAATACAAGGGGACAGATAGAGCCTTATAAATGTAAATATATATATTATAGAGTGCAATTTCATTATTTTATTTATATTTAATTTTAAGTTATCATTTGATTTTCAAAATGCTTTTAACACGTTGAGCGCCACGCAAACTCTTATAATCCATTAAAATTCTATAGTGAGTCCTCCCGTAATAATAATAAAAAAAAATTAAGCAAATTTTTAATAAATTTTCAATCATTAAATGTAATATTTTTAGTTTTATATCGTATTTTATACCCGCCACCGATCGTTGACGCTTCTTTATATCATATTTGACAGAGCGCTCAACGTTTTAATTTTTTATTAATACTGCTTTTACTTTCGGGGTAAAACTTTCACTGAAATGTTTGAAGCATAACATGTGCTGCACACTCCTAAAATTTCAAGATGATTCCTTCAGTACTTAGAGATATATGACAAGATATCTAGAATCTAGAATGGCTGACATGGCGCTCAACGTGTTAAAAAATATTTTACTTCACTGCTCACAACCACGGATTAGGATAATCCGTGGTTTAATCCTCTTTTAATCCGTGCTCACAACAAAACTGAACACTGTTCAAAAACCTGAATTATAAATTAAAAAATTAATAAGCACGATTGAATTCATCATGACTTATCTTGACAAGGGTTAATTCTATAAACTCTTTTAAGCAAAATTCTTTTTTTTTTTTTGTGAATTGACTGTATGTCTGCGCACTGACTGAGGTAAATATGCATGTATCGTCATAAAATGTTTTATTATATTACTAACTAGCAAGCCCGTGCGAATTTTTTGCACTTTATTTCTTTGTAACCTTTAAAATTTAAAATTATTATTATTATTTAAATTTAAAACCATAAAAACGTCGTGTTTACATAGGCATGAGCAAATTTATTATTAAATGTTTTTTTTTTTTTTTTTTTTTTTTTACTTTTCACGTGAAAGCATATTTTATTTTATCATAGATATAGTAATAAGACATAGATTGATCATCGAGGATGAAAAAGTGATTTCTTTTCATTTGGAAAAATTCGGCCATTTTACTTTCTTATGGATATTTTTCCTCGAGTTCATATACACGGGAATACACACAGAAAATTTAGCTAATAAAATTTATGAATAATTTATGTACTAAAACAGAAAGAAAAACTCTAGATACTCGTGTTTTATTCATTTCTTTTTCTTTTTTTTTAACTATACTCTAGTATACTCATATCTGCACAAAACTGACTTTCTTTCGGAATTTATTATTATATTTCTTTGAGATAAAAATCGTCTGCATTCATCAGGGAAATTTTTTTTAATAAATTATAATCAAGAAATTATAATTAATAAATTAATTAATAAGTTAATTAATGAATTATAATAATAAATAATTTATATTCCGTAAATTTATGTAAGATTATATATAGAAGAAAGCCTTGTGGTAGACACAACATGTTAGTTATATAATAAAACTTCCGCAGCTGCTAACTACATTTAAAAGAATTTTGAAAATTTCATATTACTTACTAATATAAAATATTTAAAAATATAAAAATGTAAAGAGAGTATTTCATCAAATATCAATACAGTAATTGTTTGATAATAATAACAAAGAACTGATTATAAAAATTATATTTTTCATAAATTACTTGAATATAATTTATTTATGAAAACTTATCCCATTTCTTTTCCCATTATAACACTTAAAAGCCGTGCAATATTTCGGCATTTTAAAAATTCATTAACATTCTACTCGATTACTATTTCCGAGTTTTATACTCCCTATTGTCTGATGCCAAAACCTTTTTTCGGCATCAAAAATTTTTTTGATTTGCTTTTGAGGGGGGCTAACTTCCACGTTTTGGTGGATCTTTCAAGGGTATTTTCGGGCACTTTAGTGCCCGATCTAACGTCAGAAACGGTCGATCAAATCCGATCTAACGATTCTACGTCGATTGGCATTAAAAAAATTTTAATTTGCTTTTGAGGGGGGGAGGCTAACTTCCACCTTTTAGGTACTTTCAAAGGGCATTTTCGGGCATTTTAAAGGCCGATCATACGTCGGAAACGGTCGATCAAATCCGATCTAACGATTCTACGTCGATTGGCATTAAAAAATTTTTAATTTGCTTTTGAGGGGGGGAGGCTAACTTCCACCTTTTAGGTACTTTCAAAGGGCATTTTCGGGCATTTTAAAGGCCGATCATACGTCGGAAACGGTCGATCAAATCCGATCTAACGATTCTACGTCGATTGGCATTAAAAAATTTTTGATTTGCTTTTGAGGGGGGGCTAACTTCCACCTTTTGGGTACTTTCAAAGGGCATTTTCGGGCAGTTTAAAGGCCGATCAACCGTCGGAAACGGTCGATCAAATACGATCTAACGACTCTACGTCGATTGACATCAAAATTTTTTTGATTTGCTTTTGAGGGGGGGCTAGCTTCCACGTTTTCTGGTATACTTTGAAGGGGTATTTTCGGGCAGTTCAAAGGCCGATCAAACGTCGGAAACGGTCGATCAAATCCGATCTAACGATTCTACGTCGATTGACATCAAAATTGTTTTGATTTGCTTTTGAGGGGAGGCTAACTTCCACATTTTGTGGGCCCTTTAAAAGGTATTTTCGGGCAGTTTAATGCCCGATCAAACGTCGGAAACGGTCTATCAAATCCGATCTAACGGTTCTACGTCGATTGGCATTAAAATTTTTTTGATTTGCTTTTGAGGGGGGGGGCTAACTTCCACCTTTTGTATACTTTCAAAGGGCATTTTCGGGCAGTTTAAAGGCCGATCAAACGTCGGAAACGGCCGATCAAATCCGATCTAACGATTCTACGTCTATTGACATCAAAATTTTTTTGATTTACTTTTTTTTTTTTTTTTGGGGGGGGGGGGGCTAACTTCCACATTTTGAGTTCTTTTAAAGGGCATTTTCGGGCAGTTTAAAGGCCTATCAAACGTCGGAAACGGTCGATCAAATCCGATCTAACGATTCTACGTCGATTGACATCAAAATAGTTTTGATTTGCTTTTGAGGGGGGGCTAACTTCCACGTTTTGGGGGCCCTAACATGTGCTGCACACTCCTAAAGTTTCAAAATGATTCCTTCAATACTTAGAGATATATGACAAGATATCTAGAATCTAGAATGGTTGACATGGCGCTCAACGTGTTAAAAAATATTTTACTTCACTGCTCACAACAAAACTGAACACTGTTCAAAAACCTGAATTATAAATTAAAAAATTAATAAGCACGATTGAATTCACCATGACTTAGCTTGACAAGGGTTAATTCTATAAACTCTTTTAAGCAAATTTTTTTTTTTTTTTTTTTTTTTGTGAATTGTCTGTATGTCTGCGCACTGACTGAGGTAAATATGCATGTATCGTCATAAAATGTTTTATTATATTACTAACTAGCAAGCCCGTGCGAATTTTTTGCACTTTATTTCTTTGTAACCTTTAAAATTTAAAATTATTATTATTATTTAAATTTAAAACCATAAAAACGTCGTGTTTACATAGGCATGAGCAAATTTATTATTAAATATTTTTTTTTTTTTTTTACTTTTCACGTGAAAGCATATTTTATTTTATCATAGATATAGTAATAAGACATAGATTGATCATCGAGGATGAAAAAGTGATTCCTTTTCATTTGGAAAAATTCGGCCATTTTACTTTCTTATGGATATTTTTCCTCGAGTTCATATACACGGGAATACACACAGAAAATTTAGCTAATAAAATTTATGAATAATTTATGTACTAAAACAGAAAGAAAAACTCTAGATACTCGTGTTTTATTCATTTCTTTTTCCTTTTTTTAAACTATACTCTAGTATACTCATATCTGCACAAAACTGACTTTCTTTCGGAATTTATTATTATATTTCTTTGAGATAAAAATCGTCTGCATTCATCAGGGAAAATTTTTTTAATAAATTATAATCAAGAAATTATAATTAATAAATTAATTAATAAGTAAATTAATGAATTATAATAATAAATAATTTATATTCCGTAAATTTATGTAAGATTATATATAGAAGAAAGCCTTGTGGTAGACACAACATGCTAGTTATATAATAAAACTTCCGCAGCTGCTAACTACATTTAAAAGAATTTTGAAAATTTCATATTACTTACTAATATAAAATATTTAAAAATATAAAAATGTAAAGAGAGTATTTCATTAAATATCAAGACAGTAATTGTTTGATAATAATAACAAAGAACTGATTATAAAAATTATATTTTTCATAAATTACTTGAATATAATTTATTTATGAAAACATATCCCATTTCTTTTCCCATTATAACACTTAAAAGCCGTGCAATATTTCGGCATTTTAAAAATTCATTAACATTCTACTCGATTACTATTTCCGAGTTTTATACTCCCTATTGTCTGATGCCAAAACTTTTTTTCGGCATCAAAAATTTTTTTTATTTGCTTTTGAGGGGGGCTAACTTCCACGTTTTGGTGGATCTTTCAAGGGTATTTTCGGGCACTTTAGTGCCCGATCTAACGTCGGAAACGGTCGATCAAATCCGATCTAACGATTCTACGTCCATTGGCATTAAAAATTTCTTAATTTGCTTTTGAGGGGGGGGGGGCTAACTTCCACCTTTTGGGTACTTACAAAGGGCATTTTCGGGCATTTTAAAGGCCGATCATACGTCGGAAACGGTCGATCAAATCCGATCTAACGATTCTACGTCGATTGACATCAAAATTTCTTTGATTTGCTTTTGAGGGGGGGCTAGCTTCCACGTTTTCTGGTATACTTCTAAGGGGTATTTTCGGGCAGTTTAAAGGCCGATCAAACGTCGGAAACGGTCGATCAAATCCGATCTAACGATTCTACGTCGATTGGCATTACAAATTTTTTGATTTGCTTTTGAGGGGGGGCTAACTTCCACCTTTTGGGTACTTTCAAAGGGCATTTTCGAGCAGTTTAAAGGCCGATCAAAGGTCGGAAACGGTCGATCAAATCCGATCTAACGATTCTACGTCGATTGACATCAAAAGTTTTTGATTTGCTTTTGAGGGGGGCTAACTTCCACGTTTTCTGGTATACATTTAAGGGGTATTTTCGGGTAGTTTAATGGCCGATCAAACGTTGGAAACGGTCGATCAAATCCGATCTAACGATTCTACGTCGATTGGCATTAAAATTGTTTTGATTTGCTTTTGAGGGGGACCTAGCTTCCACGTTTTCTGGTATACATTTAAGGGGTATTTTCGGGTAGTTTAATGGCCGATCAAACGTTGGAAACGGTCTATCAAATCCGATCTAACGGTACTACGTCGGTTGGCATTAAAAATTTTTTGATTTGCTTTTGAGGGGGGGCTAAATTCCACCTTTTGTATACTTTCAAAGGGCATTTTCGGGCAGTTTAAAGGCCGATCAAACGTCGGAAACGGCCGATCAAATCCGATCTAACGATTCTACGTCTATTGACATAAAATTTTTTTTGATTTGCTTTTGGGGGGTGGGGGGCTAACTTCCACATTTTGAGTACTTTCAAAGGGCATTTTCGGGCAGTTTAAAGGCCGATCAAACGTCGGAAACGGTCGATCAAATGAGATCTAACGATTCTACATTGATTGACATCAAAAGTTTTTTGATTTGCTTTTAAGGGGGGGCTAACTTCCACATTTTGGGTACTTTCAAAGGGCATTTTCGGGCAGTTTAAAGGCCGATCAAACGTCGGAAACGGTCGATCAAATCCGATCTAACGATTCTACGTCGATTGACATCAAAATTGTTTTGATTTGCTTTTGAGGGGGGCTAACTTCCACGTTTTGGGGGCCCTTTAAAGGGTATTTTCGGGCAGTTTAATGCCCGATCAAACATCGGAAACGGTCTATCAAATCCGATCTAACGATTCTACGTCGATTGGCATTAAAAATTTTTTGATTCGCTTTTGAGGGGGGGCTAACTTCCACCTTTTGGGTACTTTCAAAGGGCATTTTCGGGCAGTTTAAAGGCCGATCAAACGTCGGAAACGGTCGATCAAATCCGATCTAACGATTTTCCACTGTTTGGGTGTAATTTTTTTTTAATTTTGAACACTTTTTAATTTTTGTGGAAGTTAGCCCCCCCTGTCTATTTTTCTATATATCTCGATATTTTTGACCGATCAAACGTCAAATTTTGCCGATCAAATCCGATCTAACGATGATCAAACGTTTGGTATATTAGTGATATCCTTTTCTCACTGAGGGGGGGCTAACTTCCACGAGGTAAACTTTTATGTATACACCAAGCATTTTTCCTTTTCCAAGCTGGCGCGATCTCGGGCAGCGCACACACAGACTCGGGTCTCCGAGAATCTAAAAAGGAGAGGTTAAATATGAGGTTATAAGATGGCAAGATTTTGCCATTTTTAAATCTATAAAAAGAATGTTTTCTGTTACCGTATCGTGTAAGAATTGTATCTATAACTAGACCAAATTTTTACTCGCCACAGCAAAAATTCCACTCGCCAATGGCGAGCTGGCGAGTGGAAATTGCGCGCCTTGTATATATATTAATAGAATCGTACATCATAATCCAAAATAGCAAATATGACAAATTTCCTTAAAAAAAAAAAAAAAAGAAACTCTATAAATTTTTTTCTATGAAATTTGAAATTGATAAAAAACAGAATTTCCAAATCTTTTATTTTCTATTGTTTGATACAACAAATGCATAGTAATCTGTTTTTTATTGGTGTATATGCACTAGGAATGGTAATAAAAAACATTTTTTTTTTTTTTTTCCTAAAAGTAAAAAAAAATGTTAGGAAGTCGAAAATTTCAAATCATTTAATTGACGAGATTTTCGGATTATTGTTCATATGTATGGTAACAAAGTTGTAAGATGTAAAAAGACAGATGATAAAAAGCCGTCGCAATGCTGAAGAACCAAAATGAATTTATGTGTATGTGTGTAAATATATATATATATATAAATTTATTGAAAAGAATTTATATATATATATATATATATATATATATATATGAGTTTAAAGATTAGAAAAAACCAAATCCATCCTCCATGACAAACTGTGTAATTGCAGGAAATATAAAATACAAAACCGACCATTATAAAATTAACAAATTAGGATTAAGTAAATGTGTGCGTGTATATGTATATATATACGATAAATATCAAAACTAATTATCTTACACGGTACATATTTCTAAAATAAAGATTTCGAAAATAAAATATTCATATTGTAATAAAATTTGAAGTCAACCTGAAACCCAAGTCAAACTCAACACAGAAATTTTCATCAGCCCGAACCCGGAAAAGCAATTTTTGTTTGTAAAATAAACAAACACTAGACGCAAACTGCCGTTCTCTCCGCCCCCCAAAATAAATAAATAAATAAATAATAGTGATTAATAAATAAATCAAATGACATAATTTATATTTTTTTTATTTTAGAATAATATTTTATGAAATATTTTTCAAACCCATCCAGTAATATTCTAATTATAAAATAAAGTAAACTAGCGGTGTCACACAATTATTTATAAGATATTTTTGAGCGGGATACGAATACATAATTTACAACAATCATTTTAATTCTCCTGTATACCGTTATGGTAAGCGTTTTAGATCCAATGCGAGATCACTTCCCTTTTTACTTCCATTACCCTACTACCGTAGGTAATGGAAGTATTGTATTCGGTCTGAAAATTCGATATCGGGTTTTCACCTGATTTACACGTTTTAAGGTCCCCTGAGTCCAAAAAAGTGGTTTTTGGCAATTGGTCAGTGTGTATGTATGTGTGTGTGTGTATGTATGTATGTATGTGGAGAATCTTCTGGCTATTATAGCTCAGAAACTAATAAAGATAGATCTACGAAACTTTAGAATTGAAACACGTCTGGTGTACAGATGAAATTTCCAAATTTTGGTGAAAATTGAAAAACCGGAAGTGGGACATCGGAAACCGGAAGTAGGACCGTAAGTTCGTATCTCAAAAACGGCTCTAACGATTTTCTTCAAGCTTGCTATATAAACACTCTATTAGATGTCCTTTCGAATGATATAGTTGGTTAGTTCAGGAAAATTGATAGGCGGCATATATAAATAGCTCAATTTCAGGCCTCGCAAAGGCGTTCCTTTAAAAACGGTTGTACGGATTTTTTTCAAACTCGCCATTTTAACTCACTTTTAAGTATGCTTTTGTATGTAATTATTGTTTTCCTGTCAATAATTGAGTTTAACCGGAAGTGGGACATCGGAAACCGGAAGTGGGACCGTAAGTCCGCATCTCAAAAACGGCTCTAACGATTTTCTTCAAACTTGCTATATAAACACTCTTTTAGATGTCCTTTCGAATGATATAGTTGGTTAGTTCAGGAAAATTGATAGGCGTCCTGTATAAATAGCTCAAGTTCAGGCCTCGCAAAGGCGTTCCTTTAAAAACGGTTGTACGAATTTTTTTCAAACTCGCCATTTTAACTCACTTTTAAATATTCTTTTGTGTGTAATTATTTTTTTCCGGTCAATAATTGATTTTTTGTAAAAGTTGGTATCTCAAAAACGGCTCTAACGATTTTCTCTTTAGGTCCCTTTTATGTTTTCTGATCACATTATCTCTCAAAAATGTATATAATACATGTAATAGCGGGTAATGGAAGTCGTGTGGTTGTTTCACACCAGATTTTTTTTAATGTTCTGTGCATCTAAAATTAGCTTTCAAACATGAAAAATAAATGAAATAAAATCTCGGAATATCGCTCAAATGATTTTCTGAAGATAAATACGTCGCCTTTTCACATCGAACTTTTTCCCCTCTTCCAGTTCTCCGAAAAATAGACAAAAGAAGAAAAACAAGAACGCACTTCCTACATTATATTCTCCCTCCCCACATTCATAAAGTTTAGCAAGAACTGAAAGAGGGATATCAAGCTTTCTCACTTTTATCAGCTTTTCGAATAAGTGGCATTGAAACAACTTTTGAATTCCCAAACTAGAGTCCTGCATCGGATCGGGTAACCCGATTTTACCCGAACCCGACCCGCGTTGACAGAATTTTTTCTCTTGCGGGTCGGGTTGACTGATCTTTTTTTCGCGCGGGTCGGGTTCGGGTTCGGGTCGGGTTTGGTTTTCAATAAGTCGGGTCGACTTGAGAACACCTTTCAAAATATTTTTTACAATTATAAACATTTTATAGGCATGTTTACAACTATGTAACTAATTTAAACATTCTGTACATACTAGACATGTATCGGTTGGTTGTTTGGTTGGAGGATTTAAGGCCGATTGACTCCAGATGTGTCCTAGGCCTATAGGGGATTGACACCAGATGTGTCCTAGGCCTATAGGGGATTGACACCAGATGTGTCCTAGGCCTATAGGGGGAATGCCCTCCGTTTGGGTCTTTCTAAGCGGTCCTAGTCCGTATTTACGCGTGTTTCGGAGGAAACCATGGTAAACTCCGAAAGGCTAGGTCGATGAGCGCGACCTGGGATCGAACCCGACAGCTTCCATCTACCAGCTTTGAGCGCAGAACCGCTCGGTGGCTGGTGGGCAGACATGTACCGGAGCTCCCTATTCGTATCCGCCAGAAAAATAGATCCGTATTTGTATCTGAATCTGTATTCTTTTCTTTAACGGAACTAATATGTATCTTTTGTAGAAATTGTATGAAAATTAGAAAAGTATTATAAATCTTTCTTTACTGTTGTTAATGTATATATTAAAGAAATACAAATACAGTATAACCTCGCATTTACATTCTGGAAATTGAAAAGATTTCGCAGTTTACAAGTTTTTTTTTTTTTTTTTTTTTTTTTTTTTTTTAAACTTTCTTCTATATTTAGTAGAAGAATGTATTAGATTCGTAAAAATTTTCAACTTCCGGTTTTTGAGGAATTTGCATGTTTTGAGAGTCCAGAACACGATTTGACTATTTCCAGAAAATATCAGTCTGCGTCTCTGTATGTGTGTGACAGAAATTTTGTGGCGACTCTGGAACTACTGCACATAATTGCATATAAATTTATAAATAAATGCACCTTGACATAAATTAGTGCCTATCAACTTTTGGTGCCCATCGCTCAACAGATAGCGCTGCTATACAGTGATTTCCACAATTTAAGGGAAATTGCGCAGTTTACAAGTTTTTTTTTTTTTTTTCACTTTCTTCTATATTCAGTAGAAGAAATTATTAGATTCGTAAAAATTTTCAACTTCCGGTTTTTGATGAATTTGCATGTTTTGAGAGTCAGGAACTACTGCAGAGAATTGCATATAAATTTATATGTAGATGCACCTTAACATAACCTAGTCCCTATCAACTTTTTATGTCAATTTCTCAAAAGGTGGCGCTGCTATACAGTGATTTCCACAGTTCAAGGAAATACTTTATTTCAGGATCTACTACACAAAATTGCACATAAATTTATATATGGATGTACCATGATATAAATTTTTGTCTATCCACTTTTGGTACCAATAATTCAATAGGTGGCGGTTTTATACAACGATTTCCATAATTTAAAGGAAAGAGATATCTCAGGTTCTATTGTGTATAATTAAAATAAAATTGATATGTGAAAAGACCATTATCATCAGACATTATGCTAATTCAATTTGGATGCATATCGTCCATAAGGTGGCGCTGCTGTACTGCAATTTTCCCCGAGAACGGAAAAGCTATATCGCAACTTCCATGGTGTGTAGCTGCACAAAATTTGATAAGTGCGATAACCATTATCATAACGCATTTTTTAATATATTATTTATAGAGAATAAAACTGTCTTTCTTTGTACTTTTAGTGTAACTTTTCTCTAAGATGAAAATCGTCTGCATTCATTATGGTAGGTAATTTTAATAAATAATAGCTTTAATAAATTATCAGTACTGAGTGAATTTGTATTACAAAATATAGAAGAAAGTCTTCTGGTGGGCACAACATACTATTTTTTTTTTTTCTAATACCTTTACTTTTAATGAAATTCAATCCTCGCTTTTATGTGAACGGAATTTTGAATTTTCCTCCATTTATACTTGTATATACATCAAATATAGAAGAAATACTTGTTGTGATTTCATTTAAAGCTAGTATACTGTGAGCACCTCAAATTTTCTTCTATATTTTCCTATAGGAATTCGCTCAGTAAAAATATTTTCTTAAAAATATTATTTATTAAAATTATCTACCATAATGAATGATTTTCATTTTATAAAAAACTAACACTAAATATAAGAAAAGAAAGACAGTTTAATTCTCTATAAATAAAGTCTTAAAAAATGCGTCTTCATAATGGTTACCACATACATCGGGTTTCGTACCGTTATATGTCATAGAAGTTGAGATGTAGCCAAATTCCGTTCTCAGGGAAAATTGCAGTATAGCAGCGCCACTTATACGCTGATATGCTTCCAAACTGAATCAGCGTAATGTCATGTAATGGCTACACTGATACGTGTCAAGTTTTGTTTGATTATGCACAACAGAACCTGAGATATAGCCTTCCCTGAAAATGCGAAAGTCGACGTATAACAGCACCACCTGTTGAGCAATTGACACAAAAGTTGGTAGGCACTAACTTATGTCAAAGTGTATCAAGTGTATCTGCATATAGATTTATACGTAAAATCGTGTAGCAGTTCCTGAGATATAGCCTTTCCTGAAATTGTGAAAACCGCGGTTCAGCAGCGCCATTTGTTGAGAAATTGACACCAAAGGTTGATAGGAACTAATTTAGGTCAATATACATCAGCATATAAATTTATATGCAGTTATCTGCAATAAGATACAGTCGCCACAAGATTTTTCTTTTTTTTTTCACGCACACACAAACAGACAGCCAGACACATATTTTCCAAAAATACCTAGTCAAATTGTGTTCTGGAATCCGCAAAACGTGTAAATCTATCAAAAAACGGAAGCTGAAAATTTTTACGATTCCAATACTTTCTTCAATTGAATACACAAGAAAGTAAAAAGTAATGTAAAATAAACACATTTAGGAAACGGATTCCATCAAGGCATAATAATAATATTCTTCTTCTCTTGAACAAATAAACAAAACACGAAAATTGCCACTGTAGAAAGATAATTTGCTGATCATGTGAATTGAAAGTGATTGTGGGAAAGCAGATGTCCCAAATAATTATAAACATTCACGTCGAACAAAAGCAATAAATAAATATACACTTTTTTTTTTTTTTTTCAGAATATAAGCATAAAACAACGAACTAGTAAGTAACGCTGAATTTGAAGTACATTTTTGCAATCTTGAAGTTCACAACTCACATAAATGTTTAAACATTATTATTAAACTTTTTTTTTTTTAGATTTTTTAATTTTTAACTCAATACAATCAGTAATTACATTTTAATTTTTTTTTTCACTTTCTTCTGTATTCAATCGAAGAAAGTATTGGACTCGTAAAAATTTTCGACTTCCGGTTTTCGACGGATTTACAGGTTTTGAGAGGTCTAGACCATGATTTGACCATTTTTAGAAAATGTCTGTCTGTCCGTCTGTGTGGGTGTAACAAACATTTTGTGGCAGCTGTATCGTTGGAACTACTGTTCAGACTTGCATTTAAATTCATATGTAGATGCACCTTGACCTAAATTAGTGCCTATCAATTTTTGGTATCAACCGCTCGAGAGGTGGCGCTGCTATACAGCGATTTCTGCATTTTCAGGGAGGCTATATCTCAGGTTTCATTGGGTATAATCCAACAAAATTTGATATGTGAGAAGACCAATATGAGATATTTCGCTGATTCAATTTGAATGCCTATCAGCCAACAAGTGGCGTTGCTATACAGTGATTTCCGCAATTTAAAGAAAGGCTATGCAGAGAATTGCATATAAATTTGTATGTAGGTGCACTTTTACATATATTAGCGCTTGCCAACTTTTGGTGTAAATTGCTCAACAGGTGGCGCTGCTACACAGCGATTTCCACAATTACAAGGAAAGCTATATCTCAGGTTCTACTGCGTATCATCAAACAAAACTTAATATGTGAGAAGGCGATTATGAGACATTATGCTAATTCAGTTTGAATGCTTGTCGTCCAATAGGTGGCGCTGCTATTCTGCAAATTTCATCGATAACGGGATGGCTACATCTCAACTTCTATGTCATATAACTGTACAAAACTTGATATGTGAGATAACCATTATAAAAATACATTTTTAATTTTTACTTTCTTTTATATTCAATAGAAGAAAATATTGGATTCGTAAAAATTTTCGACCTCGGATTTTTGATGAATTTACACGTTTTGAGAGTTGTATAACACGATTTGACCATTTTTAGAAAACGTCAGTTTGTCTGTCTCTGTGTGTGTGTGACAAAATTATTGTAGCAATTGTATCTCAGGAATTGCTGCAGAGAATTTAATACAAATTGGTATGTAGTTACATCTTGACATAAATTAGTGCCTATCAACTTTTGGTAAAAACTGTCCAACAGGTTGCGTTGCCATCCCGCTTTTTCTAAATTTTTAACCTGGTGGTATAGGACAAAATTTTGTATAAATGTGCAAAAATTTTGTATAAATATTTTTAATAATCATTATGAAATTTAAAAGAATTATTTGTAATACAGGTATTCAACTGTGGAAAAAAAAAAAAAAAATGTATGTAGGAGCCTCGTCTTACCCCTTGGGGGCAAGTCCCTCCCTCGAGAGGAGTAAATTTTCATGATGGGTATTTTTCAAAAAAGCTCGTCAATACCTTTAAAACGAATGGTTGAACGATCGATCTGCGATAATTTGAAATAAAGTTATTGATTTTTTCATTTTTAACAATAATAATAATAATATTCAGGATAAAATTGACTTTTTTGGACATTTAGTGTTATACTTCTTCTCTAATATGGAAATCGACTGCATTATCATGAAATATAATTTTTTAAAATATTAATTTTAATAAAGTTTTTTGCTGAGTGAATTTGTATAGGAAAATATAGAAGAAAGTCATGTGGTGGACACAACATACTACTTTAAGATGTTATTTATAGACGATAAAACTGTCTCTCTTTAGATATTTAGTGTTAGATTTCCCTAAGATGAAATTATTTGCATTCATCATGTTAAATATTTTTAATCATAGTTTTAATAAATTATTCGCACTTAGTGAATTTGACAGAAAAATATAGAAGAATGTCTTGTGGTGGCCACAACATACTAGTTTTTTTCTTTTTTTAATTTACCAACTGTGTGACAGTGAAAATTTACTTTATTTTATGTCATGTTATATCATTTTACCTTGTTTTGCATGGTTTTTAAATGAATAAGTAATTTTGATTTATTTTTCGGGTTTCGGGTCGGGTTCGGGTCGCAAAAAGTTCTCTGTTGCGGGTTCGGGTTGTTTTTCGGGTTGATGAAAATTTTTTTGTCGGGTTCGGGTCGGGTTTCGGGTTAATGAAAATGTTTTTGTCGGGTTCGGGTCGGGTGACTCTATCGGGAAGTTTTGTTGAATCATATAAACGCTACCGAAGCAGCGGGGATCCGATACAATCGGCTTAAAGAATTAAAAAAATGCATTGTCATCGTGTTCTGATTTATTTAAAAAGTTTCAAGCCGGGAAGTTCATGATTGTTGAATCATATAAACGTTACCGAAGGCAGCAGGGATCCGAAACAATTGACTAAAAAAAAAAAAAAAATGCATTGTCATCGTGTTATGAATTTTTCTAAAAGTTTCAAATTTCTAGCTAGTCGGGAAGTTATACGATTGTTGAATCATATAAATGCTACCGAAGGCAGCAAAGACCTGAAACAATTGGCTAAAAGTATTTAAAAAATGCATTGTTATCGGGTTTTGCGCTATTCTAAAAGTTTCAAATGTGTAGCTTAGCTAGGCGGAAAGTTAGTTAAATAAATTTTCTGTTGAAACATTTAAACTCTGTCGAGGGCACCAGGGACCCGAAACAGTTGGGTAAAAATATTTAAAAAATGTATTGTCACCGTGTTTTGAGCTATTTTGAAAGCTTCAAATATCTAGCTAGTCGGGAAGTTAGTTAAAAATCGATTGCAAGATTTGTACTGGACACACAAATAAACAAGAATCGAAGTAAATAGAAACATGGTCAAATATAAATTAATTTGCCATAATAAATTATCGCATTATGTTGAAAAATTTGTTCTTAAAATTCTAAATTGGCGAGGTTCTACTGATATCAGTAAGTTGTATGTATTGATATAGTTGAGGTTCACAAATGTTTCACTCACTGTGTTTTCATTAATAAGTACACTATAAATATTAATTCCCGTTTGAGAGAATATAAATTTAAATTTGAAATGCAAAAAATCTATACAGCAATTTTATTATTTTACCATGAAAATTTTTGTAATTTAAAGTATTATATTGCCCTCTAACACATTTCACTTGTGATTAAAGTTATTATAATTATTTCACTTATACAGCTACAGCGCATTTCAGTACAAACTGCTTATGTGACTGCTAATACAGAACAAATATAAAAAATCTTGAAAATGAGGATGAACCGAACTAATATACGCTCTGGGATGATGACCGCACTTGTTTTCCCCCCTTTTTTTTCTTTTTTTCGCGTACTTCACTTGACGTCACAGGAAAAGGGGAAATGACGTACTCAACAGAACTAGTTTACCAGAAACAGAAAACTATCGCTCAAGTGAAATACAACGCCATCTCTTGGGAAAAGGTAGATTATCGAGAAACTGACGCTCCCCCTTAAACTTTCTACTACTTTATAGGCTCTAGAATCTAATAAAGCAAGTTTAAAATGAATATTGACATTTTTGTTGTGGCTTGTAGATGGAGAAAGAATGAGAAACAAAAGAGTTCAAAAGAGCATTTGATCACCGATTACTAGTTGGAGATAGAAAAATATGGGGGGTAGGGGGAGTTAAAAATAATTACGTAAGCGAGAAATATTGAACGATTCCGTTTCTTTAGAGATTCTAATGTCTCATAAAGTAAGTTTTAAATGAATATCGACATTTATGTTGTGGATGCAGAAAGATTGTGAATTGGAAGGCCTTCATAAATCTGGAAAGATGGCACCTACGAATTGTCAAAAATTAGCGTTTTTAGTTCGATTTTTCGAAAATATTAGAAAAACGGGAGAAATACACATTAAAGCGTAAAAACGGGAGATAGGGTTAAAAAACGTTAGAGTTGGCAGCACTGTAAGAAGATACGCAGTCTTTTGAAACGAAAGAATTTTCTGAAAAATGAAGCATTGAAATAAAATACATAAAATAAAAAATTTAAAAATAAAAATAATTAATTTAAAAATTCAAATTCGAAATTTGAAAAAATCTCGATGAGGTGCACACCTACAGGGTCTCCGGTACCCATCTGCCAAGTTTTGTAGCTCTGTGATCAGTAGTGTGAGCACCATAGCACAGACACACATTTCTCTTTATTTATATAGATGTTATATGGTAAAAGCTGATATATATATATATATTTTTTTTTTTTCAGCTTTTCCCACATGCAGTGGAAAATCAAAAATCCACACACCTTGGGACCACAAGTTGTGCGGATTTTAGGATTTGGCAGATTTTGGGAGCTATAAAATAATGATTATTACTTTGAAAAATAAAAGCCAGAACATTATTCAAATAATATACACACTAATCAATAATAATAATACAATTTCCCTTAAATATTAAATTATTAGGCTCATGATAATAACACTGAAAATTAAATATATAACAAAAACAATAAATAAAAATGAAAAATGATTTTCAAATTTAGATAATATCTGTTCAAATGTAGTATAATGTAAACAAACTACATATAAACATACATACATCATTGACATTTTTGTTGTTGTTGTTTGTTTGTATATTGTAAATAGTCATAAATTCTTGTATAGTAACACAAATTTATTGTTCTCAGAATTTAAGTTAGTTCTTCTCTACAGTTATGCCTTCATCAGATAGCATTTTTAAAAATAAGTTTTGTCATTCATTGTACACCTCATTAATATCATCATCAGCATCATTCAGTTTCGATGGATTTTTTACTGTCAATAAATTCATTACTAGAATTTGGTTCCAGTCTATCAGTTCATCTGAATCAGAAATCCTCTCAACAATATTATCCCTTCCTCTAAAACACACTTCCCACTTTTGAGTACTTATTTAATTTAATTAAGTTTTTGTAGGGAAAAAAAAAAACTTAAATATAAAATAATCTGATGAAATGTTTTGATAAGAGGATTATTTAAATATAATTAAACAGTTTTTTTTTTTTTTTTAGTAAGTTATGGTGCAAGCAACTGTTTTTAAATTTTAAAAACTCCGTAACTAAGAAGGGAATATAAAAATGAATGATGTAGCAATAAATACAGCAGTGATCATTTATAATTAACTTTTTGCATTGCAACATCTAGCATTTCTTTTAGTTTAAGAGGAAAAAATAAATAATATAAAAACTTTTTCATTACTCTTATAATACAAAATCAACCTCTTGTTATGAAACCAATTCAAATTAAATGTATGATGACAGTGGAATGTGAGCAAATTCGTGTTCGTGTGCATAAAATTTTTTGTATTATATTCTGTTATATGCCATGATTAATCACAATTTTTTTTACACATATTTGATCCATACAATTTCTTTTTTTTTTTTTCAAATTATATTGCAAATTTTCACGATTTGAGGTAGTGTTTAATTTTAACTGTTTTATTCATGTTGTTTACATTTTTTTTACACATTTACACTCTTATGCAGCATTTATTTTTTAGGGCTGGTAAATGTCTGCAAGTATTCACAAATGTTCATTCAAATACTTTTTGTTTTCAATATCTTCATTTTTTCTCATTCACAGTATTTTTGTTTTTGGGACTGGACTTTTATTTTGAAGTAGTCATTTACCCAATTTCAGGCATTAAGTGTTTTATTTATTTTTCTGAATTCTATAGTTAAATTGCTTAATCTAATCAGTATTTTAGTGCACACTTTCCCTGTACCTCACCTTGATTTTTTTTGTAATGTATTCACCTTTCACATGCATCATTTATTTTAATATTTCAGTGTATCTAATTTTTTCTATTATCATTCTTTACATATATTTGCCTATTACACTTGTATCTTATATACATACTGTATGTTATTATTCCACCCAAGTATATTTACACCTTTTTTTTTTTTTTGCTAACATTTCAATAGTTATGATTTATGTAAATGTCAAATTTACCTTTTTATAATATAGGTGTTACAACTTTACTTTTTATAATAATTCATATTCTGTAATCATATACTTTTTTTTTCTGTGTTTATTTATTTATTTATTTTATTTTATTTTATTTTTGATTTTTATTTATTTTTTTGCTTCTGTGGGGTTCAAATATTAAATAGTGGACTTTTTATATATGTTATGAAGTTAAAGCTGGTAATTTTTCAGTATTTAAAACATTTATGTATATCTTAAAACAAGGTTATTTTAGGTGCTCAGGACTCATTAGATTGTATGGACAAGTAATTGTTTTTATATTTACAAATGTACATCATCCTCACATATTATGTATTTACACATTTTTATTTACTTTTATTATTATTTATTTATTTAATTTGCTCAATCTCCTTCTGTATTTTATGTCAGGCAGCTAAAATTCAATTTACAAAAAAAATTTTACTTACCTTTTCTTTTTTTTGTTTGCGTCTGGATTGCATCTTCTGCAGGGATGTAATTCCGATATTTGCTGCTCCCTTTTTTTTTCCTTTTCAACCCAGGATCATACTAGTCACTGTTCTTGTGTTGAAGAGATGTTTTTTTTATTGTAATTTATTTCAGTTTTATTGGTGTTTTTTTTCTTTTTTTTCAGTTTAACATAGACATTTTTTACAATTTTTTTGTCACTAATTTTTTTATGTATACAGAAGCCTTAAACTTGTCCAAAACTTCTTCCATATGTTCCTGTTGCAGGTAAATATTCCTTTGTGAGATTATGCAAGTAAAATTGAAAATTTTTATGTATGAATTAATAATGAGACCAAACAAATGTTACAAAAAAGTACTTTATTTTAAAGTTTTAACAAAATAATATATACTTACCTGCTTGTGCAGTTGTTTATTTATGTTACATTTTCTCACCAAACCTGCTTTGTTGACCTAATGTAATTATCTGTCCACTTTTGCTTGACACGATGTGTGTCTTGTTGTAACCCTCTGTAGATGGCCATTATTTGGGTATCTGTTGGGCGTTGCTTGTTTTTCCTATTTATCCCATTGTTCAAAATTTTTTGTCTGTTTCTGGGAGAGTATATGTCATGATGCATTGCATCTTCTAATTTACTTTTTTGGCAAAACAATATAATATTCACTCAAACTAATCTAAATTTTTAATGCTTTAAACTCCTTCCCATTATTTCGCCGTATGTTTGCTTTACATCAGCATGTTGTCGCCAATATGGCTTAATTTAACATTTAGCAAAGCATAATATCATGCAGTGGAAACAACTCCATTAGTTAGCTCAAAGACTTAAGTTAATGTGTATAAGGCAGTTCAAAAGAATGACAAAGTCATTATAAAACAAACTAACAATTTTATTGAACAAACTTAACAAGAAAAATTAAAAACTTAACAATTGAAATATTTAATAAAAGTTGAAACAATCATTTAAATTCATCTCAGGCAAGTGATAAAAATTAGCGTCCAGCACTAACTCAATTTAAAACTTTATATTCAAAAATAATTAATCTTAAATCTTATATAAATGTAAAAAAACGATGTCAACTCTTAAAGTTAACAAACAACATTTCAACGAACATGGCAGGCATACGACGTTAACCCTAAAGGCCAACGAACAACACTCAAATACCTGACTCCATGGTTGAAACTTTTATGATGAACGGCAACACTACACGGAAGGGAAACGGGAGAAAAATGTAAACAAACTTGCAAAACTAAAGCCACATCGTATTTCCGTTACTTGTATCTTAAAATTTCATTTTTAAATGAAGGAAAAACAATTTAATAAATTAACGTTCATGTTTTAAAACATATAACACCTTCATTACGAACAGCAAACAGAGCTATAGCAACAAACTAAAAACTGACCGCCGAATGCAATGAAGTTAGCTCTTATATACTATTCAAAGGATTCTAACATGCATCCAATAAGTAGCGATTTCAAGTAACGTCACACTAAATTTGCATTTTTCCTTTCGGAAATAATCACGACGCCATCTATTGAACTTTAACTAAACTTATTAGTTTAATTTAGCAATCGCTGAAAGAACGCGTGAACAAAAATGCCGATGATAAACATCGTTTAAATTTCCAGATGTTATACAAAAAACAAAAGTATATCTTTCAGAATAAACAGTAAGTGGCAATATTTCACATTTACTTTAATTTAATTTAATTTATATCCATAATTACTTCCATGTAAAAATTACATTAACTTTATTCAAGATAAAAACGTTTTTCTATAATGTAAACAAAACTTATTTAAACCTTTTAAAACTTATCAGCTATCCAATTGAATCAAATTCTTTTCATAAACGATGTAATAAAATCAATTTAATTTAATTCATTTATAGTTTACAGAGAAAACAACATGGAAGCAAGAATAAAATAAATTTCCTAAATTTTGACAACACAGCACTCCGCGATTTTTACCTCTTTGGTTCTTCATTTCCGTTCTCCCTTCTTCCCAGCTCTCGCATGCGGTGTCTGTGATGTCGTTCTTTCGCCTCCCTGCCTCCCCCCGTGGTCGTGCATTTGGATTGGTCGCTCTCAGCAGTGACGTTTCTGGCTCCCCGTTTTGCAAGGCACACTTTATTTTTCAATACACTTGATTTCCAGACATTGATGAAGTAGCACGCGAGTTCCTGTGCCTGCGCTGCGAGCAGGCTATCGCGCAGGCTGTGCGATAGATGCGTTTTTCCTTACAGAATCTAATGAAAAATAAATACCTACAGTTTTAAATTAATAGTTAAATATTTTAAATCTACAACTCAAGCTGTATTTAAATTTGATTCCTTATTTTATTGTTTTCAATTCATTCTCCTGATTGAGTCGGATTATATTTCCTGGCGATTCCAAAGCATAGGGATGCAGCTACCCAGAATACCATGCCGTCTTCCCACCTCAGATGCAATTAAAGAATTATTTTAGTAATGAATCAAGTGTCTCTGTTTTCTTAAAAATATGGTAAGAACAGTCCATTTTATTATTACTTTAGGATCGCGATGTGTGTATATCCCTTAGCGAGTCAATTCCACAAGTTCCCTGGTTTTACTCTCAAGAGACTTTTTATATTAATGCAATGTAACACATTTATAAACGATGATTCAATGAGAAATATTTAGAAAGTGTCTTTATACACATTTTTTTTTTTTTTTTGATAAAATTTTTAACGCCAGGTCTTATGATTAACAATATAACAGAATTTAGAGAAATAAAGCTAAAAATATTTACTTTTTTCAAGAACTTACAATACCATTACAAATATGAAGTTTTTATAAAGTACATTAAAACAATTGCCCAGTATTTTACATTTAAATCTAACAGATAATAAAAGCTTTCTGTTTTAACCCTTTGCGGTTGTATTAAATTTGGACATGGGTGTTGTAATGATCAAAATTAATTTCCAGTGAAAGAGCAGTGATGCATAACATGCAAGATTATGAAGATTTATTAATTCTTTTGTGAACTTTAGATATATGTTTACACAACAATGTTTTAATGTCATTTTTTTTATGTAAAAATTATATTTTATACTTTGTGGTATCTTTCAAAGCAGTCTGGTTTCTGATTACATGTATTGCAAAAATAATTAGTTTGGCATCTTCTGCCCTTAATCTTTCTGTTTGAACATACATAACAATCTTTACTTTTTACATCTTCACAGTGCCACAATATATGAAGTTTTCTATTAAACCTTCCCTCTTTATCTGTGGTCAATGGTCTTCCTGGTTTTGAAGATGCTTCATCACGAAAATCACCTAAAAGTTGTTCCACCAATTTTCAGACAAACATAAAATGTGACATAGGCGTCCTGCTCTCTGTTCTAGCTGACATCTTATATAAGATGTAGCTATTGATTGCACAAACCTCTAATCCTCAGAAAAAAAATCTTTCTCCACCATTTGCAAGATTTTCTCATAAAACAATATGAACTTGCTCATTGGCCAGCATTATCGACACCACCCATATTCACATTGTAATTTATTATAACATTTGTTTTGCTAATGTTCATGGTGGCACCTTATTTCACCCTTCTTTCTATAGTTGTCGTGCCTGAGGTATCGTAGCTGCTTGGTATGGTGACTTTTTTCTTATCTTTCTACACTAATAATAGAATATCACCTGATTAAAAGGCAGCAACAGTATTACTTTTTGTTACAGCTGTTTTTCTTTTTTAAATCTCATCTGGTATATATTTTCTGTTTGTGCTAAGTGTAACCAGTTAAATAGCACCTTAGTTTTAGAAGCTACTGTGATAATGGGATCCCTGTAAAATATCTATCTGTAAAGATATGATATCCTTTTTCCTCAGAATTTGCGGTAAAGAGCTTGTGATATATAATTGTAAAACAATCTTTAAACTGATGGAGAGGTCCAGACGGATGAAACATTCTGTACTAACACTTCTGTAGTAGGGAAGCATAGCATATATGTATCCCGTACATGCATCTGATAACACATGAATACGGATTCCCCATTTGGTAGGCTTTTTAGGATTGTATGTTTGTAAACACCTTCTTTTGACATTCAGGTTTGTCTAGAGAAAGTGTAAACTGAATACATGGATGAATACAGTATAAGATTAGATGGTCCCTTGCTGTGGTGGCTGAGAGCAGACATACGACTTGAACGGTAAAAAAGCCTTGGTGGCTGAGAGTAGACATATGACCACAAAGGGTTAAAAAGGAAAAGAGATTTTAAATTTTTTATAAAAATGTTCATAATTTAGTAATTAAATTTAATTATTTTAAGACACATCAAATTCTTAAGTTTTCACAAAGCTATATATGTAATTATCCAACACTAACTGAAGCTAAACACAAATAAAAGATCATGAAAAAAAATGTGTTACTGGATAATTTTATCCATAAAAACATGCTAAAATTTTTAAAAGAACATTTTACATAATAATAATAGGGAAAAACAGAAAATATTTACCAACTAATATTCCTTTACAATCATTTACAGCACTGACTGGATCAGATTTTTCATGGATGCTTTCTATGTTAAAACCTAGGACAAAACCATTAAAACATTAGTATTTAGCATTACTGCTGATCAAGTTCTCTATTTTAAATTTATTTATTAAATTTTGAATGATACTTAATATTCAGTATAAAAAGTATAGAAATTAATTCAACTTCACTATAGCATTTTAAAAAAGTCCTTTTGGCTCAGTAGCAAAAGTATGTTGATTTTTTTTTTTTTTTTTCCTAAGTCAAGTGGTCATTGTTTTCAAACAAGATGATGAACAGAGTTGATTAATAAACTTGAGAGAGTCTGATTAACTTCGTGTGAGATCCAGGGTACACATACCTTTGTGAGTCCTCCCTCCCCCTGCACTGTGCACGAAGCAGCAAAGGTAGATATGCTGCTTGGTCAGTCCCATACACATGTATATAGGACTGAAATGAAAGAATTTGCATTTTATGATCCATTTTTTGCCATTTTCAGGTGAAAAAATTCAAAATGGCATTTTCAGAGCCAGTTTTTATAAATACCTTGCTATTCAGGGCCTTGGCACATGCCTCTGTGTTAATTAAGCCCTGAAATTTCATTAAGAACTTGATATGGACTATGTATATACTAAGTTTCATACAAATTGGTACATAAATATCTATTTTGTATGAGTTTGACATTTTCAAATAACCTTCATTTTGAAGCAAGACAACAGATTCAGCTAATAATTAAACTTGATTGAGAGCTTGATATGCACTATATGTACATACTGTATTTTAATAAAATTATTTTATAAGTAGTTTTTACATTCTTCTACAGTCGGCAGCAAAAGTATCCGAGCACTAGCAAAAATTCCTATATAAAAAAAAAAAAGACTCTTAATATTGTTTGTTAAATAAATCCTTGTTGAATATATAATGTTCTTAGACTGATTAAGAACATGATTCAACAATGATTTAGTTAACAAAACAGTATTGAGAGTACTTTTCTTATATAGGAATTTTTGCTAGTGCTCGGATACTTTTGCTGCCAACTGTACATTATAAGAAGAAAGTACTGGATTTAGAAAAGTT
Source organism: Salticus scenicus (assembly GCA_963930645.1). NCBI lineage: Eukaryota > Metazoa > Arthropoda > Arachnida > Araneae > Salticidae > Salticus > Salticus scenicus. Next base: position 326,307,973 of record OZ005652.1, read on the forward strand.
TTTGATAGATTTACATGTTTCGGGATGTCCTGAACACAATTTGGCAATTTTTTGAAATTGTTTAGCTATGTGAACCAAAAACTTTGTGGACATTGTATCTCATGAAACAGTGAGCAAAATTCAACCAAATTTTGTATTTAGTCAGATTTTGACTTAAACTGGTGTTGATTACATTTAGGGATCAATCTCTCAAAAAGCTACACTCTCATGACATTTTTTTTTCACCATTTTTAATAGGAAAATGAAAAAAACTCAAAATGTTAAGTGTAAAAAAAAAAAAGGCTAACACCAGAAAAAACAAAAGGCCAAAATTGATTTTATACTCTAATCCAAAAAACACGACTTATAATCTAACATGAATTCAAAGTTGACAGCTCACAAATTTTAAAATAATATAAATGCAAAGTAGCCAGAAGAAGAAGAAAAAAAAAAAAATCTAAATAATAATTTAAAAAAAAAAAAAAAAAACTATAACACATCTTAAATTTGCCATCCTTGTGGCAGAACTCAGGCAACACAGCGACATTGTCACAGAAAAGAAATTCCCATTTGTAGAAAGATTTGTAAATAAAGATGAAAGATATTCCTGAACTTCAAAGGCCTAGGCCCTAGTGTAGTCAATCAGCCTTAAACCCCACAACCCAATCTTAAATTTGAGTAGAAAATAGAAACCCATGTCCTATATTTAAGTTTTTTTTACAACAGTCTACTAAATATATTGACTTCTTTATAATTATATGTACATATTATGTGTAAATAAGAAAATACATCAATATGGTCTTACAGAAAAGGTTAGCACAAATAAGGCTTGACACAGAAAGCATAAAATATTCTGTCACAGGGTTTTTAACTGAATTTAAATGTTTTTGGATTGTGAACTCACAATAACTATTTATCCCTATCTAAACTTATAATCATTATCTATAACTACATTCATTGGTTTTGCATTGAAACCAAACGTAAAAAAAAAAAAAAAAAGATACAATATTTTTTCTTGTTTTAATCTATTTTTAAACATTTGTTCAATCTTTGTTAGCAGCACTACTCTGAAATTTAATAAGCGTTCAAAAGGATTCACCTTAAATTTCTTAGTAGTTATGAATGCACATTGATAATACAATCATGCCTAGTTTTTTTTTCCATGATGAAAGGACTATTATTTTGACCTGAAAGAACTGTTGCGAGGTTTTGCAATTTATAATGTTTGGGTACATAAAAAGTTATTTACTCATTAAATTAATTCTTATTTAAATTTAATCAGGTTAACATCTGTTTCTAGTTTATTTGTATGTTTGGGAAATTTTTAGTTTGAAAAATCAACCAAAAATTAAAAATGCTGATTTTTTTTTTTTTTTTTTTTTTTCCCTATAATTTTAATCCCTATTTTTTTTTTTTTTTTTTTTTTTTTTCCCTAGTTTATGATCAGTTATGGGTCTAAAAAAAAACAATTTTTAATTTAGTTTAGCATTTTTTAAAAGAAAATATGCAATGAATGTAAAAGGGTTAAAAATGTTTTAAACAATTGTTTTAAGCATTTTCATACTTCCGAAATGGAACTTCAGAACAGAACATTAGAACTTTTCTAAGTTTTCTGACTATTTTTTGTCATTTTCCCTACTTATGCTGTGTATTTCCCATGACAATAGAGAACAATTCAGTGATTCAGAAAAGCAAGCTTTAAAATATTTCTACAAAATTCTAAATTTTGCCAGGGGGTTCTATAGTGAAGGTGTTCCATTTCTTTAGCATAGTTTTTCTCAATTTTAAGTTTTTTTTTTTTTTTTTTTTTTTTTTAATGTTTGCAATGTTCATTTTTTTTACATTAAAAAAGAAATATATTTACTTATTAATTAAACATAAATAAATGGCCATGCTTGGAAATATGCTGCATATCACGGTACGGGCCCGTACTATCTTAAGTGCAAACTCCCTTGTAGGTGTGTGTTGGCTTGACTGGCTCTAACACTAAAGACTCTCTCTCTCATCTTCTTCTTGAATAGGTGTCGCCACTTGTCAATGTCCGCTATTTCGTTTTGATTGCAACTGCACTTATTACTCATAATTTTGACAGATTCGAGATTCACAGTACAGTGATAATTTTCGTAATTTGCTAATTTCTTGACGTTATTAAAGTCTATTTCAATATTATCGTTTTGAAAATTTTTTTGTTAATGCGGTAGTGGTTCTATTGAATTTAATATCAGCTTTATGTTCTTTAATGCGAGTTTTTATTTTTATTTTTGTCATACCTATATAATACCCTTTACTATTATCATCAGTTTTGTATGTTATTTGATAAATTCCTGCGGTTTCCATTTGGTTAAGTTAATTTGATCTTTATCACTTCTAATTCAATGAAAAATATTTGGATTTGGTATAGGGATATTAATATTTATTTCAGATGTTTCACTTTTAATTTTATTGGCTGCTCCTTTATCATACGGGATTGCAGTGGTAAACTTCTGTTTTATTTTTTGAGCACTCTTGATGCAGTTTAATTTTTTAGTGTGTTTTTTGTATAAATGGATAAATTAATTTTCATCGATAACCTGCCTTTTTTTGCTATTGTCACGATTTTTTCAAGTTCTTCTTTGATAAGTTTCTCATTTGAATAAATTAAGATTGTGTGATTAATATATGTTTGGATTGTGTTTATTTTATACCTGTATGGTGTTATGCATTTATTACTAATTATTTCGTCACTTTTATTCGGTTTGCGGTAAACAGTAGTTGTTATTTCATTATTATATTAATTTCTCATAATTGTAACGTCTAAATAATTTAAACGGCGATTATTTTCTATTTCATAAGTAAACTGGACATTTTGATCTATTTTGTTTAATCTTTCAACTATTTCATTAACGTTGGAATTTTTAATTAAAACTTTATAAAACATACAACCTTTTATTACTTCATGTTTTCAAAACTGACGAACTAGTTTCTTCTGGGGCGCCCCAGCTTGATCACCGGCATCTCAGTGTGTGAAGTCGCTCGAAACTGATGTTTCTGGTTTCTTCCCTCTTATATAGACTCTTCGCCATTGGCGGTTGAGCACTGCCCCATCGTTGCCATTGCAGCAATTGGAACTTGTTAAAATTTCTACGGATTCTCTTACTGTAGCGTAACTGTGGTTGTGGTAGTTGGCCAACTTTTTTACTTGATCAAATTTTATGTCTATCTCTTCGTTTTTATTTACCTGGGGTTAAAGCGGTTGTTATTTTTCCTGTCATTATGTCATGGCTATGTTCTTTAATTCGTGTTTTTATTTTTATTTTTGTTTTTCCTATATAGCACATTTCGTTATTTTGTTTATTGGTATATGGAATTTTATAAATTCCCGCTGTCTCTAAAGGATTTAGTTTATCTTTGTCATTTCTGATTAATTGAAAAATGTTAGGATTTGGCTTGACAGGTATGTTTATATTATGTTTTGCTGCTACTTTTTTGATTTTATTAGAGATTGCGCGATCATAAGGTTTTGAAAACATGAAGTAATAAAAGGTTGTATGTTTTATAAAGTTTTAATTAAATCAACTTCATGGTTATAAATTATTTCAATGATCGCGCAATCTCTAATAAAATCAAAAAAGTAGCAGCAAAACATAATATAAACATACCTGTCAAGCCAAATCCTAACATTTTTCAATTAATCAGGAATGACAAAGATAAACTAAATCCTTTAGAGACAGCGGGAATTTATAAAATTCCATATACCAATAAACAAAATAACGAAATGTGCTATATAGGAAAAACAAAAAGAAAAATAAAAACACGAATTAAAGAACATAGCCATGACATAATGACAGGAAAAATAACAACCGCTTTAACCCAGGTAAATAAAAACGAAGAGATAGACATAAAATTTGATCAAGTAAAAAAGTTGGCCAACTACCACAACCACAGTTACGCTACAGTAAGAGAATCCGTAGAAATTTTAACAAGTTCCAATTGCTGCAATGGCAACGATGGGGCAGTGCTCAACCGCCAATGGCGAAGAGTCTATATAAGAGGGAAGAAACCAGAAACATCAGTTTCGAGCGACTTCACACACCGAGATGCCGGTGATCAAGCTGGGGCGCCCCAGAAGAAACTAGTTCGGCAGTTTTGAAAACATGAAGTAATAAAAGGTTGTATGTTTTATAAAGTTTTAATTAAATCAACTTCATGGTTATAAATTATTTCAATGTTGGAATTTTTATTTATTACTGAAAAAATGTCGTCAACATAATGGAACCAATAATTTATTTCATTTTTAAATGACGCAAAAATTGTTTGTTCTATCAATCTAAGTTTTAACTCAGCTATTAAACCCGATATAGGCGATCCCATCGAGACCTCTCTTTGAAAAATATTTGGATTTGGTTTAATAGGGATCTTAATATTTATTTTAGATGCTTCATTTTTAATTTTATTGGCTGCTCCTTTATCATACAGGACAGCGGTGGTAAACTTCTGTTTTATTTTTTGAGCACTCTCAATGCAGTTTAATTTTTTAATGCGTTTTTTGTATAAATGATAAATTAATTTCTGTTAATAACCTGCTTTTTTTGCTATTGTCGCAATTTTTTCAAGTTCTTCGTTGATAAGTTTTTCATTTGAACAAATTAAGATTGCGTGATAATATATGTTTGGATTGTGTTTATTTTATACCTGTATAGTGTTTTGCATTTATTACTAACTAGCAGGCTACGCCTGCTTTGCTGGTCACTATTTTTAAATGAATCACAAAATTACTGAATTCTCAAAATTGCATTAATTTGTATCATGTGATAAAAAAAGAGAAAAAAAAATTCTGATAGGGAAAAATGTCGCACCGGGTCCCCACTGCCTTCGGCAGCGTAGACCCGTGCGCTGCGCGCACGTATTCCTTCACTATCCTTATGACTTCTCAAAATTCAATGTTATTACTCATAAACTTTCATTCTCAAGAAAAGGATTAAAAAATATATCATTTAGCATCGGGTAAAAACTCACACCGGGACGCCACTGCCTTCGGCAGCGCAGACCCATGTGCGCTGCGCGCCCACGCTTGAGGATATACGTGCGCTGTACACGCATATTCCTTCTCAACTCAAACTTTTATTATTAAGAAAATAAAATAAAAAAAAAAATCTTTTATCATCGGGTAAAAACTCGCACCGGGTCCCAAACCCATGCGCGCTGCGCGCCTATTCCTTCCCCACCGTTCCAGCCCCTCCTAATTAACTTGCATATACCAATTTTGAACGGTCTTACTCAATTAGCTGAGATGCAAAAAAAAACCTGATCAGGACACTTTAAATTGTAAATCAGGTGAAATCTCGAATTCCACTTTCGATAATGTAAAAGAACTTTAAAATATCTTTCGAATGATGTATTAGAAATAATTTAATCATAATTAGAATATGAAATATTGAAATTTAAAAATATTACAGCGCCATTTGGCGGTAGAAATTTCTGTAATCTATTGTTCCATTCCAGTTACTTATTCTTACTCAATTAGCTGAGATGCAAAAGAAAACCTGATCAGGACACTTTAAATTGTAAATCATGTGAAATCTCGAATTCCACTTTCGATAATGTAAAAAAAAATTTAAAATATCTTTCGAATGATGTATTAGAAATAATTTAATCATAATTAGAATATTAGATCAATATTGCAGCGCCATCTGGCGGTAGAAATTTCTGTAATCTATTGTTCCATTCCAGTTACTTATTCTTACTCAATTAGCTGAGATGCAAAAGAAAACCTGATCAAGACACTTTAAATTGTAAATCAGGTGAAATCTCGAATTCCACTTTCGATAATGTAAAAGAACTTTAAAATATCTTTCGAATGATGTATCAGAAATAATTTAATCATAATTAGAATATGAAATATTGAAATTTAAAAATATTACAGCGCCATCTGGCGGTAGAAATTTCTGTAATCTATTGTTCCATTCCAGATTAACAAAGCTTTCAAATGATGTATTACTCATGAAATTATTTTAATTAGTAGATAAGATACAAAAGAAAACCTAATCAGGACACCTCAAAACGTGTAAATCGGGTGAAATCTCGAATTCCATTTCTCGATAATGTAAAAGTACTTTAAAATGTGTATCAACTAAAATAAGCTTTCAAATGATGTATTACTTATGAACTTTTTTTAATTAATAACTGAGATACAAAAAAAAAAAAACTGATTCAGGACACCTCAAAACGTGTAAATCTGGTGAAAACTTTCGATAATTTAAAAGAACTTTAAAATATCTTTCGAATGATGTATTACAAATAATTTAATCATAATTAGAAATTGAAATATTGAAATTTTAAAATATTACAGCGCCATCTGGCGGTACAAATTTCTGTATTCCACTGTTCGATTCCAAATCAAAAAAGCTTTCTAATGATGTATTACTTATAAAATTATTTTAATTAGTAGCTGAGATACAAAAGAAAACTGATTCAGGACACCTCAAAACATGTAAATCTGGTGAAAACTTTCGATAATTTAAAAGAACTTTAAAATATCTTTCGAATGATGTATTAAAAATAATTTAATCATAATTAGAAATTGAAATATTGAAATTTTAAAATATTACAGCGCCATCTGGCGGTACAAATTTTTGTATTCCACTGTTCGATTCCAAATCAAAAAAGCTTTCTAATGATGTACTACTTACGAAATTATTTTAATTAGTAGCTGAGATACAAAAGAAAACTAATTCAGGAGACCTCAAAACGTGTAAATCTGGTGAAAACTGTCGATAATATAAAAGAACTTTAAAATATCTTTCGAATGATGCATTAAAAATAATTTAATCATAATTAGAAATTGAAATATTGAAATTTGAAAATATTACAGCGCCATCTGGCGGTAGAAATATCTGTAATCCACTGTTCGATTCCAAATCAAAAAAGCTTTCTAATGATGTATTACTTATAAAATTATTTTAATTAGTAGCTGAAGAAAACCTAATCAGGACACCTCAAAACGTGTAAATCGGGTGAAATCTCGAATTCCATTTTTCGATAATGTAAAAGTACTTTAAAATGTGTATCAAGTCAACAAAGCTTTCAAATGATGTATTACTTATGAAATTTTTTTAATTAATAACTGAGATATAAAAGAAAACTGATTCAGGACACCTCAAAACGTGTAAATCTGGTGAAAACTTTCGATAATTTTAAAATATCTTTCGAATGATGTATTAGAAATAATTTAATCATATTTAGAAATTGAAATTTTGAAATTTTAAAATATTACAGCGCCATCTGGCGGTACAAATTTCTGTATTCCACTGTTCGATTCCAAATCTAAAAAAGCTTTCTAATGATGCATTACTCATGAAATTATTTTAATTAGTAGCTGAGATACAAAAGAAAACTAATTCAGGAGACCTCAAAGCGTGTAAATCTGGTGAAAACTTTTGATAATTTAAAGGAACTTTAAAATATCTTTCGAATGATGTATCAAAAATAATTTAATTGGAATTTGAAATATCGAAATTTTAAAATATCTGGCGGTAGAAATTTCTGTAATCTACTGTTCAATTCCAAATCAACAAAGCTTTCAAATAATGTGTTACTTATGAAATTATTTTAATTAGTAGCTGTGATACAAAAGAAAACCTAATCAGGACATTCTAAAACATGTAAATCACGTGAAATCTCTAATTCCATTACCTACGGTAGTTTTATTAATGGAAGTAAAAAGAAAAATAAATTTTTTTTATTTCGCCAAAACCTATATATATACCACGGTAGTCGGGTAATGGAAGTAAAAAGAAAAAGAAAAAGTATTTTTTAGTTCCTTCAAATGTATTTTGTTGCTATGGAAAGTCCTATCGTCTATTGAAAGATAGATTACGTGTTAGAATAAAATTTAATTAGCAATTAAAATGTAACTGCTTTGTTTATTAATGAAATTTGATGAAATTTTAACTGCAGGTTGGTTTTGTGCTGAATAGGTTTTATATTAAGTGTTGTGTACGAAAAAGAAAATTAGAAGAACTTTGAAATTTGCAATTTTTAATCCCAGTTAAAGATCATGTGACATTAATGACTTGCACACGTTTTTTTTCCGTTAGAGACAGTCGTTAAAATAGTCTGCTGAATGCTGATAGAATGCCTCTTTTTAAGCAATAAGGATTTTTGGTCATTTTCGCGATCGATATGGGTCAGCATTTTAATTAATATCTCCGAAACTAATTAAAATTTTTAAATTCTGTTTCGAGGAAAACATCGGAAAGGCTCCAGAGCATCCGTATGTCAATTCTTGTACTTCTGCGTTCAATAGGGGCTGAACGTATAAAAGAACAGACAGACAGACAGACAGACAAACCTTTCCATTTATTATTATAGATTATTTCGTCACTATTATTCGGTTTCCGGTAAACAGTAGTTGTTTTTTCGTCATTATATTCATTTCTCATAATTGTAACATCTAAATAATTTAAACGGTGATTGTTTTCTATTTCATATGTAAATTAGATATTTTTGATATATTTTGTTTAATCTTTCAACTATTTTATTAACTTTGGAATTTTTATTTATTACAGAAAAAAACGTCGTCAACATACCGGAACCAATAATTTATTTCATTTTTAAACGACGTGAAAATTGTTTGTTCTATCAATCTAAGTTTTAACTCAGCTATTAAACCCAATATAGGCGATCCCATCGGGACCCCTATATCGGGAAGTGATAAAGATCAAATTAACCAAATGGAAACTGCAGGAATTTATCAAATAACATACAAAACCGATGATAATAGTAAAGGGTATGATATAAATAAAAACTAGGTATGATAAATATATATAGGTATGATAAAAATAAAAACTCGCATTAAAGAACATAAAGCTGATATTAAATTCAATAGAACAACTACCGCATTAACAAAAAATTTTCAAAACGGTAATATTGAAATAGACTTTAATAACGTCAAGAAATTAGCAAATTACGAAAATTATCACTATGCTGTGAATCGCGAAGCTGTTGAAATTATGAGTAATATGCGCAGTTGCAATTAAAACGAAATAGCAGACATCGACAAGTGGCAACACTTATTCAAGAAGAAGATAAGAGAGAGTCTTTAGTGTTAGAGTCAGTCAAGTCAACACACACCTACAAGGGAGTTTGCACTTAGGATGGTACAGGCCCCTACCGAAAATGTTATGCAGCATATTTCCAAGTATGGCCATTTATTTATATTTAATTAGTAATTAAGAAATATTAATTTATATTTTAAGTATATACTTACTTATTTATGTATATATTTTTGACTTTTTTTTTTTTTTTTTCTTTTTAATAATTTAAAATTAAAATAGGGATTTTACTTAATATCTTTTGAACCAATTACCCGACTGAACTTTAAAAAATATAGCATTAGTTAGGTTTTGTCCTGATTAATAAGTGTATCGATTTTTGATTAAATCTATTAATCTCAACTTAAAATTCAGATGATATAACGATAAACTTTTTCAACTTTATATATTTAATAAAAACAAAAATGTTTGCACATATACTGAAGGTGATAAATAAAAATTGGTAATGACGGCAAAATCGTCGTCTGGAAGAAACAGTCATACTGAAATAGTCATACTGTCATACTGAAAATAATAATAATTAAATGAATTATTTATTTTACTATGGATTTGGGAACTACAGTGCCATAGACAGGAACACACAGAAAAAAGGAAGAGATACACACAGCCACAGACTACAAACTTTATCACCCTCTTTTTTCATTGGGGGTTAAAAATACTCAAATTCAGGAGAGAAAGGAATAAAAAAAATATTAATACAGTAGAACTTGTATAATTCAAAGTTGAAGGGACCAGAGAAAAATTCGAAATATCCAAAAATTCGAATTACATATACTATTTTGTCAAAAAGAAGAGATGAATTAAATATATAAAACTCTATGATGAAAGATTTAACACATAAACTTTATATCTAAGAATACTGCATCATTAACCCCCTCCCATTAAATCAATATTTTTTTACGATCTTAATTATTCAACCCTTTTTAAAATAGTCAGATATTTTTGATTGCTTCTTTAAGTACAATCTTTGTGTCATAGCATATGACTTCAACCCATCAATTGATACAAAAACTGAATCTTCTACATTAGACATGACTTTCAATTAAAAAAAACCCTCGAAGTTCATGCATGTGGACCATATATTCTGATGTCCTACACTATAAAAATTATGACCTATTTGCTGCCAGAAATTCTCTGTAATTTCAGAAAATACATTCTGACAGCGAAACTTTTTTGTAAATTACTCGTATTTTCTCAAATTACAGAGAATTTCTGGCAGTAAATAGGACATATTTTATACAGTGCTGGTAGGAAATTTCCTTATCCTTCTTTTGAAAGACTGTTAAAAAACATAATGCACTTTAGCTGAGAAAAATCTCGGGAACAAATTTTACTGTAATATTTTAAAGGTAATCGTATGAAAAATTCGAATTATCCAAAATAGAATTCGAATTATCCATGATTTTTTTAACATTATTTTAATACAAAATTCAAGGGACCGACTAAAAAATTCGAATTATCCAGAATTTCGAATTAAACAAGTTTGAATTAGTCAAGTTTCACTGTAGATTTAATAGTGAGACGCAATGTATAATAACTGTGTGCCAAAAGCTTATTGGATGTTGCTTTTAATAAAAAATTATTCCATTATTTAGTAATCTAATAGTTATTAATAATTGTGGATATTTTTGTTATTTTGTATTTAGTAAAGAGTTTATTCATTGTAACTCTAATTTTATTTTAAGTTTAACAAAGCAAATGAAAAAGTAGAAATTGATATTATACTGATATTGTTTCTTTTTACTTTCTTCTATATTCAATAGAAGAAAGCAGTGGTGGTTCATGCAAATTTTCACAGGTGGGGCCCGACGTATCGTATGATATGTAATTTAACATTAATGCTATTCGTTATTCAAACATAAAAACAAACATTATTAAAGTGGGATGTAAAAATAAAATTTTAGGAAAAAAAAAAATTATGGCGAATCTTAAATTCAACATTATGGAAAACAGCATAAAATTATGTCAAAAATTGAAGTTTTATAACTACAAATGCAAAATTCTGCAAAGTTCTGATCAATAGAATATCAAAATTTAAATATCTGGAAGCTGATAGACGAGAATTGCCAAGTTCAATACCAGGTCGCTTTCGTCGACATATACATTTGGAGTTTTCCATGGTTTTCTCCAAAACTCACATAAATAAGGGCTACACTTAGAAAGACTCTCTATTCAGAAAGTACACGACTCAGGTCTAGGACCTCTTTCAGTCAACTGGCTTTAACCCTGACACTACACACCATTAAAATTTAAATTCAAATGTCTCAGCGTGTAATAATATTTAGCTTGTATGAATATATCCCTAAATCTTTTAATTATAGAATTTCAAATGTTATATTCATGTTTCTTATCTTAAAAAATAAATGAAATAGACCTTAACCAATCTGCAAAAATTATATTGAGATTTAGAAAGTCATGATTATGTAATGTGGAAACATATTAAAAAACACCATGTTTCTCACTTTAAGAGCTTAATTTTAGATAATTTAAATTAAATTTTAAAAAATAAATCCTATCATCTTAAAAAAAAAAAAAAGAACGAAAAGAAAAAGAAAAGAAACATTGCAGATGTTTCTATTAAATCGTATTTAAAAAATAAATCATGTAATAATAATAATAAATCACAATTTTATGCAGATATTTAATCCATTTATCTATGTAAATGCCATTAATTATCTAAAAATTTTGCAATTTTTTTGCATAATAGTTTTAGTACATAATTCTGAAAAAAAAAAAAAAAAAATTATCGTATTTTCTTTTCCCTTTTTTTTTTTCACTTAAATTCAAAATACTTTAGTTAATGAGGTTTCAAATATTTATTTGAACTTTTATCTCAAAAGCTAATCTAGAAAAATATTTTTGACAATTACCAGATTTCTTTCTTAAACACTAAAATTTTAAACTATCATACATAACTCTAAAAATGCACTGAAAAATCAATGAGGGAAAAAAAAAAGTAATGCAGAAGTCGCCAAATTTTATCTGCAAATTGTATGGTTACATATTTTAAAGGAGACAGTTTTTTCCTTAGTTTTTTCCTTGGGGCCAGTCTTCGCGGGCCCATCAACGAAAAGATTACAGAATGCTAACACTGATAAAGCAGTTCGTCGCCAAATCTGTTAACCCGCTCTTCTAGTAGAATAAACTGTACAAATAAACACTGAAAACGACCTGCTCTATTAGATAAGGAAAAGGGAAGTAGTGGTCGCTCAGACAAAATATATTGACAAATAAATGATTATGAAAGAAGATTAAGAAAAAGCTAGATGGATGTTGTTTGTCATTTTGTACATATATTTTTTAACCCTTTGTATTCCACCGGGACCTTTAAAGTCCCATCAAAAAAATTCCTCAATATAATCTAAATTTACTACGGGATTTCATTGGAACTTCAAAGTCCCTATAGTTTAAGCCAGGGCCCGAAATTTCAACTTAGATTACACTCGCAGAAAAAAAAAGTCGCCACAAAATATGATTAACTTACTCTATTTTTTACCTATAAGGTGGCCAGAAATTTTTATTGGAAAAAAGGGAGAAATTATGCAAAGTCTTTTATTTTATAAGAAAACAGAAGACATTCAATTTTGAAAATGAGGTCATTTTAGAGTACACAAAATTGAATGAAAATGATCATAAAAACCAATTCCAAAGCTACTTTGCACAACTGGTGGAAACATTCTTATCTCAAATAACGAACTTGGATCCGTACACCTTAAGTTAAATTAATAATATACGAATACGAGTGGAAAAATCCCTAATTTTTATAGGTATCACTGGACTTTTTTTTTAAATTATTTTTTTTGCTATAGACAAAGACCTTTTTTTTTGTGGTACTTTCATGCAGTTACATAAAAAAGTTGGTAGACATTTTTTTTTATTAAAATCATAATCATAAAATAAAAAATAAAATTGACAAATGAAAAAATTAATATTCGGCAGATGAAACGATTTGTTTTAAGGAACAGTCATTCTTTATCAACATTTTATAAAAGCTCTCACAAATATAACCTAAATTTGTCTTAGTAGTTAATAAGTTTTTAAAGTAGGTATATAAAGGAGATTTTTTGCACATGTCTACATTTTGTTCATTGAAGAAAACAGTCGCTTTGTGGGAGCGTTTTTGCCAGGAGGACATAAAATGAATTCAACTAACATTTGCATATTTTTGTGAGGTGGTGGTAGTGTTATCATTAAAGCCAATTGTCTGCACTAGGGCTCTAGACCTAAGTAGGAGAGTCCTCTGTGGGGTCTTTCTAAAAGGTCCTAGCCAATATTTACGCTAATTTCGGAGAAAACCACGGAAAACTCTTAACGGCTAAGCCAACGAGCGAGACCGGGTATCGAGCGCCTCACGTTTACCAGCTTCGAGGACAGAACCTCTCAGTCACTGATGGGCCTATTTTTATGAGGATCATTATTCATGCAAAAGTAAGAACACATGTCAACCCACTGCGTATCAACCGGAGCACCACCTTCTTAATGATTTCATGACAATTTCAAGTGATTACGTGTTCTGGATCAAAGATCCGTACAAATATAGGGAATACCTTTGGCTTTATTTCTTTGTGATTCGAAGAATCTCAATAGACATAAACCATAATATGCTTTGGCAAGTTTATTAGAAAGTTGTCCTGTGAACCTAACGCAGAAAAAGGTTAGTGTTCGCCGTTCGATACAGCCAACAGCCGATTGAGCTTCCCAGTTTTGAGAAATTTTTTAGATTGAGGACTAAATCCTTTTTATTTGAAAAAGAGGACAGAGGACGAAAAGCATAAAAAATAGGACTTTTTAGTCCTGTAATATTTTTTGTTGTTGTTGTTGTTGTTTAAGAGGGCAGAGAATTATTGAAAAAGAAGACTGTCCTCTTAAAAAGAGGATTTCTGGTAACCTTACCTAAGATTAGCATGATTTTACGTTTTTAAATCGATATATATATTTTTTTTTTTTTAGGGGGGAGGGGGGGTAGCACAGTATACTGTAAGAATTCTATCTACATTTAGACCAAAAGTTTACTCTCCATAGTAAAATTTCCACTCGCCAATGGCGAGCTGGCGAGCGGAAATTTCATGCCCAGGTTTAAGCTTTCCCTATAGTTAAGCTATAGTTTAAGCTAAATTTAATTTAAGATGTTTCTCATGCAGTAAAGAAATATAATTAAAAAAGTTTCAAATTATTTTTCCAAAAATAAGTCAATTTGGGATATAAAGGGTTAAGTGAATTAACTCAATTTTTTTTAATTTTATTTTTTAATGTTTATAATTTGTATTTTAATTAACTGCAATATGTATTTCTTCCAAAATCTCTATATTTTTATTTATTGAAAATTTGTGATTTTAAATGGCACCAAAGGTTATATTTAACATAAATAAACACCACTCAGTTGTTTTGTTAGCTATATTATTTCATACTCTGCTATTACTCCTATTTAAAAAAATATTTATATATATTACCTTGGAAATAAATTTATGACTACATATAAGATTTATTGTTTTATGGATGGAAAAAATTGGGAATGAAAGGGTTAACAGTTACAAAAAACAAAAGAATTATTATTATTTTAATCGAGAAAATATGTAAGTGGGGCTGTGCCCCACTGGCCCTTAATGACGGACCGCCACTGGAAGAAAGTACTGTATTCGTAAAAATTTTCGTTTTTGATGGATTTACATGTTTTGAGAGCTGTAGAACACGATTTGACCATTTTTAGAAAATGGCTGTCTGTGTGTGTGTGTGTGACAAAATTTTGTGGCAACTGTATCTCAGGAACTACTGCACAGATTTCATACAAATGGGTATGTTGTTACATCTTGACATAAATTAGCGCCTATCAACTTTTGGTAAAAATTGTCTTACAGGTTGTGTTACCATCCCGCCTTTTCTAAATTTTTAACATGGTGATGTAAGACAAAATTTTGTATAAATGTGCATAAAGAGAATTATTTTTTAATAATCATTATGAAATTTACAAGACTTATTTATAATAGAGATAGTCAACTGGTAAAAATTTTTTGTATGGGAGAAGGGGGTACATTGGGACACGGGGCACATTGGGACAAAGGCTTTTATCCCTTTATAATTGCAAAATAAAATTTGTAAAAAAATCACACTAGATGGCACTTAGTAGTACATCTTCATATTTGTGATTTCAACTCATTCATTCAAGTCTGCTGCCTGTGAACAAGGTTAGTTTATTTTATCATATGAAAAGTAATTTTTTTCAAGTAAATTAATGTTGATTTTTTAGGTAATAGGAAATAAATATTTTAATTTTTAAAAGTACTATGTGTTTTTATAAACATTAAGCTTTCATTTCCACTATAGATCATTAGCCCATGTGCTCTAGAAAATTAGGTCTAAACATTTGTTTTGAAAATGACCTGATGGGGTACATTGGGACACCAATGCATGGGGCACATTGGGACTGCTCCAATGGCCCATTCATTTCTAACACCAATATATTTTTATTTATTTACTTATTTTTTGCACATATAAGCTAATTGTATTCATTTTTTTTCTATTTATTCTTTAAATAAATAGAAAATGATTAGAAATTATAAGTCAAAAACTGAAAGAACTAAAATTTCAGAAGAAAATATAGAAAAGGCAATAAATGAAATAATCAAAGATAAACTTTCTGTGAGGGAAGTTGCAATTAAATATTATATACCAAAATCTACATTATTTAATAGATTGAAAAAAAATGAGAGAAAATAAGATTGAGTGTGTACTACAAATATAAATTATAAGTTTCAATCCAAATATACATCTCAACAAATAGTCACAGCTGAACAAGAACTCTTGTTGAAAGATTATTTAATATCATGTTCTCAACTTAACTATGCCATCAACACGATCCTACATAACATTAAAGTTTTGTGTAGACTTGCAGGGATGTGCGTTAAGATATGAATATGCAGTAATGCTTCATAACGATTACATTTTTTCATAATTACCTACTTTATTATTATTTGTTATTGCATCAAATTCATTGTTTTGAAAGCCTTTCATTTACTTTAGCAAAATATTTTGCAATATTGTAATTAGATAAATAAAAAGATGGTTGTCCCAAAGTGCCCCATCATTAAATCAGTGTTGTCCCAATCTGCCCCTGCACGGGGAACATTAGGACACGTTTGCATAAGTTATGTTTTAATTATTTCTGTTTGCAAAACACATTAAACAATGCTCATTACACATTTAAAAGGTGACCAATAACACAAGTATTTAAATAAAAATGCACAAAGGCATTAAAACTTTTATAAATTGGAAAGTAATATGCTTTTATAAAAAGTGTCCCAATGTCCCCCCTCTTCCCCTATATGTAAGAGCATCACCTCCCCCCCCCCTGGGGGAGAAGTCACCGATCGAGAAGAATAAATTTTCATGATGGGTATCTTTCAAAAGAGCTCGCCAATACCTTTAAAATGAATGGTTGATCCATCTATCTACAATAACTTAAAATAAAGTTATAGATTTTTTTTTTAATGTAATATTGAGAATAAAATGAACTTTTTTTGGATATTTAGTGTTACACTATTTCTTTAATATGGAAATCGTACTGCATTATCATGGAAGATAATTTATTAAATAATGATTTTAATAAATTATTTTTACTGAGTGAATTTGCATAGGAAAATATAGAAGAAAATCATATGGTGGCCACAATCATAGCCTCCTAAACTAGATGCCTGTCGCGTAGCTCCTAAACTTGGCAACATTTGAATTGGTAGACAGTGCCATCTGGTACAGATTGCACAACTTTTTTATTCAACAGCCAGGAAAACTTTTTAAAAGTGGGATATGATATACATAAAAGGCGAATAGAATCGAAGAAACGTCGATGATATATATCATGTATCACTTCTTAAAATTATTGGTGATAGTTGAATAAAAAAGTCGATCAATCTGTACCAGGTGGAGCTGTCTACTGCTTCAACTGTTGCCAAGTTTACGAGCCACGTGACAGGCATCTAGTTTAGAAGGCTATACCACAACATTCTAGTTACAGAGATGAGAATGGGAAATAGACAAAAAGTCTGAAAGTTGCAGCAAAACTCAAAGATAATTTAATTTTAGTAATAAAAGAAGAAACAGATACACAAAATCATACTTTCTATAAGCAAAAATGGAGGTTATAGTAAAATAAGTTGTTTAGAAACAGTCAAAAGAAAGAAAATTGAACAACAATAAGAATATTTAGAACAAAAAACCTGAAAATTGTTTTAAAAAATTTAAGAAAAGTCTGAATGTACTACAAAAGTCTGAAAATTCTCATCCCTGTAGTTAAAAGTGTTTCTTAAAAAATAAACAATTTATTTGTAAAACTTTTTTCCCCTAAGTACGTTAGAAATGCACAAATGATTTGTGATATACACTTTTTAACAATATTTATATTTTTACAAAATCGGCTCATAATATTTATTTTAAGAATATAAAATCATAAACACAAACATTCAATCAATACAGGAAAAAAATATATATATACAGTAAGACCCCGCTTAACGCTGTTTCATTTAGCGCTGTTTCGGTTTAGCGCTCTTTTATTTCCCCTGTAGATTCCCCGAAATTGCTCGCAGCAGTACGGGGATTTCCTGAAATTGTGCGCGCGCTGTTTCGCATTACGCTCTACTTTGATGGAATGTATCCCCTGCGTTAAGGCTCTCTGTCAGTGAGCTTCAAGGTCATCCAAATCCCGTATTAATCTATTGTAAAATAATCCCCATTATTACTCATTACGTAATGCATATTTTCAAATTCTGTTTTCGCATTCTGAAAATTCATGGCCGTTAAGAGTTCCTCCATGTTTCAAAAATTGATTTTTTAAATTTTTTAAATTTGTTTTTAAGCTGTAAAAGTCGAAATTTTACTTGATCTCCTTTATCGCCCTCAAATAATTAACAAGTTGTTTTATCAATAATATAATTCATGCTAAACCTTTTTAAATAATGTAACTTATTATTATTAATTTTCATAATATTTAAATTTTAAAAACTTATTAATAATTTTGGGGAGAAATGCAATTTTTAGCTGCAAAAACTGGATTTTCCCCCTTCCCGTCCTGCTGTAATTTATCACTGGTGGGAGGTAGAAAGCGCATTAAGGATGACAGGTCATTAGTTGTTTTCATTCTTATAAGTTGAAAGTGTGAAAATGCCCTGAAGTGAATGAATGCTTACCCATGTCAGTAGAAAAGGGACAGAAGCAATAGGGAATAAGAACTATCAGTTTGTTTTTCTGAACATATACTATGCATATGTATTTATTAGATAATTTCTTTTTTCAATATCACAAATATACTACATTTTTTTTTTTTTTTTTTTTTTTTTTAAATAGATTTTTAAAACAAATCTAAAGATCCCCTACTCCCCATTAATTAATAAATTTTTATCCTATATATATTTACCTAATCTTTATAAATTTAAATTCTTCTGGCGGAATTGAAGGGGAAATAATAATTTTATCTTCAGCATTCTTCTGCGCATTGTAACAAGTTTCAACTGTCCAGGACACAGTTTAAACTGATTATTAAAAAAATCCTTATTATGTTCTCAATATTTTTAAAGTGAGCTAATACTAAGTGCATAAAAATATTTAAAATATTGCTCATTAGGGAAATTCGACTGTATTTCTTCTTACTAAACAATTGCATGCGGACATTAAAAATTAATTAATTAATTAATTAATTAAAAAAAAAGAAAAAGAACTTAGCTAAAGCATTTAAATTTGGTCGATGCAGAGATCTTTGTATAGAAACAACATAAAAATCCAAAGAACACAAAATATTGTTTCGGACTTATCTCTTTCACGCTACATTCGTGCCTACTTTTCCTTTTCTTTCTTTCCTTTTCTTTATTTAATTTTCTGATGATTTTAACACAAAATAATTATTCCATTCTTTTGATTTTTATGATATTTATATACAAAGTTCTTAATATCTGAAGTTCACCTCCCCCCCCCTTAAAAAAAAAAAAAAAAAAAAAAGCTTTTTGCTGCAAATTCAGATTTGGCAATTTTTAAGGTCTCTTCTTTTCTTTTCTTTTTTTCTTTCTTTCTTTTTTTTAATAACGAAATTTTCAGTTGAAGATAACCGAAAATTTAAATTAAAAAAATCAATTTAATTAGCTAGGTATGTCATACTCTATGTCATACTCTTACCCATAAGGTAGAGAAAGAATTGTTTTTGGGTCAAATTTTCGAACGCGAGATTTTGTTAGATTTACACCTGAATACGAAAATCATGTTTTTAGCAAATGGTCTGTGTGTGTGTCTGTGTGTCTGTGTAGGTGTCTGTCTGTTATCAGCATATCTCAAGAACAAATAGTAGCAGACATTCCAAACATGGTATTCTAAATGTGTATCATATATAGATGCTACAGTAAGCTTTTCGTTAAGATCAAGCAAAGGGTTCGTGTACAGGGACAATCAAGAGAATTCTAATACATTACGTCTATGGGGGAAATTGCAGGTAAGTAGAGTTTAACGTCTATAGACTGCACTAAACCAAATGAAACGAATATATATTTTTTGTAATAGAGATAGTTAACTGGGATTTTTTTTTTTTTTTTTTTTGTGTATGTAGGAGCCTCGCCTCCCCCCTGGGGGGGGGAGTCCCCCCTCGAGGGGAGTAAATTTTCATGATGGGTATCTTTCAAAAGAGCTCGCCAATACCTTTAAAACGAATGGCTGAACCATTGATCTGCGATAATTTAAAACAAAGTTATCGATTTTTTTTTTTTTTAGAATAAAATGGACTTTTTTTGGACATTTGGTGTTATACTACTTCTCTAATATGGAAATCGTCTGCATTATCATAAAAGATAAATTTTTTAAATAATAATTTTAATAAATTATTTTTTAAAAAAGAGCCTATCAATTTTCTTGAACTAACCAACTATATCATTGGAAAGGACGTCTAATAGAGTGTTTATACAGCAACTTTGAAGAGAATCGTTAGAGCCGTTTTTGACATACGGCTTACGGCTTCACTTCCGATTTCCGATGCCCCACTTCTGTTTTTCCATTTTTCACCAAAATTTGGAAAATTCGTTTGTACACCAGACCTATTTCAATTCTAAAGTTTTGTAGTTCTATCTTTATTAGTTTCCGAGATATAATAACCGGAAGATTACACACACGCATACACACTGACCAATTGCCAAAAACCACTCTTTTCGACCCATGAGACTTTCAAACACGTAAATCAGGTGAAATCTCGATATCTAAGTTTTGGACCGAATACAATACTTCCATTACCTATGGTAGTTGGGTAATAGAAGTAAAAGAGCTGCTGTAGGTCCTAGGCTTGAGGGAGAGTGCCATCCATTCGAGGGGGGGTCTTTCTAAGGGATTCTAGCCCGTATATATGCAAGTTTCGGAGGAAACTACGGAAAACTCCGAACGGCTAGGCCGACGAGCGCGACCTGGGTCAAATGAAGGGACAAATGAAGAGGAACCCTAACAACCGAAATGTATTGTAAAGTGCCTTTTTCACCGGTGCCCTTTCTTTCACGTATATCTGTTTTTTTTTTTTTTTTTTTTTTTTTTTGTTGTTTGTTTCAGATATATAGGATTATGTGAAATCACGTTTAACGCATGCGAAATCACGTTTCGCCCCCCCCCCCCTTGGGGACCGAATTTCAAAAATGTAATTTGAAAGTCATTCTTTATATTCATTATTTGATATTTAAAATTTTGCGATTTGAAAAAGTGCCTTTTTCTCCGGTGCCCTTTCTTTCGGATGCCCTTTTTACCGATGCCCTGGTTTTCGGGATCCCATTTAAAAGTTATACCCTCATAAATACATATATATATACCTAGTTATAATATTTAACCATTTTTTAAAAGTTATTTTTCATTCTGCTTCTTTACGCTTTATCTAATATATCTAGAATGACTCCATTGTCCATTTAACACTCCAAACATCAAGTAATTAATGGTTAAATAAATATAGTAAAAAAAATCGTTAAATAAACAAAAAGAAAATTATAAGTTTTTTTTAGTTTGTTTGTTTGTTCATATAGTATGTTGTTTTATTTTACGCTATAGCCCTTCAAATGATTATAGCCCATAGATCATAATAATAAAGAATATTTCGTTGTGTCCCTGTAAAAATATATAAGTATTAGATTCACCAAAATCAATACAGCTTCTGCGACAGTGTTTTTTAAAATGTATATAAATTTTCAGTGCAATCAGATAAAGCATTTAGATGCTAGCACATTTTAAATAATTTGAGCCCGTAAGCCGTTATAATAATTTTTTTTGTTCTGTTTCTGTAAAAAAATCTATAATATATTCCCCAAAATCTATACAGTTTCTGTGACGATTATTTGTACAGTGAAACCGGTCAAGTTGGACACCACTCTAAGTTGGACACTTTTTATCGGAACGGAATGTAGCCATAGGATTAACATTATGTCCTATGTCCAACCTCTATAAGTTGGACATCCCTCTAACTTGGAAGTTGGACATACAAATATTATCCTAAGTTGAACACTTTTACGCAATGAGACTGGAAAAAAATATATGAAACTTGCATTTTCTCGCCGTTTTTAGAAATTTTACTTATCCTTTGTAGAAATAACTGTAAATATCCAAAAAGCAATGTTTCTTGTCATGCTATATTCACCTATGTATATTCATCTTATAAAAAATATTTATTTTGTTCAACTGAAAAATTCACAAATTACTGAATTTTAGCGCTTAATGAAATAGTCTTTCTTTTTATTGATTTGCATGAATTGTTTTTGTTCTTTTCTCCAGGAAATATCCAGTAGAGAGCCTACAAGTATGTTTTAACTTAGACTGTTTTAAAATGAGCATTAGACAATACATTTCGGTAGTTAGAGTTCCTCTACGTTTGTTCCTTTTATTTTTTCTACAAAGTTTTACTTGAGTGTATAATTGCACTAAACATAATATGTGAGAGATCTATCTATAGCGAAAAAAGATGCTGATTCAATTTGGGTGCATATCAATCGACAGGTGTCGCTGCTAGGCTGCAGTTTTCCCCTTTCACAGGAAAACTATATCACAGTTTCCAGAGCGAATAAATTCACCAAACTTCATAAGAAGCTATTAATATTATTAAAATGAATGTTATCTTAATTTGGGTGTATATCAGTAGACAAAGTGGTACTACTTTTAATCACATTCTCCGATTTTCCATATGACTATCACAGCGTCTATTGAATAAAATTGCTGAAAAATTTTTATTGTGAGAAGTTATATTGATTAAATTTTCGTGCATATTAACTGGTGGATGGCGCTGTTATATAAAAAATTATAAAAGAAAGTGTTATTATGGCCACAATATACCAGTTTAAATTTAGATTAGAAATTAGCAAATTATTCATTTTTTCTATATAAGTTATGAGTACACTTAATTATGTTATATTTAGATGTGATTAAATGTTAAAAGGCATGCATAGATGCAGTTTAATTAAATCGAAAAATGCAAGCACCCCTATAGTTGGACACGTTTTCCTGGAACCGTAGGTGTCCAACTTAGAGAGGTTTTACTGTAATATGTATATAAATTTTCAGTTCATTCAGATAAGGCATTTACTCATTATATATATTTTTTTGTATTTTTATTTAAATAATTAATTTTGCTTTGCTTATTTAATTTTTACAAAGCATTTATAATATTGAAATAAACATTCTTTCTTTCTTTTTTTTCTTTTTTTTTTTTTTTTTAAATAAATGCTTTTTTCATAAATGCAATATCTGTCAAAAATTATGATATACTACCTATTAATTTGCTTTCTTATTCTAGAACGATTTTTAAATACTTTTTTATTGAATATTGTAATCAATTAATATATGTATTAGTGTTCGCTGTAAAAGTTTTAATATTGCGCCTGAAGTAATAAAGCAGAGGAGGGAGCCCTATAAATTTTCTCTCACACAGGCGTCCCCAGCTTACTTGTTACGGCACTAACTAACAATATATATTACGTATAATATATTTATCTTATTTAGTTTATTATAGAATAAAGAAAAAAATATCGAGGCATTCATTCAAAAGTTATACCTTTCTAAATATATATACACCTAAATATACTTTTAAACAACATATTCTTTTTTATTCCATTTTATTTCTCACAATTTATCTCAAAAATTGCTCAAGAATATTTATAATAAAACGTATTTATAAAGATACACAGAAGGTCAAATAAAGCAACGCTATACTGTAGACATATTTAAAGTGAATATAGGATTTAAATCTCTTCGAAAAAAGCTATTTATTATGAACATGTATTAATATAATGTAATTTCAGTTGTAGATAGATACATACATCTAAAATGTTAGTAATGATTAAAAAATATGAACAATAAACCTGGGAGGAAGGATAGATTACTCCGAGCAATAAACATAAAATAAGAAATTTCCTTATTCTACAGAAACTAACATATTTCAGTCCCTTATCCTCTAGCAGTAGAAGGGAGCCCCCCCCCCCCCTACCTTCTTGTCTTCCAGTAACGCCTACTCGACAATAAATTCCGAATGTTGACAGCTTTAACAAAGAATGAACTTTAACGGAAATTGGACTAATGACTTAAGTGAAGGGGGTGAAAATATAAAAGGTATCCCACAGAAGCGAAAGCTGAATCGTAGAACTTGAAAAAAAAATTGACTGACAAGTAGCCTTAAGCGGGGTCTTACTGTATGTATAAGAAATTTATCTTAAAAGTCAGAAAATAATAAGAAAACAAACCAAGCTTTTCAAAAGATGGCTTGATTTTGTGTACATATCCATCATAATCCTTCAGTGCATATGGAATAAATAAAATTGTACTTACATCTGATCTACAAGGAGAAAAAAAAATAATCAGAAATAATAATACAGAAATCTACCAGCGAATATTTATATAGCATTAAACAATATGTTTAATGTTATTTTTCTACAAAACAATTAGTGGCTATATTTTAAAAGATAAAAAAGAATTTTCTTTGTGTCTAATTCTTTATATTATGCTTACTGCAGTATTTTTTAGCTTATAATATATAAGACTTAATTTTACTGTTAGTTACTTTTTTAAAATACTAGTAGCAATAAAATGATGAATATTCACAATATATTATATTTGTTTTAAACAAATAACACACTGATATTGGAAAATAGATTAAATTAACATTAGAAGTGCCAAAGCCGTCATTTTGATGGCTTTTGCTAGCTAAACTTCAGCCCAGGAGCAGAAAGTGTTTAAAACTGTGACGCACGTCACAGAACAATTGAGGCTTTTGCAGAACATTTCATCTATCCCCTAACTGGATGATGTTGATACAGCTAACATTCTAAAATTAATAAAACCTAGATATGTTCAACTGACCTGTAAATCTGTTAGCATACTAGAAAATTGGTGGAAATAGTCATTGTTTCAATGTATAGACAAAATTTATAAACATTTTGTAAGTAGTATATCCACATTAATGTGACAATATTAATGCCAAAAGCCATTGAAAAAATTGCAAATTCTGGGTGTATTACTCAGTTTTAGATAAATCACGTTTTATTATAAATGTGTAATAAATATTTTACTAATAAGTATTATTTTTATGCTTATTTTGCATTTTACTGTGCTTTGACAAATTTGGACAAAATACCTGCAGAACATCTGCAAATTTTAATGTCTCGTTGCAGAACATCGGATGTAATTCTGCTCCTGGGAACTTCAGTTTGAGGCATCTTCATCTGTTGGTGTATTACGTGCATGGGAAATCGCACTAACCTGCCAAAGCTAGCAGACTGGAGTGAAGTTTTTTCATATTCGTTGATTTGTTGAGTGGGTTGCTCTGTGGACAACTGGTGATGGTTCGGAAATCACCAATGGAGGTGGTGTAGGAACATGCCATCACAATTTTGATCCTCCTCACGGAGATGTTTATTTCATGAGATAAAAATTATTTCATTTAGTTTGAAAATATTAAAAATGTATTTTTGCTTGGGCGACCACATGTCCCAGATTTCTTGGGTTGAATTTGAAGTTGAAGTTGAGTGAGTTTTATCCCACCCTAGTGCTACACTATGGGTAATTGGCTACGATCTGGGACTGACCTCTAAGGATAGTCCGGAGACATGCTATCACATTTTTGATTCTTTATGGAGGGAATATCTTCCCTGCTTCGGTGACCCCAAGGTATTATTTTTAGGGCTGTTCCGATTAATCAGTTTGGTTAATCGATCAATGCTTAGTCCCAATCAACTTTTTTTTAATTGAGTTAATCGGCTCAATTAATTTGATTAAAATTTTTCAAAATCCGATTAAAATTTTCAAACTACGAATTAAAGTAAAAGTGCTGTTCTGCCGACAAAATATTTTTTCACATATTTTGCTAACTAATATTTAAAGAAACTTCCATCAAATAATGAAAAAGCAAAAAATAAAATAAATAAATAAAAATAACACCTCTCAAAAGAAGTTGTTGCACTTTTGTTGATAGAGAAAAGGGGGAGGACAGTTATTAAACAAAATGCGGCTTCATGTGCATACTGGAGCAACACCACCTGTCTTTAGCCTTCTACAGAAAGTGAAAACCTTATGAACTCTGAAATATCAATTTTTATGAGGAGGATCACGCTTCTACTCTATGAACAAGTATACTTAATTTTTTATTTTGCAAAAAAGATAAATGTACAATAAATAATTATGTTACTTTTACAGATTTTTTTTTTTTTTTTCTTGAAAAAGGGGGGGGGGGGGTACTTTTTTCTTTACAAAAGAAAAAAAGTAAAAAATAAAATATGTTTTTTAAATAAATTAATGTATTATTTTGTCATGCATTTTTTTTTTTTTTTTTTTTATCGGATTATGATTGTTTTGATCATTTTATAAATTTGAATATGCATTGGAGAGAAAATTAGTTTACACTGTATTGTTCAAAAATTTTAATTTTACATAACTGGATTAACTTCTAACATTTTTTCTAACATTCAACTTCTAAAATAATTTTCAAAGAAACTTTTTTTTTTTTTTTTTTAATGGTAATAATAATTAAATAAAAATAATTTTAT
The DNA here is from genome assembly GCA_963930645.1 of Salticus scenicus. Classification (NCBI taxonomy): domain Eukaryota; kingdom Metazoa; phylum Arthropoda; class Arachnida; order Araneae; family Salticidae; genus Salticus; species Salticus scenicus. Next base: position 326,334,062 of record OZ005652.1, read on the forward strand.
ATTTATTTCAAAGTATTTGGACGTTTACATCTAAGTTTTATTTCATTTATTTGTTTGTTTATTGATTTTTTCATAATTATATTTTTCCAACCACCTCTTTATGAAGCGTAAAACTTTTAGTACCCACCATTTTTTTTTCCACTCAAGTCAGTTTTTGGAGTAATTTAATTTTTTTTTTTTCTTTTTTTTGTAACAACATTTGGAGAAAATAACTCCAAAAATAAAATGGTGTGAAAAAAGGGCGTTAAAAATTTTACGCTTATTAATGAGTTGATTGGCAGATATGTAATTATATATATATTAAGGCTGTGCCGATTAATCGGTTCGGTTAATCGATCAATGCTTAGTCCTGATCAATTTTTTTAATCGAGTTAATTAGACCGATTAATTTGATTAAAAATTTTCAAAATCTGATTAAAATTTTCAAACTACGAATTAAAGTAAAAATATCGTTCTGCCTACAAAATATTTTTTCACATATTTTGCTAACAAACATTCTAAGAAACATCCATCAAATAATGAAAAAGCAAAAAATAAATAAATAAATAAAAATAACACCTCTCAAAAAAGTTGTTGCACTTTTGTTGAGAGAGAAAAAGAAGAGGACCGTTATTAAACAAAATGCAGTTTTATGTCTAGCTAGGGCAACATTACCTGTAGTCTTCTACAGGGAGTGTCGGCTAGGGCAATAGTTTTCCCAGAAACAAGAAATTTCCAAAAAACAAATGCTCAAGATAAAGAAAAAAAAAATGAAAGAAAGAAAAGAAAGGATTGTGATTTCCACTATCATTTTGATCAGGGAGTTTCGCAATATGTTCAAGCATTTACTATCTGTTCAGAATGGCTGATAATAACTGTTAAAGTAGAAACAGAAAATAACATTCTGTTTTCTAGTCTGAAGTGATGAAGAACTGAAATGTATAAAAATGAAGAACTTGAGAATTTTATAATAATGATATAGAACTTTGAGAATTCATTTAAAAATAGTGACAAGCGAGGTGGACAAGGCCTGCCAATATAAAACTAAAATATGTGTAAACGTATTTAATTATTCTTTCAAAATGAATTGAAAATTAATTTATTAAAATAAAAACTAAATAAGCGAAAGTATTTATATAAAATTAACACTTAAGTCACCAATTATTACTCTGAATATTGATTTAATTTGCAGTTATGAAACGGATATAATCGATTACACACACGCACGCACAAAAAAAAAATATATCAGTCAAATTTACGAATAAAATATTATAGAGAATTTAGCTTTTAGAATATAAAAGTAATAATAAATACAAGTTATTTCACAGCTGTATTTCTGAACAAAGATTTTATTTAGAAATATATTTTTTCATTATTTATTTGCATGTTTATTATTCTTATTATTTATTGTGTAAGAAACTAGTCAAATTCACATCATTATATATATATATATATATGAGAGTTTTATTCATCATTTAAATAAAACTATATAAAGAAAAATGAAAAACGATTAAAAATCCGATTAATCGATTAATGAACTACGATTAACCCAGTTAAAAGTGTTAATCGATTCCCACCTCTAATTATTTTGGATTGAAACATAGTTCAAACTACTGTATCCAACAACACTATCAAAGGGAAATGATAGAAAACTTTGCAAGGTGCGAGATTTTCTACGAAACTTAAGCCAGACCCATAAGATATTGCTTTGGTGCATTTGGTGTTAAAGGAAATCTCTTTATATTAATTTCTGTAGTAAATACTCCTCTGAGGAGAATCAAAATTGTGATGGCATGTCTCCGGACCATCCTTAGGAGTGCGTCCCAGATCGTTGGCAATTACCCATTGCACAGTACTAGTGCAACGTTAAACCCAACTATCCACCCTGCAGTAAATGATATTTTGTAGGTAAATATGAATGTTTAAGTGAATTATGGAAGTATAATGGAAAGTAAGTTTTGGGATTTTCATTTGTGTTATAGTGGAATTTGGTGGCAATTATTTCGACAAATCTATGTAGAGATGGACGTATATGCAAAACATTTTAGAGATAATTTCTTTATATACATGCTGTGTTTACTGATGGTGACTGGTGCACATAAAATCTGCCATGACAGCAACGCCCTCCATGTTTCCATCTAAAGTAATACCTCAAGGGATCACCAAAGGGATTGGGGGGAAGAGGGGGGTGGGGTCATCGCCTTTGTGGAGGATCAAAATTCTCCTGACATGTACCTGGATCATATTTAGCAGTGTATCCTAGACTGTCGCCAATTGCCCATAATGTAGTTTTGTTTTTAATTTTATGAATTGTCAAATTTTATGCTAACTTACATTTAACATTTAGAACTACACAACTGGTAACACTCTGATATTCATTTCCAGGGATGGCCCACAGACAGCCATCATAATTTTGATCTTCCGCTGATTGGTAGTGGTGGTGCTAGGATTAAGGCCAAATGACTGCACTAGGGTCCTAGGCCTGAGGGGAAGTGGCCTCTGTAGAGGTCATTCTATGTTGTCCTAGCCTGTATTTATGCAAGTTTCAGAGAAAAACATGGAAAACTCCAAATGTCTGGGCTGATGCTTCCACTAAAAGGATGACTTCTCGTCCTCCCCTTCGATAACCCGAGGGGTATTATTATTACTATTATTTTTATTACTACTATTTTGGAACATTAAGGCACAGTGGCATTGCAGTAACAAGTAAATCTTCTTCCTTTGAGCAAAGTGCACCACTTGCATACATTACATATACAGTGAATTCTCGTTAAGACGGCCCCGCTTAAGATGGATTTCTCGTTATTACGTACAAAAACAGAATCCCCGGCTAAGGCCTATAATAATTGCATGTTAATAAACATCGCTTTATACGTACAAGTCATTCGTTAAGATGGATATTTTTCCCCCTTCGAAAAAGAGTCAACTCCCAAAATCTTTACAAATTCAAGGTTTTTTTTTTTCTTTCAACATGAAAAGGTGCAATAATAAAAGAGTTAATCTCTTTCACTCTGCACTATTACACCGTAAGAGTTAAACAGCATTGATTGACAGTGACATTTGAGATCAACAATTTGTACCTGTCTCCACTTCTATTGTGAAGACATAGCAAAGGATTTCGTTATCAGTGGCAATCGTCCTTACAGTACGAGTACACATTCTTTCCTCAGTTTCTGAAAACTGTGGTTGCTCAGTCCAGCTGTAGTCAGTGTAATCACGTGCTTTTTTATCTGACCCTAAAATCGGAATGTCTCACACTTTTACTCTTTGCTTTAAATCAAGTAGTACTATGTTGTACTATATGAAGAAAAGAAGTTTTTAAGTATTGTTTTTCCTGCGTTTATATTTTTTGTGAATAAAAAGGTTTGAGGAAACAAATTTTCATTCATATGTGTACATAATAGTGATTTTAGAGTTCATATAGAACTTCAGTTTATGAACTCCTGTTATAATGGACTCTCGTTAATATGGACAAAAACTGCTGGCCCTTGATTGTCCGTTTTAACGAGAGTTCACTGTACATTGATTGCTGCATTGACAATTATCATACTTATTTGCAATTGTTGTAAATTGAAATTAATGTTTTGATTGATCTTTTTAATTTACGTTGAATTTAACATAGTGAGCTTGTGCTTTTACATAGTTGTTTGTGTATGCAATGAGCATTTTCTTTTATTCGCTGAAAAATGTGCTCTCTTACGTAGGCACTGAATGATTGCAACTCTCTATACATTACAGAATGTCACCATGTTGGTGATTTTTGAAGAAATTCGCCAAACGGCACCTTGTACTGGATTTTTTCCACAGAGAGAAATCTCAGTGCTTTTAGTTTTAATACTGTTGCAATGGATTAAACCCCTTTCCTGCATCAAATGTTATGAAGTATAATTGGGTTGAAATAATCATATAAATCGTGAACATTTTAGTTTAACTATGCATATTTAATGATGAAAGATATCACAACTTGCTGAATAGTGCAGCGCGCAAAAATCAGTGGATGTAAACAACAATCGGGTGTTGTCATTTGCAACAACTTAACTTTACAAAGTACATGGAGTCTAGGGTGACAAACATACATTAACGTGCCCTCTTATTTGTCACGCTGACTCTTTCTTTTTAATTCAGCTTCAACTAACTAAAGAAATATATATAAGATTAATGAAAATATAATCAGAAATGCTACACACAGAAACAGATAAATGGAAATAACATTAACACTGAATAATAATAATAAAAAAAAATTCAAAGTTCTTAATGTCTTATTCTTCTTATAAAAAAAATCTCTATAATTATTGAACACACAAAGAACAGTATATTCAGAGTCTTAAACTTTCAGTCTAAACAACAAACAATCATGTAGTTTGTTGAATGTCATACACACAAAAATAATTTGTTGTCTTACCAATGTCATTCGGATGCCCCTCCATATTTTAGTTTAAACAATGTCACTTTGGTTACTGTAATTTTCGGGAGATAAGCCGCAGTTTATATGTGTTTAAAAGTTTAAAAGCAGCAACTGCAGCCTATCTAACAGCGCGGCCTATCTATTGGAGAAAAAAAATATAGAGAATTTTTTTTCCTTGCAAAAATATTTTTAGAAGCGATCTTTATAGAAAGAAAAATATATTTCTAAATCAGAAAGAACAAGTTATGCTATTTTATTTGTTTATTTATTTATTTATTTATTATTATTATTTCTGTTATTTATTTATTTACTAGCCGCCTTCGGCGACCAGCTGGTTCGCGATCTTTGAAAAATCCGACTTTATGAAACTCCCGCTCGGTTGCGCCTCCCGTTTCAGATCTTACAGCAGCTTATTGACATATAGTGAAAATAGCTTTATTGAAAAATTTAATCGCAGTAAATTCCCGATCGGTAGCCTGCGGCGCCCTCTTCCCGTTTGAATATCTGAAACAACCTGTTCGCTCACAGTGTTACGATCTTTCAAAATTCTGACTTCAGCAAAGTCCCGCTTGGTGGCGACTGCGATGCCTTATCCCCGTTTTAGAACATACAACACCTTCCTCGCTCATTAGTATTTAAAATATTGAAATTTTAAAATATTATAGCATCATCTGGCGGTAGAAATTTCTGTAATGTACTGTTCAGTTATAAATCAACAAACCTTTCAAATGATGTATTACTTATGAAAATATTTTAATTAGTAGCTGAGATACAAAAGAAAACCTAAACAGGAGACCTTAAAACGTGTAAATTGGGTAAAATCTCGAATTCCACTTTCGATAATATAAAAGAACGTTAAAATATCTTTCGAATGATGTATAAAAAATAATTTAATCATAATTAGAATTTGAAATAATAAAATTTTAAAATATTACAGCGCCATCTGGCGGTAGAAATTTCTGTAATCTACTGTTCAATTCCAAATCAACAAAGCTTTTAAATGATGTATTACTTATGACATTATTTTAATTAGTAGCTGAGATACAAAAGAAAACCGATTCAGGACACCTGAAAACGTGTAAATGGGGTGAAATCTCGAATACCACTTTTGATAATATAAAAGTATTTCAAAATGTCTTTCGAATGAAGTATTAAAAATAATTTAATCACAATAAAAATATTAGAATAAAATTTTATTTGCAATTAAATGTAATTTTTTTTTACTATTCTCAGAGATTTTTTTTTTTTAATTATTATTCTCTCTCAGTAATCCGACTTATCCATGGTTTTCTCCGAAACTTGCATAAATCTGGGTTTATATAACATTAAAAATCCTTAGTACGATGTGTGAGCAGAAATTGGAATTCGAAACTCTGCAAAATATTAAAGAATAAAGGTGTTCTGGGTATTCCGTTGTTTTCTCCGAAACTCCCGTTCCTTTTCTACATCTTTGCCCCTTCACTCAACCCCCCCCCCTTTCCGTCGCTAATAATAATTTTACACTCGAAAATATCTGCAATCGATTTACCTTGCCTTAAAATCTAAATATGCCAACCAATTTCAAACGCTGTAACTCTTTTTTTTTTTTTTTTTGCCCTTTTCCCCCCTACCTCAAGCCCTCCCTAATAATTGTACTCTTTAAAAAATATTCACAATCGGATTATTGTGCATTAAAACCAAATACTACAAAATTTCAACGGCATATCTCAATTTAAAATATCGCAAAATATAAAAGGAAACTTAATCTTTTTCCAATAAATATGTAATTTTTTTGTTTATTGATATATTTTCATGAAAATTGAACAGTAGCTTTATAATATGCTGTCTAGGCCGAATATTAATTCAAATGTAATGTGAATGAAAATTAGAAAAAAATAGAAAATTGCAATTTCCCCCCGCACTATAAAACACATGACATCTTAATTGATTACAATCATTTCCTTTTTCATCCAGACAGTTGTCTGCGATCTGTTTTCATGGCGGACAATTGAAATGATGTTGCCATCTAAATTTTATACTTTAGTTAATTTAAAAAATCTAATTGTTGTATCAATAAGCTGCTTGCACTGTTAGATTCGGAAAAAATTCCCCTTTCATTTGGTACCAAATTCATAACGATCGGACTAATATTTCTAATTTAATTTCCACTTTTTCTGCTTTTAACTCCGTTAAAATATCTATTTCAGCGGTTCCCAACCCATGGGCCGCGGCCCACAAGTGGGCCGCAGGCTGCGGGGTACTGGGCCGTGGAATATTGACGAATATATATAGTATATATATGTATATATATTCATCATACATATATAGGTGTCTATTTGCCATTATATTTTTTTACTTGTATATTAAGTAAGTAGTGGGCCTCAAAGTCTTTTTTACAAAATTTGTGGTCCGCACAACTAAAAAGGTTGGGAACCGCTGATCTATTTTTATGCAATCGCGGTGAATTCTCAGTCATTGAGATCGCTTCTTCATTAGACATAGGTCTACATTTTAATTAATATCTCCGGAACTAATTAAAATTAAAAAAAAAAAAATTCACTATGCACTCGGGCAGGCTTCTGAGCACCCGTATGTCAAATATTGCAGTTCTGCGTTCAATAGGGGCTGAACGTATAGATACTCAGACAGACAGACAGACAGAGAGACAGACATCTTTTATTATTATAGACTAGCAGCCTTCGGCGACCAGCTGGTTCGCGATCCCTGAAAAATCCGACTTTACGAAACTCCTGCTCGGTCGCGCCTGCGGCGCCTTTTTCCTGTTTCAGGTCTAATAACAGCTTATTGATATATCGTAAAAATAGCTTATTGAAATCGCAGTAAATTCCCGTGCGGTAGCGCCTTCGGCGCCCTTTTCCCTTTTCAATATCTGAAACAGCCTGTTCGCTCATCATGTTATGATCTTTCAAATTTCTGACTTTAGCTAAGTCCCGCTCGGTGGCCCCCGTTTTCGAACTTACAACAACTTCCTCGCTCATTAGAATTTGAAATATTGAAATTTTAAAATATTATAGCGCCATCTGGCGGTAGAAATTTCTGTAATATATTGTTCAATTCCAAATCAACAAAGCTCTCAAATAATGTATTACTTATGAAATTATTTTAATTAGTAGCTGAGATACAAACGAAAACCTAATCAGGACACCTTAAAACGTGTAAATCAGGTGAATCTCGAATTCCACTTTCGATAATATAAAAATGAAATTATACTAATTAGAAGCTGAAATACAAAGATAATACAAACACTTTTTTTAAAGATTTGTGTCTGACTTATCTGTGGTTTTCTCCAAAACTTGCTTAATTCCGGGCTATATACCGTTAAAAATTATTAGTACAAAATGTGAGCGAAAATCTGAATTTGAAACTCTGTAAAATATAAAAGAATAAAAATTTTCTGGTTTTTCCGTAGTTTTCTCCGAAAGTTTCGTACAGAATTTGAATGGCTTATATCATTTTAATAGCCTGCAATAAAAATACTTTAAAATATCTTTTGAATGATGTATTATGTATTACAATAATGAATATCTTTGATATATTTTAGACTCAAAATGGCTAATCTATCAAGGACGATTAACGATTTCTATTGAAATCCGTCTAAAATTTAAGAATTCCAAAACTGCTTTTTTACAACCGAATTCATAAAAAAAAAAAACTATATTATTCTGTTAAAAGTAACTTTTGGTGTCATTAACAGATGAAATAAAAATGAATTTAAATAAATATAATATGTCTATTTATTTTATTTTTAAAGCTATACTTTAGATTTTTTAACTGCATACAGGTGAGCCATAATGACGGGCAATTTCGAAGTTCTGCTTTTGATCGATTTTAAATTGAAAAAATTCAAAAACTGCTTTTTTTATTTCCACTACTTTGTCACGTGGGCGAAAAACGAAAAACATTTTTTCCCGACTGGAAGCCAGCATGTCTAGCACCTGGCACTGAAGAATCTTTGATAAATGAAATAATTAAGTGTTCTGCCTGTTGCCAACTAAATTTCATACTTTAGTTAATTTTAAAAAGTCTAATTGCTGTAGAGATAAGCCACTTGCACTCTTAGATTCGGAAAAAAATCCCCCTTTCATTTGGTACCAAATTCGTAACGATCGGACTAATATTTCTAATTTATTTTCCACTTTTTCTGTTTTTAACTTCGTTAAAATATCTATTTTTATGCAATCGTGGTGAATTCTCAGTCATTGAGATCGCTTTTTGATTAGACATAGGTTTACATTTTAATTAATATCTCCACAACTAATTAAAATTTTTAAATTCTGTTTTCACTATGCATTCGGGCAGGCTTCGGAGCACCCGTATGTCAAATTTTATACTTCTGCGTTCAATAGGGGCTGAACGTATAGATGCTCAGACAGACAGACAGAGAGACAGACAGACATCTTCCTTATTATTATAGATATTTTTTCCTTTTAGTTTTTAATCAGAACTTTTCCTATTATTGCACAAAATTAAGCAAACAAGTTCAATGATCGATTTTCATGGTCATTTTGATAGCGTCCGTAAAATTAATTCATCAGGTGATATTTTATTTTGTTAAAATAATTTTTTTAATACACATCCAGATCGCAAAAATTTTTAATTATTTAATTTCAAAAGTACAAAATGTGTAAAACCAAACAATTTTCTATTAAAACTATATTAAGTGATTTCTATTAAAACTTTTCTTATCTAATTAATCTTTAAACTTATTTTAACATTTGTTTTGTGAAATTTTCTAGTTTATAATTTTATCTTTTTACATATCAATTTTTTAGAAGAGGTAAAAACAACAAGCATCTAAAAATATTAGAAAGCATGTCAAATAATTCTGATAATCATTCATAATGATGAATTAAAACATTAAAAATGGGAAGGGACAGGGTCTGATTACCCAAAAGGCTCGGGAAGCACAAGCTTTCTCTCTATAATTTAAGAGCGGCCCCCAAAATGACTAAAAACAGGGTCTTGAATTTTCTGTTTTATTTTTTCATACTGAGATTGAATTTTTCTGAGAAAATTCACCTAAAGCAAGATAAAATACCGTATATTTCTGAATATAAGCCGATCCGTATATAAGACGAGAGTACGTTTTTCCCTTCAGAAATTTGCCCAAAACTGCAAACCTGTGTATAAGCCGAATTGAAAAAATATTCTTTTAAAGTTCAAGTATATCGTCAAAATGGTGAAAATATTGCCAATCTATAAAACTTTCAGGATAATCTGTCCAATGAAATTGCGCGAAATGTGTGCTTATCCAACTGAATTAATTACCTTGCTTAGCTATGACGTAAAATGATTGCTGTGTGTTCACCAACGGCAATAGTTTTAAATCTGGCAACCTTATCAGAAGGGAGGCTAGCACAGGCATCGAACAGACGCTCTCGCACACACAGCGAAGGACAAGTGCCGGCAGCTGAAAACGATAGCCGCCGTAATACCAGGGGGCCTAACGTCGATGCTGCTGCCGCTGGATGTTTGCATAAATAAGCCATTTAAAGACCGATTGTGTCGATTTTTCTTAATGACGTATCTAAATTATTTTGTATATTTCTACTTTTGAGTATTTTTACCAGTGCCGCAAGGCAAAAAAAAAAAAAAAAAAACGAAGATTTGCCACTTCTTTTGATAGTGTAAGCCTAGAAACATTTTAAACAGAGATGATTTAATTGTATAAATTAAAAATATGATCAGGAGTCCTGTTTTTTCAAGTTTCTCTTATACCATTTCCGAATCAGACAGAGAAGTTACTCCGTTTGTGCAATCTGCCAATGACGTCAGCTATCAGCAGGTCAAAAAAAAAAAAAAGAAATGTAAACACACGTGACTACATCGAGCTGCTCTAGAAATAAATTTAAAATTGCTAATTTAAGAGTTTTATAAGTGATAATTATTTAAAAATAAGGTTTAATATCACTATTTTACTTTATATATAGTTTTTAAGCTTAACCACTTCACTGGCCACTGTAGTATGTGGAAGGTTACATTTCCCCCAAGTTATCTCAGGATGGCCAGTGAAGTGGTTAAAATATATACATTCAATCATTGTTTCTAAAGTACATTTTTTTGCTAGAAATGTGGACTCGTATATAAGACGACCCCCATACTTCAGCTTCCGAAAAATTTCCAAAAATTCTCGGCTTATACATAGAAATATACGGTACTCACTATTTCGGGAATAGTGTTATTATTATTTAGCCTCAAAAATCTGAATGTTCTTATATGAATGAAAAAAAAAAAAACTATAAACACACACTAATTTTTGGTCTATAGCCTTTTTATATTACAATATGTAACAGGAAAACAAGATTTTCTGAAATGAAAGAGGGCCCCGAAATGATATTGAGCTTCCCCTAGCCTCAAAGCTTAATTGGGCCCTGGGAAGGGGATCAGCTGAAAATGTAGCTGGAATGTTAGACAAAGCTTATTTTTTACAAGTTTTATCTAATAATTAGCTTAATTCACCTAATAAAAAATAGTTGAAAACAATAATTAAAAAAAAAAAAAAAAATGTTGTTGGGGAAAATTAACACGATCAAAAATGTCGGTTTTTTCGACTTTGTACTGCATAAGATTTTAACATTTTATTACTAATACATAATATTATGAAAAGAAATGAAAAATTAAAGGCTCACAGAAAACACATCGATATTTACAATATCGATGTATTTTCAAAGAATTGTTTTAGTAGTAGATTATTCATGGTATAGGCCTCAGCTTATATGATGAAAGTTAACTTTGCTGATTTTTCATTGGTGTGGCCTATACAGTGGTGCAGCTTATCTCCTGAAAATTAATTACGGTACTTGTTTGATCAACAAATTTGCAAGATTATTTTCAGATTTGACATGCTCAAATTTCACAATATTTTCATTCACCAATTCACGCAAGAAGTGGAACTTGATATATATATGTTTACTCCTTTCTGAAGTAACATAATTTCCAGCAAGGAATATTGCTCCTTGATTATCAGTGTAAATTACATGAGGAGTTTTGATTTTGATTATTTGATTTGTTTGTTAATTGAAATATCAAATAAAATATTTTCAGTAAAAGACTTGTTCTTGAAATTTTTCTGAATGGATTTTTAAAATTTCACACATGAATCCTACCAATTGCCTAGAATTGGCCAGCATAAAAAAAAAAAAAAAAAAAAAAAATTAAGAAATAACATGATTGTGTGAGTGTTCTCACACATATGACATATGTCCTTTAAAAGTTTATTTATTTATTTAAATTTAATATATAACAAGAAGGAGGGATTAATAAAATAATATTTTTTTTTTTTTTAATTTATCTAATTCAATTAATTAATTATATAGAATTTCCCGTTTTATTTAGAAATCAAAATTTGTGTTCTTTGTCCTTTTTGTTACAAACGCATTACTCTCATAATAAAATAAAGCAATTTTTGTATCGGGGTTTTTGAAAAATAGTTTTGTTTATACATTTCCCCCGAATGGATTAAATCAATTTAGCTATAACTATTTATTTTCAGAGGGTAATTTAAAAAGTCGTTATCAACCTGTTTCTAGCATATACAGCTATTAATAAAATAAAATAATCATTTCATTTCATGTTTATTACCCTTGTATGTTTACGTTAAAAACCTATTATTATTTCAAGCAGGTCATTATAATTCTAAAAATAGATTTATAATGGATTTTTGCGTTCTAGCGTCGCCTTTTTATGTACGTTGAGAGTTGAAGGTCATTTGGCATTGCTTCTCAATGTCAAATCGATCTAACTTTATAATGACATTTTATATTAAAAAATTTTGTATTAATATGTTAGAAGGACAAAGAAACAGATTGGCATTCTTTTGGCTGAATTTTAAGGATGCCAATTTTTGGGGTTGCAATTTTTAAGCTCTCTGTGGCTGGCAGATTTAGTGTAGTTTTTTGGACTTTGAGTTCGTTTGATTAAGACGATGCTTTTTGGTCTCCTCCTCCCTCTCTGTCTAGATAACTGGGATAGAACATTTTTCCAGCTTTACCAATGAAGTGATGATATAAAAATTATCTGTGACTAAGAACATATGTATTGAATCGCTACTATAATAAAACACAGTTAAGAATGATTTATATGCTGTTTATTTGGAGGTAAAGACTTCTGTATTATTCACCACAATTTTATGTCATGGCCGTTGTGTGAACAGAACCTGGTATTTATTAAAAACTCCTTCACAGAACTTTGGTGCCCTTCCAGTTCTCCGACCTTCTAGAATGGAGGGGGAGGAGGAACCCGACGGAATCGGAATGATATTTCGATAACTGAAATTTTTTTTTCTTTGGGGAGAGCTCATCATGGAACTACTATCTAAGTCATTTTTGGTGGATGAATTTTCTCCTTTTACGAGCATTGAACTTACTTGTTATTACGATTAGATGCTTGCTTGAATGGATGGCTGTGAGCGATGCCCGAAAATATCACTACTCAGGAAATTTTTTTTCGTGCTTTGTGGCTTCAAAAAAAAAAAGGCTTTCTTGGAGTATCATTGTGTTGATAGATTTCTTTTGATGGAACAAAGTGGCCGAGAGTAAGGCCTGAAGATATCGCCGGTCATCTGTGCTCAACTAAGTGGCCGAGAGTGAGGCCTGAAGATATCGCCGGTCATCTGTGCTCAACTAAGAGGCCGAGAGTGGGGCATGAAGATAGAACTAGTCAAAGTGTTTTTGGTTCGTTTATGTTGCCAAGGAAGCATGAGAATGATCTGAACAGGTTAATCAAGAAAGTTCTTTTTACCGTGGGACACATCCGTCTGTGTGTAATCGGCAACTTCACGTGCTCGAATTTTAATTTTTTTTTCTTTCTAATATTGTAGGAATGCATAAGAAACTGAAGAGAGAGGAAGGAAAATAGAAAAAAAAATAAACCATTTTTTGAGCAGAATTATAAAATATTTTGACGAAAAATAAATAAAATTAAATGATAAAAATTTTTTTTACAGAATATTTTTAACCAAGTTATATCCAAGAATTGGTAAGTTAAGTTTATCTTATATTTTAGCTATCCCAATGGAACTTTTAGTTTTGTTAATTTTGTTCCGTTCTCAACAGTAAGAAATAATGATAATGATTAGAAAAAAAAACAAGGGAAGAGAGTTTTTAACTATGATATATAGATTTATACAAGTATTTCATTTGATATGAGTATATATATTTTTTTGTTTCTCGTGATAATTGGTATTTTTCTTTGCTTATAAAGCTTAATGTGATTTATTTCTTTATTATTTTGAGAATTTTTTTTTTTTAAATATACTTTTTGGTAAATTTCACATAGTATTTCGTTGGGATATTTCATATGTATATATTTTTCTTGTCTTTCATGATGATTAATACTTTTATTTGCATATTGTGATTTTTTTTTTAAGTGATTTATTACAATTACTATTGCAAATTTTTACAATTCCTTATGATTTATTTTTATATTTTTGGAATATTTTAAAATATATATATATATATATATATATATATATTTTTTGGTAATATTTTTACATATTAGATATTTTAATGAGGTATTTTATCATATGCATTTTCCGTAGGCATCAAAAGGAAAGATGCGTAATTTTTGTGCTCATTGATTTTAATGCAATATATTTTTTTACTCAAGCATTTCTGAGATATATTAGTATTTAATTTGACCCAACATAAATAATTAAGATGGCCACTAAAAAGAACATTAATATTAATATTTTAAATTTTGATGGTGACCCATCCTTAATTGAGTTTTTTTTTTTTTTTTTTTTTTTTTGATCAGGTTGAGTCTTATGCTAAATTAAATAGACTAAATTCAGAAGAGGCAGTGGCAATTTTAAAAGGAAAATTAATCGGCCCTGCATTAAAGTTCATGACTCAATCTCCTTTATTATATAAATCTACAGATTAAAAATTTATCAAGGATGAATTCAAGAATTTTTTTGCTCCAATGAGCAGTACTCAGGCTCTTGTGGAATTTAACAATTTAATACTCTTACCACAAGAATCTATTAGAAATTTTTCCCACAGATTAAACATTTTGGCAGAAGTAGTATATTCTCAAATTAAAGATACTAATGCTTTAAATTCCATTAAATTTACTAAATTTATTTCAACCATTCCCTCAAATATTAGAGTTAAGATTCAAGAAGAGGGAATCTGTGAGTATCAAGAGGCAGTTAACAGAGCACAAAAATTGCAGGATATTAATGCCAATGAGTCCTTATTACAAATGAGTTTAAATAACCCCGTTGTAAACACACTTTCTGAAAAGTTAGTTGAATTGACAGATAGGTTAAACAATCTGTCCTTTGCTAGTAAATCTGATGAGGTTAACCATACACACGAATCCCCAGTGCAAGATAGACAAAAAAACAATAGGCAAAGTGAACTAAGACAAAATTATAAAAGCCGTAATCAAAATTTCAGGGGTAATCAAAATAAAAACAGATATCATTCTTCTCCTATTTGCCAATTGTGCAATAAAAAAGGACATGTTGCTACTAGGTGCTTTAGATGGCAGAGAAATCAGACTAGGGGTAAAAATTATGACAGAAATAACTATAGTAAAAAGGGAAGTAATTTAAACGAGCGCAGATGCAATAGTCTAGCTGATGCAATTACATCTCAGGAATTGAATAGAGCATCAGCACAAAATTTTTCTCTGGATATTGCTTATGACTTTAATCTACCCAAATTATCTTGTGATAGATTGGTTAAGTCTACTGCTTCTCAGACACAACAAATCTTGAAAATTTCTGATTCTAAATCTACTCAAACAAATAGCGATAAAAAGGAGAACATTTTTAATGTCCATGTAAATTCTCCAAAGTTACCTCTTATTAAAATTTTGCTAGATAAACAAAAGGTAAACACAGTTCTTGACACTGGTAGTTCTGTTAGTCTGTTAGCTGAAAGTACATTTAATAAATTAAAACATAGTTTGAAATATAAACATTTATCGTCCCATGTCACAATTAAGACTGTAAATTCGAATGTGCAGTTTTCATCTTGTATACAAACTACTTTTAAAATTCAAAATCATTTTTTTTTCACAAAAATTTTTCATTGTAGATATTCCTGAAGGTTCAGCATTTAGGGTTATTTTGGGTTATGATTTTATTCAACAATATCATGTAATATTAGATATGCAGAGGTCTTTGTTAAAAATAAAAGACCTGAGTATTCCCATAACAAACACATATAGCGACCATGAAGAAAATCTTAATATGCATACTCAATGTAAGAAACTATCAGTAAAAACGGGGCAAAAACTTATTTTACAACCCAAAGAGGAGTCTTCTATTACTGTTTATTGTCCCAAAGTTTCTTCGGGTGATTATTTATTTCAGAGTAAAAAGAGTTCTTCCAAATTAATTTTTTTGAATTCAATAGTTAATATTGATCATTACCAGAAACAAAATTGCAATAGTAAATATGATAGAGTAAATTTCAGTTATATGTTAAGAATAACACTAATAGAAGTATGCATTTAAACAAACATTAAAATATTGGTACAATAAAAGAAATAGAGCAAATTATTGACTATGGTTCAAAACAAAATGATAATGTTGAAATTTCAGAGGATTCGCAATTTATTAATTATATTCAGCCTTCTAGTGATGTATTAAAAATGAGAAAACAAGAGTTAACACCCATGGACTTTGATGTTAAACATCTCAATGGGGCTCATGCAACAAAGTTAAACAGGGTTGCTACACAAATCAGGAGAAGAAATTCCCTGAGTTTTCCCTGTCCCTTTTAGAAGTAAAATAGATGCAGCATTAGAATCTAACATGTTTACAAATCAATTGAACATATTTAGGGTATATTAATTTTATTAACTTACTACAGTTGGGAAAAAAAAAACGTAATTTATTCATAATAAAGCACTAAAATTCTTAAAAATATTTGATTATGAAAACATTTTAACTATGTTTTTCCAAAAATTTCAAAATTCCCTGAATTTTCTCTGTCTTTGCAATAAATTTTGAAAATTCCCTGAATTTTCCCTGTTTTTTAATAGATTTTTAAATTCCCTGAGTTTTCCAGGTTTTCCCTGTTTTCCAGGTGCCGTAGCAACCCTGTTAAAACAAATTTTATTAAGTAATTTCGCGGCATTTTCTAAAAATATGAAAACCCTTGGGCATACTGACAAGGTAGTACCAGATTTAAAATTTTTAAGTGACTATCCAATTAAGACTTTGCCCTTTCCCATTCCTCAAGCTTTACAGCAGGAAGCTAGAGATCAAATTAACCAATTGGTAGAGGCTGGGATTATTGAGCGAAACTGCTCTGAATGGGCTTGAAAAAATTTTATTGGTAAAAAAAAAACAAGATGGATCTGGTAAACAGAAATTTCACCTCGCGTTAGATTTAAGAATGTTAAATTCCATAATTCAGGGTTCTTCTTATCCATTACCTAAAATTCAAAATATAATAGCTGATCTATCTGCGTATAAATTTTTCACTTGTCTTGATTTCCAACAAGCATATCATCAAATTGATTTACCCGAACATTTACAGGATAAAATTACTTTCACATCAATGTTTGGCAGCTTCAAATTTAAAAGACTATATTTTGGTCTTAAAAACCCGGCTTCTCAGTACCAAGCACTTATGGACTCTTTAATTGATGAAATTAATATAGATGGAATTTATGCGTATCAGGATGATTTAATATTTGGTGCAAATAGTTTTGAAGAGACATGTGTTAAACTTGAAAGAATTCTTAAGATTTTAATTAAATATAATTTAACCTTAGCTCCTAGTAAATGTACATTTCATAAGAGTGCTGTAAATTATTTGGGATTTCACATAGAGAATAATTCAATTTCTCCAATTGAGTCAAACATCATTAAAATAAACTCTTTCCCTACACCTACAACAAAAAGACAATTAAAACGCTTTATAGGAGTTGTAACCTTTTATAAGTCTCTTATTCATAATTTTTCTAAATTAATTTAACCACTTATTGAATTGACTAAACCGAAAACAAAATTTGTTTGGAATAAACATCATCAGGATATTTTAAAGAAATTTCAAGATATATTTTTAAACTCACATATGGTAAGATTACCGGATTGGAACAAGACTTTCTTTCTCAACACTGATGCATCAAATATTTCTATTGCAGGAGTTTTGATGCAGAAATATGACAATCAATTATTACCTGTCGCCTTTTTCTCTAAATCACTTAAACCGTCTGAAAAAAGATATCCGGCTATCAAACTTGAATTAATGGCCATTTATAAATCTGTAATTGCTTTCAAATATTACTTATACAATAGAAAGTTTATCATTTTGTCTGACAGTGCTCCTTTAAAAACATATAGAAAAACAAATAGTCCTGCTGATTTAACTACTAAATGGCTGTTAGAGTTGTCAGAATACTCATTTGAATTTGAACATATTCCTGGGCCTACAAATGTTTTAGCGGATTATTTATCAAGATCAGACTTCTCAAATAATCAACAAAATTTAAAAACAAATCCAGAATTAATATTCAGTTCTCAACCTCTTCCTATTGTACAAGATGACACACATTCAATTAATCAAATTTCCACTTCTACTCAGTTCATGCAACAAAATCAGTTCAGTAATTTTCTAGTTTCTGGTAATACTCAAAATAAAGATCCCCTTTTGGAAATTTCAAATAATACATTTGTATCTGAGCAGAAGAATGATCCAAAATTGTCAATTATTTACAGGCAAATTTTGAGAAAAGGTTTTTCAAAAAATAATGATGATTTTTTATTCATCCAGATTCTAAAGTTTTAATGTACAAGAAACAAAATTTGCATGATAATACTTTTTCATATCTCATTGTTGTACCACATTCTTTAAAATATAAAGTTTTAACCATTTCACACCTTTCTCACTTTGGGTTGACAAAAACATACGAATTTTTATCAAATAGATATTATTGGAAAGGTATGTACACAGACACTTTAAATTTTGTTGCTTCGTGTACTTTATGTTTACAAAATAAACACCATAACACAACACCAGCTCCTCTACAACCCACATATACTCCAACACATCCAGGGCATACTATTAGTGTCGATTTGGTTGGTCCTTTTATAGATGGACATTCAGTTTTGACTGTGATTGACCTTTTTTCGCGACACATTGAAATTGAATTATTTCAACTAAAAGACACTTCTTCATCAAAAATAGTTAAATGTTTTTGCTAGAATTTAAATACCTTATATAAAACTTTTCCATTTTGTTTGACTGATTAATTTCGAACACTCCGTGTTCATCCTCAGAGTCGAAACGCTAAACGCCGTCGTTCTTCCTTTGATGATTACTTTGCCGGTGTATCCAGTGGTTGCCACTTCGCTTCACTTCGTGTTCTTCTAGTAGCTGTTGCCATGCGGTGGGTATGATATAATGCTCTCTGTCATTAACGGTATTATAATTAGTGGTAATCTCGAGGGCCTCCCGTTTTAGTGCATAGTTTTGGTTATTGTAAGGGGCTATTTTTTTTATGTTAATGGAGTTAATATTAATGGGGTTATTGATGTGGGTGGCAGAGAAAGCGGTAGAGGATTTTCCTAGTTTTAAGTCTGCGTCAGTGGCGGATCCAGAACTTGACTTTTGGGGGGGGCTAAGATTTTTCAAAGTGTTATTCTAGACCAATAAAAAATTTACAACTGCAATATTCAATAGTGAATGTCAGTGTTTTGGGGGGGGGCTTCAGCCCCCTAGCCCCCCCCTTAAATCCGCCACTGGTCTGCATGATGTTCTTTTTCCCGTTCTGAAATTTTTCGTTTAGTCATCCCGATATAGCAGGCTTTATTTCCATTTAAATGTTCAAAGTTTATTTTGTAAATTCCTGGGGTAGAGTTTTGCGGAATTAGGTCTTTTTCATTGCGGATATGTTGAAAGATGCTTTTGTTAGGTTTTATAGGGATGTTGACGTTTAAATTTTTAGCTTCATTTTTTATTTTAAGGCTTGCACCCTTACTATATGGTATGGCAGAGGTGAAGATGGGTTTAGATTTCTGGGCACTGTTAATTTTGTTTAAAGATTTTACGCGTTTTTTATATAATTTATTAACAAGATTTTTAGAGTAGTTGGCTTTCGCGGCTATTTTTTTTATATAGTTAAGTTCGTTGTTAAGTAGTTGTTTGTTGGAACAGACAAGAATGGCGCGGTTGATATAGGAACGAAGGGCTGATAATTTATAAGAGAGTGGGGTATTACAATTTTTGTTTATGATTTCGGTGTTAGCTGTGGGTTTTCTGTGAATAGTAGTGTCAAAAGTGTTATTAGGATTTTTTATGATTTTTATGTCGAGAAAGTTTAGGATATTGTTGGATTCTTTTTCAATGGTGAGTTTAATATTGTTGTCGAGATTATTGAGGTCTATTAGAATGTTGTCAGGGTTTTCGGAATCGGGAATTATGGCAAAAATGTCGTCGACATAGCGCGTCCAAAGTTTACATTTGTTAATTATGTGGTGGGCTGAGTTTTCAAGTAGTCGGAGCTTTAGTTCGGCGATGATTCCGGAGATAGGGGACCCCATAGGGACCCCTTGAGTTTGACGGTAGGTATTTTGATTAAAGGTGAAATAGGATTCATTAAGAAGGAGGTTGTTTGCCTGGATTAACGTTTCGCTAGTTTTATTGTCTCCAAAGGTGTCGATTATTTTAGTGTTAATTATTTTGGTGATTTCGGGAATATTAATGGAGGGGTACAGATCTTTTACGTCGAAACTAACTAATTGATCGGTGTAATTAAGATTAATATTACGGAGTTTATCAAGAAATATTTCATTTGAGTTTATTGAGAGGTTGGATGGGGGAAGAAGTGAATTATAAATATTTATAATTCACATTACATGAAAAATATTTATAATTCACTTCTTCCCCCATCCAACCTCTCAATAAACTCAAATGAAATATTTCTTGATAAACTCCGTAATATTAATCTTAATTACACCGATCAATTAGTTAGTTTCGATGTAAAAGATCTGTACCCCTCCATTAATATTCCCGAAATCACCAAAATAATTAATACTAAAATAATCGACACCTTTGGAGACAATAAAACTAGCGAAACGTTAATCCGGGCAAACAACCTCCTTCTTAATGAATCCTATTTCACCTTTAATCAAAATACCTACCGTCAAACTCAAGGGGTCCCTATGGGGTCCCCTATCTCCGGAATCATCGCCGAACTAAAGCTCCGACTACTTGAAAACTCAGCCCACCACATAATTAACAAATGTAAACTTTGGACGCACTATGTCGACGACATTTTTGCCACAATTCCTGATTCCGAAAACCCTGACAACATTCTAATAGACCTCAATAATCTCGACAACAATATTAAACTCACCATTGAAAAAGAATCCAACAATATCCTAAACTTTCTCGACATAAAAATCATAAAAAATCCTAATAACACTTTTGACACTACTATTCACAGAAAACCCACAGCTAACACCGAAATCATAAACAAAAATTGTAATACCCCACTCTCTTATAAATTATCAGCCCTTCGTTCCTATATCAACCGCGCCATTCTTGTCTGTTCCAACAAACAACTACTTAACAACGAACTTAACTATATCAAAAAAATAGCCGCGAAAGCCAACTACTCTAAAAATCTTGTTAATAAATTATATAAAAAACGCGTAAAATCTTTAAACAAAATTAACAGTGCCCAGAAATCTAAACCCATCTTCACCTCTGCCATACCATATAGTAACGGTGCAAGCCTTAAAATAAAAAATGAAGCTAAAAATTTAAACATCAACATCCCTATAAAACCCAACAAAAGCATCTTTCAACATATCCGCAATGAAAAAGACCTAATTCCGCAAAACTCTACCCCTAGAATTTACAAAATAAACTTTGAACATTTAAATGGAAATAAAGCCTGCTATATCGGGATGACTAAACGAAAAATTTCAGAACGGGAAAAAGAACATCGCGCAGACTTAAAACTAGGAAAATCCTCTACCGCTTTCTCCGCCACCCACATCAATAACCCCATTAATATTAACTCCATTAACATAAAAAAAAATAGCCCCTTACAATAACCAAAACTATGCACTAAAACGGGAGGCCCTCGAGATTACCACTAATTATAATACCGTTAATGACAGAGAGCATTATATCATACCCACCGCATGGCAACAGCTACTAGAAGAACACGAAGTGAAGCGAAGTGGCAACCACTGGATACACCGGCAAAGTAAACATCAAAGGAAGAACGACGGCGTTTAGCGTTTCGACTCTGAGGATGAACACGGAGTGTTCGAAATTAATCAGTCAAACATAATGGAAAAGTTTTATATAAGGTATTTAAATTCTAGCAAAAGTATAATTGTGCTTTTCCTTAAAAATAAAATTACAGTTAAATGTTTATTTAATTACATTACAACATTTGGTAGACCATCAGTAATATTATCAGATCTAGGCAAACAGTTTACATCAACTATTTATAATATTTTCAATGATAAACTTGGCTTAAAAATTTTACATTCATCTGTTGCTCACCCTCAAAGCAACTCTATTTCCGAGAGGATAAATAAATTTATAAAGTACTCAATTAACACTTTAATTTCTGAGGGGTATTCTTTTGAAAATTCACTAGCTATACATAAATCACTTTATAATGGTTCAACACATTCATCCACATTGTTTTCACCTAACCTACTTCATTTTGGTAGGGAACTGTCTTTAATATTTGATACATTTGACCAATTCATAAATCAGCCATTTTTATATAAAAATGTAGACATATATAAATTATTACATGACTTAGATAACATCTATAGCAAAGCATATTCTAACATTAAAGAAAATCAAGACAAAAGATATCAAAATTTTCAAAAACGTGCAAAACTGAGGCCTGTTGCTGTTCATGATGTTGTATACTTGAAATCAATAGATAAATTTAAACCCAAGTATTCTGGGCTATTTATTGTTGTACAAAAACACTCGCCAGTTTCCTTTTCTATTAAGATATTACATGCACCTGATAATAAAGCTTTCAGAGTCCATATTGATAGACTCCTTATTGCTCCTCCTCGACGTAATTATTTGTTTACTGAGCCCAACTCCAATGTAACACATAATATTGGCAATAATTCTACACATTCTTATAATTTAAGAAATCGCAATTAATTTTTTTTTCTCACAAAAAAAGTTTGATGAATATATTTTGCATCACAAATGCATTTTCCAATGGCCAATGGAATGTATTTGTTTGCTGTGCAGGAACTCGTCTTTATTTTTTATTTATTTTTTTTTAGATGGCTGGTCCACTGTTTTTTTCATTTTTCTTTTGATGTAAAGACTATTTCTTGCATTGCAGTGTTGTTGAATATATATAATATTTATAAATAAGATACACCTAAATTAAAAAAAAAAGAAAAATGATTCTAATGATAACATAAATGCTTGTAGATCATATTTTGAATTTTTAAATTAGTAATCAAGGTGTTGTATATTTTTATTTAATGTTTACTATATCTTTTTATTGGGTGAAGGTTAAACAAAAGTAAGATATTTGAAATATATTTAATAGAGATATTTCATTGGAATACAGATTAACTTCATAGGAAATTAATTATTAATGATAATAGTGTTAACAATATACATACAGCTAAATTTTATAAGTTTCCAATTGATTTTTGGTGTACAACATGTGTTTGGTTTGTTCAATATCCAATCTAAATTTTTATTATTTTGGCATTCCCCCTCATCACTCAAAATTTTATCAATTTGTTTTCTTTTACTTATTTATTACCCCATCCTAGATATATGTTGTCTCGTTCAAAATTTTCTCCCGGGAGAGCAACATTGGATATGTGATGAGAATCTATATTTTTGTTGACATTAATTTTTCAACATTTATGACACTTAATTAATCGGTTTCGTGAGGTGTCCCTACAGGGGTCTGTGGACTCTGCTGGGGGACGGAAGCTTGTGCCTAACAGTGCAGGTCTTTCAACACGCCCTGTCCCGCTAGGATGTTAGCCTTAAGTTAACATCATTACACTTACATTTTTGTAAGGATTAAGGGAAGATTGTTTTTTTTTTTTTTTTTTTGACTGCCAATGGCGTCCTTTTTAAAATCTTTCCTGTGTGGTATACACGAAAACTTTTCTGTTTCTTTATTTTTTTTTTTTTTTTTTTTTTTACATAATTTTGTTTAACGTTGACCAATGTATGTAACCAAGGTGTTAGACAAATAAATATTACAATAATATGCTGGAACCTTTAGTCATTACAACAATATATATGCATATGTGTAATTTATATTATTTTTTTCTCTATTTCACTATACATATTAGTGTGAAAATTTAATATTTTTAATGTAAAAATCTAACGTTAGTGACTGTTACTGTGGCATTGTTTGCTGAGTATATCAAAAAGAGACTCTTTCATAGAAAAACATTTCAGCTGAAATTTTTGTGGCATATAAAAAAAAAAAAAAAAGACAATATGAACAATATGGAACTGCAGTTTGGACTATATTATAGAGGCCATTTTTTGCGTATGTCATGACATATATATTTTTTGGTTCCACTGTTTTTTTTTTTTTTAAATATGTGTAAAATTTTTCTTTTGTTTTTGAATTGGTAATTATATTTCACATATATTTTGTTTGTTTATTTTTAAGCATTCATATAATTTTTACTTATAATGTAATATCATTTTTTAATTGTACGTCTTTGGTAAGTGCTTTTGAATATTGTTGTTTGTATATGCATTTCTAAACAGGAGGCGAGGAGGACTTATTTTTTTTTTTTGGTAGTCGAAGGGGAGACATGTGTGTGAGTGTTCTCACACATATGTCCTTTAAAAGTTTATTTATTTATTCAAATTTAATATATAACAAGAAGGAGGGATTAATAAAATAATAAATTTTTTTTTTTTTTAATTTATCTAATTCAATTAATTAATTATATAGAATTTCCCGTTTTATTTAGAAATCAAAATTTGTGTTCTTTGTCCTTTTTGTTACAAACGCATTACTCTCATAATAAAATAAAGCAATTTTTATATTGGGGTTTTTGAAAAATAGTTTTGTTTATACATTTCCCCGAATGGATTAAATCAATTTAGCTATAATTATTTATTTTCAGAGGGTAATTTAAAAAGTCGTTATCAACCTGTTTCTAGCATATACAGCTATTAATAAAATAAAATAATCATTTCATTTCATGTTTATTACCCTTGTATGTTTACGTTAAAAACCTATTATTATTTCAAGCGGGTCATTATAATTCTAAAAATAGATTTATAATGGATTTTTGTGTTCTAAGCATCGCCTTTTTATGTACGTTGAGAGATGAAGGTCATTTGGCATTGCTTCTCAATGTCAAATCGATCTAACTTTATAACGACATTTTATATTCAAAAATTTTGTATTAATATGTTAGAAGGACAAAGAAACATATTGTCATTCTTTTGGCTGAATTTTAAGGATGCCAATTTTTGGGGTTGCAATTTTTAAGCTCTCTGTGGCTGGCAGATTTAGTGTAGTTTTTTGGACTTTAATTTCGTTTGAAACGATGCTTTTTGGTCTCCTCCTCCCTCTCTGTCTAGATAACTGGGATCAGTGGTGTATGCAAGGGGGGGGTTTGGGGGTTTAAACCCCCCCTTGACAAAATGTATGATAAGAAAAATTAATCTGTTCCTTACATTTTTTTTCACATTTCAGGCGGAAAAAATGTATGGAAAGCGTAGAATATTTTTTTCTACGAAGGGGTTTAAAATTATGACTAACTTTTTTTTCATTACTCGGCGATAAAAACTCCTGAAAATAACTAAACCACTTCATTTGCGCGGTGCGAAACATGTTTCCCCTGAAAACAATTCTCTGAAAGGATTTCACCTTTACGAGTTCATACTCAAGGACAAGAGGGGTCGACCATATGGGGAAGGGGTGACCATAGAAGTTGAAGTAGTGACCTTGAAGGAGTGACCCAAACAATACCCCAACAGTAGAAGACATTTTAAATGAACTAGCGAAAACTTCTCGTCGATTAGACTTCGCTCAGTAAATAAAAAAATTCAATGAAATATTTTGTGTAACTATGTATTGAATTTTATGTTTTGTGTAGCAGTTTGTACAGGCTCTACGTTACTCGTCGCTAATTAAAGATTTTTTAGTTTGATATTCTAATTGGTGAGTTTGTTTTACTGTTTTTCATTTTGTTACTCTTATTTTCGGCAAGTAATTATGATACTTTAAAAGATTATTAAACTTAATTAAAAATAAACTTAATTAAACCTAATTAAACTTAATTAAAAATAAACTTAATTAAACCTAATTAAACTTAAATAAGCTTAATTAAACTTAATTAAACCTAATTAAAGTTAATTAAACTTAATTAAAAATTCGGAAGGACGAACCCCCCCCCCCCCCTTGGAAAAATCCTGGATACGCCACTGACTGGGATAGAACATTTTTCCAGCTTTACCAATGAAGTGATGATATAAAAATTATCTGTGACTAAGAACATATGTATTGAATCGCTACTACAATAAAACACAGTTAAGAATGATTTATATGCTGTTTATTTGGAGGTAAAGACTTCTGTATTATTCACCACAATTTTACGTCATGGCCGTTGTGTGAACAGAACCTGGTATTTATTAAAAACTCCTTCACAATGATATATGTGAATCTTTAATTAGTTAATTATTATTTATTTAATATTAATTATACCTTTTTACAACGGAACATAACAATCAATGAAAATAATATGCAAAAGTAAAATGAATAAAGTTTACTCACTTCTTAAGAAAAGATTTTATATAATTGCCACACCACTCATAAGGTTCTTGGCCATGTAATTTTGAATTTGAAAGTAGTAATAACTTTCTTGATGACATCTGAAATATAACAAGAGTTCTTTTACTATTCATTATAGACAGGTTATATACTATTAATAATAATAAGTAAATAAGATATATAAAAAGCAAATTTAATTGAAAATGCAGAATAAACTAAAGCAAAATATACAACTTCAAATTGTTACAACAAAGGTTCATGCCTTAAATTAAAAAATGAAGGAGTTAAGCTTAGTATAAATTATAAATATTCCTATTACACCAAATAGCAATATTTTGGAACAAATATGAAATGATAGAGACCCAGTCGATCCTTTTCAAACCACAAATATATATAAAATTAATTATAAAAATGATGTAAGTTACTTATTGGCATGTCAAGAAAAAAAATCAGTAACAGAATAAAAGAACATCAAAGCGACATAAAAATGGAAAAATTTAAATTACAACATCCCGGCTTTGTGCTGGGATTAGCGTTTATAGGCCTGCATCTGCACTGGTTTGGTTGGCACTTATTATTGACAACATTATACACATTATCAGTTACTATGCTAAAAATCTGCTCTTTCCTTATTTCAAATTCTTTTAAAACAATTAATTTCTGGAGATAATGGCTATCAGAATCAAAATGTACATTGGTCTCTCTTACAGCCAGTGTCTTTATTACAATAATTCCTATTATTATTATTAGTATTAAATCTAACATTAATTGCAAAATAATTTATTCTGTGCTTAGTAGCTGCATCCATTTTTAAGTACATGAACTGTCCTCTGAGATCATCTTTCAGATTTTGTTTCCTGCTTATAAAGAAAAGAAACCTATCATGTCAGGACTCTACTAGGTCTTGATATTCTCATCGAGTATAAGTTTTTGGACATTTTCCTTAAGGAAATTTCAAATTTTCTAGCCATTTCACCGATAAAGTCCTAGGAATGCAGATTGTGAAAATATATTCAAGGATGCAACATTTTCTACAAAATATTTTTTTAAAGATATCGGCAGTCATTGTTATCTTGTTTATCGAGTGAAAAATCTAGCGAGGGAACTTTATCTACTAATTGATGTACTAGGCTAGGTCCTGATATCTCTTTTTTTCCCGCAATAGCTTTATCTTTCTCCTTAACTTTTTTATCTAAAATTTGTGGATGAAAGCAAACTAAGTGCTTAAATTTGAGGTTCTTGTTGAAGCATTTATCTCAGAACCTCTGAAACTACTTAGCTTCTGTTCACAGACTTTTTCTCGCATCAATACTACACTTTAAAGTCACATACTGACACATAATACTTTCATCATTTGTTATTGTAAAATATAGTTGTAAACACTTGATTTCATATCTTATTATTTCACAAAACTTTGATTTTTTTTTCTGAAAGTGTATTGTAGAGTTTGCTAGAGAAAACTTGTTGAAAGAGGTATTAAGTGATCAATGTCCAGTAAAGTAAATTCGATACAACTGAAACTCCACGGAGCAGACTTTCAGGAGGGAGAGCAGGAGAGTAATTCAGACGTTTACCTGCTCCTTGACTTGTTAATTATCAGTTAAAAAAGGATAAACCTACCAGAAAACAAGAGAAAAATTTTTAAAACTTTATAAT
The DNA here is from genome assembly GCA_963930645.1 of Salticus scenicus. Taxonomy (NCBI): domain Eukaryota; kingdom Metazoa; phylum Arthropoda; class Arachnida; order Araneae; family Salticidae; genus Salticus; species Salticus scenicus. The sequence continues at coordinate 326,361,840 of OZ005652.1, forward strand.
CACAAATATAAGGTCTTGAACAGGGGAACAGCCTCGGCTCACCGCTCGCAGAGCAGTGTTGAGCTATACGAGGACCGAAGTCCCCGTAGGGCCAAATATAAGGTCTGTAAGTGATAATGAATATTATTCTCTCAGATAGCCTCATAAAAATAAACTTTTTGATTGGAATAACAAAGCTATCAGATAGCGATGCATATTCATCGAACGTTTAAAAGGCTAGTTAGTAGTAAAAAAATAGAACACTGAAGAATGTCTCACTCGGGGAAAGCCATTTTTCATGATTATCGAATGATTAAGGAACATTCTTTATGATTTTCGAATAGGCAAACTGAGTTACTTTTCAGGGAGCACCTAAAGATTTAAATATTTAACATTCGCAATATTTTCACGTATATACCTTCTATATATGAGTTGACATTGCAGCTGAAAATATGCTATTAGAAGATGATTCAAAATGTAACGTAACTTTGTCTTGAAAATTGAGGCCTAAGCTGAAGTGTTCTTGACTCTGAAAATGTGGTTCTATTGTTATATTGGCTTAATCTATACATATAAAAATGAATTGCTGTTCGTTAGTCTCACTAAAACTCGAGAACGGCTGAACGGATTTATCTTATCTTAGTCTTGAAATGTTCGTGGAGGTCTAGGGAAGGTTTAAAAGGCGAGAAAAAATCGAATAATTTCCGGGAAAACCCTAAAAACAGCCCTTTTCTAGTTCCCATACAAACGTTTTCTAGAGTCAATTTGAACTTTATTGCTAGCAATTTTGTAAGCTAATAATAGCAAAAAAATTTATCCATAATTTAATTGTTGCCAAAAAAAAAAAAAAAAAAAAAAAAAGAATTTATTTATTTTTTCATCAGGAAAATAAATACATTTATCTAAACGTGAACAATAAAAAATTATTAAAAAAAAAATTATGCATCTCACAAAAATTGACGTCATTTTTAATTAAAAATTTCTTTTACACATTGATAAAGTGCTAATACGCAAGCGAAGTGATGACGTCACTGGCCATTAGTGTATGCAAGAAAAATATTTCCTATGTTAAACGTCCATTGGATTTAATTAAAATAAAAAACGAAGTATATTAATATAACATATTAAATATAAAAAGACCTAGCTTTACTTCGTGGTCGTTTAAGATCTTTCGGTACCGGGCACCCGGTCCTCATCAGAAACGTTGCTTCTGTGGTGGAAAACTTGAGACTGTTGACTCCTCTGCTGATTTCTCATCAGGTGGCTCCAAGATTTATTTGGGGCTACTGCGCTGCTATCGTTGCATACGTCGCTATTGGTTAATATTTCAATTGACTCGCGGTACATGGCATAGTTGTAATTATCGTAATCTGCAAATTTTACGGTTTTATCAAAGTTTATTTTAATATTGTTTTTACTATATGTTTTGGCTAACGCGGTATTATATTTTCCGGTTTTAATGTCGTTTTCATGTTCTTTGATCCTAGTTTTTATTTTTATTTTAGTGACACCAACATATGAGCCTTGTTTATTGTTTTCATCTATGAATGGAATTTTATAAATGCCGGCGGTTTCAAGAGGGGGGGTGAGGTTTTTATCGCTTCGGATTAGCTGAAAAATATTTTTGTTGGGTTTGATGGGGATATTAATGCCATATTTGTTAGCTGTATTTTTAATTTTGTTAGCGGCTCCGCGATCATACGGGATGGATGGGGTAAATTTAATGGGTGCTTTTTGGTGGCTGGGTATTTGGTCGAGGTATTTGAATCTATTTTTAATTAATTTGTTAACTATTTTATCAGGATATCCGGCTTTTCTTGTGAAATTTAGAAAAGTGAAAAACTTAGAGAAATCGAAAATAAAGAAAATTATCATTTAATTAGTTTTGACGTTATAAATCTTTATCCCTCTATTGATATAAATGAAGCTTGCGAAATAGTTAACGAAACTATCAACGAAACTTACACTGATCCAGAAATAGCCCGAACTTTAAACGCTACTACCAATTTCCTTCTTAAAGAAAATTATTTTACCTTCAACGAAAAGATTTACAAACAGACCAAAGGCATGCCCATGGGGTCGCCTATCTCAGGCTTCGTCGCTGAATTCAAACTGAGAAAACTAGAAAATCAAATCATAGAAAATCTAAAAAATCAAATTAAATACTGGTATCGTTACGTCGACGACGTATTCGCCATCGTCGAGAAAAACACTGACATTAATAAACTTCTCAATTGTATCAATAGCCATGATCAAAATATACAATTCACCTACGAAGAAGAGAACAATTCACAATTAAATTTCCTGGATGTTAAAATTACCCACAATAAAAATAATTTTAGAACCACTGTGTATAGAAAACCCACTAATAGTAACGAAATTATCCACTTTAAAAGTAAAACACCATTTCGCTATAAAACAAATGCTATCCAATCATACATCAACCGTGCCATTTTAATATGTAATGAACCAGACGATCTCGAAGAAGAACTTAACATCATTAAAAATTTCACAAGAAAAGCCGGATATCCTGATAAAATAGTTAACAAATTAATTAAAAATAGATTCAAAAACCTCGACCAAATACCCAGCCACCAAAAAGCACCCATTAAATTTACCCCATCCATCCCGTACGATCGCAGAGCCGCTAACAAAATTAAAAATACAGCTAACAAATATGGCATTAATATCCCCATCAAACCCAACAAAAATATTTTTCAGCTAATCCGAAGCGATAAAAACCTCACCCCCCCTCTTGAAACCGCCGGCATTTATAAAATTCCATTCATAGATGAAAACAATAAACAAGGCTCATATGTTGGTGTCACTAAAAGAAAAATAAAAACTAGGATCAAAGAACATGAAAACGACATTAAAACCGGAAGATATAATACCGCGTTAGCCAAAACATATAGTAAAAACAATATTAAAATAAACTTTGATAAAACCGTAAAATTAGCAGATTACGATAATTACAACTATGCCATGTACCGCGAGTCAATTGAAATATTAACCAATAGCGACGTATGCAACGATAGCAGCGCAGTAGCCCCAAATAAAGCTTGGAGCCACCTGATGAGAAATCAGCAGAGGAGTCAACAGTCTCAAGTTTTCCACCACAGAAGCAACGTTTCTGATGAGGACCGGGTGCCCGGTACCGAAAGATCTTAAACGACCACGAAGTAAAGCTAGGTCTTTTTATATTTAATATGTCCATTGGATTTTTTGTAAAAAATTATTAAAAGTCGCGGAAAATTATTTCCCGATTTTAATCCCCATATTTAGGTATAGGTATGTATTAATTATCATGTCCATGCGTTAGATTAAGTTATTTTTGTTGTAAAATTGACAAAATTTGAATTTTTAATTTCAAAACTCTAGGGAAAAAAAGAAAAAAAAAATGGCAAATTTCCATATTCGATTGAAAACACAAGCATTTCATTTCAAAAGATGATATTTACACAATAAATATCCAACTAATATACTAATTAAAAGGAAAATGATAAATATTCTATCATAATTTGAAGTCAAATTTGTTTTCAAATGTCTAAATAAAGTATCTGATATAAGATACTAATATGTTGCAGCGGAATAGATTTGATATCGGTCATCCTTAGCAGAAAAAAAAAAATATCGCCAAATTATTTGGCGAACATAGTTTAATTCCTTTCAAAAATCATGGTTATTTTAACAACTTATATTAAGAGAGTAATGAATAATATGAAACAATATTTCGTACAATGCATATTACGAAAATATACATCTGGCATGCATATTTTCGTATTACGTTTTTGATCACCAAATACAATAAGCGCCAAGAATGACAGAGTTTTGAAATTCAAAATGAAAATTTTGTCAATTTGACAGCAAAATAACTCAATCTAACACATGCACATGATAACTAATCTATACTAATATTATAAATACGAAAGTTTGGATGGATGTTTGTTACTCAATCACGCCACAACGGCTAAACGGATCTGGATGAAATTTTGTTCAGAGATAGATAATAGTCTGGAATAAGACATAGGCTACTATTTATACCGGAAAAAATGTAAATTTTTAATTAATCTTCTATATAATATAGATATTTCTTCTATAGTAAAATTTTAAAATAATTTATTTTAATTTTTAATTGTTGCCAAAGAATATTTCACGCGAATAATAATAAAAAATAATAATAAATATTAAATTTGCTTAGGCACATAACGTCATTATCAAAATTAAATAATAAGAAAATGAAAGCTAATTCAGATCTGTATTAAAGAGCTTTATTAGTTGATAATCCTGGGTATATTTTTAATTTTAATACTGAAGTAGATAGGACATTTTACGCCAAGGACTCTATTTTTGTGACAGCAACCTTAAGTCAAGTAGTCCATAAAAAATATAAACAAATCTGTACATATAAAAGAGTAAAGTCATTGATTCACTGACTCAACACTGCCATGACGATTCTGTGGGAAAGAGAGTCACAAATTTTAGTGACCAGGTTGGTTTTCGGAGCCTGACCCCCAACTAAGACGGAACTTTGCAAAATACCCCCTGTCCCCCTTGGGGGGCAGAAGGCTTAACTCGGCTCCAAATTACTTAACGGTGAAGAAATTGCAGATGGAAAGACCAGACTTGAGTACTAAAAAATTATTTTCTGCGATTTTGGAATTTTGGATTTTTAAGGGGGGGAGGGAAGGGAAAAGGTTTTAGAAGAAGGGTACTCAACACACGAGGAAATCGAACTGAACACACACTACAAAGGGATTTTATGAAATTCCACCCTACCGCCCTTTGGAGAATGGGGGGCAAAAACATGTATTCATACGTAACGCTGCACTAAATTACCTAAGGTTGGAAATTTTTTATGTAAGGGACGATTATATGTATCTAACTCATAGTATGAAGAGATTTTGCGAAATTCCCTCCTCCTTCCCTCCTTTAAGAACGGGGAAGAGATTAAAAAAAAAAAAAAAGTTTTAAAGCATAGCTCAGCTTTAAATAATTTCAGGATCTCAATTTTTTGATGTGTCGGTTAGGTATGTGTATGCAACATGCAATATAAAGTAATTTTGGAAATTTACCCCCCCCCCCTTCCTCTTGGGGCGGGCGGGGCAAAAACCACATTTTGAAGCTTAAATCCATCCAAATTACCAAAGAATGGTGAATTTTGGTGTGTGGATGTTAATTAAGTGTGCGAAATATGCACTTTGATGAGATTTTGTAAAACTTTCAACTGTAACCGCGAGGGAGGGGGAGTAAAAAGCAGGTAAGAGACTGCCGAAGGCATTGGGGCTCCAGACTCGACTGTGACGAGCGGGAATACCGCGACAGAAAGTAGCAGGAACTTAAAATTAGATTTTGACGGATTTCAATGATTTTTTTTTTTTTTCTTTTTTTAAAGATATTTTATTATTATTAATGATATGCTGTTTTGGGGATTCATTTCAATATAATGACCAGCGAAGCGGGCAAAGCCTGCTAGTATATTAATAATAATGTATCCACAAAAAACTTGAAGAAATAATAAAATATATTTGTTTGCTGATGTACCATTAAGTGGATGGGAGGAAGAGAAGGTTCACGATCCCTGTCACCCTGAAATTACATTATCAATTGAAAGTTAAATTTTGAAAAGTTATTCTTATTATTTGTAAGATATTCTTCACAAAATAAAAATTTTGGAAAACATTTTTTTTTTTTTTTTTTTTTTTTTTTTACAGGTTTTCGACAATTGAAAAATTTTGCGCCGATTCTTCCACCAGTATATTTATATAATAATTTTTACTTAGTTGATCGTGCAAACGTACTACAAAATTTTCCAACAGAAAAATCCTGGTGGAACAATCAGGGAAAAAATTTCGATTGTCAACACCCCGTTTCAAAACTTTCCTAAATTTAAAATTTTATTATTAATTTAAAACTTTAGCATATTTAATATTTTTTGTTTTAAAATTCGAATATCTAAACATGTTATGATTGCAGAAATAATTAGTGCTGCACCGAGTAGCACTTTGGCCGAGTAGCCGAATACCGAGTACTCGGCCTTTTACTACTCGGCCGAGTACCGAGTAGTTGTAAGAAAGAATAATTGATGCATCTTGAAATTTAAAAAAAAAGGCTTTTGAACATAAAATTTAGTTAAATTTTAAACAGCATGCTTTCATGCAGAACTTTTGTAGTGTATATACTTAATTAGGGCCATTGCTATATTTTGATACTTTCAGCATAGTGGATTACTAAAACCATAACTGATAACTTTATTCTTAACATCTTTTTTAGATCCAGAATTATCATCCTCAGATAATTCTTAGAGAATATAAAAGTTACTATGCACAAAGACTTAATTTAAGATACATGAAAATGAAAGGGGAACATTAAAATTTTTTATAATTTCAAATATGATAGGCTTCCTTAACCTTCAGATCATAGAAATGTAAAATGATAGGGGATTTTGGGCCATAATTGGTAAAACAACAGATTTGATTATGGACCTTTTTTATATATACTGTATTTACCTTTTTTATATATACTGTAAAATGCCTTAAAAGTCTTTATTCGGTTAAATGCCCCCCCCCTTCTTTTCACATTAATTATTTTTGTTCTTAAAATACTAAATAAATGCACCTTTTGCTCAACGGTAGACTGTATCCGAATAGGTGATAGTTTGTTACATTATTTTATAGTATAAAATTCAAAATCAATCTTTTCTTACCAATTTGAAAGTGTCTTACTTTTATTTGCACAAATGTATAACTAAAATTTTGTGTTAATATTACATAGGGGTTCTTTTTTTTTCTAAAATATTTTATTTTTGTCTGATTTATAGATACAATTTTATGTACTAAGTTTTTATAAAATAATGCATATTACATACATACAAGATATTTATAATTAAAAGCTCATATCATGAATTATCTCTATACTAAGTTTGGTAACAGCCCGTTTTAACTGCAGAAAGCAGGGCCCGCGCTAAGGATTTCAAATTGTTAGCCAATAAATTAGCCAAATTGAAAAATCATTAGCCAATTTTTAAAAGTGTTAGCCACATTTTATACACGAAATTTTTACAATGTACAGTAAAACTACGGTGCATAAAACTCATTTAAAACAACAGGTGCTTATAATTCAACATAATATACCAATTTAATTGATTTTAATATTAATTGCATATTCATGGTTAATTACACTTTATTGCTGCCAACTTGCCAGAACTGTTATGATTTTCCAAATTCATAATTGCTGCTACATTATTTTTAAAAACAGTTTTACTTTCATTTTATGACAGTAATCCAATTTTGTAGATTTTATGTCATTTTATTTTTATTAAGTATTTGAACGGCAAAAATGTATAGAAATATAGCATTTATATTTTGTAAACACCCTAGACTGAATTTTCCGAGATGGCTGATTCAATGTGTCTGTTGATTCTATTTTTTTCTCTTCACACCTTCTTTCTGAAGTGATTGAGAAGCATTTGAACCAGATGTTTTGGTAAAAAAACTAGTAATGGCTAGTATAGCCTTCCAGCCATCATACAGATTTTCTGTTAATATTTCAATTGTTATTTTAAATTAATAATCTAAAATGTCCTTAAGTATCATTTCACTATTTTGATTTTTGTGTTCAAAACACATTAAAAATAAAACAAATTTCAAGAAACGATGCTAAAACGATAAAACTGAAACGAGATGATCTCGGCTCGGTGCGACCGACGTATTTCATTTACAAGCATGCAAAGAGAAGAGCGGCGCACGTGGGATGTGACGTCATGCACAAGGCAGAATGTGCAGTGCAGTAAATCAACGCAAAGGAGAAACGAGAAACCATCCCTCCGTGAACATGGAGGTAGAAGAAAGAATTCAAGGCGGCAGACGGAGACGGAAGCGCGAACATAGGCTGACTGTAACTGTACGCACGTTGATGCTTTTGTTTATTTTGCTGGAATCTGGAATGAGCGTGTTATGAAAAAATGAAAACTCGGCACACATTGTTTTACAACTTATGTTTCGGTCAATTTATTTATTTACAAAAATTTGGATTTTTTTTTTTAAATCCTTGTGAGAAAACTGGTGAAAAATAAATTGTTCGCCAACATTTTCGCAAAAATAAAAATTTTATCGCAAATTTTCTGATTTGTTCGCATTTGGCGAGGTGGCGAATGCTTAATGCGGGCCCTGAGAAAGCTGTTGTAGCAAAAATTTTAATTATAATGACTATGTATTTATATTTTCATATTTTCTTTTAGTTTAGTTATGAAATAAATATCTCTCATTAACAATTTCTTTCATTAATGCATAAAAATAGTGAAATTCTCACAACTACTCGGTATTGGCCGAATACATAGTCTAAATTTGGCCGAGTACCGAATATATACCGAGTACTCGGTACAGCTCTAGAAATAATAGATTTTATACATTTTGTTGTTAAAATCAAATTTAAGATAGCATCACAGAAATAATCTTAGCCCTCTCTCAATAAAAATAAGTAAATAAACAAGTGTATGGTGTTCCCTCAGAAGAAATTCAAATGCTATGAAGAATTGATAATTGAAAATTAGATGTAATTGGCCCGACATATTTATTCATTAAATTAAATCCTCTTCGTGGATTTAAGCATATTACAAACAAAGTATTTTACTAATATTATTTATTTTTTGCACTATACATATACAATTTCTATTTATATGACTAATGGTATGCCATGGTACAACAGTGACGTCAATTTTTGAAATGAGAAAATTAACAAAATCTTTATCATTCAGTCCTTTGCCGTACACATAAATAAACAATATTAGTGAGATGATATTAACATCACTTCTTAGAACATCCAAATCACTTCTTAGAACAGCGGCAAATTCCCACTTGCAGTCGCCTGTGGTGCCTTCAATGTGAGCAAACATTTAGAAATTATTCATTTACCCACCATACAAACAAACACTTATTGGTGCTGTTGCATTAAACACCAGCCATAATGTAATGTATTGATAATACACTGAAAATTTTTGCCAATGCTTTGATGAAAATATTTTAAAATGTATTTCGTTAAAATGTCTGTAATATATGACTGAGTGAGTTGCATTATAAAATATTTTAAATATAATAGAAATTTCTGAAATTTGAAACATATGTCGTATGGAAGTCTAGCAAAAAAGCATCAAATGTGAAAATTTTATAGTTTGCATTAAACAAAGTTATAATTTTTCTTTTTATGTTGCATTCCCTACTATTCTCCAATATCCCCGATTGCAAATTTTATTGTTCTGCGATGTCTGGATGCTTACATACACTATAGTTATATAGGCTGATGCACAAATGCAAAAACATATTCATTTATTAAAACAGGGTTTAATCCAGCTTTTCAAAAATGATACCCCATTTGTGAATTTATAAAATAATTTATGAAAAAATCAAGTAAGTTTGTGATAATTATAGAGGTCAAGACTCATGGTCGCCACTCGCCACATGGCGAATTAATCTGAAAAAGTTGCGATAAAAAGAATTGTTTTTTTTCGCCATTTTTTCCACGAATTTGTGAAAATATTTGTGAATATATTTGTGAAAAGAATTAGAATTGTTATGTTCGTGTAATTATTTTTTGCCTCTCTCCCCCTTTTCTTATTTCCAACTAGCGATCGACGATCAAATGTTCTTCAGTTGTTTCTCAGTCTTTCTTCATCCATAATATAAATGGCAATATTCATTTTAAACATGCTTTATTAGATTCTAGGAGTAGAATTGAGAATTTAATATTTCTTATTCATGTAATTATTTTTTAACCCCTCCCCCCTTTCCCTATTTCTAGATAGTGATAAATGATCAATCCTAGAAACAATAAAGCGATAGAAGTGCTCAATATTTTTCACATATTTATTTTTAGACTTAACTTGATGAATATATTTATTTTTTCTCAATTAAATTATATATTTATATTTCATATCTATACCAAGTGTGTAAACCGGGGGGTGGGGGATGAAAAATAGATTTTTAGGTATGGAAATTTTTTCTAAATTAGTTTAAGAAAATTAATGCTCAGTTGATTTCATACATGTTTAAAACTGATAATTAAATGCTATATATATATATATATATATATATATATATATATATTAATGTATGAGTAATGTACATACATAAAAATTTTATTCCATATATGTTTGAAAAATGTGTTTTTCTGATGGTATAAAAATTTTTATAAGGTTTTATGTGGATATAAAAGTAACTGCAGTTATATTAAAGAATTTTTTTGTGTTAATGAAATAATCCTGAAAATGTTTAAAGTAGATAACAACTATATATAACTGTTTAGGTAGTCAATTTATTGAAAGTGATGCAAATAATGTCCAACCAATCCTGTTTACAAAAAATTTTCAGCAAATTTCTAATTTTAGCAATCACATGCCAGTTAATAAAAAGGAACCTCTGATAATAGGCTAGTAGTAGTACAGATTCTTTGCCACCCTACCCCCTCCTCAGACTCAAAATAATTTCATTTTCCTCTAATTCTGATCATAATTATTTTCCATTTGCAGATGGAAGTGCCAGACTAGACGAAATTTATTAAATGAATAAAATTTTTGTATTTCTTTTGCAATGGGACATAAAATAAATATTCTTGTAAAACACAAATTGCGTATGAGAAATCACACTGTCAGATCATATCATCATTATAGCCTGCTGTTTTCTCGTAGCAAAATGCATGTATTAATATTTATCTATGAAAGTCCATATATTTTCCCTCATTACTAAAAATTTGAATTTTAAAAAGTCTTCTTTCTAAGTACTATAGATATTAAAAACATTTAAAAAAAGCTGGATTACATGTTATTATAACTACATGCTTGTAGAGCGCACTCTTAAAACACTAACAAGAATAAAATCATAAGCATTAAGTGGAAATTCAAACGAGGTCATATCTTCCCTCAAAAACTGAATCACTTTTCAATGATTCAATTACTCAATCTATTTTGTCTTCCTCCTACCTCCTTTCATTTCAGATATTGAAAAATTTAAACTAGAGAAGTGCGTAAGTTAAATTTTTTTTTTTTTTTCAAATACCTATTTATTTTTATTTTATTGGCAGAAATACACACATATATTATATACTAGCCGCCTTCGGCGACCAGCTGGTTTGCGATCCTTGAAAAATACGCCTTTACAAAACTCCCGCTCGGTGGCGCCTTTTTCCCGTTTCAGGTCTTACAACAGCTTATTGACATATAGTGAAAATAGCTTTATTGAAAAATTTAATTGCAGTAAATTCCCACTCGGTTGCACCTGCGGCGCCTTCTTCCCATTTCAATATTTGAAACAGCCTGTTCGCTCACCATTTTATGATCTTTAAAATTTCTGACTTTAGCAAAGTCCCGCTCGGTGGTTTGAAATATTGAAATTTTAAAATATTACAGCGCCATCTGGTGGTAGAAATTTCTGTAATCTACTGTTCAATTTGCGTGTATATTGAGCGAAAGTTTGTTTGTTATTGGCCAGAAGGTAGCGCTTTTATGTTGCGAATTTATTTGCAAAAGAAAACCTAATCAGGACACCTCAAACGTGTAAATCTGGTGAAATTTTTTGATAATATAAAAGAACTTTAAAATATCTTTCCAATGATGTATTAAAAATAATTTAATCGTAATTAGAAATTGAAATATAGAAATTTTAAAATATTACAGCGCCATCTGGTGGTACAAATTTCTGTAATCTACTGCTCGATTCCAAATCAACAAAGCTTTGAAATGATGTATTACTTATAAAATTATTTTAATTAGTAGCTGAGATGCAAAAGAAAACCGATTCAGGAAACCTCAAAAGTGTAAATCAGGTGAAATCTCGAATTCCACTTTCGATAATATAAAAGAACTTTAAAATATCTTTTGAATAATGTATTAAAAATAATTTAATAATAATTAGAATTTCAAATATTGAAATATTAAAATATTACAGCGCCATCCAGGCCCGGCTCAACCATATAGGCAAACTAGGCGACCGCCTAGGGCGCTGGAATCAGTGGGGCGGCGATAAAACAGCGTTTTTTTTTTTTTTTTTGTCTGGTGTAAATAAGCCCGCTTACTACGAAAAAAAAAATGTATATATATATATATAAGGTCTAAGTATCCTTTGTTTATTTTCATAATTCGTATAAACATAGTACAACTGACTCTTTCCGCTGATGTTTAAGTTCTTCTCCTTGTGAATTCCGACTGTGTGGCTGCACCAAAAATATCCACAATCGGTCGCCTACTGCGGACTATCACGCATGCATAAACACGTGGCTTTCAATATTGCATATGTAATTAGCAGTGTGCGAAATTCGAACCTTGATATTTTTCTTTTGGGGGGAGGGGAAGGGAATGCTATACTTTTATACTACTAACTACTTTATAATTTTAAAAACTATAACAACAAAAAGCCACAAAGGTTTATTTTAGCTGCTACAGCTAACAGCTAGCAAAGCAAAATCATAACTAACTGTACAAAACATATCTTCTTAACATCTGAACACGTAGAAAGAAAGAACACACACACACAAAAAAAAAGGTTCTTGAGTCACATCCTTGATAGCTCATATTAATTTAGGAGTCTGGCTCCAGATGATGCAATCTCTTCTGTTTGATTATAATTGACGTTTCTCTCTCTTTGTGTGTATATATGTAAAGAAAGGCTTAGAAAGAGCTTTACTACTTAATTATCAAATTAATTAAAGCATAATTAAAAAATAAACATGTACAAATATTTACACTAAGGTATCACCACATAGGTCTAAGCAAAACTTAAGTCCACTTAGGACCCGTTTCAGATTAATAATAACAAATAGCCAAGCCAAGCCACACAGGCATAAGATGTTATCGCTAACCAAGCGAAATCATAACTCATTTCACAAACATATTTCTTTTTCACGTAGAAAAATAAAGAACAATAAAAAAAAAAAATAAAGTTCTCTGCATCGTCCTCGCTGCAGACAACTGTCTTCACCAACCAGATGATGCAATCTCTTTCGATGTTTCTATTGTACTTCATTGTTCTAGACTCTCTGGAAACTACAGTCATTTTAATTATTTTCAAACTTTTTTTTTTTTTTTTTTGGTCTGCACTATTTTTCTATGACCTCCTGCCGAAAACTCTTCATTTCTTATTAAAGAAGATAATCTTAATTTTCGGTAAGATTTATTTTAATTAATTTTTGCTTCTATTATGCGTTATTATTATTATACTGTATTATACTATTCATATTTATACTATGGTTATACTATTCTTGTTATACTGTAGTTAAAACTATACTGTTATTATACATTGTGATTAAGTATGCATCTGATAAATTATTCCATCAAAATTTCTTTTAATTTTTAATCAAAATTAGTCAAATGAGTGCTCCATCCTCTTTTCGTTTACTAACCTAAATTTTACTATAAGAATGTGCAGCAGGAAGAACATTCAATTTATCGAATAAAAAGTATATTGAACTAAAAATCTTATAAAACGTTTTCTTTTTCATTATTATTATTTTAATCTCAATTTCTGTCGCTTACGAAAAAATTCTGTAAGTTTTGTATCTTTATATGATGCTTTTGAGATACAATTGTCTTTAATGACTAGATTATATTTAATTACTAATATGTAAATATTAATTTAGCTAATATGTTAATAATATTTGATATTTAAATGTTAATTTAACTTATATTTAAATATTAAACTTTTTGGTAGTTTCTTTTAAATGCTTTTTTTCAAGTTGAAAAAATTAAGCTCTTAAATAAAATTATACATATCGTTAAATACCGCAATAGCGTCTTTTGATTAGAAGCCCCCTCTCCCGGCTTTTCACATGAATTTCTTTTGTTCTTAAAATACCGAATAAACACCCCTTGCGATTAGCGGTAGATTCTGCCCGATAAAGCGACAGTTTTTTTTTTTTTTGCAGGAAAGTACATGTCAATTTCTATATTTTTGCATGTTTTTACCGTTTATTTGCTCCTTCCTCAAACATATTCTGATTTCTTTGCAGATTGAAAGGGAGGTTTCAACGGAATTTTACGATATATATATATATAATATAGTAACAAAATAGTATATATTTAGAATAACATGTGATAACAGAAATCCTCAGTAACCAAAATGAATTAATATATAACTAAATTAAATAACCTGTGACATCTTTAAACAAGAACGAAAAATTGTGCGGTATGCATTGATCATTAACACTTTCCAGCTGTACGTACTTGTTATACCATATAAATTTCAATGTTTTTTGTTTATGTTATGACACAGCGGAAGGGCATAAAGGCAGAGAGAAAAACTAATTGAATTCATAATCACCCCTAAACATTGTTAGAAAGTGTTGAAAATGCTTAAAACAAACAAAATGCAGCCCTTAATGTATCTGAATATTTTAGAGCAGCCCTGTAAATTTGAAGGTTAATCATTTCATATTTTATATAAAATATTTTTTAGTGAATTAACAATAAATGTCATAATCTTTATGATTTTTGAAGTAGTAAGTTATTTAAATGTGATTTATAAAAGTGTCTTTCTTAAAACACACTGGCTTTTTTTTTTTTTTTGGGGGGGGGGGGGGTGTGGTATCCCTGTACACAAATCATTTATAACAGGACCTGCTAATGCTATTTAAAATAGGGAACATTCCATAGTGAATTTGAATAACATATATCATTTTTAAGAAAAAGAAAAAGGGGCGCCATCTAAAATTCTCGCCTAGGGCGGCGAATTTGCTTGAGCCGGCGCTGGCGCCATCTGGCAGTAGAAATTTCTGTAATCTACTGTTCAATTCCGTCAGAGATTTGCAATATATACTCTTCAATTCCAATTAAAATAACTTTTAAAATTACATATTACTCATGAAATTATGTTAATTAGAAGCTGAGATAAAAAAGAAAACCAAAACAGGACACCTTAAAACATATAAATCAGGTGAAATCTCGAATCCCACTTTCGATGATATAAAAATACTTTAAAATATCTTTCGAATGATGCATTAAAAGTAATTTAATCATAATTAGAATTTGAAATATTGAAAATAAAGGTATTCCGTTGTTTTCTCTGAAACTCCCGTTCCTTTTCTACATCTTTGCAAAGGTGTTCTGGTATTCAGTTGTTTTCTCCGAAACTCCCGTTCCTTTTCTACTTGTAAAATAAAAAGTAAATTTAACTTTTTATTTTTTTATTTTTACCCCTTCTTTCCCTGCTTCAAGCTTTCCTAATAGTTCTGCTCTTTCAAAAAGATTCACAATCGAATTATCAGGCATTAAAACCAAATACTACGAAATTTCAACGGCATATCTCAATTTAAAATACTGCAAAATATCTTTTCCCAATAAAAATGTATTTTTTTTTTCGTTTATTCAGATATTTTCATGAAAATTGAACAGTAGCTTTATAATATGCTGTCTAGGCCAAATATTAATTTAAATGTAGCGTGAATGAAAATTTGAAAAAGTTTGAAAATTGCAATTTTTATCCCCACTATGAAACACGTGATATCTTAATTGGTTACATTAATTTCCTTTTTTATCGCAGACAGTTGTCTCGCATGTGTTTTGTTTCCGATCCAGGCAGCGGAGAAAATCGTCTGCTGATAGAATGTTTCTATTTGGTCATTTTTCGATCGACATGGGTAGACATTTTAATTAATATCTCCGCAACTAATTAAAATTTTTAAATTCTGTTTTCACTATCCCCTCGGGAAGGCTTTTGAGCACCCGTATGTCAAATTTTATACTTCTGCGTTCAGTAAGGGCTGAACGTATAGATGCTCAGACAGAGAGACAGACAGACTTCTTTTATTATTATAGGTACATGTTTATTGTATTATTAAATGACTAATAATACAACAGTCATTTAATAATAGTGACTATTGTATTATTATTAAAACACAATAAAGAGCACTATTTCTTAATTTAATTTTCCGACCATATCATTTGTGTTTTATGATTTTATGCACACACACACATATACGTATCATATATGTATATTATGTGTATGAATCCGATGTATAACGACGACGACTCATGAGTGGCCACTGGCCACTTCTAAAAATTTTAAGTCTTGACCTCTAGATAATTAATAATGCTTCAAAATAAATAAGCAAAATGCAAAAAGCAATTTGTTTTTAATTACATTTAAAAAATAAAATGGAACAGTTGTAAAATAAATATATATTAGATGAGTTATTTCTTATGCATAAGATAAGAAAGTGTTTACTTAGATATTTACCATTGTCTCCAGTAAATATTCAAACTGAGGGTATTTTTATGCATTCAATGCAGCAAGGCTTATGAAAAATCTTATTGTGCCACTGTATTTCTGAGAACTGATTTTGTAAAGGTGCCTCTTTGCTGAAAGTTGATTTTGTGAAAGTACCTCTTTTCTGAAAGTTGATTTTGTGAAGGTACCTCAATGTGGTACTAAATTTGTTCTGGATTAACCTCTGTAAATATAAATACCTACATATATACCTGCATTATCCAGTTTTTGGCATTTTAAAGTATTTTTAGACTTTTTACTTTTTAAGGGGTGGCAAAATAAACATCCACCCCAGGCAGCACTTTGGTTAGTTACGCCACTGGATTTTATACATTGCTTACTTTGACATTGTGAATCAGATTTCAAAACGCACAAATATGTAAAATGTACAGATTTAATTACAATAAAAGAAAATCCCAATTTAATTAATAACTAATACCCGTCAAAATTTGATGGGTGATGTGCAACTAAAATCTTTTCACGGCATAAAGTTTAAAACACCCTTGCTTTAACATTTCACATTGCTCTTAACCGGTTTAAAACCCCCCGCTTTAATCAATTATCTTTTGGTTGGAGGAAGGAGGGATAAATTTCATGAAATTTCAATACACAAAATTTAAGCATACTCCACATAATGAAAATAAAATCCCAAGGTTTTCCTAATTTTACTCTAAATATGACCAAAAGAATGTTAGAAGTAATTAAAAGAAAGGCAGAATTTATATAAATTATCAAAAGAATCAATATTTCTTAATCAGATAGTATCAATATTTGTGATAATACAGTACGAAGCCGAAAATCCGGACAATTTCGGCGGCGTTAATCATCATCATCAACAGTTTTTTTTATATATAGGAATATAGCTAAAAAAAAGAATCGTAAAAGTATTTTATTTCTTATTAATATTCAAAACCAGCATTTGCAAAACCTGGAAGAGGAGGGGGGAAGAAAATTATAATGATAGTAACAATTCTTAAACATTTATCTAATTGAGAGCTAAATTCTATATTCTATTTCAATTATGCCCAAGCTGACAGAAAAAAATTTAAAATACTTAAAAAAAAAAAGAAGTTTTAAGAATGGCATGTTTTATTTTTTTTTATTATTATTATTTATTTTCTTTTATTGCAACTTGTACTAATTTCTGTATACAAATATTTCAATAATTTTTTTTTTTTTTTGTTTTTCAAGTTTAGTTTTTAATTTAATTTTTATTTATTTATTTATTGTTAAAGTTAATAATAATAAAAAAAAAATGTATATATATATATATAGAGAGAGAGAGAGAGTATGTTTAATAGGGTGGTTCGAAAAAGTCGATTTTTTTTATTTCGGATTCGCGTTACCTCTCAAAAGTTGTAGTTTGGTATCCTCAGTTGGGGAAAAATAACAAAAAAATTCTAAGTTGACATCTTCAGTTCGTGCATGAGGCTGAAAGTTTGAAAAAATGTGTTAAAATTTGAAATTTTCAAAAAATAATAAAATTAGTTTTTTGTAATTTTTTATAATGCAACAGCCATAAATTGTTACTATATAACGTAGTTTCAACCTAAAAAAAAATTTTTAACATTTAGATGACATATTTTGTTCGCGCATGAGGCTTAAACTTTGAAAAAAAAAATGTCAAAAACTGAACACGAACAGTAACTGACCAGCAAGCACAATGTTGGCGCCGCGCCGTCGCATTCTTATTCCATTGCCAACTTGTCTAGGCACACTGAGGAAAAATTCTGTAACTGACATCTAGAATCTAAATTGTAGCTCTAGAAAAAATAGTTCCATGTCATCCTTTTAAATTCTGGTCCCCTTGAAAAGCGAGTTCTAAAAGCCTGTATTAGAATTCTAGAGCATTTGCCTATATTCTCGAGGGCAAAGTTATTTAATAATCTCTGCAAATAAGTGAGACTACAAGAGGCGGGTTTCAGCAACTATAATCTTGGTGTATGACCAATTCTAGGAAATCAAGTGCGAATTTCTCGCAATGCAAAAAATTCGGAATATTCAAAATATTGTTTCACCATCTAGAAATGTGTAAATAAGAAATTCTCAACCATTTTGTCTATTCAGTTTATTGGAGTACCTTATGCGCATAGTTTCTCAGGACAAATTGGCAAGAAGTTGACTGACTGTGAAAAACGCTCTGTTGCTAATTTTGAAACGACTAATACTGAGGAGATAAAGGTGACCAAAACTGACTTAAACAAGGACCAACAGTATTTACTTAATATTTATCGAGCAGTCAAGACAGGAGAGTGTGTGCCAGATCTCGCTGTGAAAGATCCTGGTCCTCTTAGTAACTCTAAGTGGTTAACTTGTGCAAATAGGATCTTAAGACTATATATTTCTGAAGTAAAACTTTCTGACGAAATTAAACTTCTGGTCAGCTATATTATGATGATATACGCTCCAGTATGGTTTGGAATTAAAATGCATCCCTCCGTAAAGTTTGGAGCAGTTCACGTGTATAAATTAGTACAGAAGACTTGACAGCTGCCCGAGAGGGTACGTAAAATAATTGATCCTATCATTCAGAGGAATGCGGATTTTTGTCATCCCGAAAATCTTTTAATTTCAATGGTACTAGATGAGAGAGTGCACGTAAGACAGCTAGGTTTTCGAAGATTGCTAAAAGCAAGAAAACAAGAGACAAAAGGGAAATCAGTGCAAACTTTTCAACCATCGACCATCAATTTTGCAGCTTCAAATTACATTAAGCTTATTGATTGATCCAAGTGCAAACTTACACCTCCTCCAATAATGAGCAATGTGTCAATGCAAAGCCTAGAAGAACTTATTAATACTAATGTTCTCCCAGAGTTCGAGCTAATTAAATTTCTTTGCCACACGCAAAGTGTTGAGAGAATTGTAAAACTCTTAACAGAATCTTGTACTAAAGTGGAGAAGAGAACAGGGATTGTTTCATAAGGACAACTTTGCTCTGATGGTCAACTATGCCATTATTTGACTATAAATCTCAATTTAAAACAATGCTCAACACATCTGAGGAATCTTAACGACACAAAAAATAGGTAAAATCTATATATCATTCTGTAATTAGCTAGGGCATGCAATGTTATTATATACATATAAATGTGTGTGTGTAACTATACTTGTATGTATAATACTGTAATAAAAGGTTATGTTTAACAAATTTAGAATTTTTAAAATACTTTTGAAACGTAAATATGCCATGTATGTATTAATGTATATTAAACACGTAAATTTCAAATTTTAGAAGATTTTAGCCCAATTTAAGGCATATGCGCGAACTAAAGATATAATGTAAAAGCTGTAAAATATTTTTTTAGGTTTAAACTACGCTATATACTGACAATTTATGGCTATTGCATTATAAAAAATTACAAAAAAACTAATTTTATTATTTTTTTTAAATTTCAAATTTTTACATATTTTTTCAAACTTTCAGCCTCATGCGCGAACTGAAGATGTCAACTTGGAATTTTTTTGTTATTTTTCCCCAACTGAGGATACCAAATTACAACTTTTGAGAGGTAATGTGATTCCGAAATAAAAAAATCGATTTTTTCGAACCACCCTAATGTTTAACCCTTGTCATATATTATTTTTTACTTGAATTTGCATATTATCCAAGTACTTAACCAAAACACTATATTTTTTAGGCATGGCCAAAAATCCGTAAAATCTGAAAATCTAGAATTGCCACAGTTTGCCAGAAGATTTTAGCAACTTTTTTCTTTGAAAGTAGTTTTGTTTTTGAAACAATTTTTAAAAGTATATTTTAACTACAAATGTAATTGCAAATTATAGAATGAATATATTGTCTTTTATAATAAATCAGCAATTTTATAGCCTAGTTCTTACAATTTATGTGCTTTTAAAACTTCCAAAACTGATGTCACGATATTAAAAGTGGAAATTATGCTTGAAGTAATATTTCAGATATTTTTTGTCTAAATTCTGGGAAAAAATGACAATAAGAAATTTGTACAGTAAATAGTTTATTTTTCATCTTCTGGTGTTATGTATCATTTTACAAGAATTTGTATAATTTTTGTTTTTAATTTGACTTAAACTAACATTTTACTAAAAATGTGAAAAATATTCAGCATTTCTACTTCTTTAGTTAGCCAACTTTTTAGTACTATTGAAATCAATGTTAGAATTTTAGTTAGTTTTACTATTATAGAATTTTGGTTTGGCTTTTTAGTTAAAATGAACCAAAATTCTAACATTGATTTCAACAGTACTAAAAATCTGGCAAACTAGCATAACTGTAATTATACCGCAGAGTTGGGTTTTTGACGTCAAAAAGTGTTTTTTGACATGACAAGGGGAAACAACTATAGTATTTCCCCTCAGCTAGATTTGGCGATTATGGCTAAATCATAACTCTAAAAATCATAAATGATAAAATCGTAAGCTAAATTATAAATCATAAAATCATAAATCCAAAATAAATAGCATGCAGGCTGCCATATTATATCGCAAACAATCCAGAACGACATCGTTATCATTCAAATCGGCGCCAAAGAAAAATCGCCAAATTCAGCTGAGGGGAAATACTATAGTTGTGCCGACAAGGGTTTAAACCGTCAAAAACCCATCAGAAACCTGTATTGTCAAAATTCAAAATCTATAAATGAGCTAGAATCTGGTTAGAAATAGGATTTAGTAATATTTACCATATACAAGTAAATATTTAAATATTATGCTGTTTATAAATTAACAAATCTGAAAACAATTTGAATTATTGTTTAAACAAGAAAAAAACATATGATTATGCATATTAATGTAATGATTACAAATGCTTTCCAATATTATAAACTTCATTGTGTTGTCCTAATTATGTAGACTTTTACATACCGTAAAATCCCGAAAGTAACCCCACCTTTTTGAAAAGCAAAACTGATACATTTCTGGTGGGGGGGGGGGGGGGTTATAATCAAGATTCTTTAAAAAAATGAAGAAAATTGAGGGGAGGTTATATTCAATGGAGGGGGTACTTTCGGGATTTTATGGTACTTACTTAACCTTCCAACGGGCGCGCGTATCTGAGAGATACACTTGTGGTAAATCAAGTTATATATCTTAAAGTCAGACAGCATTTGAAACACTTATCTTTGGCTATTCACTCAGTATATATTGATCTATTTTTAGTTATCTTTTGAACCTCGAGACAATGATATGAAGCTGAATATTTGCTATTTGTATTTGAAAAATACGTGCGACCTTTCATGTAACATTTTGTTATATTTGATTTTTTTTTCACTGCTAAAAACGATTGTTTGTTGTTTTTGTTTTAAACATTATTATTTTAAATATTTTTAAAATTAATTAACTTATAATTCCGATGTTTCTTTGATTTTTTTATATTGATTTTGCGCTTTCAGTTTCATTCTTTCAGTTTTGTTTTAATGAATAAAAGTTCCAACTGAATGTTCTTATTAATCTTCAAATGGTTATAGTATAATTAAAATATTCAGATACTTTAAAATACATATTTTACAGTAGTGTATGTGAAAACCTTTCATGTTTGTATAAGCAGCGCGCCCGCTAGAAGGTTAAAAGGAAATATTAAAGGTAAAAAAAAAACTGTGTAATGATTTCATTGATAACATGCACCCGACACTTTATGAAAAATTAGTTAAATTAGAAATAATATGAGTGATTCCATACCAACTCACCTAATGAGGGTTGCATGACCGACTTGGATTTTCTTTAAATTTGGTACACAGATTGATGATATAGAGGCATGAAAAAGTTCAAATTTTTAGCTACCTGCTCCTCTTATTTATAGATATACAGGTCCTCGAAGTTTGTCCGCCCCTCAAAATACCAAGAAATTGATGTTATTTAATTTTTTTTTCTTAAAAATAGTGCTTATGTAATATGAAAGTGTTAGGTATCTATGGAAACTAGTTATTCCAGGCATTCAGAAAAAAAATACTACAATGTTTATAACGAAAATTGTTAAGGTACAGAACTCTTAGAAGTTGCAACCACGAAAATTTGATTTTCCTGATTTTGCTAAAATTGAGACATCAATTCCAAAAAAAGGAAAATAAAACCAAAGGTTTATTCACTTTCTGGTAGAGTACAAGTGTTCACCATAAATTGCTACACAATAAATTACTTGGGTTTCTCACTCCT
This sequence comes from Salticus scenicus, assembly GCA_963930645.1. Classification (NCBI taxonomy): domain Eukaryota; kingdom Metazoa; phylum Arthropoda; class Arachnida; order Araneae; family Salticidae; genus Salticus; species Salticus scenicus. Next base: position 326,384,198 of record OZ005652.1, read on the forward strand.
TCTTGGAAATATTTAAGCCTAAAGACAAACCATAGGGTAAAAACCTGCAATTTCGACCATCTTGGCAGCCATTTTTCTCATAAAGGGGGAGCACTAGAAACTTTTTTATTTTTTTACTTCCATTACCCTACTACCGTAGGTAATGGAAGTATTGTATTCGGTCTGAAAATTCGATATCGGGTTTTCACCTGATTTACACGTTTTAAGGTCCCCTGAGTCCAAAAAAGTGGTTTTTGGCAATTGGTCAGTGTGTATGTATGTGTGTGTGTGTGTGTGTATGTATGTGGAGAATCTTCTGGCTATTATAGCTCAGAAACTAATAAAGATAGAGCTACGAAACTTTAGAATTGAAATACGTCTGGTGTACAGATGAAATTTCCAAATTTTGGTGAAAATTGAAAAACCGGAAGTGGTACATCGGAAACCGGAAGTGGGACCGTAAGTCCGTATCTCAAAAACGGCTCTAACGATTTTCTTCAAACTTGCTATATAAACACTCTATTAGATGTCCTTTCGAATGATATAGTTGGTTAGCTCAGGAAAATTGATAGGCGTCCTGTATAAATAGCTCAATTTCAGGCCTCGCAGAGGCGTTCCTTTAAAAACGGTTGTACGGATTTTTTTCAAACTCGCCATATTAACTCATTTTTAAATATCCTTTTGTATGTAATTATTGTTTTCCTGTCAATAATTGAGTTTAACCGGAAGTGGGATATCGGAAACCGGAAGTGGGACCGTAAGTCCGTATCTCAAAAACGGCTCTAACGATTTTCTTCAAATTTGCTATATAAACACTCTATTAGATGTCCTTTCGAATGATATAGTTGGTTAGTTCAGGAAAATTCATAGGCATCCTGTATAAATAGCTCAATTTCAGGTCTCTCAAGGGCGTTCCTTTAAAAACAGCTGTACGGATTTTTTTCAAACTCGCCATATTAACTCACTTTTAAATATCCTTTTGTATGTAATTGTTGTTTTCCGGTCAATAATTGATTTTTTGTAAAATTTGGTATCTCAAAAACGGCTCTAACGATTTTCTCTTTAGTTCACTTTTACGTTTTCTGATTGCATTATCTCTCAAAAATGCATATAATATGCGTAATAGTGCGTAATGGAAGTCGTGTGGTTGTTTCACACCAGATTTTTTTAAATAAGCTACTGATGTGTTAGCTATTCTCAGAAAAAGAGTTTACTTTTGGTTATTATTTGCATAAAGAAATATCCTGCTGATAGTATATGCATGTTTTTCTCTAATACCATATGCTTGTATTCCCCCTCTCATAGACTTAACATAAATTAAAAAGAAAAATAACAATGCATGTATAGCTGTACTGTCTATACAACAATTCAAGAAATTTAAAGTATTAAATTATTTAATAATAATAAAAATAATAATAATTTCTTTATTTTATAGCAAAATTAGGTATTAGATGGAAACAAGAAATAGAATTTATATCCAAAACTGAATGCTGAAAGTTGTCTCTTCGTAATAATAAAGTATTAAATAATTTCTTTAAAAATCAATCAAAATAAAGGAGCTATAAATATTTATTTCATAAGCAATATAATTGAAATACAGCAATATATTAAAAATTTATATGTACAGAATTTTATTCAACTGCAAGCATAAGTTCCTGTACTTTTTCGCAGTATCATTTGGTATTAAAAACATGCATCCTGTGGCTGCCGCTGCTGATGGCATTGGTATTATATCTAACAGATGCTTGTATAGAATCTAGCATTTATCTAATCTAAATTTTTGACATGTTGCTTACCTACTGCAGATACTTCAATCTGATTCGATATGTTTGTAGATACAATGGAAACTAAATGCATAGATTTACTAATAAAAATAAATTTATGATAATTCCTAGTACCCTCAATTCTTACAGCGAAAGTTAGTCTTTCAGAAAGCAATACTCTTGTTTCTGCTACATATTCTTTAGATGCAAAGAAAAACTTAATATTTTTAAAATTACCTGTGCAATAATGAAACAAGTCACATGGAGAAATTATCTGATTCTTGTAAGGACGTTGCAAGCTGGTTCTGTAAGCAGACCTTTTGACTGTGCCTTCAATGGCATCACACAGGATTTTGCCATGGGATGTGGCAAAAAAAAATGTCACTCAGCATTTAGTTTGAAATCATCTTTATGTTGGCATAAATTTAAAAAGTTTTTCTTGTTTTTGTACTGTGTTGAGCTACTGCCAATGAAATAAATTATTTCCTATATGTCTGGATACTATGATGTTAAATATGGAATTACAAGCCTTTGAAAAGAAACTACTGCTGTAGAGAAAGTATCATGTGTCAAACAGTCACTGATAATGCACACAGAAATAATTTTTAGGTTATCATTTGACTGAACAAAAGGATGGAGTGTAGCTTGCATGTTTTCCCAGTGATATCCCTGTATTGTATCCTGTACTATAAAAGTAAAATTTTCAGAAAAATCAAGTAATAAAATGCACTTATCTGGTTTTAGATCTGTTTTCTTGTTTTTAAATACTCTGATTGCGATTTTGCGATGTAATGGTGTTTTGCCAAGGACTTTATTTTCAACAAAAGTTCTGATTTAAAATCAGGTGCAGACAAAGTAATTGAATGAGTGTTGAATGGACTGTAGTTATCCACCATCGAAACGTCACTTCAGATTCTTCATCATAATTATCCATTAACATATCTAAAAATTCTTCAAATGCAGTTTGGAGTGGACACTGTGAATGTGAACAAAGTACTAACATACATGCTTCATTGTTAATCTGTTAATGTCACACACATAATGAGACAAAAAAAAAACCATTGCTAGATGGTTTAACAGATTGTTTTAGCCCTTTCTAACCCAGACCATACAATCAAATGGGTTAGACATCCACTTACATTTTTGCATCTGGAATTTGTATGTAATAAAATCAGGAAATGAACGATCAAGCTAATTATCAGAAAGTGTAAAGTATAATATTCAATCAACAAAGCAGAAAGTGTAAAGTATAATTTTCAATCAACAAGTGTCGGTTATAGTCCATATTTTTCTTTCAGTTTGCAAAAACAGAAGAATGTAATGTTTAAAGGTAAAAATGTTTCGGGTTGGAAAGGGTTAAAGATGCTATCATTAGCTTGTTATTTTGGTTAATCATACAGACACAGACTGAATGAGTTCCTGCACTACCAGCTAACGCACACCACTTTGGTTGCAAATTAGCAAATTCAGATAATTCAATCTTGTGACTGGGATATTTCTGTTTAAAATGTTTGTACGCTTCTTTGAGATTACATAAAATGAGGTTTTCTGTTTTGTAAATGTCTGATTTCTTCACTAAATACTAACTTGAATTTTTAAAAGTTAAAAGGTTTCCTACATCATTCTTTATGATATCACAAAAATAGAGTAAACATTAGTTTTGTTTTAATACCAGAATATCATGAAATCAGAATGTTGCTCCCTTATTCAATGCTTTATTCACCTAATACAGGCTCGTACTGGCCCACCGGGCAACGAGGCAAATGCCCGGTGCGCCCTTCGCCGAGGAACTTTTTTTTTTTTTTTTTTTTTATGTAAAAATTGATTTTTTCCCCCCTAGAACACTGTAATATTATAATGGTTTTTGTTTAAAATTGAAGGAAATATTTCGGTAGAATTTATTCTCAAAAGCAATCCTGAAACTCCTTTATCTAAATGCCTACATATACATATCATAAAGGAAGAATGCGAGTTCTCTATTTAAAAGAGCTTGAATATGCTCATGTGCGCCCCACTACACTAAGGCACATAGAAGACTAAGTAAAAGGCGTTTTGTAAGTTCTACTAAAGAGGGCGCCTTGCATTCTCCACTAAAGAGCGAACTTGTATGTTTCAACAAATTAAGCGTCTTGCATGTTCAGTGGAACACATACGTGAGCACCATTAATCGAATTATAGTTTTAAAACACGTAGCGTTATTATAAAAATCAACTAAAAACTATTACTAAATACAAATACGAAACATGACGCCCTTTATATTCAGTGAGTACATATATTTTAAACACTACAAATATGTAAAACAAATTTTAGAGCGTATCGCCCAATAAAATGTATCGTAACTTTAATGATAACACTATATGCGCCCCGCTAGGCATAAAAGGCAATTTTTAACAATTTTATATATAGCCTCCTTATAAAAATGAACTAAAAAACTATTTTTGAAAAAAATACAAAACAGAGCGCCTTTTACATTTACGGGATGGTACATGTAATTTATTTCATCACTAAAATTATTTATATAAATGAAATAAAATCAATAAATAAAAACTTTGCCCCTATCAGTGACGTAGAAATAACACCGAGCCCTCTTTTTAATGTTTTTATAAAGAACAAAAATTGCTTACAAACAAATATTAAATACTCATGAAATACTAAACAACACGCCTTTTAGCCTTAGTGAGGTGCACATATTCTTAAAATTTCTCAAAAAATGGATAAAAAAAAACATGTTCTGGCAATATCAAGAATAACAAATAATACAGAAAACAGGGTATCTTGCATGTTCCACTAAACAAGGCGACTTGCATGTTTAGCGAAACACATACGTGTGCCCCTCTAATCAAAATGTATGTAAAAATAAATAAAAATATAGCGTCTCTATAGAAATAAGCTGAAAACTAATACTAAATACAATTAAAAGAAAAAGTGCCCTGTAAATAATATAATAAAGTCGAAATGACACCATATGCGCCCCTCTAGATAAAAAAGTGTCCTGTTTTTAAGGCACCCTGTTCTGTTTTAAACGGGACGCCTTTTAGCCTTAGTGAGATGCACTTGGCCTACATATATATTTTAAACACTTCAAATATGCAAAAGAAATTTTAAGCGCCCAATTAAATATATCGCAACTTTAGCGATAACACTATATGCGCCCCGCTAGGCATAAAAGGCGCCCTGTTTTCAACTGTTTTATATGTAGCCTCTTATAAAAATGAACTGAGAAACTATTCTTTAAATAAATACAAAACAGGGCGCCTTTTATATTCAGTGAGTACTCATATATAATTTAAACACTACAAATTTGTAAAAAAAAAAAAAAAAATTAGTGCTTAATATAAAATATATCGTAACGTTAGTAATAACATTACATGCGCCCCGCTAGGCATAAAAGGCGCCCTGTTCTCAAGAATTTTATATGTAGCCTCCTTATAAAAATGAACTAAAAAACTACTTTTGAAAAAAAAAATATAAATTATAATAAAATAAATAAAAAATACAAAACGGGGCGCCTTTTACATCGACCGGATGGTACAGGTATTTATTTCTCCCCTATAATTATTCATATAAATGAAAAAAAAATCAATAAATAAAAACTGCGCCCTTATCAATGATGTAGAAATAACACCATATGTGCCCGATCAGGCCTAAAAGGAGCCCTCTTTTTTATGCTTTTATAAACGACAAAAATTGCTTACAAACTAATATTAAATGCTCATGAAATACTAAACAGCAGGCCTTTTAGCCTTAGTAAGGTGCACATATTCTTAAATTTTCTCTAAAAAGGGATGAAAAAACATGTATCCCTATCCCTCACAAACCCTATCAAGAATAACAACTAATATAGAATGCTTAACAGGGTATCTTGCATGTTCCACTAAACAGGGCGATTTGCATGTTTAGTGAAACACATACGGTGCATCTCTAATAAAGATGCATGTAAAAAAAAACATAGCGTCTTTATAAAAATAAACAGAAAATTAATGCTGAATACAATATTAAAAAAAAGTGCCTTTTATGTCTTTTTTTTTTTTTTTTTTTTTTTTTTTTCTCCGTGAATGTAAATTCCATCTTTGAACGAACTGTACCTCGCCTTATCCTTCAAAGTAAACAAAACAAGTAAATAAAAAAGTCTTTCCTTTCTAGAAATTATTCTTAGTTACTTCTCGATGTACAGCTGGGGTTGAGACAAAGCATATCTAACCTACAGATTAGTATATGCTTTGGGCTGAGAGGATGACAATGAACGTTATCAGTAATTTTCGATGTGGGCACAGTTGATGCTTTTTCAACAATAGAGGGATTAATGTGAGCGCAGTTGATGTGTTCCCCTTTTTGTCACCTAAATGATCATAGTTATAGTACATTCAAATACCAGGCCTTTTTCAACAACTATTATGGTGATAGATATTATTTGTTCACACACGTTTACGCATTTCAAAGAAATCCGGAACAGAAATGCTAATAATCTTTTTTCTACTACTGGGAAAACACGTGCTTCCAATTTTTTTTAACGAATAGCTGAAGATGGGGGAGGGACATTCACTGTGAAACCTGCACTATATAATGTAACGTGAAAAAGTGAAGGTGGAATTATCTGAATGGTATCAGCCAAGCCATGTGAAATACAAAAATTTTCATTTTGGGAAAAATAATCTAAGGTATAATAATAGCAGGAGACTTGGCGTTGGAATATAAAGAACCGAATAAACTACTACGTCAGAAGCGCCAAAGAAAAATATTGGAAATGCATACAGCTGTTTCGGTAGCCTAAAGCGTACTATGCAGATTTCCGAAGTCTCTAGGGTATTTCACCTAACTACTAATTTTCAGTAATCCAATATCAACAAAGACTTACAATTAAAATTACATTAAATATCTTATTTCATTGGTTTTCTTGATTTTATTTTTTCATTTTAAATCCTTTTTTTTTCTTCATCTTCCCGAGGGTGTGGCGGTGTCTGGTCCTCGTAAAAATGTGCTGCACCGTCAAGTGCTCGATGGGGTCGTTAAGCAGTCATCGGGCTACCAACGCGGGGCACCATCCCCCCGTGGTGGATCAAAATTGTGATGGTCCCTCATTTTCATCTCCTATTAGGCCTCTTAGTACATAGTTCAATTCCCCCCATTGGCCCAGCCACTTCGAAATTCTACACTATGTGCTACAAAAATTCCCTTTCTACCACATGTGGCAAGATTTCAATTACTGTTTTAAAGCTTTTTTTTTTGTTGTTGTTCTTTAAGCTCATAGTTATGTCTGCCGTTCAGCATTATTGGTGTTAAGCTCCCCTCCCCCTTCTAATTTGCCTCCACTTTTTGATGTAATTCTGAGTGCACAACTATCCACTTGGCTCCCATTGCGATTCTCCCCCCCCCCCCCCCCACCAAATTCAAAAGAATTTTTTTTTTTTTTTTTAACTTCCTCTCTGGCTCTAGGCTAGTTGTACACATATAGCCCTTCCTGGATGCAAAATTCTTATTTTGCATCCAGGAAGCGTGTCTGTGCGCTCCGTTCCTTGGGCAATCTGGAAGTGTGGTGTGCCAGTCGAGCATTATGTGTCATGAAGCAGAAGTCGCAACCCTGCCATTCCAGAGCTGTCAATAGATGTCACATTGTTGCCTAGCAGAAATGGAGCCAGCAGTCTCCCTGTTCGAAGTCAGAAGCCTGAACGAGTCATTGTCTGTCGGTTTAATTGTCTGTCGGTCTGTCTGTCCGAAATCTGATTTTTTGCAAATATTTTTTGCATGCCTCGAAATTAATATATTTTATTTAAAGTAATATTAGATGTTTCCTATTCAAAATAGTATGCATGTCACTACCAGTTTGCGTACATGTACATAACAAAAGAAATTAGATACGTTACTGTGTTTTACGTTACGGCTTTGTTTCTTATGATTTGTTGAGTTTATTGGTTTAAAGGCTATAAAAATCTTTCCGCTGTAACTTTCTCTCATGCTGCTTTTCCTTTTCTCCGGCGGACAAAAGTAGCATCATTTTTATCATGGGCACAAGCAACTTTTCTATTGAATATGGTTGGATTAACATAAAAGTTTTGTTTACCGGAGCACATGAAAGATTCGGATACATAACGGTATATAAGAGGAAATGGTTGAAAGTGCATTTTTAGTAGTATTAATTAAATACCTTCCTATATTGTTTGATGAATGCTAATATTTTCGATTAGACTTTCTATTTCTCCTTGTGTCTTGTCAATAATAATGAATTTTGTTTATATATAATTATCTTGTAAAAATTCAGCAGTTTTGTTAAAAAATGAACTATTGTTTGGTTCTATAAAACCTCTGCAAAACACATACTAAAAATCTCTCTTATAGAAAAGCATTCATTTTTTTTTTTTTGTTATTTTACATATTTTTAGCCGGGCCGGGTCGGGCCTGATTTTATCTTTTTTTGTCCGGGCCGGGCCATACACCGTTAAAAAATAAACGGGCCGGGCCCAGGCCGCATTTTTTTACTTCATAATGGGCCGGGCAAGCAAAGCTTTCGTACGGGCCGTGCCTGGGCCTCGAAATTCCGGCCCGTGCACACCTCTAGTGTACAGTGTTCTCTTCTCACAAAGGAAAGTTTATGTTATTACCAGAAAATTTATGTAGTGATTTTTTAATACGATATATACCATTGGTGAAGCCTAAAATGGTTAAAAAGAAAAGAAAGCTGTCTAAGGTGGAAAAGGAATATATTAAAAGCCTTTGAGAACTCTGGTAGTGTATGAAGAAAATTTTTTGTAATCACCTTGGTATTGGTGCAAGATTGATTTCACTTGGATCCCAGTTCTCCGTGGAATGCCTTCCATTAGGTCTTTTTTAAGAAGTCTTAGCTCCTCTTTCCATATTTACACAAGTTTCGGAGAAAACTATAGAAAAATTCATATGATTAGATCAAGCGTTTAAACCTGAGATCGAAACCGACAGTATTTATACCAATTTAGAGAGCAGAACTTCTCGGCCACTACATATAATAATCCTGAATAATGTTTAGTAGTAAACTGGCGCCCTTTTTATCTAGATTGTTGGCGCCCTTTTTATTGAAATTGCCAGCGCCCTCTTTGTCATGCCAGTACGACCCTGACCTAATAACACTATTTCTAAAGGTAACTAAATAATGTTCAGATGGTAAATAAAGCCTAATACATGTAATAAATCAATATTTATATAATATTCAATAAGTTTTGTTTCTTTACATCTTTTTTTATTAATGTTAGGTCTGTGAGAGGGAAAACACAAGCATATGGTATTAGAGAAAAACATGCATATGCTATCAGCAAGATATCTCTTTATGCAAATAATAACCAAAAGTAAACTCTTTTCATGTGAATAGCTAACACATCAGTAGCTTATTTAAAAAATATAAAAAAGTTTCTAGTGCTCCCCCTTCATGAGAAAAATGGCTGCGAAGGTGGACAAAATTGCATCTTTTTGCCCTATGGTTTGTCTTTAAGCTTAAATATTTCCAAGAAGGAGTGAGAAACCCAAGTAATTTATTGTGTAGCAATTTATGGTGAACACCTGTACTCTACCAGAAAGTGAGTAAACCTTTGAGTTTTCCTTTTTTTGGAATTGATGTCTCAATTTTAGCAAAATCGGGAAAATCAAATTTTTGTCATTGTAACTTCTATGAGTTCTGTACCTTAACAATTTTCATCATAAACACTGTAGTATTATTTATTTTTTTTTTTTTCTGAATGCCTGGAATAACTAGTTTCCAGAGAAACCTAACACTTTCATATTACATAAGCACTATTTTTAAGAAAAAAAAATTAAATAACATCAATTTCTTGGTATTTTGAGGGGGCGGACAAACTTCGAGGATCTGTATATCTATAAATAAGTGGAGCAGGTAGCTAAAAATTTGGACTTTTTCATGCCTCTATATCATCAATCTGTGTACCAAATTTAAAGAAAATCTGAGTCGGTCATGCAACCAACTTTTATTTTTTTAGGTGAGTTGGTATGGAATCACTCATATATAAATATTAAAACTTAATTCAATGCCAAACTTAACTTGCAATGCCGACGTACCGTAAGTGCGCCCGAAGATTGGATGTAGCTTTGTTGGATGGAGGAAAAAAAAAGGAGGGGGGGGGGTTACTTTCAGGATAACGGAGACATTTCATTTTCAGCAAAAAAAGGGAGGGGGGGGTTATATTCGATGAGGGAGGGGGGTACTTTCGGGATTTTACGGTACTTCCCACAGTATATTAAAATTTCATTCAACATAATAAACCTTATAATAATTGACAAAGAACTTTCTTGAATTAGTGCTTACAGTCAGTAATGTATCTGGATATCTTTTGTAAAGCTCTGTAAAAATGCTATCAATGTTACATTCAACATTTTCCTTATGCAACGTACTTATATAAATTACATATCGATTTAATTTTATTTAAAATAGCACACAAATAAAACCATACGCCAAAACACAGTCCCCTCCCCCTTCTTTAAAAATTAGCACAGCTTTTGTATGGGACCCTATTTTGCGACAGCCATTTCATCACCAAAATGGGAAAAAAAAAAAAAAAGAGTGAGAAAGTCACTAACAGGATCCCGTACTAAAGTTGAGCCGATTGTAAAAGTACTATTAAAAAAGTACAGGATTTTTTGGCTCTCTTCTTTAAATTATACCACCACCGTGTAATTAGACGTTTTAAAAATCAATTCGCGAAAAATCGCGAAAGATCCCAGAAATCTAAGCATGTTGATAAATAAAGTTAGATAATAATAATTGTAAGCTAAATATGATCACATTTAATCACAACAGGAACATCCCAGTACTTTCATTTAAAAGAAAATACATTTGAAACTTACTTAGATACTGGCAATTTTTTTTTTCCCCTTTTGTGTAAAGTTACTAAATGAATAATATTCAACTTTAACTCTGCGATAACCAAAATAGATCAGTGATATGGCGCTTTTGAGAAAAGCTCGTTTAAAATAAAATAACTTAACAGATAACTAGAATCCCGAGGCTTATTTGTTTATTTTGAATCCACCTCCCAAGTCCCAAACAAACAGTGCTGCCAGATAGAAATTTTAAAATTTCCTCATTTTCCTAAAACATTTCCCTTTTTGGCATAGGGCCTGTTTTCAGCCGTCACCCGCGTTAACGCGAGCGCGCGCGTTGGGCGATAGAGACTTTTCACTCGGGGGATGGTTGGGTTATTGGGTTGAGCGCTCGTTCCGGACGGCTCTGAACGGCTTGGGTGATGTGTGGGTGAATGAAATGTAAACAAACATGGCTGCTCATCTTCAGCACGATCGGATATGATGCTGGCAGTGAAATAACTATCAATAAAACTGAAAACAAAGAAATAATTTCATTTTTTTCCCTCAATAAATCTTCTACACAGCAAAACCAAAAAAAAAAAAAGGATTTCGAAATGTCTGAAACCAAGTATAATCGAACAAACAACTGATATTATTTTCAGAAATATAGAATGTTTATTTTTTTACTCATGTTTTACTAACGGAATAATCTAGTTGCGTCCATAGATTTTTATTGCTGACACAAGTTTTATTGAACAGTATTAAGTTTGAAATTAACGATAACGTTTGGTTTGATTTTATAAATTTTTTGTAAACATTTGACCAGGTTATTTTGAAATTATATTAAGCATGTTAATTATGAAATTTACCAAGAAATACATTAGATTACTGAAATAATCTAACGCATTATATATTCAACGCTTCAATCTGATAGTCTTGTTTGAATTAAAGAATTGCTATAATCACTAATTTAACATACATATTTCAGATGTTATACACCAAATGTAATTTTACTAGGGTCATTAAAAAAAAAAAAAAATTATTGACCATGTAATTTTAATGAAAGTGAAATGGTACATGAACTAATTTATTGAAAAAGTTTTTAAGACAAAAAATAAATAAATAAAACTTTGGGAGGAAACTTACTAATTTATCAATATATTTACTTTTAAAGTCTTCATTTCCTCATGGTAATGAAATATTTAATTTAAAAACTGCACATATACAAGTCTTATACATTTGTTTTAAATATCTGATGTAATTTAGTGTCATATTGGGATAAATTATAAATTCTTTCTTGACACACAAGATGTATGAGTAAAATAATTACTAAAGTTTTCATAGAATCATGCACATATTTTTATCGTTTTTGCCACTAATATAAAATCTTGGGGAGAAAATACAAATGCTCAGATTTTGATACCCAGATATTTAATACCAAATATTGGGAAGAAAGGAGTTTTCAAGATTTATAAAATCTCCTGTATTACCATGATGCAGTGTTTCTGATTACAGGTACTAATTTATATAAGAGTTTTTAGACTAATCAATTTGTATGATAATTTTTTAATAATTTGATAAATTTTCTGTGCTTGCTTTCCTTAATCTAAAAGAAAATTTAAGCCAAAATTTTCATAATTAACATCTGTACCTTTACAAGTAAAAATTTGTGTTTACATGATAAAGCAGTACCTCGCCAAATTAGTTAACCTGTTGTTCAATGCGCGCTATACTCTGTCAAATAAACTTATTTATGGCACTGGGATCACAGACTTTGACAAATAGGCTTTGTACCTAAGAAATCAGAGAAAATTGGATTCATGCTGGTACAACTTGTAGGTTGGTGCACAACCGCATTTGGTGAATTTCTTTTGGTGCTGTTTTGAATGATAATGATGTCGTCCTGGATTCTTTGCAACATGATATGGCAACCTGTTTTTAGAAAAGAAGGTGAATGTACCAGAATTTTTTTTAGTTAATTGCTTAGAGAGAGAAATATTTTAATTCTTTTTTTTTTTTAAATGTAGTTTAGGAAATCTAGTTTATATAATTATATTTTCCCGTAAACTGTAGAACATTTAAATGTTGTTAGGTACTTTTGTATTTCACTGGCACAGGCAATAAAAATCACCAAAAATCATATGATCAATAGTACTAATCATTAAGCACCTAAGAAAGAGTAATTGTTTCAAAACACTATAAGTAATAATAAGAAAATTAAAGATACATGACCATTTAATTATTATTATTATTTTTTTTTTTTTTTTTTAAGAGGTAAATTTTCTGAAAATTCACTTAAAGCTAGAGTTGAAAAGTGTTGTCCCATAACAAATATAACATTTATTTTATCAAATTCATAATAGAAAAGATGAATTAACTTTAAATTTGAAAAAAAAATAAATATATAATAAACAAATCAGAGTTACGAATTAACTTTTAATCCATTAATGAATCTATTGCTGTTGCCAATCAAGTTTACTTGGTGAAATTTGCACCGGTAAAATAGAAAAGTATCTGTATATATGTATGCATATTGATCATCCTTGCATTAAAGTACTTTATGCAGTTATTTTTTAATGCAAAATGAGGTACCGTAAAAACTAGTGTGTGAGCCATGGCCCTTACGAAAAAAATATTTCTTCTTGGTTGTGGCCCTTGCAAAAAGTGTGACTGATAAATGATATATATTTTTTTCCATAAACACAATCTTCAAAAATAAACTAAACTTCCCTACTAGCTAGACATTTGAAATTTTCACACTAGCTCAGAACCCGGTGACAACACAATACCTCAAAGTCAGATTTTTGAATAGTTTTCTTTTAATTAATTAAAATATGAAAATAATAAGCTCCTAATAGCAATAAACATAGTCATTAAAATATTAGCTATAATTTAATTGTTGCGAAAAAAATTTACGAGTTCATTTTCTTTCAACATAAAAATAAATACATTTAATTAAACGTGAGCATTAAAAATTCGTAAAAAGTTAAATTATGCATCTGGCAAAAATTGACGTCATTATCACTTTAAAGATTTTCTACACATTGATAAAGTGTTAATATAGTTCATGATGCAAATATGTTGTTCTGAAAGGAATAATATTTTAATTTTAAAACCAACTTTTTTTTAATTCAAATTTCCCGTAACTCATTAATCAATCACATCAGAACGTCCATCTTTGGAATATCGATAATAAGGATCGGAGCAATAAAAGCCTATTGTAAAATGTACTATTTACATTAAAAGGAGCTGTGTGATGTACTTGCTTCAGTAAATCTGAGCAATGTGCGAAATGTACTGGGTTTTCTCAACATAAAATCTCAACAGCGCGATCGCATTACTTGGGACTCAAACGGTTAATTCATTTTTCAATTCTTCAGTGCTAGACATATTGGCTGACTATTTTACCATGTTTTTATTAACTTCGATTCTTGTTTGTTTGTTTGTTTGTCTGTCTTGTAATCGATACAAATCTTGCAATCGATTTTTAACTAACTTCCCGACTAGCTAGATATTTGAAATTTTCAGGACAGCTCACAACATGGTGACAATACATTTTTCTAATAATTTTAGTCAACTATTTCAAGTCCCGCTGCCTTCGGCAGCGCTTATATGATTCGACAGAAGGTTTATTTAACTAACTTCCTGACTAGCTAGACATTTGAAACTTTCAGAATAGTTCAGAACACAGTGAAAATGCATTTTCTTAAAACCTTTAGCCAACTGTTTCGGGTTCCTGCCGCCTTTGGCAGCGTTATCAATACAAAGCTTGCAATCGATTTTTCACTAACTTTCCGACTTGCTAGACATTTGAAACTTTCAGAAACCCTCACAACACGGTGACAATACATTTTTCTAATAATTTTAGTCAACTATTTCAGGTCCCGCTGCCTTCGGTAGCGCTTATATAATTCGACAGAACATTTATTTAACTAACTTCCCGACTAGCTAGACATTTGAAAATTTCAGAATAGTTCAGAACACGGTGAAAATGCATTTTTTAAATACCTTTAGCCAACTGTTTCGGGTTCCTGCTGCCTTCGGCAGCGTTATCAGTACTAAGCTTGCAATCGATTTTTCACTAACTTTCCGACTATCTGGACATTTGAAACCTTCAGGACAGTTCATAACACAGTGACAATATATTTTTTTAATAATTTTAGTCAACTATTTCAGGTCCCGCTGCCTTCGGCAGCGCTTATGTTATTCGACGGAAAATTTATTTAATTAACTTCCCGACTAGCTAGACATTTGAAACTTTCAGAATAGTTCAGAACATGGTGAAAATGCATTTTTTTTAAAATACATTTAGCCAACTGTTTCGGGCTCCTGCTGCCTTCGGCAGCGTTACCAGTACAAAGCTTGCAATCGATTTTTCACTAACTTCCCGACTAGCTAGATATTTGAAACTTTCAGAATAGCTCAGAACACGGTGGCAATACATTTTTTTTTAATACTTTCAGTCAACTGTTTCAGGTTCCTACTGTCTTCGGCAGTGTTCATATGATTCAACAGAAAATTTATTTAACTAACTTCCCGAGTAGCTAGACATTTGAAACTTTCGGAATAGTTCAGAATACGGTGAAAATGCTTTTTAAAAATATTTTTATCCAATTGCTTTGGGACCCTGCTGCCTTCGGCAGCGTTTCCAGTACAAAGCTTGCAATCAACTTTTAACTAACTTCCCGGCTAGATAGCCATTTGAAACTTTTATAATAGCTCATAAGACGATAGCAAGGAATTTTTTTAATACTTTTATCCAATTGCTGGGGTTCCGGCTGCCTTCAGTAGCATTTATATGATTCAACAGAAAATTAAAAAACATGGTTTATAAAAAGTTTTTTATCTTATAATTATTTATTTCTGTTTGAGAATGATTGCTTTTCGACCATGTGAAAAGGTAATGGAAATAAAAAAAAAAAGAAGTTCGATTTTTTTTTTTTTTTTTTTTTTTTTTCAAATTTAAATCGATTTAAACAGATATTGATATTCACATGTTTTTACTGTTCACCTGTCTGCAGTTAAATATTCTAAAATACAGCTTAAAAAAAAAAGATTTATATTTATTTAATTTTTTTTTTATCTGTTTATGTCAAAAGACAAAAGGTTCTTTTGACAAAATAATGTTTTTTTTTTTTCCTGAACCAGGCTGTAAAAAAGTAATTTTTTAATTTCTTAAATTTTAGATGGATTTCAACAGAAACCACCAATCGCCCTTGATAGATAAGCCATTTTGAGTGTAAAATATATCAAAGATATTCATTAATATTATATGTAATACATCATTTGAAAGATGCATGTTAAATCGATAGTAGGCTGCAGCCTGCAGCCATGTTTAGATGTTTAGCCACGGAGTCTACCTTTTCATTACCTGGAATATCACAGTAACTAAGTATACAGTGACTGCTAAAGTGATATAAATCGTTCAAATTTTGCATGAAATTTTTGGAGAAAACTACGGAAAACTCAGAACTTTTTTATTCTTTTATATTTTACAGAGTTTTGAATTCTGTTTTCCGCTCACATTTTGTACTAAAGATTTTTAATGTTATGTAGCCCAGAATTATGCACGTTTCGGAGAAAACTATGGATAAGTCCGACACAAATCTTTTTATAAAAATGTTTATATTACCTTTGTATCTCAGCTTTTAATTAACATAATTTCATAAGTAATATATCATTTTAAAAGTTATTTGAATTAGAATTGAAGAGTATATGTTTCAAATCTCTATTGCCAGAGGATGCTTTGATATTTTAATAATTCAATATCTAGAATTCTAATTATGATTAAATTACTTATAATACATAATATGAAATATTGCAGACTTTTAAACTGATATAAGTCGTTAAATTTCATATGGGAGTTTCAGAGAAAACCACAGAAAATCCACAACACCTTTATTCCAATATATCCAATTCTAATTATGATGCAGGCTTTTGAATTCCGATATTCTGCTCACATTTTGTATTAAGGATTTTTAACACTCTTTAGCCTGCAGTTATGCAAGTTTCAGAGAAAGCCATGGAAAAATTACACAATTTTTTTTTATAACAATGTTTATATTACCTTTGTGTCTCAGCTTTTAATTAACATAATTTCATAGGTAATCTATCACTTTAAAAGTCATTGAAATTGAAGAGTATATATTGCAAATCTCTTTTACCAGAAGGCGCTTTGATATTTTAATAATTCAATATCTGCAATTCTGATTAAATTACTTATCGGGAGAAGATTAGGAGACCGTAGGCCCCACTGGATTGGAGATTTGTCACAATCAGAATTTTCAAAATTGCTTTATATGGTGAGCGAACAGGCCGTTTCAAATCATGAAATGTAAAACGGCACCTTATTCGCCACAAAGCAAAATTTTTCTACAGTTAAAATTTTCAAAGCTATTTGCACTATAAATGAGCAAGATGTTGAAAGTTTTAAAACGGTGATAAGGTACGCAAGGTGCTATCCCATGGGAATGTGCTAAAGTCAGAATTTTCAAAGATCATAACACTGGAAATGAACAGGTTGTTTCAAATACTGAAATGGGAATAGGGTGCCAGAGGCACCACCGAGCAGGTATTTACTGCAGCTAAATTTTTCCATAAAGCTATTTGCACTATATGTCAATAAAGCTGTTGTAGGACCTGAAACGGGAAAGAGGCACTGCAGGTTCTACCGAGTGGGAGTTTCAGAAAGTTGGATTTTTCAAAGATCGTGAACCAGCTGGTCGCCGAAGGTGGCTAATATATAATAAAATCAACTGTTCTTAAGAAAAACTTTGAAAAAAAACTACAGCCACATTAAAAAAGATTTAGTAAATTTTATAACTTAAATTTTAATTATGTATCAAGAAACAAAAATAAAAAATTCAATGAGAATGTTACTTATAGTGGTCTTGTTTTAGAAAACTTCCTGTGCATTTTGGCTATGTCAGTCGAAATTTCCTTTCTCAGCTTCACCAAGACATTCTTATGTATATTCATTTTTTTCTTCACGTATTCTTCATTCTTCTAACTATTATATCAAGAAAACTACTTTACAGTATCTATGGTCTTCTATGAAATTACCATATACACTGTAAAGAAATTCACTTAATTTTCTGTTTCCTTTTTTATAAGTCGGCACATTTCGTTAACCTGTAAATAGACTCTTTCTTTTTTTTTTTTTTTTAGATAATGAACTCCAAAGCAAAAAATACTTCAAAGTAATAAAAGAGAAGATAACGTACTTATTATCAATGAAACTTTTCTGACAAATTCTACATAATCAGAATATAACATAAACAATGTATCATTTTACTATTTGTTATTGATATTTGGTACTTTTCCATTTGCGGAAACAATAAAAAATAAATAACTGAGTAAAACCAAAAAATATTTAAATGAGTATAATTAAACCAGAAAACATTGTTAATTAATATTTATTGCTATGATATAAATGTTTAAATGTTGTTAAAATGCACTACAATGTAAACATCACCCAAGTTGAGGGATTCAGTATATACTATAGTACATAGGTAATAACTGTTGTACCATGATAAATATAACAAATATTAACAATAAAATAAAAATTGCAATGTAAAAATATTATACTAAAATGATTTAAAGTAAAAAATATTTCCAATAAAATAAATACATAACAGTAGGTAAATTATAAAGCGCTTGTTGTTAAGTATAAGAAAACTTTCTCCACAGCATAATGCTTAATTAAATTACACTATATTGCAGACAAATTCACTTGATTCATTTTGTGATTTTTACAATCCTCAAAAACAGGTTTATCCTTTTCAATATATTATTATAGATATATTTTCCTAATAAAATTATATCTAACACTATTATGTTATCCTATGTAATATAGTTACATATGTAAATGGTATGCAATTCAATAGGAAATAAAAATAATTTCATTATCAAACGAAATGGACAAACATATACAGTATCTAACTTATTTTATTCTTTGTATAAACAGAATTGTAAACATATATAAAAAATAAAAAGAAAATACCCATGCACTAAATAACTTAAACGATTAATATGACAATAATAACATGTTAATTATTTATTATCATTATTCAATAACGTAAATAAGTTGTCTGAAAATTTTTGCATTATAAAGAACTTCCCAAGCGATAAAACTTGCAAGAAAAGAACTAAATAAAATAATTTTTTTCTATAAGAAATAAAATATATAAATTTTTACCATCAATTAATTATAAGTTTCTTTAGATTATGATTTTCATACTAGAAATTTATCTTCTGATGTTGAATTTTCGTAGTTATATACTGATTTAAATATACATATTGGTATTGGATGGGTTTTACAAACGTCAATTACGAAAATTAATCTTGCTTAGCACTATAAAAGATTTATTTTATCATCTAATTTAACAAACATTTCATCAATTTCATAATCATAATTCGCTCCGCTCGGCATTCCCTCTGTTTTGGTTTGTTTTGCTCGAAAAACCCATCACGTGATCTGAAAACCCAAAGAAATTGTCTGGGTTTTGTGAGTTAAGCCCGAGTGAAAAAAATGCCGTCTTTGAACGCTGGGCTTGGGTAACCCAAACCACGTGATACCATCTCTGAACGCTTCTGGGCTTGCTCTGCGTAACTCGCGTTAACCCGCGTGACGACCGAAAACAGGCCCTTAAAATTTCCCTTAATTGTGTAACATCAAGGAGGCTGGAAGAAGATTGTATAGGAATTAAAACGAGATACAGTCGGCTGCAAAATTATTCGAGCACTAGCAATAATCCTTGCCAAAAAAAAGTACACTTAATACAGCTTTGTTAAATAAATCCTTGTCGAGTCATGTTCTTAATCAGTCTAAGAACATGATTCGACAAGGATTTACTTAGGAAAACAGTCTTAAGTGTACTTTTTAAATATAGGAATTATTGGCTAGTGCTCGAATAATTTTGCAGCCGACTGTAGGGTAGCGAACGCGGAAACAGGAACTAAAGCGATTCGATCGCCGCCTGGTGTAGTATCTTTGAAACTTATCGGAAGAAAGGGAAAGCCCGCCCCTTCGGCTTCAGTCATCATCCGATTTCCGAGAACGACCTATGAACGAACAGCCAGAAATGTAAAGACGCGCTGATTGGTGTATTTTCTAGATCTGGTCGCCCTCCAAAGCCGTTCCCACCATCTCCGGTTAAAGGGAAAAACTCGGATTAGCACTCACAGCCAGGCCCTGACTAACGGCAGGGAATACGGGGCAAATGCCCTGGGCCCCCCTACAGGCGTATGAAGAAATTCTGCAACCTAAAGACCTCTTATGCCACTGCAAGAGGGCCCCCCAGAATAGGCTTGCCCCGGGGCTCCAGGTAGTCTAATTCGGGCCCTGCTCACAGCTGAGATTTCTGCGTCCCACCCATCGAACAGATATACTAGTAGAGGGCGAATCCCTATTCTTTTCTACGGAAGAAAACGTGTCCAACATGTTATTTCGTTGAGCTAACTTTTTCGCTACTTATCGCTTTCTTGGCAATAGTTTTTTTCCCATAAAAAACATTTTTTTAGGTTGTAAATACCAAAGATTATTTGCATCATTAGATATTATTTGACAAATATATTATAAGAGTTATGTATTTATTATTATTATTATTTCTAGCGTCTCTTTGTAGCGGCAGACCTCTACGGAGCTAAGTGAGTTTGGCGAGAATTCACGCTTGGCGCCTACTGTGGCTTGACGCTATGCGCTTACGCACTACGAGGAAAGATCACAAACCACGCAGGAGAAATCTCAAAGTTATTGTCACGTGACACTTCTCGATGATGTTGGGCACGCAAAGGGGTTGCCATTTCGCTCTCTACCTAAATTAAAGCTCGATGGTCCCACCCTCACCTAAGACTACTATATAGTAGTCTTACCCTCACCCATCGAGCAGATATACTAGAGCTCGATGCCTGACGACGCTTGTTAGATTGACTAGCAGACGGAAAATTGAAACTGCGCAAGTGTAAGAATAGGCTCTCTGGAGCTGAAACGAAATGGTTCAGTCCATTATAACAGTAGGTGGAGAAAGGAGGGGAGGGTAAGAAGTGATGTGATAATAATGGCTTTTGGTCTACCGACTTGTAAAATTTGATATTGGAAGTATTCAGATAAGCTAAAAAATGCTAATTTACAAAAATTAAAAAGTTTCATACAATTAAAATTCAATGAAATAAATGATTTCCAAAAGTATATTCTCATTTATATCATCAAGAAGAATGATTCCTGAAAGTTTTATTGAGATCTGAAGTGGTCACGTTAAAAATTGAAATTTTTTTGGTTCATTTGGTATAGATTGACTCTCAAAACATTTAATCTTTAAGAAAAAAATATTTCTTAAAAAAAAAAAAAAAAAATTGCAAATTATAAACATGAATAATTGCGGCCTGGTGCAACCGCCCCTGTCTAAGCGCAATGAAAATTCTAAAAACATTTTTTTTTAAAGTTGATATGATAAACTAATGTAAATAGGTTATTTGTTAAAGTTTACTTTAAAAAATAAAATAAATAAATAAAATGAAAATAATAATAATAATAGCAATAATCAAATAAATAAAAATAACCCTTTTTTTTTTTTTTAGGAAATACTGATAAATTAATTAAAGGGAAAACTTCTTTTGGCCATTAAAAAAAAAAAAAAAAAAAAAAAAAAAAAAAAAATTATCTTTTATAATACATACTATGTTTGTACATCCCATGAGCTGCTCGTCAATATCCCACAAAAGCAATGAATTGAAAGAACATTGGATATGTATTTTTTAATTAACCAATCAGTATAACAAACAATATTCATTCAATTAAACAAAAACAGATGTGCTAAATAATAATAATAATTTCACAGTTTGGCAGAATGAATAAAAATGAGTCAAAATCCTCAGCTATTTCATAGAACTAACAAAATTTCTAAATAATTAATTAATCAGATATTATAAATGATTGCCTAAAAATTCCTCCCCCTTCCTGCTTTATCATAAGGAAAATTTTACCTGTAATTTTAGATGTAAAGGGGATAAAAAAGAAAGAAAGAAGAGAAAAAACAATAATAAGGGGAAAGTGGGTATTTATTATTATTATTACATTTTACGGTGTTTATTCAAAGTTTTGTACTTATTATTTTTTTACAAAGCTACTTTTTATTAAAAACAATAAATTTTATAAAATGCTCATTTCTATATAAAATATTCTTTAGAAGCAAAACAATATGATAGAAAAAAAGATGTTTAGTTCTGTCATTAAAAAAGAAAGCAAGAGATATGAAAAATGAAGTAGAAAAAAGTATTGTTTAATTATAACTAAATTACATGTTATCTGTATATATATATAAATTACGTGTCACGATGTTTGTCCGGGGTAAACTCCTAAACTAAGGAACCGATTTTATTGAAATTTTGCACACTGTGTGCAGTTTGGTCCAACTTGAGAGATAGGATAGTTTTTATCTCAATTTATTGTCACAATATTGTTTTATTGCAATTATTTGTTAATTATAGACCTTTATTAAAGTTGCTCCAAAATATCTGTGAGTTCCATTAATTTAATTGTTGCCAAAAAAAAAAAAAAAAATACGAGTTCATTTTCTTTCGACATAAAAATAAATACATTTAATCAAACGTGAACGTTAAAAAATTATAAAAAGTTAAATTATGCATCTCACGAAAATTGACGTCATAATCAATTTAAAGATTTTATACACATTGATAAAGTGCTAATGTTGTTCTATCATAGATATCTGTATACTATATATAAAAATTACGTGTCACGATGTTTGTCCGCGATAAACTCCTAAACTAATGAACCGATTTTAATGAAATTTTGCACACTGTGTGCAGTTTGGTCCAACTTGAGAGATAGGATAGTTTTTATCTCAGTTTATTGTCACAATATTGTTTTATTGCAATTATTTGTTAATTATAGACCTTTGTTAAAGTTGCTCCAAAATATCTGTGAGTTCCATAAGTTTAATTGTTGCCAAAAAGAAAAAATACGAGTTCATTTTCTTTCGACGTAAAAGTAAATACATTTAATCAAACGTGAATGTTAAAAAATTATAAAAAGTCAAATTATTCATCTCACGAAAATTGACGTCATAATCAATTTAAAGATTTTATTCGCATTGATAAAGTATGTAGTTATACACAAGCGAAGTGTGACGTCACTGACCGCCTGTGAAATCAAGAAAAAGATTTCTTATGTTAATCACCCATTGTATTTTTTATAAAAAAATTATTAAAAAACGAGGAAAATTATTTCCGGATTTTAATCTCCATATTTTTGTATATATATGTATTATTTATCATGTGCATACGTTAGATTGAGTTATTTTGCTGTCAAATTGACAAAATTTTAATTTTAAATTTCAAAGCTCTGTCGTCCTTGGAGTTTTTCGTATTTGGCGATCAAAAACGTAACACGAAAATATACAAGCTAGATGTATATTTTCGTAATATGTATTGTGCGAAATATTGTTTCATATTATTCATTACTCTCTTAATATAAGTTGTTAAAATAACCATGATTTTTGAAAGGAATTAAATGTGTGCGCCAGATAATTTGGCGATATTATTTTTTTTCCGCCAAGGATGATAGATATGAAATTTATTCCGCTGCAACATGTTAATATCTTATGTCAGTAACATTATGTATATGCTACAATTTATTTCACGTGACACGTGTGTTAAAAATTTATTGACGACATAACCTTGCTTTTTCAATTTTTGTTGCATTATTCTAATCTGTATCACTTCGTTTTCTTTAAGAAATTTGTGATCTATACATAACGTTCTAAATAAAAAGTAATTATTTCAATATTTTAAAACTTATTTAAAAGTCTGTTTTATTTCACATTAAATTTTAAAAGTTAATTTAAAACTTATTTAAAAGTCTGGAAGAGTTTAAGTCTGTTTATTTGTTTTGTAACGCTAATCTATATGACCGATGTTCGAAACTTTAGTTAATTATTTCTCTTATTTTTCTTTACTTTTTCTTTTAAACTTACCAATTTAACGTTCCTGAATAAATTTGTGATTTATATATGTATTTTGCATTAAATTTTGACTCATATTTATTGCTGAAAATGCGATCGTGCAATTTTCTTATCTTAATCCTCAATGCTTTCCTTCTAGATTAACTTGAATTTACTATTAAAATTTTAACATACTCAGAATCTTCTCACCACTTCGTTAAAATATATTAATCTTTTCAGTAATATATTAATCAGTATATCCCCACAACGATATTTGGCGATTTTTTGTTGGCGATTATGGCTAAATCATAAATCTATAAATCATAAATGATAATCTAAATCATAAATCAAAAACATAAAATAATAAATCCAAAATAAACAACATATAGGCTGCCATATTATATCACAAACAGTCCAGAGCTACATCGTTATCGTTCAAAACGGCGCCAAAGGAAAATCGCCAAATTCAGCTGTGCGGATATACTGAAGTTATAATTATCCGAATATAATTACTGAAGTTATATTATAAGTTATAGTTGTGGGTAACAACTATAGTATTTCCCCACAACTGGATTTGGCGATTATGGCTAAATCATAAATCTAAAATAAAAGCATGCAGGTTAACATATTTCATTGCAAATAATCCAGAACGACTTCGTTATCGTTCAAAAAGGCGCCAAAAAAAAAAAAAAAAAAAAAAAATTGCCAAATCCAGTTGTGGGGAAATACTTAGCCGCAGCAACGCGTGGCCGGGTCTGCTAGTTTAAAATGTAGCAACAGATTAATCAAATCTAAAAACTCAATTATGTAGTCCATAAAAACTACGTTTTTAATTTATACACATTTATTTATTTTTTACAATCAGCTATTTATTTTGTTTCGCTATGTCTACACCTTGGTATATAACTTCGCTCCTTCCCCTCCCACTATAGCTACAGAAAAACAGATTATTCTTACGCTCGCACAGTTTCAATCTTCCGTCGAGAACCCATCCGCGATTGTAATGAAATGCTCGCCCTCTGGTGGGCTAAGGTGAAATTACAATAAACATGGTTTAATTCGAATTCCATACAGCCGCCATTGCTTGCCGATATTTAGTTTCACATATATTTATTGAATAAAAATGAATAAATACGGTAAAAAAGATAACACATACTGCTGTGTGCCACAGTGTAACTCCAAAGGATCAAGAAATCCAGAATTAAGCTTCCATTTATTTCCAGATGACAAATTTAAAATTTCAGTTGCTTCGGCTAATGGAAGTAAAGAATTAATCAGATGATTTGAAATTAATATTTGTTCAACTTCAGTTAAAAATCTACTTCCGATCGAACTTTGAATAAACTGAAGTATTTTTTCCAAAAGCAATCAATTTTCCATAATGTAATGGCGGAGAAATTATAGTACGAATATTAAGTAGAATAACAAAAAGAACACTAATGGAACACGTGGCTATAATGTTTACTAATAACTGCAGTGTTCACAAAGCGCCGTCTATCGATCATTACAAACGCGGATTGAAAAGAACCGCTAGTCTTTCACATCATTGATCACACAAAATTTTATCACATTACACAAAATCACATAAAAATTTCCCTCTTTGAGGAAAATTTCCCTTAATCTGGCAGCACTGCTTCCAACAAAATGCAATCATTTCATTTCAATTCATCAACACTAATTGGGAAAAAGCAAAACCGGAACGAAGGAGGAAGATGTTAGCTATTAGCACGGAGTAATATTTAATAGGAGACGAAGGTCCAATGGGAGAAAACTTGAAAACTGTGATCTAAATTTTTGGTAAATATTGAGGGCGCCACTTGTCATTCCTTCCTACCTCGGCGCAGATATACTGTTATTTTCAATAGAATTTTGCTGGAGTGCATTTTAAAATTTTAATTTTAAGCAATTTAATTTTTTTGTAAGTGCTTAAAACTTCAAAATTGAGATGTTTCAAATAAATGCTTCGTTCCTAGTTGTAAAACAGGCTATGATAGTGATAAGAAAAACAAAAAAAAGCCCTAGGAGAGAAATAATGTCCGAGTTCGTTTTCTGCACCTAAAGTAAGTTTATTTTTTTTCTTTACAAAATTTCATCAGTAAAATCTTTGGTTTTTCCTGCATATGAACTTTATTTACGCATGTAATGCCCGCTTTTCACAGGATAAATAATGCTGTTCACAATAATAAAGGTTACAACACTGGCATAATTTTTTTCATTATTGAGTGCTATATCGATTTCAGGCCATTCTGTCGTGTATGATAAAAATGAATGGCGTTTTTAATTAAATTTTGGTAATTTTTCATTAATTTATAAGATGCAATCTAATGTGGTGCAGCATTTAAATAAAAAATGATTTACTCAGATATGTATTAAGTATTATATAAAAGTGGAATTTAAAAACTAACTTTGCGAGATAACATCGACCCGCTAATCATAAATGATTTTTAAGCTATTTTAGTACTTTATAACTTATATATCAAATTACGAGAATAAAAGTTTCTTGTAATCTAATATTTAAACTTTCTCTTCTCATTGCAACTATGCAGTTCCCTCCTTGCATATATCTGAAAACTTTTTTGCATTTCTTTATTTTATGTCATGAGTGACTTCATAAAATTTTTACTGAAGTTTTTAATGTGCACTAAACATAAATATTAGAATTTAATGGACTCCCCCCCCCCCCCAAAAAAAAAGTACCAATTGTTTTCTTAAATTTCTATTATACAGTATACTGCAGTAATGTTAAAAGAAATGAAATGTATTGTTAACCTGGCATGATCTCAGAATGAAATGCCTCACTGACTAGGCTACCCTTTCTCTTCCCATTTTGAAATATTTTATTAGATACAGTTTTATATTTGTTTTGACACAACTCCATATGTATACTATTTGCATAAATTCTCATAATACTGCATTATTGTGCAAAATTTTGACTTATTTTCCTATGTTAAAAAAATCTGAAATTTTAACATCTTATGAAATTTTCAATTAAAATATTCAGAGACAATGACTTCTATACAACTGTCATGAATTGTATTTAAAACTAGTTTAATATCATTATGATTAAGATATTCCTCATAATTCCTGTTTATGTGGAATTTTTTTCTTATTTTTCCATTTTTAAAAAAATTATACATTACAAATAACTAATGAAGTTTTTGAAGTATAATGTGTTCATAGTTATTAATTCCAGCATCAAACATGATTTTTTAAAAATTCAATATGACTGCTTGTTTTTTCTCAGATTCATTATACTTCTCATTATTGAGCTTAATTTTTTACAGATGGGTCCAAGACAAGTGTCTTGTTTGTGACTTTGCCTCTAGTAAAACTGTTTTTAGTTCTCAACTTCCCAACTTTTTATATTTTCTCAACGAAGTTTTTTTTTTTTAACATTAAAGTTCCACCCAATTTTATTTCACCTCACCCTAACAGGAAATTTATCTTCAGAGACTCTGAGAATTCTGGATTCATTTTAAACTATGGAATTTTAATAGTGGGAAATCAAACCATAGCATTGCCCTTATATGATTACATAACTTGTTACTAATAATGTCTTGAAAATTATCTAGAAAACTTGGAACATTTTCCGAGTACCACCGATCGGGTTAATGACTCTGCTAATTGAGATCAGGGAAGGGGCTGGCACCTGGGATAACAACAAAAACCCTGATCAGTGAAATTGCAGATGAAGCCTCCAGGTGTCAGGCAAAAAATGCCGGCAAAAGCCCAATTAAGTATATATGTACGAAAAAATTAAGAAGATAATCCATTATTTAGAGCTTTCTTTCTATATAATCTGCAACATTAGATGATGTGTGATAGTGATATTCAAATTTTATTATATTTCTCCTTAGATTCATGGTATATTAAATATTAATAGTGCTTGGCGTGGGATTATAAAAATAAGACAAACAACAACGCCAAATAAAAATAATAGTAGAGCAGACCGCTGTTTCAGTAGCGGTTAGCGTACAGTCTTCATGATAAATGCTACTGAAATAACTGGCTGTTCTACTAATATTTTTATTTGGTGTTTTAGACATTGTTGTTTGTCTTATTTTTATACTCATTGTATACTACTTTAACATAAATTACCAGACATTTAGTGAAATATTTAAAAAATACTGGCTGAATAATATCGAAATATTAAGAGTGTAAAGAAAGCACTACATCTCCTTTTGCATTGAAAGTTTTGCCACGAAAGCAAAAACGAGACCAGTAAGAAAATAAAATTGTTTAGGATTATCCTGTTAAAAGGTACACCTAAAGCAAAATTATTAAATATCTAATCAGTGAAATATGAGCATTTTTACAAAATATTGAATAATGCATGTGCAAGCTTCAACAAAATTTCTTTTGTATAATTGAATAGCCCAATGTATTGAACTAGGAACTAATATGAAAACCCCAAATAAATATTGTGTAAATTCAAACAGTTAGTATTCAAAAGAATTACCTGAATTTCAATTCCTTAAAAAAAAGAAAATGGTGAGTGTTTTATCAATATTTATTCACATAACTACCTTACAATACATCTTTTTTTTTTTTTTTTTTCCCCCAGAGGAACTGTATATGATTTTCGTATTATTGCTTAAAACTTACACGATATTTGTTCATCATTTTCAAATAAGTTGCTCAATACATTTGGCTATTAAATTATGAAAATAGATTTTGTTAATTTTTTGTGCATGCAAAATTAAAGCTTATTTAGGAAAAATGCTTATTATTTCATAAAATGTAGATCTTAACACAATTCTATAATAATGCAAAAGTTTTCAGACATAAACAATAAATTTTCGCAGTTAAGATGCACTTTATTTACGTTGTGAAAAACTGTTAGCTCAGAAGACAAAATCTGATGTATTAATTTTTCTTTATCAACTTAATTCAGAGGTTTTAAATGAAAAAGTTGCTAGTATTACAATAATTACAAAAATTAGTGATAAAGTAAATAATTTGGTCCAGGTATATACAGGCTATGTTTATAAAGTAAATTTAACAATGGAATTTAAAATCTGCCCAAATTCCTGAAGAATTTAAAGATACTCTATTTTGATATGTGTAAGAGAGATTTGATGATGTTTATATTACTTTAAAGCAGGGTTGGGTTTCTTCCAGGACAGTGGAAGAAACTGGAAAAAACCGTAAGAAACCAACCAAAAGACAAAACCAGATGTTCAATATTAAAATTTATGAACTATATAAACTCAAAGTATAAATATAATGCCAAATCTAAACTATAATTCAATTAATATTAAAAATATCTTTAGAAAAATAAGTTATTTGATAACAAACACTAAGTATATACAGGTGATGGGTTTTTTCTTTTCAATGTTAATATTATTATACATTCAAACAGTACAAGTGATAATAATTATGGAATTTTTAGCCATAATATTTGCACTTTTTTTTTTTTTTAAAGGATACAACTTTTTGTATAAACTCGAAGCTGGTACCCAATGAACTGTATCAATAAGTAAGATACCTACTTTTAAACTGTCCTGCAAGCTCTCTAGGATAAAAAAAAAAAAAAAAAAAAATCCATAGTTTGTATTATTTATCTATTTTAAGTTGAAAAATAAAAGTGCAATATTGAACTACGAAAAAACTTTTCGTTTGTTTTACAGTCAACTCCCTCTAACTCTCAAAAGTTTTGTCCAGAGGTTGTGCAGATAATAGGAATTTGCAAATTAGAGATCATTGCCTTTGTTTACAGTTTTCTTTTACAGATGCAAAGTCAGTTATTATTAATTAGACATCAAAACGGAAAGACGATTTTTAATAAATTTTAGAATAAACATTTCTTTAATATTTAATAAAACTAATCTATCACATTCATATATGATGGTAAATAATTTAAGCATATTCAAATAATAGGTACCTATAAAATGTAAACAAACATATTTAGAAAATACGAAACAAAATATATTTGAAAGTCTGGAAATAATATTTATCGCTGATTAATTTTGTTAAACATTCATGTAATAGTGGTTTATTTTCAGCGTCAGTCTGTATGAATTGCAGGATAATAAATAGAATGTTACTCTCCCCCCTTCTCCATTTGTGTTTCAAAGTAAGGGTTATGCTAAAAGTTTGATAAAAAATAATTATAAGATAAAAAAAAAACTTTTTATATACCATGTTTTTAAATTTTCTTATGAGTCATTAATAAAATACGTGAGGCTAAAAAATAATATTTAAGCACGTGAAATCAGTTCAGTGAAATAATAGTGAAAAAAAAGTTGGTTTTAAAAATAAAATATTACTCCTTTTAGAACAATGTATATTAGCCACGTACATTAGCACTTATCAATGTGTATAAAATTTTAAAACTGATAATGGCATCAATTTTTGTGAAATGCATAATTTAACTTTTTATCATTTTTCCACATTCACGTTGAATTAAAAGTATTTATTTTTATGTCGAAAGAAAATGAACTCGTAATTTTTTTTTTTTTTTGGCAACAATTAAATCATAGCTAATTTTTTAATGGCTATTTTATTGCTATTAAGAGCTTATTATTTTCATATTTTAATTAATTAAAAGAAAACTATTCGAAAATCTGACTTTGAAGTCAGAACCGTGTTGTCACCGGGTTCTGAGTTACTGTGAACGATGAAATGAATGGTTCACATATCTTTCATGGCATTTTTTACTTTCTGAAAACACATAGGTAAGGAAAGTATTGTAATCATGACAAAAATTTGACTTTGTTATGTTAGTGTATCTATATGTTTTCAGGTCCCATAAGTTCATTTTTGCTATTTTTACAATGATGTATGTATGTCTGAGTAGAGTGAACACAATATTGTCTAAATGCTTTGATCAAATGAACTAAAAATTAGTACATATGTTATAGGTTATCGCAGCACAAACTGTATACATCTTGGAGAATCCAGAACAATTTTTTTTTTTTCCTTTACCAGAACACAAAGATAAATTCTTTATCATTATAGCCTATGGGCTCAGATAATCTAAAGTGTGATAGCATCTAAATTCCTTAATCAAATCAGCTGAAACTTCATATACATGTTAGAGGTCACTGTCGAATGAATTGTATTGATTTATTTTGGTGAATCTAGTATTTATAGCTTTTTTTTTAAGGGGAATAATGAAAAATTCTGTAATATTATATAGTCTGAAAATTATTAAAAACATGATGGTGCCAGAATGCCTCATTTGATTGAACTTTAATTTCATATACAAGTTATATGTCACACAAACTGTATACATTTTGGTGAATCTAACACTATTAGTTCTTTTACAGAGATGCACAAAAGAATTTGTGTACATACCATTTCATTAAACAATATACTATTTGGGAACAGATAATCAAACACTTATTATAATTTTCTCGTTTGTTTATTTAATGACTTCTCTTACTTCATTTTATTTAAACAACAGTGAATTACTTAATGTTCAGAAATTCGATTGGAGTCACTCAACATTTCTATTATTTCTCTTAAAGCTTCTGCATATATTGTTAAAGACATTACTTTTCTTGTGAAAAAATAAATAAGTTTTCTATGTGGAAGTAAAATTTAATTTTGTATATTTTTCATTTGGAATTTCTATTACCAAGTAATATTTTTTTTACAAAATTAAAATAAGAATATAAAATTATCAAATGATTAAGTATGTAAATTTGATCTTTTAAATTCTTGGATAAAAAAAATGGCATAATGCAAATGAAATGTTATATAGAAATGAAAGCTTAGCTTTGAAAGGACATGAAGACATAAATTGATAAAAACATTCTATCTACATTTATGAGATTTTTTTTTTTTTTTTTTTTTAACCAAGTATAGAAGTATTAAATCAGACATTTCCATGTTAAGTACAAAAATAACAAAGAAACAAATTATTTTTAAGATTATAATCGTCTATGTATTGATCAATCATGTTGTTTGTGAAAAACTTTAATATTGAAAATAATCTCTTTCATGGGGGGGGGGGGGGGGATTAAGTTCTTTTTTTTTTATTGTCAACATTATGTACTGAAGATAACTCAACATTATGCATAAATTCTTTTTCTGGCTTGTTTTTAAAGATTTAAATATAGCATTAAATAACTTTTTTTTTTCCCTTTTAATATCCAGTATGATAATATTATAATAGTCCACCACAACATATTTACTTTGTTACATCTACAAACTGTACATAACCAATGTAATTAGCATTTTCTTCATTTTTTTTTAATTACACTTTTTATTAATTAAATTATTAATTTTTAAAAAACTATTTCTATTGCTAAAAGTGGTAATTTAAAGTTAAAACTGCAATTTATTGTTTTAACAGAATACTTTTATGCACTAAACATGTACAGTTCAATGGATTTTATTTTGTCCAGTTCTGTGTGGTTTTTTCCAGTTTTGTCCGGTGTCCCAGACTTTTGACAAAAAAGTGGACAAAATAACAACCCTGCAATTGAGAACTACAAAATCTGCACAACTCAAATTTTGTTAATTTCAGTTCATAAAATAAATATTATATTTAAGCCAGAAAAATTGGATAAATCTAACAAAATGAAGAAAGTGCACTACAGCAGCATTTCACTGTAGTAGTACATGTAAGAAATCTCTGCTTCTTTTTTTTTTTTTTTTTTTTTTTGGGGGGGGGGGGAGGAATATTACTATGTTTAAGTACAATTTAATTTTTCTCTTTCTACATTCTTGTGCCACATTAAGATGTATATAATAAAGGAATAAACTAAAACGAGTACTGATCTGAGGCTAAAAAATTTTCTGTGTTTTTCAGGAAAATTTCCAAAGCAATTATTTTAGTAAATTTTTTACACTAATCACAGTACAGTTAAGTTTCAGTAATGTTAGATATAGTATGAAAAACAAAAGTTTTTAATTAGATATTTAAAATATTACTAGATATATGTTTTGAGCAACTTGCTCCAGAAGGAGAAGGTTAATGTAATACAAGTTATCTATAGTTGCTAATTAGAGTTTTGAATGTCCTTACAACATCTTTGTGTGAATGCAGTTATAAAGCATTTGGCGACATAATAAAATATAATATTGAAATATTAGTCACTGCGGTACTGCTGAGTTTCTATTTTTCAAGATATTCATTTGATAAATGATGATACAGCAATGCTTTTCAAACTATGGCAGCAATTCTGATTTAGGTCATTTCATGGTCTCTGCTTCTGAAAATGTCTCAGCCAGTTGAAATTTAGTTATGATCTTGGTCAAATTTTCAATTAAAAAGAAAACTTAAAAAAATAAAATCCATAATCACAAAATATGCATGTTGAAAATTTTAGAGAAAAATCTTATAAAATTACATTTTTTTTTTTTAAATCTCTTTTTAAAACTAATTTCTAAAATGGGAGAAAAAATTAAAAAACCAATTGTGCTTTTTATGCAAGCAACAGGAAATACAATTGCCTAAATAAGGTAAAGATACCAGTGTTCACCATCCTTAAAATTTGTCTCAGAGTTTACCACCCTTACATGACATGTTGAAATAAACTTTTAATAGCATCTATGAATTTGAATCTGCTCGCGCTAGATTCCCTAGAACTGGAGAATCTAGCTTGAGCTGATTCAAATTCTAGATGTTAATTAACGGTTATTTTAACATGTCTTTTGTGAGGGTGGTGACCATTGGTGTCTTTACCTTAAATAAAAAAGCTTAAGTTTAAATAAAATTTGGTCTAATATATTAAATGAATGTCACCATAATTTATAACTAGAAATTTGGAAATCTACCTGAAAGAAAGTAGCACTTCATTTATTTAAAATACCTAAAATTGAGTAATACTTGAAAAACTCATACTGAGTTTCACATTTAAAGGTTTTTAAAAATTAACAATAAAAAAGTAGAAACAAAATCTTAAAATTTCCTTCCTTTTTTTATGGAGGGGGGGAGGGGATAGAGAATTAGATCCATTATCCAATACTAGTAGAACTTGGATTTTGTGTTTGCAAGTTATGCTTAAAAATAAAACAAATAAATTAAAAATCAAAAGAATTTTGATGAAATGCACATGGTCTCTATCCTTTGCCAATCACCTTGTACAATTTCTCTGCCAATGGCAGCTAAAACTCATGTTATTCTATGAAGAAATTTGTTATGAAAATTACTCATTATTCATTTTTTTATTTTTTTTTAAATTTAAATTCAAAAATTTATAACTGTTATATTTTTTCTTGTTTTTCTAAAACAGTTTTTTGTTTTTAATTTTTTATGTTTCTTTTTGAAGTTATAAAGTGCAAAAAAAGGAATTTTGTTTAATTTTTTTTTGCACTTCATAGCTTCAAAATGAATTATAAAAAATTAAGCAAATTTTGGGAAAAGCAAAAACCAAATTCAATTCTGGAATTTTTAGCTTAAAACAGGGCAGCCATCCCCTCTGTAGAGGATCAAAATTGTGATGGCATGTCTACAGACCACTCTTAGGGTGTCATTCACTGATAGCATAGCACTAGTGTCACATGAATACTTCTCAACCTCTAGATTTTTTTTTATTATTATTAGAAAAACAGAATAATAATAAAAAAAAAAAAATCTGATGTGGGCACCACATGACTTCCTTATACATTTTTAGAAATATACATAA
Source organism: Salticus scenicus (assembly GCA_963930645.1). NCBI lineage: Eukaryota > Metazoa > Arthropoda > Arachnida > Araneae > Salticidae > Salticus > Salticus scenicus. The sequence goes on from OZ005652.1 coordinate 326,418,260, forward strand.
TGTTAAAAAACATTGTCACTGGACCCGAAACAGTTGGCTAAAAATATTTTTAAAAAATGCATGCATACGTAAAAAAAAAAAAAATAATAAATAAATAAATAAAATAAAATTGTGCCTTGAGGGGACTCATGTCAAAGTTGTGCCTTGGGGGGGGACTCATGTCAAAGTTGTGCCTTGGGGGGACTCATGTCAAAGTTGTAACTATGTGAATAACTATGTGTAAGTTGTAACTGTGTAAAAAATATATGTGATGCTACTCTTTATAAAACACCAGAAAGTGAAAAATTATCGGCTGAAATGAATTACAGTGACCACAAAAAATTATCAAAATTATGCATTTTTGGCGATTTAGCACTCTTAAGCTGTAAGTTTGCTAGCACCGAGGTTGCCGTGTATGAACAGAACTGTGTTTTGCTTCTGTGCCAAGTACTCAAAATGTCAAAATCAATCGCCTAACAGTGTGAAATCGCCAAATATGTTTAATTTTGATAATTTTTTGTGCTCGCTCTATTGTGCTCATTTCAGCCAATAAAATTTTCACTTTCTGGTGTTTTATGAAGAGTAGTATCACATATATTTTTTTCAATATTTTTTGAAGATGACACCTTTTGAATGTTTCCTTGTGAGCAATTCTTAAAACTATTTTCTCTGATATAATTAAATGGGATTGAGCTACTGTCAATGATATGTGGCGAGTCTTCGAGAGCTACAGAATGCACAGACACACCATATTTATGTCGATTACTCAACCATCCTACATATATAACAGTCATTAAAAATTACCATAGTTTTCTACCTTAATGCATGCTTTAAACCATTAAATCATAATTTTTATGTTTTGTTTATTAATTACTTTTTGAATTGATTAATTATTTATATTTTTCTTTGAATATTTTTGTTTACTTCAATGTATTAGTTTTATTTTACAAAACCCACATATTTAGAAAAAACTGTAAATATTCTTGGAAATCCACAAGCCTAAAAATAAATAGTATGCATTTTTCCAATGCATAATATATATATGTATGTGCATACATACATACATAAATAATGTTCATCTTGCTTTTGAATATGAGCTTACTGCTGTAAATTAAAATGTTTTATTACACAATAGAAGCGAGCTATTTTCAATAATGTATTGAAAATAATAATTCCTTTTTTATTCTCTGAACAAACAGCTTTAAAATTTTTAAACAGAATAGCCCTTGCTTTAAATCACAAGATGGTTGATGCTGGACAAGCTTATGATTTATTCAACATAAACTAATTTTACTAACAAATTGAAATATGCTAATGAGTTATTTCATGACAATGTGCTTCAACGACTGTCCCTGTGACAGAAAATTTTTATGCTTTCTGTGATAAGCCTCGTTCGTGCAACCTTTTCTGCAAGACAATATTGACATATTTTCTAATTTACACATAATATGTACCCATAAATATAAAGATATCAGCATTATTAATAGACTGTTGAAGAATCTTTAAATAGAAGACACGAGTTTCTATATTTTACTGAAATTTAGAAGTATCTTTAATTTTTATGTGCAAGTGATAATTTCTTTACTGCAACAATGTCGCTGTGTCACCTAAATTCTACTACAAGGATGAGTGCTAATCAAAAATTGTAACTATGAATAAATATAATTTGATATTTTAATTTATTTCATACGAACAAATAATCTTGAATGTTTCTGCTGTATGATTCGCCATGTTTATTCTAATTATCTGATGCAATGACACAATCTTATATAATAAGTGATTCAAAGAAATAGGAAATAAAACTACAAAAAAAAAAAAAAAAAAAAAAAAAATTGCTCTTTAGCTTCTGCTCAATTTTATATTTGTGAAATTACCATGCTAATTTCATAACAACACAATACTTACTGCTTTATTTAATTCTGAATTTGTCATGGCAGAAAATTCAATGTTTAAGTTAAAGGCAATTGATACAACATAAATAAAGAAAAGCACTACAAATTATGTGATAAATATCTGAGAAGCATTTATTTACTTTATTACATTAGGTTGAAACTATGTACTCAAATATAAAAAATGCATAAGCTTAAGTTATTTACATTTTAGGAAAAAAGTTTGAAATGGGTAATAAAGGAATGATTTATTTAGATATAAATAATATATATATATATATATTTTTTTTGGGGGGGGGGGAAACATGTTATTTCTTTTAGTAGTTCACAATTGGCAGAAAATATAAACTGCTTTAAGCATCTTCAGATACTTCTCCTGCATTGTGGTTTTTAAATGCATAGTTACATTATCTTATAAATAAGCTGAAACTTCATTTCATATTACTAAATTATTCCAGATAAACTATGCTAGTTACTTCATACAATATTTAGTAAAAAAGTATATATATAAATAATTAAAAATTATACAATAACAATTTTTTATTAATATTCAACTTTAAGAAAATAAAAATCAGAAGTAAATTTGCTTTTTTAAAGTTATAAGAAACTGCAATAATGAGAGTGAGCTTTTAAGAATCTGTTAATAACTTAAAACTTAAAGGACAATTGTCAGGAAAGTTTAATTTTTATACAAATAAATTAAATTCTACAAGTATTATTGAAATCTGTATAATGTGTGTAGCTATTAAAATATTGATAACCTTAAAGATCCCAATTTTGAAGAGCTTTCAAAAAATAAATGGGCTTTCAGATATGTCTAGTTAAATTTCTTGACATGATTTTTAACACCTGATCTAAACTGCATTTTGAATTCTCACACTAGTGTTAAATTCTAACGGTAAACCAAAATATTGTTTTTCTTTTACAAAATAATACAATGCCAACACTAGCAAATTTATGAAAATCGTATGTAATTTTAACAGAAAATAGGTTATGAAAAAAAAAAAACTTGCTCAACAAAGAATTATCCCAAGCTTGATGTTGGTAAAAGGAAATTAATGCAAAAATCAAATCGCTAGAAACTTATTTACTACATTTTTTTTATACGTCAAATATACTAGTAATGAAAAATTATAATCATCTATAATAATCTACATTTTCAAACGACACATACAAACGATCTCCATTCTCTTTTCTCCCAATTGTCTGTTTTCGCTAGCTTCGGTTCATAAAGATCGTCATTTTTTAAAAGCTCTCTTTCAAAGTAAAATTAGCATAAAATCGCTCTTAAAAAAAACATGTTGCGTAGAATACTCTATTTAATGAAATTTGCTTTCAATCGAAATTTTTTCAGCTTGATATTATTTTTAAAAAAATAATTAAAACGAGACATTTCCCCATTGAATAACATTGCGGAAGCTGGAGAGAAGGAAGGATTGCACGCTGGCGCCCTCTGTAAACATTAGAAAACAACATCACAAAATTTCAGCATTACCTTCTTCTATTTAATAAAGAAGCATCACAAAACTGGCGTTGTAAAATTATTACTTACAAACTTTGAATAAACACCATAAAATGCAATAAACTCGCAACAATTGTTTCGGGTCGAAAAACACACGACCCTTCATCAGGCGAACAAAGTAAGCACGAGTGCTGCAGTCAGAGCGGCAACGCACAAAATCGTTTAAAATGAAAAGAAAAAGTTTATAAAGTAGAAAATAAATATCCGCGTTTGTAATGATCGATAGATGGCGCTCTCTGAACACTGCAGTTGTTAGTAAATATAACAGCCACGTGTAATTATTATTCTTTCTCCGCCATTTCATCATGGAAAGTCGATTGCATAATATGAGGATATGCAGTGGTGTGATAATTTCACCTTAGCCCACCAGAGGGCGAGCATTTCATTACAATCGCGGATAGCTACTGGTGTGAGTACAATTGTACGAAAAAACAAGAAAATAAATAAATGAGTGAGATTAAACATATAACAATCTAAGGATAACAAATTTAAACTAAAATCTAAGTTACGTGAGTAATTTCCAAGCATCAGAGAAGAAAGGAGTGGAAGAAATATCATTAACAAGATTTTTAAAAACAAAATGTAATAATTAATAAGAAAACAATCGATAAAATAAAAATATGAAATGAGAGGCTCAAAAATGGGAAGAAACGAGCATAAATTAACAAATAAAACAACTCGAAACTGAAAGAAGGCGGAGTTAAAACGAATAAAAGGGGGAGGAGTAAAGAGAGAAAAAGAAATAATTAAACAAGTAGAAAACAAACGGTAAAATAAAAATATTAAACGAGAGGCTCAAAAATCGAGAAGAAAATAGCATAAATTAACAAATAACAACAATAAAAAGAAATAGGAGACACTCGCAAAATGACTTACTCGATGCTAAAAGCCCAAAAAAGCAACAAGTTTAATAAAGAAGCATCACAAAACTGGCGTTGTAAAATTATTACTTACAAACTTTGAATAAACACCATAAAATGCAATAAACTCGCAACAATTGTTTCGGGTCGAAAAACACACGACCCTTCATCAGGCGAACAAAGTAAGCACGAGTGCTGCAGTCAGAGCGGCAACGCACAAAATCGTTTAAAATGAAAAGAAAAAGTTTATAAAGTAGAAAATAAATATAGCTACTGGTGTGAGTACAATTGTACGAAAAAACAAGAAAATAAATAAATGAGTGAGATTAAACATATAACAATCTAAGGATAACAAATTTAAACTAAAATCTAAGTTACGTGAGTAATTTCCAAGCATCAGAGAAGAAAGGAGTGGAAGAAATATCATTAACAAGATTTTTAAAAACAAAATAATTTTACAACGCCAGTTTTGTGATGCTTCTTTATTAAACTTGTTGCTTTTTTGGGCTTTTAGCATCGAGTAAGTCATTTTGCGAGTGTCTCCTATTTCTTTTTATTGTTGTTATTTGTTAATTTATGCTATTTTCTTCTCGATTTTTGAGCCTCTCGTTTAATATTTTTATTTTACCGTTTGTTTTCTACTTGTTTAATTATTTCTTTTTCTCTCTTTACTCCTCCCCCTTTTATTCGTTTTAACTCCGCCTTCTTTCAGTTTCGAGTTGTTTTATTTGTTAATTTATGCTCGTTTCTTCCCATTTTTGAGCCTCTCATTTCATATTTTTATTTTATCGATTGTTTTCTTATTAATTATTACATTTTGTTTTTAAAAATCTTGTTAATGATATTTCTTCCACTCCTTTCTTCTCTGATGCTTGGAAATTACTCACGTAACTTAGATTTTAGTTTAAATTTGTTATCCTTAGATTGTTATATGTTTAATCTCACTCATTTATTTATTTTCTTGTTTTTTCGTACAATTGTACTCACACCAGTAGCTATATTTATTTTCTACTTTATAAACTTTTTCTTTTCATTTTAAACGATTTTGTGCGTTGCCGCTCTGACTGCAGCACTCGTGCTTACTTTGTTCGCCTGATGAAGGGTCGTGTGTTTTTCGACCCGAAACAATTGTTGCGAGTTTATTGCATTTTATGGTGTTTATTCAAAGTTTGTAAGTAATAATTTTACAACGCCAGTTTTGTGATGCTTCTTTATTAAACTTGTTGCTTTTTTGGGCTTTTAGCATCGAGTAAGTCATTTTGCGAGTGTCTCCTATTTCTTTTTATTGTTGTTATTTGTTAATTTATGCTATTTTCTTCTCGATTTTTGAGCCTCTCGTTTAATATTTTTATTTTACCGTTTGTTTTCTACTTGTTTAATTATTTCTTTTTCTCTCTTTACTCCTCCCCCTTTTATTCGTTTTAACTCCGCCTTCTTTCAGTTTCGAGTTGTTTTATTTGTTAATTTATGCTCGTTTCTTCCCATTTTTGAGCCTCTCATTTCATATTTTTATTTTATCGATTGTTTTCTTATTAATTATTACATTTTGTTTTTAAAAATCTTGTTAATGATATTTCTTCCACTCCTTTCTTCTCTGATGCTTGGAAATTACTCACGTAACTTAGATTTTAGTTTAAATTTGTTATCCTTAGATTGTTATATGTTTAATCTCACTCATTTATTTATTTTCTTGTTTTTTCGTACAATTGTACTCACACCAGTAGCTATATTTATTTTCTACTTTATAAACTTTTTCTTTTCATTTTAAACGATTTTGTGCGTTGCCGCTCTGACTGCAGCACTCGTGCTTACTTTGTTCGCCTGATGAAGGGTCGTGTGTTTTTCGACCCGAAACAATTGTTGCGAGTTTATTGCATTTTATGGTGTTTATTCAAAGTTTGTAAGTAATAATTTTACAACGCCAGTTTTGTGATGCTTCTTTATTAAACTTGTTGCTTTTTTGGGCTTTTAGCATCGAGTAAGTCATTTTGCGAGTGTCTCCTATTTCTTTTTATTGTTGTTATTTGTTAATTTATGCTATTTTCTTCTCGATTTTTGAGCCTCTCGTTTAATATTTTTATTTTACCGTTTGTTTTCTACTTGTTTAATTATTTCTTTTTCTCTCTTTACTCCTCCCCCTTTTATTCGTTTTAACTCCGCCTTCTTTCAGTTTCGAGTTGTTTTATTTGTTAATTTATGCTCGTTTCTTCCCATTTTTGAGCCTCTCATTTCATATTTTTATTTTATCGATTGTTTTCTTATTAATTATTACATTTTGTTTTTAAAAATCTTGTTAATGATATTTCTTCCACTCCTTTCTTCTCTGATGCTTGGAAATTACTCACGTAACTTAGATTTTAGTTTAAATTTGTTATCCTTAGATTGTTATATGTTTAATCTCACTCATTTATTTATTTTCTTGTTTTTTCGTACAATTGTACTCACACCAGTAGCTATATTTATTTTCTACTTTATAAACTTTTTCTTTTCATTTTAAACGATTTTGTGCGTTGCCGCTCTGACTGCAGCACTCGTGCTTACTTTGTTCGCCTGATGAAGGGTCGTGTGTTTTTCGACCCGAAACAATTGTTGCGAGTTTATTGCATTTTATGGTGTTTATTCAAAGTTTGTAAGTAATAATTTTACAACGCCAGTTTTGTGATGCTTCTTTATTAAACTTGTTGCTTTTTTGGGCTTTTAGCATCGAGTAAGTCATTTTGCGAGTGTCTCCTATTTCTTTTTATTGTTGTTATTTGTTAATTTATGCTATTTTCTTCTCGATTTTTGAGCCTCTCGTTTAATATTTTTATTTTACCGTTTGTTTTCTACTTGTTTAATTATTTCTTTTTCTCTCTTTACTCCTCCCCCTTTTATTCGTTTTAACTCCGCCTTCTTTCAGTTTCGAGTTGTTTTATTTGTTAATTTATGCTCGTTTCTTCCCATTTTTGAGCCTCTCATTTCATATTTTTATTTTATCGATTGTTTTCTTATTAATTATTACATTTTGTTTTTAAAAATCTTGTTAATGATATTTCTTCCACTCCTTTCTTCTCTGATGCTTGGAAATTACTCACGTAACTTAGATTTTAGTTTAAATTTGTTATCCTTAGATTGTTATATGTTTAATCTCACTCATTTATTTATTTTCTTGTTTTTTCGTACAATTGTACTCACACCAGTAGCTATATTTATTTTCTACTTTATAAACTTTTTCTTTTCATTTTAAACGATTTTGTGCGTTGCCGCTCTGACTGCAGCACTCGTGCTTACTTTGTTCGCCTGATGAAGGGTCGTGTGTTTTTCGACCCGAAACAATTGTTGCGAGTTTATTGCATTTTATGGTGTTTATTCAAAGTTTGTAAGTAATAATTTTACAACGCCAGTTTTGTGATGCTTCTTTATTAAACTTGTTGCTTTTTTGGGCTTTTAGCATCGAGTAAGTCATTTTGCGAGTGTCTCCTATTTCTTTTTATTGTTGTTATTTGTTAATTTATGCTATTTTCTTCTCGATTTTTGAGCCTCTCGTTTAATATTTTTATTTTACCGTTTGTTTTCTACTTGTTTAATTATTTCTTTTTCTCTCTTTACTCCTCCCCCTTTTATTCGTTTTAACTCCGCCTTCTTTCAGTTTCGAGTTGTTTTATTTGTTAATTTATGCTCGTTTCTTCCCATTTTTGAGCCTCTCATTTCATATTTTTATTTTATCGATTGTTTTCTTATTAATTATTACATTTTGTTTTTAAAAATCTTGTTAATGATATTTCTTCCACTCCTTTCTTCTCTGATGCTTGGAAATTACTCACGTAACTTAGATTTTAGTTTAAATTTGTTATCCTTAGATTGTTATATGTTTAATCTCACTCATTTATTTATTTTCTTGTTTTTTCGTACAATTGTACTCACACCAGTAGCTATATTTATTTTCTACTTTATAAACTTTTTCTTTTCATTTTAAACGATTTTGTGCGTTGCCGCTCTGACTGCAGCACTCGTGCTTACTTTGTTCGCCTGATGAAGGGTCGTGTGTTTTTCGACCCGAAACAATTGTTGCGAGTTTATTGCATTTTATGGTGTTTATTCAAAGTTTGTAAGTAATAATTTTACAACGCCAGTTTTGTGATGCTTCTTTATTAAACTTGTTGCTTTTTTGGGCTTTTAGCATCGAGTAAGTCATTTTGCGAGTGTCTCCTATTTCTTTTTATTGTTGTTATTTGTTAATTTATGCTATTTTCTTCTCGATTTTTGAGCCTCTCGTTTAATATTTTTATTTTACCGTTTGTTTTCTACTTGTTTAATTATTTCTTTTTCTCTCTTTACTCCTCCCCCTTTTATTCGTTTTAACTCCGCCTTCTTTCAGTTTCGAGTTGTTTTATTTGTTAATTTATGCTCGTTTCTTCCCATTTTTGAGCCTCTCATTTCATATTTTTATTTTATCGATTGTTTTCTTATTAATTATTACATTTTGTTTTTAAAAATCTTGTTAATGATATTTCTTCCACTCCTTTCTTCTCTGATGCTTGGAAATTACTCACGTAACTTAGATTTTAGTTTAAATTTGTTATCCTTAGATTGTTATATGTTTAATCTCACTCATTTATTTATTTTCTTGTTTTTTCGTACAATTGTACTCACACCAGTAGCTATATTTATTTTCTACTTTATAAACTTTTTCTTTTCATTTTAAACGATTTTGTGCGTTGCCGCTCTGACTGCAGCACTCGTGCTTACTTTGTTCGCCTGATGAAGGGTCGTGTGTTTTTCGACCCGAAACAATTGTTGCGAGTTTATTGCATTTTATGGTGTTTATTCAAAGTTTGTAAGTAATAATTACCTTCTTCTGCCGGCCAGGTGGTTCGGTCGGTAGGACACTGCCTTCCGAATCTAATGGTCCCAGGTTCGAATCCTGGTGCGGGCATGGATGTTTGTGTTGTCTTATGTCTTCAAAATATTGTGTACTTGTATAATAAAAACTTGTAAACCCTTGTGGTGTGGATTTTTCGAGATATAAGCGGCCTTAGAGGCAAGCAATAAATCTCAGTACTCATCAAACCAAACCAAACCAAACTAACAGTTACATCCAGGCTGAAACATTGTGATCACAAATAGGTAAACAATCACAAATCTGGCTGTGTTTCAATCCAAACGCAACATTTGTTTACAAAACTGATCGCAAAGTTGTGAGCGATGAGGGGGAAATTTGTGACTGCCTCGGAGCTCTCACAACTCGATCGCAGGTGTACTATCGCCTCAAAAAACATGGCCGCTGTTGTCCAGTGATATCGAAGAAAGTAATAGTCACAGACAAGGATATAATTTGTCTGTTGTAATAATCATTCTTGAAATGATAATACATAATCCGAAACAAATATTATAATATTTCATTAATCTACAATATGAATTAAATACTATCCAACATAGTGAAACTCTTCTTTACTCGGAAATTATACTTAAAGCTCTCATTGGAATTGGAAGATAAATGTAAGTGTAAAATATGTTACGTTATGGGTTTGTATATTCATGTAAGATTAAATGTTTAACATTGAAATATTATTATGGATTATGCGGAAAATTATAATTGTAACATTTGTATATTTTATAAATGTTAGGCTTATTTAATGTAAATTAAACGTAATATGTCATGTTTCTGTAATTGTTTATTTACAATATAGAATAATATGTTCTATTATTTAATGAGATGACTATGATATTCGTTAAAACTTTACAATCTGGTATGATATCATTTGGATAAATATTCTTCTCGTTGTAAATAAAAGCCCGATTAGTCAATTATTTATTCCATTATCTATTTATTCTGTTTAGGCGAAAAAAAATAAGAAGAAGATGATGTGGCCGCAATATTTCGTAAAACTATAATTCGGTGTAGTAAACCTTAAATATACTTTTTATTGTAAATAACAGTTATTGCATTTGATTGTAAAAGCCTGATTAGTCAATTATTTATTTTATTATATATAAAACTCTATAGCTGAAAATATACAACTTCATTGTTAGTGTTGAAAATGAGTTTTGGAGAATAAAAATATTTTACTGTCAAATAACTATACATGTGCATAATTTATATCTGTAGCTGGTTCATTACATTTAAATTCAGTATTTAACTGTTTGTAAGCTTTAAATGAAAACTTTATGATTAAACACTATAAATTACAAAATCTTATCCATTAAAAATGGAGGAGGAGGGGGAGATATGCTGCCCTCCCTCCCCTTCCTGTTACTTTGTTTATGGTTACATGATTACACAATAAATAGACTTTTTTCCCCCTTCAATACACTTTCTTCACTCCATTTTTTTTTTAATTATTATTATTATTTCGTTTTTGTTGTGTTTGAATTCACTGCTGCTAGATCTATTTTTCCCCAATTGCTTATTACTTTGTTACTGAATTTTTTCTTCATATACTACATTCATTTTAACTAAATAACTTGATATAGTCAATTGAATACAACACACAAGCATCAAGCAATAACCAATTAGCCTTGAATTAAAGCATTGTAGCCTGAAAGAGAAACATTAATATATTTAATAGCAAAATTTTAAATTTAAAGCTTACTAACAGCTAATATTGAATTTAAATATAATGAAATAGCTGCAGCTATTAATTATACATATGCATTATTCTTTGATAAAATATTTTATTTTTCAAAACACAATTACAGCACTAATAGAGAAAGAATGTGGCTTGTACTTTTTCAACTATAAATATATACCATAAATAAAAAAATTGACTAATCAGACAGTTACAATTAAATGTGGTAGCAGTTATTTACAATAAGAATATTAACTCGATAAAAGAAATATGAAAATGATGATTTTTAAGATTTTTTGTACAGTTACCAACTAATGATAAAAATGTTCCTTCTGTTTTTTTAAAAAATCAAGTCATCTTTTAAATATGTGTGCTATAAGTTTTAATTTGATGTTCCAAATTGGGAACGTTGGCCTGTAAAAAGGTTAAATTAGCCTAAAATTTATGAACTATATAAATGTTACAATTATAATTTTCTACGTAATCCATAATATTACAAAAAAGTGAACATACAAAACCATTGTATCTATATTTTTATACTTGACATATATCTTCAAATGAGAGCTTTTAGTATCTTTTCCAAGAAACAAAAAACCTTATTGTACCACAAAACTGACGTTAAAAAGTAATACATACAAAACTTTGAATTTACACCATAAAACGCTTTCATTCACAAAAATTGTTTTGGGTTGAAAGAAAACAGGATCTTTTGCCAAGCGTACAAAGTAGGCATGAGTGCTGCAAACAAACACTCATGCCTACTTTATTCGCCTGACGAAGGATCATGTTTTGTTAACATGATTATTATTATTATTATTATTATTTTTTTTTTTTAACCTTAAATTCTATTTCCACCTTCAGAAAATTCAGAACCATACTACTACTTGTTTTCACAATTTCTAACATTTTATTCAGCTTAAAAATACATTTAAATATTTTTTGTTTTTTAAACTCAAAAGTGAAACATTAATTTTTTAAAAAGTAATACTAATTGAACGGTTATAGATTTTTACAACATGAATACATAATTAATAAATGGATTAAGCAATGAGGAATTATAGAAACAAATTTCCCCATAGAATAACATGAGTTCAGCTTCTTGTCAGCAACTGACTCTCTGATTATCAACTTCGAATTTCCTACATAATATCCATTAACATGTCAGGATAATTTTTTTATACCAACTATATGAAAAACGACAGAGCTGAGAATTTAACTCGGGTACTTAAACAGATATTATATGGGAAATGCTGAGCTGGTATCTGACTGGGTAGCTCAGCGATACATAATAAGCGGAGTGCTCGATTTCAGCTCCCAGCTCTGGCCTTTTTCACGTAGTTGGTATACAAAATTCAATCTTACACTCAAATTTCTCTAAATAAATCATCGTTCATGAATGATTTAAGTAAAGATTACAGGGTCTATCAAAGTTGTGCTATCATTAAACTTTATATGTTTACCCGTTAAATCTGCATTTGCAAATACAGTGACATTGCCAACAGATGTTATATGGGAAATGCTGAGCTGGTATCTGACAGGGTAGCTCAGCGATACATAATAAGCGGAGTGCTCGATTTCAGCTCCCAGCTCTGGCCTTTTTCACGTAGTTGGTATACAAAATTCAATCTTACACTCAAATTTCTCTAAATAAATCATCGTTCATGAATGATTTAAGTAAAGATTACAGGGTCTATCAAAGTTGTGCTATCATTAAACTTTATATGTTTACCTGTTAAATCTGCATTTGCAAATACAGTGACATTGCCAACAGATGTCATGTGGGAAATGCCGAGTTGATAATCAGCCAAGGTGGCTCAGTGGTAGAACATCTGCACTGTAAGTGGGGTGCTCGAGTTTGATTCCCAGCTTGGATATTTTTCACATAGTTTGTACAAAAAAATTCAACCTTACACTTCCATTTCTCTAAATAAATATTCATAGGTCATGAATGATATTTCTAAGTAAAAGTTACATTGTCTATGATTTAAATACCTTATATTTATCCTTTCTTTAAATGAATATATTTCGTCATGTTTATCGCAGCCCTCTTCAGCGTCATTTCGACGCTGATGAGGGCTGCGATAAGCATGCCGAAATATATCCGTTTAAAGAAAGGATAAATATAAGGTATTTAAATTTAAATCATAGAAGTCATTTCGACGCTGAAGAGGGCTGCAATAAGCATGCCGAAATATATCCGTTTAAAGAAAGGATAAATATAAGGTATTTAAATTTAAATCATAAACTATAATCCTGTAATATTATACCTATTACATGGTCTATCAGATCTGTGTCACGATTAATTTTACACTGAAGCATCAGCAGGAAACAGTTGTTGCCTGATTACCGATTTATTGATGTTCTGAAAATGCATCAAAATAGTCGATCAATCATAACATTAAAAGAAAAAAAAAACTTTTTTAAAATGCATAATACCCTAATACAACTGAAATTTGTTAACGTGAATCTCGAGAGGAAAAATTTTTTTTTCATACTATCAATAACCAAACTTCATTTTGGTGGGGATAGTGGAAACAGTTCATGTTAATAAGGTTTGACTACCTAATGCATCGAAAACATAATTAAAATAGCATTTGAAATACGTTAAAATTTTACTAAAAACAATCTCTTTTTACTTCCTTATACAATGTATAAGAAAATATTGTAATCCTGATTTGCGAAATGGATTTTATATCTGACACTAGCGAGCTTCGCCCGCTAGCGGGTCAGTATTTTTAAATGAATCACTATAATGAATGAATTCTCAAAATTGCGTCTTATCACTCATCAACATTACTCTTAAGAAAAGAAAAAAAAAATCGTGATCGGGTAAAAACTGAAACAGAGTCCCCACTGTCTTCGACAGAGTAGACCCGTGCGCTGCACGCACATATTCTTTTACCATCCTTATGATTTTTCAAAATTCCATATTTATTATTACTCATAAATTTCATTCTTAAGAAAGAGAATTGCAAAAAAAAAAAAATCATTCAGCTTTGGCTAAAAACTCACACTGGGTCCAAATTGCCTTCGGCTGTGTTACAGCGTCTAGAATAAACAGTGAGGCAATCGCCTATAACCGTGATGTTAAAATGATGCTACAAAAATTAAGCTTACCCAGATGTCGCTGTGATCGAAGCTATTGCTCAAATCGAAGACCTGATTGGCTTTTCCCAGTTTCGTCAGTTTAATCACGTGATCTAAGCATACAATTAACCCATAGGGAGTCTCGGTTTTGTTGTCATGACACTAGCTTCGATTACAATGACATCTGGTGACAGGCTTAATTTTTTTAGTACAATTTTATTCGCCGCTTTTCACACTTTATTCTAGACGCTGTAGTTGCGTAGACCCATGCGCAGCGCGTGCATATTCCTTCACCCTCCTTATGATTTCTCAAAATTCATTTATCATCGGGTAAAAACTCAAACCGGGTCCCTACTGCCTTCGGCAGTGCAGACCCATGTGTGCTGCACGTGCATGTGTTCTTTCTCAAGTCAAACTTTTATTTTTAAGAAAAGAAAACGAAAATAATCCTTTATCATCGAGTAAAAAGTTAGACCGAGTCCCCACTGCCTTCGGCAGCACAGGTTAGGGGATATGCGCGCTGTGCAAATAGGTCCCAATTTTTGCCTAAATCCAATTTTTGCCTGTCAACTATAATATTGACATAGAAAAAATTGTGAAAGCTTTCTTTTTTTTTAAATTATGGGTTTAAGTTTATAAATTTTAATATTCATTAGTAATGAAGCTTATAACTAAACAAAACAAACCACTTTAAAAAAACATTGCCCGCTTGTTCTACCTAGTTAGGATTTTGTTTGTTTTATAATTAGTTTATTCTAACTTTGAATTGAATGTTATAGGGTTAGGTCCTCATTAAAGGTACCTCAGTCAGACTCATAGCGTTATTAACACGTTCATTGCCCAGCATGATTCAGCTGAGCTTCTCACTGGGCACAAATCCGATCGTCGGAGATGACATGTACCAGAGAGCCACAAATGAAAAAATAGAAATTAGAAAATTCCAGAAACTTTTTTTTATCAAATAGTTGTCCTCAGAAAACGCTATGCCCGACAATAATAGGAGTAAAACAAGGAAGTGTCCCACCCTTCATAGATTTGTAAGAATCAGCAAAGCGAGCCTATAAGAAGTATGTATGTGTGTGCTCTATGTTACCAGAAGAGGAAGCAAACTGCCAAATGCCAAGAAGCAAAGAAAAATGTAAAAGAAACACTATATATGCAACCTATTGTTTCTATTGTCCAGAATCACCTCAAATGTGCTTAGAGTGTTTTAACGAACACCATGTGATATAGTATAATGTAATGTTTTCCTAAATATAAATTAATAAAAACAGCATAATGTGTATATTTTTAGTATTTTTATGTTGTATATCCTTTATTTATATTTCAGTGCTTATTCCATTAATTTCCTTTTAAAAATCCTATTAATGCATTAGTAGTCACATATTGGTCTATTTGCCGCCCACTGATTATAAATTTCCCCAACAGATCACCCCTTAAAAATAAAGTAAGAAAATTCTGTGTAACTAACCTTGAGTGGATGTTCTCTAACATAGTCTGTTTTTAAGTCATTCTTGATATTTTTTGAGCAGTTAAAAACATTTTACTTCTAAAATCGGTATTTGACTGCGATGCGACTATTAACGTTGATTATTTTTTCCCCTACTTCTAGTTTTTTCAGAAAGGTTAGAGGTTTGCGGGAAAAGTTTTGCATGAGTTAAAGGCAGCTCATCTTTCTCTACTGGCTTTCTTTCGGCTTTCCCTTTATACTAAACAACAGCGGGGAATAGACCGACATGCGACTACTAGCGTTATAAAAAATGACACAATTACTCTCATGCAGTGGTGTCACCAGAAAAAATTCCAGGGGGGGGGGGGAACAACCTGAAAAAATATTTTTTTTAAATAAAATTCTGATAGCATAGTTTTAAAGTTAAAGAAAAAAATGCTTATTAGAATTTTCCAGGGAGAGGCAAGTGCCCCCCCTTGCTTCATTGTCCCGATGCCCAAGATCTTGTGTTAACTTGAACGAGAAGAGCGTCACCCATATCTGGAAGACACGGAGATGAACGTGTTAAATTTTATTAACTCAAATACCTCCACATTACCCTATTTACACAAACAAAATTTACTGCTGTCTGCATCCAAGTGCTTCCATATCTTTACTATATAACTAATGATGTAATAATCATAATGAAGGAAAATGGATATTTGCCTATAATAATGAATGATAGTAAAGTACAGCTCTATAAAGTCGCCAAAATAGATACTACCAACACCAAATGGAATATCCTTACTGGTAACTCTTTACCGCCACATTTTTAAAACAAGCTGCATTCATTTCTTATTAGTCACATCTTTTCCTAATACATCAAAAATGGATGAGAAACCAAAATCAATAAAAATTTGGGATTTGCCTGAACAGAGGAAGAATCTGTCAGTTTATTTCAAGCAAAACACATTTAGCCTAAAATTACTTCTTGTGCAAAAAAATTCTTAGAACTAACATTTATTAAAAATTTTTTATACGTAAACTGTGTGTTGTCATCAATAAAATTTGCTTGGCAAGATTTGCAGCATTATTAACATTTTCGTATGGTGAGATTTGCACCAGCAAAATAGAAAAGTACTGATAATAATAAACCTTATTTTTTTTTTAAATAATTAAGCAATGTATCATTTGTCCCTAGTCATTAAATAATATGAAAGAGCCTGACAGTATATCCAAAATTATATCAATTTACAAAAGCTTTATAAGCTTCTAATTGTTGAAAATTACCTACTAAACAAATAAAATAAATGCTAGATTTCATGTACTATGCAAATATAACTTTAGAATTTTTTAAATAAATGCCTAAAATATGGATTAAATGTTAGATTAGTTGATGCGTATACATAACGTTTCTGAAGCTAAAAATATAAAAGATACAAATACATTAATATTTCTAAACTAAGTTTTAAAAAGCTGCATGTAAACAACCTATAACAAAAAAAGTTCAACTAATTTTTTTTAAAACATAAACTGCATTAAACTTCATATATAAGTGTGAATATCCTTTTATTTTTTATTTTATCTCCCTCTCATAATACACAGGGAGAGACATTTCCAGGAAAACAATTACATTTAAACATTTCTCTATTTTTAATTACGGATACGTTAATAAATAAATATAAACAAAAACGCAAGCATATGCTAGGTCACATGTTTCTCTCTAGCCAATCATTACGGTTTATCGTTTAAAATAATCGATGTATTGGAAACCGGAAATCACAAACTTGCGATCAGCCGTCGTCATTTGTGAGCGACTGAAATTGTTGCGTTTGGAATGAAACATTCTTGGCGATCACAAATTTCGGATTTGTGATCACTCGCTTGCGAGCGAGCGAGCGTTGCAGTCTGGATGTAACCGCAAACCAATGGGCTTACTTTATTCGCATCGAGATCATCTCGAGATCGAGAGTGACGTCTTTCGTTATTGTCTGGAAACGATACCTAGAAAACGAAGTGTGCAAGAATTGGTACTTTATTCCTCTCGTCCGATAAGTGAAATCGAGATGATATCGTCAGTGAAACGACAGTAAGTCCCTCCCTTCGAAATGACATAACAGCGAAGGAGGAGTTACTTTTAACTTCTTCTTCGCATTTTTTAACCAATAAAAAAATAGAAAACTATTTTCCAAGATTCATAGCGAACATTAACTGTAATCGGCTTCGGATCGCACCTCCGTGTTGTTTGTTTATTGTCGAATTGTTTACAAATTGCATGCGTTTATTATTTTAATAATAATAATGTTCTCCTTCTAGAAAAGGGAAAACATTATTTATGTAATGGGCTTGGGGGTTCCTAGATGTACAAATTATAGAAGAATAGATGCAATCAAACTTAAAAATAAACTATTTTCTTAGATTTAAAATTAGTACTTTTAATTACAAACCTTTTTAGATACACTTTTTCCTTGTATTTAACATATTAAAGTATTTATATTTTTAATATAAGATGTAATTTTTTGTGTGTGAGTGTGTTCAGTCTTTATTGCATTTTAACAATGCCATTGAGCCTATTTTAAAGCATGAAGCATGCAAATTTTCTTTCATTGGAATGCAAGAAGAGAATGTATTTAAAGTGACTGCAAGAAGTAAATGTATTTAAACTTTGTCAGTCTCAATAGAAACAATAAATTGAAAACAGACTTTTTTTTAATGATCATTAGTTGATTATGAATGTATCGTTATCTTAATTTACATATTGCACTTTTATTGCGTAGAAGTTGCTAAATAACATTAATACTTTAAATTAGCCATATTAAAGAAAATATAAAATGTATGGATATGAATACCAAATTGTTGCAATATGTATGTTGCTTGTTCACTTCTTTTGTTTTGGTTCAGTTTTGATTTATCGTAGAGTATCATAAATTGTAATGAAGAGAATTAAGAAGGAATAGAGATAAGTTTTAAGAATTAATTAAAAAATTACATTTATTAGAGCTAGTAAATTTAATTGCTCTTATAATTGAACTTAAGTCATCAAAGGATGACATTTTAATGATGATTTTCTTTTTTATATGTATTGCTTCTGATCAAATTGCTTTTCTTCGATGTGTTTTCTTGTTTGGTTATATCGCTGAAAAGCTCCCTTTTGTATGCTGCCAGTGAGGGTTACTATTCGGAACGGTGCCATCCAGGCGAATTCCAGAAAAATCGCCAAGAGGTGGGTAAAAGTAAATTTCCCCCTGTGTCAGGCATCAGGCCCTCCCCATTTACACAATGCAATTTTCGTTATGTAACACCCAACCATGTTGAAATTTAAAATTTCATAAATATCTGACAGTGAGCCAACTACCAACTGCACTTCTTTAATTTATTTCCATTTAAAAAAATTATGAACTGCACGCAGATGTGCAAATGCCTCATGCTTTCTGAAACTCCTGCTATGAATTAGGATCATCTTTCTTAAAGTAATGAAATAGAAAAGGAAAAGATATGATAGGGATGCACCGAATATTCGGTATTCGGCCATACTACTGAATGTTCAGTTTAGTCGAATCAAACTATTCGACTAGCCGAATATTAAATTATTCAGCTAGTTGGAACGTATAAAAATTCAATTTTTAAAAAATTTTTAATTATGTGAAAAAAATTTGCGATTTTTAATTATAATTAAAATTTTCAGAGTAATTAAGAAATATAATAACTACAGAACTATGGATAAACACCATAAAATGCAATAAACTTGCAACTATTGTTTCGGGTTGAAATAACACACGACCCTTCGTCAGGCGAACAAAGCAGCTACGCGTTGGTAATAAGGTGCATTGCCGCTTTGACTGCCACACTCGTGCCTACTTTGTTCGTCTGACGAAGGGTTGTGTGTTATTTCGACCCAAAACAATTGTTGCGAGTTTTGAATTTTATGGTGTGTATCCAAAGTTCTGTAGTGATTACTTTAAAACGCCAGTTCTGTGGTGCTTTATTATTATAATTAAGAAATAGTTTATATTTAAAGGAAAACAATTATTTCATCTAATTTCAAGTAACATTAAAGAAAATTATTAGTTACATTAATCATAACAATTAATAATATCTAACAAAAGTTGTCTTTATCAATAACAGTATAACGATACTTTTCTAAGTTGAGTTAAGAAAGAACGTACATAATTCACATGATTACAATTCAAGTTACAATCTAGGAAACTTCAAGAGATCAAAAAAAGGTCGGATCCAAATCTGGCAAGAAAAATGACACAAGTCATATATTAGCAGTTTTTAACTTGTTACTAAAAAATGTATATGAAGTGCCCCAACATGCACGAACAGTATCGCATCTCTATCTCACAATTTATTCACATGAGAGTCGGAGACATTTACAACAGTTTTGATATAGGTTATCCAGTACGTTGTCACTTTTAAATTGATTTTTCTCAAATGCTGCATTTCTGTTTTTCACTTTCTCTTACCCATAGGGTCGAGAAAGTATTGTTTTAGGGTCAAATTTTTGAATGTGAGTTTTTGTTATATTTACATGTTCTGAGGTCCCCTGAATACGAAAATCATGTTTTTAGCGAATGGTCTGTGTGCCTGTCTGTTACCAGCATATTTCAAGAACAAATAATAGCAGAAATTCCAAAGTCGGTATTCTAAATGGGTATCATATAGGGATGCTACAGTAAGCTTTTCGTTGAGATGAAGCAAATGGTTCGTGTACAGGGACACTCGAAAGTATTCAAATACATTACGTGTATGGGGGGAATTGCAGGTAAGTAGAGTTTAACATCTATAGACTGCACTAAACAAAATGAAACAAATAGATATTTTTTGTAATAGAGATAGTCAACTGGGAAAAGAATTTTGTGTATGTAGGAGCCTCGCCTCCCACCCTGGAGGGGGAGGGGGAAGTCCCCCGCTCGATGGGAGTAAATTTTTATGACGGATAACTTTCAAAACAGCTCGCCAATACCTTTAAAACGAATTGTTGAACCATCGATCTGTGATAATTTAAAATAAAGTTATCGACTCTTTTCATTTTTAACCAAAAAAAAAAAAAATTGAGAATAAATTAAACTTTTTTTTTAAATATTTAGTATGATACTACTTCTCTAATATAGAAATCGTCTGCATTATCATAAAAGATAATTTGTTTAAATAATAATTTTAATAAATTATTTTTTAAAACAGAATTATTTCTTAATAACTGAATTAAATTCTATATAAATGTAGGTGCATTAATGAAACAGGGGGTTGAGGGGGGGCTAATTATCATAATAAAACTCTTCCGAAGCCTAATTCGAATTTTTTAACATAGGTTTACATAACAGTACTTGTTATCTTACTTCTTAATCTCCAACCTGTATTTATAGTATTAAATTTTAGGGTAAGAGAAAGTCGTGTGAGTGACACACCAAATTATTCTTTTTGGAGTGGGTGTAACAAGATATTGTTACTTAAGAAAGTTTGTAAGTTTATTAAGAAGCCAGACAGTTAATAATTTTCTTTGACTGTGAATTCAGCATTACACCACTACTTATGTTTGGTAATATTTTTCTACATTTATATAAACCATAGTTTCTGAATAGTAGTTTTTTGTAATATTTTTTTCATAATTAACACGTTAATCGCCATGTCAGTCATATGTGTCTGACACATTTTTAACTAGGAAATAACCCTAAAAGGAATATGATATACGCCGAGTAATTATTAACACGTTAATCGCCATGTCAGTCATATGCGCCTGACACATTTTTAACTAAATTGTCTAATAAAGTTACCATGGCCCATGTGAAAATTTTTCTGATATTATCGTGGCGATTAACGTGTTAAAAAAATGAAATATTACTATATGTAAATGATATTACTGAAAAAGTTCACAAAAAATTAGCTGATTGACACTTGAATATAAGTAAATCAGCCAGCCGAATACTCGGTATTCGGCCGAATAGTTACTATTAGGTTTGAAAAATATTCGATATTCGGTTGGCTGAATATTCAGCAAAAACTGCTATCCGGTGCATCCCTAATATGAATATTTTTTTTTCAAATGTATTTTTTGAGGTGCTTGCATATTATCCTCATGCCACTAAGTAATCGCCAATTTTTAAATATAAATAATATGGTAAATTTATAATTAACTAGCAGGCTTTGCTGGTCATTATATTGAAATTAATTCTCAAAATACCATATCATTAATAATAAAAATCATTGAAATCAGTCAAAATCCAAATGCAGGTACTCCGAAGCACTCACGTTGACGTTTAAAACATGTTTTTTCTCCCACCCCTCATCCTGGAAGGGGAGGGGGGCAGGAGAATTTTCACAAAATCCCTGTATAGTGCATGTTGGGAACATATAACCAGCCAGCACATAAAAAATCGCCTAAGATAGTTTGGAGCAGAGTTTCGCATGGAAACATGATTCCCTAAACCCACCCCCAAGGCGAATAAGGTGGAATTTTACAAAATCCCTTTATAGTGTGCGTCTTGATTACGCATAATCCATCGACATATCAAAAAATCGTTATCCTCAGATAATTTGGAGCAAAATTACTCTTATATTCGTGTTTTGCCTTCCCCCTCCTTTAAAAGGGAGGGGGGGGGGAGAAATTTCATAAAATCCCTTTACTGTTTGTGTTGTGGAAGCATAAACAACCCACGCATAAAATTCAATTTTGCTGAGATAATTTGAAGCAAAGTTATACTTGGAAACGAGTGTATTGCCCCTTATGCAAAATTTCATTATAATGGGTGTTGGAAACACGAAAATAAGCCACACACTAAAACTCGTGACCTCAGCTCCTATAGATTTCCCCGGACAAATTCAGCACTAAAATGTGGCTCGAATTTGTCCCCTCGTAACTCCCCCCCAAAATCAAAAAAAAAAAAAAAAAATGAATTTTTGGAAATATCCTGAAGGTTCTTGGCGGTTTTCTATATCTTTGTGCTATTATTGGTAGAGTTTTACTCGAAAATCCATATTTTTCTAAATTTGCCTCCGAAAATTGTTTTTACCCCTCCCCCCCCCTCTTAAAAATCCCAAATCGCAGAAAATACTTTTTTTGTACTCAAGTCTAGTCTCTCCCTCTGCAATTTGTTCACAGTGAAGCAATTTGGAGTTGAGTTATGCTTATAAAGGGGTTTTTGCCTTCTGCCCCCCCAGGGGGGGGGAATGAAAAGATATTTCACAAAATCCTGTCTTAGTGGGCGTCAGTGTCCTAAAACCAACGTGGTTACCAAAATTGGTGACTCTTATCTTCCATAGAATCGCCACGACTGTGTTGAGTTGGTGATTAGTAAGTTTACTCTTATATATATATATAGATAACTGTTTGTAATTTATTTTTTTTGTACTGATACATTATTACATGTATCTACGGTACTGTACAACACCAGTTACAATAGTACTTAAATGTACTAATAAATTTAATTGTATTTGACTGAGTATAAATCTCAAATTTACAATATTCGATTCCGTAGCAATTATTATCACGAGTGTATATATGTAAGCTTCACGCATATGAAAAAAATAAAATAAATAAACAAAAAAAAAGATAAACTATGGAGGAAGTTCGAAGGCATTTTCGAAGTGGAACACTATAAATTGGTAACGATACAAAATACCAGATTGAAAGAAATAGTCCTGTTGTACTAAAAAAAAAAAAAAAATATTGTGTGCTGCTACCATATTTTCTATAAATCTAAAAAGTGTGAGAAAATCTTTATTGTAGCAATCACTTTCAAGCATGTTTGTAAGCTACATGCACGAGAAAATTAAAAAAAATATATATCACTTGTATTGCTACCCCAGTGGCAGAAACACGGCGACATAGTCGCGGACACAGAAAAACGGCTTGCGGACAGTTTTTGTCTGCACTGAGAAAAAAATTTGTCTGCAACTTTCGGATAACAATTCACTTATAAAAATTGCTGTATCAAAACTAAAACTTGTATTATTTATATTGTGTTGTATCAAACACTGCTATAAAATATTTAATAGAATGAGATGAATTGAATGAATACAATTGTTTATACTATATCGTTTTGTAGTAAAATTGTATTTGTGTATTGTTGCACAAGACCACCACTGATGTTAACCCCCCCCCCCCCCCCATCAGCTTTCAGTCTTTTTGAGTGTAAGCCATTTTCAGTTTCACCCCTGATTACATGCAAATTTTGCAGACAGATTATGAAATTTTAAAAGCCTGTCACAGACAACTTCAAAATTTTCTGCCACTGGGATTGCTACCTTATTGTGTATGAATTACAAAACTCGGTTCTGTAACAATTACTGTCATGCACATATGTACTCTTTTGCACACGGGAAAAAAAAAAAAAAAAAAAAACAGCCTTCACTGTTTGCCGCTACCTTGCAGTGCATGAATCTAAAATATGCAGGAAAATCCATATTACAACATTCACCACTGTGCACATATGCACACTTCACTTCACACACATAAAAAAAAAAATCACTGGGTTCTGTTACCTTGCTGTGTATCAATCTCAAAATGCACAAAAATCTGTTTCGTAGCAATCACTATCATCAGGGTTCCCACTCAATTTCAAAAATAAAATTCCCTTACTTTTCCAGGTCTATTTTTAGAAAATTCCAGTCACAAAATTTGGTTCGTGACATGAAAAATAGCTCACAGTATAAAACAAAACATAGCTTGCAACATAAAAGACGATATAGTAACGTGACTTGTGATATAAATTGAATGTTCAAAAAGCATTTTCCAGGTTTTTGAGCAATATTTACAGTTTTCCCTGACTTTTCTCAGTAATTTCAAATTCCCTGACTTTTCCGGTTTTCCCTGACCCATGGGAACCCTGTATCATACATGTATATACACTTCATGCACACAAACACAAAAAAATCTAATTCTATTATACATGATTTTTCATGCTTAATACTGTTCTATTAAATAAATCCTTATAAACATATTTAAAATATACAACCTTTTATTAACTTCATGTCTTTGAGACATGAAGTTAATAAAATGTTGTATATTTTATAAGTTAATAATGTCTGTGAGAGATGGTTAATAAAAGGTTGTATATTTTAAATATGTTTATAATAAGTGCTTCATGGCATATTTTTTTTGAAAATAAATCCTTGTCTAAGAACATGATTCAAAATGACTTATTTAACAAAACAGTATTAAGTGCAGTATTTATTTGCTGACGACTGTAATATGAAATTGTTGTCAGTAAAGAGAAATTATATTAGTCATTCGAAAATAATTTAATTGCTAACAACTGTTGTGTGAGTATGAGTGATTAAAAATTTTCCGAAGTTAAAATGAAGGAAATATATTGTTATAAGTAACAATTTTATGCCATATTTATATTTTTATAGAATGTGGTATTTAATATTGATGAAATAGATATAAATGGTAGATGATGAAAAAGTTTGTCACTTAAAGATATACCAAGTATTTATTATTATTACTATTAATGCATCTGAATTAATTTGAAATTTATGTTAAAGTAAATAAAGATTATCTAGTGTCTATTAGAAAAATGTTAAAATCGAAAACAAACTTGTCCTGATAAAAATACAATGACGATTACAAAGCATATAACAATTCAAAAACAATTTGAAACCATCGGAATTTTCATAACTATTCAGACAGAGAGAGAGGAAAAAAAGCATAAAATATCAATGTAATAAGGAAAAGAACTGAGAGGATGAAGTAATTATTTATGATAGTATGTAGTTATGATTTGGGACGGTTTTATTTCGTCGCAGAGAAATATCACAATTTCTTTATCCAGACTGAATAGTTTGGTGAATCTCACATCTGGAAGATCAATTTCTTAAATAATTTCTCGGAATTCCTCTATTTTGCTCGACATCCATAGAAATTACGTAGACGCCATATTGAAAAATGCTTCTACAATTCGCTTTCGACAACGTCTCGCAAACACAGTAGGCTTCGTTTTGATAACGAATGTTTACTTTCGAGACCGTCTCGAAAAATGTGGAATAAAGTAGCAAACTGAGAAAACGGTATTCAGGTTTCGTTTTGGTACGTCATTGTGACGTCACTCTCGATCTCGAGATGATCTCGATGCGAATAAAGTAAGCCCCACCTTCTTCTCCTATTAAATATTACTCCGTGGCTATTAGATAGCAGACAGGATTTAAAAAGTGATTGGTTCAGTAAAAAAATAGCAAAAAAAGCAACCTATCAGAATCCACATCTTTGTTTATACTCGAAAGCATTTTGTCAATTTTTATGGCGTTCAGTGTGTGTTCCGTGTGTTCCCCCGTGTGTTGGTATTTAAATATTCTCGGGATCGTTATCATAGAGGATGGAGTATCCCAAAAAAAAGAAACCATTGTTTAAAAGACCACGAAAAGTAAGTTTTATATATCGTTATCCGAGGTTATTCTACTGGGGACTAGCGACTATAACTATGATACTTATGTTTGGTAAACCAGTTCATGATGCTATTTACAAAAAACCTTTTATTGACCCATATTCCTTAGGTGCGTATTTTTATTTTGCTTTAAATTATTAATTTATACAATCATTAAAAGTAATATTTGTTATAGGTAGTTGTAATTAATATATATATAGATATAAAATTATTTTGGCTTTGAAAGTTATAATAGCTGTCCAAGTATTTTTGTTATTAAATGATTTCCAATTAAATTTCTACTAGGTGTCAATTTCTAAATGTTTTTTCTTTCTTTTCTTCGTATATGAATGCGATATTCTGGTAGTTATAATATTTTTTGAAACATTTTTTTATTAGATTTATTTTATTACTTTTTTGATTTTATCTAACTACATTTTATGTATTTTGTTAATTTTATTGAGAATCATACATCACGACTTAAATTTAACCATGCCAAACAGTTTGGTCTGCAGAAGATAAATAAATAAATTATTAAAAAATCTTTAAATGTGTTGGATTACTTTCTAAATTGTTTTTTGTTGACAGAATAACTAAATTATCAAACTGTCCATTTTTTTAGTATTGTGGATACTTATACATCACTCAGTCATGCAATACTGTATTAATAAGCATCGAATGTATAAAAAGTGTCAGGAGTTAAGTGTGACATATAATCAGGTTTGTATCTGTTTTAACCAGGAGGATTTAAACCAATGGTTTTAGCTTTCCGGTGAAATCCTATTATTGTATGGTACCCCTTGGCACTTTTTGGCGACTTTTGTTGGCACAATCTACCTGCCAAATCAGAGGCATGATTTACTTTCCAAGATGGTATTTACTGACGTTAACGATTGTTTTTGCATACAAATGCAATTGAAAAAATTTTATCGCTAATGGAATTTTAAATACAAAAAACATCAACAAATGCCATTTTTAAATGTAAATCACACCAACGAGCTGACTTGGATCGCACCAACAAAAGTTGCTTTCAATATAATGAAAATAATACTAAAATATTATTAAAAGAAAAATATATAAATTTAGACAGACCCCCCACCCCCCTTTTTTTTTTTTTTTCATTCTGTACATTGCAAAAAAAAAAATCACTGGATACCCCTAATTCGTGGGGCATGAAAATTGATAAAGCCTCGGTCAGTATGTTTCCTGCTATTTGCGAGCATTAAAACCAAAAAGAAGATCACTGGATACCCCTAATTTGCGAGGCATGAGACAGTAAATGCATGAAAATTTGTATAGGCCATGATCAGTACACTAGCTGCTGTATGCTTGCTTCACAAGCATTAAAACCAAAGAAAAAACATCACTAGACACCCCATATTTTGAGATGCATGAATCAGAAAATGCATGAAATGTGTACTGTAACGGTCAGTATTCCGATGCTAGATCGCTATGCAAGCATTATAAGTAAATAAATAATTACATGAATGCACCTAAATCATGGTGCATGAAAAAATCTATACTGAAGCAATGGCTATCATGCCCTACTCTCTTTTTTTCTTTGTAAATTTATTAAAAAATATAAAAAACACTGAAAAAATTTTGTTTTAAACTTTAAAAAAACATTTAAAAACAGTAAAATCTAGAATTAATCTTACAGATACCATGGCGGCTTTAAAAAAAGTAGAACAGAAGTTAAAAATCATCTTTAACAATTGAAGATCCTCATGCAAAAGGCATATTTTGAATAAATTAAAATTGGCTCTGTTGCGAAAGCTAAACCAAGCAGCTAAAGCCATACTAATTTTAACGCTCCCACTATGATACTAATCCAATGAGATGAAAGCATTGATGGGTTGCACTAGGAGAAACAAGAGGAGAGCGAATTCATGTGACTGGCTGATGGCTTTGCCAAGTGCAACACACCATCGCCACTTTTGGCGTGGTACCGTATATTAGGATGAAACCTAGCTGTCCCAGTTCTGATGACTAAAATTTACAATTCAATTTATTTAATACTAATCATGTATATTTTACTAGCATATGTTGAAACTTGTGTTCACATTTCTTTTAAAAAGGGGCAGGGCGATTTTTTGAAAAGGGCACCTTTTACTGAATAAGAGGGCACTTTTTACTGATTAAAAGGGCACTTTTGAATCTGTTTTTATTTGCTTCAGAAAAAAGAAAAAAAAAATCTCGGGGAAAAAAATATGGGGCGCCGAAAAAAAGGCAGGGTCCATTTTTTACTTCAAAAAAGGGCAGGGCGCATCGGCAATAATTTAAAAAAGGGCAGGGCGCGGCGCCCTTGAGAAATCGTGAAATGTGAACACTAGTTGAAACTAAGTTAATATTTCTTAAAAATGTTCGAATGTAAATAACAACACCAAATAAAGAAACTTTCGTAACATAAATGTAATATAACATCAAGCTACAACACAAATGTTTTAGAAAGAAATTGAAACTTCTTCACACACCATAAATTTTAAATCAGCACAATCAGTTTCGAAAGGACGTAGCCTTTCTTCATCAGGTGCAAACACGTGCAACTGCCTTGGAGGCAAAAGCAAGACTGAAAGCAGGGCAAAATCCAGAGGGGGAGGAGCAACACAAACAACCAATAGGAAGCATCATGCAGGGCAGGACCAATCAGAGGAACACACACACCACAAAAAAGGGGGGAGGGAAGGAATAATCAATTATTTTTTTTTTCAATAATATTAAACTAATAAGTAAATTTAATAAAATTTATCCATTAATTATTATTTTTTTATTATTAGTATTATTTTATTTTATAATAATAATAATAATTAATGGATAAATTTTATTAAATGTACTTATTAGTTTAATATTATTGAAAAAAAAAAATGATTACTCCTTCCCTCCCTCCCTTTTTTGTGGTGTGTGTGTTCGTGTGTTCCTCTCTGATTGGTCCTGTCCTGCATGATGCTTCCTATTGGTTGTTTGTGTTGCTCCTCCCCCTCTGGATTTTGCCCTGCTTTCAGTCTTGCTTTTGCCTCCGTTTGCACCTGATGAAGAAAGACTACGTCCTTTCGAAACCAGTTGTGATGATTTAAAATTTATGGTGTGTGAAGAAGTTTCAATTTCTTTCTATTGACTGTACGCCAGTTTTTGAATTTATTTTTGGTGATTAACAAATGTTTTAATTTTTTTACTCAAGTTCTTTTGAGATTGTCTCTAAATTTAAATAGTTTTGTAATTTATTTTGGAGTACATTCCAATCCCAAACTTAGAAAATAATCTCTCTGTGGATGTGTTGATGAAGAGCTGGCATAACAGTTCATTAGATGTAATGTGAATTTAACAAATCTTATATCAATGCCATTGCTGCTTACTAGTTATCAGGTCCGACTTTCCATGAGGTATCTTTCACACTTTCAGAAAAGTAGAATTTTAAATATAGCAGGTTCTCATTAGAGACTAGGATTGTGAGAATCTCGCGCTCATTCTTGAATCTCAAATCATTAACAAAGGATTTTCTATCACGGTTGTGGCTTTTTTTTTTTTTTTTTTTTAATATAGAATTACCAAATTCTATGTTAAATTGTAGGGGTGTTTGTGTTCAGGGATGTCAGGGTTTCTAACCTGGCATTACTCCTGCGAAAAAGAAATGGAATTACACAAGCTGGTTATACCATGCCCATGATGGTGTGTTTCTATTTTTGAACATAAAATCTGCACAAAACATAAAAGAAACAAAAACACAGTTTGAAACACCTGATTTTGAAAAACAGTTGAAAAGATTCAGTTAAAAAAAGTAGAGCCCTCGATTTACAGAGTAGCGACACTCTTTTCTCTTCGCCGCTCCCCCTCGGATTGGTCAAGAAGGGTAAGTGACGTCACGGCCGCCATTTTGTGGATGAAACTGATTCTTAGCCTTTGAATGTGTATTGAAGAGATCACTATCATCTTTAGATAATTACTGTTTAAAAGAAAAAGATGCCTACTTTTTGTGCAGTATTCTGCACTAACAGTAATATAACTGGTTTCCGTTTATTTCGATCACCTTCTGAAAAGCGTAATTCAGAGAGAAGAAAAATTTGGTTCCCGATTGCAAAGAGTTCAAAAGAAATCTAAGAATTGTTATTTTAGCTCAGTTTTTTTATGGTGGTGTGAAGGGAAGCTATGGCTTTGATAAAAATTCTGAAAAAGATATAATGTCCATATTTTCGGAATTTAAATCTGAGAAGGAAAATAAAAAATATATAGAAGAAGAAAATACTTTGGAAAGAAAACTTTCCTTCGATATAAGTTTCGAAAACACAAACATAGAAATTTTTTCCGATACTTTACAAATAAATGATATTCCAGAAAATATGTTTGAAAAAAATCTATGTTTCGACATCAGTTTAGATAAAAATTATGTACCTGGTGGCGCATCAAATCGTCGAGAATTTAAAATAAACAAAACCCAAAATGATGCTTTATATAACCTTGTTGGTTGTATCATTTATAAAATTGTGAAAAAACACAAAATTTGTTCTTCATGTATAAACTGTATGACTACTAATCAACTAGATGAAGAAAATGAATCAGCAATGCTAATACATTTGAAAAGTTTAAAAAATAAATCAAATTTGACGTATGCTTCAAAGTCTATATTCAAATTCTTTCTCGACCTTGAAATTATTTTTCAAGGGAAAAAAAAAAAAAAAAAAGAGAGAATTTATTATCTTCTAAACTAAACATGACATCTCTATGTAATATGTACAAGAATTTTTTTTTTTTTTTTTTCCAACTTGTTGTTCCATTTTTGACTTAATTACTTTTAATTTTTTTTTAAACATCGTATATATATTTTCATTAAATGGAACAACAATTATCATCAACCAAATCATTCCAAAAAGTGCTCTAGCAAAAGCTTGGGAATGAGAATTGCAGCTTCAGATATTTTTTAGCATATATTTATTTTCCCTTTTTTAGTATGACAGGATTATTGCTTTCAATATGACATTTCGCATCGTCATCATTTGCCATGTTTCACTTTGAATATATAAGGATGTTTTCCCATTTGGCAACAATTTTAAAAATATATTAACTTTAAATTGATATAAAACCTGCAATAGAAATTTTAAGAAATTTTTATAGTAATCGTTGCTATAAAACACAACTCCTTTTTTTTATCTTAAAATATAAAGTCAGTTATTTAATATTTTTTTATTTACTTATTTTTACACTTCTTGTATATCTAGACCAGTTGATTTTTCTTTTCTTTTATATATACAGTGGAACCTGTAAAAGTGACCACCTTGGTAAAGTGACCATCTGAGTAAAGTGACCATTTTCCTGACTAATGTGACCATCTTCCAATTTTAAAGAGACTTTATAAAGTGACCACCTGCGTATAGTGACCATTTTAGCCGGTCCCTAGGGTAGTCACTTTAGACAGGTTCCACTGTATATTTCTTTGTCAGTTAAACAAATTAAAATTATTCTTTTCAGACTTACCTTATTTTAATTATATATATACTGTCGGTAACAAAAGTGTCCGAACACTAGCAAAACTTCCTATATAAAAAAAGTACACTTTATACTGTTTTGTTAAATAAATACTTGTCGAATCCCGTTCTTAGTCTGTCTAAGAACAGGATTCGACAAGGATTTATTTAGCAAAACTGTATTTCGGACACTTTTGTTACCGACTGTATATGTATATTATAAAATTAAGAAATAAATTCAGTAATCATTGATAAAGAAGGAAACACAGATACCTCGTGACTTTATATGGAAGTATAAACTAAAAAAAAAAAAAAAAAATCCCGTCGCAGTAAATTAAATTTTGTTTTGTTCTGAATTTTTTATCTATTACTCATAAAACAAAAGCATGCTTCGGTTTATTTATTATTATTTATTTATTTGAAAGAAATATCCAAAAAGCATCTCATTGTAAATATGCAACTAAATTTATGTTCTATATTAATGAAGAAAGCCATCATATGCTTATCATATTTTAATCAAGTTTTATTTATAAATTTAAATACTTTGTTTCGCATTTTTATTATTATGTATGTAATATAAACTGATATTTTTTTATAATATTAGTTTTGCGTTTTACCCTTTCTCTATAATTCATGACTATACTGAATGAAAACGCTATTTTCTACGTATAAACAAATAATACTATTGCAATTAACTGTAAAAATGTAATATTAATATTCTGTTATAGTGTTAATGCTATACAAGCACTTTAAAAAATATTGTTTATGTATATATATAATAAACCAGTCTATTCGTTCTTGAAAGAGTTTTTTTTTTTTAACTGAAGTCGATCTTTTAATTTCAGTAGCTTAATCGAATAAATATTTTTTATCTTTTAAAGAAAGTTGTGCAAATCTCACCAGCGATACAATAGAAATAATAATAATAATTATATATATATATATATAAATGTAATTTTTCAATTAAATCATTTATGGATTTTATTTTTTATACTTTAAAAATTTGAAGGGTACTTAAAAATAACATATATTTAAATGTATACGATCTGCAAAAGTCCTTCTTGTTTTCAACCGTTTAATCTCTTTCTCTTTCCTATTAAAACACGAAGAGAGTGAAGGGAGCTTATCCACAAAATGGCGTCCGTTTCTCCCGTGTCGCTACTCTGTAAATCGAGGGCTCTAAAAAAAAGTAGAGACTGGATCTGTATAACATATACAGGGCTTGAAACTACAGTCGGCAAGTCAGGCGTCAATGGCATCCAACAATTTTTTTTAGTTGCCAAAATGTTCTACTTGGTTGCCATTTTGAAATGATTTGTTTGCTTATAAATGCACATATATATACATACATCTAATGATTCACAATGCTTAGAAATAAACACAAATACCTTGCAAATAAGAAAGAATTTTTTTTTAAATACAAAATTATTTTTTAAACTCTGGACATCTTACGTATTAACATCATTCTACCAAAAATCAATAGCAGGTTGTGGATTAAATTTTTCTAAACTTGATCCATATAGCTGAATAAATAGTAAATCATCTATGGTAGAAGTTAAAAGACTGTCTGTTTTTTCTGTTGATTAAGTTAAAATGGCTGAATTCTTTCACATTCAGCTGTATTTAAGTGAAGAATCATAATGAAATTTATTACTTTCCTTAAATTAGGAAAGGAAGAAGATGAAATTGATTCAGCCAGTAAACGCTGCCAAGCAGACAGACATAAGATATTCATTTTTTATTTTGCCCAAAGTTTGTAATCATCAAACTTTTCAATAATTGCCTCTTTGTCAATAGATATATTATGAGGTAACACATTGATTAAATCAGTGAATTCCTACTGAAAGAAAGAAAGATTTATGAACTTGAGAAAATCGGAGAATAAGTTGAAATACTAAAAATGAAACTTTCGAGATATCACATGCCTCATTAAATTAATGAAAGAGCAGAAAGTTAGGCGTCAAAAATGACGACTTAGTGTAAAATCAGTCACCAAAACAAAATTTGTAGTTGCAAAATACGACTAACAACTGCGAATTTCGAGCCCTGATAACATACATACCCTGCACAAGTAATCTCGAATTACCATATGAAAAAAACATATTTCCTACAAGGTTATTTTTTGGTTTTATTGGTTGTTCATTTGTCATCCAGGTGATATGTGAGCAAATTGTATAGATCGAGTCAGGTTGACTCATTTATTTTTCATACGGGTCAGGTTTAGTTTTGAGCAAATCTGGTTGACTTGAGAACATCTTTAAAAAAAATTATGTTAATAAAGCAGAAATTTGTTTGCTCTATATACCCTTGATGAATATACTCTTATCCAAATTATCATAGTAAAATAAACATCCATACCTAAAGTAATGAACAAAAAAAAAAAGTTATTTGGAATATAAGCTGTTGAAAACAGGCTACTTCTCCCACAGTAACCAGATGTACGATTCATTTACTTTGATTACTGACATTCTTTTGAAATAGATTGTGAATTTAAACTGATAATTAATATTTTTTCTCTTGCATATGTTTTTAAGAGGTTATAGGAATGTAGATTTAGATGAGTTTAGTGCACATTTAGTTGGCATCTGTAACATCATATTATTTTAATATTATTGTGTGTATGTTTCTCATTAAAGAATAAATCTACAAACATTAAGCTTGAAACCCATTTTTGTACACTTGACCAGGGGTGAAACTTTTTAGGGGCTACCCCTGAATTCAGGGTTTTTAAAATTTTTGCTGTCAATTTCATGTTAAATCACTTTGTTTTTATGGAAATTTTTCATTTTGAATAGTATTAAATTTGCTTTATAATGGATTGTGAACTTTATTAATATCACTTATCAATGATATATTGCAATCTCAGGGGTCGATCCAGGCAAAATCTGGGTCCCTTTTGCGGCCCCTTCACAAAATTCCACATAGTAAAAAGGGACCCTTCACAAAATTCAAATTCATGAAAAGGGACCCTTCACAAAATTCAAATTCATAAAAAGGGACCCTTCACAAAATTCAAATTTATAAAATGAGTCCCTTCACAAGATTTTGTTTTATAAAAATGATCCTTTTATTAAATGTTTTCATATTTTCAGTATTAAATTTAATTAATGCCTTAATTTGGCTCAACGAAACTCTATTAACTTGATATTAAACATTACATAAAGTGATTGTAAAAACTGAAGATTTTACACAATATTTTACTTTTTCACAAAAATAATTTATATTTCACAAAAATAAATAAAAATTTCACAAAAATATTTTGTTTTTCACAAAAAAGGGACCCAAAAATTAAAACTTGGATCGACCACTGAATCTGCTAAATATGTTCCAAATCTGCATGCAAGTAATAGTTTTCAGGGTTTTTGCATGTAAGGTAGTTTCACCCCTGACTTGTCGTTCACAACACACATAAATAATTAAAAATTATTATTAATCCATTTTTTAGATTTTTTTTAAATTTTTAACTTAGTTATAACTTAGTAATTATATTTTTAATTTTTATTTATTTTTTTAATGATTTACCAACAGTGTGACAGTGAAAATTGACTTTATCTTATAAATTAAAAATGTTTGTTTTCCATGATTTTTAAAGGAATTATTAATTTTCATTTAGATTCAGGTTTCGGGTCGGATTCAGGTGAAAAGAAATTGGGTTTCAGGTCAGGTTTGGGTATAAAGAAATCGGGGTCAGGTCGTCAAAGTTCTTTATTGTGGGTTCAGGTCGATTAAAATTTATTTGTCGGGTTTGGGTCGGGTTTCGTTTTCTTTAAAATTGCCCATAAATCTGTCACAGAATAGTAGGTACTGTCCAACATCGCTTTCTGTGGAATATTGGCACGCAGCCAAAAAAGACGAGTCTAAATGGAGCGATCTAGTAGGGAGGAGGAACTAATAGCGGAGGGGTTTTTCTTGACGCGTTTTTCGTTCTCCTTCATTTCCACGTGATAGTGACTGCGCTTCATACTCTTTCTTTTTAAAGTATTATTTTCGTTCTAGAATTTGTGAATTCGACTTGCGTTTGAAAAAAATTGTTTTTAAATTAGATAGAATGGCTGGAACATCTAAGTCTAAAGGATTTCGAAGTAATTCGAAAGAAATTATTTATAATGTTATTAAAGTGTGTGATGAAGAAGCACGTTTAGGGAGAGTAAAAATTCCTATAACCCAGTCTTCGAAACGCGCGAGCATGCTTACAGGAATTTCTTTATCAAGTGTGTATAACATTAGAAAACAAGCAAACGATGAGGAAAATCCTGAATTCTGCTCTCCACAAAAAAAGCAGAAAAGAGAATCTACATCTCATTTGAAAATCGATTCCTTTGATATTGATGTGATAAGAAGAACAGTGCGGGATTTTTATATAACAGAGAAAAAAGTTCCAACAATATCGAAACTGCTTCCCGTGATCAAAGAAAAAATAAATTTTGCTTGG
Organism: Salticus scenicus; assembly: GCA_963930645.1. Lineage (NCBI taxonomy): Eukaryota > Metazoa > Arthropoda > Arachnida > Araneae > Salticidae > Salticus > Salticus scenicus. Next base: position 326,453,826 of record OZ005652.1, read on the forward strand.
GGAAGAGAAACTTTGAGAAAAATTCTCCACGAGATCGGATTTAGTTGGAAGAAAACTCAGAATAAAAGAAAAATTCTTATGGAAAGATCCGACATAGTTATCCTATTTGTTTCTCTGTTAATTCCGATACAGAAACGGAAAGTGACTCGGAATATTCCTCTAATGAATAATTAACATATAAATAAGAATAAAAGATGTAAGTTGTTACATTAATTTTCAAATTAAATTTGTATTTATTTATTTTCCAAATTCTAATATATGTTTTTCTATACAAGGAATATAAATATTTCCGTGTCATTTCTTTTTCTTTTTTTTATTCACATCATATTTTTATTTATATATTTTGAAATCTTTACTTTTCATTTGTTCATTAATTTAGTTGCTTTTAATTGTTACAAATTGAAAATGTATTTATTTATTTTAATGATTAAACGCATTTATTTTTTAATTGCGTAAAATCAAAAGATTCCAAATTATACTAGGAAATGTTTTTATACTTTTTAATTTAAATTATCTCAGATTAGAATGGAGAGAGACAGAATTTACATATTTTGATGATTCATATGTATGTGTTTCTTAATTTAATTGCATATGTATATTACAAACTGAATATGATTGATTCATGTTTTTTATATGAATAAAATATATATACTTAATCTTTCATTAAAATAATTAAACGAATATTAAATTTTATTTAATAAAATAAATATTTAATTATTTTTAAAAAATGCACAAAATCAAAAGAATAATAAATTTTTGAAAACTAATTATATCGAAAATGAACAAATTATTCTTGAATATCTGCATCTGAATGATTCAGTGGCAAGCATCAGCTTGAACCCCTTCCAACAAATCGACTCGTCGGTTTCCGCCTGTAAACCGGAAGTTTACCTTTCCACCTAATCGGTGGTTAGACAGTATATTATAACAATAGTAAGTGTACTTCTTTATAATTGTCAATATCACCTATTCTCTAATTTTTCATTTCATTTTCATAATCTTTTTTTACTTTTAATTCTAAATATTAAATATGTGACATTAAACTCGTTTATTAAAGCATAAATTTTTGATTTATGACTTAATTTAATTTTTACTTAATTTGTTTTTTTAATTAATTTTGACTTAATTTGTATTTTTTTAACCTTAATTTACATAAAATTATCATATTTGACTTGTAAATTTATAAACAAAGTTTTAGTTAGACAAACAGTTTATAATTTTTTAAATATTTTTAAAAATATAATAGCCTGGAAGTACAGATCAGTCAAAGTATGTACAGACCAGGTAAATCGGAAAAATACTAGTCCTTCAGACCAGTAACTTTATTTTCTTAATTTCTACCCCTGTGTATATATTATCTATATATATATTCCTATCAAATAATTATATACCTTCCCCCCTTTTATATAACATTCTAAAACTTTGTTGAATGTTTATTATAACTTTACTTAAAATTGATATTGTAAACTCATTTTAGTAGTTGATTGTAATTTTATTTTCATTACAGATCCTCAAACAAGAAAAGAACTTGCTCTAATGTCTCAAAGATTATACAATACAAGAGAAGATATCTTAAATAAATTAAAGGAAAAAGAAGCAGAAAGAGTCAAAAAAGATTCTTAAAATAAATTTTTCTTAAAAAAATACAAGTAGTGTTTTTCAAACAAATAGGATTTTTAAAAATAAGTAATAACAATGAATATTAAACCTAATATTACAGATTTTTCCCATGAACTATTGTGTCATATCCTGAGGTATCTTCCTTTGAAGGAAATCCTCTCTGTAGCAATGCTTTGTAAAAAAATGTTATCTGCTGTAAATATGCATTTACAGTTGTGTAAAAGTATTGACTTTTGTCAAGATAGTAATTTTGGATATATGCCACCAACTATAACCGATGACCATCTTCTTACTTTATTGAAAAAATGTCCACACCTAGAAACTGTTTATGGATTGCACCCTCTAAAAATTGAACGTAGAAGGTTACGTAAAAGAGCTGCACTTACTATACCAGGTATAATCGAAGCTTTGAGTTTGTGTTTTCATTTAAAAGCTATTGAAACATCAGATTTGAGGTTATTTGAGGCAATTATGCAACATTTACCACAGCTAGAAATCATTGGGCACTTTCAAAATAGAAATGGTTTTTTCCCTCCTCATGCTTCTCAAAGGCTAAAACTTCAGCCATATCCTCGAATTTCATCTTTGCATTTGATAGGTAAGTTAAAACTGATATATAATTCATTGGACTATTAAAATGTGTACATATTTTCATGTGAGTTATATTAATAATGATTATGAAAGATATTTATAAATTGGATTCTTTTTATTTTGCTAAAATAAAAAATTTTCATTCTTTTAGCCAGCATAATTTTTTATGAGTAAATTACTTTCGAAGACAAAGGGACATTAAAAAATGTTTGAGATAGCGAGAACATAAAAATACAAAATACAGAATAATATTCAAAAAATTAGTCATGGTAGGTGAAAATAAATATAAATAGGTAATGATAACTGATCTTTTAGCCAGTATAATTTTTTATTAGTAAATTTCAAAGTCAAAGGGACATTTAAAAAATTTTGAGATAGCGAGAAGATAAAAATTCACATGAAAACACAAAATACAGAATAAAATTCTAAAAATTAGTCATGATAGGTGAAAATAAATATAAATAGGTAATTATAACTGAAAATTAATCTAAGTTCAGCAATGATAATTTTAACTTTTAAAAGCAGTCCAAAATAATTACATCAAATTGAAAAGAATTAATAAAATACGATAAACTTACATCTGCTGGAATTTCTTTAAAAAGTTCAATGTTGGGAACTGGCAATATCCCTTTTGAAATTGTTCAACTAATTTTTCTATTTGAAAAATAGCAGCAGAGTCATTATTTTCCATGTTTTAAAAGGATTCCGGAAAGCATCTTGGTATGCGGATAGCATCTTTAGCTTGGGACGCAGTAACACTAAATGATGGCTTTAGAATGTCCATTTCTTCCACATCAGCAGATGGCAGGGAAAAGAAATCAATTGAGAAATTATTTCATTTTCAGTCCATAGCCAAGAAACTTCGTCAGCATCTAATTCAATGAAATCTTCAAAAGTTATGTTTTCAGAAAGATTGGGTGATTTTGAAAATTTCCACAATTCTTTATACTGTATTTCATTTTCGTGTTCAGCATGCTTTTTCTGCTCATCTGATTCAATTTCATTTTCTACTCTTTCACAAATCTAATTTTTTTTATATAACATTTTACGATAGTGTCATATGCCTCCAACTGGTGAGCTATCCTCATGCAGTGAAGAATATTTATTGGTGTAATTCCCTCTTTCTTATCATAGCCATCTACAATCTTCTTCACTACCTGTATCCAACTTTGAAACTTCTTTTTTAACTCGATGAAAAGGCTGTAGCTTTGAAGTGATGTTTGGTGGGAGCAAAACAATTACTTTTACCGCTTTCATTTCGGGGATAATGATGTGAACATTATCCAGATATCTTTCATGAAGTACACAAATTAACTAATAATAAAGAAAAACAACCTTTTACGACTCAATGCTTTTCATGTCCGGAAAGTTTTTACCGGGTACCTCAGCGTTCTCAACAGCACATTGGTGCTTGAAGTCTCTGAAATGCACTGTTTCTTCTGGCCACCACTACTTTTAAGTATATGGTACCACTGCTGATCTAGCCCCGCCGCATTGTTGCCATTGCGCGAAAAAGGAAAACTTATAATTTTTGCAGATTCTCTAAATGCAGCATATTTATGATTGTAGTAATTCGCAAGTGTTTTAACGTTCTCAAAAATAATATTAATTTCTTTATATCTGTTGACTTTGGTTAACGCAGTGGTGATTTTTCCAGTGGCAATATCTTGGCTATGTTCCTTTATTCTAGTCTTTATTTTCCTTTTCGTTTTACCAATATAACATTTTTCGTAATTTTCGTTGTCTGTGTATGGAATTTTATAAATACCGGCTGTTTCTAATGGATGATTGGATCTTTGTCACTTCGTATAATCTGAAAAATGTTTGGATTAGGTTTAATTGGAATACGAATATTGTGTTTGACTGCAACTTTTTAATTTTACATGAAGCTCCACGGTCATAAGGGATTGAAGTTGTAAATTTAGTTGGTGGTTTTTGGAAATCATTAATTTTATTGAGGTTTTTCATTTGTTAGTTATAAAGTTTGTTAATTAATTTATCTGGGTAACCTGCTTTTCTTTTGTGTTTCTTTATAAGGCTGTGATGTCACTGGACTTTCAAAATCATGGGTCCCTAGGACTCATGAATTAAAAAAATCAGGGTCCTTTTTTCATAAAGTGGGTCCCCACATAAATGAATTTATATATTACAGATATAAATTAAAATTTTATCTTATTGTAGATGAAAAACGGTTTTTTAGGAATTTTTAACCAGCTCTTTTTTGAGATTGTCTTAAAACAATATTATGTAGGAGGTGGTTGCTGTTAAGGAACTACTGAAAAAATTTAGCACAATGTGTTCTGAAACAAAAAAAAAAGAGAGAGAGAAAGAGAAAAAATATAGTATAATAGCTAAATATTATTATTTTAATTTTAAACTAGAAACATTTTTAAAAATTCTTTAAAATTATTAGCATTAAAAGAACAAAATGAGAAAAAGTTTTTTTTTTTTTTTTTTTTCTTTAGAAATGAAGAGTTATCAAATAAGCAGATTGATTACAAAATTTAGTTACTTATTCTACTTCAAATCCCAAGTCCCCCACCATCCTTTAACCCCAAAATAACTTACGAATAAACTGTTCTCATAACTTAAATAATGTGTTAGTGAAAAAAATAAAAGAAGTATACTTACAATACTGTAAACGAAATTACTATCAGTGATGGATCCAGAACTTAACTCTGTTTGGGGCAGCTAAGATTTTTCAAGATGTTATTCCAGATCAATGAAAAATTTACAGTCGTAATATTAGTGTGCATTCCGTATATGCATTACTTGTAATTATTTATTTATAATTATTATATGGATAAATTTTAAAAGATTTATTTAAAAAAAAAAAAATAATACATGCAGTCCGCATTATGTAATACATTAACAAGAACTGTAATTAAAAACACAAAATTTAATTAAAGTGTCTATGAGAGGGAGATGATAATAATTTTTTTTATAGGATGTAATATATACATACAATGATTACTCACAAAATTTGCACGTAGTTATGATTTGACTTTATTATGATTTGTACAAAATAGAAGTGTTAAAATGTGATTTGTAGAGATAACTCTCATAAAATGTAATTTTTTGAAATTTTTTGGGTGTCCCTGTACATAAATAAGTGGTTGGATTTATCCCCATTTTAACTTGAGAACTTCTCATATTGAACTTTAGATATATAGACTAATTCATATAACAATATAGACTAATTCATATAACAATCACTCTTAAACATCATTAGAAAGTGCTAAAAACGATTGATGAAAATGCAATTCCAGAAATTTCCAATAATAGCCATTAATGTTACTGAATATATATATATATATATATGTATGTATTTGTGGCCCTGTAAATCTCAATGCTATTCAATCATACTACATTGGTGGACATAATTATAAAACACCTATCTAATTTGACAAATAGTGAAAGAAAATATTCAGAGCTTAAAAATGTTTTATCAAATACGTCAAAAACATAAATTTATTCTGTTGTCATATATAATTATTTTAGATTAATAATATTTTCATACAATTTAATGAAAAAACTTAAAAACATAATGGACAAAATTATAAGACACCAACCATTTTTTCCAAATACAGTGGTCAACATAATTAGCAGATACTAATGGTCTAAAAGAAAACCCTCTAACATGGTTATTCAATATTTGGTGGAGCCGCCATTGTTTTTTATAACATGTAAGGTGCGATTCGGCATTGAATCTATAAATTCTAACAAAATATCGCAAGACAGTTTTTCCCGAGCACATTTTATAGCATTCTTTAGGTCTTCGACACATATAGTAAACTGCCTCCCATTTCGGTAAACCGCACCAGCTAAGATCCCCCACAAGTTTTCGATGGGATTTAAGTCTGGGGAGCGAAAAGGCCATGGGAGAACATTGATACTTTGCTCCGAAAGTCACTTTTTTCTTTCGTGTGATGCATGAATCGGCACGTTATCGTGCTGGAAAGTGTAGTTTTCGTCACAAAGAAGTTCACCGTATATGGCTAGTTGATCTTTAAGAAGATTCGTATACTTTTTGGAATTCATTCTTGAAAAAAAAAAATAAATAAATAAAACAGCACAAAAACAATATCCGTTTTCCCTTGAGCCGAAAAACCAGCCCAAACCATTACTGAGCCTCCACCTATTTGGCGGCTCATTAGTACATGAGGAGACTTCCGTAAATCATGCCAATAATATTGAAACCCGTCAGGATCATCCAGGTTAAACTTTTTTTCATCAGAAAATAACACAGAGTACCATTTGGAGGTGCAGGCCATAGTTTGTTTAGCGAAGTTTAGATGCTCCATTTTGTGCCAGCTTAGAACCGGTGGTTTTTTCATCAGTTTTTTATATTTCACATAGGAAGCATTATGCAACACCCTGCGAATGGTTCTCCTTGAACAATTTGAGTTTCAAAGCATTTTTAATACCTGTAGTGGTTATCTTATTTTGTGTAGCAAACGAAAGCACATGGCGTCTGTCTCTCAAGGACAAGCAAGCAGTACGTCCAGATCTTTTAATCACCGATCCATTAATTCCTCTTTTCAAAACATTTCTAATTGCACATCTAGAGCACTTAATAACTTTTGAACTATTATTAATTGAAGCACCAGTTTCATTTAATCTTCAAATTTTGCGAATTTTACTTTCTTTTAATTCTGTACCTTGTGGCATGTTTGTAAATGCATGAAGTCTGTTATTGTCTGCTTTAGTAAACTACTGACGTCATAACAGTGTGCAGAAAATTTGCATATTACACATTATTTTCGAAAAAAAGCAGGTGTTTTAATTAAAATGTTAAGGTGTCTTATAATTTTGTCCATGGTATTTTTAATTTTTTTTATTAAACTCTATAAAAATATCATTTCTGTAAAACAATTACTTGTGATAGCAAAATAAATTTATGTTTTTGACGGATTTGATAAAACATTTTTAAGCTCTGAATCTTTTCTTTCACTATTTGTCAAATTAGATAGATGTCTTATAAATATGTCCACCATTGTATGTATATTCTATAGAAAGCTTTTTCTTGTGCATCTGTATTATTAATGTCAATTTCATTATGATTTGCGAGAATTAAAAGTGTTAAAATATGATTTATAGAAATACCTCTCACAGGACGCAATGCTTTGAAATTCTTTCTGTTGATTCACTAATGTTTTCAATAACTAATTTAACCATACATAGTAAATTGTGAACAATTTAGAGCAACATACCTAAACAATAAACATATATTAATGACTGGCAAGACATTAGCGCACACTTGCACACTCTTATCCTAAAAATGTCATCCATATGACAAGGACTGTTTCTCTCTCTTTATTTTCCATTTAAATGACCAGATCTTATCAAAATCGTCTCTGACCTTTTTAAGTAATAATGAAAAGTTTCGGAAGTTCTTTAGACATACCTCTTTTGCTTCAGTACTATTGAGTGATGATTTTAAAATTCACTTTTACTTTGAAAAATATTCGACATTATCTAGATTTTGAGTGAAAACTGCTCGACATAAGAATTAAAATTAACCCCTTATCCTGCTGAGAGAAACTTACAAGATTCACTTCCTAGTGCCAGTGTTTTTCCTCAACTCTAAAATGAGTAAGTAAATCCTTCAAAAACATTGTCAAGATCACTTCCAAGCAGGGTTGAGTTTCTTCTGTAAGAAATTAGTTTCTTCCAGGACAGTGGAAGAAATGGAAAAATCTGGAAGAAACCAACAGAACACAAAACAGATATTCACGATTAAAATATATTAACTACCTATATAAAAGAATTAAACTGAAAACACAATATAATATCAAATCCGAACCTTATTATTTAATTAATATTAAAAGTATTATTTTTAAAGATAAGCTATTATTTAATAACAAACCTTAAATATCTACATGTGATGCGATTTTACTACTGTAAGGGTAGGGTGTTTTTTAATTATTTTTACTATTTCTATTTAAAAAATAATAATCCTTCAATATTTTTTTAATATAAAAATATATAATTTTATATGTAAAGTTTATTATGCAATATATTAAAAGAAAAAAAAAATTCATTAGCTACTATCTCTTATAATCACTAGCATTCATATTTCAGTGTTTACTTTAAGAGACTAATGTTTTTTAAACTTTTTGCATAGATACTATCGCATGTTGTTATAGGTTCAAATAGTACAAGTGACAATAGTTAATATATTTTTTAGCCGAAATATTTGTCCACAATTTTTTTTTAGAATACAATCATTTGTATGAACTCTAAGATGGTAAAGCAGTAAATTATACATACACGTCAAAATACTTTTAAACTCTCTTACAAGTTATCCACATTTTTTTTTTCCATATTTTTCATTTATCTTTTCTAAGTTGAGAAATGAATTTCAATATTCAACTGCTAAAAAACTTCTGATTATACTGTGTTGCGCTACAAAAAAGAAAATGAAGTTATGATGGCATTTTATAGTATAGTAATTATTATGTACTTGTCCCCTTAATTAACTAAATGTCTTGTATCAGAAAGTAGAGGAAAGTGATGCATAATATTTAACTACCAATTAACAAAATAAAATTGTTTAAATAATAAAACTTTATACTGATTAAAGTGAAATTGATTTCTTTAATGGATTTTGAGTATTTTGTGTGTGATATGATCATGGCTAAAAATCTCATGTAATTTTTTATTTAGCTTAGCATACATAATTAATAATTAAATTTTTATAGATGTAATTAAATTAACTTAAGGTTATTAATTTGAAAAATGTGTTACAATTTGTATAATGTTAAAGAAAAACAGTATCTTCCATTTCTTCCAGCCGGTTTTTTCCACCTTGGAAGAAACTTGCCAACCCTGCTTCCAAGGTTATTTTATTCCATTCCAAAGCCATGTAAATAGTTTCACTGGTATCAGCACAATACAAAAGATCATACTTTGGAAGAACATATTATATATATATGTTACCGGCAAAATTTGAAATCCGGCATTCAATAGAATGCCTAAAACTAGCCGACAATGTATGAACCGATTCATATTTCACACATTTCCTGGGCATTCTACAGAATGTCAAATGAGAAACCAGCAAAGTATGAAATGTATCTAGGATTCGTTTCGAATATCATGTGGCAAGATATGTGACTTTTAACGCGTGTTCAAGCTTAGAATTTTTCAGTTGCACTTTGCGGTTTCTTCCGGAGTGTCAAAATACACAATTTTACTTAAATTTATTCTACAAAAATTAGTATTTTACTGTGCTGCATGAAAATGGGGGAGCAAGCTGTAGTGTTGGAGGAGTCATGGTCTGTAGACATGAAACAATGATTTGACGATGACAGATTCAAAATTCCATGTGTGTATGTATGTGGGGAATCTTTTGGCTATCATGTCTTCGAAACTAATAAAGATACAGACATGTTACTTTTCAGCCTTAAGGCTGAATTCAGCCTTTTTAAGCTTGAAAATTATTATTCTTGGGATCAATGCAAATCTGCATTAAAACTTTTTGGCTTTTTTTCTGTAAGCTTGTATCATGTCTGAAGATAAAATTACGAAAACGAAAATTGCGACTGTATCTCTGGTACTACTGCACAGAATTGCATATAATTTTATATGTAGATGCACCTTGACCTAAAATAGTGCCTATTAACTTTTGGTATTAACAGCTCAACATGTGGCGCTGCTATGCAGCGAATATAAAGTCATATATAGATGCACCTTGCCTTAAATTTGTGCAAACTTTTGTGTCAACGTCTCAAAAGGTGCTGCTGCTATACAACATAATTTAAAGGGAGACTATATCTCAGGTTCTATTGCATATAATCAATCAAAACTTGGTATATGAGAAGACCATTATGAGACATTATGCTGGTTCAACTTGAATGTTACGATACATCTACATGTAAATTTATATGTAATTCTGTGCAGTAGTTCCTGAGATATAGCCTCCCCTTAAATTGCAGAAATCGCTGTATAGCAGCGCCACTTGTTGAGCGGCCGACAACCAAAAATTCATAGGCACTAATTTAGGCCAAGGTGCATCTGTATATAAATTTATTTACAATTCTGAGCAGTAGTTCCAGAGATACAGTCGCCACAAAATTTTTGTCTGACACACACAGACAGACATTTTCTAAAAATAACCAAATCCTGTTCTAGACCTCTCAAAACATGTAAATCCATTGAAAACCGGAAGTCGAAAATTTTTATGAATCCAATACTTCCATCTATTGAATGTAGAAGAAAGTAAAAAGCATATTTTAAGATGTTTTATATATACAGTAAAACTATCTGTCTTGATATTTAGTGTTAGTTTTCTCTAAGATGAAAATCATTTGCATTGATCATATTAGATAATTTTAATAAATAATAGTTTTAATAAATCATTACACTTAGTGAATTTGTGTAGGAAAATATAGAAGAAAATCTTGTGGTTGCCAAAATATACTAGTTTTTAATTTCTCATTTTCTATATGATAATTTTGTTTCCCTAATAAAGAAAGCCATAAATTTTATTTTGTGCAACTTTAATTTTTTTATACGTATTTTGAATTTTTTTTTTTTTTTTTGGCACTCTCCCCCCCCCCCCTTTTTTTTTTTTTTTTTTTTTTTTTTCAGAATAACATTTGTATTTTTGAGGAATACATGTCATTTATATAGTAGCCTTATCAGGACCTTTTTCCATACTTTGCCTAAATAGCATTTGTCATTCTATAGTATGCTTAGGTATTATATACAATGCCTAGGATAATTCTCATATTTCATACATTGCCTAAAAACATCCGGCATTATATACAATGCCTAGGCATTCTACAGAATGCCGGCGTTTCATACTTTGCAGGTAACATATATACTAGCAGGCTTTACCCACTTCGCTGCTACGTATATTTGAATGAATTTAAAAAAAGAATCAATATTTTTATCGTTCTACAAATTTAAACTAAAAATAGAATACATTAAAATTGCTTAAAAACTTCTCTTTGAACCCTCGCTGCCTTCGGCCGGGACTTCTTCACTGCAACGTCTTGGTACTGGATAATTTAATTCAATTTAATTTATAGAAATGTCAATAAAACAGTATAATATCTATGCAGTATCTTTTAAAAAAAAATCATCAGTTTTTACTAAAAATAATGGCTGACTTTCATCACCAAAGTAGTTAAATCTAGACCAATCAAAAATAGGAGTGGTCCACCCAAATGTGTTCCGCCGACAAACTCTTTGTTTTATTTATATAGGTGTATGTCCGGGGCAGTTAAGGGGTTAACATTAGATAAATATATAATATCAAGAAAAAAAAATAATTTTTTGACATATAGTGGTTTTTAAGATTAAAATGTATATCAAGCACAATTCATAAAAATTTATTTATCGGTAGTTTGTATTGTTTTACATTTTTACTACTTTAGGAGTAGAAGTGCCTGAATTAACAGCAATGCCACATTTGCAGCATCTTCATCTACAGTGTGTTCGTTTTACCAAGCTTCAGCCATTTCGTGCATTTTTAGCTCAGAATTTGAAAAGCTTTGTTATGAAGCATTGTATAGGACCTTCTGTGCCTCAGAGGTGATTTATTTTTTACTTTCTTTGTGTCTTCTGCTTTAAAAAAAAAAAAAAAAAAAAAATGTATACATATATATAACTGTAGGATGCCTATTAAAGCTCTGATTCCCCACTTTAGAATGGTGAGGATAGCTATTGTCTTAGATATCAAATCTAGGTATACTAAAATGGCTTTGCAAGGCCATAATCAAAGGGGGTAGTTCAAACACTCCCTGAAATTTTGTAGATTATTTGAAAATTTTTAAACTTCATTTTTAACACTCAACATCATATACTAAAGTTTAAACCCTCTCTGAAAATATTTTCTGGCTACATCCATGGCTTTGTACTACAGATTTAGATTGATTATCATGCCGTCTGGCATAAAACAACAGAATTAATGTTCTTATCTCAAATTGCTATCAGTATAAAGTCAATAACATACAGCAGGTTCAGTATGAAAATGCACCTTACATAGTACATTAATCTTAGAACAGAACATGTAAAATGTATGTTTAGTCAGAATTTCCCAGTTCCATGGTATTAAAAGATGTGGTCAAAATATAATAATTTTTTTTTTTTTACTAAAAGTTAATGGTTACTGTAATTAAGTTATATGTAGCATTATTCATGTGTCAAAAAATCAGGATTTAAATACTTTTTGTCATATCTCCTTTTATCTAGATTTTTTAATGTTATGGGTTTGGGAATTGCAGTTAAACAAACATGTATTTTACATACTTTGTTCTAGAATTATTCTACATTTGTTGCATTATTAAGAATTAGTTTACAAAAAATATATCTGATAGGTTATGCATAATGAGTGGCAATTGTTAGATGTGTATTTTTAGTTGTGTACTGTCCATGTTTGGTAAAGAAAATTATGGAATAAGGGGGTAGCAACCCTTTCTGCAGAAATTTCTCATTATTAATCAAGTTAATCCTTATTCTCTGAGAGAGTATAGAACAAATACATATTAAATGCTAATTATTGAGTAATACAAATGGGACATTGAGGTCCCTGATCAATAGACTTGTATTATATTATTTTAATATGTTAACTTTCTCTATCAAAGTAAATAATAGTGATAATGCAAAAATTGGGTACTATTTACAGTACAAGGGGGAAGGGATTTCAAATTTTAGTCTCTAGTTATGCTTGTGAATATGAAGCAATTATTTTCAGTGATTCTGTATAGAAATTTGGGTTCTTGGGGGGGGGGGGGGGAGTCCCCTGGTAAATCCCCTATCCTAAAATCTACATAAAACATTCTTTTTAAACGTTATATAATAAACATATACTTTGTACTGTGTTATGATTTATTATATGGTATAAACAAGTTACATTTTAATACATGAAATAAAACTTTATTTGTTAGATCTAAGCAATTTTTTATTAAAAATATGTATTCTGCATTGGGTTAATTCCACCTTTATATGGAATTGCTGCTTTAATGCCCAATGGCATAGTTTTATACAGTGTTTTAATACAAATCTCAGAAATTTCTTTGTGCCAAATATCAGAAATGTTTTTTTCTTGTCCTTGCACAGTTGTAGGCTGCAATTTTTTAATCCTCACCCTTTTTCCGCACTTTTTTATAGACTAAACATTTTCAAGCGGATTGAGATTAGGGCTGTTTCAAAGTCTCATGAAAAAGAATAGTTGGTCAGGCACCGTTTTTATAATGGCCACATTTTATTTTGAGTTAATTGGTCCCTTGACCACAAAAATTTGCCTGACTCATTGAAAATTTATGAACCTTCCTACCATAATGTACGGAGAATGTGTCACTATTTTATGAATGCAATTTTCAATAATTCGGTCACATTTTTATCATCTTACAATTTTTTTTTATCAGCCTGAAATAAAATAAACTTGACTCATCAGAGAAAAACAGTTCGGCCTAATAATTAACTGATATATATTTTTTAATTTGGTCAATTGAAGTCTTGTATTTTAAATTATTTTCCTTAGTAATGGCTTTTTTTTTTTTTTTTTTTTCAGATCTTCTGGTTTTTAACATACTTTGTTGAATTGTTCCATTGCACTGTTTTTGAAGAAATTATTTTGCTATGCACTTTTTTAAAATCTTTTCTAAGTTAGGAGCATGTACAAATTGACTTTTTTAAACTTTTGTTTCTTAACTTGCCATCATCTCGCTTGGATGGGCAATATGGCCGCCTAAAGACACATTTTCCGTTTAAACAGCCATAAAATTTTATATGTTCCTAAAAATCATCTCAGGGATGTTTCGTTAACATTTAATTAATTTGCCATCTCACGTATTAAAATGTTTTTTGACTTTCATTCTAAAATTAATACTTTTTGTGGCATCGTTAAATGCCTTATACTTGCCATTTTTGAAATACTTTCTAAAATTATAATTTTCCTGACAGTTGCATTTTATTTTTAACACTGAGCTCAGTCCTAAAGTGTACGTGGAGGGCGACGTAATAAAATCTGTTCAAAAATTTGCTTTTTAAATGATAAAATTGGCGGTTGCAAAAAGGAAAAAGGAAAACATCCAAGTGCAGCTTTTTTTTTTTTTTTTGTCGCTTAGTGTACATATCAGCATATATATTTACATTCATCACTGACTGACTGACTCTGTTATGCTTAAAAAGGCTAAGCAATTTCCTTGGACTCTGTCTGTGTGTGAATACAAGTTGCCACCTAATTTTTAATCTTTAGTTAATTTAAAAAAATCTAATTGTCCGATCAATAAGCTATTTAATTCAACAGATTCAGAAAAATCGCCTCTTTCATTTGGTACTTCATTTGGAATGAATTTTTGATTAGATTTTTTTAGATTAATTAAAATATGAAAATAGACATAGCTTTAAAATCAATATTTAAATTTTAGTTGTTGCTTTTTTTTTTTTTTTTTTTTTCCGGCATAAAATTAAATATGCTTTCACATAAAATATATATATATAATATTAAATTTGTATCTGTATGATGTCATAATGATCTAAAACAACGTCTCTAAAATAATAATAATTTTAAAGGTAACAAAGAGATAAATAAAGTGTGAAATTTTCACATGGGCTTGCTAGCAGATGATTTATTTGAAGTGCGAAATAAATAAAATGAAATGATCATTTTTCAACGGGCACCTTACTCGCCCTACAACTAACTAGTATATATATATATATATATATATGTGTGTGTGTGTATGTAGTCTTGTTTTTAATTTTGAATAATAAATAAAATGCAATAATTTGACCTACAAGGTATAAGGGTGAAATGATGCTTCATCATTGTTTTTATTGCAGGGAACATTTTTTCCAGGGAACGTTTTTTTCCTGATACCACAATTTTGGACAGGCTTCAAAATGTACTAAAATCTATTTTTAGCTGAAAAACATTTAACATTACTGATACAATCAACGATATCAGTTTGAGTTTAATTTTTTTATGGAATATTGTCTGCAGTTAAAACAAATTGTTTAAATACAATTTTTCATATTTATGTGGTCTGTCAAACTATGGGAATGGTTACAAGAGCCCACCATTAACCATCCCAGGCTCTCAAGAGCCCATTTGATCTACTGCTAAATAGCCATTTGAAGTCTCCTTGAAGCAGGGTTGGCAAGTTTCTTCCAAGGCGGAAAAAACCACGGAAAAAACCATGGAAAAAACTGGCCGGAAGAAATAGGTTTCTTCCAAGTGGAAGAAATGGAAGAAACTGTTTTTCTTAAAAATTTATCCTATAAATTGCAGATTTGTAAGATACAATGGATGCATTTGTCTTATAAACAACTTTAAGTAACTTTAATTATACCTATAAAAATTTAATTACATATTTAATTAATAATTTTGAGATTTTTACCGAAGTGATCTTCGGTATCTGATAATCACGTTCCAAAATACTCAAAATCCAGTAAAAAAATCAATTTCAATTTAAAAAGCGTAAAGTTTTATAATTTATTATTTAGACAATTTTATTTCTTTAACTGGTAATAAATAATAGTTTGTATCACTTGCTTATACTTTCTGATAAAACCAGCTCTTAACAAACATTCAGTTAATTAAAAGAGCCAGTATTCAATAATTACTGTATTACAAAATGGCATCAAAAACTTCATTTTCCTAATACAGTACAGTGAAAAAGAAATTTACATCTCATATTTCAAATAAATTCACATTTCTCACATTTTTACTTTTTTTTTTAATCAAATTTTTAGCTTAATCCTTGATTTGAAACTCAACCTGGGAGGGGGGGGGGGTGTAACATTCTTGTATTTATTATCCTGCAATTCATACAGACTAGTGCTTAAAACAAATCACTATTACATCAATGTTTAACAAAATTAATCAGTGATGAATATTATTTCCGAACTTTCAAAAATATTTAGTTTCATATTTTTTAAATATGTTTGTTTACATTTTATAGGTACCTATTATTTGAATATGCTTAAATTATTTATCACATGTGAATGTGATCGATTAGTTTTATTAATATTGAAGAAATACTTTATTCTAAAATTTATTAGAAATCGTCTTTCCATTCTGATGTCTATTCTCATGAATTAATAATAACTGACTCTGTATCTGCAAAAGAAAACTGTAAACAAAGGCAATGATCTCTAATCTACAAATTCCTGTAATCCGCACAACCTCTAGACAAAATTTTTGAGAGTTAGAGTTAAAAACTGTAAAACAAATGAAATGTTTTTTAGAGTAGGTTCAATGCTGCACTTTATTTTTCAACTTTAAATAGATAAATACAAACTATGCTTTTTTTTTTTAATCCTAGAGAACTTGCAGGAGAGTTTAAAAGTAGGTATATTACTTATTGATACAGTTTACCAGCTTTGAGTTTATACAAACAATTGTATCCTTTAAAAAAAAAAAGTGCAAATATTATGGTTAATTCCGTAATTATTATCACTTGTACTGTCTGAATGTATACTAATATGAGATAGTATATATGCAAAAAGTTCTAAAAATATCAGCATTGAAATGTAAAAACCCATCACCTATATATATTTAGTGTTTGTTATAAAATAACTTATTTTTCTAACAATATTTTTAATATTAATTGGATTATAGTTTAGATTTGACATTATATTTATGCTTTGAGTTTACATAGTTCATAAATTTTAATTTCAAACAGCTGTTTTGTCTTCTGGTTAGTTTCTTCCATTTCTTCCGGTTTTTTCCAGTTTCTTCCGCTGTCCTGGAAGAAACTAGTTTCTTCCGGAAGAAACCCAACCCTGCCTTGAAGCAACAGCACTCCATCCAAAGGAGAGTTCCCTCGGGTGTGGGAACTTTGGTGATTTACAGGATGACTAAAATGAATTCCACTCCATCTGGGCCTCCTTATACATAAAAATTGCTCTACATGCACACATCTGAAAATCCCTCAAACTCTAATAGAGATAGTTCTTAAGGTATATCACAAAAGCTATTCTCTCTAGAATGAGCTAAAATTTGTGTATGTATATTTGTAAGTATTGGATATAGCTCATAGATTTTTATTCCTAAACTTATTCACTGAAGAAGTTCAAAATTTATATGGGGGTTGAAATTTAGTGTAGAATTGATTTATAGATTCAAAATTGCATATTACTATTGGAATTTTTAAAATTTGAGATAAATTAAATTTTCAACAGGCATTTTGTGTATTTTTAGAAAATAATTTGAAAAACCTTCTAATGAAGCATTGCCCCAGAGGTAATTTTGTTTTTTCCAATTTTTTATCATTTGTATTAAGGGGAATTGACACCTTTGATTTGGCACTATTTGCGGTTTCATATAAAAGCTTATATTTCCATTTAATATTTATAAATTGAACTGTATTAGGTTTCTCAATAAAATATATGTTTAGGCAACAGCTCTCATGGTTTTTAATATATTTTTTACAGATTTGAAATCTTTAAATTGCATCTTCTCAGTTTACATTTTTTCATGGATTAATGATCTTCAAGATGCTTAAACTTCTATAGGTATTTAAGAAGATTTCTGGATGTTTAATAGAACTACTTAAAAAAATTGGACATGGATTTTGAAATTTAATGATTATTATTATTATTATTAAAAAAGGCCATGTCTATGTAAAAAATTGAAAAAAAAAAAAAAGATTTTCGTCATATTTTTGTTTTTAATATTTTTTGTTTTAAAGATATTGCAAGATTTATCCCTAATTCTTTTAAGTAGGTTCTAATAAACATAAAAAAGGTAGTTTTCTTTTATAAATATCTGTATAGAAGTTTAAGCATTTTGTAGATCATGAATTCATGAAAAAATGCAAACTGATTTTAAAGATTTCATGTCTGTAAAAAATATACAGTCGTCCCCACTTAATCGGGTAACGGATAATCGAATATCCCGCTTATAAGAATATAAAGTTATAGAACCGATTTTTTCGCCATAGAATTAATGTTAAATTTCCTCGTTTTAAAGAAATATTTTTTACAACGCCACCCTGCTTAATCGAATAAACATTCGAAATTTCTTAAATAAAATTCCCTTATTTCTGGGCGGATTTCTCCTCTCATTCTAACAACAACAACAAAAAAAATCATTCTACTTTTAAAAACCTTACATAACTAAGGCATGCTTTTTAAACATCGAGTTGGTACGAGACAGTATTCCTGCCGAGGTGATAAAAATTGGTGATAAAACAAATTCATAAAATAAAAATCAGCATTTGAGAATGAAATTAGAAATTAAAATACAAATGATCTCCAGGAATTAAAAATCACAAATTTTGAGTTTTTAGATGATTGAAATAGAACTTTATGAACTCATAGATGTGGATAAAGATGGAGAAACAGATGAAGAGTTTAATCTTTCAATAAAATATTTAAATGAATGTGATAAAGAATAATAAGCAGATCCGCCTCCAACGATAGATGAAGTTCCAAAATCCTTTCATATTATTCATCGTCATTTTGAATCTCATAGAAGCGATTATAATTTATTTATGTGCTATAGAAAAGTAAAACGAAAAATGTTTAGTTAAGTCTGTCAAAATAACCAATTATAACTGATTTTTTTTTTTTTTGGGGGGGGGGGAGATAAAAATAACATTGTAAGTAGTATACTTTATTTTGTTTTTATCCCAGCATTAATTGCACTTATAAATTACCATATAATATTTTGTTTCGTTAAATATTTAAATAAGAAAGAGATATTGATCATTTCTTTTCATGTAAGCATAAAATCATTATAGTTATACATGTAATAATTGCTTTTCTAGTCTTCCCCGCATAATCAAATACCCTGCTTTATCAAATTAGTATAGTTGGAACGGTAGATATTTGTTTAATCGGGGCCGACTGTATGAAAAACCCTTTTATTGCCTAAATATATACTTTAATGAGCAAACTTAGTATAGTTTTATTTAAAAATTTCTGATACTGTAACTCATCCAACAAAAGAAGCAAAGTGAATAGAAATTGAGCTATTTATACCTTTGACTGTATCAAATCAAATATTAAATTTTATGGAATTCTAGTTTCCATATTTTTTTTTTTTTTAATACAGTATCCTGAAATTTTGTTAACTCGCAAACCTACAGTTAGACATTTAAAAAAAAAATAGTTTTAGCATGTGCAAGGCATTTAAAAAAGTGTAATTCTATTGAAAATCAGATGATGAAATTTTTCTATGAATCTAGTTTCTTTTTATGCACAGAGTAATAACATGTCTCTAATTTCCACTTATTCTAACATGTTAAAGTAAAGATATTACTTTTCATAATTGTCTTCTAAAATGGAATTTTCAGTCTGGGATTTCATCAAATATTGAGTGTTTCTGTCATTATATCCAGCAGTATAGATGGAATTGTGGGAATACATTACTGCAGTTGTGACCAGTGACGAACATACTATCTTAGAATAACGTGGCAAAAACTTGCCTGCAGACTTCACATATTGAAAATTTGTACAGTGGTGTAAATATAATAAGGGGGTCTATCATGCCCCAGGTGCCACTTGGCAAGGGATGCTAAGTAGTCCTCAATTTCATTCTGTATAATATATTACTATATGTTTTTCTGGCTTCAGGGGTGCCAAATAAGCATTGTGTTCCAGGCACCTATTATCCTCGCAGTGTCACTGCATTTGTAACATGTTAGAGTAAACCTTTTTCACACTTTTACGCATATAAAAGTTTATATGTGTAATTTTGTTTACCTGCGTCTTATACAGAACATATTATTTATTGAAATCTAAAACATCATGACATAACCTGCATATAAGAAGAAAATAACAAGCAAAGTTGACATGATTACTATTTTTTAACATTTGTACAGTGGTGTAATAAGGTTGTCCTATCATACCCCTTGTGTCATTTAAAAACTTCTAACTTCTAACACCCTTCACCAGGGTGTTAGAAGTTTGAATCCTTTCTCTGTCTGCCTGTGGCAATATAGCTCCAGTTTCAACCTGAGTTTAAAAATATGACTATATATTTTATTAATCCTCACAATTATTGCAAAAAGCCTTCAAACTTGAAAAACAATATAAAAGTTCATAATTATATAATTTTGAATTATAAGTGTATTGGGGGGGGGGGGGGTATGAAGAACAGCTCAGTAACCGGGTATATCCTTTAACAGCAGTCAGATGGTTAAAGATGAGATATGATTGACATTTTATACTTTGTTAGCTATGTTCTTCAATTTAAAAATTACAGATTTTATAGAAAAGTAATATATAATGAATTTCAAGGTCAGTGTTTTTATAAAGCTAGTTTTGCATTTGTTTCTTCTTCCTTCCCCCCTCCTAAAAAAGAAAAGAAAAAAAAAAAAAAAAAAACTGTTCTTGTCTTTAGAAATTGTCAGATAATTATAGTACATATTAATGTTAACCGGAACTGCAAATTTGACTATATTAATCACTTAGACACTGTGGCTAGTAGCCATCTTAAAAATTACTATGACTACTATCTTTTTTTTTTTTAAATTAAATATTGGCATTTTTTGTAGTTTTACCTTTTCTAGATTTACATATGTATTAATATAAACTTTCCTTTCCTAGATATCTATCTCTTATAATAGCTCTCAGTTCATCTCCAAATTTAAGCCATTTGGAACTTGTTCGGGTGCCTTTGTTAAACGGGTTGTTTCAAAGAGCAGTTGAAGACTCTTACAGACATAGTGGCTTTGTTAATTTGAGAACACTTGTTATTTCAGGTTGTAAGGTAGTGTAATTTCTACTTACTCTGTTTTTATTATTATTATTATTATTATTTTCATGCACAAATATTGCTAAAATTTCCAAAAATAAATGTCACATATTTTATCCAGCCATTATTTTTTTTATTTTTCTCCAAAAATTATCTGTATTATTTATTTATAGGAGTAAAAGCATGGAAATCCATAAAGTTTCTAAAAAATTGTAATTATTTTCAATTTTATGTTTTTTTTTTTTTTTTTTTTTTTTTATTGATGATAACGCCAAATGATGTCTAAAGCAAAAAAGGCAAACAGTATGATATTTCTAATATTTTCTGTTCTTAATATATTATAGATGAAACTTCTTTTCTTTGCTTTGCTATGTAGACCACTTCAGAAGGAAAAAAAAAAAATCCTATAAAACCAAAAGATATGAAAAAAACGACAAACTGCGTTACAGATAACGGATAACCCAAATAAAAATTGCTGATGATTGTAAAAAGTAAAATGTCTAGATGTCTCAATCAAATGATATTAATGTTTATCTTGTTATTTGCCAATCTGGTAGAAGAGCTTGGATTTCTGAAAATACATTTAAAGAATGATTTGATTGATAATTATTTTTACAGCAAGCTCAAACTCATTATTTGAAAAATGACTTCCAAATCATTCTAAAAATCTGATAGTTAGTGATAATTGCTTTGCGCTTTGCATTTAATAGTTGTAAATAAAGAAATGTGAAAGTTAATTTTTACTACAGTAGGAACCAATTATCCAGAATGGTTGGGACAAGACTATTCTGGAAACTGGTTGCTTATCAAAACGACCTCATTAATTAACCTTTTAGAATGGTTCTGATTTAAAATAAGTATTTTAAATTGAAAATGAATTAATATTTTTATTTAATTAATCAAATTAACTGAAAAAATTAAAAAATAAAAGTTTTAAAATAATTTTCAGTCAAGATAAATTATTAATGGGAATTTGAAATGAATAAAAAAGAAATCTTTAAAACTTATTAACCTTACATAAAAATCGAATTCTGCCTAAATTCAAAAGCTTCTAACCATGATTAGCCAATAATTTAAAAACATTAAATATTACTTACTAGGGATTAGAAAATTAAAGCCTGACATTACACATTTTTAATTTCTTATAAAAATTCATGCTTTTTTATATCCGTAAAATGGCAAAGCATTTATAAGTTTGTAAAGTTTTGTGATTTTTATTTATCACACCCTATTTCCCTAAAATAAATAAATTCTGTACAGAACCTATTATCTGAATCTTTTACCTAATCCTTTTCAGAGAACTGTAATTGCCAGTTTTTATGAGATCGTGTAATGGCACCATCTACTCACATTTTCCAAAACTAAAAGTTATCTATGCAATTTACATTATAATATCAAGATCAGGTGCGTGCAAGCTATAGCAGCAATAATATTTCACAACAGATAATTATGCATTATATTTACATTTAAAAAAACATAATGGGGGGGGGGGGGGGAGAGAGAGAAAGAAATACTTGCATTATCTGAATCTGCTGTAATTTAGAAATAAATTGAGAATTTGAAACAAGGATCTTTCAACTTACAACCCCCCCCCCCCCACCACCACCACCACCACCACCAAATAAATAAATGAATACTACTTTTAAATAAAAACAAGTAAATTGAATTATTATTATTGTTAAATATTTTGTCTATTTTTAATTGTTTCAAATTACAATGCTAAGCCATTATTTTTGAAAAATAAAAAAGTTATTGTTTTTTTCTTTTAACATATATATATATCAGAAGTTAATTGTTTCTAAATATAATTCCGGAAAATTGGTTTTCCAGATAACTAGATTCTCGGTAAATGGTTCCATACTGTACTAAACTGCACATTGTTGGCACAATCTGTAGATGTAGAATTGTTGCATTCTTTAAAATACCAATATATATATATATATATATATTTTTTTTTTTTTTTCCTTTCAGAGAAATGCTTAACTATGTTTACATAGTTAAGCATTTCTCTGAAAGGAAAAAAAAAAAAAATCATCATTTGCCATCATTTATGATGGCAAATGCTTATAGATTTTGTAAAAGAAATCAAGAATATTTTAAGGTCCATTGTAGATGTTCGGCCCAACACTAACATGAAAATCATAAGAAATGTTCTGTACAGATTGTTGCCCTTAATAAATTTCACAGATTGGATTTTAAAAATCTTTTTTAGTTTAATTTTTCATTTCTTCCTACAGGCTTGAAAAGGTTTTTCATGTATATAATGTACAGTTTCTTATTTATTTATTTTGCTAAACCTAAGATTATGTTTAAAGTACAGTTACTGTTACCTATAAATATTTCATGTTGAAAGCAAAATGTATATATTCTGTACTTAATTTTGAAAAACAAAGGGGGTGCGGAGGATAATTCTTTTAAAATATCTTTTTTGATAAAAGTAATTTATTTTCACTTTCAGGGTATCTTAGAAGCTGATTTAGGACATCTGATGATTGTAGCTAGTAAAAAATTGGAGACACTCTACATACAACCATCTCTGACAAAAGATAGCCTTTTTGTTTCTTTGTCATTTGCTCAGTGTTCTTTTCCAGTTCTTGAAAATCTCCACCTTGGATATATTGATAATCTCAATTGTACAGGTAAATGCATATGTATTACTTTTAAGAGTGAAGACAAAATCCTTTTTGATTTCTATTGTGTGTATGGAATAAGAAATGCTTCTTTTTTTTTAAGGAATGGTGATTGTATAAGGAACTTAAAAAAAATGTATTAAATCAAAAAAAAAAAAGCAAAAACAACAAAACTTTAGGAAATAACTATTATAACTTGAACTTTATTTATATATATAATATTCAATGTTAGTATGTGTGTTCTCTATAGACTCAAAAACTACTGAACTGATTTACATGTATTTTTTTTTTTTTTTTTTTTTTAAATAATTTTCATATTCTTGGAAAGCTGTTGAAAGGTTCTAGCTGACAAATAGAACAAAATTTTAAAGCTTTATAAAATAAAGGTTTGTGGTGACATCTATATTTGAATACTACAGTTACTATTGACATTCATACCACTGAATAATGAATCGCAGAAATTTAATTGTCATTTAATATACCAAAAGATAGGAAATAATTCAAGGAATCCAAATTGAATATTTAAATTAAATTATTCCAATTAGCTAAAAAGATATTAACTAAAACCCTCATAATAGCTTTAGTTTAGAATTCTTAAATATTTAATAATAAAGTTGATGTCAAAAAAAAAAAAAAAAAAAAACTTGTTCATTTATTTATCTCTTGGCATAAAAAAATACATTTATTTACACATGCATGATAAATTTGTAATCAAACTTCATAAAAAGTTAAAACTGCACAGGCTAAAAATTTTTGTTTTATAAAAGGAAAAAAAAAAAAAAAAATGTTTGTACATCATAGGTTCGTTGTAGACTTAACAAGGATGAAAAATCATGCGATTTGTGTAGTTTGAAAACACTTTTCAAGTGTATTTACCCATTCACTCATTTAACCTTTAATATATTTATCTCCAGGATGACACCGAATAATTTTGTTTTTAATTAGGAAGGAAGAAAGTTTGCAAGTTAGTGTTTTAACTGAAAATAGCAGTGCATTCTTTAAGATGTCTTTGTATACAAACTAGCTATTGTATATTATACCATTTTCAATAGGGAACATGCCATAGTGTTAGTGAAGTTGAATAACATGTAGAAATTCTAAAAATATTTACAGACATTAGAGTATAAATTCACAGACAGACAAATTAAAGTTATAAACATTTTCCAACTTTCTTAAAGAGTATTTAAAAATTACTTGACCGATTTACACACAATTTTTAACAAAATGATCCACGTTGTCAGGAAAGGTTTAAAGTTAAATCCTTCATCTGACCAGTAAGAAGAAAATTAGGGGCTTAAATTTTTTGTAATATGAATTCTTTCAAGCTACCATTTTGTTTCTCACATCACCTATGCCTATCTTTTGATGTACTGGCTGTATCCCTTTAAAATTTTGACAAACGGTTCAATTTCCTATTTTATCATAATATTGACATCTTTTAAGATAGAATTTTGTTTATTTTATTTCATGTCAATCTTTCATTCTAGTGAATTGCTTTCACATTTTGTCCAAAGTTTACTCTGCCCCTTTATCATAGTAATGTTTTCTTTTAGCCCTAATTTTCTTTCATTAAAGTACTTGAAATAATATAAGTAGGAATGATGCTGCCAGAGGCAACAGTAACCCTGACTGAAATTTATGTATGAATTTGTTTCTTTCTGCAACCACACAGTGTGCCCAATTAAAGCACTATTGCAGTTATTGGGGGCTTGAATATGGCATATTAAACAGAAAAGACACTGTCGAAGACAGTGGCAATGGGTTCCAAGGATTGGGCTGAATTTATTGGAATAACATTATTATATTTTTTCAGTTTTTATAAGTGATTCATTTAAACACAGTGACTAGTGAAGCAGGCACAATCCACTAGTTTTCAATAAAATTAAAATGCTTATTTTGTGTTTGAACTATAAAAATATATATATAATAAACAATTCTCTTATTGTACCATAAAATTTTAAACTATTTAATTATGTAAAATCTTTAAAAAAAAAAAATAAATAAAAAAATGATGTTAGTTTTCAGAAGATTAATTTTTAAGTTTAATTTCTGGTAAGGTTTTATTTATATTATTCATGTGTAAATAAATATATTTATTTTTATGTCTAAGAAAAATACATTAATGAGCTTTCTTGCATAAATAAATGTGACACCATGGTATTGAAATATCTCCCTTTATCTTCATGCCTCTCGCTAAACATGAAAATATTTTAATAAAAGATTTGATAAATTTACTTAGAAATTAAAATGTGTGTAGTGCACTTAAAGAAATTTATATTTTAAAATAGCATTTTTTTTTTTAAGTTTAGTTTTAAATCTCAGGTTAAGAAGTGACTTTATAAAAAGAAGGGGGGGGGGGATATAAAAGAATAATCAAAATACCTTCTCTTTTCTCTAACATAATATCTATTTGAATACAAATGAACTCTCATCCTTTAATTTTAGTATAAAATACCAGTCGTAAAAAAGAAGTTATTATGGCACTTGTAAATCTTTATATTTTTGCCTTTGGAAATTTGGAAGTTTTGCTGCTTCATAAACTAATTCCAGATTTTAAGGCAATTTTAAGGCAGTCCAGTAATAATAACTATTATTCTTTACCAATGGAAAGTGTGGAATTTTGGCAAATGGTCAATAAGTGTGAATCCACAAAGGAATATTTAGTAGGGGAGACAAAAAAAAAAAAAAAAGTGGAGAGATTTAGTTTTTTAAATTATTTTGAGTATTTCTGATTTATTTTTATTCTCATGATTTCTGCTTTCTAGTAACTTTATATACACGCCTCTCATTTTATCTATATTTTGCTTTATTTATTTCAATTTTTATCATTTACAAACTAATATAAATGTTTATATGTATATATATATAATAAAGATGATCTCTCTCTCTCTCTCTCTATATATATATATATATATATATACTTCTGCAAATTATTATATTCTGTAGATACTATGAAAAGGAAATTTTATCATTCAAATCGTTTTCATTATGAATTTCTAAAAATAAATAAAAACATTTACTACAGAATATTATTTAATAAGTTTCAAAGGTTCAGATTTAACATATTTCAAAGTGTAACATATGTTTCAAAGGCCCACATTAAACCATAAACAGTGTTCAAATTAGAGGGTGGGATTGCAAGAATCTCACTATATTAAAAAAATATACAACTCAAAAATATATTACAAGTGAAGAAGAAGAAAGTGGAAAAGTTGAGTAATCATTTTAAAACACTTCTTAATTCTAAAGATATGTTAAAGAGAGTAATATGAAAATTTTATTAACAAACAGCTACAAAGTGTGAAAGCTAAAAATTTCAATTATATATGAAATAATTTTGTTTAATCCAGTTGCATGTAATTTGTCACTTAATATTTTTTTCTAATATAAATCCTAAAAAAACCTTAATCGTGCATCAGCTTCACATGAAAATATCTTTCTGGATTTTATTTTTATACATTTAATTGAACTCTGAATTGTTCATAGTTTCAGAAAGTCTGATTGGAGAACCCTTATTACAAAATTGACTCATCTATTTCCACCACTAAACTGGTTGTTTATCTTTTTACAAAATACGTTGTAAATCACTTTTTTGTCTAAAAGTACGAGCATTTTTAATTCTATTTTAAAATCTTTATATATAAAAATTTTGTGTCACAATGTTTGTCCGCGATGAACTCCTAAACTAATAAACTGATTTTAATGAAATTTTGTACACTGTGTGCAGATTGGTCGAACTTGAGAGATAGGATAGTTTTTATTTCAATTTATAGTCACAATATTTTTTTATTGCAAATTATTTTTTATATGACAAAGATAGCTTTAAATAAGCCATTTAAATATTAGCTATAATTTAATTGTTGCCAAAAAAAAAAGTTATGAGTTCATTTTTTTTTTTTTTTTTTTTTTTGACATGAAAATAAATACATTTAATTAAACGTGAACTTTAAAAAATTATAAAAGGTTAAATTAAGTATCTCACAAAAACTGACATCATTATAACTTCAAAAATTTTCTACACATTGATAAAGTGCTAATGTAGTTCACGATGCTAATATATGTTGTTCTGAAAGGATTAATATTTTATTTTTGAAACTAAAGTTGTTTTTTTTTCTTCCATTATTATTAGTTCACTGAACTGAGTCCGCATGCTTAAATATTGCTTATATTATTATTTTTTATTTTATTTATAATTTATTAATTGTTGCCAAAAAAATTTATGAGTTAATTTTTTTTTTTTTTTTCGACAGGAAAAATACTTTTACTTAAAAGTGTACAATAAAAAATTGTAAAAAATTAAATTATGCATCTTACAAAAATTGACATCATTATCACTTTAAAAAGTTTATACACGTTGATAACATAATAACAAAATAACATACATGATTCAACAGAAATTTTAAAAAACATGGTATATAAAAAGTTCTTTTTATCTTATAATTATTCATTTAATTTCAATTTTTGTCTGTATCATTTTGTTAGTAGATTTTAAATTAATTATCCTTTTGATAGATTTTTTCTTGTTAATTAAAAGTTAAATTTAAAATTAATGTCAGCCCATTAATCAGCATTGAACTACTATTAAAATGAGTGATGTTCGAAACTTTTTATTTTGTATCTTTTCTCTTATCTTATATTTGCCATTATTATATATTTTTTTTTTCTTTAAGAAATTTGTAATCTATAAATATAATTTTCTAAACAAAAAGTAACCATTTCAATACTTTAAAACTTATTTAAAATGGGAAGATTTTAAGTCTATTTGTTTTTTGATGTTCAAAAGTTTAAATAATTATTTCTCTTAATCTTCTTTTACTTTTCTTTAATAATTTATCAATTTATTGTTCCTTATTAAGTTTGTGATTTATACATGTATTTAATTTAAATTTTTACTCATATTTCTTGCTAAAAAATGATTTTAAAATCGTGCTATTTTCTTATCTTAATCCTTAATGTTTTCCATCTTAACTTGAATTTACTATTAAAATTTTAAAATACTCAAAATCTTCTCATCACTTCGTTCAAATATATTAATCTTTTCCAAAATCTTTTTCTATTTAAAATGATACCTTTATTTACTTTAAATGCCCTTTAAATTTCATATGATATCCTATATTAAAGTTTTAAAATATTTATCAGATTTATTTATTTTTCTGGCTTAGCCATATTGTTTTCCTTTTTAAAATTACAGCTGTTGCCATCTTTAAAATATTTAAAATGAGATCATTTTATAATAAAATTATCCATAACAGCATTAGACATTATCCATAATAGCACTATATTTCACTCCTCCATAAAAATTGATTTTAAAATCGTCTGCTTCTTTTATATTTTTATTTTAATAGAATTTTAATAAAAATTACATATTTGTCATTTTAGCCTTATGACCATAAATAAGTCTCAAGGCCACATGATGACCATTTGCGGCTTAGACATGGAAAATCCATGTTTTCCCCATGGGCAATTATATGTTACATGCTTGCGTGTGGGAAAACCATTAAATCTATTTGTGTTAGCAAGAGACAGGTTAACCAAGAATATTGTGCACCGATTAGCACTGAATTAAATTAAAATTGAAAAATTTTATAATTCAAAATGATGAATACAATTATTAAAAATAATGAATAATCTACATTACCTACCTCATTTATAAAATTGTTATATGTTATTAGCTAAGAACTTTGTAAATTACACATTTATTACAAACTATACTTGAATATATGAGATGAAAAAAACATAAAATTCAAAATTTTATGTTTATTTGTGCTTAATATCAACTCCATGGAAATTTTTATCAATTGCTTCTAAATTTTGACCTAAGGTGCAAATCTCAATCCCGTAGGTTTTTAGTCTTCTACATTGTTTTTGTCTTTATTAGTAAATGATAATTTGACTGTATTGAATAGTTTACTACAATATAATTAGCCACAGCAACGTGTGTCCGGGTCTGCTAGTATCAAATAAATGAAAAACATTAAAAAAAAAAATCTATGATTAAAATGTTACAGTAGTAATAGGATATTTTTATTTTGTAGGTGAATGGTCCAATGATGCTCTAATTACGTTTGGTTTAGCTGAAGTGCCTGATACTCCTTCATCACTTACTGACAGTGGAATGAAAGTAATCAGTCGACTCTTCCCTAATATAAGAACTTTATCTGTTAGTAATTGTCCTCATCTTATGATAATGTACCATTGGATGGTTGAAGAAGGTAAGCCTATATATATATATATATAGATAGATATTTCTATTAGTGTATTTTATGTTGTGTAGAATGAATTAAACTGCACTAAGCATATATTGCTTTTCTTTTTTGCTAGGTATTGTACCTAAATTCTATTTATTTATTTTTAAGGAGAATTTTTCTCTGTGTGTTATTGCATTATAAAAAAAATAGATGTATGTTTTTTGTGTGTAATTTTAGTTTTAGTATTAAAAATATTTCAAAGTTACTTTTAAATTGATTTTGCTCAGATGTTTGATGTCCTTTAATTTTGAAGCAGTGGCAACGAAAACGTGAGAAATATTTGTCATGTTATTTTTCTTCTAAGGAGGTAATAACAGGGATAAAAATATTAAATTCTGTTTCTGAAATATATATATATATATATTTTTTTAATTATGACATATCTCTCACTCTCTTTTAAATGATACTTTCTGTTTGTTTATGCATAATTTTGCTTTAAATCATCATATAACTTAATAAATTACCAATTTCAATTTTCACCATAATATTCTAAATTACCCTTAGATTAAGGGGGAAATCAAACAAAAGAAATAGTCTGTCAAAATTTATAATCCACCAAATCCCATAGATTAAAACCTGAATGGGTTTCACAAAGTTGACTGTATAAATATTTATATGTGAAAAGTCTTAGTATTTTTCTATCTCAGTATATATATGTAGGAAGCATTTATCCCACCAGTCAACAGATAGCGCTGCCTCCAGTGCCTGTCAACGAAATGAGGAACGGAAGAGTGAGTGTTCGGCTGTCATCGACTGGAGCGAGTGAGACCATCAGCTCGTAGACTGATGTGTATACTTAATCCTAGATTGAGCATAGAAGCTCAGCATAATTGGATAGAACCATGGGAGGTTCGTACTTAAATTCTACAGTTGGTTACAGCTCAAGAAGGGGCTTATATGCTGTATTGTGATCTTCTAATGAAGTGGTGATTTGTGTGTTCAGTTAAGGAACAGGCATAGTGTTTCATCTATCTGCTACTACATTAATTCCTATGTGTATTTTATGTTATGATTGTTTCATCTGTACTTCAAATAAAGTGCTGTCCTGTAATAAGATTCTACTCATTGATCCAGATGCCAGCCGAGATCCTACATATATATATATATATATTCTCTCTCTCTCTTTCACTATTATAACACTTTTCTTTGAAATAAAAAAATACATCTTAGAAAGAGATTAGAAAGACCCCCCCACACACACACACACGAAGGGCAATCCCACCAATAGGCCTAGGACCTTAGTGTAGTCAATTGGCCTTAATTTCCACAAACCAACTCTTAATAAGAGATTGTGTGTAGTTAAAGGTTCTATAATGAAGCTATTTTTTTTCTTACCTGTGGATCAATTATAAAAGAAATTTTTATATCCCTGTTTTCAAGATAGAATTCTTGAAAACACATTGGGCTGGTGAAAATTACCCTCGATTTTTTCACCCTTAATTTTAATTTTTAAAATATTTTCCAATATTGGCAATTGAATCTCAAGAATGCATAGGTCTGATATTTGAGATGACCAACACTGTTTGTATAGTTATTTTTCGGCAATTGTCATTCTAAATGGGGCAGCATTTATATTGGTGGAATTTACAGCTGTTCGACCCCAGGGAGAAAAATAATCAAATTTATCAAAATATCAAACTAATACACATGAAGATGCCATATTAAAAATGGGACCGAAATATATCTTAGAACAACCTATAAACATCAAAGATAGCATAGCAAACATTGAAACAGCCATTAACAAAATTCCTACTCATAATCAAAATATAATCAGAAGTACCGCTCAAAAAGAATTAACAAACCTAATGAAAAATAGAAACATTAACAGACACGATCTAAAAGCTCTAAAATCCCTAAAAGATAATAAAGAAATAACTTGCACATTGACAGATAAAACAGGTAAAATTGCAATTTTTGACAGAACTGATTACATTAATAGAATGAACGAAACCATCCGCAAAATCTAAATCAATGCTATAGAAACAAAAAAAGATCCAACTAGAAAACTTAATGAAAAAACCAACAAATTAATCAAGAATGGCCATTGGCCAAATAACCAACCACCAAAAATAGATAATTACGCTCCAAACACACCTAGACTTTTTGGAAGATATAAAGATCACAACCCCCCCCCCCCCCTCCCAAAAAAAAAAAAAAAAAAAATTAGACCCATTGTCAATAAACGTGAAGGCCCGACTTATAATTTAGAAAAATATATGACAAATATTTACAAGAATATCCTCTCTCCATCACAGTATAGCTTAAACTCTACAGAAGATTTCATCAAAAGAATAAAAAATATTGAAATTCAAGAGAATTATAAATTTGTTAGTTTTGATATAATAAACCTTTATCCCTTTATAGATACCGATGAAATAATTAATACTATTAACAACGAAATTGACAGAAATTATAATCCTCTAATAGCCCAAACGTTAAAGTCCACAACCAACCTAATTTTAAAAGAAAGTTTTTTTAAATTTGATCAAAAAGTATACCAACAGGTTAAGGGAGTTCCGATGGGATCTCCTATATCAGGGATAGTTGCAAAATTTAAATTAAGAAAACTGGAAGATACAATTTTGGAAAAATTCAAACAGAAAATAATTTACTGGAACAGATATGTTGATGACATCTTTGCCATAGTCCACGAAAAACAAAACATAACAGAACTCTTAAATGACTTAAACCACTTAGATAAAAATATACAGTTCACTAGCGAAATAGAAGTAAACAATGAAATTAATTTTCTTGATGTTAAAATAAAAAGAATGAAAAATACAATTAACACAACTGTTTATAGAAAACCTACCTCCAGCAAAAAAATCATTAACTACAATAGTAAAACACCGTATAAATATAAATTAAATGCAATTCAGTCTTATATTAATCGCGCAATCCTTATATGTACCGAACCGGAAGACCTTAAAATGAAATCAAATATATTAGAAACTTAACCATGCAAGCCAACTACCCTAAAAATCTCATTGATAAACTATATAAAAAACGTCTAAAGAAAATCAATAATATCCCTAGCCACCGAAAACCAAATAAAAAATACACTAACGCAATACCTTACGATCGCGGAGCCACAGTAAAAATTAAAAATATTGCAAGTAATTTAAATGTAAACATTCCAATTAAGCCAAATCCGAATATCTATCAAATAATCAGAAACGACAAAGATCAAATTCCCCCCCCCCCCCTCGATTCCGCCGGCATTTACAGAATCCCATTTAAATATCAAAACAATAGCGATGGTTGTTATATAGGAATGACTAAAAGAAAAATAAATACAAGAATCAAAGAGCATACTAATGACATAAAATTTGGCAAATACGGCACCGCATTAGCGCAAACTTATAAAAATGAAAATATTGAAATAGACTTTAAAAACACGGAAAAAATCGCTAACTACAATAATTAGAATTATGCACTTTTTCGCGAAACCATAGAAATTATCAGCCAACCCAATGCATGCAACCTGGACCAACCAGCAACAGGTATAGACGCCACCTGGCGCCATCTCCTAAAAAATATTGGAAAATAAAGTTCAATTTGAACATTGCAGTGGTGTGAGTGTGTGGAAGACTTCAAAAATAACACAGATTTAAAAAACAAACTTATTTTAATTAATCATAATTAAAGTTACATTAAAATAAAACTATCTTCATGTCCAGCAAACTCTGCTGCAAAAAGAAACATAACTAAACAAAAAAAACAAAGTGCCAACCAGTTGACAGGCAAGGGAGAGACTTGCTCAAAACACTCTACATTTATAGTCTTTACCTGTAAACAATTTACATTTTGACTGATGCCAATAAGAAAAAACCATTTACAAAAATTCATTCCAGTTGTCTCCACTTTCACAAAACAGATCAGTCCTGTAGCAGTGATCACTGTGATTTAGTCACTTTACATTATATTGTTTATATTTTGAAATTCACTTGCAGTTGCTCTGGAGCAGTGAAAACAAGGCCTGTGCCATATTTTTAGATACTATTGAGTATGTTAATTCTTATTATATTAAACATATAAAAGTATTCCATTAACATTACTTTATATAAATGAAAAACTAAAAGTTAGTTTAAACAAATATGGCTCCCAAGAAAAAAGAGGGAGGAAGTTGAACACCTGGAGAGAATCTTCACAGAGACACAGAATGGAGTGACCTGCGTTGACAATGAGGGGGGCCCCCCTAATTTGAAAGTACTTCGCCGATGAAGAGTCACATCAATAGAGCTGAAGTAAGGTCTTTTGTTTATATATAATGAAAAATAATCCATTCTTTTCAGCTGAATTATTCCATCAATAATAGTAAACAATCATGCCTTATTGTATTAGAACTTTTCAGTTGAAATCCATTGCAGGTGTGACGATCCTAGTCGACTAATTAAAAATGTCACGAATTATTACCCAGTGACACATTTTATCCAAAATGAAGAGAGTCTTTTCAATTAGGGACGAGTCAGTAATTCTAAGCAGTTGTTTATTTGTAACTCTTGGACATCTTACAGGTTATTTCAAGTTGTTCAGGCTAAGTATGTTGACTCTATTTCGTCGTATGCTGAGTACGGAGCTTCCGTGGTTTTGCTCATTACATCGCGGAGCCTAAATTGTCCCTTCCCCCTGGGACCGTTACTTGACGTAATTTACTTTATCAGGAGAGCACACAGAGAGAGACTCATCCCTGCATGTTCTCTCTTAAATATTACCCAATTTTAGTGTGAATATTCACTCCTTCTCTCCCCAATTATTGGCTATTAACTTAATGATTGACAGTTTAGCTTACACCCAGATCTCCGGGATTAATTAATATGCATTACTTAACCATAAGAAAATCAGAGTTGCGTTTACTCAGCATTTTTTATTCTAAAATTCGTCCAATTTTCTGACTCTTGCGTTATGAATGTGCATTGTAATAAAACTTATTTTACAGGGGAAGCTTTAGAATTAATTTCAAGTTAAGAATTTTTAATGGGATTTTCTTTAAGTTATCACTCAATATTAATTTAAAATCCTACCTCTTTTTATCCTTTCATGTATATATATGGGTCATTCTCGGAAAAGTGGTCATTTCATGTCCCAGTAGTCTTGAGGGTATATTTTTAAAAGCACAAAAACAAAACGCTGTTTAAACTATCAATATTAGTTGGTTTTACATATAAACTGTTATTCTTTGGTTATTGGAATTCAAATATAATTTTTAAATAATTTTTAAAATGCAAAATATCATTCCCTCACTGTGTCCCCATTCCCACATGTAAGTAAATAAAATGGTTTCTATAGTATTAAAGCATGTATATTTGGATTATTTGAATTAAAAATTTATTAAACATACTTTAATAAATATTTATCCATTATACTACATTTATATATTATGCAATGAAAGAAATTAGAAGACACTTTATTGCTGTCCCTGGTATTAGATATCATTCCCTCATCAAACTATAATCACACCCCTACTTACTCCATTAATGGCAGCCCGTGCTTTATATAAGTCAGACTTAATTTGTATAGCAGCAAAGTAAAAAGCCATGTTGTGTTCTGTTCGAAACTTTTTACAATGAGTTGCATAAGGCTCTCAAACGTTAGATTGAAATACAGTATTTTTATTATACGTCATTCCCTCACTCATTATAAAGTTAACTAAAATAAATCAAATTTGCTTTTTTATGATATTATATTAATAAAAATATGTTTTAATAAATATTTAGTGTTTGAAAATATAACTAAACTTAATAATATTTTTATAAAGTAGTTTTTAGAAGAAATTTGTCATTCCCTCATTTTTCTAATTAATAAAAGTAATTGCTATATCAAAAATTATTGGATACAGTTTGGTTTATATTATTTTTTTTATTAATTGTAACATATGTGTACATGTACAAAAAAAAAAAAAAAAAATTTGGAGCAATTTTATTTGGACTAAGGTTTTATCTTTTTTACTTTTTAAAAAAAAGAAATGCCCACTTTTCAGAGAATGACCCATATATTCTCTATCTCTTTCACTATGTAACACTTTTCTTTGAAATAAAAAAATACATCTTAGAAAGAGATTAGAAAGACCCCCCCCCCCCCCCCACGAAAGGTAATCCCACCAATAGGCTTAGGACCTTAGTGTAGTCAATCAGCCTTAATCCCCACAAAACTCTTAATAAGAGAATGTGTGTAGTTAAGGGTTCTATAATGAAGCTACTTTTTTCTTATCTGTGGATCAATTATAAAAGAATTTTTTTATTATCTCTGTTTAATTTTTTATTTTATTTGTTATTGCTAAGAAATTGAAATAATTGGGGGGGGGGGGACAAAAACATCAGAAATACTGAAAATAAATTGTATGTAATGAACTTTTTGGTCAATCTTCTAAGATGTATAACAAAGTGACATAGCATGTTTTTTTCATACTTACTAATTATTAGTTTTATTGTTCTAGTATACAATTATGCAAAAATTGGTTAAACTTAAAAATAAGATTACAGGCATAATTTACAATATGAGGATTTCTGTAATATTGTGTTTTTATAGCATTGTTATTTATTTATATTTGCAGTAAAACATATATTTAACATTATTATTTGGTACAGTAATGAAAGTTTAAACTAAACTGCATGCATTTCAGATTTTATTCGAAGTCCTTATATATTCTCAAAAAACAGCAATGCGCATAAAATTTTCCCAATCTACTTGTTGTAGGGTTTACAGACCTGCCAAGTGCTACGAATAATTTGTAGTTGCTATGAATTTGGGCCGTAAACTACGATGCTACGAAAATTGGCTCAAAATTACGAATTTTTATCTAGCACCAAAACTGCAACATTTCTGACTACGTTTTTCTTTGCGATTTTCACTCTTTCTCCATCCAAGCCACAAATGTCAATTTTCATTTTAAACTTGCTTTATTAGGTTCTAGAATGTATAAAGAGATAGAATTGTTAAATATTTCTCATTCGTGTATTTTTTTGCTTCCCTCCTCGTGCCCAATCCCACCCCCTAACGATCGGCAAACGAACGCTCCCCTTGGGATTTCTAATCTTTTTCCACCTGCAACATAAATGTCAATGTTCTTTTTAAATTTACTTTATTAGATGCTAGAACCTATAAAGAAGTGTAATTGTTCAATATTTCTCACTCTTTTTTTTTTTACCCCCCCCCCCCCCCCTCCCCTAACAATCGATGATCAAACGCCCTTTGAATGTGTTTAATATTTATATTTTAACATTTTTAAAATAATTATCCCAATGCTGAGATTATAATATTTTGCAATAATTATAATTTATATATATTGTAAATTATATACATAATTAAACACACACACAAAAAATATTTATTGATTGGCTAGCATTTTTGCTGAATTTTAATAACTGGTTGAATATAGTGTAAAAAGAGGAATTTTGAATAACATTATTTTACACTTGGCTTCATAAATACTGTTTGTTTCTTAAGCAGTACAGTCTTTCCTTATATATGAACACTAATGCAAATTATTTTGATAAAAATAATAACTTTAAAAATATTTAATCTGAGGGGGATGAACCAACCAACCATCCAATCCATTTTTAAAATTGGTGTGCTACTAATTGTCATTTTCAAATGTTGGCAGGTATGGGTTTATTTCAAACATGAAATATAACAGCAAAAACGTGATTTAGTATAAATGTAGATATGACATCAATAATGGAATTCCTTTAAGAGTGGGCAATACCTAATTTCACTGATAGCATTGGCCCATGTTATTCTGTGGAAAAATTTGTTTCCATAATTACTCTTTACCTGTTGTATTTCTTAAATTCCATTTTCACTTTCAGAAAATTTATAACCATTAAATTAGTACTCATTTTCAAAAAATTGATTTTTAAAAATTTTTATTTTTGAGTTCAAAAAATACGAATTTTCACAAATTGCATTTTTCTCATTTCTTTACCGCAAAATGAAATACTAAAAAAAAAAAAAAAAAAAAAATTTTTTTTTTTGAAAATGAGTACTAATTTAACGATTGTGAATTTTCTGAATGTGAAAACGAAATTTAAAAAAATATATATTAGGTAATGAGTAATTATGATAACAAGTTTTAGAAATTTTTTGTTCATGAATTCATCAACCATGAATATTCATATTTAAATAGGTTGGAGTGTGTAAGGGTTGATTAAATTTTTATATACCAACTATGTGAAAAATGCCAGAACTCTGAATCGAACCTGGGCCTTCCGCTTAACGTGCGGATGCTCTTCCGAGGAGCCACCAGGTGAGACAATTGATAGATAAGACTTTAAAAAAGTCAAACTTTTATTTCCATAATATTTAAGCAGATATACAGTAGAAGTTTAATAAACTTAATGACTAGTGTATAAATATTTCGACAAGAAAAACAAAGTCAAATTCAGTTTAAATATTTTTATTAAAAGAACTTTTAAAGATTCAAAAAATTATCCAACAATAACAATTAGAAAAAATATTTAACAATTAGTTTAGCTATATATAATAAACTTCACAAATGTAAAAAAAAAAAAAAAAAACATTTATATTCAAAGTTTTTCAAAGGTTAATTTCAAAATAACTGAACTGACCAATAAATTAAATCTAACATTTTAATTTATAAGAAGGCTTTACCTTTAAAAATTTTCCTGACTCCCAGATTTTCTAAATGAGACAAAAAACGATGTCAAAAAACAACTGATGATATTCAATTAGTAGAAGTAGCAGCTTTGGAAAAACTATGGTCGCCAGGTTAACACATAGTATAGAAAAAATGAAAAAAACTTGACAAGTTGAAGAATATTCATAGGCATAGTTCAAAAAAGAAAACTGTGGTCGCCAGGTTGACACACAGTACGATATTTGTGAAGAAACTATGGTCGCCAGGTTGACACATAGCATGAAAAAGTAAATGTTAAAGATGACATTCAAAAAGGAAGTACAGTTCAAATAAATGCTAAAGTCTCCGAAAAAAACTCACAGATAAAACGAACTTACTATTTAAAACTTTTAACTGTCATTTGAACACATAATTTAACAATTAACAATTTCAAAACAACTATGGTTGCTAACACGGAAAACGAACTTTACATATTCTTACAACTATTTAAAACTTTTACTGACTTTGCATCCTTAAAACTTTAACAGCCAATTGAATAATATAATAAATAAATTTACGAGGACCAGCCTCAGATAAAACGGCAGTCTCTTACAGCATTTTTATCAGTCGAATTCACCACACAATTCAAAATAAAACACCTCTATTTATATGAGAGTGTCCAAAGCATGCAGTATGATCAAAGAGCAAAACAGCCAATCACAGCTCAACACGGCATAAATATTCAACCGCCGTTCAATGCCATCCTGTGGTGAAATTCTGCAATCTCCGAACAAACTCCTGATAGTAACGGATCTGGCAACAAGATTGTACCTCAATGTCTAAAGAATGTAAACAAAACAGAGTCAGGAAAAGAAATAAAGCCAAACGAACATATTAAATAAAGTTTAACGAGTGTTTTAAAAGTACTCAAAAGAGTTTAAGTAATTTAAACAGTCATTAATTACATTCCATTAAGTATATTATGTTCTATAAAAAAAATGTTTTGAGTAATTTGTGAGGACAAGTGATAGAAACAATAAGATATTTTTTTTAAGCTTTCTATCAACAATATTAGTCTTAACACAGCTCCAGTTGGAGTTGCATTACGATTAATATTGTCTTACCTGTTATATCTGCATTTGCAGACTCGGTGACTTTGCCAATGAATATTATGTGAGAAATGCCGAGCTGGTTATCAGCCAGGGTATTTCAGTGGAAGAGCATCCGCGCATTAAGTGGAAGGCCTGGGTTCAATTCCTGGCTCTGGCATTTTTCACATAGTTTGTATATAAAAATTTAATCAAACCTTACACTCCAAACTATTTAAAAATATGGCAACAAGTTTTCCCATAGAATAACATGGGCCACGGCTGTCGGCGAAATTAGGTAATGTCCGCTCTTAAGAGTAGTTCTGATTCACCAAAAAACACTCGCTGAAGTGGTTTTGTTTGGAGACCCATTTACTAAAGGTGGGTGATAAAAAAAAAATTTTTAACTGATGTATCAGGCAGGCAAGTAATAACAGTATATAATATGATATTGCATTTTACTCCTCAATAAAATTTTAAAGCTCTTTTTTTTGTTCTATTATTTGTTGAATTATTTTTTTTTTTTAAGCACTTCTAACTTGGAAAAAAATATTTATTTTATAATTATTTATTTTCTTTCTTTATTTATTTTTCAGATCTTTCGTCCTGGTCTAGGCTTAGTGATTTGACACTTCAAAAATGTCATTGTCTACAGCTATCATCATTTGTCCTTTTCATATCATTTCTACCTAATATTCAGGTAGTAATTTTGAATGATATGTTCAGAGAACCACCAAAGGGATGCAGTCATGTTGGATTAAGTGCTGGCACAGGACTTGGAATGTCATCTGCAGTTGTAAGCAATCAAGATGAACATATTGCTGTACAAGGTCAACATCAGGAATTCGAACCACCTGGTGATGAAGAGAATGAAGAAATTGATAGAGAATTCATTGATGGGGATATTGAAGATAATCTAGAACCTCAGTTTATGGTTTTACAAAGGGATTTTTTTGATGCCGAAAATGATGAAGTTGGTAATCCTCCTTTAGAAAATGAACAAGATCTGGTTGTTGAAGATCAAAGATTAAATGTCATTGACAATGCAGTTAATAATTCTGTACCTGTTGAAAATAACCTAATATCAGGTAAGAGTATTTTAGGAGATATTCTTAGTTCATCATCGGATGATGACATATTAGAAACATACACTTCTGAAAATCAAAGTGTTAGTGATTCAAAATGTCTCAGAAATTCCTGTAAGAAAATCAGTTTGTCTAAAACAGAGTATCATGAAAATGTTCTGTCAAATGATGATTGTGCAGGACAATGTTCTGTAGATTTCAAAGAAAAAAATAGAATTAAAAACGAAACATCTGATGATGATGATGATGATGATTTCAGTAAAATAAGTAATAATAAGCTTCCTACTATCTCCGATAATGGCTTGCATGAATGTGATTATGATCCTTATAAGCCTTCAACATCCAAAGCTGGAAGCCACTTGGATTATACTGGCTGTGGTGATGAAAATGTAAGTAACAAAGGTACTAAGCGATTGAATAAGTGTTCAGATGGCCAGAACTTAAATAAAAAACAGAAGTCATTAAGAGTAACCAAAGATGAGAGAGTAGATAAAGAGGTTGTATATGATAGCATAATTTCTTCTCAAAATAATTTATTTGAAAAAGACAAAAATGTCAGAAAGGATTTAAAAAAGAGGGATTTTTCCGAGTTCATTGATGAAAATTCGGATAAGATCTTTGAATACACTAATGAAATTCCAACAAATATGAAATGTTATGTTGCTTTGGAAAAAATAGATATTGAAACAGTTGAAGTTGTATCTGACATTAAAGATGGAGATAGAACTGCCAAAGACAGTGATGTATCAAAAAATGATTTACACCATAATTGTCTTAAAGATAACACCCACAAAATTTCATTATGTAACATTCAAAGTGATGTTAAGAAAAATCCTTTAGATGATCATAAACCAGAAATAAATAAAGCACATATTGACGAAAATAAATGTGACATACATGCAAACAATCTGAATGATTCTGATTTAAAAAATATTTCTTTTAATGAAAATAATGTGTCTTTAGTCCATCCTCCTGCAAATAAATCACTTAAAATATTTAACAATAACTTAAACAAAACAAATGAAAACCTAGTTGAAAATAAAAATTCATTTCAAGAAATAACATCTAAAAATTTCAAATTTGATTCTTTAGAAGTGTCAAAAATAATAAAGCCATGTAGTGTTCTTATTACGAAAGTTGAAAATGATTATGCAAAATATTTTGAAGATACCAATGAAAATTCCAAAGAAATTTTTCCGAATCATAACTTTAAACAAGCTGCCTGTGATTCTTTCTCTACTTCAGATAAAAATGAAAATTCAGATAGAAAGCAGATTTCATCAGAAAGTTTGAAAGTATGTAATTCTTTTCATCCTACTTCAAGAAATAAAACTGATACTTGTGATAACTATCTTCCTATAAATAAATCATTTGTAACATCTAAAAATCTGCACTATGATTATTCCTTAGATGTTTCAAAAATTATAAAGCCATGTAGTGTTGTTATTACTAAAGTTGAAAATGGCCGTACTGATTTTGCAAAATGCTGTGCTAATACAAATAAAAATTCTAAAGTTATCGTTCATGACCGTAATTGTGAACAAGTTTCTTCCGACTCTTTTTCTACTGTGAATAGAGATAAAAATTCCAACAGGAAGCAGATTTCGTCAGAAAATTTAGAAATAAATAACTCTTTGCAACCATCTATTTCAAGGAATGAAGCTGACACTTGTAATAATCCAAATACTCATTCTAAAGTTTTAAAAAAAAAGCATACATCAAAATATTTAAAAAAAGAAAAATCTTCGATTGTTACTAGAAGTAAAAAAGTAAATTTCACTGGTGTAAATGCGTCATCAAAAGATGAAATAAAATACTATTCTACTCCTAATACACAAAATATGAAAAATGATGTAGGAAATAATTACCCCACCTATTTATCTGAATGTAACTCAGAAAATCTGAAGGAATTCTCTGAA
This sequence comes from Salticus scenicus, assembly GCA_963930645.1. Taxonomy (NCBI): domain Eukaryota; kingdom Metazoa; phylum Arthropoda; class Arachnida; order Araneae; family Salticidae; genus Salticus; species Salticus scenicus. The sequence continues at coordinate 326,496,237 of OZ005652.1, forward strand.
CCTGATCAGAATTTAAGTAGTGATAATAAGGATAGTAAATTTTATATATCTGTATCAAATAATGGTCCTTTAGAAATTATTAATTCAGAGACAGAAGAATCTTTTAAAACTCCTCATTGTCATGTTCTTGTTACTGATATAATTAACAAAAGCTATCACAGTTGCCAAAAAACTTTTAAAAGTCAAAAGTATAAAAAATCATTTCATAAACAAAGTTATAGTAATTTTGAATCTAATTGTAATTCACCATCCACATCTAAAGCTGTTAATCATCTAAGCAATATTTCCGAAAATGTTACTTATTTAAAAAATAAAAAGAAACAAAATTGTATGAAATGTTTCAATTGTAAAAACTTAAGTGAATGCTGCTGTAACTCTTTATTGCCAGTTAATAAAGAAAAATTGTATATAAGAAATTCAGATGCAAGAATTCTTCTAAAAGAGTGTAGTTCTAAAAAAAAATGTGAATGTAATAATATTCATCAGCATATTTCATGTACATTAGATACAAATGTTGCAGACAGTTGTGAAAATGAATTAGGCAACTTATATAATGAGCAAACATTTAAAAATGAACAAGATCTTATGCCAATATCTGAAAATTCTTCTAATGAATATAGAATTAGTAATTATAATTTAGAAAATAATGAGTCTTCATCTTCCTCTGAAACATCTTGTACTCATCTTCCTCAAGAGAATAATAATTCCATTTCTTGCTGTCGGCAAAAGGTAAAAAAGAAAAAAAGAAAAGTAACTACTTTTTGTAGGTTACTAAATAATGAGGACTCATCTTCATCTGAAGAAATAAATTCAGATTCTTGCATTCAACAAAAGACGAAACGAACAATTAAGCGTCTGAAAAGGTCTTTTAATGATTCCAAAGTTGATATTAGTAATGTGTCTCATGATAATCTCAATAGTAATGATAAAAGCTCTTCCTCAGTACCTGTGATTTCTCTTGTAAGTCAAGCTACACAAGCTACTAGTATTGATATACGACGTACAGTAAGACGCATCAGACGTACTGCTGTTCATAAGATGCTACCACCAATGCATCCATTAAAACATCGTTTTTCAAGCAAAATGTAAGTTTCAATATCTGTATATATATAAAAATTTTGTTTCACGATGTTTATCCGCAATAAACTCCTAAACTAATGATCCAATTTTAACAAAATTTTGCACACTATGTGCAGTTTGGTCCAACTTGAGAGATAGGATAGTTTTTATCTCAATTTATAGTCACAAAATTTTTTTATTGCGAATTATTTGTTAATTATAGCCCTTTGTTATAGTTGTTCCAAAATATCTGCAAGTTCGGTAAGTTTAATTGTTGCCAAAAAAAAGAGTTCATTTTCTTTTGACATAAAAATAAATACATTTAATCAAACGGGAACGTTAAAAAATTATAAAAAGTTAAATTATGCACCAGGAAAATTGACGTCATAATCACTTTAAAGATTTTATAAACATTGATAAAGTGCTAATGTTATACACAACGAAGTGTGATTTCACTGACCGTCTGTGAAGTCAGGAAAAAGATTTCCTATGTTAATCGCCATGTGGATTTTTTGTAAAAAATTATTAAAAATTGAGGAAAATTATTTCCCGATTTTAATCCACATATTTTTGTATAGATATGTATTAGTTATCATGTGCATACATTAGATTGAGTTATTTTGGTGTCAAACTAACAAAAATTTAATTTTAAATTTCAAAACTCTGTCGTCCTTGGAGTTTTTTTTTTTTTTCTTTCACGATCAAAAACGTAACACGAAAATATACAAGCCAGATGTATATTTTCGTAATATGTATTGTGGGAAATATTGTTTCATATTATTCATTACTCTCTTAATATAAGTTGTTAAAATAACCATGATTTTTAAAAGGAATTAAATATGTTCGCCAGATAATTTGGCGATATTTTTTTTTCTGCCAAGGATGACAGATATGAAATTTATTCCGCTGCAACCTGTTAATATCTTATATCAGATACATTATGTATATGCTACAATTTATTTCACGTGACATGTGTGTTAAAAATTTACTTATGACATAACCTTGCTTTTTCAATTTTTGTTGCATTATTGTAATCTGTATCACTTCGTTTTCTTTAAGAAATTCGTGATCTATACATATAATGTTCTAAATAAAAAGTAACCATTTCAATATTTTAAAACTTATTTAAAAGTCTGTTTTATAAGTCTGGAAGATTTTAAGTCTGTTTATTTCTTTTGTAATGCTAATCTATATGATTGATGTTCAAAACTTTATATAATTATTTCTCTTATTTTTCTTTAATAACATACCAATTTACCGGTCCTTTCTTAAATTTGTGATTCATACATGTATTTTACATTAAATTTTGACTCATATTTATTGCTAAAAAAACGATCTTAAAATCTTGCAATTTTCTTATCTTAATTCTCAATGCTTTCCCTCTGGATTAACTTGAATTTACTATTAAAATTTTAATATACTCAAAATCTTCTCATCACTTCATTAAAATATATAATCTTTTCCAAAATCCTTTTGTATTTAAAATGATACCTTTATCATACTTGCCAACTTTTCCGGTTTTCCCGGAAGACTTCCGGTTTTTTAACGTATCTTCCGGTCTTCCGGACAGATGTTGAAATCTTTTTTTATTAAAATTGGTTGGCAAGTATGCTTTATTTACTTTAAATGCCCAATATTTCATAAGATATCCTATATTAAATTTTTAAAATATTTATCAAATTTACTTATTTTTCTGACTTAGCCATATTGTTTTCCTTTTTATAACTACAGCTGTTGCCATCTTTAAAATATTTAAAATGTTGAGATCATTTTATAATAAAATTATCCATAATAGCATTATATTTCACTCCTCCATAAAAAATGATTTTAAAATTGTCTGCTTCTTTTATACTTTTATTTCAGTAAAATTTTAATAAAAATTAAATTACATATTAGTCATTTTAGCATTTTAATCCAAAATTGCTTATGACCATAAATAAATCTTAAGGCCGAACGATGTCCATTTGCGGCTTAGACTTGGAAAATCCATGCTTTTCCCATGGGCAGTTATATGTTGCATGATCACGTGTGGAAAACCATCGATTCTATTTGTGTTAGCAAGAGATAGGTTAACCAAGAATATTGTGCACTGATTAGCGCTGAATTAAATTAACATTGAAAATTTTTATAATTCAAAATAATGAATATAATTATTATAAATAATGAATAATCTACGCTACCTACCTCATTTATGAATTGTTATATGTTATCAACTAAGAACTTTGTAAATTACACATTTATTATTAACTATACTTGAATAAATGAGATGAATTATGTTTTTTTTTTTTTTTTTTTTTTTTTTTTGTGTGTGTGTGTGCTTAATATCAACTCTATGAAAAATTTTTATCAATCTCTTCCAAATTTTGACCTAAGGTTGAAATCTCAGTCCCGTGAGTTTTTACATCAGCTACAACGCTTTCGACGTTATTCGTAAATAATAATTTAACTGTATTGAATAGTTTACTGCAATATAATTCAACGTATAATTTAGCCACAGCAACGTGTGGCCGGGTCTGTAGTATATATATTATATAAAAATTATGATCTATTATGCATAGTAGAAGCCAAGCATCACTGAAATCACAGATACAAGATCACTTTTATAATATATAAATATATATTAATTTTTTTTTTTTTTTTCTAACACCTCTGAATGCTTTTGTATACTTTTATAAAAACTATTTTAAACCTTGATTTTATTCAGTTTCATTAATACATTTGATAACTTACTATATTGATGTACACTATATAATATCTTACATAATCCTCCTTTTTAAAAGTACAGTCACATGAATGCACAAGGGAATATAACAAGCGCACAAGTGAATGCATAAGGGAATTCACAATTTCAAATTTAGAGATTTTTGACTGGCATCTAAAAACCTTAACTTATGGATTCTTTTGAAATTTTGGGGGTAGAAAAAACATGTTATGTTGCATATAATTAGTGAAAATTTTATCTCCAAATCTAAAAGGGATTAGTTACAAATTTAGTAATCTTGTGTGTCACTCACATGACTTTCTTTTACCCTGCATTTTAATGCTATAAAGGTAGATTGCACATTAATTCATAAGATCAATAAAGTTAATTACTAATATTAAATCTACTTTAAAAATAATCTAGGTTTAGGAACAGTTTTATTTTACATATAACTCTGTCTAAGGGGGCTACTACCCTGTTAAACCCCCATTCAATTATAATGCCTACATTTACCATAATACTCGCGTATAAGTCGAGAAAATTTTGACTATTTTTCGCTTCGGAAGTGGGGGGGTCGACTTATATGCGAGTCACTTTGAAAAAATAATAATAATCCAAGTATTACAACATTTTTTTTTTTTTTTTTTTTTGGCGTATGAATAATAGTAATAAATGGAATGCATTGAATATAATAATAATTTGGCATTCTAAAATTATTTAAAAATTTTTTTTTTTTACTTACTTTGGTTCAGCGATGTCTAGAGGGTGAAATTTAAAACCCGCTATATAGCGCCTCGGCGGCAAAATGTAACTAAAATAAATATTAAATTTGCTTAAATTTTTGCGTTTTAAATTTGCTTTGCAGTATATGCTGCTACGTTTATTTTAAAAGTAAAAAATATCACATATATAAGAATACAAAAAATTAAAAAATTCAATCGAAACCATCGAAATCGGAATCATCCTTATTGCAAAACAGTTCGCTAAATTCAGCCTCTGTCATTTTGTCATCGGCCTGGTAGATATCCCCAGCCTCCGATTCTGCTTCATCACAGTCTGAATCATCAGATGAGTCATCATCCGAAATTATATCTTCTGTGCCGTCAATCGCATTACTTATGCAGAGATGCCAACTACTACAGTTTGTCCGTAGTTTTTACGAAAATACGGCAGTAATTACGGCCTTACGGACAACATATAAAAATTACGGATTATATATTTTAAAAAAATCGCAGATATCGTTCGTTAAAAAAAAATGAAACCCTAATTACAATTGACAATCAAATGTACGAAGGAAGCCTTCTGATTCCCAATCTTTCTGCATCCACAACATAAATGTCAATATTCACTTTAAATTTGCTTTATAAGATTCTAGGAACTATGAAGAAGTAGAATTGTTTGATATTTCTTGCTCAAGTAATTTTTTTCACCCCCCCCCCCCCTCTTTTCTTATATCCAACTACTATCGATAGTCGATTAAAAGCTCTACAGAAGCCTTTTGTTTCCTAGTCTTTCTCCATCAGCAATATGAATGTCAATATTCATTTTAAAATTCTTTTATTTGATTCCAGAACCTATAAAGGAGTAGAATGGTTTTATTTCTCAATCATCTAATTATTTTTTGACCTCCCCCCCCCCCTTTCCCATCTGCAGCTAGTGATCAAGAAATGTCCATTTACAGTAAACAAATATTGCATGTATAAGATAACCAAATTTGTTTAGAGTATATCAATAAATTATTTTGAGTTTATATTTTCTTCTTTTTTTTTTTTTTTTTTTTTTTTTTTTAAGGTCAAATTTTATTTATAATTTTAAAAAGTAAATGACAAAAAGAACTTGTTAGTTAAATGTATAAAAATAAATCATTTTTGAGTGTATAACATTTAAAATATATATATATATTTTTTTAATTTGAACTTACATTTACATCAGACTGACTTACCAGACTATTGACAAGTACCTAAAACTACTGAAAATTTACTTGTCTACTACTGAAAATTGTCCTACAAGGTTGGCATCTCTGCTTATGCAGCATTTTTTGAAAGCTTTTATAATTATATCTTTGGAAAGAGAGTCCCACGATTCTTTAATCCATTCTACGATGGTGACGATGTCCACTTTTTTTAAATTTCCAGCCATAGTGGTTTGAACATCGTCAGATGCCATCCATTGCATCCATTTTCGCCGTAATCTGTCCTTAAATGGCTTGTTGATAGACACATCAAGCGGCTGGAGGATCGACGTAAGTCCACCGGGAATTACAGCTTTCTCCAAATTCAAAGAGCTCAACTTGGATTTGACTGGATCCGTTTTGTGAGCCCCAAAGGAGTCCCAGACAAGCAGACATTTCTTCTTAAAAACTGCTTCTGGCCGCCGATTCCACACCTTTTCCAGCCAGTCTAGGACTCCATTTTCATCCATTCAGCCTTTCGGATGCGCTCTTACAATTACACCAGGTGCAAATTTTGCACCTTTCGGGAGATTTTTTCTTTTAAAAATAACGTATGAGGGCAGCTTTACTCCATTTGCCAAACAAGACAACACCACAGTAAACCAATTTTCTTTGTGCCCCGTTGTTCGCACCAGGATAGTATTTTCACCTTTTGTGTTCACTGTCCTGTTGAATGGCATGTCAAAATTCACGGGGGTTTCGTCCATATTCCCAATGTGGGCCAAATCAAAATTATGTTGTTTTCGTATGTTGATAATGTACTTCTGCCACTTCAGAATTTGGTCTTCCAACTGGGATGGAAGTTTCTGAGATATTTTAGTTTTTTGCCTCAGACACAAGTTGTACCAATTCATGAACCTTGTACACCAACCGGCTGAAGCAACAAACGTGGATGGCTGCTGTACAAAGTTGGAATCTTTTGCCAGGTGAAGGGCACGAAGTCGGATAACGTTCGAGTGACGATAAAACCATTTTCTCGTTTCTCCATCATCCAGGAATATATAGCTTCTTCCAATTTCGCATAGCTGACACTTCCACCTCTCCTAGCTTTCTTCTTCTGTGGCATTTTTTCAAGAACCACTTTATTCTGGCTCCATTCATGGACTTGCCGCTCATTTACACCAAAATTTCGAGCTACAGCACAGTTATTAGTTTGCTTGGCTTCATTCACCACTTTTAACTTGAATGCAGCAGTACAGCTACACCTCTTTGACTTTTCCTTTTTATCCATCGCTCCAAACTCCAAATAACAAAATAGCAGCACGCTGTAAAAATTCAAGATCGCAAATGGTCTGTTCAACTTATTTCCACGTGTCTCTGTAACGAGTGGGCAAATAGAAAACTCCGGAATGAGGCAAACAAAAAAAAATTATGATTGGTTAGACTTTGACGTAGTGATGTGGGGTGGAAAATTTTCCGCGGAAAATTTTCCAGAAAATTTTCTACTATGTTTTTCCGGAAAATTTTCCAACCAAAAAAACCCGATTCTTTTAGTAAATCTTTTGCATGATATATTTAATTTTTCTTTTATTAGTCATAGTAATGCTATATACAGTGTGAAAAACAAAAGTTTCTGATTAAAGTCATCATTTAGAAAGTTACCAGATATATATTTTGAGCAAGTTGCTTGCTCGAGAAAGAGGTTATTTTTTTAATACAAGAGATCTCTTGTTGCTAATCAGAATTTTAAATGTCCATTCAATAAGTTTGTAAGAACATAATTATAAAGAATTTTCAACATAACAAAAAAGAATATATTGATAAATTAATGCACTACTATACTGCTGAGCATGTGTATCTATTTTTCAAAATATTCATGTGATAAATGATGATATGCCGATGATTTTCAAACTGAGGCAGCAATTCTGACTTCGGTCACCTTATGATCTCTGGTTCTGAGAGTGACTCAGAAAGTTAGGACATTGTCATAATCTTCATTAAATATTCAATAAATAAATTTAAAAAAAAAAAAAGAGAAAAAAAAAAAAAAAAAAAAGGTTTAATTACAAAATTGGCATTGTTGAAAATTTTAGAGAAAAATCTTACAAAAAACATAATTATATTTTTTTAAATCACTTTTTAAAACTAATTTCTAATGTGGAATTTCTTTTTTTTTTTTTTTTTTTTTTTAATGCAAGTAACAGGAAATACAATTAATTGCCTAAATAAATAAACAGCAAGATTTTGATTAAAATTTAAGGAAATCAAATAGATAAAATGAATCACATTCACATATCTTGTAACTGGAGGTTTAGTTGAAATATTTCTTTATTTGCTTAAAATATCCGACATTGAATTGTACTTGAAAAATCTTATAAAGGTGTTACAATTAAAGTTAAATAATAACAATAATAAAATTAATAATAAAAACTCAAACTTCCAGATTAATTTTTTTGAATAGAGGATTACATTCATTATCTAATACCACCTACTATTAAAAAATATGATTTAGTGTTCGCAAACTATGCTTAAAAATAGAACAAATCGAAAAAAGTACAAATCAAAAGAATTTTGATGAAATGAACCCTTGCATGGTCTGAGCCATACCTTACTAATTACCTTGTACAGTCGGCAGCAAAATTATTGATGAGCTAGCAATAATTTCTATTTAAAAGATGTGCACCTAATACTATTTTGTTAAGTAAATATTTATCGAGTCATGATCTTAGTCTTATACTGTTTATAAAAAGTAAGTTCATGATAACAATTAGCGATCAAGCTAAAGATAGAAAAAGAAAAATATGGATGTGTGTTTCAATAATTTTACTGCCAGTAGCAGCCAAACCCCATATTATTCTAACCAGAAATTCGTTATGATAATTACCTCTGTTTTTTTTTTTTTTTTAATTCTGTTTAGTTTCAAAATATTCACAATTGTTACATTTGTTCTTGTTTTTCGATTTTTTTTTTTTTTTTTTTTTTAATGTTTTATTTTTAAATTATAAAGTGCAAAAAAGAACTTGGATCATTTTTTTTTCCGCTTTGTAACTTCAGTATGAAGTATTAAAAATTAAATAAATTCTGGGAAAAACAAGGGCAAATTTAATTTTTCTAGATTTTTTTTTTTATAATGAAAACAGAAAAAAAAAAAAAAAAAAAAAAAAACCATTAATTCTCATAAAAATTTTCCCTATATAATAAAATGGGGTTCAGCTGTTGGCAGCGATATGTGAGGGTCTCTGACAGCTACAGAACGTTCGCAGACACCTTTTTTTATATAGATTATTCAACCATTATACATGTAAAACAGTCATTAAAAATTATAACTTTCTAGCTTTATACAATAAACCATTAAATCATAATTTCTGTGTTTTGTTTATTAATTTCTTTTTGAATTGAATAATTATTCATACTTTTCTTTGAATAGTTTTGTTTACTTGTGGTTTTTGATGTATTTAGTTTTATTTTACAAAACCTTCTTAATTTAGACATTGAAAATTTTCCAGAAAATTTTCGGTAAATTTTCCAGAAAATTTTCCATTTCAAAATTTTCCGGAAAACCCACATCCCTACTTTGACGTCACAGAAGTAAAGATAGTGGCCTCCGTGCGTCACCAGGCAAAGCAGCAGACGATCGGCAAATCAACTGATGCACCGGCCGCTCAGAGCGCTTAGTCTGTGGCGAAATCATGCAAAAGTTGACAATATTATGAAGAGCGTGTGAATAACGTGTTTACTTTACATTGCTGACAAGTGAGAATTTTGTCCGTTTCGGTCAGAATTTGGAGTCAAAAAGTACAGGGTCGACTTATACGCGAGTTTTTGATTTTTTGCAGAATCTGCAATCTAAAGTTAGACTTATATGCGAGTCGACTTATACGGTATTTAAAAAAAAAGAAAGAATGAAGCTTCAAGGCTGTTATTAATTTGCCTTCAAACTTTACAATCTTGATTACATTTTTCGAGCGGAAACATAATACGAACTTTAAAATACTAAATTTGAATTTTCTGCAGTTATTTGTTTTAAAGTTAAGCTGATAGCAAATATACATACTGGTCAACTGCTAAAAAATTGGACTTTCATATTACCTCAAAACTTGATATTATTTTTTTTTTTAAAAATTACTTTTCGGCAAGCTTAAAGGCAAAGGTAGATTCCTTTACGTTAATGTTACTAAAGTAAAGAAATATTACATATGCATTAACAAATACTTAGCCATTGGCTTCATTCCCACACATTGCATCATTTACGCTGCTATTCTGTTTTCGATAAATTTAATTTTCAACTACAAAAGGGTTTTATTCATTCTACTTAAAATTTTAAGCTACATTTATTGATCAGTAAATCTATAATTTTTTTTAAAACCAAGCTCATAATCATTCAGCAAATAAAACCATAAAGATATACAATTCCAGCAATGGTGAATCCTCAGGAGGGGGCAGTTGGGCTGCACCTACAGCCCCTTCCCCACCCAAGCTGAATCAGAATTATAAATTTTATTTTAAAAAGTTTTTGATTTAGAAACATTTTAAAAATAAAACCTTTTACTTTCTTCATGTCCTTCTTTTGCAGACTAGTTTCGCTTGGGGCGCCCCAGCTTGGTCTCTGCCTTCTTGGTGTTCGAAACTGAAGTTTTCATGCCTTCTTCCTCTTTTAAAAACTTTGCGCCATTGACGATTGAGCAAAGCTCCATCATTGCCATTACAATTGTTTGAATTTGCTAAAATTTCTACTGACTCCCTGATTGCTGCGTAACCGTGGTTGTGGTAGTTGGCCAACTTTTTTACTTGTTCAAATTTTATGTTAATCTCTTCATTTTTGTTTACTTGGGTTAAGGCAGTTGTTATTTTACCTGTTTTTATATCGTGACTATGTTCTTTAATACGCGTCTTTATTTTTCTTTTTGTTTTTCCTATATAACACATTTCATTTTCTTGCTTATTTGTGTATGGTATTTTATATATTCCTGCAGTTTCCAAAGGATTTATTTTATCTTTGTCACTTCTGATTAGTTGAAAAATGTTAGGGTTAGGCTTTATAGGTACGTTTATATTATGTTTTGCTGCAACTTTCTTAATTTTATATGATATTCCGCGGTCATAAGGTATGGAAGTAGTATATTTAAGCTTTGGTTTTTGAAAATTATTAATTTTATTTAGACATTTTAATCGTTTTTTAAATAACTTATCTATTAACTTGTTTGAGTAGCCTGCTTTCTGTGTAAATTGTTTAATATTTTTTATTTCATTTTTTAAAATTTTATTATCTTTACAAATTGTTATTGCACGGTTAATATGGGCTTGGATAGCATTAATTTTGTATTTAAAAGGGGTTTTACTATTTTTATGGATTATTTCATTGCTGCTATTAGGTTTTCTGTAAACTTGGGTGGTTATTTTATCAGTATGGCGATTGATGGTGACGTCTAGGAAATTTAATTGTTTATTATTCTCTTCTTCAAGGGTGAATTTAATGTCTGGATCTATTTTATTTAAGGTGTTTAAGATTTCTGTGGGGTCAGTTTTTTGATCTATTACTGCAAAAACGTCATCTACATAACGAAACCAATAAAAAATTTTACTTTTAAGTTTTTCATCAAAATTATTTTCAAATTTACGTAGTTTATATTCTGCTAGAAAACCTGAAATATTTCAGGTTTTCTAGCAGGTTTTCAGCCAGTATTTATAGAGTTTTGGAGAAAACCGGGGAAAATTCCGAACAGCTAGGTGAATGAGAAAAACTTGGGATTGAACATGGCACTTTCTATTTACGTTTTGAGTACAGAATAGCTTGGAAACTGTTCATTTTCTTAATTTTTCTACTGTTTATACAGCTAACATTCCTGAATTCTTATTGGCCACACACTCCACCTTTCCCGTAATCCTATTGGTTGAACTAAATTCGGTCCCTCTCCTATATATACGAGCACTTCTCCAGATTCTGAATTATTTTTGCACTGAAGATGGTATGCTTATGGCTACCGAAACAGCTGTATGCATCGCAAATATTTTTCTTTTCTTTTGGCGTTTCTGACGTAGTAGTTTATTCGGGTTTTAACTTTCTGATTTTGTACCAATAATTGAGAACCTCCCCAATTTTTAGTAAAAGCAATATTGCATATTGATGCCTGAAGTTTAGAAAGAGGGAAAAAAACTAATTTTATCATAAAAATATTATTCTATGGGATCGATAATGGAAAAATTTTATAGAAACAAAAAAATGGTCTACCAAGATAAAATATTTCATATGAAAATAAATAAAATTATATTAAAAGCTCTGCATTCTGGCATTTATCTAACATGAAACCTCAAGTAACACGGAAAACTTTGAAGAAAAAAAAAAAATTCATCTTTAAATGGTTAGCATCAGGCAGATGGCCAACCAATTTTATCTCTTAGTTTATTTTAGTGACACATATTTGATCTACCCAGAGAAACGCAGTCTGTTATTTTTCAGAATTCCTATTTGCATTCTATAATTATTGCAGCTGTTCAAATCAGAGCTGTGTGTAAGAGGGGGGAAATGAAAAATGCGAATACGATTCTTTCCCTCCCCCTTACTGATGTCGCGGAGAGATAATGAGGGAGGATGCGTGGTCTATCTATATAAGACCTATAGTTAATATAACTGCGGGAAATGAGAAGAACAGAAAGACCTACTTCTCAATGTCCTTGACTGAGTAATTTTATAGCATGCGATAATGAAAATTATTGTGCTCTTTGGGGGATGGCCTTAATCGAACTTTTGCTTTCAGTTGTTATTTTATTTTTGCTGCGTTTTGAATGTAAATTCTGTAAGAACATTTAATAGTGAACTATTGAATGTGTTACTTTGGGAAAAAGATATTAAAAATTTATTAATGAAATTTTAAAAAAATTATGTTGGATTGACGTTTTTACTGTACATAAATAAAATTAATAAAATAATTCATAATAACATAAATAAAATTTATTAAATTTTAATATGTATATATTTTTAAGAGTAGGGCTGGGGGAAATGAGTGAGTGGGTTTTACATGGCGCTGTCGCTACGTTATGAGCAGTTGCTGACAGTCTGGGACACACCCTAAAGTATAGTCCGGAGACATGCTATCACAACTTTTATCATAATGATTCTGCATAAGATAAAAGGTAAACTTGTAACTGAAAAACCTAAAATGCTAAAACAAAAAGAAATCACGGAAATATTTTAAATGTGGTATGTTTTTCCTATTTAATTTATTTTCTTTTATTGTAACTTGTATTAATTTTTGTGTGCCAATATTTCAATAAATCTGTTTTGTTTTTCAAGTTAAACTTTTTATTTTATTTAAAGTACAAAATATGTTTAAAAATCGTAATATATTATTTTTTACTTGAATTTGCATATTATCCAACTACTTAATCCAAAACATTATATTATTTTTGGTTTCGTACTGTAATAATAATAAGACAAACTAAAATTATGTATTCCTCATGAATTTTGAAATTATACCATAATTAATTTAAATTATAGCATGTTACTGGATATAGCAAAAGTGCAAGTGAGTCAGAGAATGATTACATAAATGTTATTTGAAAAACAATAATGTTAAATCATGCAGCTCTTGTAAACTATGAAATACTTTCCGATATTATGAGGTATAGTTGTCACAAAAGTGAGACAAAGAATAACTGAGTGTATGTATTTGATTGAATATTGCAGCATATCCCGAGCCGATTAAATTTAAATAAAAATTACTCCAGTTATCGTGTTCACAATTTAACATGGGAAAAAGCGTTGTATATATAAATCAATAATTTTCATTGTTGCTTCATAGTTTCATTATTTTTTATCTGCTATAAAATTTTGCTTTTTTTTAATCCATATAACTCCTATTCTGATCTTGGCAGGCTGGGGGAGTGTTGCCGGCATGAAACTAGTTTAACCCCACAGGCAAGTCACAAGTTTTGCTGCATGCCTCCTTTCCTTTCTTAAGTTTCTTAAATTATTTTTTCATAAATTTTATTTCAGTTTAAGTGTTTCTGTTAAGATTTTGTTGAGTTAGTTTATTGTTTCGTTTGCTTTGCAGGCTGTTAATTAATAAATTTGGTTTCTTTAAATATGTGTATTTCATCCCCTGATAAAAAAAATTTCACCTTTCTGAGCTTCTCCTACATATATATATATATTCATTCTTATTGGTTTTTGTGGTTTATGTGATCTTGTATCTGTTGCTTGTCTTTTACTACGCTTAATAAATCATTATTATATATATATAAACTTTTGAACGGAGGGCGGTTTTGGTTTCTAGGGGGTCATGATCGGTGAAGATATGAAGAAACTTTCAGAAGTCGTGTCATGAGCACCATTGCAATAGGTAGATTTCCTATAAGGAATCTTACCTAAAAAAAGTTGAAATAAAGCTTTAAAAAAATACTTTGTTTACAGTATGGGTATGAAAAATTAATTTCCCTTCCTGAACAGTGTTCGTCAACATAGTAAAATGTATCAAAGCTCTTCCATCGATTACATTCAATAAAAAAGAATGTTTAGCTTAATTTTAAGTTTTTAGCCTTGTATATTTTATATGAACTATATGCACATCACATTGCATAAATAAATGTAGTCTTATATGAAAAACACCTCTAGAAATTTCCAAGCATAGCCCCTAATTTATCTAAATACTTTGGATAGCCCTGTAAATGAATGATGAATGATATCCATACTACAATCCGCATAAAACATGTTTTTATGCGTAGGTAAAAAAAATATATTCATTTTGTTTAGGGCAACCTATAGATGTTGTACTTACTATGAATTTCCTCCATAGATATTATTTATGGTATTGATATTATCTTATACTATTAAGTGAGCAATATTTGTATGTATATTTCACTGTTCTCGTAAACGGTAGCTCGGACAGTCACGAGATTTAACACAAAGGTGCCCCCCGTAGGATCATTGCGCACATCGAAGTCAGAATTTCGAATTTCTGTTTAGTTTTCTTTTAATTAATAAAAATATGAAAATAATAAGCTAATAATAGCAAAAAATTAGCCATTTAAATTTAATCCATAATTTAATTGTTGCCAAAAAAAAAAAAAAGTTTATTTTTTTTTTCAACAGGAAAATAAATACATTTATCTAAACATGAACAATACTAACACACTACTGATCGCAGAGCTTCCAAATTTGGCATATAGGTACCTGGGACCCTACAGGTGTGCACCTCATCGAGATTTTTTCGAATTTGAATTTTTTAAATTAATGTTTTTTCGATTTTAAACATTGGCTTTTATGTTTCATTTTTCATGAATTTATTCTTCGATTGTAATCGTCTGCGTATCTTAGCAACGGCTATATTATGCAATTTATTTTTTATTTAATACATTTATTTGAGGGCTAATCTTTTTTCTCTTTTTAATTTATTATATTTATTGAAAATAAAATGGTAATGCAGTAGAAAAAATTAAATATATTAAATTTAAAATTTAAAAACGTATTTATAACAGTTATGTTTATGTATAATTTTTGTAGTATAACAACAATTATTTTTCATTTGTTAATTTAATTTCTTTAAAAGTTTTTTTTTTTTTTTTCTAATTTATAGTATTTGTCAAGTAATAATGGTAGTATATAGTAGAAAGGATTAAACTTATTGGAATTTATTTGTTTTTTATGTATTTAATTCCTTCTAAAAGAAAATCTACTTTTTATTTTATTTCATTTCATTGGTCGGAATCAAATTGTAATACAGTGTAAATAGCATGAGCAATAAAATACTTTGTTCAAAAACTAAAATATTTAATAGACGCTGAGATACAGTTATCTTTCAAATCATAGTTCTTAAATAATGGCAGACCCACCTATCGTCAATAAATACCCATATTGAAATACATAGGAAAGATATTTCTGCAGGCAGTGGGAACCTGCTCCCGATACAGTGCTGGCAGAGAAAGAGCTGCCGTAGTCAGCGAGTACCCGATGCTAGGTCTAGAGCGATTCCAATGTAATTATTTTAGTTTTTATTTATAATGTGATATGAAAAATAAATAATGATCCAATTCTTTTGGAGATTCATTTAAATATAGTGGCCAGCGAAGCGGGCGTAGCCTGCTAGTTTATAGTATATTTTTGATAGTATTTGATGTCCCTGTACTTACATTTGCTTAATTCCAATGAAAAGTTTAAATTGACATCACTGTATGATACATATATAGAATACAGAGTTTGAACTTCCTGCTATTATTTGTTCTTGAGATATACTGATAACACACCCCCACCCAGACCAACCGCTAAAAACATGATTTTTTTTAATTCGGAGGATGTCAAAACATGTAACTATAACAAAATCTCAATTTCAAAAATTTTATCCAAAAATAATACTTTCTGTACTATATATATATATATATATATATATATATATATGTGTGTGTGTGTGTGTGTGTGTGTGTGTGTGTGTGTGTGTATAGGTAAGAGAAAGTAAAAATATACAGGGTTTCTATAAAATCTCTTTACAAATTCAAAAATTCATTAAACTTTTTGATGAGATATTAAAATGAAATTTGTTATAGATACTCTGCATGTATTTAAATTCATGCATGCATAAACATTAACAAAATTTCTTTTGCATAATTTATCAGTTAAATGTGTAGACACTTAAAAAATAATAATAAGCAAATACCATGAAAATTCATAAAGGTATTATCGATATAAGAATTGGATTTCAAATACTTCTAAAGAGAAGTAAAATACTAAGTAGTTTTTCCCATATTTAAATATAAAGCTTTGCTTCTTTTCGAAAGCACTTAAAATTACTACTTCTTTCCTACCTACAGACCTTAATGTAGTCAATCTGCCTTAAACCCTACAACCAACCAACCTACTTCTTTGTGCCTGATGAAATGTTCTATTTAATTATTTTGATCCAAAACAATTGCTATATGTTTGTTTGTTTATAAAAATTTTATTCTTCATTATTATTTATTCCACCTATCACATTGAAATTAAATCAATACTGAAACTTCTATGTCTTTGTCTTCTAAGTAATTAACACATTTGGTGCTGATCATGTGCCAGTGTGTGATGTGCAGTATTGTTTCAAATGACAGTCAAGTGAGATTGACAGTACATGTGTTAATCACAGTAAAAAATTATGATATTCAACATTTTTCCTACAGTGAAATCTAAAAGTTGCTGCCTAATATTTTGGTGGTTTTGGGCTAAAATTTGTTTTTATTCTCCATTCTTCATTGTCCCTACCTCTCCTGAATGGTGATTTTTATTGATAATATAATGATGTAAATTATGATTACTCAGTTATATAAAGTATGATTACTTGATACTTCATCTTATTGTTTTATCTGCTTATATTTTGTTTTTATAGATCTGCTAAAAGTCTGACTCAAAAACCTAAGAATATGAACCCTCAGCCAGAATCTCATGATAAAGCTACAAGTACTAGTGACCCATTATTAGAAGATGATATTGTTCAAGTAAATTTATAATTATCTTAAATGTATAAAATTCTTATTTTCTGTTATTTTTTAACAGTTAAATTTCTTTAAGTAAAAGTTTTTCAAAATTGTTTAAAATACTTGAACTAACAGATTAAAATTATATATATATATATATATATATATATATATATATAACATTATGACTTTTGACTTTCAAGATCTTTTCAATAATATTGAGTTATCAGATCTTAGTAATATCATTTACAGTCTATTTAACGAATTTAAAACTCAGATTAATCTTCCTCACAATTTTAAAGCAGACTAATTCAAAACACTTCTTAACTTTGTTATCCATAATAATTATATCTTTCACAACAACAAAATCTATTTACATATAGTAGGAATCCCACAAGGAGGATGTAGCTCCAGTATTTTGGCAGATCTTTACCTTTATTATTATGAAAAACAATTTTGTTGTGATGATGTCCGGCTTTATCATTACATAGGTGATATTATTGTATTTTATCTTAATAAGATATCATAAAATACCTTCTCTTTTAATTATCTATCTAACCTAAAGCTAACTCAAAATACTCTAAATAATCACTCAATTAACTTTTTAGATCTAAAAATAATCTTTAATGGTAGTAAATGTCTATGACAAACGGCAAGATTTTAATTTTAAAGTAAACTTATTTACACATTTTAATTCTTGTCTGCATCTTTCAGTATTTAGAAACATCATCATTAACCACTTATTTTGTATTAAAAATTTATGCTCTTCTAAGTATAAAAACAAAAATATTAATAAATTGATCACAGCCACTGCTAAAATGGGTTTTCCTAAAAACTTTGTGTTTTCCATTTTATATCCATAACCATGTCTCTGTCAGTACATAAAATAATAAAGAGAGAGTGCACATGTGTGTATTTTCACCAAAAAAATTATAAAACAATAAAAGAGGTGGAGGTTGGGTGGGTAGATGTTTCATTATGGAGGTCGGGTGGTGTTGTTTGGCTGGATGGTTGGGTGGGAATATGAAATTATAAATTAAAAAATATTAATAATCAGAAGGCTTGATGCATTTACCAGTATTAATATGCATTCTTTCCTTTTCCTTTAAATGTTCTATTTCTTCATTTGAGTTGTCAACTATTCTTAAAATAAGTAATACTCTTACACACAAAATAAAATTCATATTGCTATATAGTTTCATTATTCTTTATCAGCTGTACCACTAGACCTTGAGTTTTGCTTGTTTTTACTCCATAAACATATAAACCTTGAATTAATATGCTTTTTTAATCCAAGGGACTCCAAATGTATCATCCTCTGAGTACTATTTGTTTATTATGTTTTGTTTATTAATGAAGATTCTTCGGTAATTTGTAATTGACAGTTTATTCCATTTTAATTTTACTTCAATTAATTTCATGTATGATAGGGGGCCCACTAGTGATTTGCTATTATAGCCACTAGTGAACGAAATCGTACATTGGTGCTCAAGGGTGTAAAAAGGTCTCCCCTGATGATTTTTTTTCATTTTTCTGAGCTTCTCCTACTTGAAAAATATTCATTCTTATTGGTCTATGTGGTTTCAGTGATATTGTATCTGTTGCTTGGCTTTTACTATGTATAATGATTCATTATTTTATATACATATAATATATATATAAACTTTGAAAATATTATTTTCTTCTGAGTAATAGAAAAAATTAATTAATAAAATTTTACTATCCATATCACAGAAATAATCTTGCATTTAAATGTGCAGTAAAATACTGTTTATAATTGCAAAATGCAGTTAAATAAAATGTAATTTTTTCTTAATGAATCTGTATGGATAAATTTCATACATTTATATTATTTATTTAGAGATTATTTACTTGTTCTTATAGTAATTATTTTGAAAATGTCTATGATAAGATGTTAAAAGAGATAGAAATAATTAAGTAATATTTTAAATAAATTACAGCAAAATCAGAAGTTAAATAAAATCCAAAATGTTCAAAAATTAAACCTAAAGTTCAAAATATTGAAATCTCAATTAAGTGAAATATGAAGTAAAGACCAAAGAGTGGTGACTTTAGCACCTAATTGACAGCTGTAACAGACAAGTAATAGAGGGGCCATTGGTGATATTATCCAATAAAAATAAATAAAACTTTGAAACATCAGCTAAGAGACAAGTTTTCCTCGAACTAAGATGCAAGTTTGTATTAATAGCTATTTTTAGAAAGCCTAACAGCCTTTGAGCCAAACATCATCAAAGTGTTAGAATTTCAGGTCACTCGACTAGCCATACTGGAATCGAATAGCACCAGTAAAAGATCATGATAAACTTTAAAGCTGTATTTATTATTTCATAGCATCTAAGCACTTACACACAGGTATATATGTATATAAAAAGGTTAAAAGGCTTTTTTTTTTTTTTTTTTTTTTTTTTCCTGCATATATTTTAGGTTTTGCAGTTGTCTTCTAATACACTTTTGAGCTTCGTTATGATATCATGTGGCATATCAGATCTCATTGTAGACCAGTGCCCTAAATTGATACACATTGAAGGTAATATTATTTTTAAAAAGAATTTGTAGTTATTTGTACAAGAAATCTTTTTAGTTTGCTTTTACTTCATTTTTACCTTTAAGAATTTTAATGATTCTCTTATTGGAAAATAATAATAGTAATATAATGCTTAAAATAATTTTATATATCTATATATATTATATAACGATTTGTATTTTGTTTAGAGATTGTTTTGTAAAATGTACATGTACAAAATAAAATTTTAAGAAAAAAAGTTTTATGCGGCATCTTCCATTTTACATCAGAAAGATTATGAAAAACTATATGTCGAAAATTATTGTAAAATTTTGTAGTTCATTTAATAAAAATCAACTTCTACATTCAAATGCTTCATTAAAATCTGATTTTTTTTTTTTTTCTTTTAATATTCTGACAGTCAATAATTTTGGTGATGTTAGTGTGAGTGTTAACACAGATTTTTATACATTAGACCTAGGACGAGGTAGAATGTCCACTGTCAGGGGCTTTCTATGAAGTAGAGTTTTTGAAAACAGCCTTAAAAATAGATCTATATGTATTTTAAAGATAAATATTGTATTATTATTTTAATTCAGGTTACTTTTTGCTTTCTATCAATTAGTGGATTATATATATTGTTCAGAGACGCAATTTTTCAGATTTTTGTTTGAATTTCACCCACTCTTCAATTTTCGATGGATTTTCAGATTTTTGTGTAATAGGAAAAAGATTTTAATATTCATGTAAATTGTCAGAAATGCTATACATTTAAAAACTAAAATATTTTTGGGTTTGATGCATATTTTCAGACTTTTTTATCCATTTCCTATTCTCATTTTGTATTTGTGGTGCCTGCTTTTTCGCACCTGGTTCTTTTCTTTCGGTAAATTCATTTCGAGACACATCAAGACACTGATCACACTTGGTTTACTTTTAAACGTATATTTACTTACGGCACAAACATAAAATACATAACGAATACAGAAATTAACATCAAGTAAAGTATTTTATAAAAAACATGTAGAATGGAACGTTAGTCCATCTTGATTCACATACGCACACACACTGTTGCCACACTTTCGTACCAAACTTTTTAGTTCTTGTTTTTTAATACTCTCGAAATCAGAGGTGCGGCGTTCACACCTTCCCTCCAGTTTCACTTGAGGGACAATGGCCTTCACAGTGAAACTACTAACCAAAATTTGTGGATAATTTATATAACTGTTCATGAAAGTCTAATTGTCCTTTTAAATTGTTAATTATTGTTTCATCTTTAAATAAATGTTCATGAAAGTTTAATTGTCCTTTTAAATTCTTAATTATTGTCTCATCTTTGACCTAATATCCGATGTTCCATCAAGAGCAATAACATTTATATTTCACTTAAAATTTAAATATTTTCTATAGTATAAAATAAGTAACATTTAAACACATAATAGAAATAAAATATAGATATAATATATATATGAATAAATATTTATCCTGACATGGATTTTATTATACACTTTAAATAATCTTAATGAATTAATATACTTGAATATAAGAAACAAAATAAACACACACATATATATATATATAATAACAAATACAATATTAAACTAACTTATGACTTTATTCATGAATGCGTGATAAAGCATCTGCAATAGTATTACTGCTTCCTGGCTTATGAGCAATAGTCACTTGATAGCGAGATAGAGCCAATGCCCATCTTTGTAATCTGGCGTTCTTAGGAACTGTTTCTGTCAAATATTTTAAAGGGTTGTGGTCCGTGTGTAAGATAATAGTGGTTCCATAAGTCCACATTTCGAATTTACCTAATGTCCATATTACAGCATAAGCTTCCCTTTCAATAGTGCTCCACTTTGATTGAGCAGGGGTCAGTTTTTGGCTTGCAAAAGTTATTGGTTTCAGTTTATTCTGCTCATCTGTTTTTCTATATTAGATCTTAATGTTTCTGGAACTTTATAAAGATGAGGTTGTTTCCTCTCTACTCCAGACTTTAACTGGATAACATGTGGAGGAACTTTGGCTTTCTTTAATTCCCCATCAAATATTGTTAGATATTCTTTAATCAGATTCAACAGCTGTTTATGTTGCTTTGCTGATATCGAATTTGATTTTATACCAGCTTTTAGTTCTTCATCTGTTACTTGCCGTGATTCTACGGGCGCATGTTGTATATCTCCAAACTCTTCATCGGTTTCGTAAATAATTCCTACAGCTCTGACAGGTTGAATATATTTACGCAATTTATTTTGATGAAGATGTCGAACACTTCCATCAGGTAGTTTGACATAAAAAGAATGTGGAGACTTCTTTTCTACTATTTCTCCTGGTCCTTTCCATTTTGAACAAAGACGATTTGTTGAATCAGGGATTAACACTACAACTTCATCCCCAACAGAAAATTCGGTATCTTTTGACCGTAAATTATGATAATGTACATATTTCTGCTGCTGTTCTGGAGCTATGCTATTCGCATACTGTGCCGCGTCTTCTAAACGGTTCCGGAGTTTCAACAGGTAGTCAGCTACAGATTCTCCAATCCCTTGAGGAAGTACGACTTCATCTTCCCAACTTGATTTGAGCATGGCTAGAGGTCCTACAGGTGGTCGCCCATGAACTAGTAGGAATGGGGCAACACCCGTTGTAGCGTTAGGCACTTCTCTGTATGCCCATAACAAGAATGGCAACTGTTTATCCCAGCCTCGACCTTGTGAATTAATTGCATGATGTAGCATGGATTTCATAGTTCCTATCCATCTTTCAACCAAACCATTCGATTGTGGATAACCTGGAGTGGAAAATTTAGGAACACATCCTAATCGTTTTAAAAATTCTTTTGTCAGCTGTGCGGCAAAATTTCTTCCGTTATCCATTGCAATTACTCGAGGAATTCCAGTTCGTACAAATATTTCTATAAATGCATCACAGGCTGCCTTTGCTGGTAAAGACTTCAGAGGTATTGCTTCCGGCCAACGACTATGCTGGTCCATAACGCACAGTACATACTGATGGCCACGTGATGACTTTGGCTCTATTGGGCCTAAAATATCGGCATTAACCACTTGAAATGGGAGTTCTGGTCTTCCAACAGCTTCGATAGATGTTCTATCGTTTACTTTTCCTTTCCTGCGCATTTGACAATCATGACACGAAGCACATAATTGTTTGACTTCTTTTGGCATTCCTTCCCACCAGAAAGACATTGCAATTCTGTCTCTGGTCTTCTTAGCTGCCAGATGTCCACCAGTAGGAGTTTCATGAGCTAATTTCAAAATGTCCTTTCTTCTGCTTGCCGGTACGACCAATTGAATATATTTCTGTCCGCCTACTTTACCCATATGATATAATAAACCTCTTTCAATCCAGTAACCATTTTTATATTGTCTAGCTTCTTCGAAGCACCTTTTCAATGTAGGACAGGCTAACTGCTCATCCCTAAACACTTGTGCTTGTGGAACAGGGATATTTTCATTTCTTTCATCCTTACTATCGGTTTCGGTCAATGTCTGTTTAACTACTGAGTTATTAAAGACTTTGGTTTCTGGATGATGCGACTCGCTGTTGTTCAGCTTTGCCTTTCGAATAGTCTCGTGACTTTCTCCCTCCATACAGAACATACACTTTTCATTATCTTCTGTGAGTGGGGTACTAATTGCCTCATCCCCAAGATAATTGTCGTTTGAATTATTCTCAGGTACACTGAACAAGGATTGTTCACCGACTTCATTTATTGTGATTACTTCAACCTCTTCTTCTGAAGAATAGTTTCCGGGAGACCTTCCCTCCACTTTGAACAAGGACGGTTCATTGTTTTCTTCCACTGGGGTGATATTAACCTCAACCCCTGAATTTCCAGGATTTCTTCCTTTCACATGGAACAAGGATTGTTCATCGACTTCTTTCTTCGGGATATTCACTTTATCCCCTAAAGAAATGTTTTCGGGAGACCTTCCCTCCACACTGAACAAGGATTGTTCATCGACTTCTTTCTTCGGGATATTCATTTTATCCCCTAAAGAAATGTTTTCGGGAGACCTTCCCTCCACACTGAACAAGGATTGTTCATTAGCTTCTTTTACTGAAGTGATTCCTGTATCATCTCCCAAATAAGAACGCTTTTGTTCCTTCAACCATTCATATACCCTGGGAGTGATTAAAGCTTCCTCATGCAGCCCTTCTACTACTGCAGCATGCACTTGAACATATGGAATGATTTCTTCATCTGTATGAAGACTTAGCGGAACTGACACAAGTTGTGCTTCCACTGGATTACCTATAGCAGGTCTCAAAAGAATTTTCCCACTTGACTGTAAGTGTTCCTCAGGTACAACTGATTTTCGTAGTACGGTGATTTCTGCACCACTGTCCACGATGCCTTGAAATTTTTGACCTCCGATTCCTAAATCCACTTTCAGAAGCTCGCCATCTTTCTCGTTGACTGGAAATTCCCACTCGAAACAAGCGCTATTTAGATTAACACTGACCTTATTAAGGCCCTTACTTTCTTGACTCTTTTTGTTTGTTTTCACGTAAGATGTACTTGCTGAATTCAATTTGGGGCAGGATTTTTTCATATGGCCTTCCTTTCCACACAAATAGCAGGAGAATTTCGGACGAATGTCTCTTTGTTCTTGCTGTGGCTTAGTAAAACCCCTTTTCTCATCTCTATTGTTATTTCCAAAATTCACCCCTTTGGATGGAAGATTCCAATTTTCTTTATGAGAAATTTCTTTCGGTTTTTTATTGAAAGTCATTTTGACATTTTCATAATCATCTAATTTACTGGAAATAATATCAGATGACTTAAACAATGACCATTCATCGATGAAATGTTCTTTAATTTCTGGAGGTACTTTCCTTTTAATTTGATCTGTAATAATCAAATCATATAATTCTTCAAATGTGTTAACTTCTAATCCCCGAATCCATTCAGTAAAATAGTTTTTCAACTCGTAAGCAAAATCTCTCCATGTGATATCAGCTTTTTTAGTATGCTTAATGAAAAGTTGTCGAAATCTTTCAGGAGTAAGTTTATATCTCTTTAACAATAACTCTTTTACTTTTCCGTAATCATTCGTGATTTCTTCGTCTTCCCGAGCTATAACTTCCGCGATTTCGTATGGCAGTAGCCCAATGAGATGAGAAACCCAATCATCTCTTTTAATTTCGGCACGTTTTGCCTGCCGCTCAAAAAGAACTAAATACAGGCTAATTTCGCATGTTTTAGGATCAAATTTTTGTAAGATGTTATGTAATTTTACGCGCGTTTTCTCAGAAGTTTCATTTGTAATTCCTTTCTTCTCAAGTCCTATTCTTGCATTTTCCAACCGCATTTTTTCCAATTTTATTTCTTCTCTTCTTAGGCGTTCCTCCATCTCTTCTTTTCTCTTACGTTCCTCTATTTCTTCCCTTCTTATGCGTTCCTCCATCTCTTCTTTTCTCTTACGTTCCTCTATTTCTTCCCTTCTTATGCGTTCCTCCATCTCTTCTTTCCTCTTCCGTGCTTCAAGTACGTTCGCTAATGTTTCTTTAACAAATTCTTCATCGTAATTCTTTGAAGCCAAAATAGCATCTCTTAACTCATATAACTTTAAATGTTGAGTTCCTTCCACTCCAAGCTCCGTAGCAACTTCTTGCAAATCTTTTTTATTCCCTTTACCCAAAAATGCCATCTTCGGATGGATGAAATCAAATCAAGTTCAAATTTTCCGTGAATAAAATAAATTTTCTTATATTTATAATCACAAACCCCTTAAGAACACCAGATTTGACATCTTATTTTTTATCTTAAACATTTTCTCCCAAATTAAATAAAATAATCATTAAGTCGGAATGCATACATAAAAGGAGAAAAAAAAAAATAATATGTATCGAAATAACAAATAAAAGAAAAATGTTTACACAATCAACTCTTTCATTAAATAAATCAGAATATACTTTATTACATAACCAGCTTTCAATAAATTAGAAATAATGTTGCCATAGCAACACAATCAACTCTTTCATTAAATAAATCAGAATTTACTTTATTGCATAACCAGCTTTCAATAAATTAGAAATAATGTTGCCATAGCAACCTTTAATCAAACTTACTTTTAAACAGAAAAAAAAACAATTTCCGATTCATTCCTCAAAGTAAAAAAATAAACAAAACCGGACGTTCACAAGAGTAATTCACTAGTTTTTTTTTTTTTTTTACTGAGATATTTCATTAATATTCCAATAATAATAAAGATAAATAAATATAAATAATTATCAAGGTCTAACAAATACACAATCATTCAATAAAACAGAACAAATAAATCAAAACAGAGCTCTCTCTTTTTTTTTTTTTTTTTTTTAATCTGCTTTAATGAAATCTTATTTATTCTAAATCACGTGATGAATAAAAAGAACACACAGAATTTAATAACAATGACCTTGAATAGCATAAAAACATATTCTTTTCATCATTCTTTTTACTATTTTCCGGCTTTTTAAATACAAATAAACAAATATATTTCTATTTTTCATTTTTCAAACACTAGAATTATTATTATTTCAACATTACGAAATATTCAATTTTCATTTACATACTCTTTACCTTGTTGGAATACAAAATCGGAACAAAATATCTAAATGCTTAATCCTAATTATTTAATTTAAAACTTATACAAAATATGACTCTTGATGGAACATAAAAAAAAAAAACATACCCTTTTTTTTTTTCATCACTATCATGAAAAAAATCCATACGAGTACTATAGCTATTTCACATATCCTTGTCGACTGCGCCAATTGTGGTGCCTGCTTTTTCGCACCTGGTTCTTTTCTTTCGGTAAATTCATTTCGAGACACATCAAGACACTGATCACACTTGGTTTACTTTTAAACGTATATTTACTTACGGCACAAACATAAAATACATAACGAATACAGAAATTAACATCAAGTAAAGTATTTTATAAAAAACATGTAGAATGGAACGTTAGTCCATCTTGATTCACATACGCACACACACTGTTGCCACACTTTCGTACCAAACTTTTTAGTTCTTGTTTTTTAATACTCTCGAAATCAGAGGTGCGGCGTTCACAGTATTGTTCCTTTTTGAAGTAATGGGGTTTTCATTATTAATACACTGTCTTTTACAATAAATGAATTATCCATTTTCATTTATGAGAATCGTACACACATATTCAATGAAAATGTAAAGGTTTCCTTAAAATAATAATTGTATGCAGGGTATTAGACCAAATACAATTCCATTTTTAGAAAATTGTACATACTATAATTGGTACAACATACTGTTATGAATTTGTAAATGACAGTCACTATTTTTATGTAATTTTATTTAAAGAGGCATTGTCAGGTTATAAAATATTAATTTTCCACATTTTTCTGCTTCGATCTGGCACTAAAATAGCTCTTTTTCCTTTCAAAAACCTGTTAAAAAGCTTCCCGTGGCCAAAAATGGCCTTGACGGCGACTTTGGCGAGAAAATCCTTATTTTCGATGTATCGATTATCTAAGTTCTAAATCAAATATTTCACAAAATACCTGAAAAATTCTCAAAATATATACGAGGCTTTAAATAGATCACATTCCAGTCATTGAATATCAGTTTAAGCCAAGTTGCTTGATGTGTTAAGAGCTTCCTGACTCCTTGTAATGAGTACAGCTTATGCTGTATGCTATGATACAGTTTAAATTGTGATTGTTATGTTATCAGCTATTATTTAAGCTGTGTTTTCTGGTGAAATTGAAGTGATACTTGGTTGATATACTTGTAATCTTCTGGAATATTCTGTAAATAAACTTTAAACCTCTGTAAAATGTCCATTCATTCATGGACAATTCATGAACCCTGAGTATGCAACAATACTGTAATGAGAAAATAAAATAATTATAAGATAAAAAAAACTTTTTATATACCCTGTTTTTAAATTTTGTGTTGAATCTTAGCTATAGAATTACATTAGCACTTTATCAATGTGTATAAAATTTTTAAAGTGATGATGTCAATTTTTGTGAGATACATAATTTAAACTTTTTACAGTTTTTTAACGTTCATGTTTAATTAAATGTATTTAATCTTATATCAAAAAAAAAAAAATGAACTCGTAATTTTTTCTCTTTTTTTTTTTTTTTGGCAACAATTAAATTATAGCTAATATTTTAATGGCTATTTTGAAAGCTATTAGGAGGTTATTGTTTTCATATTTTAATTAATTAAAAGAAAACTAATCAAAAATTTGAAAGTCGGTGTTATGATGGAAAAATTGAGTTGTAATTTTTTTGAATTTTGAATCAATAAAATAAATATAATTAAGTAAATAATGGTCGTTAATAATAATCAGAATTAACTACGTTAATAAATGGCCGGAAAAGAGTATAATAGTGGGTACATAGCGTTATAAGGTGCCGCGGCTAATTAAAACTTTTAAAAATACCAAAATAATTGATATTATTAAAATTTAAATAAAAGATAAATTCCATTAAACAAAGTAAAATAGGAAAATGAATTAATTACTAACTTACCCCAATGCAGAAAAGGGTAACTAAAAAATAAGTATTATTATATATTCCAAGAGAGCACACGATCATTTAATAAACCACACATGGATTAGCTCACTAACTAATTTATTCAATCATAATAAATCATAAATAGCTGGATTAAATAAAGATGATTCTATGGCCATAGATAATAGAAAAAAAATATATAATTAGATGCAGAGGTAGACACAATCGCCACATAATATGTTCATTTCCGACATAACTAAAACAATATAGCTCAAACAATTCTGTTTCTGGCAATATAATGTTTCAAGAGTCGCGATACGTTACGAGATCTTTGATAAGAAAAACCAACACTGATATTAATCCCAAGAATGTCATATTATTTCATGGAGATATAGGTCACAGATCACAATAATTTAGATATTTTGCCGATTTTCATTTTGATGCGATTTATTTTGCTAGGGGTATAGACACTATTTCATCTTGAGCAAAATATTGTTTATGCATCATTAGGTAACTTCATCACTATTTCCGATCAAGCTGGCTCCCTGTTCGATTTCACACTTCAATCATTAATAGTGCAAATACTCTAAGATTGTATGAAGCACTGTTTTGAGAGATAATGATCAACATTTCCATATTGATTGTGCGATCGGTGTATAATACAGGCAGTCTTCGAAGGCTATGGAATAACCTTTTCACACAAACATGAGAAATTAGAGATGATATGAATTGAGCGTCGTTTTAGGCTTAGTTACTTCTGGCCAGTTCTTCTATGAGCTTGTAAGAAACGTACATCGAGATGTTGGAGGCATTCGATCTTAATATTTAGCCAGCGATTTTTCCGACACACTTAAAGTCCAAGGTTGAAATGTCTTGATAACATAATTAAAATCAGATAAAAATTGGATGATCGGCCTGTCCGTAACACCGGTTCGCTCGCAAAGGCCAAACCCGGCGCCACGGACCGGCGAAAAAAAAGTGTATATCCTAACCGAGCTTACATTCAAGAGAGAGAGTCAGGGGAAAAGAAAACATCATCCAATTTCGCGCTCGCCCCGAGTAGCCAATCAGCTTGCACGAAAGGGACGCTGTGACGTCAAGAATGGACGCCGTGAACCTTCCGGAGTATTCTAGAACATTTCCTCCCCTTCTGAAAGCGCGGGAAAGTCGAGACTTTTAAGCAAACATGGCTGACCGCTGAATTTAAGAATACAGTTAAATAAAAAAGGTATTTTTGGACTTATGATTTTTTGAAGATAAAACAATTAAATCCTAAGCTATTTCCTTGAGCGATGGCTCAAATTAAAGGAAATAAAATAAGCTATCTTATTAAAATAGTTTTGCAAGGAAATAAAATTTAGAAAAGTATCTAAAATTGAAAAAATCGGAAATTTAGAAAAATATCTCAAAATGCCAAAACGGAATGAAATGAATTTTGAAAAAATGGACTTTTAAACATTTTAAATAGAGAAAAATAATTAAATAAAAGAAACTGAAATATTTTCCGGAGGATTTGATAAAAAATAATAAATTTCAAAAGTGTTAAAATTTTCAATTTTAACAGTCGGGCTTTGAAATAATGTGTTGTCATTAGGTTCCGAGCTATGTTGAAAGTTTCAAATGTCTAGCTAGTAGGGAAATTTATTAAAAATAGATTGCAAGATTTGTACCAGATAAACAAGAATAGAAGTAATAAAACATGATAAAATATTCAATATTTGATGAAATACATTTTTTTTTTTTTTAAACCAAAGTTTTAACTGCACAGGCACAAACATTAACAAGCTATTATTCTCCCATAGTTTATTAATTAAATGAATTAATCAACTCGTATTTGCTACCCTAAGCAAATATCCAGAAAATTCATAAAGTTACCATTGACTGAATAAACTAAATTTCGTTTTCTCTAGTTGAAAAGAAAAAATGATTGGATGTTTTATCCATATTCATTTTTGATAATGGTGTCCGTTTATCACTGGCTGTATAAATAAACATTAATAGAAAAGAAAAAAGAATAAAACCACTCTTTTGAGAGAGGGAGTGGAGAGAGGATGACACATAGTCCATTTTATCAACTATGCATTTTTTTATTTTTTTCCCCCCATAATATTTGCTTGGTTTAAAAAAAAAAAAAAAACCTTGATGTTTGTGTTTGCACAGTTAAAAATTTTGTAAAAATACTTATATTTCATGAAATATTGAATATTTTTATATTCTGATTCTGATTATATTGTCTTTACTGTAGTATATAAAATATTCTATAAATGGCATTGCATTGGGTTGAATACCCTGCTTGTTATTATACAAAATATATATGGGTTTTTTTTCCCTCTCTTTAAGAAGCGTCTACATTCCCAAGAAAATATGCATGCCTTTCTCTTACAAATGAATCATCATAATCATATGCTACAGCTACTGTAAATTTCAAGCATTATTTTATACTGGTGATCCCAAACTTGTTTTTTTCTACTGTAATTTGTCACTGACACCCTTTTTGCCCTCTGAACAAAAATTTTACTAAAATATGAGGTATATCGTTTTCTTGACACCACTGAAGTTTCAGGATAATTCCTAGTTCTTTTTTCTTTTCCCCTAAATGTTTGTCAAAATATCTAAAATCCAAAGTGTCCAATCATTTATGACAAAATTATGTACAATACTACGTACATTAAAAGCCTAAATAATGCGGTTACAGTAATATAAAATTAAGCTAATTGTAAATATATGAAATAACATAAAAGTGGGTGTAAAGTTCATAATGCATATTTGAAAGTCCTATAGAATATAAAAACATGTTTCTTCTCAAATATGTAGAATAATAATCTTAGATATGTAAAATGTCCTCTTCCCCCCCCCCTTTTTTTTTTTATTACTCATTTGCATCTCGTCTTCATATAACGTCTTCGCCAGTCATAAATATTATGCAAGTGGCAAAAAAAATAAGTGAATAATAACTTTTATGCAATTAAAATTAAATTTACATATTTATAACTACTCTTTACCCTTTTTTCTTTTTTTTTTTTTTTTAACACATTCTGAAAAAAACATGTTGTACATCTGAAAAAAAGCTGCAATTTTTATAGTCTACACAATATGATTGCCATCCAACCACTGCTAATTATTAGTAAATGTCTTGTTTGAGGTTGTGTAGTAGCATCAAGTAGTTTATCTCCTTTTTAGTTAAAGTATGCTATTTCAGAATCATATCAGTAATTGTAATCATATCTTTTATTTGTCCAAAATGATCAAATAGTTTGTATGGCAGAACTAACTTCCTCAAAATGAAAAGAGAAGATTCACTGTTGATGGTATTTAATTAGAATCTTCCTATTTCTTTACATACTACTTTCTACACAGTATTACAGTTAAAATGGAAACAGATGACACTTTTTCATTTCTACAAAGATGGGCATTAACTGCATGTGAAAGAGCGTCCAATTAGGCAAATTGGCACTCAAGTATGGTGAAAAGTGGTAGCCTAGGGTTACCAAAGAAAAGTTCATGTTTGTATATTTTTTTAATGCTAAAATATTTTCTGTGTTTTCTAGATTCATTATTTAAATATTGAAATTTAATGATGTTATTCTTTTTTTTTTTTTTTTTTTTTTTTTAAGTCAGTAGTGTTTTATTAATTTTTTATTCTGATCAATTACTTAAATAATAATTAATAATTTTGAATTAATAAAATCTCTTCAAATGAAATACAGAAAAACATTATCTGATATAAAATTAAGTAGTGCACAGAATCATTCTATGATGAATCCTGCGATTTCTGTAATTCACTTTATTTTTAACATTAAATTTCGCAAAAATCAAAGTGTGCTATTGTTTGATTTCACACACAAGTCCTCTACATTCAAATTTAAAAGTTTTTTATTTATGTTATGTGAATATTTCATATTTTATGTTGCTATAGAATTAAATATCATTTAACTTTATAGATATTGTGAAGTGCATATTTTCTCTTTTTCTGCATAATTTATTTTTTATTTATTTATACAATTTTGAACTTTTTTATTGAATAAAACTGATAAGTCTTTTAAAAATTTAATTACAATATAACGAGTTATTGTGTAATTAAATACAAGACTTTTTAAAATATGCATATGTGAAGTAGAGATGGCATAAACAGTTACTTTTCAGTAATAGGTTACTTTGTTCCATACTACCCTTGGTAATAGATTCTTCTAACATAATAATTTTGTAACATTTAGTTGATATATGATCAAAGACTTTCTAATCCTTTCGAAATGTGCAATATATATATGTGTCCTGCATAGTAGATATGGCTCAAGTTTTAGATTCCCAATGCTTTTGAAAAGTAATCTTCATTTTATTTAACACCGAAATTTCAGTTAAAATAAATAAGCCGCTGATATGAAATAGTAGTAGTGTCAAAGTTCAAAAAGTTTTTCACGGACGTTCGTCCCAAGTGAAAAAGCGTAAGATTAAGTTGTATACTGTTAAATCAAGTACTTCCGTTTATACATGAAAACAGAATATTTCAAATAATATCTAGTGACATGTATACGAGTGCTGTTTTCTGTAACAAAGAATATTCATGTTATAAACCATATAAATAACAAATAAACTATAATAATAAATCTTTAAAAATATCTTTAAAATATCCCAAATTTTAAACTACCAAGTAATTGTCTCTTTTGGTTTTCGGAAGAACTTGAACATTTCAAATGACAAGAAAATGAATATTTTTCTATCATGTTTAGCAAATGGACATTTTGAATATGTTTTCTCAAATTAGAAACAGTTGTTTTAATTTTTTAATTTTGCTTACAAAAATAGCATAAAATGATTTGGTTTTTTTAGACACTTAATTTTAACATACGACCATAATTAACTAATCTTGACACAATTTTTATTAAAATCACACAATCAACTGTGGAAGAAAATCGTATTTATTGAAATTTTATTTTTCCCACTGAGTGAAAATAATGCCTGGACCGGGACTCGAACCCCGGATCTTTGACTTACAAGGTCAAGGTTCTACCAATTGAGCTATCCAGGCCGACACCCCGGTCAGCATTACTCACTCAGACAACCTTTAGGCAATGTGATTTTAATAAAAATTATATTTCTTTCTCCCATTATCTAATGGTGTTTTCCATTTCCTGCGGCTTATTTTCTGTTGAGCTATCTACATGATAGATCAGATATGTTTCTGCCTAAAGGTTGTCTGTAATGCTGACCGGACTGTAAGCCTGGATAGCTCAGTTGGTAAAGCCTTGACCTTGTAAGTCAAAGATCCGGGGTTCGAGTCCCAGTCCAGGCATTATTACAGGTTCGGTTCAGGCTCACACAACGGATATTGTGTGAGAAATGCCTAGCTGGTAATCAGCCAGGGTAGCTCAATGGTTTGAACATCCGCACGTAAAGCGGAAGGCCCGGGTTCGATTCCCGGCTCTGGTATTTTTCACATAGTTGGTATAAAAAAAAAAAAATATCAGCCTTCCACTCAGGGTGTGAAAAAATCATGATTAAAAAAAAAAAAATCAAAAAAATCGGATTTTTTTTATTTAAATCAGATTTTTTTTTATTTTTTTATTTAAATTATCTGACTAAAAATAAATGTTAAGACATTAAGCATGAAAAATTTTTAAACTTAAATGTGAATAAATATAAGAAGCAACAAATATAAATAAACTAAAAAAAAAAAAAAAAAAAAATATGAGGATATTAAAAAAAATAATAATAAAAGTAGATTAAAAAAAATTGTAGTATTAGCCAACATAGATACATTGTACCCCCCCTCCCCCCCAAAAAAAAAAAAATAAATAAATAAATAGTTTAAGTGAAAATATTTTAAAAGCATATAAGATTTATTATTATTTTTTTTATGTTATTATTATTGCTGTTATTAAAATGTGCATATAATATAATAAGCGGTAATCTTGAATATCACATTACGAAATTTTTTGAAGCGAAACTTTTTGGAGAATCAATTAATCAATTAAAGAAAATCCGACGTGTAATATATATATATATATATATATATGTGTGTGTGTATATATCACATTAGTTTGTGCAATTTATTATCAATAATTATAAGATTTAAAAAAAAAAAAAACTTTTTATATACAATGTTTTTAAATTTTCTGTTGAATCATATAAACTTGACAGTTTTATGTATTAATAAATTCTTATTTATTTATTCATTTATTTTATTATTATTATTATTTTTTGATTAATTATTCCATCAACTTGAAAGAAAATGATCAAATGCATAATAAACAGAACAACTGTAAGAAATTTTCAAACATTTATTAATTGTATAGAAGTATTAAAAAATGCATTGTCATCGTGTTCTGAGTTATTCTAAAAGTTTCAAATGTCTAGCTAGTCGGGAAATTATAGCTATAGAACTATATTAGCACCTTTATCAATGTGTATTAAATTTTTAAAGTGATAATAAATGATGTCACTTCTTATGAGATGCATAATTTATTTTCTTTTTTACAATTTTTTATTGTTCGTGTTGTTTTGACGACAATTAAATTATAAATAAAACTTAAATGGCTAATTTTAAAGCTATTATGAGGTTATTATTTTCACATTTTATTAATTAATTAAATTAAAACATTTATTAATTGAATAAAGTATTAAAAAGAATGCATTGTCATCGTGTTCTGAGCTATTCTAAAAGTTTCAAATGTCTAAGTCGGGAAGTTAGTTAAAAATTGATTGCAAGATCTGTACTGAACAAACAAACAAACAAGAAAGCAAGTTAATAAAAACATGGTAATAAAAGACATATAAATTCAAGATGTTTTTCAAATGGTTAAAGTTTAAAAAAATTAAGAAAACTGAAATAATTGGACAGGCCATTACCATTTCATTTCAAATTTTATAAAAACCAAATTAAAAAATGATAGGAAAAATTGCTTAAGAATGCATTGGTCAGCTCAAATATATAGGGATTACAAAGTAATATCAAAGTTAAAAATGAAAAACAATATTTTATTTATTATTATCATTTTAACACTTAAGGCAGAAAACTTATGGCTTTGTATTAAAAAAAAATTGAATCCAAAATAAGAATAGAAGATAGAGTTGGAAAATTAAAAGAATCATTTTTAAATTAATAAACACTTTTTTTTTTTTTTTTTTTTTTTTTTTTTTTGGCAAGGGGGAAGGGGGGCTATTTGATGTAAATAATAAGTAAGTTCAAGTTTTCTTTTGTTCTGAGACATATAAAACTACATATTACTCCAAAATTATAAAATTTTATTTTTGATTTAAATCAATGATTTTTTTTTAAAAATCAAGTGATTTTAATCACGATTTTAATCATGATTATAATCAAGCTGATTTAAATCAGCGTACCCTGCTTCCACTCCAAAAATTTTCTGGAATAAATATTATTTACTTAAGTCGTTACATGAAAGCTGGAAAGAATATTTCACTGCTTCATTTTTTTCCTGTTAAAGAATAACTTTCACTGCAACAAATAATCTAGTTTCTGACTGTTTTATTGGCACATTGCCAGAGATATGACTGGCTCTCTCTTTTTTGTGTGTGTGCAGAAAGATAAGATGAAAACGTTATTTATTTAATATGATCTTTTCAATAATATATTACAATGTGAATAGGTTCTTATGCAAAACAGTATCATTTATTATATTATGTAAAATAATGCCCATCTCTAATGTGAAGCAGATCATTGTTAAAACTTTTTCTGTTTATTATAACTAAGTTAAGATAAAATTTATGTGAAAGATAATTATAAATTGTTTTCTTATTTTAGTTCAAGCTTGTCGTATTTTCAAAAGATTCAAATTTAATAATTGTCCAGTAATGAGGAGATTAAATGTGAGTCAGTGTCCAAAATTAAATATCAGTGCCTTAGCAGAATCTGTAATGGCATTGTCCTTGGATTCATATTTCTTGGTATCATATGAGCCTTGCATGCAGGTTAGTCTAAACTTTTCTAGTAATATATATATTTTTTAATTTTCTTAAATTTGATGTTTAATGTGATAAACAAAAATAATTTAAGTTAATTTTTGCATAAAGTAAATTACAAATATAAAGCCTATTGTACTTTTTCATATAAGCATCATATAAATTCTTTTTATCCCTGAACTTTTTTTTTAATGGTCATTAAATTATTTGTTACATTATATAGTTAAACATTATCTGGCAATCTGGGACAATCATTTAAATAATTAAAGTAGTGTGTATCTGCATATGAAATATCAAAGGCAGTAATCAGATATAAATAATGATAATCCAATATACCTGAGTGTGTGACTGGTTCATCATCTCCCAGCTGAAACCCCTGCTCATAAAAGCATGAAACTTAGTGAAAACATTCCTTCTATGGCATAGACACCCACTAAGAAGAAATTTTACATAATTTATCCCCAAAGGAAGAGGAGTGGGCCAAAATTTACTTTTTCATATCCTTCATATCACAAAGGGAGAAAAAAAACATATGTGTAAATTTTTTGCTTTAAAATATAACAAATGTCTAGAAATTAATTTTGCAAATTTTAGAAATTTGCCTTAAAATGCAACAAACACAAATACAGTGGACTCCCAATTATCCATGGTATTGAAATATTATTTGCTGCATTGAATTATATATTTTCCCAGATATTTTGCATTTAGTTTTTATTTTCTGTAAAACTTAATTGTGCAACTAATTGTATAAATTATTATTTTTTAATTCCATCATAATTTATAGTAGAAAAAAGCCAAGGAAATTCGAGATTGCAGATAATCGAGAGTTTACTGTATCTGACTTGGTAAAAATTTAGTAAAGCCCTTCCATTAATAACATTGAATAGTAAAGAATGTCTGTGCTCAATTTTGGATAGCTCTGTATATTGTCTGTTTTTTATGTATACGCCATGTAATGTACTTAAATGTAGTGTAATATTAAAAACATATAATACAACTTGAAATGCACTTCTAGCAATTTTCCAAGTATAGCCTTATGTATCCAAATTCTTTTGTGTGGCCATGTAAATGAATGATAAATGATTTTCATACCATATTCTATATGAAACATGTATTTTTATTTATCTATAAAATATATGTTAATTTCATTTTGTTTAGTGCGTCAAAAGATGTTAAACTGTACCTCTTTAATGTTAGGGTTACCATCCTGGTGAAGGTGAGAAAGAAATTTTATCAAAAGCACCTGTAAATCAAAGTGTGTTGATTCTTCATGACTTATGTGATGCTTCTTATGATGGTATTCAAGCAGAATTTAGAGAAAAATTGCTTGGGTGGCTTCATTTTCTATCACAGCTACATTTGTGTTTGAAGTAAGTTTTTTATTATAGCTTTACTGTTGAACAATTTTCTGTTCCATATCATAAAACAACCAATAATAAACTCAAGCAGAAGTTGCAATTAACAAATCTAATAGAAACATTTTTCAGTGCATTAAAAATGGTAAAATAGTATACTCTGAAACTGCAGGCACTTATCATATTTATTTTCAAAGGGAGGAGGGTAATTTTAGAATTTATATGGACATAATGAAAACAAAAACAAAGAATAGAATGAAGAACACTATATGCCAAATATGACAAATATACTATCACGCTCGTGTAAGCCAGCCAAAAAGAAAACATAATAGATTTTTAAAAATTCGATAAACTAGCAAATTGCAGTAACCACTATTATGGCTTAAATCTCAAAGCCATTAAGGTTTTGGTAGATCAAAGAATATCAGGCATGTTACTTTTCAGCCTTTTTAAGCTGGAAAATTATTATTCTTGGGATCAATGCAAATCTGCATTAAAACTTTTGGACATGTGTAGGGGAGGGGGGGGGGGAAACCTGAATTTGTGCAATATATTATTAGCAATTTCTATGTGATTGGCTTTCAAGAAATGTCAGATTCAAACTTGGAGAAAAAGAAATAGCACTTCAACTGTATTTTCCTAATGAACTTGAACTACATTATTTTGCTAATCAATTGCCCCAGCAAACAATGCTTCTATAGAATAAACTTATTTTCAAGTATATGTAATAAGTTTAACTGTTTTTTAAGCATTTACAACTATTTTAATTACAATTAATATGATATTAGAATAAGATTAATTGTTCCATTTTTGTTTATTTGTGTGTACATGTATAGAATCAGATTTAACATTATGTATATTGTGTCAGTTGCCTGATACCACTTTTAAGTGTGTGTGTATGTGTGTGTGGGGGGGGGGGGTGAAAAGTTCAGCCTTTTTTTCTGTAAGCTTGTACCATGTCTGGAGCATGCAAATGGATCAGTTAAAATCAGTGCAAAGTGGCACTCTACTCCATGGAAGCTGTATGAAATCAACAATGAACTGCTGTTTACTACGAACTGATAATGGTCTCATTCACGTATCTGGCTGAAAATGTTATTTAACCTTTGGCACTCAAGAAGTGATTCTCGATCACCATATATAAAAAGATATATCAATCTAAAGATTTTTACACTTCTAATTTTTCATTAGAATAATGATTGTTTTAGGTTGAAATAATAGCACAGATAATAATTAAATATTTATTGTGATTTTTAAATAAAATATTATGAAAAAACTTAGAAAAGAAAAGAAACACATAACATATAAATGATTGCATTTGGTGATGTTCTGAAACATTTAGAAAATGCTTATTCATTCGAAAATTGGAGCAGATCCGTTATCTTATGTTTTTTTTTTTTTTTTTTTATTGGCTTTGTGTTTTAAAAATAAACAATCTTTAAACATGCACTGAAAAATTGGTTTGGTGTTGAAAGGTAATGATTCTTTCTAAACAAACACTAGGAATTTCAAAAACTCAAAACATTTGTTGTAGGTTGAAATAATAGCACAGGTATTCACCAGACAAAAAAAAAGAAAAAGGTAGACATTTGTACATAATTAAAATAAATGAATTATTAATTTAAATATTTATTGTGATT
The DNA here is from genome assembly GCA_963930645.1 of Salticus scenicus. NCBI lineage: Eukaryota > Metazoa > Arthropoda > Arachnida > Araneae > Salticidae > Salticus > Salticus scenicus. Next base: position 326,535,277 of record OZ005652.1, read on the forward strand.
TTAAAATAAAAGATTATGAAAAAACTTTAAAAAGAAAAGAAACACATTTGCATATTTGAAACACACTTCATTCATTAAATTATGATTAAATATGTTGAAAAAAATAATATCATGTTTGCTATCAATTTAACAAACTAAACCAATTATGTTTGTAGACTTACTTAATCATTTTAGTTATCGAATATAGAATTATCTTTCTGATGACAGTTCACTATTTCAAATAAAGTTCCAATATTGTCTGAAAGCAAACAAATGTTTCTTTGTAATATAAACTCTTAAGCTTCTAGTACCTTAAAACACTGTGTTGATGATTAAAGAAATTTAGTTTTTTTTTTAAGTATCTTCTAGCTGTTACATTGAACTTCAAATGGAATTTATTATGAACTCAATAAATTTGGATGAGTAATGTCATTATGTCACTTTAGGCTTAATGATTTGCCAGTGTTGCAAAATATGACAAAAACTATGTAAAAAATAACATGATAATGTTTTAAATCAAATTCTATTGTGATATATCTTCTGTAGTATCTACAGATGCATTGAAAGTGCACAAATTATCTATCAGAACTTTATAAAAGACATGTTTGTAAATTGCTCTGAAGTTCAATAATCATTGATAGGTACACCTGTTGTATATTGTTTCTCACATAATAGATTTACTTCACAAATTTCATTTCATGCATTATAAAATCTTCTAAGATTTATCATTGACATAAAAGTAGCCATATTTTAGCTTAAAAAAATTATAAAGGGTAAATTTTTCCGCAGACAAGGGCTCAAACTGTCCAATGTTGAGATGCAGTGAGTCCCATTTGGTAGCTGCTTTTCCCAAATTTGCCAGTTGAAGAGAGACCGAAGCACATTGAAATTCATACACCCGGTATATAGAACATCTGAAATTTATTGAGAGTATAATGCTTATAAAAGAATTTATTCTAGTGAATAAATTTTAATTACCTTGATTTTTAATAAAGGGTTGTGTAGCAGTTTATGGCATTTGCTTACAAATTTTTTATTTATTAAATCAATTTATTGGCAGTTAAATCATACTAAAATATTTTTATCTTAGTCTCAAATAACAGTAGTATATAGGGCTAAGAAAGTTTGTTATCTGCTTTAGTTTGCTTGTTGTTCGCCTAATTAAGAAATAATGCTATCTTGCACTTTGTTTTTGCAATTTATTTATGTACACTATTTTCTTTCACTGCAATGATAATTACTATAATTCACAACTGTTTTTCTGTTACATTGTTTCAGTTTCTTTTTTGATAATTTTCTATTTGATGTATATTATTTATTGTAATTCATTTTGTGTATTTAAACTTAGCTATACTCGAGAAAAAGTAAATAAGAAGTATAAATCTGAAGATGTCCAGATTTTGGAATATCCTTGGTTCCATGATTTAAGAAAAATCCATGGTAAGCATTAAAGTAATTTTTAATCATAACTTTTCTTAAGTGAGAGAGATAAATGAATGTAAATTTGTATGTTTGAACTTTTTTAGAAAATCTTGGAAATTAAGGTTTTTTTTTTTTTTTTAATCTGAACATGCCAAAAATTTTCAAAGATTTTTCTTTTTACTTTCTTCTATATGTAATATAGAGAAAGTATTGGATTCGTAAAAATTTTCGACCTCGGGTTTTTGATGGATTTACACGTTTTGAGAGCTGTAGAACACGATTTGACCATTTTTAGAAAATGTCTGTCTGTCTGTCTGTGTGTGTGTGTGTGTGACAAAATTTTGTGGCAACTGTATCTCAAGAACTACTGCACAGAATTTCATACAAATTGGTATGTAGTTGTACCTTGACATAAATTAGTGCCTATCAACTTTTGGTAAAAATTGTCTTACAGGTTGCGTTGCCATCCCGCTTTTTCTAAATTTTTAACATGGTGATATAGGACAAAATTTTGTATAAATGTGCATAAAGAGAATTATTTATTAGTGATCATTATGAAATTTACAAGAATTATTTGAAATAGAGATAGTCAACTGGGAAAAAAATTTTGTATGCGTAGGAGCCTCGCCACCCCCCGTGGGGGGGAAGTCCCCCCTCGAGGGGAGTAAATTTTCAAGATGGGTATCTTTCGAAAGGTCTCGTCAATACCTTTAAAACGAATGGTTGAACTATAAATCTGTGATAATTTAAAACAAAGTTATCGATTTTTTTTACTTTTAACGAAAAAAAACTTAGAAAAAAATCGTTTTTTTTTTTTTTTTAATGTTGTTACTGCGTGAATTTGTATAGAAAAATATAGAAGAAAGTCTTGTGGTGGCCACAACATACTAGTTTTAATTGAAAGAAAAAACAAATTTTTTGTCGAGTATGATTAAGTTTACTTTTCTAGTACTTTTCTGAAAACTGGTTAACTTTTAGTACAGAAAATCCCAGAATTCTCAAGATTAATCATGTGATATTTCATGTGTTAAAATGTGTAATTCAAATCACTGAAATATTATAATTATTCCACAAGTTATTGAAAAAGAGCAGTTTCGAATCACATGATTTTTATTATTATTTTTATTATTATTATTAATATTATTTAATGTTCACAATTTTTTTACAGAATAATCTTTTTTTTTTTTTTTTTTTTTTTTTAATCTACTGGGTAGAACAGCATATGTTGCTGATTTTAATTAGGTGCCAGAAAGCTTTGTTTAGTCATTAAAGGGTGTGGATAGTCTTATTCGAGTAGGTGGATCCTGTTTCAGCCACTGAGAATGCAGATATGAAGGAATGATACTCATTTGCCATAAAAAATTACTTTTCTAATGGTTGTTTGAACATCACCATGTGGTGCGCATTCAACTTTAAAATTGCCACTGAAGTTTGTGTTTGTGATTCACAATTAATTGTTGCATGGGCAAACACTTCAAAGACCCTTAGCAATCAATTTTCGACTAGGAACATAAGTTCGAGTGACAATCTTGAAACAAAATATGCATTGCATAACAATGATTGAATGACCATTAGAAAAGTAAACTTCTGTGGCAAACATGCTCTATTCTTTCACCCACTGCATTCTCAGCATTGAAATGGAAAAGAGAAAAAACTTCCCAACCTAGCATTTTGACTCCTAATTCTAATCAGTAACTTAGCTGTTGCACCCTGTACCTAAATAATGGCTGAGTTTTAAGTTCACATTTTATCTTTGTTCACAAAATGTAAATATTCAATTTAGTAACAATTTCCTTCCCCCCCCCCCCCCTCTTTTAAATACATGTACTTGTGATGTTAAAAGTATGTATGTCACAGTACTATCTCATGTTGAAGTGATCTTCAGTATTGCATACATAATGACATCTCTGTTCAGATTTGATAAAAATGATTTAAAAGAAAGTTTATTGTAGAACAAGCTAAGCATTTTCAGAAGATATGTCTTAACACAATATTCCCATTTTATAAAAATGTTCTTGAATACTATTAATGATTTTTTTTTTTACTCATTAAGTTGTTTTTAAAGAAAAATTACATGAGATAATTATTTTCAAACAGAGCTCTAAATTAACAATTCTTAGTCTTATTTTGCACCTTAAAATTTAAATTTAATTATCATAAAATTATGCTCCTTTTTCATTTTTTGCACATAACCTTATATGTATTTTTTATTTATATATATTTTTTTCCCTGAAATTTAAAAGTATAACTTAATAATTAAAAAATAATAGTAATAAATATTTTTCTGTTAGTTATGATTTTGTTTAAAAATGTCTTTTTTCAAGTCTCTTAAAATGTAGAATGCATGGATGAAATTGATCTAGAGAGTCTCTCTATATCTGTATCTGCAACATAGCATTGTTTCTTTTATATCGTGTTCATTCATGACTACATTTCTTTTTTTATTTATTTATTTTCTTAACCTGGTGAAGCGTCACACTTAATTGTTTTGGCCTGAAACAATTGTGTGCTTTTGCAATTTGGTAGTGCTTGAATACTTTCTTCATCTTTCGATATTGGTTTCTTCGCACATTTTACTACCCAGTGCAAGTTATTAAAAACTGCTTTCATAATTTATATACACCCCGCGACAAAAAGATAGGAACAAATTTTTTTTCTTTGATTTTTCATAAAATAACGGATTCTAAATTGTGCTTATCATTTATTATTATTATTATAAAATAACACTATTCCTGGACTAATTTTTGTTTTAAGACTAATTTAGAAAAATTTTATGACTAAAAGTTTTCTAATTTAAGACTACACAACGCAACAAAAAGATAGGAACAAAGGTTTTTTTTACTTTCTTCTATATGTAATATAGAGAAAGTATTGGATTCGCGAAAATTTTCGAAGTCCACTTTTTGATGGATTTACATGTTTTGGGATATGGAGAACACGAATTAATAGTTTTTAGAAAATGTCTGTCTGTCTGTCTGTCTGTATCATTTTTTTGTGGACGCTGTATCTCACGAACCAATGAATGAAATTTAACCAAACTTGGTATTTAGTTGCACCCTGACATAAACTGGTGCTGATTAGATTTTGGGATCACTCGCTCAATAGGTGGCGTTGTAATCGCATTTTATGCAAATTTTTAACATGGCAGCATAGGACAAAATTCCGTATAAATGGGCATAAAGAGAGTTATTTTACACTTGTGATTGTAAAATTAATATGAATTATTGATAATAGTAGTAGTTAGCTAGGAAAAAAATTTTGTGCATGGGGGGGCATCGGTTCCCCCCCTGGGGGGGAAAATCCCCCCCCGGGGAAGTAAATTTTCAAGATGGGTATCTTTCGAAAGGTCTCGTTGATAATAGTAATAGTTAACTTGGAAAAAAATTTGTGCATGTGGGGGCATCGGTTGCCCCCCCACCGGGGGGGGAAGTTCCCACCCGGGGGGGGGGGGGGCAAAATTTCAAGATGGGTATCTTTCGAAAGATCTCGTCAATACCTTTAAAACGAATGGTTGAACGATGAATCTGTGATAATTTAAACCAAAGTTATCGATTTTTTTTACTTTTAACAAAAAAAAACTTAGAAAAATATCGCAATTTTTTTTTTTTTTTTTTTTTTTTTTAACGAAATTTAACCAAACTTGGTATTTAGTTGGTCCCCGACATAAACTGGTGCTGACTATGTTTGGGGATCAATAGCTCAACAGGTGGCGCTGTGATAGCATTTTATCTAAATTTTTAACATGGCAGCATAGGACAAAAATTCGTATAAATGTGCATAATTAGAGTTGTTTTAAACTTGTGATTGTAAAATTAATATGAATTATTGATAATAGTAGTAGTTAACTAGGAAAAAAAATTTGTGCATGTGGGGGCATCGGTTCCCACCCCTGGGGGGGAAGTACCCCCCCGGGGAAGTAAATTTTCAAGATGGGTATCTTTCGAAAGGTCTCGTTGATAATAGTAATAGTTAACTGGGAAAAAAATTTTGTGCATGTGGGGGCATCGGTTCCCCCCACCGGGGGGGGGGAGTACCCCCGGGGGGGGCAAAGTTTCGAGATGGGTATCTTTCGAAAGGTCTCGTCAATACCTTTAAAACGAATGGTTGAACTATAAATCTGTGATAATTTAAAACAAAGTTATCGATTTTTTTCACTTTTAACAAAAAAAAAAAAAAATCGTACTTTTTTTTTTTTTTTTTTTAAATATTGTTACTGATTGAATATGTATAGGTAAATATAGAAGAAAGTCTTGTGGTGGCCACAACATACTAGTTTTTAATTTTTGAATATGATTATTTTGAATATGAATGTTTTGAATATGATTCAAATATTTAATATTTTTTTAATATGATAATATTTTGTTATGATAATAAATGATCAGCACAATTTAGATAATGTTATTTTATGAAAAATTTAAAAAAACCCTTTGTTCCTATCTTTTTGTTGCGGAGTGTAGTCTTAAATTAGAAAAATTTTAGTCTTAAAATTTTTCTAAATTAGTCCAGGATTAGTGTTATTTTATGATAATAATAAATGATAAGCACAATTAAGATAATGTTATTTTATAAAAAATTAAAGAAAAAACCCTTTGTTCCTATCTTTTTGTCGTGGGGTGTATATTGTTGAAATTGAACTTTCTTACCTTTATGGGGATTAATATCAATAAAACAGAAACATATTGACAATTTTTGTTTTAAATAACTTAAAATAGTGTTTCTTTTATTTTTGCAGAAATTCATTGGTATGTGTGTATTATATTTATAGAAAGAGGCTGTAAATTCTTAGTGGCACTTTAATAAGAAAAAGCTTGTATTGCTGCATAACTTTTCGGGAATTGTGAAAGACTTAATGCTACTGGTGTGGTGTAACGAAAGTTCGTCGTTGAAAGTTATGAAAACAGAAGTATAGTAGGAAAGATAATTTTATTTTTAAAAATGTAAAGTGATCGTAATAAAAATTACTAGTAGTAATTTAAATAGTAGTACTCACCAGATTTAATCGTTATCGCCAAGCTAAAGAATTCCAGGCATTGATTCGTTCATTTCAAAGAAGAGATCCATCTTTGTTTTAAAGAATATGTTTTTATTCACAGATAAAAATCATCCAACAAAAATTCAAAAGGCCAATTTGGGTTATTTTTATAAGAGAAGAATTAAAATAGCTGAAAAAGGAGAAGAATGCACGAGCTGCCACACCAATGCCGATCGTAACAAAAAAACTGAGCCAAATCGCTGACGCTCGTTCCATGTCCTGCTCTGCCAAGCTCCCAGAGTAAACTGCCGCAAATCGCGATCTGGAAATAACGGTAATCTCGCATCCGCGAAACCACGCGCCGATAGGCGGAAACTGAGCATGTGACAAAAGCGCGGTGAAGTAAAGGCTATGCAACACACAATGCCGGGAAAGGAAATATTTCGCCGAAATGGTGAAAATATTTCAATTAAATTACGATCGCAGAAAATACGTGATAAATAAATTACAAAATATTAATATGTGGATGTCTTAAAGTAGATCCGGATTATTTAATACTTAAATTGAGGTTCTTTATAAGTTGATATTAATTAATTTAAGAGGGAAAATAGGACATTAAAAATTGGATGAAAGCTGGAAAGAATGGTGATAGCTTTTCATCACAATTCCACCCTTTCACAGCAATTTTTTTTTTTTTTTTTTTTTAGGCATGACTGGTGCATTCAAGTCGCATCCATCAAAATTTCACAAAAGGTAAAGAAAAAAAATATTACACATTGAGTTTGCACTGAAATTCCGTACATCATTATGATTAAGTGTTTTGCCAAATAAATGCAATATAAATAAATTGTATCACCATGAATTATGAGTAGGTACCATTTTTCAAAATTTTAGAATGTTAAATAAAAAAAATTGTGATACAAGGAGATGTACACCAAAATAAATACAATGTGCTACATGTAAAATAAGAAACATAAAGATACAACACATACATTGTGTAATAAAATAAAGTAATATGTTAAACACATTACATGCAAATTATACTAAAAATAAAAATATTGCGTGTGATCACACTTTAAAAAATATATAAATTAGTCAGCAGCCTGAATATTACACAATCAATCACCTGTGAATAAGATTTCAAATACTATGTGGAAATATAGAAATTAAGAATTTTAAACTTAAAAAATGAAGGAACTGGAACATGTGCAAAACTGAAAAAAAAAATTGTGAACTATTGAAATAAAGGACCATGGAATGAATGACAAGTGCAAATCTCCACAGCGGCTGCAGTCCACAGTGCAAATTCAACACTCATCAGAGAACATTAGAGACAATGAGACGCACAAACAAGTTTGCCAGCGAACAAATTTGGCGGCACTTTGCATCATATAGCAGAGTTAACAAAATAAGAAATACTTAAGATTGTAGAAAATTTTGACAGGTATGAACCAAAAATCCCTGAGGCAAAATGAAAATAAACACAAGATTGACTAATGCAAACTGACTACATAATAAGATTAAATAAAAAAATATATATATAATATCAATGCAAACAAATATTGTATTATACACATTGTAAATGTGCATATGAGAAAGTAAAATATATTTAGTAAGGAAAGTTTCACACAAAAAAATCAATATAAAAAAAAATGACAGTAATGTAAACAAATATTGTACCACACAGATTGTAAATGCACTATATGAAAGAGCAAAACATATTAGCAAATAAAGCCTTATGCAAAAATTTTGCTGAGTACGAAAAGTTATTACTTCTTTCACGGTTTTTTATTACATGTTCGTGGTCTCAAGTTGTAATTTAAATTTGCTTTTAAGAGTCTATTGTGAGACCTTGTAAGTATTTGTGGATGTTTATACTGTTTCTTGTTGGCTTTATTGATAACGGAGGCAGATGCATCACTAGATTCAGAGTAAATACTGTCATTACCTAGATTGATGAGGATTTCGGTTGTTTGAGGAAACTCGTGATCTGATGAAGCTAATGAAAATTTAGGACTTATCACAGGAGGATGCTGAAGAACGACAGGATCAGCTGGTGCAACAGAAGATACCGGTTCAGGAGTAAGGTTAGGCATCTCTAGAGATACAGCATCAGAGCACCCCTTTGGACTGCAAGGTTGCTGGGTCGGAATGTCAAGGGTCTGGTTCCGATCTGGTTGGGATAGAGCATCATCATCAATGGAGGAATGGTGTATCTCTATTTCATCAGATTCATTGGGCTCTCTAAAACTGTATACAGGGCCTGGAAAATATACAACTGCTTCCTGTGAAGTAGTGTGAAAAGAGTTATTAACAGTATAGTTAGACAGAGAAGTAATAGGAACATTTAGACATCTAGTATTTGTAGTTTCGGCAGGTGTGTTATGTTGTGGAACAGAGTTTTTGTTTTAATTTGAATTGTGAAAAATTGAATTTAAATTTGATTAATGTATTGTGAGTTACCTATTTTGAAATATTTGTTAAAAATAGCAATTAAGAAAATGCACTGGAGGAAAAGTGTTGAAAAGTAATAAATAAAAAAACTTTGTATATAAACATTGTAAACATCATAAAACTTGCAACAAATATTTCAGGTTGAAATAATAACAAGATACGTCATCAGATGAACAAAGTAGACACAAAGGCAGCAAATAAAGCTGTAACACAGTCTTCAGTACTTTGTTTGTCTGACAGAGGATCATGCTATTATTTGTACCCAAAACAATAATTGCAAGTTTTTGGCACCATAGAAAGTTTTTATTATTATTAGTTAAAATGCTGTTTTAATGTTTCAGGTGATTACTCTTATTCTTCATCATCCGATTTCTGTGGTACTGAAGGGCAATACCAGGTGCTGACTAACAACCCAATCTTTTGTGATATATTTGAAACGCACCAGCTTGATTCTGGTATTACAACATTTTATATTGTTATTTTTGTGTTTAAGTTTTTATAGATTTTGTTTACAAACGATAAATTATATTTTTATTTGTTTCTAATCTGTTTATGTTTGTTATGTGTTAAATAAATTTTGATTATGATAACATTTAACTTAAAACAGTGTTATTTTTTTTTTTTTTTTTTTTTTTTAGCAATTATAAAAACACAAGCTCCCTAAATTAGGCATAATTTTAATACTTGTCTGTAAATCTAAATATATTTTATATTCAGCTTTTACAGTCTCTTTTATAATATCAAAAATATATAATTGCAATTTGCTTAACATGCACAACTAATTAATTGCATTTTATTTAAAACATTTTTTTTTTTCTGTGTCAGTATGTGATGTGCAAAATATGTTTTTGTGTTTACTGTAAAAAATGGATAGAAAATAATAGTAAATTTTTATCCCTTCCCCCTCCTCCTATTTTTTCCTCCTATGCATCTTTGCCAACTTTAATTATCATGTTTTATGGATATATTTGAAATAGAATGTCTTCATAGATTCAACCATACACTTTTTTTTTTTTTTTTGATGCAGTATCAACTTAGATATATCATAAAATTGTGTGTTGTTATGTATAATAATTTGTGCACGTGATTTTCTGATTTATTTTTCCCTGTTCTAAATAAAGGATTGTAAAAGATTAGAAGTACAGAATCATAAAAAAAATCATGTTTAATAAAATACTTAACTTAAAAAATTCTTCCACTGTGATGTACCGAAATTTAATAGTTTACCTTAATAAATTTCAATAAGAGCACCGTTAGTTGCCCTGCACATATCAAATCTATAATCAATCTCTGACCATATGTATTATGGAGCATGTCTGGCATCACTTTGGCAATTGCATTGATAATTTGCATCTGTAAATGTTTCAAATCCTATACCCATATGCTATAAACAATGTTTTTGACATAACCCCAAGGGGAAAAAAATGATTATGTTAAATTGAAACTTCTCGGAGGTTAAACGCAAGACACATTGAGCTTTATCCTGAACAGTTGCTATTTCACTCGTGGAAAGCTGAACGATGAAGGCCCCTTCACTTTGCTTTGTTGCTGTTCATAGCGTGCTAATTACAGTAGAACTTGGATAATTCGAAGTTGAAGGGACCCGATAAAAATTCGAAATATCCAAAAATTCGAATTACATATACTATTTTGTCAAAGAAGAGATAAATTAAAAAATAAACTCTACGATCAAATATTTAACACTTAAACTTTATCTAAGAATATTGCTGCAGTTTTTTTCATTAAATCAACATTTTTTTATGTGATTAATTATTCAAAATTTTTTAAAAGAATAATCTGATATTTTTGATTGCTTCTTTAAATACAATCTTTGAGTCATGGCATATGATTCTAACCTATTAATTGATACAAAAATAGAATCTTCTACATTAGACTGACCTTCAAAAAAGCGGCGAAGTTCATGTATATGCATCATAGCGTCTGACACACTAGGTAGGGGCTTTTCTTCTATTTCCTTATCCTCTTCTTCTCCGGACAATTCCTCCTCAGCTTGGTTTTTCTCTAGTACTTGAGCAATAATGTCTGTATCAGTTGCCTCGGCACACACAATAACATTTTGATCTACGTTTACATAGTCCTCAAACAAGATTGATGGATTACAATTTATGTCTCGACAGTCAATTATCGACAGTCAGCTCAGGATCAATTTCATCAAAGTTTTGCACTATATTTATTCCTTGACTTTCTTCCTTTACAAATCCCGCCTTATGAAAACATTTCATAATCGTTCTCTCACTAACCTTATCCCATGCCTGTTTACACATTCGTGAAGCATGAAGAATGTTGAGATTTTTAACGTCAAAATTTCCGATGAGAATGTTTTCAACTAACAGATGCCTGTAGAAATGTTTAAGGTTTTTGATGATGCCCTGGTCCATAGGCTGAACAACAGATGTCATGTTGGCCGGAAAAAAAAATACTTTCACATTTTCCATTTTGGGGATGCTGTTGTGAGCAGTACAATTGTCAATAAAAAGAAAAATATCACGTTTTTGTTTTCCAAATTTCTTGTTCATATTTAAAAGCCATTTTTCAAAAATTTCAGAGGTCATCCATGCCTTTTTATTTGAATTGTAGGACACAGGCTTAGATTTTACATTTTTGAAACAACGTGGATTAGCAGATTTACCAATCATTAATATTGGCAGCTTTTCGGATCCGTCCATATTTGCTCCAACAAGCAACGTTACTCGCTCTTTACTTAGTTTTCCGCCACTACATGTTTCTCCTTTGAAAGCAAGAGTTTTATTTGGAGTGCACTTATAAAAAAGTCCGGTCTCATCAACATTAAAAATATCTTTTGGTTCCTTGTTTTGAATAATTTCTTTTAAATGTTTTTTCCATTCATCAGCTGCTTGAATATTCACTGCACCACTTTCACCACACACTGCTTTGAAAGAAATATCGTTTCTGTCTTTGAAACCATTCAGCCAACCTGTGCTGGCTTTGAAATCTGGATTGCCTAATACAGAGGCAAACTGCTCCGCTTTGACTCTCATAATTGAGCCACTTATCGGAATGTTCTTATCTCGGGCTTGTTTAAACCACTTAAGAACACAACCATCCACATCTGGGTTGTCAGGTCCTCTCACTCTTTTTCTATTTTTTCCAGCGTCATTTTCGGTGCTCAAAATTTTATCTTTGTTCTTCAAATATGTCAATAAAGTGTTAGGCGGAATTCCAAATTCCTTTGCGGTTTCCGATTTCTTTTTAAGGCCTTTTTCCACTTCTTTAATCACTGCTACCTTTTGAGCTAATGTTAATGACTTATAAGTGTTAGATTTTGACAGTTCCATAGTAAGAGAAGAGCATAGGAACAATAAATTCTTAAAGCACAAAACGCAAAATATACAAACGCATTAATTTATTCATAAGAGGCGCATGTGACACTTTGAGCTTCGATTCTTTCAATGCACAATAAAATAGATTCTCCTGCCAAAAGGGGTGCGCGGAATATGCAGACGATCTTTGAATGACGTAAATGTAGTAGGGAGGGAGAGATACACTGGAAGGTTTAAAAAAAAAAAAAAAAAAAAAAAATCGACACAGTGATATCCCAATCATCGCTTTTTTTTCTTTTCTTTTGAAAGACTGTCAAAATAAATAATCGCACTTTAGATGAAAAAAATCTCAGAAACAATTTTTACTGCAATGTTTTAAAGGTAATCATATGGAAATTTCGAATTATCCAAAATAGAATTCGAATTATCCACGATTTTTTAACATTATTTTAATACAGAATTCTAGGGACCGAGTAAAAAATTTGAATTATCCAGAATTTCAAATTAAACAAGTTCGAATTATCCAAGTTTCACTGTATATTTAAAAATCTTGAACTCTGTCCAAGTTGTTTGAAAAGAATATTATTGCATTTGCTCAATTCCTTTTAGAATTAATTTTTCAAAAATGTTAAATTTTCCATCTTGACTTGATTTTTTAATACATGTAGATGACAGCTACATTGAAAAGTAAGTGGATATAATTCAGGATATGTTGAATTTATCATAAAATATCATTAAATTTTTATACTTTTAAATGGTAAAACCTGCAAAACGAATGCATATTTATGAAAAAATTATGTATCGGAAAATTGAAGTTTTGTACATTTTATTTTCTTGTTTACAAAAAGAAAACTTTAAATTATTTGTACAATGCATGAAATTCACAGTCATAACTACTTCAGATTGAAGTCTTTTATTATTACTATTTCACTGAAAATGTGGTAATCTTAAGTTATTATTAACTACTCCGTGATAATGATCTTTTTCTGACTATTGCATTCCAAGAATAATTTCAGAATACTAAATTTCGTGACAGTTTTTAAAAAGACTGTACCAGTGTGGCTAGCAGTCAGGGAAAATCAAAGAATCAGGGAAAAGTCAGGGAATTTTAACAAATTTTGTGAAAATAAGATGTATTATAAATTATTAATGATATTTTAAAAAAACTAAATTTTTTGCTAGTGTCGTGAAATTTTCATTGAAAATAAACGTGAGAGTCAGGGAAAAATGGAGGAAAATCTCGAAAAATAGTCAAGGAAAAGTCAGGGAATTTGAAAAAGTTTAAATGCTAGCCACCCTGCTGTACCTTTACAGAACACAATTTGATTATTGGAGCAGGAACTGCAGATCTCCTTTTTTTTTTTTTTTTTTTTTGTAACTTCTTACAATTTTCCTATTTTTTTTAATATTTTGCTGAGCTCCTGCCATCTTTCTTTCCACCTGCCTGCATCGTTCAGTCAAATAAGTTTATTAACTTCATCAATAACTTCTCTCCCCAGCAATGTGAGCGATCTTTATCACTAACTAATGAGTCATGGTTAATTTGATCGACTGCTTTCTCTCCCTCCATGCAGTTCCAAAACCAAAATAATCATCTGCTTATACTTTTAATATTGAAATAAATTTAATATGAAGTTGTAATTTTGAAACTATTTTCCCTATAATTTCTTGAAAATAAAAATATTACAACGAAGTTTCTTATACACAAATTTCATGCTTGCCTATTAATATATAGATACTGTTAAGTTCGGAAATGCTATAAGCATAATTAATTGATGTTGTTACGATGACGCCATTTATGACTAAATAATAAGCAAAATAATAATGAATAAAAGATATTATCTGCTGAAATTTAAAAGAAGGAATAAATTGCAAAAGAATCCCTGATATTGAAATAGATTTTTAAATGTTCTGTAATTCTATTCAGTTGTTGAAAAAGGAAATATTTTTCACAAACAGTAGGAAGAAAGCTCATTGTCAGTACCCTTCATATTTTTTAAACCTATATCTTATGACTATCATCCTTTTTAATTTCCAAATACATTTCGGATCCGGCAAGAAATGAAAATCAAACCAGACTGAAGAGATGAGTCATTTCAACGCAATGAGGATGGATGCGACTTGCATCCGAAATATATTTGAAAATCAAAAAGGATGATATTCGTAAGGTATAAATTTAATGAATATAAATTTAGTCCTTTTTATGGCATTTAATGTATGTTGACTTTCTTATGTGAGTAAAGTGGTTCCCAGAGAAACAGATAGGTTCTAGCCAGTGAATGATAAATTAATAAATGCACTGGAATTTAAAAAAGAGAATTTTATAATACCCTTTTAGTGCAGTGAATGAAGAAATAATCTTCGTTTTTTCTCCTCAGGTGTGAAAGGAAAGTCTCTTGAAAATCTTGATAGTTAATCACATTTTAACTAATAAACTTGCTTCCTAATTAAAACTTTTAAAATTCGTCTTTGAGGTGCACACAGAAACATTCCAGTTTATGTGTGTGCCAATTTCACTCTGTAAGTGCAATAGATTTTTCTGGTGACAGCTGACAGAGGGAAAGACGGACACCATTTCAGTTTTATTAATAAGCTATTAAAAGAAATTAAATATACATTTACATGAGGCAACAGCTTTAGTATAGAACTTCTTTGGCGAAATTTGAAATTTTAACAGTAGCTCGGTTCTTTCTCACCAAGATCTTTACTTACACAATTTCAATAACCATTTTTATTCTTCTCCAAAATGGCAAAAAAATATTAAGTCTTCCGCACATTACTTTGTAAATGATAAAATCAAGACCCAAAAAAAAATGTAAGACTATTTGATTAATTGGAATTAATATTCTTAATAAAAAAAAATTTCTTAAATATTATGATGTTAGTTTTATCAGAAATTTGTGATGATACAGGTTTAATTTTTTTTTTTTTTTTTTTTTTTTTTTTTTTTACTATTATTCATGTGTAGAAAAAGTAGAAAAATGTTTCTTTCTATAATAAAATAAATGAAATAAAAACTTCTAAGAATTTTATTTGATTGGCTTCAGGCTATAATTACAATGCAGAGAAAAATGTAGGGAAATTTAATACATTTTAATTAATAACTTAATTCCTAATTAAAATATAAAAATCTTGTTTCAAGGTGCACACAGAGATATTCTAGACTATCTGTGTGCCAAATGTCATGGCTGTAAGATTTTTCTGTAAACCAGGCCTGCACAACCTTAATCGTTCTACATGCACACAGCCTAAATCATATTATGCCAACTAAATTTGCTGCCCCCCCCCCCCCCCCAAAAAAAAAAAAAAAAAAAGTTTTTAGTATATAAAAAATAGAATTTTAAAAAAAGTTAGTACAAAAAAAAAATAATAATATTGAAGCATTTCTTAAACCAGAAGCTTAAAACTATAATTAATTTAAAACACCTTACTTTAGCTTCTGTTGTTTCTTTTATCCAGAGACCTTTCGATGGCGCGCCCCCTCATCTTCGGTGGATTCAACAAGTCGAATGCTTCTTGCAGCGAGCCTCTTCCTGTCTCTTTGTTGTTCTATCAACTGTTGCCACGATCGGCATAAACCTACCATCGGCTCATTGCCATTGAATCACAATTTGTGAGGATTTAAACTGTTTCGCAATTCATCGTATTGTTATGATAATTTTCGATTTTGGTGACATTGTTAAAATCAACTGAAACGTTTTGTTTTAAACGTATTTTAGCGAATGTGGTAGTGGCCTTTCCAAATTTGATATCAGTTTGATGCTCTTTTATACGCATTTTAATTTTTCTCTTGGTCATTCCTATGTAACATTTATTTTGTTGGTTGATTTCTACTGGAATTTTATATATACCTGAGTTTTCGGCGGGGGGAATCAGGTCTTTTTCATTATGGATTATTTGGTAAATGTTTGGATTTGGTTTAATAAAAATTTTTATATTATGTTTTTTACCAATATTCTTGATTTTAACAGACACTCCGCAGTCATAAGGGATGGATGAGGTGTATTTTTGGGGAGGGAAACCTCAATTGACATTTATATTTTGACATTTTTTCTATTTAAAAAAATAATAATAATGAAATGGCTATGGAACTTCAGCTATGCAAAGAACATTTTTATAAATGTTTTTTTCATGTCTTTGCAAAAAAAAAAATAATTATTATTTTATCTAACAGACTGCTTCATAATTCAATACTCCACCTGTATTTCATATAATTTTGTATATATATATATATATTTTTTTTCCATTATTAAGCACTTTTTTTTTCTTTTTCAGGACTTCCTGATGTTAAGGATTGTGCTGCTTATAAAGATTCATCTTTAATATCATATGAAGTAATAAAAAAGTATCACGAAATGAAAAAGAAATTTATTGCTTTTTATATATCTGTTACAGAAAGTAATCAGATCTTTGATTCAAGAATCAAATCCGAAAACTTTTGACTCTAAGTCTTGTGTAATATTCTTTATTTTCAAAATTTTTAGGTGCTGTATATTCTTACTGACTATAAAACAAACCTATTTGTTATTTATTTCTGTGACTGTAAAGTTTTACGGTAAAAAAAAAAAAAAAAAAAAAAAAAGTGTAGATTTCTGAGAAATAAACTTTGATAAATTGCAGCTATTGCCAAATCTCTTTTTTATTATTCTTTAATAAATCACAGCCTTTGCCTTTTTGTTGTTGTTGTTATTTTTTAATATGTCACAGCTTTTGTCAAATTTCTCTTTTTGTTATTCTTATGAATATAAATTAGAGACATAACACAATGATAAAGTAAGATCAACTTTAAAAATGCCAAAAATAAATTGCATGCAGTAGTTTCACTACTAACTTTAAGAATACTACTGTCATCAGTGCAAAATAGCAAAAATAAATTAATGCTCTTCAATATATCAAGGAAATGGATTCTAGAGATGTATAAAACAGCCAATAGAATTTTAAGGATTAGTCATGAGTAAATTCAGAGGTGCCAAATCTTAAGATTAATCCATAATTATTACGGATTTATGGCAGTAATTATGGCCAACATATGAAAATAACAGATTATATGCTTTAAAAAATGTCCCCGATATATAGAGCTGGATGATATCAGAAATTAAATATCGCGATATATCATCAAGTTAATATCGATATTGGTGATATATTGGGATATTTATTTCAAGAGAAGGAAAGTAGATATTTGCTACTTTTTAAAAACAAATGAACACCAATTTTAATGTATACAAGTGGGGAGTGTTTTCTATATGTATTTATATTTTCTGGTATATTACTTCCAAATCTTTTTTATTAAAAAGAAAGGAAAAAAAAAGAAAGAAAATGCATAAATAGCAACACAATGTTTTGTGTTTCTTTTAATTTATACCATTACTTTTAAGTATATTTCTGAATAGTTTGTCCTCCATTCTTTCTATTTTAAGATTTAATTATTTCAAAATCACATTTTAAGAGAGCTAATGGGTGATATGTGTTTTATTTACACAAAGTATATCATCAAGATACATAATTATAATAAAAATATAAGCTTAAGAAAAATGAAGTTATACTTAGAATGTAGATGATTAATAAAATTTTGCGCAGAAGTCGTAACTTAACTATCTATCTATCTCTATATATATATCAATGATTCACTTATATACGGAAATTTTAAAAATAAATATTAGTATGAGTTTTGCACCTAATTCCCATCCCTGAGTATAAAGAAAGTTCATTTACTAATAGTCCTGTCAGTCATTGATAGCGATATGGTTGTAATTAAATTAATTTCAGTGAATAAGAAATGCACAGTAGAAATATTGTTTATAAACTTTCTATAGAATTGCCACCGAATAAACTTTCTCGGTTGTAGAGTAATATTAATTTGAGACCCTATAACTCATAGGTATTCTAAAGGTCAATTACCTGCCATTTTTATTTTATTTTTTATCTACTTACCATATCATGATTTTTTTTTTAGAGATATATATATTGAATTCATATTTTGTAATGTTTTTATAACATTTGGAAATTGTATTATATTTATATACTAGTACCGCCCAGTGGTTGAAGATCAATCACTTTTTGCAAAGCAAAGCAAAACAACTGCCTTCTCATAAATGGAATTAAATTGCAGCACAGCAGCGACCCCTGTTGGCCAATAGGCACAAGTCGTCCATGAAATAGAGCGTTCGAACTAAAAAAAAAAAAAAAAAAGAAAAGAAAAGAAAGAAAGGAAATCTTAAAAATGGTCAATTAGAGTTCAAGGAATCTCAAAACTTGTAACATCATCGAAAACTGGAAATCTAAATTTTTTCTGAATCTTATACTTTCTTCTTATATATGCAGAAGGTAAAATAATAGATCCACTTTTTTAAGAATAAGTAGTCAATTTCAGTTAATTGAAATGCAAGGAAATCTCAAAATGTGTAAATTCATCGAAAACCAGAAATCGAAATTTTCCCTGTGTCTTCTACTTTCTTCTTATGCATGCAGAAGCCAGTAATAAATCCACATTTTAAATAATAAGTAGTCAGTTTCAGTTAATTGAAAAGCAAGGAAATCTCAAAACGTGTAAATTCATCGAAAACTGGAAATCAAAATTTATCCAAATCTTATACTTTCTTCTTGTATATGCAGAAGATATAATGATAAATCAACTTTTTAAAAAATAAGTAATCAGTTTCACTTAATTGAAATGCAAGGAAATCCGAAAACGTGTAAATATATCAAAAAACGGAAATCGAAATTTATTTCGTATCTTCTTTCTTCTTATGTACGCAGAAACTAGTAATAAATCCACTTTTTAAAAATGAGTAGACAATTTCAGTTAATTAAAATGCAGGGAAATCTCAAAACGTGTAAATTCATCGAAAACCGGAAAAACGTTTTTCCAAATCTTATATTTTCTTCTTATATATGCAGAAGATAGAATAATAAATCCAATTTTTAAAAAATAAGAATCAATTTCAGTTAATTCTTTGCTTAAAAAAGAAAAAAAAAAAACACTTGACGATATTTCGAACAATCCAGGGATTTTCGAACAATATATCAACGAAACGATAGCAAGAACTAAATGCGATATACTGTTTGCAGTGTTTTCACTTTTCACCTGCGAGCAATGAGCAGCTTCGATATTATTGGTGTGGGGATATTATCGAATGTGAGAAGCTGGAAATAATATACTACAGCGATGAACTAAACGCGATATACTGTTTGCAGTGTTTTCACTTTTCACCTGCGAGCGAGGAGCAGCTTCGATATTATTGGTGTGGGGATATTATCGAATGTGATAAGCTGGGAAATAATATACTACTGCGATAACTTGATGAATGAGGAATGAAACATTTTATATGTTATCATTCAAAGTCATACTTTTTAAGTAGTGGTTTCGATTTGAGAGTTCGCACAAATGAAGCAAAGGGACTGGTTGCAGGAATAAGGAAGAGAAAGTGTTTGGATCGTTTGCAGTTGGGGTTATTTTTTCGAGTTTAGTCAGTGAGGAGGAAGTGAAAGTGTATTTGTATAAGATATTCGGAGGTCTGTTGGGTGTTTACGGGGTGGTACGGTGAGGCGGGGAAGCAGAATTTGAAGATATGGTGATTGGTGTTGGACGCTGTTTATCGGCATATGGATCGATCGCGTTGTGCGCACTAGGAAATATCGTTAGAGGGATATATTGGTAGAGCAAGAACTTAAATACTGTTATCGCGATATTAAAAAAATATCGATACTTGGGGATATATTGATAAATAATCCAGCCCTACCGATATACCATTAAGATGGCTGCAAGAGAAATTAGAAAGAATAAATAAACTCTTACCTCAAAATTAAAGCAGAATGGATTACAGATTATACATCTATTTATTGATGACATTTCAGTAATGAAAATTAGATTCAGAAGCTTCTGATAAATAGGATGATTACAAGAATATTCCTTACATATTAAAATGCAGCGTAATGTGATTCAATATTGAGAAGTAAATGTAGATCACGAGCTCACAGTATGACAACATTTATATTCATAAAGTCTTTATGTTCATTAAAAATTTAATGTTAGTTGAAAAATTTACTAGAGTCTTCTTATATATAATGTTCTAGATTTCATACAAACTGTCAACACTAACTCCAAAGTGTAAGCATCTCACATGCTGGTATCAAATGACCAGTATATTAACTAATAAATGGTTACATTCATTGATTAAGCATCTTGCTTAACCTTTAGAAGATGGCTGGTCGATAATTAATCCAAGTAGCCCGTCTTAAAAAACGGCATTGGTTTAGAAATCGACCAGGTAATCTCTTTCCCTACATACATTGTTTGGTTGTGTTGAAGGACGGGTAGAACTGTCAAACTTGTTAAAAATGATCACCTTTCGGATGTTTCATCTTTTGATAATCCCCATTCCCTCTTTTTTTCCCTAAACTGAATGCAAGACACAGACTTTGTCTCCATGCAGAATTCCTTTCTTTTGATGATAAAATTTTAGTGGAAATACTTTTAAACTACCTGGAAAAGGAATTTCCTGGTTACTTTTGGATTAATCGTAAATACATTTGCTGCTTTTTGTTTTCATTATTATTGACAAAATACTGGAATTCTTTCTAATTTCTGTCATACTTAGAGAATATATTTTGACATTTGTTGTTTTGTTTTTAATTCCCTATTAAAAGGAGGTAAAGGAAATCTGCATTTAATGTATTTATTTTACAAACGGAAAATTTTGCGTCTTATTTGCGAACAGTTTATTTACTTATTTTGGCAACTTTATTCTTTTTTATGATTCTTAAATTTTCAGGAAACAAAGGATTTTTTTTTTTTTTTTTTATTATTATTATTATTCACTGCTTTGATTTCAACCTTCTGCAATTTTGTCAGAAATTTGAAAATTTGCAATGAATATTTTCCTGGCCTATATGTACTGTTATAATACCCATATTTATTACAATTATTATTTATTTGTTTAATTATTTTTCCCCCTTATCTTTTCCTACAAATTTATTTATTATTATTGTTTTACATTATTTATCTTTTCGTAAGTTTAAACTCTAAGGACAATTCTGTCCATCATACTCTTACCAGAGCTCTATTTTACTAGTCCTTAATTATGGGTGGGAATTTTTCAGATCTATATACTATTATAAAAGTGAAGGAATAGCGTTCCTTATGAACTCTGAAATATCAATTTTTATGAGGAGGATCACGCTTCTACTCTATGAACAAGTATACTTAATTTTTTATTTTGCAAAAAAGATAAATGTACAATAAATAATTATGTTACTTTTACAGATTTTTTTTTTTCTTGAAAAGGGGGGGGGGGGTACTTTTTTCTTTACAAAAGAAAAAAAGTAAAAAATAAAATGTTTTTTTTTAAATAAATTAATGTATTATTTTGTC
Source organism: Salticus scenicus (assembly GCA_963930645.1). Classification (NCBI taxonomy): domain Eukaryota; kingdom Metazoa; phylum Arthropoda; class Arachnida; order Araneae; family Salticidae; genus Salticus; species Salticus scenicus. The sequence goes on from OZ005652.1 coordinate 326,556,776, forward strand.
ATGCATTTTTTTTTTTTTAATTGGATTATGATTGTTTTAATCATTTTATAAATTTGAATATGCATTTGAGAGAAAATTAGTTTACACTGTATTGTTCAAAAATTTTAATTTTAAATTAACTTCTAACATTAACTTCTAACTTCTAACATTTTAACTTCTAATTAACTTCTAACATTTTTTCTAACATTCAACTTCTAAAATAATTTTCAAAGAAACTTTTTTTTTTTATGGTAATAATAATAATTAAATAAAAATAATTTTATATTTATTTCAAAGTATTTGGACGTTTACATCTAAGTTTTATTTCATTTATTTGTTTGTTTATTGATTTTTTCATAATTATATTTTTCCAACCACCTCATTATGAAGCGTAAAACTTTTAGTACCCACCATTTTTTTTTTCCACTCAAGTCAGTTTTTAGAGTAATTTAATTTTTTTTCTTTTTTTTTTTTTTTTTGTAACAACATTTGGAGAAAATAACTCCAAAAATAAAATGGTGTGAAAAAAGGGCGTTAACAATTTTACGCTTATTAATGAGTTGATTGGCAGATATGTAATTATATATATATTAAGGCTGTGCCGATTAATCGGTTCGGTTAATCGATCAATGCTTAGTCCTGATCAATTTTTTTAATCGAGTTAATTGGACCGATTAATTTGATTAAAAATTTTCAAAATCTGATTAAAATTTTCAAACTACGAATTAAAGTAAAAATATCGTTCTGCCTACAAAATATTTTTTCACATATTTTGCTAACAAACATTCTAAGAAACATCCATCAAATAATGAAAAAGCAAAAAATAAATAAATAAATAAAAATAACACCTCTCAAAAGAAGTTGTTGCACTTTTGTTGATAGAGAAAAGGGGAGGACAGTTATTAAACAAAATGCGGCTTCATGTGCATACTGGAGCAACACCACCTGTCTTTAGCCTTCTACAGAAAGTGTTGGCTAAGGTAATAGCATTCTCAGAAACAAGAAGCTTTCAAAAAATAGAAATGCTAAAGATTTAAAAAAAAAAAAGAAGTGATTGAGATTTTTATTATCCGTCTGATGGGGGAAATGTCAACAGAGTTTCACAGTATCTTCAAGCGTTTATTGTCTGTTCAGAATTGCTGATAGTAACTATTGAAGTAGAAACAGAAAATAACATTCTGTGTTCTAGTCCGAAGTGAGTGACAAAGAAGAACCAAATATAAGAATTTGAGATTTTTATGATAATGATATGGAATTTTGAGAATTTATTTAAAAATAGTGACAAGCGAGATGGACAAGGCCTGCAAATATAAAACTAAAATATGTAAATTCATTTAATGTTTCTTTCAAAATGAATCAAAAAATTAATATATTTTAAAATAATAATAATAATAAATAAAATTGAATTAGTGAAAATATTTATGTAAAATAATACTTAAAGTCACCAATTATTACTCTGAAAATTGATTTAAATTTCAGTTATGAAACAGATATAATTGATTAGACAAAAATTTTTGAAAAAAAAAATCCGTCAAACTTATGAATAATATATATATATACTAGCCGCCTTCGGCGACCAGCTGGTTCGCTATCCCTGAAAAATCCTACTTTACGAAACTCCCGCTCGGTGGCGCCTTTTTCCCGTTTCAGGTCTAATAACAGCTTATCGATATATCGAGAAAATAGCTTATTGAAAGCGTAGTAAATTCCCGTGCGGTAGCGCCTTCGGCGCCCTCTTCCTTTTTTAATATCTGAAACAGCCTGTTCGCTAACTTTAGACTCAAAATGGCTAATCTATCAAGGACGATTAACGATTTCTATTGAAATCCATCTACAATTTAAGAATTCCAAAACTGCTTTTTTACAACCGAATTCATAAAAAAAAAAAAAAATCAATATTATTCTGTTAAAAGTAACTGGGGCAAAAAACAAAAAAGCAAATTTTCCCGACCTCTAGCACCTGGCACTGAAGAATCTTATTCTCTCTTCTCTGTCAAGGTCAGTTGCAAGAGTTTCAGAATTTAATCGAAAACTGCCGCGATACTGAAAATTAAAAAAATTATAACTCATTCAGTTTTTGAAATTTTCTCTCAATCTTTTGGATATTCAATTGTTGAAGCGAGATCTATATACAAAAAAAAAAAAAAATGATTTATCTCTAAACGCTTTTGAGTTATAAAATGTTTTGTGAAAAAATCGATGTTTCGTAAAATCTAAAAATATGGATCGCTAATCCGTATTTTGTAAAAATGTTTATATGGTTCGAAAGAGGATTAAATGTCCTTTCCAAATATACCAGTTTTTAATAAATGGAACAGTTACTCGGTCGTACAGGGCGTTTCAAAAAAGACAATCGAGAAAAAGAGAAATTTTCGACCCTTTTTAAAACTTTTTTTAAAAATATAAAAAATCCGTATTTTTTAAAAAAAATTGTACCGTAAGAATCGGTAATAAATGCTCTTTCTCATGGTACAGGTGTATTTTCGATATTTCCAACAGATCGGCAGCGATCGCTTTAGAAAAACCCGCGAAAATTTTCTCTCTCTGCTTTCTCTTTTCAGGAACACGCTGAAGGGCGAAAATTACGATCCGCTCGCTTTTTAATTAGGCATTGGTCGACGTTTTAATTAATATCTCCGGAACTAATTAAAATTTTTAAATTCTGTTTTCACTATCAACTCGGGGAGGCTTCTGAGCACCTGTATGTCAAATTTTATACTTCTGCGTTCAGTAGGGGCTGAACGTATAGATGCACAGACAGACAGACAGACAAACATTTTCTTTTATTATTATAGATACACACAATATAAGAGTTTTATTCATCATTGAAATAAAATTATATAAAGAAAAATGAAAACCGATTAAAAGTACGATTAATCGATTAATGAACTACGATTAACTCAGTTAAAACTCATAAGGGGGTATTCTGGTCTAGAAGCCTGAATTTTAGGCATTTTTTAAAGTAAGATAAAAAAAAATGAAAAACATTTTTACTATCCATTTTTTTATGTGTTTTTTATTGACATTTTGAGAATGTAAAAAAAAAAACCAAAATTCGCCGAGATACAGGCCGATGGAGTGGGGGCTTAAAAAAAAACGGTGCGTCCTGGTTGACATGATTTCAACCCTTGTAGTGATCTAAAACAAAAAAATCAAACAAATTCTTCATTAATAAAGATGTCGTTATCGGGTTGACCATTTTCAAAAAAAAAAAAAAAAATGACAAAATGGCGTCGACTTGAAAAAAAAAAAAAAAATTTACCCGACTTTTTTCGACCTTTTCGAATTTTTTAAAAATATTGAAAATCAAAATTTTTTTAAATCCAAGGCAGACGCGATAGAGAGTTGTATAAACAAGATATATACCAAATTTCAAAGCAATCGGTTCAGTAGAACTTGAAATATCATGTCAACCACCTCAAAAAAAGTAGTTTCGAGAAAAACGCATTTAAAGTTTAGAAAACAATTCAGTGATTCATTATTATTTTGTGTTTCGGACCCCAAACATCGATGTAATAAATCATCAGATGATAAGCTGGTATAAATAGGCTTTATTACATCCAAAACTTTTACATCCCAACTATATTACTTAACATAAACTATTACATCCCAAACGGCCGACTCGGACGCCACGTCACAAAATCGGCTGTATCTCCGAAAATAATTCGAATTTTGAAAAATCCTTTTAAGATCATATTTTTGAAAGTCTAAACTTTCAAAATATGCAAAAAAAAAAAAAAAAATCGATTTTTTTAAATTTCTAGACCAGAATACCCCCTTAATCGATTCCCACCCCTAATATTGAAAACCTTTTCAAACATTGCATTATATGAAATCAAGTATCAGATGAAGAACTATAAAAAAATGAAGAAAAGAAAAAAAAAATAAGCAACTTGGTATTGAAACATATAAATTCATTACTTTTTTAAGGACATTGAATAAATGTTGTATTCAAATTAGGTGATCTTTCTGTCATGCTGTATCCAAACTGCTAAAAATTTTCAGCATACAATGCCGAAGGTCATCTAAAAGACTGGAAAATATTTTCAAATAATATATGGAAAAAACCAAGAGAGAAATAAACTTATGAAATGGAAAAAATAAAAATAAATAAATAAATAAATATATTAAACTTAAAACACCAATATAGATATGATATTAGGTAAAAGCTTGTTGATTTTATACATTTTTATTTAAAATATCTTCATATATAATTCAAAATTAACATAAAATGTTTTCATAAATGTGTATTGTGAGGATTATTTTCATTGTAAAGATGTCGAGTCAAGTTTAAAATAATAGTTATACTGGTATGAACATCATCGACTATCAACACTCTATTTTGAAAACTTCAAGTTACTCGAAATTTAAAATTTTCTTAATATGAGCTTTTTTTTTTTTAATAAAATTTATATCAGACGTAAGAATTTTTTTCACTTTTCTGTATTCCTTATGCTGATGTCAAGTAAAAAATTGTTAAAACACACGTACACACACACACAAAAAAAAATAAATGGTTTGACAAGCAATTATTTCACAATAATACGATTTATAATTTGTGTTCCACTATGTTAGACAGGATTGTAATAATATCATCAGGCAAAAATACGCAACTATTTTTTTCAAGTAGAAATAATTAAGTGTGATCTTTCATCAATCATCAGGTGATAAAACTAAGCACGAGTGCAGCATGAAAGCTGCAATAAAGCAGTGCATTATTTTTATATTTTGAAAATTCTAATCTCAGTGTTGAGCAAAGTTACAATATTTTCCCAGTTACAAGTCACAATTATGAAAGCATAATGGTCAAATAATGCTTTTTTTTTTCTTTGATAGAAAACTTTTAAAATAAAGTAAAAAAATTTATTATGGGAGAAAAAAAAAAAAGGGAAATGGAAAGGTTGCTCAAAATCATAACATTTGGCAAGCTATGCAAAAAACTAGACCTAACATAATAAATAAAATAAAATAAACAAAAAATGAAAATTGTTTTCATAAGTTTAAATCCATTCAAATTTTTCCTGTTATGTCTCTTAATTTAATTTTTAAAAACAAACTACCAATTGAAGTATTAGTACTTAACTTCTATTTACAATTTTTATCCACCTTGAAATAAATACATGTTTTAACCAATCGTATTATTAAATTATCTGAAATTTAAAAAAAAAAAAGATGACTTACAGATGAGAATTAGTAGATTAGCAAAAATTATAATTATCATATTTGAAAGTACGATTTTAAGCAACAAGTTTGAAAATATGTATAAAATGAAAATTTTAAAATTTCTGCTTCTGCAGACAAACTATCAATTTGAACTATTCATTTGAGAATTTAATGCAGCATTGATCCATTTATATTATAATTTACTGTAAATGGTTTGCAACCCTCTTCTTAAATATATATAGATATATACACTGCTCGACATTGAAAATGCAACACCAAGAAGGAATGATAATAACGGATTAAAATTTGTTGGACACATACATTATTGTAGGAAGAACAATTTATTAATATTTCAGAAAATTTGGAGTAATATGTACTGAGAAAACAGTACATAAAGCAGCGACCTCTGTGAGCAATAACAGCACATATCTGCTTAGGCATTGAATCGAACAGCGATTGGATGGCATGTACGGGTAGAGCACTTCATGAAGCTTCAACACGATGCCACAATTCATCGATCGAAGTTACTGGTGAGTGGTGGGGGATCAGTCGCTTTTCAGTGATTAAACAGTCATTTTCATTGGTGTGAGATCAGGAGGACGCGCTGGACAGAGCAACAGTCGAACACATTCTGTATCAATGAAGGTCTGGACAATACAAACAACTTGCGGTCGTGCATTATCTTGCTTAAATTTTGCACTATGGAGGCCTCGAATACAGGGCGGAGGGGCGGGCCTTAACTCATCAGAAATTTAATGGCCGCTGTTCAGAGTGCCAGGAATACGAACATGAAGTAATCGAGACGTGTATCAAATGGGAACCAATAACATCATTGCAAATGATGGACAGTATGATTATGTCGAATTCCAGCTGGCAATGTGCATTATTCATAATGCCGTTAAATACGGATAAGGCAATCTTGATGCTGTAAACAGGATTGTGATTTGTCTGAAAAGTGACTTCATGCCATTCCTGCGACCAGGTTCATCGTTGATCACACATTAATGGCGCCCATATCAGTGATGCAGTTTTGAGGGTAATCAGAATTTTGGTAGCCGCATACTGAGTCACCACCTGGATTGATAGTATGTTGTACCATTGGATACACGTCCCGGTCACCTCTTGTGTTCATTCCCGCCACTCTGAATACCAGCCATTAGATTTCTGACGAGTTAAGGCCCATAGCTCTGTCCTATGTTCAAGGCCTCTGAAGCACAACATTTAAGCAGGACAGTGCACAACTGCAAGTTGTTCATATTGTCTGGACCTTCATTGATGTCGAATGTGTACGACTGTTGCTCTGGCCAGCGCGTTCTCTTGATCTCGCACCAATGAAAATGACTGTTTAATCATTGAAAAGCGACTGGCCCCCCACCACTCACCAGTAACTTCGATCGATGAATTGTGGCATCATGTTGAAGCTTCATGAAGTGCTCTACCTGTACATGTCATCCAATCGCTGTTCGATTCAATGCCTAGACAGATATGTGCTGTTATTGCACAGAGGTCGCTGCTTTATGTACTGTTTTCTCAGTACATATTACTCCAAATTTCCTGAAATTTTAATCAATTGTTCTTCCTACTATAATGTATGTGTCCAACAAATTTCATTCCGTTATCATCATTCCTTCTTGGTGTTGCATTTTCAATGTCGAGCAGTGTATATATGATTTTAAAGTATTTACAATTTATGACTATTTTTTTCCTAACAACCATTATAAGTAATATTTAAATTTATTTATAAGAAAAATTAATACGATATTCTAAAATATTTTACCATTATTACTAATAATCTATATGGTGAAAGTAATTGTCCATGTCTTGCTGCATTTATATCGATTTGTACTATTGCGTAAAAATCACTGTGTATCAAATAGAGAAATTTGGTTTTTTGTTTTAAAAGCATATTTAAAGCTCTGGATTTTCCTTTAATCGAATTATTATTTTTATTATTTTAAACTGATACATGGAAAAAATTATGCTGATAAACACAAATGTATTTCTAGAATATTCCCCCTCCCCCTCTTACACATATGTGTGTATGGAGTATAGACCTTATATAGGCATTATAGACCTCTATATAAAATATATGGTGCGGAGAGGAGGGGAAGGAAGATTTTCATTCTATGAAAGATTCAGGGAAGGGGTTATTATTATTATTACTAATTTATTTATTTATTATTTTACCCTTTATTTTTTTCATGATAGCATTAATTTTTATTGTATTAAATATATTTTAATTCTTTGATAAATCAAAAGAATTAGTTTAAGACCATTCATTTGTTATAATTTCTATTGGCATCTGACCCTGACGGGCTGTAATCCCATGCGTCCTTAATCAGTATTGCAGTGAATACTGTTCTATCACAGTTGTCAGTTACATTGTGTCCCAAAATTGCACTACGAAGGATTAGGAAAGTGCAAAACTTATCAATGAATGGAATTAAAGGGCCGTTCTGACAAAGAACAGTGAAATAAAAGAGATACTTTGGGGAAGAAGAGAGAATCTGGTTTGGGAGTATTGGCTAAGAGTGAAAAAATTTTAAGACCTACTTTCAGTTTAACGTTTCAGCTTGAACTAAAACCCCTTTTCCAGTTTCTAATCTATAATAAAATTTTGAGACGTAAAAGATATCTTACATAAGATGAAATTGAAAAAATTTTAATTGAGTTTGGGGATGAAGATTTTAATGATTCAGATTCGGAATATGATGTAGAAAAATAGTGATGAGATAGAAAATAATGACTAGTCGATTTCCATATCTAAAAGCAATATATACAGTTTAAATAATAATATAAAAAAGTATAAAATCACTTTGAAAAACACGTAGATAAATTTTTTTTATTAAAACTAGACAAAGCTTTTCGCTATTATCAAAATAGCATCATCAGGTGTACTTAAGTAACATAGTAGCCAGCAATGTATAATTGAGAAGTTCAATACAGTTAAAGTTTTAAAAATCTGAAGTTAACCATACTCTGTCCTTTTGGGGCTCTGACTATACCGCGGTTAGAGCTCCTTGCTTGCTTGATCGGCGCTCGGTTGCTTTCGTCTGTGGTAGAAGATATGCAATTTCCCAGTATTGATATTCATTGTTGGACAGATTCTACTACTTCTTTATGTTGGATTCAAAGAAATCAAAATTGGGGGACTTTTGTCCAAAATTGTGTGACGTAAAATAGTTTCCTTGACATCTCCCACCGTGTGGCGCCACGTTCCGGGTGCTCTTAACCCTGCCGATATAGCTTCTAGAGGATGTTCAGCAGAAAAATTGTCACAACTAAGATGGTGGGAGGTACCCTATTGGTTACGCAATAACGAAGAGAGTTGGCCAAATTCAGAGGATTTGGTTGGCTCAGAAATACGAAAAACTGTAATAAATGCCTTAGCCCTTTAGAGCGCATTACCCTTTAAAGTTGGAATTTCAAGAAAAGAAGTTGTAGACTATCTACTTAGGTCTAAAGGAGTACGCAGGTATAATTCTGTAAAGATAGTACTTAACGTTTTTAATCTGTGGGTGTTCCATCAGCTGGAACACTGCGCCACTAGAGCTCTGAAAAGTGCGTCTAAGTGAGCATCGCAGCAAAGCGCGTAAATGAGTAAAAGATTTTGCATATGAATTAAAAAACACTGTATTATACCTGTTTAGCAGATTTAGCATGACCCAGGGTTTACATACGGGGAGGCCTGCTACTCTACCCTCCCCACCCCCCACCCCCAAAAAAAAAAAAAAACTTGGTTATGTGATTTTTTATGAAATAATTTGATATTTACAGTTAGTATACATATATACAAGTCTTATGTGAAAAAATATTTACAATTAGTCTATTTTTTAGCTTCATGAAATTTTTAGAAGCACGTCACACCCTTTTGGTAGAAGTTTAGAATGTATATTTCTTGTTTTTTATTTATTTTTTTTTTTTTTTTTTTAAATAAACAACCAACTCTCCCTCGCAGCATGTGATAGCTTGGCGTCATTCCCTCCAAACAAAGGAAAACGGAAAACGTGAAAACAGCTGTCTTCTCTCATCATTGCTTTCGGTTGCGTAATGAAAAGCGCTAGTGTCGCAGTGTTCCAGGAGATGGAACACCTTATTTTATTCAACAATTCCTCGTATGTTTCCTGTATAAAAGTTAAAAATAATATAGAATAAATAATTTAGAGTACAGCCAACGATATCACATAGAAATTTTTTTTCAAGCAATCTTTTTTGTAGCACAAAAAAAATTTACAAAATTTCTTGTAAATACGAGGATTTAAAATAACGCGTCTCAGTTAAATATCATGGATTGCCTTGTGTAGTGATGTCATCTATGGGTGAAAAGGAAAGTTCAAAGTTAAAAATAAACCTAATTTTATGCATTTGTAATTGAATTTAACAGTTGGAGAAGCTAACGAAGTTAGGTGTTCCATGTAGTGGAACACTGAACGGCAAAGGGCTAAGCAAAACCGACAATAACAGCGGCTGGTATTACAAGTATTTTTCATCTATAAGAAAAATTATTCGCATGCTAGCGTTTATCTACAGATTTTATTTTAAGCTAAGAAAATTTGCCAGTGAATCCTCAAAAACTTTGTCAGCTTCCGAACTTGAAAGAGCTGAAATTGCTCTTCTGAAATTGGTGAAAATGGATTCATTTAATAACACAAATTACGACGAATTTCAAAACCTTAGACCGATGATTGACAGTGATGGTTTAATCAGATCAAAAACAAATATTTCTTGTAGAAATGACACTAACAGTTTTAAATTTCCTGTAATTTTACCGTCCGATCATCCAGCAGTTCGACTGTTAATAATGCATACTCACAACGAATTACTACACGCTGGTGTTAATTTGATGATGTCATATTTGCGAGAAAAATACTGGATTATTAGAGCTCGTAAGACTATACGAAACTGTATACGAAAGTGCTTTAAATGCCAAAGATTTAAAGTCAAACAATCTGATGTTCTACCAGGTCCTTTGCCAAAGGAACGAGTAAACGATGCAGCTATTTTTGAAATCGTAGGTATTGATCTAGCTGGACCACTTTATTTGAAAGGAGGTCAAAAATCTTATATTGTACTGTTTACCTGTGCCGTCTATAGAGCAATTCATTTAGAGTTGATCACATCTTTAACAACCGAGGTTTTTTTGCAATCATTAAGGCGTTTCATTTCCCGACGTGGAAGACCTTCAGTTATATGTTCAGACAATGCTACTAATTTTAGGGGAGCAGAGAAGCTTTTTCACGTACTAGACTGGGAGAGTATTAGCTCCAAAGTTGCTGAACAAAAAATTCAGTGGAAATTTAATCCTCCGACCGCCCCGTGGTGGGGAGTTTGGTGGGAGCGCCTCATTCAAATGGTTAAACAAATCTTAAGAAAAACTTTGGGGCGTGCTGTACTTAGTTATGAAGAACTGCAAACCATTTTGTGCGATTGTGAAAAAATAATTAATAGTAGACCACTTAGTTACGTGTCCGAAGATGTGAACGATTTATCCCCTTTAACTCCCGAGATGTTTTTGCACGAAATTCCCCATTCTGGTATGTCTGACATTGACATTTTGGACAAAAAGAAGCTCAGTAAACGAGCTAAGTACAGGGGTGGCGCCAGCTAGGGGGCCGGGGGGCACAGGCCCCCCCGTCGGGGAGTCTGTGACCCCCCATCGGGGCATACTCCTAAAATCTCTCGGGAGGGAAAAATACAAAACTTTCAGTTTTTCTACTTTTGGTAGCATTTTTCTTTCCTTGTACAAATGTGGAGAATTCCAGTTTTTCCCTTCTGTATCCAACAGAAGAAAGTATTGGATTCGTAAAAATTTTCAGCTTCCAGTTTTCCGTGAATATTCACGTTTTGAAAGGTCCAGAACACGTTTTGACCACGATATTTTTAGAAAATGTCTGTCTGTGGCACGATGATCTCCAAAACCACGTGGAATACTAACAAATGGAATGGTACAAATATTAACAGTACTAATATTATTAACAGTATTGCAGTTTTCGATAAATACTTATATAATAAACTCTCTTTATGTAATGCCCCCCTATCGGGGAGGTGGTGTCCCCCTGTCGGGGAATTTCTGGTGCCACTACTGGCTAAGTATCTACAGAAAATGAGAGAGAACCTCAGACTACGATTTCGCACGGAATATTTAGGATATCTACGTCAACAGTCCGTAAGAACTACAAGGATAAGCCGCTAGAATTGGGCGAAGTTGTGTTATTAGAAGATGACAACAAAAAACGTGCCTTCTGGAATATGGCCAGAGTGTTAAAATTGATCCCTGGACGTGATGACATAACAAGACTTGCTGTGGTGAAAACTGAAAAGACCGAATTTTTACAACCTATACAACGTTTATATAGACTTGAACTAGACCATTCTACCAAAACTGATAATGAAAGTGATGACAATGTTCCTGTAACTACGAGCAGTGGAAGAACTGTAAAAATTCCCATAAGACTGTAACTTTATCAAGTGACTTTAATTTTTTTACTCATTTTGTTTATATAACTATTTTGTTTTTCATCTAAGTCCATATTTTAGTATCATGTATTTAAGTATGTTTTGAGTATATTTTCAAATTATCCACTCAAAAGGTGGGAGAAAATGTGGAAAAGAGTTTCGATTCTCAGACGAACACCTGCCAGTATTGTGCGAGACGCGCATGCACTGGTTAAGAGAGAAGAGAAAAAAGTTTTACGTTCGGACTCCGGCGGGCCGGGAAGAGCTGAGCTACGCTGGTCTCTGTAATAATATTACGACAAAGGAGATGCCTTTACTCAATTATATTTTTATTGTTACTACGTGTGTATTATATGTACATAGCCTATTTTGTATATAGAAAATGTATATAAAGCAGTCAAAAATGTAAAAAAGAGCCCTGTTTTATTCGAGTTCCTGGCTCCTTGATTTTAAGTATTTTTTATTTTATTTAAGTATTAAGAAATATTTTATTCTATACGCAACATATTCATTTAAAAATAGTGACCAGCGAAGCGGGCGCAGCCTGCTAGTATGTAAATAAATATATTCATTATATTTTGTAAATTATGACCATAGAATAACATTTTCTTCGTGCAATATTCTTGGCACAAATAATATGATGAAACATATACAGATCTTGAAAAAAAATTATTTTCTAGAAATACTGTAGATACTAGATACATTTAGATGTGTATAAATGAGCAATAGTGATATCATAAAAATTCTTATTTTTAAATCATCATCATAATAATTATTCTCAGGTAGAGATATATTTAGTATGAGTATACTTGCAGCAAGTATATAAATAAAATAAAATTTTGAAAAATGCCGTATAATAATCTTGATTTCATTAATGTTGACATTCTGATGTGTTTTACACTAATGGATTCTCTACTTTCACTTGAAAGCAATTTAATTAATTTTTCATAACTCTTGTATTTTTGAATCCTATCTAGGACCTGAGACTCTCATGACATTCGAGTTTTCGCTCTCTGATTCTCGGAGGTGTAGGTTGCTCTTGCGCTCAGCTGCTCCAGCGGACTTAGTTGGAGACGTGGCTCTTTTCGGCTACGTAAGGGTAGTGAATTATTTTGTTTTTCTGTCTATTTTTCGTTTTCCCTGGTAGTTCTTAGGTGAGTGCTTATCTAATTATATATTATTTTCTTGTTTTTTCTCTTTTTTTTGGTATTTCTTTATTCTGTGGGCACTTCTAGGATAAGTGCCCTTGGTTTACCTCGCCTAGTCGGCAGAGGGTTTATTTTTTCCTCCCCCTCTTTTTCAAATTACAGTCTCAAATTAAAGTGACTGATGCGAGCTCCAACGACCCTAATATTTATATTAAAGAAATAATTAGCCCGGTACTCCAGCTCCAATATGCTTTCTCTAATGGTGCTACAAATGTATGTATGTTTTTTGACCCACTTTCCGGTGTATTACCTTGCAACAAACCTCAAGTACTAAAATCTGAGATAGACAATAAACTCGCTGTTAACGCTCCATTGCATATAAAATTTACCAGAGCTGGAAGACTCCTTATAGAAACGTCCGATAAAAGATGTGCTCTTGCTGCTGCGGAAATAAACTCTCTCATGAACATCCCAGTTCAGGTTAACGTGCAGCAGGAATATATCACCTCCCGTTTTGTGGTCCACAACATTGATCCTAGCATTCCCCTCCAAGAGCTTGGTCAAGAAATTCAAAATTCGAATGAATTAAAAGTTAAAGAGATGCGGCGCTTTACGAGGAAAGACCGCTCTGGGTCAGTTCAATTATCATAAACAGTACTTGTCACTATTTTCGGCACCATTCTCCCAAGGGAAGTAAAAATGTTTTATATGCTGGAAAGAATACGGCCTTTTTACGACAGGCCTCGGCAGTGTTTAAACTGCTGGCGCTTTGACCATGCCACGATGAAATGTAAATACGAAACTGTGTGCCGTAAATGTGGTGGTTCTCACTCCGCTAATGTTTGTACCAGTGACACTCTCTCTTGTGTTAATTGTGAATCTGCCCACATAGCTTCTGACCTCCAGTGCTCTGCCAGAGCTAAAGAAATGGACTTTTTAAAATTTAAGACAGATAGCCATTTACCTATCACGGAAGCTCGAAGACGTTTTGCCAAACATTCCCGTAGAAACAATTATGCATCAGCTGTTTCCTCTGCTCCTGAAAAACTGGATAAATTTATTACTAAACAAGAGCTTACTCAAACCTTAGACTCTTTTTATCAACGGACTCAAGAGTTAATAGTGCAAGCCATGCAGCAACAAGCAACCCTTTTCCTGCAAGCTATTCAGGGCTTAACCTCCTCTTTGACTACCGTCTCCACCGGAAATATTCAAGGAAAAACGGATAAACCTACTGTAAACAAATCTCAACTGTCTCCTCAGCCCATTAAAAATAAGCGTCGAAAACCCTCGTCTCCAGTTAACGAACTCCTTCCTTCTGCCTTTGTCAACGACTCCTCTGATACTGAATTTTACCAGGATCCTGATATCAACCCTTCCGAGGCAGGTATGGAGGGGGAGACTTAGTATTCCCTCCTTGATTTCCTTGTTTCGCCCCTCTTTCGTTTTCCTTATGTTTTTCCCTTTTTCATTTTTTCCTTTTTTATGGCTCAAGGTGCGTCAGTTTTTTCTGCCAGGGGCATCCGGTCTAAAATTTTTTGGCTTAAGAGTTCTAGTTTCGCCAATGCTGATATTATGGTTATTCAGGAGACTTTCCTTTCCCCCTCGCAGGAGTTAATCCTCCCAGGGAAAACTGTCTATCACCTTGATCGTGCTGGCAGAGGTGGGAGCTTGTTGTTCGCTGTGAATAGCAAGCTCTCTTCAGCCCGGATTCATACTGACTTCTCTGATCCGGACAGAGTTGAAGCTTTTGGTATTAAAGTTTGGCTTTCTAATCATTGGCTTTCCATCATAAACTTATATTCTGCCCATGGCAACTTCCGAGATTCTTGGCTTCAAAATCTAGTTCAAAATCTTCACCCCCCCCCCTTCCTAATTTTAGGCGATTTCAATCAAAAGAATGTGGCTTGGGGCAACTCCTGCAATTCTCCGGGTTCTGATGTGATAGCAAATTGGCTTTTCAACTGTAATGTTTGTCTTTTAAACTCTAGTAAACCCACTCACATCAGTCCTAATGGGGCTATGTCACTGATTGACTTATCAATTTCCAGCCCAGAAATGTTTCGCAGAACTTATTTGGAGGTGCATCCCGATCCTTTTGACTCGGATCATTTTCCGATTACCATTCACATTGATTTTCCCTCTAGTCCTGTTTACTGTAGGCGTTCGTGGACTAATTGGTCTGCCGTTGACAAGAATATGAATGAGTGGCTTACAGATGAAGTCAACCCTACTGTTGTAGATTTTGCACAGATCCTTAAGGCGTCTACAAAAAAGAACTCTTTCCCTTTTAATATAATATTAAACTGAATGATAATCCTCCCTGGTGGGATTCCCAGTGCGCTTGGCTGTTGGGACAAAAACGGAAGTTTTTCCGTCTCTCGAAAGTTCAAGCCTTTGCTGAAAATTTCGGGAATCGGGAAGTTCTTCCTGGGATTCCCTATGATCTCAGCAACTCATGCACCCTCTGGAATAAGTCATTTTCCTTAGAGGAATTAAATAATGCAATTAGTGTTTCAAGAAACACATCTCCTGGTGAAGACGGGGTCACCGTCAGCAGACTCAAAGCTCTCAACCAGCAAAGTAGGGCGAATCTCCTTAACATGATAAACTGTATGTTTGAAAGTGGTTATGTCCCTGACGGATGGAGATCTGCTATTATCTTGCCCATTTGGAAAGTTGGTAGACCCAAGCTCAATGTTGGGTCTTATCGTCCAATGGCCCTGACTTCTGTGCTTTGCAAGGTAATGGAGAGAATGATCCTCAAACGTATGTTAGACTGGATTATGTCTAATCCGATCCTGAACGAGAGACACTTTGGCTTCCTTCCAAACAGCGACTGTTGTAAAGCTTTATGGGTTCTGGAGAGAGACATTCGACAGGCTAGGTGCCAAAATAATTATGTGTGTGCTGTTAAATTGGACATCCAATCAGCATATGATTCTATCTGGAGAGATGCCCTCATTTACAAAATGGTCACCATTGGAATTGGTGGTAATGCGGCCTTGTGGATCACCAACTGGATTAATAACAGAATCTTAAAAGTCAAGTGGCGTGGTGTTGTTTCCAACTCTGTAGAATCCAATCGAGGGGTCCCCCAAGGCAGCGTCATTTCCCCTATTCTGTTCCTGATCTACATGATAGATCTCTTTGAATGTATTGATTCTGGTGATAAGATGGTCGTCTACGCGGATGACATAATTCTGTACTACTCTGACACTTCAATGGAAAACGTTGGCCGTAAGCTCAATGAAACCCTGCACAGGATCAATACATGGTGTAACTATTGGCATTTGGAAGTCCGCAGCTATTAATTTGTCACGTAAGAAGGATACTTCAGACTCTTTCCTCTCTCTCAAAGGCGTCACCATCCCTTGGCAAGATTCCACGAAGATCTTAGGGGTTGTTTTTCAGAAAAATTTGACCTACAGGCTGCATATTCAACAGGTGCAAAGGAAATGTCTTAAGCGCCTCAATTTTCTTAAAGCTATCGCGTCCCCTCGGTGGGGTGCGTCTTCCTGACATTTGATTCATATTGTCAACCCCATGATTCGTGGAACCATTGAGTATGCGGGTGTAATTTATCAAACAGCATCTAAAACTGTGCTCAAGACTCTGGACATTATATATAACGCTGCTCTAAGATTTGCCCTTGGTCTTCTAGAATGGACCCCCATTTACAAATTATATCGCAAAGCCAATCAAATTCCTTTGACATTTAGAAGAACCTATTTAGCTGACTGTTTTTATATTCGCTGCTCTAAGGCTGGAAGTTATAATCTTCTTTCTCCTGCTTCCTATTCAGCTGACTTCTCCTGGTTTGTAAATGGTTCGATTTATTCCCACTCCATGCTCATTCAAAAGTATTGGCCCAGCGGAATTATCTCGGAGTATGTGGACATAATCGATAACAGTCTCCCTTTTCAAACCAAGGATCTCCCTCCCACCATTATTCAGCAATTATTTTATGCATATCTCGCTGAGAATTACCGGCACTACCAACTTAGTGCAACAGATGCCTCTAAAGACACGGACAAAAACCTCTATTGCCGCTATTAATATTGCTAGCCAATAAAAAAAAGCCCATATAATCCAGCACTTAAATTCAGTCTTTACTGCTGAAGTTTTAGCCATCAATGTCCCAGTTCAAAGTTTCGTGAAAAAAGATAACATACATCATAATCACCGACAGCAAGTCTGCTCTCGCAGCTCTCAAATCAGCCAAGCGGAAATCTCCTGCCTGTATCCTCTATCTCTATCATACCTTGCAGCAAGCTACACAGAATGCTAAAAAACTAATTTTAATGTGGGTTCCGCTCCGGGTCACGTTGGTATTCATGCTAATGAATGCGCTGACCAGCTGGCCAAATTCAGGCCGTTTGCTACCTCTACGTATAGTGGTATTGCTCCAGAAGACCTCAAAAAACATCTCCACCGAACTCTCAAGTACAAAATTCGAACAATGGTGGAATGACAGCAAATATGCAGAACATTGCACTCACCTAGGAAAGCTTCACTATACTGATATTCACAATAGGAAGGAAGCCGTTTTGTTAGCTCGGTTTCGTACAGAAAGTCTGCCTACGGAATGTAGACTTTTTAAGTGCAAGCTTAGGGACTCGCCCATGTGCTCATTTTGTGGGGCGGATTACGGAACAGAAAAACACTACATTTTTAACTGTCGCGCCTGGGCCGACGAAAGAACTTACCTGCTTAAAGAAATGAATATCGACTGTTCAAATACTCCAGACTGGTCAGAGTTTTGGGACCTACTAAGCTCCAACTCTACGTTCTATCGGCTTTTCATCAGACTGTTTTCGCACGGTTTTAAAGTATTAAAATATCAACAGTAAGAAACTGAGTTGTTTGTCTCCTGCTTCCTGTAATATACGTTTTCTTTGGTTTTCCTGTTTCAGTTCAACGAGTTTTTTTTATGTTTGGTTCCATATCCCTTGCCTACTTTCGTTTTTTTTCCACTTTTTCGTTGGTGTGTTTTGCTGGCCAGCTAGGATGCTGCGTCGGCTGCAGATCAATTGAGGTAATGCCGGCACAAGCTGTAGCCTACACCTCAAAGCACAAGCAAAGCAAAGCTCTTGACATTCGTGGACCAGCCATAACTGGTAAGAGGATTGTGTCCACAAACTTTCCTCATGAGTATCAAGTCTTAAATTGAAGTAAGAGAAGTGTAAACAGGACAAGGACAACAGAGGTCATTTGTATGAAGAATCAAGATAAAGGCGAAAAAGAAAATATGTATATATGTTTACATAATTAAAGATAATTTTTCCATGGAAATTGTGCTCATTCTTTTCATCTCCTTATATTATTAAAATCTGTACGCGTGTGTCTGTGTGTCTGTCTGTGAGAAACGGCTTGACGCAGCAAAAGCTCGGCCGCTAACGGTCGCACGGACTTCGAACAGGTACCGATGGACAGAGAATTTATCGCAGATCTGGGTTATCTAATTTGCTAAACGATGCGACCCTAATTAGCGGAGATATTAATTAAAATGTCGACCATTGTCTAACGAAAAAACGATTCGAAATCGCGGGCGACCGCCATTTTGTTACAGAACAGCCTACCTCGAAAGAAAAAGCAAAGACAGAAAATTTCGGGGGTTTTTGTAAAGCGATCCTGTTTGAACGGTTCAACATATCGAAAATACACCTGTACCAAAAGAAAGAGCATTTATTACCGATTCTTACGGTACATTTTCTTTTTTAAAAATACGGATTTTTTATATTTTTAAAAAAAGTTTTAAAAAGGGTCGAAAATTTCTCTTTTTCGCGGTCGTCTTTTTTGAAACGCCCTGTACGACCGAGTAACCCTTCCATTTCTTAACAGCTGGTATATATAGAAAGGCCATTTAATCCTCTTTCGAACCATATAAACATTTTTACAAAATACGGATTAGCGATCCACATTTTTAGATTTTACGAAACATCGATTTTTTCGCAAAACATTTTATAACTCAA
The DNA here is from genome assembly GCA_963930645.1 of Salticus scenicus. Taxonomy (NCBI): domain Eukaryota; kingdom Metazoa; phylum Arthropoda; class Arachnida; order Araneae; family Salticidae; genus Salticus; species Salticus scenicus. Next base: position 326,575,497 of record OZ005652.1, read on the forward strand.
AAGCGTTTAGAGATAAATCATTTCGATTTTTTTTTTTTTGTATATAGATCTAGCTTTCATAATTTAATTCCCAAAAGATTGAGAGAAAATTTCAAAAACTGAATGAGTTATAAATTTTTTAATTTCACGCTTGAAACCCATTGAAATAGAATACGCGACCTTCCTTCGATGAGATTCTATTACGTGTTCATTGCCGCTTTTCGTTACCATGGGAACCATGAGTTGTTTGTCTCCTGCTTCCTGTAATATACGTTTTCTTTGGTTTTCCTGTTTCAGTTCAACGAGTTTTTTTTATGTTTGGTTCCATATCCCTTGCCTACTTTCGTTTTTTTTCCACTTTTTCGTTGGTGTGTTTTGCTGGCCAGCTAGGATGCTGCGTCGGCTGCAGATCAATTGAGGTAATGCCGGCACAAGCTGTAGCCTACACCTCAAAGCACAAGCAAAGCAAAGCTCTTGACATTCGTGGACCAGCCATAACTGGTAAGAGGATTGTGTCCACAAACTTTCCTCATGAGTATCAAGTCTTAAATTGAAGTAAGAGAAGTGTAAACAGGACAAGGACAACAGAGGTCATTTGTATGAAGAATCAAGATAAAGGCGAAAAAGAAAATATGTATATATGTTTACATAATTAAAGATAATTTTTCCATGGAAATTGTGCTCATTCTTTTCATCTCCTTATATTATTAAAATCTGTACGCGTGTGTCTGTGTGTCTGTCTGTGAGAAACGGCTTGACGCAGCAAAAGCTCGGCCGCTAACGGTCGCACGGACTTCGAACAGGTACCGATGGACAGAGAATTTATCGCAGATCTGGGTTATCTAATTTGCTAAACGATGCGACCCTAATTAGCGGAGATATTAATTAAAATGTCGACCATTGTCTAACGAAAAAACGATTCGAAATCGCGGGCGACCGCCATTTTGTTACAGAACAGCCTACCTCGAAAGAAAAAGCAAAGAGAGAAAATTTCGGGGGTTTTTGTAAAGCGATCCTGTTTCAACGGTTCAATATATCGAAAATACACCTGTACCAAAAGAAAGAGCATTTATTACCGATTCTTACGGTACATTTTCTTTTTTAAAAATACGGATTTTTTATATTTTTAAAAAAAGTTTTAAAAAGGGTCGAAAATTTCTCTTTTTCGCGGTCGTCTTTTTTGAAACGCCCTGTACGACCGAGTAACCCTTCCATTTCTTAACAGCTGGTATATATAGAAAGGCCATTTAATCCTCTTTCGAACCATATAAACATTTTTACAAAATACGGATTAGCGATCCACATTTTTAGATTTTACGAAACATCGATTTTTTCGCAAAACATTTTATAACTCAAAAGCGTTTAGAGATAAATCATTTCGATTTTTTTTTTTTGTATATAGATCTAGCTTTCATAATTTAATTCCCAAAAGATTGAGAGAAAATTTCAAAAACTGAATGAGTTATAAATTTTTTAATTTCACGCTTGAAACCCATTGAAATAGAATACGCGACCTTCCTTCGATGAGTTTCTATTATGTGTTCATTGCCGCTTTTCGTTACCATGGGAACCAGTTCAAGGAAGAGAGATTTCTGCTTTCTCGACGGAAGCAAAAAAAAAAAAAAAAGCAGCGATAAATGAGGTCACGTGTTTTGGTTCTGCGATTAAAAATTGCAATATTCTAATACGCGTATTTCAATTTCTCAGCTACTAATTAAAATAATTTCATAAGTAATACATCATTAGAAAGCTTTTTTGAATTGGAATCGAACAGTGAAATACAGAAATTTGTACCGCCAGATGGCTCTGTAATATTTTCAAATTTCAATATTTCAATTTCTAATTATGATTATATTATTTTTAATACATCATTCGAAAGATATTTTAAAGTTCTTTTATATTATCGAAAATTTTCACCAGATTTACACGTTTTGAGGTGTCCTGAATCAATTTTCTTTTATGACGCTGTAATATTTTCAAATTTCAATATTTCAATTTCTAATTATGATTAAATTATTTTTAATACATCTTTCGACAGATATTTTAAAGTTCTTTTAAATTATCGAAAGTTTTCAACAGATTTTCACGTTTTGAGATGTCCTGAATTCGTTTTCTTTTGTATCTCAGCTACTAATTAAAATAATTTCATAAGTAATACATCATTAGAAAGCTTTTTTGAATTGGAATCGAACAGTGGAATACAGAAATTTGTACCGCCAGATGGCGCTGTAATATTTTCAAATTTCAATATTTCAATTTTTTATTATGATTAAATTATTTTTAATACATCATTCGAAAGATATTTTAAAGTTCTTTTAAATTATCGAAAGTTTTCACCAGATTTACACGTTTTGAGGTGTCCTGAATCAAATTTCTTTTATGGCGCTGTAATATTTTCAAATTTCAATATTTCAATTTCTAATTATGATTAAATTATTTTTAATACATCATTCGAAAGATATTTTAAAGTTCTTTTATATCATTCAAAGATTTCAACAGATTTACACGTTTTGAGGTCTCCTGAATTCGTTTTCTTTTGTATCTCAGCTACTAATTAAAATAATTTCATAAGTAATACATCATTGGAACGCTTTATTGAATTGGAATCGAACAGTGGAATACAGAAATTTGTACCGCCAGATGGCGCTGTAATATTTTCAAATTTTAATATTTCAATTTCTAATTATGATTAAATTATTTTTAATACATCATTGGAAAGATATTTTAAAGTTCTTTTATATTATCGAAAAATTTCACCAGATTTACACGTTTGAGGTGTCCTGAATCAGTTTTCTTTTATGGCGCTGTAATATGCGCAGAGCGCACGGGGCTGCGCTGCCGAAGGCAGTGGGGACCCGGTGCGAGTTTTTACCCGATAAGAAATGATTTGTTTTTAGGGGACACGGAGGGTCAGGGAAGGAATACGCGCGCGCAGCGCGTGTATCCCTTAAGTTGTGCGCGCGTACGCGACTGCGCAGCCGAACGCAGTAGGGACCCAGTGCGAGTCTTTTCCCGATCAGAAATGATTTTTTTTTAGGGGGCGCGAAGGCTCTGGGAAGAAATACGCGCGCGCAGCGCGTATATCCTTGAAGTTGTGCGCGCGCAGCCCGCACGGGACTGCGCTGCCGAAGGCAGTGGGGACCCGGTGTGAGTTTTTACCCGATCAGAAATGACTTTTTTTTACGGGGCACGAAGGGTCAGGGAAGGAATACGCGCGCGCAGCGCGTGTATCCCTTAAGTTGTGCGCGCGCAGAGCGCACTTTACTGCGCTGCCGAAGGCAGTGGGAACCCGGTGCGAGTTTTTACCCGATCAGAAATGATTTTCTTAGGGGGCACGTAGGGTCAGGGAAGGAATACGCGCGCGCAGCGCGTGTATCCTTTAAGTTGTTTGCGCGCAGCGCGCACGCGACTGCGCTGCCGAAAGCAGTGGGGACCCGGCCCGACTTTTTACCCAATCAGAAATGATTTTTTTTTAAAATTCTTTTCTTAACACTAAAAGTTTCTGTTAGTGATTCATTAATTTTAGTGATTCGTTTGAAAATACTGTCCCGCTAGCGGGCGAAGCTCGCTAGTTAACTTCATATTTCTTGAGAAAAAAATTTTTTGTATTTTCATATTTCTTTTTTATTCATTTATTTATTTGTTATAACCATCTGGCGACAATTTCTGGTTGTTTGTCAAGATGTATGTGACGAGTTAAAGGCTTGGCATCAGTTAAGATAAAAAATTTCTTCCCATAAAGGTATTCATGAAAATGTTTTATAGACGCATATATTGCTAGAAATTCTCTCCGTATGGAGGGATATCTTGATTCTGCAGTGGATAGAGTTTTAGAGAAAAATTCAATTGGAAAGAAATTATTATCATGTTTCTGTATAAGAATACCACAGATGCTAACTTTAGAAGCATCAGTAACTAGATGAAGGTCTTTTTCAAAATCAATATTTTTAAGAATTAGAAGTAATTTTTCCTGTAATTTTTCGAATGATTCCTGACATTGTTTGGACCAGATAAAAGGAGTATTTTTTCTAGTTAACTTTACAATAGGATCTATGATTTCAGCATAGTTGAAGATTAGGTGTCTGAAATAATTAACCATCCCTAGAAAACTTGTTGATGTTGACAAAAGAATTATTTAAATCATTTCTTAAATATTTAATTGACTTATTTTGATATTTTTAATATATCTTATAAAATAGTTCAACAAAGTTTATAAGGTAAGTAAAATGCACTCACCGACTCACCTTGTTTATGAGCACGGATTAAAAGAGTAGGATGTACTACGAATGTTACAGAAAGGTAGTAATTTTCATCTTACAGATAGAGGGTGACCAGATCTTAAAAATTCACCAATCAGTGCGTTTTTCATTTCTGGCTGTTCGTTCGTTGGTCGTTCTCGGAAATCGGAGGATGACTGAAGCCGAAGGGGCGGGCTTTCCCTTTCTTCTGATAAGTTTCAAAGATACTACACCAGGCGGCGATCGAATCGTTTTCCTACACTCGGCTGAATTAATGCGGAAAAGAAAGCTTCGGTTCCCGCGCTTGCTGCCCTATCTCGTTTTAATTCCTATAGAATCTTCTTCCGTGTTTATGAGTATCCTCTGCTATTTCTGATTTCAGGAACCGTATTCCGTAAATTAATAAGGAGGTTTGGTTTCTGAATATATTTCTTTTCAGCTAAACTATTCAAAAGATAATTTTAAATATATAAATAACAGAGTTTTAAATAAATTAAACCAGCCTCCTTTGGCTTGTTTTGTGAATAATAATTATATATTATTTTATATTGTGGGAATAAAAAGGATGAAACCACATGTTTACTTTAACTACATTTTTTTTATTAAACTGAAACATAAGAGGAGAAAAAAAAACGAACAGACTTCACTACACGTGAATAGAATACAGACGGCTAATCACAACCAATGCGTCACAGCGACGCTCTAATGTAGATGTATATATGCAAGAAGAAAAATAAAAGTCAAATGAAATGTTTTTCGGACAATATGAAAAAGAAAGTTCTTGTAATTATTGAAAGAATGTCATTTGAGTTTATTTCTCACCAACACCACTGCGTAAACTCGATGACATTTTAATCACAGTTCAACAAAGAAATTCGCAATTTTCGAAAGAAATGTCTCGGCAGAGGTTTGGTGAATATGTCGGCGATCATATTTTCCGTACTGATATATTCAATCTTTATTATGCCCTGTTCAACAAGATCTCGAATCAGATGGTAGTATGGTACCTTAATTCAATATGTTTTGTTTTCTGTCAAAACTTGTCATTTTCAGCCAATTTGATGCAAGAAAGATTGTCTTCATAAAGTCTAATAGGACAATTTCACTGCATGTCAAGTTCTTCAAAAAGGTTTATAAGCCATTTAACTTCCTATGTGGCTCTTGCAGGGGCGGACTGGCTCAATCTGGCCCACCCGGCTATAAGATATTTTGGCCCACTCACTCCAAGAGAGGCTCTCCTCCTCCAATATGGCTCAGAGTAAGGTTCCAAAAATCCAAACAATAATTTTTAATTAAGTCTCGATTGCAATAAGTTCAAATGTAATGTGTTCAAATGTCAAATACAATATGTTTTCAAAAACAGAGCACTGTTTAATATTGACACTAGAACATTACTGTTAATATGATACATTTCCTAAACTTTTCTGGAAAGATATTTTCAATACTAAGTTTGAGCTCTACAATATCAAGATTGCATAACTATGCAAATGATGTTCAATGGCGAAAGTTTCATTTTGTCCATTTTTAAATAAGATTTACGTGTTTTATATTATACGAGCAATATTCTGAAGTTTCGGAAAAGAAGTTAACAATAAACCTTTTAAATGTTATACATTTTTGAAGATAAAATGCTGCAAATGATGATGTTGAATGAATTTAAGTTACTTTGCAAATAATTATAAATCGCTAATCGAAAATATGAATATACATTTTTTATGTTACAGAGTAAATATACCATCAGAGACACATACTATAATTATGCTACAATGTAAAGTAATGTGCATTTTGTGCTTAGTTTAATTTTGTTAGATTTTGGGGATCTCTATGAAACCCTCTGCAATTTATTGCAAACTTTGTATTTTAATCTTCCAAATCACAAGCTCGTTGAAAAGATCTTTTCAAAACGAACATTTAAAAAAATATATTTTGCCTTACCGTTTAATGTTTCAGATATATATCTGGTTAAACATACTGCAAATAGTCCTCACCCTTTCTTCTATATTTCGGAATCACAACAGAATTTCTGAAAACTTTAAAGCATATTTAATGAAACGAAATGAGAAGATTTTATAAAATTGGCGTGTGGGAGTGTCAGTTGTATATAGGGGGCTAACTCTGAAATTTTAAATAATAGGGTTTGATAGCTCTTTCAAAGGTCTACTAAATACATTCATTTAAAAAATATGCTATGATATTTTTTAAATAATTTATGAATTAAACAAAAAAATAAATAAAAAAAAAATACTTTTGTCTGAAGGTTCCACTCTTTTTTCATATCTAGATAACATCTCGAAATTTTTGAAAAACTACAAAAACTTGCAAATTTAATTTGAGTCTCTAAAAACTCTCAACCAGCTATCTCCTTTTTATTTGAAAACGCAAAGTTTGTCTAGGTACCTCTCCCCCCCCCCCACACACACACATGCCCTTAGCCTCAGTTTTGTAAAATAGAAAGACCCCATTTTCGAAGTGCTGAAATATTTGAAAGAGAGCAGAACCTTTTGTAACTTGTTTAATGAGATTAATTTCCTTGAAAACGATCCTTAGAAAAAAATACACTTTTAATTTACTGTTATTATTATTATTTATTTCTATTTATTTATTATTATTTGGGAAGATGTTTCCATTGAGCTAACAATGTAAACATCCCGTTTGAAAAGTTTCTTCCCTGAATGCCACCTATTTGCTTCAGCTTCAATTTTTTTTTTTTTAACCAAACAAAGTCATAATAAGTACAAAACTTTGAATAAGCATCATAAAATGCAAGAACTCGAATCAATTACTTCGGATCGAAAAAAAAAAACGACCCTTCGTCAGGCGAACAAAGTAGGCACGAGTGCCGCAAACAAAGCGGCGACGCACAAACAAAGTCCCTCGCAAATTGATTGCCCACTTTTTTACTGTTTTTAGAATTTCCAAGGAGTTTTAGATATGGAGGAAAGTGGGGTAGGATTTTAAACGAAAACTTTACTTTATAACTTCATAAATTGGAGAAAGTTTTTTTTTTTTTCTTTTCAACGAAACGTTTTGAAAAACAAAAGACACGCCCCTTCTCACTTGAAATTTTAAAATTTGCCTCCAGACCACTCATATTTTAACTAAACGAAATTCTTCTTAAATTTATTAAACAACTGTTTTGCAATTTTCAGAAATTCTGATGCGTTCCCGTTTCCAAGATGAAGGGTTAGGTTGTGGTGTAGGTGGACCCTGTATATATATGTAATCCTTTCAGCAGGTTAAGTTTGAGAAGATTTTGCACTAGAGCTACACAATGGGAAAATTGGCGGCAGTCTACAGTCGGCAGCACAATTAATGAAGCATTAGAAATAATTCGCATTTAAAACATGTGACCTAATACTGTTTTGTTACGTAAACATTTGTCTAGTCATGATCTTAGCTTTTATGTTATTATAAAAAAGTAAGTTGGTGATAAAAAATAGCGACCAAACTAAGGAAAAAATATGAAAAATGTGGATGTATAATTCAATAATTTTGCTGCCGACTGTAAAATTCACCTGTATTGATGGGTAGAGGCATATCATCACAATTTTGCCTTTGTGGAGTGGGTAGCTTCTCCGCTTTAACAGATTTTACGTCCACTAGCTAATATTAATGTACACGACACACTTTGGCCAGCTCGAGTATAAAACCCAAAATACTCCGATTACTACGATAGGCAGCAAAAGTATCCGAGCACAAGTCAATAATTCCAATATCAAAAAAGTACACTTAAAACTGTTTTGTTAAATAAATCCATGCCGAATCATGTTCTTAGACTGACTAAGAACATGACTCGACAAGGATTTATTTAACAAAGTAGTATTAAGTGCACTTTTTTTAGACAGGGATTATTACTAGTGCTCGGATACTTTTGCTGCCAACTGTAGCTCGACGCACTGCTAGCCGGTCTACCGTGACCTTCTTTTTTGTCTAAAAAGGAAAAAAATAACAGGCTAATATCAACAAGGATTGATGCGTTGCTACATTTTTACGATTCTTTTATTATACTGTCGCCACAATTTTCAAAAAGAAAATTTTCCTGAAACTTTTCTTGCTAAAATAGCATGAAAACCTTTAAGAAAATTTTCTCTTTGAAAATTGTGGTGGTGAAATTGTAAAAAAAAAAATATCCTAAAAATATAGGAACGCTGCGACCCCTGTATCAATTTAAAAACCATTGCTTTTTTTCCCTATAGAGTACAATTTAAAAAAAATCATTTATCTTTTTCTTTTTTATCTTTTTTTCTTTCGCAATCAATGTATATATATATATATACACTAGCAGGCAACGCCCGCTTTGCTGGTCCCTATTTTAAATGATTCACTATAATTACTGAATTCTCAAAATTGCATTAATTTTTATCACGTGAAAAAAAAAAGAGAAACAAAATCTGATTAGGAAAAATGTCGCACCGGGTTCTCACTGCCATCGGAAAAAATTCCCAAAATGCTCTCACTCTTATTTCTATTATTTTCCCCCATCGCCCCCCCTCCCGTCTATCCTAATAATTTTACAAATTCGAAAATATCCGCAATCGATTTGTAAGTATCAAAAACCTCTGTGCACCAGTTTTGAACGATCTATCTTTATTTTTATTTTTTTGCCCCTTCACTCCCCCCCTTCCCGTCCCTCCCAATAATTTAAAAAATTCGAAAACATCCGCAATCGATTTGTAGGTATCGAAAACCTCTATGTACTAATTTTGAATGATCTAACTCTATTTTATTTTTTTTGCCCCTCTGCCCCCCCTCTTCCCGGCCCTCCTAATAACTTCATGAATTTTTTTTCTGTCAAGTCAGTAGACACGCTGAACTCTATTTTTTTTTTTTTTTTTGCCCCTCCGCTCCCCCCTAATAACTTTACACTTTCGAAAATATCCTCATTCGACTTTCAGGCCTCTAAAACCTATCTGTACCAATTTTGAACTGTATTTCTATTTGTTTTTGTCCATAGCTCCCCTTCCCGCCCTACCCCCCCCCCTTCCCGCCCCTCCTAATAATTTTACAAATTCGAAAATATCCGCAATCGATTTGTAAGTATCGAAAACCTCTATATACCAATTTTGACCGATCTAAGTCTATTTTTATTTTTTTGCCCCCCCCTCGCCTCCCCCTTCCCGGCCCTCCTAATAACTTTACACTTTCGAAAATATCCTCATTCGACTTGCAGGCCTCTAAAACCTATCTGTACCAATTTTGAACGGCCTAACTGTATTTCTATTTGTTTTTGCCCATAGCCCCCCCCCCCCTTACCGCCCATCCTAATAATTTTTACAAATTCGAAAATATCCGCAATCGATTTGTAAATATCGAAAACCTCTATATACTGATTTTGAACGATCAAACTCTATTTTTTTTTTTTTTGCCCCTCCTCTCCCCTCGCCCTTCCTGCCCCTCCTAATAACTTTACACGATCGAAAATATTCCCATTCGACTTGCAGACCTCTAAAACCTATCTGTACCAATTTTGAACGCCCTAACTGTATTTCTATTTGTTTTTGCCCCATAGCCCCCCCCCCCTGCTGCCCCACCTGGGGGCTGAATTTTTAAAATTCCAGAAATTGGTTTGCAATATTTGCATTAACTATATTTTAGAGCAAAAATTTCACGTATATCTGTTTTTTTGTTTGAGATATATAGGATTATGCGAAATCACGTTTTACGCATGTGAAATCACGTTTTGCCCCCCCCACCCCACCCCACCCGCCTTGGGGACTTAGACATTTATATTAGCTATATTTTAAAACAAAAATTTTACGGATATCTGTTTTTTTCTTTGAGATATGAAGGATTTTGTGAAATCACGTTTTGCCCCCCCTCCCCCCCCTTGGGGGACGAATTTTGTAAAATCTCTTCTTAGTGGATGCCTACGTCATAGAAAGAACATTGTCACAAAATTTCATGCTTCTTGGTCCAGGGGTTTGGTCTGGGCGATGATAAATCACCCCTTACTCACTCAGTCAGTCAGGAAGAACAATTTTATATATATAGATTTGGCGAATTTAATTTTCATGGCACAAGTTTCAAAGGAGACATTTCGTGCCAAATAAATTTTATTTATACAATTTAAACGCCCTCTCCAATGGCAGTTCTGAAAACTTGGACCTCCTCCACAAGCAATCTGGCCCCCAATAATTGGGAAGACTTTTGAACTTCTAGATTTTAGTGCAGTACCGAACATGCATACTATAGTGTTCGGCTAGGTCTGAACTCATGATCTAGTATGTTTCAGCAGTTTGAAAGTGTAATTAACGAAACCATCTTATTTAAAAAAAATAAAAAATAAACTTCCAGATAAAAAAAAAAGTATGGGACCATATTTTTTATGGATCCGAGATTCAAGATTGGGGAAGGGCATTCCCTCTACCAGTTGCTATGGAGAGGAGGAGTGATGGATCTGGTTCCCAGCTTCTCTAGCGCTTTGTCAACCCCTTGAGACAAAAACTGAAAATAAAATACAGGTATGTAATATTTAGTAATTTTTTCTGAGCCAGTCAGTTTACCTCATACATTTTTTTATTGCTAGTTTTGCTGAATGTTAAGTATATATTAACTCTATATTTCGCTCAGCAATTAAAATTGAATAATGACTGTGCAAAAAATAAAATTTACTATTTTTTCTTTTTCATCTGGCCCATTTCTGGCAGTTGGCCCACCCGGCGATCGCCGGGTAGCCGGGTGGGCCAGTCCGCCCCTGGGCTCTTGCTGCGGAAATATATTTCGCTTTCGCTGACGACATCGATACAGATTTTTGTTTTTTGCTTGTCCAGTATATAGTATTTATTCCTATACAGAATAAATTTCCTGTTGTAGACTTACGATCACTGGGATTGTTTCCCCAGTCGGAATCTGCATATACCCTCAAGCTTATGGTAAATTCACCTGAAAGCCAACCTTGTTTCAAGGAAGTGTGCTGTGTGGGTATACTTATTAAAATCAAAATATTTTTGTTTGCAGTTCACATATTTATTTCGCAATATATTGTCGATTTCTCGTTATAAATTAATGTATTTCATTTCCATTGCATTTGCTAGGTGATAAATCCTACGAATTTTTATGTAAATTTTATTAAATTATGCTTTATATTTTTATTTTGTTTGCCCATTTTAATTTCTTTATTTTAAAATATGATCATATTTCGTGTAAAGGTTGGTAGTAGATGGCAGCACGTGCCTAACGTATGAGAAAATTCAGTTTAATAAATGTCTGAACATTTTAACAATTTTGTAGTATATTTCCTTTTCTCGTTTTTTTTTAAGCAGTTTTATTTTTCTTAAAATGTTGAATAAATTTTCTGTTTTACAGAAAAGAAAATAGTTCTAAAACAGCCTTCTAAATTGACATATTGAACAACATTGTTAATTTTCGTATTTTATGAAGTAACGAATACTGGCTTTATGGCTGGGATTGCGGTGCCTCGTTCTTAAGTCTTATCTTAAATGTTACGAACTTTCGTAGATAGGCGTGGTTAAGAACTATCTTAACTTGGTATTGCGTAAGACAGTATGAGGGTTATTCACCGTTGGCAACGTTTGTGCGGAAGTCACGTGTCGGTGGTATTCCATGATTTGTTTACGCTGCAAATGCGAAGTCGAAAGAAACAAGAAAGCAACATATACTGTGCATATTTTAGATCCACAAATAATTCAAGCAAAGAAACATGCAAGCAGAAACGTGTAAGTTTTCATGCATTTCCTTTAAATTCGTCTGGTTTATTAAAAGAATGGCTTATCAAGCAGAAAAGAGAAAATTTTACACCATCTAAACATAGCGTATTATGTTCAGAGCATTTTACCGAAAATGACTTGACTTACCAAAATTTTACAGAGATTTCTGAAAAGTGATGCCGTACCGTCTATATTTAGTTTTAAGTTAGTTACACCACACTTTAAAAAAAAAACAAAATTCAATTTTCATTTGATGAAAGAAAAGAAAGTAAAAAAGTCTCACGACATAGAATTCATGTCGAAAGAGCTATTGGGCGTATTAAATTAGTTAAACTTTTAGACTGCACCATACCATATACTATTGTTACCCTCCATTAGTCAATTAATTTATATATCAGCATTTTTAGTTAATTTTGGAACCCGTATTTTATAATTTAAATTTTAATGAAAAAATAAGGAAATAGGGAATTTTCTACTTCGTTTCTTACAATAAATCTCCTATATGCTTCAATGTTACTACAAAATTAAGGTTATACTTTTTTTTTTTTTTTCATTTTGTGCGTACCAGATACAGTAAGGTTAAATTTTTATAATTTTGCTTATCCTAAAGATTTGTTGTCAGGGCCCGATTAAGCTTTGAAGCTAGGGGAAGCTCAGTATCATTTCGGGGCCCTTTTTCATTTCAGAAAATCTTGTTTTCCTGTTACATGTTGTAATATAAAAATGCTATAGACCAAAAATTAGCGTGTATTTATAGTTATTTATTTTTTCATTCATATATCTGGGTGATTTCTACACACATTAAAATCGTATAACTTATTAATTAAGAACATTCAGATTTTTTAGGTTAAATAATAGATTTTTCCTGAAATAGTGAGTATTTTATCTTGCTTTAGGCGAATTTTCTCAGAAAAATTCAATCTCAGTATGAAAATATAAAACAGAAAATTCAAGACCCTGTTTTTAGTCATTTTGGGGCCCCCTCCTAAATTTTAGAGGGGAGCGAGCCTTTTGGGTAATCAGGCCCTGGTTGTTGTACATATTTATTTTTTTTAATTCTTTCAGTTTTATTCAAATTTATTGTAGACTCCTAGAAATCTGTGTAACACAACCAATCTAAACAATGAAGTTTACAGTAAAGTTTAACAGGAAAAAATCAGGGTAGCACTTATTATTTTTATAGTGATTTTTTAAAAACTGAATTTAATGAGATAAGGAAAGGTTCTTTTAATTGAGGTCCAAGTCTTGGAGATAAACTGAAATAATTTATGTTGTTTCTGACTGTTAAATTATCCAAATTGTTCACGTTTAATATAGACACAATTTTACATTTAATTTTTATCACCCACTACCCAGTATATGTAGTACCATACGGAATGCATGGAAAAATCATTAATCAATTCAAACCATTATTCTTTGCTAAAACCAGTTTAAGTTTTTTTTTTTTTAAATGCTTATTTAAATCATTTAAATACACACATGTGTACACTTTGTTTAAAACATTTGTTTTTATTTTTTTTCTTCATTCCAGTTTGTTCACATTTTTGTAGAACAAAGACAATGAAATCATTTCATCTTCTGTAACTATGCATTATGGTTTCCTTTTTTATCAATTTACATTTCTCATAGTCGTATATTATTTATACTCAAATAACTTTTTCTTGTACATATATTATTTTCTAAACTGATAGCAGTGTAATTATCAGACACAGCAAAATTACTTTATGTGTTAATCATCACTTTTCAGAAACCTTTTTTTCTTTTGTAAAATTATGGTAAGCAAAGTCACATTCTGTGAAATAATCTGAATATAATATGCTGCATTTTGTTGATATAAAATTATCTCTTTCCTGTTTTATTTGTCATTCTTTTAATAAAACAGTTGTATTTGAAGGAAATTAATGAAATTTTACCCGCTTCTGCTTGCATGTCTCTTTACTTGATTTATTAAACAATTTAAGCATTGCACTGTTATATTGTAGTACTCAAATAAGATTCTATACTATAGTGCTGTTATAGTACCCTTATAAACGATTTAAGGAGCAGGGGATTCATCAGTATCATTAGGGATTATTTAAAAGTTTTTTTTTTTTTGTGTGTGTTTGTGTGTGTGTAGTGTTTGAGTGGTATGTCTTGTGTATAGTGCTTGTAGGTACACCAAAGAATTTGGTACCATTACAGTCTACAAACTAGGGATGCACCGAATATTCAGTTTGGCGAAATATCAAATTATTCAGCTAGTTGAACATATAAAAACTCAATTTTTAAAAAAATATTTAATCATTTGAAAAAAATTCTGTTATTTTTAATTATCATTAAAATAAGATTTTTCAGAGTAATTAAGAAGTAATTTTATTTAAATCAAAACAATTGTGTTATTTAATTTCAAGTAACATTAAAGAAAATTAATTATTAGTTACATTAATCGGTACTTTTCCTTCCTCCGTTCGGTACGGAGGAATAGACAGCAACGTCCTCGTAAAAAGAGTAATTCTACCCAATCCAGAAACATTGTCAGGAGAAAAGCACCACGAAAAAAAAAGGCTGTGTAACTAAAGAGGAATTATTTGCGAGTGACATATATCACCGACTATCATCTAATCAGGCAAAATCACTTTACTTTTTACCATGTTTTTATTAACTTCTATTCTTCTGTGTTTGTTTGTCTGGTACAAATCTTGCAATCTATTTTTAACTGACTTAACTACTAGCTAGACATTTGAAACTTTCACAGTAGCTCAGAACCCGATGACAACACAATACTTCAAAGTCAGATTTTCAAATAGTTTTCTTTTAATTAATTAAAATATGAAAATAATGAGCTCCTAATAGCAATCAAAATAGTCATTAAAATATTAGCTATAATTTAATTGTTACCAAAAAAAATTTACGAGTTCATTTTCTTCTGACATAAAAATAAATTTAATTAAACATGAGCGTAAAAAAATTTTAATTGTAAAAATAGTAATTATGCATCTGGCAAAAATTGACATCATTATCACTTTAAAGATTTTCTACACATTGATAAAGTGCTAATGTAGTTCATGATGCAAATACAGTACCCGCTGCTTATTAAAATCACATTCGCTCTGTGCAAAAGTTATTTTATTAAGCGGCTGATTTTTATAGCCAGCGAACGTTCCTTCACTGAAGAAAAAGGTATTATCTATATGAATTTGGAAAGAAATTTCAAAAGTTACCAAATAATGGAACTAATAAACAATATTAATTAATTTTTAACAGATAATTCTTTGATTGTTCCTTCAAAATAAGTGAATTAAACACATCTCAAGTTCGGATGCGCTCTCCTTTGAGGGAAATAATCAATACTTTGCCAAAAGTTCACGATTTTCTTTTAATTTTAAAATCTTTCCTTTAAAGCTTTTTGCCTCTTAGTTATTTCAGAATAAGAACAAAAATTGTCTTATAATTAAACATAAATGTACATTTAAAAAAAAAATCACTTGAGAGCCAAATTAAATTTTTAACTTATTACCATACTTTGAAGAATACATTGCTTGAAATTATTACTAAGACAAGTAATGGGACGTGTTTAATTGCTGTAAATGTAAAATTTTCGACAAAAATAGATAACTGAGGGTTTGCTGTATTTCATTTAAAATAAAAAATCACAGTGTAAATAAAAATTTTTTAGTGTGCATAAATGACATTTTTGCTGCTGGAGAGATTTTTTTTAGTTTTTTAAGCAGCAGTTATAAAATTAGTTTGCATTGATTTGATTCTGGTCCTGGCAAATTCATCACATTAAGCGGCTGATTTTATTAACCAGTGATTTTAATAAGTGGCGGTTACTGTATATGTTGTTCTAAAAGGATTAGTATTTTATTTTTAAAATCAGCTTTTTTTTTTAATTCAAATTTCCCGTAACTCTTTAACCAATCACATTAGAACATCCATCTTTGGAATATCGATAATAAGGATTTTCTCGCCAAATCCATTACCTGCCTATTGGAGCTTTTTTAATGCATTTTAAAGGGAAAATTAAGCTATTTTAACGCGAAAGAGCTGGAAATGCAGATTGACATTTTATCAACTTACTAAGCCTCTTTGAAAGAATTTATACAAAAATAAATACAATTATTTACAATTTCGTAACAATACGCATTGATAAAGTGCTAATGTAGTTAGTTCTATAGCTATGATTCAACAGAAAATTTAAAAACATGGTTTATAAAAAGTTTTTTATCTTATAATTATTTTTATTTTCATATTGCTTTCATCATGATGGAGTCACTGTGGCTAATTTTACTAGAACTGGAAATGCTCCTATGATTACTAAACATCATAAATTATTTGAAAATAAAGATCCTCACTGGTCTAAGGCTTTTCACCCTTATGCTCAAAATCAATGGGTAGAATAAACTTATTGCAAAAGTGAAAATGTGGCTTTACCACCAATTAAGTGGTCATCTAGCAATTTCAGATTATGTACTGATGATGACGGCATTGGTCTATTGTGTCTGAAACTAATGTACATAGGTAGGAATTTTTACTCTAAAGATACAGGCGATAATTTTGGCTTTCGACTTTTTTTTTTCGATTAAAGAAAATGAGTGCAAACACAGAGCAAATACTTAAAAAGATACTAGACAAAACAATGGGTCGTCCAGTTGAACTGGACACACCGCACTATGGCGATACCGGTGATTCAATAAATCTTGAGGATGAGGCGCTTCCTAATATTTCAGATAATTCTTTATTGAGAGATGACGATTTAAATAAAAGAAAATTGGATTGCGACCATCATTGCAACAAAAAACACAAACATGAAGAAGGCGATCAGGACAATATGCAAGCGAATGATGTCACTGACCATCCGTGGATGCAAGAAAAAGATTTCCTATGTTAATTGCCCATTGGATTTTTTTTTTAAATTATTAAAAATCAAAGAAAATTATTTCCTGATTTTAATCCCCATATTTGGGTATAGATATGTATTAGTTATCATGTGCATGTGTTAGATTGAGTTATTTTGCTGTCAAATTGACAAAATTTTAATTTTTAATTTCAAGGCACTGTCGTTCTTAGCGTTTTTTGTATTTGGCGATCAAAAACGTAATACAAAAATATACATGCCAGATGTATATTTTTGTAATATGTATTGTACGAAATATTGTTTCACATTACTGATTATTTTCTTAATATACGTTGTTAAAATAACCATGATTTTTGAAAGGAATTAAATATGTTTGCCAAATAATTTGGCGATATTTTTTTTCCCATCAAGGATGACATATGAAATCTATTCCGTTGCAAAATATTAGTATCTTACATCAGATACTTTTTTTAGACATTCAAAAACAAATTTGACTTCAAATTATGATAGAATATTTATCACTTTCCTTTTAATTTGTATATTAGTTGGATATTTATTGTGTAAATATCTTCCTTTGAAATGAAATGCTTGTGTTTTCAATCGAATATAGAAATTCGCCATTTTTTCCCCTAGAGTTTCAAAATTTAAAATTAAAATTTTATCAATTTTACAACAAAAACAACTTAATCTAATGCATGCACACGATAACTAATACATATCTATACCTAAATATGGGGATTGAAATCTGGAAATAATTTCCCTTGATTTTTAATAATTTTTTTACAAAAAATCCAATGGGCGATTAACATAGGAAATATTTTTCTTGTATCCATGGATGGTCAGTGATGTTACACTTCACTTGCGTATACACACGTTCTCGAAAATGCACAGGGTCCTGATCTTTCATATAATAACAATCATTATTTTAAATATAAGTGTTTAAATAAATAAGTATTGTCATAAAATTCTGTTTTTTATTTACATGAAATTAATTTAAAAAATAATTTAACTAAAAAAAAATAATAATAATAATTAAATTATTACCTCTATGTCCTTTGATGAAGCGATGTTCTTTGCATTGCCAGGGAGAGTTATCTTAGTCGTGCAGTGATTTTAATAAACACCACACAACTTAGACACCCACCAGGCGTTTGCCTTTATTTACATTTAAATCCTATCTATAAATATTTACAAGCTCTCTGTGTCGGCTGTCGTGGGGTGCCTCAGGTTGATGGCTTTCTCCAGCGGGATGGTTGGGTGCCTCAGGTTGTGGACTTGCTGGCTTTAGGTATTGAATAATCTTCATCTGATGAAACTTCTTTAAGATGGCACGTTTCTTTGTAATCGCTAGTTGAAGTTGCCTCTCCTTTTTTCGCTTTATGGTCTGGGTCTGCTATATCTCGTGTTTCAGAAGTAGTCGGAGGTTCAAGCTCACCTTGGTTATCCATCTCTCTTTGTTAAAAAAAGAATAACAAACAAAAATAACTAATAAAATTGTTTCATAAAAAATGAAAAGTCTGAACTTGCACACAATACAAATTTATCACAATAAAATGCAAAAATATGTATTCACAAAAGTGTACAATTGTTAACTTACAATTGACAAATTAATTAGTAAATTCAATGAAGTTGGCAGAAGAAAAAAAAAAAAAAAAAGAATCAGCAAATTTTGCATATTTGTTAATCATACATTTAACCAAAAAAGCAGAAATTTTAATGAAATAATTACATATTTCAGACAAACACATATTGAAAAAAAAAAAGTTTTATTCCTGGTAGTGCCAAAATATTCATTATTTTGGAAATTGGCAGCAAAAATTACCCCTAACTTCAGCATTTAATTTAGCTGTAAATAAATGTAATTTCTTTTCTCTTTTTAACAGTAGTGAAATAAACCCATAATCCCCTAATCAACTGCGAAAATATTGCATGTTTCAGAAATTTGCTACCAAAAAAACAAATATATAATATTACACTAAAATAATCTTTTATTTGTGGAATTAACTTTGAAAATAGTACAAAATTTTGTCACATTTAACAGCAAAATAATCATGTTATTTTAAAAATTTGTAGCAAAATAAAAATTAAAAACATTAAAACAGTAATTTTGTGATTTTTCAGCAAAACAGTCACACACTTCGGGAAGTTAAAATGATTTTCTATCCCCCCCCCCCCCATAAATTTTAGTTATGGTTTCTCTTTGGATTTACACTGATCTCGGAAACAGCCAACATGGCCTTCAAAAGGAAGGATTTCAGACTAAAGTCTGAAAACGTTCATGCCTGATTAAATTAAGTAACAATTTAACAGTAGACAAACTTTTCTCACAATCTTGTCGAATGATAAAATTACCCAAATAATGAATTAACATCTTCAAATAAAATAACAGATTTTTTTTCTCTTACATATTATTTTGTTATACTTTCAGGTTTAACACAGAGAAAAAATAAAATTTTATTCATTTGATATTTTCTGTAAATTTGAAGATGCTTCTAGTGTGAAGTATTTCTTTATTTGTGTAATTTGTTAGCTTTGATTAAATTCATATATAATGTATTTAAAAAGACAATGCAGTCACTTTAAAATTTGACTGACTTGCATTGAAGCAAAAAAAAAAAAAAAAAAATTAAACCTAACTGTCAAAACTGATAATTGGATGTGATTTTATAGTTATCAAACTAAAATTTTTAGGTACAAATAGCCTATAAAATTTGAAAAATGAATAAATTCATTTTTCTAATTTAAGAAAATAAAGTAATAGTAACAATAATAAATCTTTAAAAACAAGAACAAATTTAATGATTGTGCTTTTTCTGAATATGAACATGAAATTTAAAAACATACATTAGGTAGAAAGTAACTTTTGTAATAAAATTCCTCACAGAATATATGATGGTCTTAGGCTTCAGCAGGCAATAAGTAGAAAGCCTCCTTGTACACGCTTAAAATTATACATGCAACATAGTTAAAGCATGTTATAAGAATGTTTAAAGGCATGGTTTGAATAAAAAGTGGTCGACACAGAATTAGTAATTATTTTTATAAAGCTAAAACAAATTGTGATAATTTACGTAATCCTTCAATTGACTGGAAATTTAGTACAACAAATATTTGATTTACATACAGCTATATGATTTTCGGATTAATTTAGTTATTGTGGCTTATTCACAGTTGCACACATAAGAATTCTTATGCGTTTTACACTTTTTTTTTTTAATGCATTTGGTCAATTTCTTATTTAAATCAATAAAGTGGAATTAACATATACAAAAAATATTTAGGTAAAAAAAGGAGTGGGAATATAAATACATTTTATATCCTATAATATTTAGTGTGGGTGAGGGGTGTAATTTATATGAATATTGTGATTCAAGGGTGCCATATGATATAAAGGTGTTGAAAAAGTGTAACCATTGCCATTAATTGAAATTATGTCCATGATTCTGGCTCAAAACACAGATATCTATAAAATTTCTTACAAACAGATTTCTCCGAGATGAATAAAATAACAGTTTCTTTAACATTAATCGTTTAACAAAAATGAACTTTATATTTCGTGGCACAATAACTTCCTAAAGTTGCAATTTCTGAAGAATAAAAGTTATTGCATGAACTTTCATCACTGAAAATAAAATCAAAATTAATTGAAATACGTAAATTATAAACAATAAATATCTTTAAAATATATATATATATATATATATATATATATATATATATATATATATATATATATATATATATATATATATACGTATATATATATGACATTAGAATTGCGGAACTGCCTCTATAAATTTATCAAGCTGGGTATCCTTGTAGACGACGTTTAAATATGTTTTTTGCACAATATGTAATTACACTAAGCTTATTTATTAATTTTAATAGGCACTTCCAAAAATACGGGAAAAGGGGATTAAATTGGGTCATAAATTAAAAATAAACTACTTAATTTTAATACATTTCACCATATATGCTTCGCTCGAATAGTCTAAAAAGTTTCTCATTCTAGCTACACTACAAACACAGCATAATGAAAAAAAAAAATCATTCATACAAGGAATGGAAGAGATACAATAATGAACTATAGTATTACAAATATATTTACAACTAATTTTAATCACATTCAACACTATGGAATATGAAAACATTCATACCTCTATATCTCTCTACCTCATTGTCACTTGCGATGGTCACGTTTAAGTTTTATTCCTGTTTTTTTATATTTAGCTTTGACATCTGCTGATACAATGGTAGCTGTATTTATCCCATTATGGACTTCTTGAAATGTCAATTTTTTTTTACAAACCCTGCTTTAAAAAGCTTACACCCATTAATATTTTCTTGTAAGAAGCAGAACTTCCGTGTCCTTCATTCTGTGAATTTAAGAGAATGTATTCTTGGATATTTTCATGGTAAAAATCATAACGGCCGATCAAGGATCAAACCATGATCTTAAAAATTCACTGCTGCGAAAAAAGGGAGAAATATAAACAAAAAATAATGAAAAAATTTAATAAAAATAATGGCGCTCACTGCTTAGTTCAAGAGTAAACAATCCACGAGGCTAGAGGTAAATACCACCGACACGTGATCATTACGTCACCCGGATAAACCTCATTGCGGTGCCTCAAGTTAAGACTACTATTATATAGTAGTCTTAAGTGTAAGGCCTCCGCGTGTCCTCGTAAGAGAAAGACAGCCAGCCAATGGGAGACGCAGAACCAGCTTTGTTGTGATTGCGCGCGCATCCAGTTACGATTCGACTGAGGTTGTCGTAAGATAGTGAAGCACTGCAATACGACTTGCGTTTTGTTTATATCTTTAACAGAGTTTGTGCGTAAGATAGTGGGGAGCGAGGCACCTCAATCCCAGCCTTTATTTCGTTACTTTTACAGCTCTATTTGGGTTCTGCAACCACTGCACGCCGAGCAGCGCTGCCGTTGAGTATACTTTGCGACATCTTTTTAACAGTGCGATTGAGTGAATAAGCTAATCTTTGATCGCACCCAACCAACCAACCAATCTACTTTGTTTTGTTTCTTTAAGTTTACCACCACGGATTCAACAGTTATTTTGTTTCAAAATTCCATAAGGTAAGACTTTATTATGTTTGAATGCAAAATATAATTTGTTTACATTTCAATTTTTGTTCCTATTCTATTAATTTCTATCAGTATTATAATTGTGATAAGAACTAGGGATGCACCGAATAGCAGTTTTGGCCGAATACCGAATATCCTTCAAACCTAATAGTAACTATTTCGCCGAATACCGAATATTCGGCTGGCTGATTAACTCTTATATTCAGGTGTCAGTCATCTAATTTTTTGCGAACTTTTTCAATACCATTTATATTTAGTAATATTTTATCAATTATGAAAAAATATTGTAAAAAACTACTATTCAGAAACAATAAATGTAGAAAAAAGTTAGGAAATATTACATAGGTGTGGGGTAATGCTGAATTCACAGTCAGAAAATGGAACAGCTTTACTATACGGCACCCATTGCTTATTGCCGTTGCCGATGTTTTGATCACGTAGTATGATGGTGTTTAGATTCGTTTTGTGAGTCGGTACTGCGAATCGTTTCACAACGTTGTGAATCGAATCAAAATGTTATGAAACAATACTTTTCATTATTATGAAACATTTTTTTATGTTTCACTATGTTTTCTGCTGTTTGCTCGCTTCGCGAGCATTAAAACCGAAAGAAAAACATCACTGGACGCCCCTAATTCGTGGAGCATGAATCAGTAAAAGCATGAAAATTCATAGAGCAGCGGTCACTAGGTTTTCTGCTGTTTGCTCGCTTCGCGAGCATTAAAACAAAAAGAAAACATCACTGGACGCCCCTAATTCGTGGAGCATGAATCAGTAAAAGCATGAAAATTCATAGAGCAGCGGTCACTAGGTTTTCTGCTGTTTGCTCGCTTCGCGAGCATTAAAACCAAAAAAAACATCACTGGACGCCCCTAATTCGTGGAGCATGAATCAGTAAAAGCGTGAAAATTCATAGAGCAGCGGTCACTATGTTTCTGCTGTTTGCTCGCTTCGCGAGCATTAAAACAAAAAAAAAACATCACTGTACACCCCTAATTCGTGGAGCATAAATCAGTAAAAGCATGAAAATTCATAGAGCAGCGGTCACTAGGTTTTCTGCTGTTTGCTCGCTTCGCGAGCATTAAAACAAAAAAAAAAACATCACTGGACGCCCCTAATTCGTGGAGCATGAATCAGTAAAAGCATGAAAATTCATGGAGCCGCGATCACTATGTTTTCTGCTTTCGCTTCGCGAGCATTAAAACCAAAAAAAAAAAAAAAAATCACTGGATACCCCTAATTAGCGATGCATGAATCAGTAAATGTTACGTTTCGATACAACAGAAAAAAGTATCGATACTCTGATTTGGGTCTCGAATCACCATCATATAACGTGATCAAAACATCGGCAACGGCAATAAGCAATGGGTGCCGTATAGTAAAGCTTAGCCCAGAAAATTAACTGTTAGGCTTTTTAACACATATAAAATTTCTTAAATAACAATATCTTGTCCCCCCCCCCCCCAAAAAAAAAAAAATAATAAAATAAAATAAATAAATAAAAGATAAAGCACGCAACCCAGAAATGCAGCATTTGAGAAAAATCAATTTAAAAGTTGCAACGTATTTATTGGTTAACCTATATTAAAACTGACGCAAATGCCTCTCACTTTCCTGTAAATAAATTGTGGGGTAGAGAGGCGATACTTTTAATGCATGTTGTGGCATTTCATACACATTTTTCAATGACAAACTCAAAATTGCTGTTTTATGACTTGTGTCATTTTTCTTGCCAGATTTGGATGGGATCTTTGTTTGATCTCTTGAAGTTTCCTAGATGGCAACATCATGTGAATTTATTATGTATGCTCTTCCTTAGTTCAACTTTAGAAACATACATCATTGTACTGTTATTGATAAAGACAACTTTTGTTAGATACTTTTAATTGTTATGATTAATATAATTAATAATTCATTTTCTTTAATGTTACTTGAAACTAGATAAAACAGTTGTTTTCATTTAAATATAATCTGTTTCTTAATTACTCTGAAAAATATTAATTTAATGATAATTAAAAATAGCAGAATTTTTTCAAATGATTGAAAATTAAAAAAATATTGAATTTTTATATGTTCAACTAACCGAATAATTTGATATTCAGTAGTATGGCCAAATAGATATTGAATGTTCAGTGCATCCCTAATAAGAACTCCAGCAATTCCTTTGTATTTCTGATGAAAATTTAGATTTTAAATATTTTGATTTTGAAAAAGCAGCATTGACCTTTAACCACAAAAAAAAAAAAAAAAATTCATTTTTCCTTATTTACTTAATATTTATTTTATTTTATTCAGTACCGTAAAAACCGGTGGTGCAAGTGGTGCGTCGCACCGGGGCCCACGAATCAAGGGGGGACCTATAGCCAGAAAAGACATTCACATTTTGTTTTTTTCATGGTTTTCATTCATTTTTTTTTTTTTTTTTTTTTTTTAGGGGAAAAAAGTGCCTAAAATTTTGGCAATTTGCATTCATCCCCCCCCCCCCATACCTATCCTGTCTCTGGAAGAAAAAACATTCTTGAAAAATCCACTTTAAAAAAAATCTTATTTCCTATTCCAAACTTGGTAAAAATGTGCTTTACGGTCCTTCTTGGCGATTTTTTGGCGATTTTTTTCCGAACTCGCCGAGTCTGCGCGGTGTTTTTTTTCTCTCCCGTCCTTTCCAAAATGGCGGACAGGAAGCACGGTTTCCCAGTTTTTATAACCGTTCCAAGAAGGCCGATTTACGCAATTTAAAGCGATTATGTAAACATAAAGCGTCAGAAATATCTTACAAATACTTGAGTAAAGAAAAATAGCAATTTAGCGTCAGAAATATCTTACAAATACTTGAGTAAAGAAAAATACAATTTTTTCCGGACTGGAAGCACGGTTTTCATACCCATCCTTTCGAAAAGGGCCGATTTACGTGCTTTAAAGCAATTATGTAAACATAAAGCGTCAGAATTATCTTACAAATACTTGAGTAAAGAAAAATACAAATTTTTCATAATTGTTATCTACTAAAACTAAGAAATATTACAAAACAAAAACAGCACAAATAACTTAATATACATAAATAAGCAATTAAATAAAAGAGTTTTTTTACTTACCCGTTTCATAATTCCAGTAAAGAGTAGCACTTTCGTCAGAAATATCCCCTCTGCATATTACGATAAAATCATGTACACCAACGACATAAACATGACTCTAAACACTAATCCAAAGCTTTTTTTTCATCATAAACATTCAATTGTAAAAAGTAGCACTTTCGTCGAAAATAGAAGTATCCCCTCTGCATATTACGATATAATCATGTACAACAACTACATAAACATCACTCTAAACACTAATCCAAAGCTTTTTTTCAGCATAAACATTGAATTGTACAAAACCAATAAATGACAATTTTACATAAGAAAAACGACAACTGCGACACCAACCACATAATACACCACTTCAAACACTACTCAAAAGCTTTTTTTTTAAGATACTCAATCTAAATATTCAATTTTACAAAACCAACAAATTACAATTTTACATAAGAAAAGCGACACATTGAAACAACGTTACTCTTGGAAAAACGAAGAAAATAATCTCTGGAGATTTCGATTTTATCATGTACACCAACCACATCAACACAATTTCAAACCGTCCTGAAACGCATTTCTTACGATATTCAACATAAATAATTTAAAATAAATCATAATTTTTCAGAAGAAAAACAACAAACACAAACACAATTACGAACGTGTGCCTGCTTGACACATGCAATGAAACGGCCTACTGTTGCCAAAATTCAAAAAACAAAAGAAACAAATCGAAAAACCAGACTCTTTCTGAAAGGACCAAAAAAAAAAAAAAAAAAAAAATCACTCAGACTTATCTTTAGTCTGAGGGGGATAAACTTTCTTTAATGCCTCCAAAAATAAATTATAAACATCATCCTTGAGAGAGTGGGCGTGACTTCTCCTCCACATGTACTCGAACAAATAGCTATCAAATTCACCAGCTACGTGGTTGGTGTTTTTTCGCAGTTGTCGTTTAATGCCGGACCATGTCCCCTCTATACTGTTCGTGTGCGCGCCCGTCTCGGGATTCTTAAAGTGCAGGCTGTGATTCACAGTGAGATGTTGGAAGCCTAACTCTTCCAACCCTCCATATGATTTCCAACAATCAGATATAATGGTGGATCCCGGACGGACAAACTCAATAATTGCACTTTCCAAGCTTTTTTTGGACCTATCTGCAACCTGTTTAAAAAAACATTTATTCGTCCCCCTTTCAACCCCACCTATCACCCACTGCCCCTCCACATACTTCCCTCTTCCATACTTCCTTTTGCCAAACTTACTCTCATCCACTTCCACTATAACTCCTTCACCGCCAATCACAACACTTTCTTCCATCACAGTCACCCAACAAACCTCACGACAAAACATATACCAATCAACCACTGCATGATCAAACACTCCTATCTCTTGCATAACCGACTCATTCGCCACTTTCAAGAACCAGTACCTTGTAATCAACATAATCTTACATAAACTCAAATGGCTGTGGCTGAACCACGAACCTTTCCTGACACTCCTCTTCACATCATGCGCATTCACTTTCCCTTGCTTTCTACATCGCCACTCATACCCATCCGTTAACTCCTTTCGCTCACTCAATCGCATTTTCTGACCACACGTGGGGCAAAGATAAAAGCTAGCAAGCAAACCACCTTTCTTAAACCATTCAAGTATTTCTTTCTTACCTTGCATTTCCAACAGAAAATAAAACTTCGTTGTGCATTCATTCGTCTCTTTCAACACAGCAGATAGATCCATAGTAAGCAGAAAATATCCAACACAAACGGGAACCACAAACAAATACAGAAGTTTCACCCTTCACGGCACAAAACTTTCCAAGAAAAAGGCAGCAAAAAAAAATCTCCCAACAGCAAAACAACCAGTTAACATCAAAGAAACCGCTACAAAAACCATCAAGTTGGTTGGTTGTGTTTAACGTCGCACTAGTGCTGGGCAATTGGCGACGGTGTGGGACACAGCATCACAATTTTGATCCTTCATGGAAGGGATGGCTCTCCCGCTTAAAAAAAAAAAAAACCATCAGAGAATACAACAATAACCTTAAATATAACCCAGATAAGCAGAGTGGATTTAACGTCACACTACTACTGCGTTATGGGCGATAATCTCGAGAGATACGCAAGTAATGTTGCATTTAACATCGCACTAGCACTACGCTTCGGCGACAATCTCGGAGATACGCCAGTAAGGTAGCATATAACTTCGCACTAGCACTCCCAAGTAACACAGACTGTTGGCCCAACTGCGATTTATTGTTAGTTCGTTGGGGAATGGTTATCGTTGGGAAAAAGGCTCAAAATAACAGTGGGCCAACAGCAAATAGTATTGTTGGCCCAACAGTCCTAAAATGCTCTTTTTTCAACTGCAAAATATAACAGTTAGCCTACAATGTGTTCACCAACAATGGGCCAACAGTTCGCCAACCAGGAACCAACCGTTCCATAGTTGGGCCAACTGTCACCCAACGGTTGGCTCAACCGAGGGCCGACGGCCAAAAACAACCGTTGGCCAACGAAGAAGGAATCGTAGGGCCAACCGTTTCCCAACCATTCCGTGTTACTTGGGACGCTTCGGCGACAATCTCGGAGATACGCCAGTAAGGTAGCATTTAACTTCGCACTAGCACTGCGCTTCGGTGACTTTTCGCAGCAATGAGTAATATGCAGGTTTGTACGGTCCGCGTATATGAAAACCAAAAAAAAATAAAAAAACACTGGATACTACACCCGCATTGTGCATGAATGTATAAAACATACGAAATTTTGTTTTGCAGCAATCAGTAAAATTAAAAAAATCCCTTTATTTTGCTTCGTTACTCATGTCATAAAGCTTTTTCGCCGGAGGGCCCTCCGCGTCCTCGGTGCCTCCCGCTTGTCGTGGACGCGTCCACGACAAGCGGGAGGCACCGAGGACGCGGAGGGCCCTCCGGCGAAAAAGCTTTATGACATGAGTAACGAAGCAAAATAAAGGGATTTTTTTAATTTTACTGATTGCTGCAAAACAAAATTTACTGCTTCATAAAGCTTTTTCGCCGGAGGGCCCTCCGCGTCCTCGGTGCCTCCCGCTTGCAGTGGACTGCGTCCACTGCAAGCGGGAGGCACCGAGGACGCGGAGGGCCCTCCGGCGAAAAAGCTTTATGACATGAGTAACGAAGCATTCGTTTTGCAGGGAACAGTAATATGCACGTCTGTACGCTCCGCGTACATGAACCCCCCTCCCCCCCCAAAAAAGCACTGCCCCCCCCACAAAAAAAAACACTGCCCCCTTCCAAAAAAAACACTGCGCCCCCCCCCAAAAAAACACTGCTCCCTCCAAAAAAAAAACACTGCCCCCCCACAAAAAAAACACTGCCCCCCCACAAAAAAAAAAAAATTTCACTGCCCCCCCCCCTCCCCCCAAAAAAAACACTGCCTCCCCAAAAAAACACTGCCCCCCCACAAAAAAAAAAAACCACTGCCCCCCCCCCCACAAAAAAAAAAAAAAAATCACAGCCCCCCCACAAAAAAAACCCACTGCCCCCCCCACAAAAAAAAAAAAAAAATTCACTGCCCCCCACAAAAAAAACCACTGCCCCCCCCCACAAAAAAAAATCACCCCCCCCCCCCCCACAAAAAAAACCCACTGCCCCCCCCCCCCAAAAAAAAAAAAAAAAAAAAAAAAAAAAAAAAACACTGCCCCCTCCCTTCCAAAAAAAAAAAAAAAAAAAAAACACTGCCCCCCCACAAAAAAAAAAAAAAAAAAAAAAAAAAATTCACCCCCCCCCCCCCCCCCACACACACACAAAAAAAAAAACCTGCCCCCACCCCACCCCACCCCCCCACACACACAAAAAAAAAAAAAAATTCACTGCCCCCCCCCCACACACACACACACAAAAAAATTCACTCCCCCCTCCAGAAAAGAAAAAATAAATCACTGCCTCCCCCCCACACACACACAAAAAAATCACTGCCTTAAAAGCACATTTTATCCAAATGATGTCCTCCGGACGAAATGTCGTTTTGCAGCGACCAGTAATATGCACGTATGTACGCGGAGCGTACATGAAAACCACAAACAAAACATCACTCTATACCTCACCCGCATTCTGCATGAATCTCTTAAACATACGAAATTTCGTTTCGCATCGATCAGTAAAGCGTACATAAAAACCAAAGAAATATCACTAAATACGTCTCACACAAACTCCATGAATCTTTAAAACGTAGGAAATTTCGTTTCGCATCGATCAGTAACACGTATATAAAAACCAAAAAAAAAAATATTACTAAATACGTCTCACACAAACTCCATGAGTCTTTAAAATGCACGAAATTCGTTTGGCAACAATAACGTACGCGAAAATCAGTTTCAAAACATCATGGGGAGGTTACCACATTTCAAACATCGATCGTTCAGCGGCGCATAAACACCGTGGTTACTAAGGTTGGCATCTTTATCCGCGAGTCGCCAAGAAGGACCGTAAAGCACATTCCAACCCCAAACTTCTGTTTTTAATCCTAATCTCTCAATGGGCACAGAGAAGACAGCGTTGCATTTTCTTTGAAAAGAAATCATCTCTGCTGTATTCAATAGAAAAGTTTTGAGTTTAGAAATATTGTCTAAAAGGAACTGGACACTTGGAGCTTTACAAGTGAAATGGTCTTGGAAATATTTCAATTGAAAGTGAAAGAGTTAGACCAATGTTCACTTTGGAGGGAATAGTCCCAACAAAATTAACTATTACTACAGAAGACATTGGTCTTTTTTCTTTCTTGATTGTCTTGCACCTCGCAGACATAATAACCTAATTATTTAAAATATACTACCTTTTTTATTTCTTCATGTTGCATGCCGACTAGCTTCGCATGGGGTGCCCCAGCTTGGTTTCCAGCAACACAGTGCTTGAAGTTCGTTGAAACTGACGGTTTACTCCTCCTTCTTCTCTTTTAAAGACTCGGCACCATTGCCGGTCTAGTAGAGCCCCATCGTTGCCATTGCAATTATTAAAATTTG
Organism: Salticus scenicus; assembly: GCA_963930645.1. Classification (NCBI taxonomy): domain Eukaryota; kingdom Metazoa; phylum Arthropoda; class Arachnida; order Araneae; family Salticidae; genus Salticus; species Salticus scenicus. The sequence continues at coordinate 326,605,392 of OZ005652.1, forward strand.
GCAAAATTTCAGTTGAAATTTTGTCAGAATAATTATGTCAGAAATAGTAATAATATTTTTAATTTTTTTTTTTTTTTTTTTTAATGAAGCTATACAGCAAAATTCTTTTTCGTCATTTTAATTATGGAGTCTTGTCCCACGCATTATATAAAAAAAATACATTAATAAATAAATACTAGGATTATTTGATGTATTATTTGCATGTAATCCTGCGCAAAAAGCTTACAGTCACTATCGACCAAAAAAAAAAAAAAAATATATATATATATATATATATCTGACATTTTTAAAGGAAAAGAAATAAGAAAAACTAAAAATGTTTAATTATTAAGACAGCTGTAACAGAGAGTTACAAGTTTTAAAAGTCTTTATTTTTCAAGTTATTGAAAAAGAATTATCATTTTTTAATGATATTTCCATCGTTAAAAGGTATCTGACCTCTCAAGTCTCAAGAATTCAACTATAGTTATATCCACTGTATCTTAACATGACTTTACAGCTGAAATTTTGTTAGAGATGATGATGATGATTATTATTATTATTTTAAGATTGCTATAAAATTAGGATGTGCACATGATAAAATGTACAGTAATTACAAAATATATTTCTGTTTCTGTAATTTTCCTACGTACCAAATTTTTACATTATATGAAATATTCTGATTATTTTACGGATTTTCTTCTCAATATTTTCGCTCAGTAGGCCATCGAAGATAAACATGATGAAAAATTAAATATTTTTCATCAAACATTTCTGATAAAACTGACGTTATAATAACTTTCAAATTTTTATTTTATTTATTTATTTTTTAGTATGACAGGATTACTTCTTTCAGACAGCGATTTTGCGTTGTCACACTTCCAATATGCCAGGATGCCTGCCAATAGTTTTATCCAATTTTACCATTTAATTTCTTAAACTATTTAGAAATTTTATTGATACCGTGTCATCAACCGTGAAAATTCATTTTAAGTTGTTTGGAGATTTTTTTTATTATACCAAATAGGTTAAAAATGCCAGAGTTGAGAATTGAACCCAAGTCCTTCGCTTAATGGTCGGATGAACTTCCATCGAGCCATCCTGGCTGATAACCAGCTCGAAATTTCTCACGTAATAACCGATACATATATGTTTGCATTACTATGATAGGGTGACATTACCAACGGTTATTATGTGAGAAATGTCGAGCTTGTTATTAGCCAGGATGGTTAATAACAATTTATATTTTTTTTTACTTTTAGTTACAAGATTGCAATATGTAGATTAGTCCTGTCGTACTAAATTAAATTCTGCCAAAGACAGAATTTTTCTTTCTTTCTTTTTTTTTTTTTTAATATTGATTTCAGTTAATTGAATTGTCTCATATTTTATTTTTCTTGATTTTATTATTTTATCGTTTATAAAATAATGTTGGCATAGTTTTAGTATAGGACTCACTTTGCGACTTTTATTTATATTTATTTATTTTGCCATTTTGGCGATGATTTAAAATGGCTATTGTAATTGAGTAAGTAAACACTTTAGCGAAAATCATCCAGCTACTTCGGTGCCAAATTTCAAATATGCCATGGAAGTCCTATAATAAAGCTTTCCTAAAGTAAATACACATTTAGTTTATTTTAAATTAACCCTGTGTCTAATCAGCAAAATGAAGCTTAATACTCAAATATCATTTAGATTCTATTAATGATTATGTATCATAGTACTTGGACGCAGTTTTGATTTGCTGAAAATTAATCGCCAAACAAAATATACTAATGTAAACGTTTCAATTATAATTATTATATTTTTTATTATTTAAATATAGTGACCAGCGAAGCGGACAAAGCCTGTTAATTATTCAATATTGTCCTTATAATCACTAATAGGATATCAGATTTCATGATTTTACGCAAAATGCAAATAAAAATTAGTGTCGGATCCAATCATAACCATTTTAATATTATTTCGAATTCCCTACGCATTAATAGTAAATTTATTAGGAAAAACTTTCCACGTGAAGTTCGAAATTTTGAAAACAAAATTCTAGATAAAGCTATACGTATTAAAAAAGCAGTTTACTATAAAAACAGAGATAACGAAAGGACTTTAGTTGATGAGATCAGCAGAAAAACAGACTATCAACACTTTGAAACCATGAAAAATAAAATAAGAACTTTTTCCGAAATTGAGAGTAATATTAACGTTAGGAAACACAATAAAAAATTAAAATTCTTGTTTAACAAATATAATGTTAAACCTAAAATAATCAAAGAGCATCCATATATGAATTTATCGAAATATCAAACTAATACACATGAAGATGCCATATTAAAAATGGGACCGAAATATATCTTAGAACAACCTATAAACATTAAAGATAGCATAGCAAAACTTGAAACAGCCATTAACAAAATTCCTACTCATAATCAAAATATAATCAGAAGTACCGCTCAAAAAGAATTAACAGACCTAGCAAAAAATAGAAATATAAACAAACACGATCTAAAAGCTTTGAAATCCCTAAAAGACAATAAAGAAATAACTTGCACTTTGACAGACAAAACAGGTAAAATTGCAATTTTAGACAAAACTGATTACATTAATAGAATGAACGAAACTATCCGTGAAATTAATGCCATAGAAACAAAAAAGGATCCAAATAAAAAACTTAATGAAAAAGCCAATGAATTGATCAAAAACGGCCATTGGCCAAATAACCAACCACCAAAAATTGATAACTATGCTCCAAACACACCTAGACTTTTTGGAAGGTATAAAGACCATAAAAATCCCCCCAAAATTAGACCTATAGTCAATAAACGTGAAGGTCCAACCTATAAATTAGAAAAATATATGACAAATATTTACAAAGAAATTCTCCCCCCATCACAGTACAGTTTAAATTCTACGGAAGATTTCATCAAAAGAATAAAAAATGTAGAAATTCAGGAAAATTACAAATTCGTTAGTTTTGATATAATAAACCTTTATCCCTCCATAGATACCAATGAGATAATTAAAACTATTAATGACGAAATTGACAAAAATTATAATCCTTTAATAGCCCAAACGTTAAAATCCACAACCAACTTAATTTTAAAGGAAAGCTATTTTAAATTTAATCAAAAAGTTTACCAACAGGTTAAAGGAGTCCCGATGGGATATCCCATATCAGGGATAGTTGCAGAATTTAAATTAAGAAAACTTGAGGACACAATTCTTGAAAAATTTAAACAGAAAATAATATACTGGAATAGATATGTCGATGACATTTTTGCAATAGTCCACAAAAAACAAAACATAACAGAACTCTTAAATGACTTAAACCACCTTGATAAAAATATACAGTTTACTAGCGAAACAGAAATAAACAACGAAATTAATTTTCTTGATGTTAAAATAAAAAGAATGAAAAATACAATTAACACAACTGTTTATAGAAAACCTACCTCCGTCCTCCAGCAAAGAAATTATTAACTACAATAGTAAAACACCATATAAATATAAATTAAATGCAATTCAATCTTATATTAATTGCACAATCCTGATATGTACCGAACCGGAATACCTTAAAAAAGAAATTAAATATATTAGAAACTTAACCATACAAGCCAACTATCCTAAAAATCTCGTTGATAAACTATTATAAAAAACGTCTAAATAAAATGGATAATATTCCCAGCCACCAGAAACCAAATATAAAGTACATTAACGCAATACCTTACGATCGCGGGGTCGCCGTAAAAATTAAAAATATTGCCAGTAAATTAAATATAAACATTCCAATCAAACCAAACCCGAACATTTATCAAATCATCAGAAACGACAAAGATCAAATTCCCCCCCCCCCTCGAATCTGCCGGTATACCTATACAAAATTCCATTTAAACATCAAAACAATAGCGATGGTTGTTATATAGGAATGACTAAAAGGAAAATCAATACACGCATCAAAGAACATATTAATGACATTAAATTTGAAAAATACGGCACCGCGTTAGCGCAAACCTACAAAAATGAAAATATTAAAATAGATTTTGAAAACACGGAAAAAATTACTACAATTACAATTATGCACTTTTTCGCGAAACAATAGAAATCATCAACCAACCCAATGCATGCAACCTAGACCAATCAACAACAGGTATAGATGCTACCTGGCACCATCTCCTGAAAGAGAGAAGAGAAGTCGAACACCGGGAGGAAATCTTCACAGATACGCAGCATGGAGTAACCAGCGCTGACGATAAGGGGGGGGGACCTGATTTGAAAGTACTTTGCCGCTAAAAGGTTACATCAATAAAGCTGAAGTAAGGTTTTTTGTTTTTTATAATAATTATACTCGTGGCTTTATATTTTTAAAATTCTAAAGTATCAATACATTTTGAGATATTCTGAATTCATTTTTGCTATTTTTACGGTGAGGAACGTATGTGTATCCATATGTATGTGTATATAAAAGCGAAATAGTGTCTGAATAATGTCTAGGAATTATGTATTGAAATTGCTGAGATTTTTTCATTTTTTCAACCTCTGGAACTCTGTACAATATTTCTGAAGAGCTTACAAAATATACTGTCAAGTTTGCAGAGAAATATTCTGATGACATAAGTTCTGACATCGTATGCCGGACAGAAACATTCAGATATGAAGCAAAAGACAGTGTAAATAATAGATAGAGTAAATATTCGCCAAGTTTCATGTTTTATTCTGGAAAATGATTATTCCACCTCTTTTTCAAATTTATTCACAGCAGGTTTAATTTCCAGAATGAAACATGAAACTTGGCGAATATTTACTCTATCTATTATTTACATCATCTTTTGCTTCATATCTGAATGCTTCTGTCTGGCATACGATGTCAGAACTTATGTCATCAGAATTCCACCTCTTTTTCAAATTTATTCACAGCAGGTTTAATTTCCTAGTATTACTTGTCAGAGTAACTTCAGCTCAATAGTCATTTTCAAAATTGTAATTGGTAAAAAATTATTTGAGGAATAATATTTCCCAATAAAGATTATATATATAACAATAATTTCTCTCCTAAATATTGAGAGCAAGAAGTCAGACTATTTGAATATTGACCATATAGTAAAATATTTTGCTGATACCAAAGCTCGCAAACGGAAATTTTAGACCTTGTACATAAAAACTGTCTGTGATTAAATGTTGTTATTATTCGTTATATGTTTTTTTCGTCTTTTATTTATTATATAATCTAGATTATTAATTTAGCCTTTACAAAACTTATATTGATATAAACATTCATAATTTTTGTGTAACAAATGTTTTATATAAATATAGTGTCAGCCAAAAATTATGGAATACCAGGTTTTAAACTATTTTCCAAAAATACTTTGTCACTGTAATATTGTAATCAATTATTATATTAATGTAAGTAATTGCATAAAAATTTTAATATTTCTTATAAAGTAATAAAGCAAGGAGGGGGGGGGGGTTAGAAATAGACATTTATCTTTAGTGGAGGGGGCCCATAAATTCGTCCCTCGCACCGGGGCCCCCAGATTACTTGTTACGGCACTGATTTTTTTTTTTTTTTTTTCAACAGTGTGATGTGCATATACTTCTTGCAAATTTTGAAAGAAAAAAAAAATCTGCAAAATGTGAACTATGTAATTTCACATTTAAATTTGAAAAATACCAGTTAAAATTTTTTGCTAGCGGGGAAAAATCCTACTCAGTATTTTTTTCTAGTGTGAACCCTACATTAAAAAAAAAAAAAAAAACCTTGCAGTTGTTTTTTTAGAATAAATATATATTGATTTCTGTATAGTAAAAGGATTGCCAATAGATATAACATATGAGTGTCATGCTTGTAGTGACTACTAAGTATCTCTTAATTTTAATTTTTACTATCAAACTTCTCATAACTATAGGGATTTCCTCTGCTTTTTCTATAATATGATCATTTATAAATATTTTACCTCTAAACATCAAATGAAAGCAACTTTATCTTTAAGAGGAATTCAACTGTGAGTATTCAGTCAGAAATCAATACAGTAGAGAGTCCAAAATCCACACAGCTTGGGATCAGAGGTTGTGCAGATTTTAGGATTTGGTGGATTTAGGGACCCATAAAAAATTATTTTCTCTTTGAATAATAAAAGCAGAATATTACTCAAACTAAACACATACTCTAGTGAATAATAATACAATTTCACTTGAATACTAAATAATTAGATACATAAGAATACGATTAAACATTAAAAAAATATACATAATGAAAATAAAAATAAAAAGGAAAAAATTATTTGTCAAACATAGATAAAATCTTTTTATATGTAGTTTGTTTTAAATGTCACTTTAACATGCATAGGTATATCATTGAGGTTTTATTTTTATTTAATTTTTTTTCCTATAGGGCAGTTCCTTGTTTGTAAACAAACATCTCAACTTTTATGAGTGGTTGGCAAAAAGGCTTGGGAAAAGCATAGCGATGGCGGATCACCAATATAGTATCAATGGTGGGCGGGGCGCGGGAAAGTCGAGCGCGCTTTTTTGCCAACCACCAGACGTCACGAGGAAATGCTCTATTGAAAATAATTATAAATTCTTGTTTTGTAACACAAATTCATTGTTCTAAAAATTTAAGTGAGTTCTTCCTTATAATTATGCTTTTATCAGATAACATTTTTAAAAATTAGTTTGTTGTTGTATAGTATACTTCACTGATATCATCATTATCATCATCATAATTTTCATTATCAGTAACTTGGTTCTAGCAGTTTTTCATATTATTATTAGTAATGTTATTTATAATCATAAAATGCATGTACAGAATCTGCATTCAAGATTTTTTCAAAAACTCTGATTTGCATTTTTCTAATTTATTAATGTGAATTTCAATGTTTATATCTGACGAGCTGTGCGGATTTCAGACTCTCTACTGTATACAAATTTTTTAGATCTTTTTCTGTGCATACACAGACTTTTTTCATAGCAACTTTAAACCTTATCAGAAAAGAAATTTTTATTAAATTAAATAATGATTTATTCAACTATTTTGCAGGGCTACATTGTTTATTATTGTTTTAACTTTAATCCTCTAAGCATTTGAACCGGATTTTTGTAACTCAAATAGACGCCCTTCAAATGGTTTGAGACTGATTTTTGTAAAGCAAGAAATCTCTCTCCAAATCGTGTGAGACGTAAAACTATAACTTAAAATTATGAAGCTAGAGTAGTCAATAAGATTATTTTTTAAGTAGAAATGTCATTTGAGGCTACACGCTGAGAGGGTTAATTATAAATTAAATTAACATACTTTATTTTTAAAAAAGCAAAAAGTTTTTTGGGGTGTTCATATATTGCCTAGCTACTGATGATTTTTTTTTTTTTTTTTGTCTGATTTGTCAATTTCTATAAAATATGTTTTAAAAATATTATTTAGGGATGGTATCTATCATTTACACTAAACACTTTGAAATCATGTGTAAGAAAATCTTCAAGAAATGCCATAAATTTCAGAATTAGATTAAGCAAAACAGCTAAATTGAATGCGAATAGTAGTAAATTAATATTAATTCATAGATACCAGTGTTTGATTTTTGAAAATTTACCATTTATCATATTGTGTACACCTACATAACAACATATTTGGTTATGAATTTTTATCAAATGGTTATTGAAAATATTTTCTGCAGTATATCAGATTTAATATGAAATAGTAACATATTGATTAAGTTTTTTTATTTTGAATTTAAAAACAGATATAAAGATTTAGAAGTGTATAGGAATGTAGTGTACTATGCAACATGTTTATGTTAATTGATTTGCCAGAAATGTCATAAAATAAACCCAGAATAAGGTTAAGCACAATACTAAATTAAAAAACTGATATACAATCAATATTTAAACTTGAAAACTTCTTGACACACCATAAAGTTAAAGAAAACACAGCTGATTTCGAAAGGATGTGGCCTTACTTCTTCAGGTGCAAAAGTACGAGCTACTGCCTTGGAGAAGCAAAACCAAGACTGAAAGCAGGGCAAAATCCAAAGGGGGAGGAGCAACATAACCAACCAATAGGAAGCATCATGCAAAACCAATCAAAAGAACCCCCCCCCCAAAAAAAAAAAAAAATAAAAAAAATGGAGGAATGGGATTTACATAAAATGGCTAAGAGCTTTCCTTGGACTCTGTGTGTGGACGCACCAAGTATAAGATCACATGCTGAACAAAAAGTAAAAGAAAAAAAATGGTTAAATGAATTTAATGTTTTGATTTTTATGTAAAAGTATTATCACATACTATCTTTAAAAGAGTGTAAAAATTAAGAGTTTGTGTGATGCATGTGACATCAGTATAAAATGTTTATAAGAAAAGAATTAGATAAAAAAAAAAATAGAATAAAGAAAATGTTTAAGAGAAGCAATTATGTTGGTTACATTATGTTATACAGCTTGAGCTTTTGGATTTTAAGTATTATCTACCGTAGGAATAATCACATTTTTATGCAAGCACAGATTGATGCTATTTTATTTTTATTGATATATAAAGTGTGGATCTCTTTTGTTTGCTCTTTCTCATTCTCTATCTTGGATCAGATGGACCCTAGCGGCAAAGACAGATTGACTTTTAAAGTGTGTGTCTAAGTGAAGATGTGCTTGAAACGGAAGTCGTTAGTGAGCACCTAAACTTCACGACAGAATTTCTCAATAGTATTTATCCTTCAGGAATGTCTCAGCATAAGCTTATTTTAAAAGTTGGAGCCGTGGTGATGCTATTGAGGAATTTAAATATGAAGAAAGGGCTTTCTAACGGCACTAAGCTGGTCGTCAACAGTATGAGAAGTAATGTCGAAGAATCCAAAGCCATTTAGTGAGTCTGCTACTCAGCAGATGGTTCTCATTCCTGACTTACTCAGTTCCGATACAGAACTCCCTTTTAAGATGAGAAGTAGGCAGTTTCCTATCAAAGCAGCATTTGCCATAACCATCAACAAGTCACAAGGTCAAACCTTAGAAAAAAAGGGCATCTATTTATCTGAACCTGTTTTTCGTCATGGTCAACTGTATGTTGCATTTTTGAGAGTCAAGTGTTCAGGTGTTAAGTTGAAAGTTCTCGATACGCCCCAACAAGGACATCTAATTAAGAAACGCGAAAATGTTTTCACCAAAAACATTCTGTATAAAAAAATTTTCAGCTAAACTTTTGTTTGGATAAATTTGGTTAAATAAAGTCTTTATAAGTTCTTTGTACTATAAAAAATGGTCTGAAATCTTCATTTATTTCTGTTCGGAGATCTTTTTAGTGATAAGATCTACACTACCTTCATTGATTTCATGAATTTAAAAGTGGTTTTGTTAACAAACTTTGATTTATTGGCACGCAAACAGCACCAGGCCGAGTTTTGTACATTTTGAGTTTGATTTTGAAATTTTTCCCGCATTTGGAATTTGGTTCGTTCACGAACCGGGGCTTTTCTAGTTTTAAATAATTTATTTATATATTTTTATGTAAATACTCTAATTTTAATTAATTAATTAATTAATATTTACTTATTTATTTTATTTATATTAATTAGTAATTATTTTTACAAAATGAAGGAAATTATTTAATTAAAGTAAACAGATTTCTCCAAGCTATAGGCAGCAAAGTGGAATCAGATTTTTCATTAACAAATTGTTACTGAAAAATCCGATTCCACTTTGCTGTCTAAAGCTTGGAATTTTTTTTTTTTTAATTTCAATTAAATAATTTTCTTCATTTTGTAAAAATAAATTAAGAAATAAAAATAAAATAAAGTAAATAAATAATAAATTAAATAAAATCAACATTAAATTTGAGGTATTTAAATAAAAATACACTAAAAATACACACCTTCTACAACTGCCAATTTTATCATTTAAGAAGTAAATTTTCAAAGAGATTTTATTATGTTGTCCTCCACATACACTTTAGCGTTGAGTCCAGTGTTAAAAACAAAATACAATTGTCAGAAAAACTGTAATTTTAGAAATTATTTCAAAAATGGTAAGAATAAGGCAGTTAATGATGCCACAAAAAGTATTGATTTTTGAATGAAAATCAAAAAGTATTTTAATACCTGAGATGGCAAAATAATTAAATGTTAACAAAATATTGGTAAAATGTTTTTTAGCAAAATATAAATTTTTAAACTCGAAATTTGGCATTAGGCGGCCACGTTGCTCATCCAAGCAAGATAACCGCAAGTTAAAAAGCAAATGTTTAAAAAAATTATTTGTATCATGTTCAGAACTTAAAAAAGATTTAAAAAAAATTTACAGCAAAATAATTTCTTCAAAAATAGTCCGGAAGCAATTAAACTAGGCAGGTTAAAAACCAGATCTGCAAAAAAGCCATTATTAAGGACAAAAAAAAAAAAAAAAAAAAAAAAAGACATCAGTTGACCAAAAAATTAAAAAAATTAGCAGTTAGTTATCTGGCTGAACTGAGTTTCTCTGATGAGTCGAGTTTAATTTATTTCAAGCTGATGAAAAAAACTACTAGGACGGTAAAAATGGGACTGACTTAATGAAAACCACTTTTTTAAAACAGTGACACATTCTCTGTGCATTATGGTACTGAGGTGCACATTTTTACAAAGACAAATTTTCATACTCAAGGGGTAAATTAACTAAAGGGGTAAAACACGGTGATTATAAAAGTGGCGCCTGACCGGCTATTTTGGAAGTATTTCAAACTTTTCTTCAAACAGCATTTAAAGATGATAATGCACCTTGCTGTATGGCGTCTGTGGTATGTCAATTTGAATCAAATTGTTAAAATTACCTATCCATTCCCACAAGCACCTATAATTCTGTAAGTTATAATACCTTTTTTTACTGTAAGTTAAATCCCACAAAGAATATCCTAGAATTTCTTCTTTATTAGACTTGGAAACAGTCCTGATCTCAATTCGGTCAAAAATGCTTAGTCATAAAAAGGCGCAGGAAGAGAGAGGAGGATTCGAAATTTGCAGCCTAAAACTTTACAAGAACTAGAAAAATTATTTATAATATTTAGCACAGTGAAATTTTTTAGATTAATATCAAAAAGTGGTATAATACTATGCCACTGTGAATTAAAGCAGTAATTCCATATAAAGATAAAATTAACCCAATGCAGAATACATATTTTTATTAAAAAATTGCTTAGATTTAACAAATAAATAGTTTTATTTCATATAATAGAATACAAAGTGTATGGTTATTGCACTATATTTAAAAAGAAAGTTTTATGTAGATTTTTATAAAGTACTTCGTAGAGAGTAATAAAGTGAATTATTAAATCGAAAATGTACATAGGTATCATTATCATTTCATCCCTTTGGTATTATGCAAACATAACAGTTTTATTTGTTTCAACCATTAATTTTAAAGTTATTACAAATAAAAAAGGTATAAGTCATTTTTTCTGCAGTGCGGCTTTTTTTTTTTTTTTTTTTTTTTGTCTCATAGTGTATATAAATAAATTAGTTAAATATCCCTTCCCTCCATTTTTTTTTTGCAAAACCGGTTGTGCTTTCTTTAAATTTCTGGTATCTGAAGTTTTTAAGTTGAAATATTGATTTGCTAGAGTTGAAAATTATAAAAAAATAAAAACATATAAAACTTTCTATTTATTTATTTATTTTGGTAATAAATATAATTTTATCTTTTATAGGAAGCATGGGAGAGCGTTATAACATACATTCACAGCATGAACATCTGTTATCAAAATATATTGGAACTGGTCATGCTGATACAACAAAACATGAATGGCTAGTTAATCAGCATAGAGACAGCCTTTCATCATTTGTGTCACATCATGATATGTTAAAATTTTTTGCTATTGCTGAAAATGAATCAGAAGCTCGCATTCGGTTTAATCTTACGGAAAAAATGTTGTCTCCTTGTGGACCTCCTTCAGATCGAACTTATGAGTAAATTTGTTTAAAGTGTATGTGTCCCTTTATAGTCTTTATTCATTCATTTGTTACTGTAATGTATCAATAAATAATGTTTTTAATTCTGTTTAAGTTTTCTGTGTCTGTGTTAAACATATGTTATAAATAAAATATAATAAATATGATAAATAATTATTTGTTAAATATATATATATATTTTTTTCTATAAAGCCCCCTATTACTTTTAAAAGTTATAATAATAGCAGTAGCAATTATTTATGTTGCATTATTTTACTGTTACTTTATAAAAATTTCATTCCTCAAGTTATTAAAATTCTATAAATAAAAATATTTTGAGCTAAAACAGTCAGAGGCTGTTAAAAAATAAATGAGTAAGTAAAAGTCAGTTTTTAGTATCAATAAAAGTTCTTTCTGTATAATTTTTAAATATTAATATGGGGGAAAAGGGTACTTATGCAGGGGTCGATCCAGGCAAAATTTGGGTCCCTTTTGCGGCCCCTTCACAAAATTCCACATAGTAAAAAGGGACCCTTCACAAAATTCAAATTCATAGAAAGGGACCCTTCACAAAATTCAAATTCATAGAAAGGGACCCTTCACAAAATTCAAATTCATAAAAAGGGACCCTTCACAAAATTCAAATCCATAAAAAAGGGACCCTTCACATAATTCAAATTTTATAAAATGAGTCCCTTTACAAGATTTTGTTTTATAAATATTATCCTTTTATTAAATGTTTTCATATTTTCAGTATTAATTTTAATTAATGCCTTAATTTGGCTCAACAAAACTCTAACTTAATATTAAACATTACATAAAGTGATTGTAAAAACTGAAGATTTTACACAATATTTTACTTTTTCACAAAAATATTTTATATTTCACCAAAATAAATAAAAATTTCACAAAAATATTTTGTTTTTCACAAAAAAGGGACCCAAAAATTAAAACCTGGATCGACCCCTGTTATGTAAGTTTATATTCTTGCATTAAATTACATAATATTGTTACAAACTATTTAAAATTAAGTAAAAGGTAAAGTTTAAAATACATTAAAAATATTTAAAACCTTTAAAATTACCATTACACAAGCGCTTTCAGCTGCTCATTCTGCAGCCTTCCTCAGGTGTGCTTTGCCGAACATGATCGTCGAGCGAATCCACTATCTTGTCTCTACCTCTCCTCTCTAGCATAGGGTGCCACCCGGCGTCAATTTCCATTGGATCGTTGTTGCATGAGTTGTGGTTTGCAAGAATTTCGACGTTTTCTCTTTTGGTTGCGTAGTAATAATTATTATAATGAGTTATTTTGCTGAAGTTTTTAAAATCTATTTTAATATTTTCTTTTTGGTTTATTTTTGTTAAAGCTGTTGTTATTTTACTGTATTTTATATCATTTTCGTGTTCTTTTATCCGTGTTTTTATTTTCCGTTTCGTCATGCCTATGTAGCATCCAGTTGTTTTATTTTCGTTGATGTAATTAATTTTATAAATTCCTGCAGTTTCTGAAAAGTGGATTTCGTCTTTGTCATTTCTGATTCTGTGGAATATATTACTGTTGGGTTTAATCGGTATATTTATGTCTAATTTCGTGGCTTCATTTTTTATTTTATTACTTACACCTTTATTATAAGGAATTGGGGGATGTATTTTTGTTTGGGTTTTTGTGCATTATTAATATTGTCAAGTTAAATTGTCAATTACCGAAATATGTCAAAATGCAGGTTATAAAAAGCACACAATAAATAAATTGTATAGAAATAGGTTAAAGAAACTTGACAATATTAAAAATGCACAGAAACCCAAACAAAAATACATCCCCCCAATTCTTTATAATAAAGGTGTAAGTAATGAAATAAAAAATGAAGCCATGAAATTAGACATAAATATACCGATAAAACCCAATAGTAATATATTCCAGAGAATCAGAAATGACAAAGACGAAATCCACTTTTCAGAAACTGCAGGAATTTATAAAATTAATTACATCAACGAAAATAAAATAACTGGATGCTACATAGGCATGACGAAACGGAAAATAAAAACGCAGATAAAAGAACACGAAAATGATATAAAATACAGTAAAATAACAACAGCTTTAACAAAAATAAACCAAAAAGAAAATATTAAAATAGATTTTAAAAACTTCAGCAAAATAGCTCATTATAATAATTATTACTATGCAACCAAAAGAGAAAACGTCGAAATTCTTGCGAACCACGACTCATGCAACAACGATCCAATGGAAATTGACGCCGGGTGGCGCCCTATGCTAGAGAGGAGAGGTAGAGACAAGATAGCGGATACGCCCGACAATCATGTTCGGCAAAGCACACCTGAGGAAGGCTGTGGAATGAGCAGCTGAAAGCGCTTATGTAATGGTAATTTTAAAGGTTTTAAATATTTTTAATGTATTGTTGTTACAAACTGTTTATAATTCCTTTAACTGTCATTTAATTTGTTTAAACTATTGCTGTTTTTGAATGAAATTTTTCATTATCTTTACGTGTGTTAAATTGAAATTAATATATTACCTTAAGAATTTATACCATCAATCTTAAAAAAACATAAGTATGGTTAAAAAAAAAATAAAAATACTTTTTTACATTTTTATGTAAGTCTAAGTTCTAACTTTTTTTTTAACCTCCATGCATCAATAGTAGTATGTTAATTACTTTTTTGTCTATTATTAAGTAAAGAGGTTATTATACAATATTGTAGACTGAGCTTTTGAAACAATTCTCATTTCTCTTCTTGAATACTGGTTGATATATTTTATACAAAATATGTCTTGCCTTCCCCCTCCATGGAGGATCAAAATTGTGATAACATGTCTCTGGACCATCCTTAGGGAATGTGTCTCAGACCGTTGCCAATTTGTTGACAAAAAATGATTGTCAAGCATAAGATTTCAGTGGAAGTATAGTTACCTATACATAACTGTTTTGATTTAATAGTAATTATGTGCCACTCAATAAAGACTAAAATTTAACTAAACAAATAAAATTTATCAACTGAAATAACATAACAAAATATTAGTGAATAACAATGAAGAACAGTTATTCATATTGCTGACAAATGCTAAATATTCCAAATATACTGCCATGAAAATTACACAATTAAGTAATTTACTTAAGAAAATTGATGATAATACATCATGATGTTTACTTGACTTCACTACCAGACATTCAAATATCACTAGCACTTCAAGTAAAAAAAAAAAAATTAACATAAACATTTCAAAATAATTTAAGGCTTAATTTAATACTAATAAAAATAAAGACTCATATCTTTGAGTTAAACTGAAGTAAATTAAAATAAAATGGCTAGCTAATGAAAGCCGAAGCAACTACAAAAAGAGTAAAATCATAAGAGAGTTAATGTAGATTTGTTACCTCTTTTATAGTAGCAAATGGATTCAAGAAACAGCCACTCCGGTTTAACCAATGAAGTCGATGCTGTTCACTCAGCAACGTCTGTCACACATGACTTGTTTCCATAGTTATCACCATGCTGTGAGCCTACCGCCATCTATGGGCAAAACAATGAGGCTCTTCATTTACAAAATGCTACATCAACATATTCAGTATCGAAATTAACCAATCCGTATAAAAATTGAAATAAAAATTTTCTTTTATTAATTTTAATAAAACATGCTTTTTAACAAGAGGTAAGTTATTTGAAAGCTTTAAATAAAGGTATATTAATTTGAAACATAATTTAGAACTTAAGTAAATATATTTAAGCCTTTTGCTTATCACTGTTTTAATAGCAGTATTATATTAACTATAGCACTAAACGCTACATTTCTTTTCATTAATAATTTAAACCTGAAAGATTATAAATTAAATTTAAATCACTTAAATTAAATTGTACTTTAAAAATAAATAAACTTTAATTTAAATTTGAGAATCAACATGGAAAGGGTATGGATTTCCACAACACAATTACCCACTGCACAGTACTAGTGCAACATTAAAACCAACCAACCAATATGTCTTGCACCTTGCACCTGTAACAAGTTAGTATCAGACTTTATTACACTAGTAGAAATTCTGATATAGAAATATTAAAATTTAATTGTATGGATTTTATTTTATTTATTTTTTTTATGTAGAAAATAAGGAAAATCTAGTTCAGTGTGTCCTTTGGTAATTTTTCCAAAACTAGCTAAGATGGTGACATTCCATGATGTGTCTTGAGTTTTAATCCTTCACCGCCTATTTAAAAGAGCTTGTTTTTCACCAAACTAAAGATATCACTAAATTAATCAGAAATAAGCAAAATCATCATGAAAAGCAATTTTTAATAAAAATTGCAGTTAATAATTACAAAATTATAAACAGTCACAAATAAAAAGTTTAAATCATAAAATGTATAATTTCACAATATAAATGCAGGAAATTTCATATCACTGTAATCACAAATATACACATAAAACATCACTATGTGTGTGTACTGCTACCTATGCATTAAATTATGTATTACAGCAATAACTATTATGCATGTTTGTATACTACACGCACATGAAAGCCAATAATAATAATAATAAAAAGCATCACTGGGTACCATTACCTCACTATGCACAAATCTGAAAATTCAAAAAATTTAATATTGCAGCAATCACTAATATGCATGTATGTATGTAATATATGCTATGTGTACATGAAAACTTAGAAAAGAATAATCACTCATTGGATATTCCTACATGTTGTGCATGTGTATAAATCTAAAAAATGCATGAAATGATGCATTGAAGCAATCACTGATACATATGTATTTATGCTCTATCTATATGTACATGGTAAAAATATCACAAATACTGGTTATAATATTTTTTAAAACACTAAACATATAATGCAAAAGAAAATAATTCTCCCCTCCTCTCCCAGAATTCTATTCAAAAGTCCCAGTTATCAATTTTTTATAAAAGAATTTTAATGTATGATTTTAAGGGTTTATTTATGATTAAAATAATCTGGAACTATTTATTTTTGTGTTTATAGCCTTATAAAAATCTTATTTCATTTATAGGTGTTGGATATTACTATGATAATTTGTATAGGACCAAAAGGTGCTGGTAAAACATTATTGTTACGCAAGTTACAGCAAGCTGATCCATTCAACAATCCATATGATCCTATATTTGCAACTATACCCACAATGGGAGTTAATATCACAGCTATTAAAACTGAAAAGCATACCAACATAAAAATTAATGAACTTGGTGGTTCAATGGCCCCAATATGGCCTATGCATTATGAAGGTGTTAAAGGTGTAATATTTGTTATTGATGCTGCGAATTTAATGCAGATTAGTTGTGCATGTATTCTGCTTTTAGAAACTTTGAAACACGATTTGTTAAAAAATACAAATTTCTTAGTTATTTTAAATAAAACTGACATTAATTGTTCTACTCAGTTATCTGAAATTAAAACTTTGTTACGTTTAGATGACATTTGTCTGCATGCTGATCAAACTATTACAGTAATTGAATGTAGTTGTTTAACTGGCAAAGGAATCATCAATGTGAAGAAATGGTTATTACAGTATGTCGGCTAATATTGTAGTTTATGAATGGCAGATTGTAAATCTTTTGCTGTAATATTTTCTTATACTTTTCTTTTGTGTATTTGTTTACCATTTTTTCATATATATATTGTCTGTCAATAAACAAATTAATATAACAAAATAATGAAATGCTTCTTTAATTGGATTTATTGAAGTCAATATTAGTAACTAACTATTTCAAAAATACTGTAATTCTCTATTCTCAAATTCTAAGATAATCTGAATAGTTCCTTTACATTTTAAAAATTATAATAAGAATTTAAAATAAACTTCCCATAATTTTTATTTATTTATTAAACTAGCTGGTTTTGTTTGCCTAACTGGATAGCAGGGTACTGTTTTTTTTTTTCCAGAAGAAACTAGTTTCTTCCAAGAAAGTGGAAAAAGACTGGAAGAAACCAACAGAAGACAAAACAGATATTTAAAATTAAAATATTTTAACTGTAAAATAATTAAACTGAAAGCATAATATTATATTGAATCTAAACTCTATAATCTAATTAATGTATACATTACCATTTTCTATATGTACCTACTGGTATTCATATTTCAATGCTAATTTTATAGGACTAATGTTTATAAAACTTTGCATAAGTATGGGAAATCCTCTATTTCCCGGCTATCATATTTCTTCCTGCTGTGTGACGTCACTGCTACACAGTCATGACGTGATTACTGCATCACTGCTTGTATCATTCTTCTCTGTATGCGCAAGCACCTGATTCTTTTCAGTAGATGTATAATTGTTTTAGGGGAAAGACGTTCCTCTCTTTGTTAAAACTAATGTTCCATTTTAAAACGTTAAGTGTACTATTGTCCCTTTTGTCTATGTTTAATAAATGTTGTTAATATCATCATGGCTTACAGTCCTTCTCCACATTTTGGGGGTTTGGCCTAGCCGAAAAAATTATACCCCTAGTTAAGTAAGCTGCCACTTTTGTTTTCTTAAAACTGTGGCATGAAGAATGGCAGCTATTATTCTTATTCTTTTGTGAAGGATAGACAATCTCCATTTGATGTTTTCTGATGATACCATTTCTTCTGATGACTTTTTTTTTTGACGATATACAACTCAATAAGATGTTGAATTAATTTTTTTTTTTTTTTTTTTTTTTACGTTAAAATTCTGACGTATTCTACTGAAGGTTCTAAGTGTTTTTATTATCTATGCTGTTCAAATGTTCTCGATACCATTTAATTTACATCAAAAGGATTTTTCTTCTGTTTTAGACATTTTGGAGAGAAAATTCTTTACAAGTGGATACTTCAATTACTCATCGATTTTGGATTAAGACTATTTTCAACACAAAATAATAGCACTAGAAGTGATCCAATTACTATTAGACGTTATGATTCTTTTGATTATAATTTTTATTTCTTTTGATCCTTCAGAAGTTCATTAAATGGATGTTATGTGAAATGCACACATTTGAATGAACATGTTACTTTCTTTATGCTCGACGTACTCTAGTTTACAAAGTGCTTTGATAGTAGTATGTTTTATTGGATAATATAAACTTTGCTGCATGGGACTGCTCTTATTGTCAGGTAGGCACATGTTTACTTTTTTTTTTCTCTCTCTCTCTCTCTTTGCATGATAATATTTAAAAAAATTCATTTGTGGAATTCAATTTATTTTTTAATTTAAATTAATTTAATACCGTTCTATGCCCTTTTACAAATTATTTATTTGATTATTTTTTCTATAACAAACATATATTCTTTTCCCCTAATACTTATTTATTTTCCCTTAATAAAATATGTTCTGCTTCCCCCCCAATATTTCCATATTTAAAAAAAAAAAAAAAAAAACCTTCTTATTGTATTTTTGTTACTTTCTAAAAATGGCCCTTAAATTAGGTAACCTCCCGTTAGTTTCAAATTCACTTAAATACTGTAAAACAAACACCATACAACTCCTTAACGCATTAGGCGTCAAAGCTCCCGCTACGGGAGCAATTTTTTAAGAATTTGTTTTACTGCACGTAATTAAGATAAATATATTTTTTCTTTTTAACACTTTCCAACAAGGTTGAAAAGTGTTAATGACTTCGGTTTGTCTATCTGTCTGTTCGCACTCTAACTTCCGTAAATATTTATGGAATTTCTTGAAACTGATATATATTTTTCAAGTTCACTATCGGATGTTCCCTATTGAAAATGGAGTTTGTACCTCTACTGGTTTGTGTACAGGGACACCCGAAAGTATTTCAAAACATTGTGTTCTGTGAGAGGTATTTCTATAAACCATATTTTCATATCTTTACTGTACACATATCTTAATGAAATTGAAATACGTTATTCAAGTTCATTATTGGATGTTTCCTATAGAAAATAGAGTAAATATCACCACTGATTTATGTACAGGGACACAAAATTATTTCAAAGCATTGCATTCTATGAGAGATATTTCTGTAAATCAAATTTTAATAACTTTACTTTCTACGAAGTTTTATGAAATTGAAATATATTATTTGTGTGCTCAAAAGAATGTTTTGCATAGAATATAGCGTGATTAGCATTAGATTTACAGTGTGACACAAAAATATTCATTTATATTAAAAGCTACTAATAAAAATTTGCTAGAATTGTACTTTCGTTTACATTAAGCGTTTTTAACACTTTCTAACATTTGTCAAGTGTGAATATGATTTCAATTTGTGTATATGTCCGTCTGTCTGTCTGCCCGTGCTTTAACTCCCGTAAATATTTATGGAATTTTTTTAAACTGATATATGCTGTTAAAGTTCACTATCGGGTGTTCCCTATTGAAAATGAAGTTTATACTTCTACTGGTTTGTGTACAGGGGCACCCAAAATATTCGAAAGCTTTGTGTTCTATGAGATGAGTTTCTATAAACCATATTTTAATACCTTTACTTTAGAAACTTTAATGAAATTTTAATGTTATTCAAGTTCCCTTTCGGATGTTTCCTATGTAAAATCGAGTACATTTCTAAGTTTTTTGTGTACAGGGACACTTTAAAGTATTCCAAAGCATTGCGTTCTGTGATAGTTATTTTTATAAACCAAATTTAAATAATTTTACTTTGCACAAAGCTTAATGCAATTGAAATAAATCATTCATATGCACAAAAGAGTGCCTTCTATATAATATAGTATAATTAGCATTAGATTTACAGGGCCACACAAAAATATTCAGTTACATTAGAGCTATTAATAAAAATTTGCTAGAATTGCACTTTCGTTTACATTAAGCGTTTTAATACTTTCTTATATTTTTAGTGGGAATATGATTTCAATTTGTGTATCTGTCTGTCCGATTGTCTACCTTTCTATCTGTTTGTTTCCGGCTTCTAGCGTCGGTAAATATTTTTAGATTTTTTTAAAAATGATACAATCAAGTTCACTATGGAATGTTCCTTATTTAAAATGACATTAATAGATCCTGTGCAACTAGTTTGTTTACAGAGACAACAACAACAAACAAACAAACAAAAAAATGTCAATGGATTAAGATTTAGGACAGAATTTTTTAAAAGTTATATTTAAAATCTTTCTATTGTAAAAATCATAAAAACATTCACATGTATTTTTAATATTCTAAAATAATGTTTTGTATAGAATATGATATGATTAACTTTTTTCAGATTAAAAGTTATTCGATACAACAATTACGTACAGTTGGAAAGTGTTACTAATCAGTGCATGCAGCATAATTTTGCTTTCTTGTTTACAATAAATATTGAAACATCTAGCTATGTTAGTAATTTTTAAAAAAAAGTTTGTAATGTAACTTATATTTTTTTTTTCAATTATTCAAACAAAGATGTTTGTTTTTCTGCAATACATCAGCAAAAATAACTCATTCAAGTACAGGGGTTTAAAACAATGGATATGAAACAAAATAATTATTTTCTTAAAATTAAAATAAACAGGGATCAAGAAAAGTAATTTAAAGGGTTTTGCAGTTTTTCGACATGTGTTCTACTCCAATTAGGTGTCAAATCTCTCATTTTGGAAACACACCAAATCTTCTACCAAAATATTTCTTTTTATTTATTTAAACTGCATATGATAAGAAATGCACAATAAAACCCAAAATATACAAAAATTCATAAATGTTCAGTGGGATTCATACAGCAGTGTTTAATGGGTTAACACACTGTTAGGCTACCCAACTTTTGATCATCAATCACGTAAACAAATGAGAAATTTTAGCGGTTTTACTGCCGATTTCGACATTAACAAACATAAAAACATTTGCTTTGTCAGATTTTATATCAGTCGCTAATGTCCTACACCTAGATCCCGTAGGCAGTAAGGAAAATTTGTGTAAAGAAATTTTTAATGCGCTTATTAATTATAAAAATTAAGATATAAAAAACTGCTAAGCGTCTTCTTGAAGATATTTCCAAACACACATTTTTGGTTTTTTCCCCCCCGATTTTTGATTTTTTTTTTTTTTTTTGGGGGGGGGGGGGGAGAGGGCGGAGTTGGGGGGCAAATTCGAGCCCATTTTAGCGTTAAATTCGTCCAGGGAAATCTATAGGAGCTAAGTTCACAAGTTTTAGTGTGTGGCTTATTTACGTATATACAACACCCATTATAACGGGATTTTGCAAAATTCACCACCCTTGGGAGTGGGGGTGCAATAAACACGTTTCCAAGCATAACTTTGCTTCAAACTATCTCAGTAAGTTATGTGTGGGTTGTTTATGCTTTCACAACCTGTACTATAAAGGGATTTTATGAAATTTTCCCTTGCCCTCCTTTAAGGGCGGGGGGAGGGGAAAAACACGCTTTTGAGAGTAACTCTGTTCCAAATTATCGCAGGACAGTAATTTTTTTATATTTCGATTGCTTATGTGTGCTCAAAACACATACTACAAAGGAATTTTGTGAAATTCCATCCTATTCCCCTTGGGGTTTGGGGCAGGGGGCAAAAAAGGTGCTTCCATGCGTAACTCTGCTCCGAACTATCTTAAAAAGACAATTATTTATGTGTGGGCTGGTCATGTGTTCCAAAACATGCAATGTAAAAGGATTTTGCAAAATTCTCCTTTCCCCTCTTCAAGGGCATAGGGGGGGGGAGCAAAAAAATGCTTTTAAGAGTAACTCTGCTCCAATTTATCTCAGGAAAGCGATTTTTTGATATGTCGATTGATTTGGCGTACTCAATACAGACACTACAAAGGGATTTTTTGAAATTCCGTCCTATCCCCCCCCTCTTTGGGGTTGGGGGTATACAAGACATGCTTCCATGCATAACTCTGTTCCAAATTATCTTAGAGTGGCAATTTTTGATGTGTGGGCTTTTATTCGTACTCAACACCACACTACAAAAGGATTTTGTGAAATTCCACCCTACCGTCCCTTGGGAGGTGGGGGTGGGGCTAAATTATGTATTGATGCATAACTCTGCACTAAATTATCTTAGGAAAGAGATTTTTGATGTGTGGGTCAATTATATGTATGTAACTTACAGTATAAAGAGATTTTGCGAAATTCCCACTCCGTTCCCCTCCTTTAAAAGGGGGAGGGTGTGTGTAAAAAAACAGTTTTCAAAACATAACTCTGCTTCAAATAATCTCAGGATCTCGTTTTTTTATGTGTCGGATAGGTATGTGTATGTAACATGCACTATAAAGGGATTTTGCAAAATTACCCACTCTCCCCTTTTTGGGACCAGCGGGGCAAAAAACACATTTTCAAGCTTTATTCTGCTCCAAATTATCTTAGAATGGCGAATTTTGGTGTGTAGGTGTTGATTAAGTATGCAATATGCATTTTGATGGGAGTTTGCAAAACTTTCAACTTATCCACGAAGGAAGGGGAGTAAAAAGCAGGTAATTCGCAGTCTCTCCATTAGGCCTCCAGACCTGACGTGTGGCGAATGGGATAACCACTACCGAAGATAGCGAGAACTTTAACTTAGATTTTGACTGATTTCAATGACTTTCTTTTTAAAGATTTTTTTTATTATTAATGATATGGTATATTGAGAATCCATTTCAATGTAATGACCAGCGAAGTGGGCAAAGTCTGCTAGTTTATTATAAATTGTTTGCAATAGTTCGAGAAAAATAATTTTACCTGTCGATATAATTTATCCTTCAGAACAGCTTACAGGATATTTTTAACAACTTCCAACAAAATTTAAAAGTGTCTGTAATTTCTGTTTGCCTTTTCATATTCATAAATATTTTTAGAATTCTATGAAACATTCTCTAAATGTATTTACCTCTCGAATCATAAATTGCAAATTATAATTTTCAACGTTATTGGAATGTATAGTGAACACATAACCTAAATAAAAATTCATCTTCAACAATTTTTCACGATGAATCTGAATAATTTTATGTTGTCCTGTTATGAATCATTAATATTAATTGCAACATTTTCTATAAAATTTTTATTGTATTTGGAAAATACATTTTGATTTCGTATGTTTAGCACAGTATAAAGATGTTGAAATGTACTTATAAGAATTCACTATCTCTTAGATTGCAATGTATCTGAATTAGACCAGTTATATTATATGTATGATTTTTTAAAAGAAGCGTTCTACACTAAATTTGGAAAACCTACATACAAGGTCTATCCCAAAAGTAATGAGAAAATTTTTCTGTGCATTTCTGCCATGTCACCAAGGAAAGCCAGTGGCTCAGAAATATGGATTGAAATGTCATTGATGTATTTCAATGGTTGTACAGCTGCTCCTAATTCATAGTGCATGGTCAGTGGTCTAACCATAGACCTTATATACTAGACCACGCTACCAATACGGCTGACCATTACAGCGAATGTCTTCAACATGAGGGTGTAATCTGATACCTCCATCCTTTGTTCTGAGTCTCGGAAGTCACGTGATCTTGGCCTAGGGGTGATTCCTCTCTCTCTCTCTCTTTTTTCCCGTATGCAAGCATAATCTCATACTTCTCTGACTGAAGTAAGAATTCAAACGCAATTTTTTCGCTTGCAAAATGATTTATCATAATTTTTTTTTCTATGTAATTAATCTATGAAAGTTTAGCTTTCCATCCATGTGTAAATCTAAATGCTAAAATAAAAAGTGCGTGCACAATAAAAATATTAAAAAACACAAAATTCGTTCCTACAGAAAAATAACATAGTGATCATTCTCCACTCTTCCTCTAGACCAACATCACGTGACAATTTTGCTGGGGAAGTTCGTTCATGATGCAGTCAAATAACGAAGGGGAATGCGTTGTCTAGTATATAAGCTCTATGGGTCTAACTGTGTGTCATCGTGAGCATGGTTCGTTACACTAAAAATCCAGTATCTATTGAACAATATGCAGTAAAATTTCACGTTTAACTTGGTAAAAGTGGTAATGAAACCTTGCAAATGTTAAAAAGGCTTACAAATATGAAATTTTGTCACAAGCGCAAGTCTAAAAGTGGTACACTACGTTTAAGAATATTGAAGAGTATCTGCACGAAGAATTACCATTGACTACAAAAATGGGGGAACACATCAAAAGAGTGTGGAATGTTTTGAACACTGACTGTTGATTAAGTTTATGTTCAATTGCAGAAATGACAACATTGGCAAAAACAGATTCCACCACATTATTACTGGCGATATGGTGCCTAAGAACAAATCCATATGCTTCTTCATCCGCCATACAGTCCCGACTAGGCCCCTTATGTGACTTTTTTGCTTTCACAACTTAAAATGGTCCTGAAAGGACACCATTTTGTGCCAAGATGTCCAAAGAGCCATAACCACAAGGCTTCAGGGCATCTCACAAAATGAGTTCAAACAATGCTACAACCACTGGCAGCAACACTGAGCTCATTGTATTGCGGCCCAAAGTGCATACTTCAAAGATTATTAAGTGTTTTTCTTTGTAAGTATTATTATTTAATTCATGTAATTTTTTCTCATTTACTTTTGGGACATATCTTATAATATATATCAATTTTATGGAATTATAAAAAATATTCATGGAATGAGAATGCAATCAAATAGGTGAATTAAAATCATAAACAGTTTTAAACTTTGTTGGAAAATGTTGAAAAATACCCTCAAAAGTATTTTTGGAGAATGAAAGATAAATTATATTAACAAGAGGAATTTTCTTAAATTATTGCATGTATTAAAAAAATGACAATTATTCTAATGATTTTCAAACGTCTGTAATTTAAATGCACTTCAAACAGTCATTGCCTATTGTGCATATTCATAATGTATCTAAATTCTTTTGTGTCTGCTAGTAAGTGAAGGATAAATAACATATAATTTTCAATAAGGTACATGCTTTAATGAACTTTGATAACATATTCAAGTATGTTAAAAAAGCTAGATTACAGGCAACCAGATAAAACAATTTTTATATATATCTTTTCTTAACATAATTAAAAAGTGCTTTAGTTAACTTTAGGTCAGCTGGTAATGTGAATAAGTGATGAACAGAAGGAAATTTAAGTCACAAAAGAGAGAATTTTTCAGCATTAATAATATTGAGATTGGAGAATACATACTGATTAAATTCAAGAAATCAAAATAACTTTCCTGTATAACAACTAAAGAAGTAACACCATTAATATACATTTATTTTTTAAATGATAATAATTTAGTGAAAAGTCGCATAATTTTAAAGGGCAATTAATATTTATCATACATAGATATTCATTTTCTCCGATCATGGATTTTCATCTTACTACTTTGATAAAATATTATATGTCTGTTTATTATCTGTATAATAATGTTGGCGCATAATAAAAAAATGAGATATAATTAAGATAAGCATTTTATTATAACAGCTTATTTTTTTCTACTTTTTTTTTTTTTTTTCATTGAAAAAAAAAAAAAAAAAAAAAAATTACACAAGGCAGAATATATTTCATATTTTATTGAAATAAACATTTACATTACACAAAGATTTCAACTTAAAATAGCACCCAGGCACTCTATTTATATATGTGTGTGTGCAATTAATTTTATTTACAGCAATCACAATAAACAGTACCTATTGTACACAGTACATAAACATTTTTATGGCTGAAAAATGCTTTTCATTCATTCTTGAGAAATGACAACCATTACCATATAAAACAAAGTAACAATTCACATACTCAATTTTATATATAAAATATATTTTAACTCTATAGTGTATACATATTTCACAGCAAAAATCAGATTTATTTATCAAATTAAGTTTGGTTTTCACATTTATCATAAAAATGTTAACAATATTCTTAAATTGAATTTTGCTGCAAGTTCTTTTATATGGAAGTAATGTATTATAAAATAATTTTGTCTTAAGACTACATTTAGTAGCACTATCTTTCATTTTAAAACTGCATGCAGTATGTAAGATTTAGCACCAAAACTGCAACTATGGAAGATAATTGTACCATAAATATATCCTTAATATATATTTTAATGAAGGAAAATTACAGGATAAATAATTACTACAACTTAAAAAATAAACATCAACTGATATATTTGTAAAAAAAAATTCATTTTATATGTGTAGATTTCTGTGTTAACAAAAAATTATCTGAATTTTTCATTTTTTATAATTTATTTGAAGTTGATCTGAAGCGCTAATTATCTCTCACCTTTCTCCTTTAAAGAGACAAAATTTGCATATTTTTAGGAATTAACCTATCTATTGGAGAAATTTTAAATTATTTTTTCTTAGCTCATACAAAATCTGTTTTCTTGATAAGCCTAAAGGTGCAAACTGCACTTCAATGCACTGATTATTATTATATATTTTTTAAATGACATTTTTAAATCAGAACAAATTTATGGGACATTCAGTATATTAAATTGAGTATCATAAATATAATAGAAGTAAAGATAAGAACACAGTAACTATTTTTTATACATAGTAAATGCAACAAGGTGCCTTCATTATATATATATATATATTTCCAACCAATCAGCTCGCATCATTGTAATCAAACATCTGTTCAACCATAATTATTATTAGGTTTAAGATAACTCTTTTTTCTTTCTTTGACAGAAACCAAGTTACTGAAAATCAATTATAAAACTAAGCTTTTTTTGGGAAATCCATTTCGATGATTATCTGTACTAATCTATTCATATTTCTTATTTTTACACTGTGATGAGCTGATGTACATAATTTTTTTTTTTTTTTTTTTTCAAAATGCATGATTCAAAATTATATTTCTATACTCAGAAATATGCAGACATCAGTTAAAATTAGTAAATAGATTATTAATATTTTTATTTATTTTTAAATCATAAATATCAGTATACATTTTTTTACCATTAGTAATTTTTAAGTCCAAAAATATTAATGGATTGATTCTTAACATAAGTGTCAGTTAAATAAGAAGAATAAACTAATTTAAATGAATTAGGAAAGCTATTATTTATGTAAAAAATAATTATATTTATATCATAGTATAGTTGTATATTATAACAAAAATTATACTTATAATAATAAAGAAAATTGATAAGGTTAGGGTTGTATCCCTCTTGTGGGGTTCCAACCAGTGGGTTAACATGATTAAGAAGAATAGTTTTATTTTTAAATTTATTAAAAAGACCGATTAAAAGATTTATTAAAATAATTTAATGACAGTCAGATAAAAAAAATATTATTGAACAAATATTTAAAATCATAAGCCATAATATTGTTAACATTTTTCAGATTTTTAATATTTACGAGTTACTATTTTTTAGACAATGAATATTATCATTTTTACTAGTCAAATTATAAATATGTTTAAGTACATTAAGAAGTAGTTTATTGGCATTATTACTCTGTGCATTATAACCAATAGTAACCGTTCTGAACTTGATAGAAGGTTTGTGAAACTTGGGAATCGGTGCTAAATATGGATAATTGAAATAACATAATTTACAAAAACTATGAATATGTCGACTATATATAATATATTATTAGGAGCTAAATTAAAATTATTATTATTTAAAATTGAAGTATTTAAGAGAGAATGATAAAAAGATTAACGCATAATAGCATAGTTATTTGAGGATTTGTCTACATAAGTAATCACAAAGTCATTTTGGAGTTCTTTTACAGATTTAAATAGATTTGATTTACGATAAAAAGAAACAGAATAATTATTAAGCCATAGCTTACGTTTTAACATTTTTAACACACATTTCTACTGGTCAAAATAAGTCATAAGTATATTATAAGATACTTAAATTTTATAGATAAGCAAATCAAGATCATAAGAGAACTATTCAATAATTTATAAAATATTTATTTTAAAGGGAAGTCGAAATTCAGTAACATAACTCATTATTATTATTATTATTTATTTTTAAAGTAGCTATCATTTACAATATTAAGATTACCTGTAACAATATGTTCATGGTAGCTGTCAATCTATTTTATTGAAGAAGGATTATTGCATTTAGAAGAAACAGAATTATGAGTAGAAGACTGAGAAACAATTATAGCTAAATATCTTTCTGCCAAGAGGCACAAGATACTTAAAAGTATGGGAGATATGTAAATATTTAACAGAATTTAGGAAAAAAAATATTTTGATGATGAATGGTTAGAGCTGTTTCTTCTAATGAGAAAAATAATTCGATTTTTAAAGACCAAGACAATTTCAGTATTTTTGGTAAATTTGCATGCAGAACTAAAATATTTTTCTAAACATTCTTGTGGAAAAGTACTGGTAATGATTTTGAGAGGGATTAGCTCTCTTGAACTTATAAAGTTTACGGTTTGTTCAAAACAATATCAACTAAAAAATGCTAGAAATACTTGAAAATCATTTAAAACTACATTTAAAATTAATTTTAGAGACTGCAATTTTTCCAAAGGAAAACAATTTTGTGTATGTATCTGCATCACCCAAAGTTTTCTTCTGCAAAAAGAAAATAAAATACTTTGAACTGGTTGGCAAAAGGTTTCGATTTTAATCTAATTGAGAATGCTAGGCGATGACTAGCACAGACTTCATATTAACCCAAGGCAAGCAGTATGATGGCTATGATGAATTAAAAATGTTATTGCAAATGCTCGATTTTGTTTGGATAAAAACAAAAATTTGTACATTTGTTTCTTCTATGAAACACCAAGTCTAAACTTCTCCCCCCCCCCCCCCCCCCAAAAAAAAAAAAAAAAAAAAGAATGCTAATGTTTTTTAGAACTTATGTTATATGTGTCTCACATTTTACAAAGCTAATGAATTTTGAAAAATTGTACTCTAGTTTTTGAAGTTGTAAATCAAATCTAATAATATTATAGTTTTAAAAAATTAAAGAGCACGCTTTTGTAGAAATGTGAACTAAAAAGCACAAAATATCTATCTTAGTATTAAAATTCAGGGTAAGAGAAAATCGTGTGAGTGACACACCATAATATTTACATTTAAATCTTTAATTAAAATAACTTAGAATTAAACAAAAACCATTTTTTAAAAATCTCCCCTGACTGGGATCGAACGCTGGACTTTTAGGTTCGTAGCGCGGAGCTGTACCTCAACGCCACATCGTTCACGTAGAGAAAGTATTTTTTTACAATATAAATTTTTTGTTTGCTCCCAGAGCGGTTACAAACATACATTCATACAAATATTCATACAAACATACATACAGGTGAAGCTAATAAAAGCCTGTTAATAAAAATGAGCAGGGCATAGTATCCAACTTACTTATATTCTACTATATTTTACTGCTTTTGATATTTCATTTGATATATGTAACTTCAAATTATAGTTGCTAAAGTTAAAAACATAAGATTTATTTATTTTTGGTTTATTCTTACAATTCCTGGTTGCTGTGTAAAAAGTGAGAGAGAAATACCTGTCTTTAACTGGTGTAAGATTGATGAGATCTACAGCTGGGGAAGATAGACAAAAGAAAAAGGCTGTGTGCCAAATTACATTACAGATGTAGATGCTTTTTATAAGAAAAGAATAATGAGTATTATAGGGGAGATAAATAAAAATTATGGGACTTTCATGGTTGAAACTTTAGGAGCTATTCCTAAATTCAGAGTTTTTGAAAATTTTGCTCTCTCTGAATTTCATGTCAAGTTGTTTTTATAGAATTTTCACATTTTGAATGTTTAGTTTCCCTTTTCAAATACCACTTATTATAGGTATAAATAAATAATAAATCTTCTTTTGCCATTCAATTTTGTATTACAAAGAGTAATTTTTAGGATTTTTGCACCTTAGGTAGTTTCACCCTTGGACTTTTTTTTAAACTGAAGCACAAGAAAGTTCCAGTTTGCAATATTAACGAGTTCCCATGTATTTTGTCTAATATGTGAAAGGTCACTTAAATAAAAGAAGTATGGGAAATGAGTTCTCATGCAAATTAAGCCTTGCACCAAATACAAGTTTATTTACAGTAAGAGTTTATATATAAAGTATTATGCATACTTAAATTTGATACAGTAAATTTTTTTCTCAGTTTAATTAGGCATACTGTTAAAACTTCTGCAAACAAAACTTTTTTCTAAACCTAAATAGCATAGGTATATATTATTTCTCATTAAAATTCAAACTTTTCTTTATTATTAAACTTGCAGTCTTTTCTTCCAAATTTAAGAAAAACGTAATCATAACTTTTTGTCCAAGACTATAAAAACATAAATATATATTACGCTTCACTACACAATCTTTTTTCTCCTGAAAATAAAAGATTATCTGTTTCTATTCATAGTTTCGAATTCAAATGTCAAACCAAAATTATATTTGAACATATGGGAGCCCTTAATTAAAAAATACAAATGAAATATTTAGAATTTTTATATTTGTATTACACTGAATAATAAACATTGTGTTTGCCAAAGCTTCTTTCATCATTTATAATTATCATCTAACACAGTAAACTATGGCAGCTATTTGTAGAATTTCTAAAAACTATGGATACTTCCATTAAAAACATGGTAACAAAAACAATGGTTACAAAGAAAAAAAAAACTAGTATGCTGTGGCCACCACAAGACTTTCTTCTATATTTTCCTATACAAATTCACGCAGTAACAATATTTAAAAAAAAAAAAAAAAACACGATTTTTTTTTCAAAGTTTTTTTTTTTCGTTAAAAAAAAAAAAAAATCGATAACTTTGTTTTAAATTATCACATATTTATAGTTCAACCATTCGTTTTAAAGATATTGACGAGACCTTTCGAAAGATACCCATCTTGAAAATCCTCCCCCCCGGGGGGTACTTTCCCCTGGGGGGGAAGCGATTACCGAGAATTTTTTCCTAATTAACTACTACTATTATCAATAATTCATAATAATTTCACAATCACAGGTTAAGAACAACTCCCATTATGTACATTTATACGAAATTTTGTCCTATACTGCCATGTTAAAAATTTAGAAAAAATACGATCACAGCACCACCTGTTGAGTGATTGATCCCCAAATCTAATCAGCCCCAGTTTATGTCAGGGGCCAACTAAATACCAAGTCTGGTTAAATTTCGTTAAAAAAAAAAAAAAAATAATAAATAAAAAAAAAATACGATTTTTTTTCTAAGTTACTTTTTGTTAAAAGTAAAAAAAAAATCGATAACTTTGTTTTAAATTATCACAGATTTATAGTTCAACCATTCGTTTTAAAGGTATTGACGAGACCTTTCGAAAGATACCCATCTTGAAAATATACTCCCCTCGAGGAGGGACTTCCCCCCCAGGGGGGTTCACGAGGCTCCTACGCATACAAAATTTTTTCCCCAGTTGACTACCTCTATTATAAATAATTCTTGTAAATATCATAATGATTACTAAAAAATAATTCTCTTTATGCACATTTATACAAAATTTTGTCCTATATCACCATGTTAAAAATTTAGAAAAAGCGGGATGGCAACGCAACCTGTAAGACAATTTTTACCAAAAGTTGATAGGCACTAATTTATGTCAAGGTGCAACTACATACTAATTTGTATGAAATTCTGTGCAGTAGTTCCTGAGATACAGTTGCCACAAAATTTTGTCACACACACACACACAGACTGACAGACAGACAGACAGACAGACAGACATTTTCTAAAAAGGGTCAAATCGTGTTCTACAGCTCTCAAAACGTGTAAATCCATCAAAAACCCGAGGTCGAAAATTTTTACGAATCCAATACTTTCTCTATATTACATATAGAAGAAAGTAAAAAAAAAACCTATTGCATTTGTATTTAAAGATATTTTTCAGATCTTTATTTTAGTATTGTCTTTAAACTTACTTAACCTAGAGCCCCTAAATAAAATAATAGGCCGGCGCATCACCGCCATTTTTTTTGCCTCCGAAGAGGACAGCATTCCTGCTTGGCGTCCTTATCACTTTCCTAATGATTTTAAGAAATCTTGATATGAAGCTAATCCGGTCAAGATAATAGCAATAAGTAATAATATTCCTAAAAACACATTTTTTTCACAGTACATTCTCAGGATGTCATTTTATTCTGAGGATATCCTATGGATGTACTGGGGTAAGATGTGTTGTTAGGGCGGTTTCTGTTTCTTTTACAAAATGTCGCCAAAACTCAAATACATAGTAATAGAAGGTCTGTGAACACTTTATATTAACACTTCTTGAATGACTATAGCAGTTTATCGCTAAACAAACTTCCATATCATAGTTTACTTAGCTAAAATTATGAAATATAGTAAAACAAGTTACTCTAAAGTAACGTAAGACGATAAAAAAAATATTTTTATCGTTTGTTTATCAGAGAAATGCGCTGGGTACATGTGGCAACCCTAAGGCAACAAAATGCCTGATGCGCCAGCTCGTATATATAGGAGCCTTAACTTAACCCATTACTGCCCAGCTATCTATTTATAGATCATATACTTCTCAAAACTCACACTGAAAACAATATCTTTTAATCACTTCTTATTGTCCTTGGCTGGTTAACACATGTGACCACATCCCCAAATAAGTTTTGAAACATTCTTTTCCAGATCATTCCAGCAGATAACGTCTTATGTTCACCATTTTGAAGTTTCATAGTGCAGCTTTCGATTTTGTATAACAGGAAAAAAAAAAAAAAACGTGTTCTACATTTTTAATACCTTTTTCATTGTTCTGCCTCATTTAGATTAGAAAAATAACTATTTTTATTGTTAAAATTTAAATTTAAACATACTGATCTATAAATAGAATGGTGAACACTAGTGGTATTATCTTTTTCCCTTTTCATTTCTTCCAGAGTGTCTGCGCGTAGTGTTTCACTGCACCGAAGAAGCATTAAAAAATACGTTTCCTAAGGAATTTGAGTCGGATATAATTGTTTTACTGTCTGATATGGATGAGTTTTTTCAAGCTTGCCTTGAACATAGTTTAGCGGAATTGTAGAAAGGCTTTTTGTCCTAAGTGAAAAAAATCTCTATGACCGCACGGTTTGGGACTCGCAGTGAGAGACCAATGTAATATAAATAAAAACAAAAAATGGGTTGATTCAAAATTATCAAAAAATAAAAATAAATAAAATGCATGAAAAAAAAAAAAAAAAAAAAAGAGCCAAAAGCAAAATGGACAAAAAATACCCCTATTTATTCTTTCAACAAAGTAGGTAATTTGTCCAGTGAAAATCTTAAAAGCGTTTCAAATATTTTAGAAAATATGAATCCCCTTGAAATTTTTAAAGAATTTTTAACTCCCAAATTTTATGAATTTTTAATAAATGAAACTTAACGATATGCAAAAGTATAAAAAAATAGGTCAGAATTTTCTGAACTTAGAATTGATGAGTTGAAGAGTTTTATTGTTATTTTCATTTTCTCTGGCTACCACACTTTATCCTGTGAATATGATTACTGGTTAAAAGAAGATCTCATGGTACCAATAGTAAAAATGCATTGTCACACAGTGGTGGATCCAGAACTTAACTTTTTTTTTTTTTTTTTTTTTTTTGGGGGGGGGGGGGGGGGGGCTAAGAGTTTTCAAGATGTTATTCCAGATCAATGAAAAATTTACAATTGTAACATCCAATTGGGAATATTAGTGCTTTTTTTTTCAAGCTTTTGAGCAATTTTAACGGATTTTCTTTTTTGTTTATAAAGCAATATATATATATATAAAGCAGTTTCCTTTAAATACAGTGACCAGCAAAGCAGACATAGCCTGCTAGTAATAGGATAAATTCAGTATAATACAGAAACATAATTGATTAAAAATGAATTATCATTTAACACTTAAAAATTTTGAATTTAAGGCAAATTGCAGTTAATAAAATACTTGCATTTGGAAAATTTAATAAGTGGATGACGTGAGAGAGGGGTGGAAGAACACGTAAAAAATAAAATCCTCATTTTATTTGTCAATATTTTCAAAATAAATAAATACGACATTTACAAAAAGCAGCTTTAATTTTCATTCTCAAACAGACAGATGTTTATGGCTAATCATGGGATCAGAAAACTTATCTAGAAGAACCCAAATTACCCAAGCAAATTAAAAGACTTATTATTTTAAAATTAACATATCTTTTAAAGCTCACATAGGGATGTAATTAATCTTTTAATATATATATATATATGCAGATAATTCGTGTATATCTCATGGTAACACTCTAAGCACTCTTTTTCTCCGATACCAAGCAAGGCAGATGATGATCGGGAGTTAAAGCGAGGGTGCGAAGTACAGAAACGCAACAGGATAAGAAATAGCTTGTGATATTAAAGCAAACACCGGAAATTCAAAGTAATTGTTCATAATCCAAAATCAATACACAATTTTAGACCTTAGACAAAAAATGGAATTCCCAGCTCCACCAACCCCTCTCCTTTTATAAATTAAATGTAATGAAACTGATTTTATTAATTTTAAATTGAGAATTTGCTGTTTATAAAAAGAAGAAGAAAAAAAAAAAAAAATACATTTGGATATTTTCCTTTTCTTTTTCAGCAGCAGCTAATTTTATGATTTAAAAAGCAAAATTTCGAACAGGTTTTATTACACTGTTCTTCATGTAAAATTTAGGACTGATCCAAGTATTTAAAACCAAAAAACAGTAGTTAGGAAAGATAATTTTGAAAAGTAT
The DNA here is from genome assembly GCA_963930645.1 of Salticus scenicus. NCBI lineage: Eukaryota > Metazoa > Arthropoda > Arachnida > Araneae > Salticidae > Salticus > Salticus scenicus. The sequence continues at coordinate 326,640,799 of OZ005652.1, forward strand.
TACAAAAATGGCAAGGATAAGGAATTTAACAATGCTAAAAAAAGTATTAATTTTAGAATGAAAAGAAAAAATATTTTAATGTGTGAGAGGGCAAAATAATTGAATGTTAATAAAGTATTGATGAAATAGTTTTTAGTAATATATAACATTTTTTGGCTGTTCAAACTGGAAATTTGGCTCTGGGCAGACACATTGCTCATTAGAATGAGATGACTGCACATTAAAAAAGCCATTATTAACAAAAAGAATTAATAAAACAAGACTTCACTGAGCCCAAATTTTTTTTTTAAATGATTAATTAATTATTGGATTGAAATGTTTTTCTCTGATGAGTCACATTTAACTTATTTGGAACTGACGAGAAAGGACTAGTTGGACGACGAAAAGGTGACTGACTTAATTAAAATTTTACTCTTAAAATAGTGACACATTCTTTGCACATTATGGTATGGGGATGCATAAATTTTCAAAGAAATTTTAATTTCCCAAATTTTAATGCTCAAGAAATCAACTCCCTCCAACTTTAAAAAAAAAAAAAAAAAAAAAAAAAAAATCTTAAAAATGGGTGTCTACTTGACTATTTTGGAGGTATCTGACTTTTCCCAATCAATATTTCAAGATGATAATGCTCCTTGCCCCTTAGTGTCTGTGGTAAGTTTATATGATTCAAATTGTTAAAATTATGTATCCATCCTCATGAGCACCTATTTATTAATATCAATATGTAAGTAAACTTTCTTTTTCACTTTAGATTAAATTTTGTAAAGAATACTCTGGAATGTCTTCTTTTCCAGACTTGGAAATAGTGTTGAACTCAATCCAATCGAAAATGTTTGGTCTATAAAGGGATGGAAGCAGAAGTTGGGAGGGGGGGGGGGGAATTCGAAATTTGTACAACTTAACAAGCAGTAGAAAAAAAAAATATATATATATATATATATATGCATATTTTTGGCACAATGAAATTTCTGAGGATTATGTTAAACTTTCTAAAATACTGTATTAAAGCAGTAATTTCATAAAAATTGGAGTAATGAATATGTTTTTGTTATTCAGTATTGGTTTAGATCTAAATAAATAGTTTTACAATAGTTAAGACAAATAGTTTTATTTCATATATTAAAATACTGTAACATATATATTTCATTTAATAAATCATAAAAGAATACACAATGTATGTTTGTTATATTATGCTTCAAAATAAAGTTTTATGTAGATTTTGTTGAGTACTTTATAGAATGTAATAAAGTGAATTTTTAAACTGTAAATGTACAGTCGGTAACAAAAGTCTCCGAACACTAGCAAAAATAAAAGTACACTTAATACAGTTTCGTTAAATGAATCCTTGTCGAATCCTGTTTTTAGACTAACTAAGAATAGGATTCAACAAGGATTTATTTAACAAAACTGCATTAAGTGTACTTTTTTTTATATAGGAATTTTTGCTAGTGTTCGGAGATTTTTGCTACCGACTGTACATAGGTGTTATTTTATCTCTTTGGTATTATACAAACATGACAGTTTTATTTATTCCAAAAATTAGTTTTGAAGTTATTACAAATGAAAAAAGTATAAGTCAATTTTTCGGCAGTTTTTTTTTTTCTTTTTTTTTTTTTTGGGGGGGGGGGGGGGAGTGTTTATTAGTATATATTAAACCAGACATATATATTTATGACAACTATAATATACACATAATAAAATTAAAAATACATATTTTATGAATTCCTCTTTAATTTTAAAACTTCTATTATCTAATACCTGGGTATTTAAAAAAGGATTGAACTAATATTATTGTAGGTAACAAATTAGAATTTCAGTAGTATAGTTTATATTAATATCAATACTGAAAAGTGTGTGAAATGAACATTTATTCTGACAGTAGAATAATGAAATTCAAAATTGATCCAGCATCAGTAATGAATAATATTTTGAGGCTGTAATTTTCAGCATATAATCCACAGGTCAGATAAATAGTTTTGTACTAGAAATTTCTGTTCATTAAATTTTTTGGTGTAAAACTTGTTTATCTGATCTGCGGATCATACATCCGAAATTATGGTATCAAAATATTATTCATTACTGATGCTGGAAATTATGGTAATAATAAAGAGTAAATAAATAAATAAAAAATCCTGGAAACATGTTTTAAGTTTGTCTTTTTATCCAAGCAGGAGAGAAAGAATTTACATGTACTCCCCTCTCCCCAATTATAGGGAGAAGGAATAATAATAATAAAAAAAGACTATTCAAGGAAGCATGAATAAATAGCAAGTGTCTAATTACATTTCTCTATTGGCTTATTTATAGTAGAATTTTATGAATAGCACTTGGATTTGGATAATAGATATTACCTAGGAAATAAGTTTTAATAATTCCATATTTTCATTAACATGCAAAATTTTATTTTAATATATATATATATTCAACTTTAAAATATACTACTAACAGGTTCTCATTTTTAGTAATTTTAAGTGTTTCTATTAACATAAATGAACAAATGGCATTCTTGATTTAATATGATGATACTATTAGAATTTTTATTAATATTTTTTTTTTCGTGAATATTAGAAACTTCAAAATTTATTTTAAAATTAACACAATACACTTCATATTTCATATTATTCAATGAAATAAGAATCATCAACAATATATATATAAAAGTATGAAATATTAATTTCATAAAATTACACAAAACAGTTCACATCATTAAAAATTATTGTTTATGTCTAAAAATCACAATTGCACAAAGAGATTACTTCAAATAAATTTCATTATTTGAGTTTTAAGCTCGATTTTTTATACACACTTTAAAGGATATGTACAAATGATCAGTCCACTAATAAATCAAGCAAAACTTGTAAAACATGCAAAAACAAAGTCCAAAAGACTGATCTTTCTTCATATTCTGATTCATCTTTTCCAGGCAAATTTGGAGTGGAAGTAGGCTTACTAAGTGGCTGTGGTGACTCATGAGCTTCACTGGGATAGTCTGCCTCAGTAATTGAATCATAAACATCTATTTTAAGTTCATAAAAGCTAATGTCATGAGAAGGATGTCCATAGACAGCTATAGACAATGGGCGATCATAAATAGAAGACACTTTAATATTTTCTATACCACATGTGGTTGACTGAAGTTCATGATTTTCTACATCGAATGTTGGCTTTAAATTTTTAGATGATACATAGAGGTCAGCATCACCTTTAAGAGAATTCAATTGGAGAACAACTGTTCCTGGCTGTGGTAGCCAGTAGTATGTGTAATTTCCTCCACCAACAGTGCCAAGCAAAGTCTCTTGAAAATGATCTCCACAATGACAAATAGATATCAACAAAAACATTAAAAATAATATAATTTCATCATCAGCTTTCATTTTGTTTTAAGCCTAAAAGAGAAAAATAAATGAGAATTGAAAACATTCAGTCATAAAAGAAACATTAATTTTTTACAAAATCGACTCATCCAGAAAATAGAGTTGAAATTCAAAAGTACAGTAGAACCCTGCTAATCCAAACTAATTGGGACGGTGCCTGTTCGGATTACTCAAAATTGTGATAAAAATAGAAAAGAAAAATATGGGTGCTAAAAATATGTTGTAAGTTATTGTCCTACTAAAAGATACAATTTACTGGGAATCAGAGTCATGGGACAATGTTATATAAAACCAGGGTTGGCAGGTTTTTGACGGTTTAAACCACAGTTTAAACTGTCATGTCAAAAACTGTGAAAAACCTCACATTTTACACTTCTTGGTATATTTTAAGAATGAAGTAGTCATATTTTGAGAAATAAAAAATTGTAATTTTACAAAAGAGAGTTTAATTTATATGCCTCTTATGGTTAAAAATAATTCTTAGAAGTGTATTATCTGTATTCCTATGAATGCTAATGATTTCTATTTAAGTACAAAAAATTTACATTTATATCTTTACAAAAAACAAAAATTCGAACATAGGAATTTGTATATTTTAAGGCAAACTACTTATTGCGTTTTAAGTTATAAAAATTTTACAGTCTTGTTTTTAAAAAAATAAGCTCTACTAAATATATGCAGATTGATAATTAAAAGGTGATATAAGTATTTTACTCCAATGAATGAAATTATTGTGCTATTAAATATTGCATCATGTTCTTTCATTTTGAGTTATAATGTTGCATGATTAAAAATTTAAGGTATTGTATTGCATGACTAGTTGAACTAAATTTTAATATGAATTACATAATGCAATTTTAAATTAATTATATATTTTTAATGAAAGGGATGGTGGACATATCTCTTTCGTAAATTACTGCCTTAAAGGTATGAAAATCTGCAGTTATATGCATTGAAATATAATATTAAATACATTAAAATTTCGAGTGAATCACTCCAGATATTTTAGTGCTAACTCTAGGCTAATCCAGGGGCGTAGCGTAAGGGGGGGGAGTCTCCCCCCCCAATGCTTTAAAAAATAGGGCGGCATATTGAAGTTTCTGGGGGCGCTGTTTTGCGACTTAAAGTTCATTTGAAAGTGGATCATAATTTTGTTAATTTATCATTAGTTACCGAAATCACTTAAGAATTTTATGTATCACAAGCTGACCAACTGGTTCACCGACCAGCAAATAAAGTTTGCGTTAAAATGTCTGACTGTAGCAAACTCTTGTTTGGTGGCGCCTGCGGCGCCCTCTTAACTATTTAGACGCCTAAAACAGCCTGTTTTCCTACCGTGCAAACGACCCTTGAAAATTCTCATCGTATTCATGACGCTTAAAAAATCTGATCATAACAAATTCCTGTTTGGGGGCACATATGGCATGATTTCCCGTTTTGTTCGCTTACAATAGCCTGTTCGCTTACCGTACAAAAGACTGTTGAAAATTCTAATCGTATTCGGGACCCTTTAAGAATACGTTAGTGGTAAGCTCCAGCTGAGCTGCGCCCTTCCCTGTTCAGGCACCTACAAAGGCATAATGAGGTTTCTGGGGGGAGGGGGGGGGGTGCTGTTTTGCGCCTTGAAGTTAATTTGAAAGTGGTTCATAATTTTGTTGATTATCATTAGTTACCAAAAACACTTAAGATTTTTATGCATCAGAAGCTGCCTTCGGCGACCAACTGGTTCATCGACCAGCAAAAAAGTTTGCATTAAAATGTCTGACTGTATCAAACTCCCAATAGGTGACGCCCTCGTAACTAATTAGATGCCTAAAACAGCCTTTTTAAACGTGTATAACAACCTATTTTCCTACTGTGCAAACAATCTTTGAAAATTCCCTTCGCTTTCATAACTCTTAAAAAAAATCTGATCATAACAAAGTCCTGTTTGGGGGCGCCTATGGCATGATTTCCCATTTCTGTTGGCCTGGTAATATATTTAATCTTATCACTTTGTGCAATTTGCATATACAGTTGATATATATAAAATGTATAAACTTATTTAATTTATATGGATTGAAAGTATAAAAGGTATCAAGTCTAAAGTTTAAGTTAAACATGTTATTAAGAGAAAATATTCAGTTAATTTAAGTGAAGTAACTTTATTTATTTATTTTCTTTATTAAAAATAAAATATGTTTTTGTTACTTACGGCATTTTAGCTGACAGCTTTATCTGTTCTTTAATTACTAGGAAAATATGTTGTTTTTCTTTAGCTGTGATATCATGTTACACCAGCTTACCGGTAAATGCAAATGACTGTTTACTTTATCACTCACTAGGCGGCATCAAATTTCGCGGATGAAATCATCACGCTAATTCGACGCCACGGTGATTACGTCACTCTAACCACAATCCTCTCTTAATAGTATAAAAGGTGTTGAGGAACGTGGCTAGGGGCGGTTCCGGCTTTTGTTTTACTTTTGCTGTTATGTACTTCATTTTCCGTTTGTTTGTTTTGTGTTAAAGTTCAGCTGTCATGTTATAGTAATAAGATATTGGAATCTCCGGCAGTTGTTTATAATAAGTAAAAGATTTCATCGTATTAGAAGATGTATTTATAAAATAACAGTTTTATTCTATCTTTATTTTTATATGATAAAAGCTCCATTGTCTAGTGATGAAGATTAACTGCTTATAATATGAATATAGTTTCAAGGCTGTGTACTGGCCATTGTTACAGTCAGAAGTTAATTAAATTAAATATGTTTATTTATCTATTTCCTTGTTTAATTTAAAAGTTTATATATATATATTTTTTTTTTGTTTTTGTTTTATATCAATAAATTTATATTTCGTTTTTAAAACCTTCTCTGTTTTATTTACAAGTTTAGTTACAACTCATATTTTATTTTAAAAGAGAAAGCATTTAAACCAAAACGGTTCCCTGCATATAACTCTGCTAATCTGTCAATATATATTTAAGTTTATTTTTTTTTATTTACTTTTGTGCTTTCAATAAAAGATTGGATGCTCAGTTAAAACCCGCATCCAATATCAACATCTTTAAAGGTTATGGGCTATAGTAATTATATAAAGTAAATAAATCATTCCTAAACTTGTTTTTCTTTTCCTTTATCAGTTATTTGAACATCTGTTTTGATCTGTAAAAGAGGGGGGAAAGAATCTTTGATTAACTTGTTTATCAGTTCTGAAGCCGGAGAAAGTAGGTCACTGTGTTAGGTGATAACTGTTCCTCTTTTCTCTCTACTCCCGGTGTATGAAAGGAGGTCATTGAACTCTGTCTGCTTTATTAAATGAGGGTTTTCTTTCTGTTAGATATTTAATGTTATGACATCCCTTTTAGTGTGTATTAGATAATTTTAGACGGGGGGGCTGTCAGTTTAATTAGTTTTTTTTTATTAATAAGTAGTTTATGTTCTATTTATAGATATATATTTAATAGAACTTTAAGTTTTTTTAGAAATTGTCAGGAATAGAAAATTTTTTTTTTCAATTTGACATTTCTATTGATTTTTTTTTCCCCTTATTAAATTAAATTAGAAAAAAAATTAAAAACTTCTGACTATGGCCAGTAATTATACTATTGAAAAATTAGCTGAATCAAATTATGAGAGCTGGAGAAATGATATGAAATATGTGTTGATGGAAAAGCAAGTATGGGAAATTGTTGATGGTTCTGACCCTAAACCTATTCAACCTCCAGACAAGCCTGATGATCCTCTCTATTTAAGCAGTTTGAAGAAATGGAAGCTAAAAGCTAATACTGCTTTATCCTTAGTATATTTAAACATTTCTGAGCAGTTCCGTAAAATTATAGAAAATATTGATGATGTGAATGAAGCCTGGAACAAATTGAAATCTTTCTATCAGCCCGACTCCAGAGCCTACCACATAACTGTATTTAGTGAGTTATGTGCTACAAAAATTAAAGATAAGGAATCCATTAAAATTTTCGCTGCTAGATTATCTCGAACTTTTCAAAAATTGAAAGCTCTGGACAAGAATTTTGATGAAAAATACCTGTGCTTCCAGCTTATAAGATTTTTACCTGAAAAATATAATTCCATCGTGCAGATTATTTTGAGAAGTGAAGATGTAAATTTTAACTACAAGTCAATACTAGAGGCACTTAGTGCTGAAGAAAGCCGCATTCTTTTGAAAGAGGCAGACTCTGGTGTTGATAGCATTACACTTTCTGCAGTACAAGCATCTAGTTCCAGTGTTTCTAAAGTTTGTTGTAAGTGTAACAAGCCTGGACACTATGCCAATAAATGCTGGAGGAAGCCAGGAAAACAGGAGTCCACCACACGTACCTGCCCAGTCTACTCATACCCTTCTGAGTCCAGTTCCGACACTGACACCACTCCATTCAAGCCCAGATTCCGAAGATCCAGGAGACAGACACAGTCCAGACGGAGACCATCCCGTGACTCTTCTAGACAGCGACGTCCATCTCCCTATCCTGATAGAGGCAGACGACAGCGACAGAGTCCCCAACGACGACGACCTGAGTCATTCTTTTTGCACTGATGACGGTATGCTTTAGGCTACCGAAACAGCTGTATGCACCTCAATATTTTTTCTTTGGCGTTTCTGACGTAGTAGTTTATTCCTGTTTTAATATTCCAACGCCAAGTCTGCTGCTATTATCTGAGTCATCCTCATCGTTTCAACCAAACTGTAAGTCTTTTACAAACAATTTTATTTCCTGTAATTACTTAAACGAGTCTGACTCAGTGGAAGAATTCATTTTCGATACGGCGGCAAGTCATCATTTTTGTAAAGACAAGAACTTTTTTTATGAACTTAATCCTGTGTCTGATACTAATATGAATGTAGCTGTAGATGGTGTTAACTTTCCAATTGAGGGAATAGGATCTATCAAACTTAGGTTTGGATTGAGGTGTATAAATTTAATTAATGTAATGTATTCATCTAAGTTAAGGCGTAACTTGATATCGGGTCCTAAATTTGACCTTGCTGGGGCAGAATTTGTTGGTGGAGATGGCTGTGTAAAAATTTATGAATATGGTAAATTATTGTTTAAAGCTGTTTTAAAAAATGGTATTTATGTTGTCACTCCTAAAGTTTTAAATGGTCCACAAAAGAAAGTTTCTTTCTCTGCGTCGACTAGTGTAGATAAAAATGTGGAACTCTGGCATAGGAGGTTTGCCCACATTAGTCCTTCAACATTGGTAAAAACTTGTGATAAAGTGAGGGGTTTCAAATATAAATCAGATTTTAATTGTAAAGATTTTAAATGTGAAAATTGTATATTGAATAAATACAGGCGTGTATCCTTTAGTTCCATTCAACAAATAAGGTCCAGAAAACCATTAGAGTTACTGTATGCAGACTTGTGGGGGCCTTATAGTGTAAAAGGTAGAAATGGTGAAAGGTATTATTTAACTATTATTGACGACTTCAGTAGGAAAGTAGCTTTGTACCCTTTAAAAGAGAAATCTGAAGTGTTTGAAAAGGTGAAGCACCACATTCTACGAGCTGAAAATTTTCTTGGTCTAAAGGTAAAGGCTTTCCGTTCTGACAATGGAAGCGAATTTCTAAATAGTTTGCTTGAAAAGTTCTTTACTGAAAAGGGTATTGCTCATGAGGTGACGAATACCTATACTCCAGAACAGAACGGAGTCTGTGAAAGGTATAATCAAACCGTCACTGGTGCTGCTCGAACAATGTTAAGTGAGTCTGGTTTACCTGTTAGTTTTTGGCCCGATGCCATGTTGCATTTCACTTATACATGGAATCGTGTGTGCCATGGCAAACTAGATAAGACTCCTTTCGAATTGTTTGGTGGGACTAAACCGTCTGTTAAACACTTAAAACCTTTTGGCATAACTGCATATGTAGGAATCCCGAGGCAACTTCGTAAAAAGCTTGAACCACGTGCTAGTAAAGGTTTTCTCATAGGCTATGCTTTCAGAACAAAAGGTTATCGCATTTGGTTTCCGAATGAGAATAAAGTCGTTGAAACAATAAATGTGTCTTTCGATGAGGAAAATTTTTATAAAGGTGCGCCTGATGGAGCAGTGCTGGGCCCTGATTTACAATCTAAATCTGTTGTCCCTATAGGCCATTATGACTCTCTTAGTGAGGACGAGGAGGATGATGATAGTAATAGTGATAGTTCTCAGTCCCCTGTTGATCGAGTGAGGCCTTCTACTAGTAGGGATGTGACATCTTCATCGGATGATGAAAGCGATGGTGATACAGGTTTAAAAGTTGTAAATTGGATTAGAAAGCCAGTGTTAAGGCGTGATGGGTCACGCACTGATATCTATTATTTTGAAGAAGGAAAAACTTTAAGGTTAAGATCACTTGGAGATGTAAAACAGTATTGTGCAAAACGTAAAATTTTATTTAATCCTGATATTTTTAATTTTACTGGTAGTAATACTTACAGAGGAATAGTAACAGGTGCTCGAGGTACTACTTCAAGTAATAGTGATGATGAAATAGATGCTAGTTTTAATGTTTCTAGTTGACTAGATCATGTTGTAATTCCTCGAACTTTTAACCAAGCTGTAAAATCTGATCAACGTACTGAATGGCAAAAAGCTATGGAAACTGAAATGAAAGTCATGTATGATCGTAGTGTTTGGCACCTTGAAAGTTTACCCCCAAATACAACACCAATAGGTTGTAGGTGGTTATACACTGTGAAAAGAAATGACAAGGGAAAAATTGTACGTTTTAAGGCCAGGTTAGTCGCACAGGGATTTAAACAAGTAAAAGGTGAAAGCTTTGATGAAACTTTCAGCCCTGTAGTAGACTTTGGCGTTATTCGTTTCTTCTTTTCTTTTCTAGTATCTTTACAAGGTTGGTCACATACACAATGTGATGTTACAGGAGCATACTTATATGCCCCACTTGATGAAGACATCTACATGACTCAGCCACCAGGTTTTGTAATACCAGGATCTGAAAATAAATATTGTAAGTTAGACCGTGCTCTTTATGGCTTACACCAGAGCGGTCGGCAATGGTATTACGAAATGAATAATGTTTTAGTTGAAATTGGTTTTACTAAATTTGCTTGGTGTAATTGTACATATGTTTTTGATAATAATATTGTATTAGTTTTATATGTTGACGATTTTGTTGTTTTTGGCAAGAACCAAAGTTTAATAGATAAAGTTTTATCTCTCCTAAGAAAACGTTTTGATATTAAAGTTCTGGGGTGTACCAGAAAACTTCTAGGAGTAGAATTTGAGGAAGAAAAGGGAAATCTGTTAATTCACCAAAATACCTATATTAGTGAAGTGTATGAAAGATTTCAGAAATTTAAAATTCCTATTTGTTCTTTGCCAATTAGTAAAGGTACTGTGTATAGTAAACAATCTTGTCCAAAAACAGAATCTGAAATTAAGGATATGTCAGTTTATCCATATCGGAGTGTTCTTGGATGTCTTTCATTCCTAGCAAATAGAACACGTCCAGATATTGCGTATGCAGTAAATATTCTAAGCCAGTTCCAAAGCAACCCAGGTTTAGCTCATTGGGATGGATTGTTGAAATTACTTGGTTATGTTGTGCATACAAAAGAACTGAAATTAAATCTATCTTGTAATAAACCACATCTTATTGCATTTTCTGATGCAGATTTTGCATCAAATCGAGACGATAGGACATCACTTGGTGGCCAGTTAATTTTTCTTGGCAATTCCCCCATTAGTTGGAGAACCTTTAAAGAAAAATGTGTAAGTCTCTCAACAATGGAGGCGGAATTTATTGCTATGACTGAGGCCACTAGAATACTTTTATGGTTTGATGAAATTCTAAGTGAATGTTACAATTTTAAATTAATTTCTGGTAATAAGTTAAAACCTGTTTTATATGTAGATAATATTGCTACAATAGATTTTACAAAATCTCCTATTGAGAATTATAGATCAAAGCATATTGATGTGAAATTATTTTTTGTAAGGGACTTAGTGTTTCAAAATAAATTTAAACTTAGTTTTATTAGAAGTAAGGATAATGTTGCAGATCCTTTTACCAAGCCACTCACTAAACAGCAACTGCAACAATTTATTTGTCAAATATTTTTAAAATGAATTATGTAAAATTATATTAGTAAAACTCCTTTTTGAAATGTCTTGAACATTGTTTTAGACATATTTCTTGTTGGGCACATTGTTTTATATGCTTATGTATATATATATTATGAAAATTGCATCTTATTATATTTTTTATTAGTATTGCACATTGTTTTATATTGTAATGCACCTTGTTTTATATAAAAGTATATTTGTAATATGAATTCATGTGATATTTAATTATTCTGTTATTGTATCTTTATACTTAAGCAAATTAATTCCCGTCAGAGGGTGGTTAATGCCACTCGCAGGGTCACTCACAGTTGGTTAGAGCAGCTCCAAGAAGCGACTCGCAGGAGTGCAAATGTAATTGCCAGATAACCTCCATGGGATAGTACCCACCGTGTGGTTATTGCCATCTTATGGCCTTTTTGCGGGCATGTTAAGTATTATATTTTTGTAAGTCCCTGTTTTATTATGTTGATAATGGAAATGCCACTATGTCCCGCTTATAGTATAAAGTTTTTTTTTCCTCTCTTCAAAAATGTTAACTTAAAGTAATCTTTAAACTCATGTTTGTCACTTGTCTGTGAGGTCTGTAATATTTCTGGATTACTGTATTGTATTGTAGTTATACTCTTTATAATAGAAATTGACGTAATTTGCATTATATTTATATATTCTTTTCTGTATTGCAGGTACATATGTAGTTTATGTGTACATGAAGTGAGAATGGGGGCCCCCGTACAACAGTTGAAGAATAAATGTGTAGTATGATAGTGAGGAATGTGTTATTTGATTTTTAGGTTAATTTTCTGTTGTTGCGTCTGTACCTGTAATTTAAAGACTGTGAAGAACCTTTGTCAAGAAATATATGATAAATTATCCACTAGTTTATTGTTTTCTGTTAACCTTATTATTGAAATCATTGTATGTATCTTCTTTTCTTGTAATAGACTAATGGAGTTTGTTAATTTTACAGTTGACTAATTAATTTGGAGTGTGTATTGGTAAGGATAAAAGTAGATTAAATTAGTGATGGAATTGGGTTGATGAATTTTAAAGAAGACTTGCTGTGTCATTTATAGATATGGTTTTTTTTTATCCATGTGGATACTGCTAGTGGAGTTAACTAGTTTTTTTTTTTCCTCTCTTTTTCACCCAAAGTGATAAGAGGGGGGGCCATGTTGGCCTGGTAATATATTTAATCTTATCACTTTGTGCAATTTGCATATACAGTTGATATATATAAAATGTATAAACTTATTTAATTTATATGGATTGAAAGTATAAAAGGTATCAAGTCTAAAGTTTAAGTTAAACATGTTATTAAGAGAAAATATTCAGTTAATTTAAGTGAAGTAACTTTATTTATTTATTTTCTTTATTAAAAATAAAATATGTTTTTGTTACTTACGGCATTTTAGCTGACAGCTTTATCTGTTCTTTAATTACTAGGAAAATATGTTGTTTTTCTTTAGCTGTGATATCATGTTACACCAGCTTACCGGTAAATGCAAATGACTGTTTACTTTATCACTCACTAGGCGGCATCAAATTTCGCGGATGAAATCATCACGCTAATTCGACGCCACGGTGATTACGTCACTCTAACCACAATCCTCTCTTAATAGTATAAAAGGTGTTGAGGAACGTGGCTAGGGGCGGTTCCGGCTTTTGTTTTACTTTTGCTGTTATGTACTTCATTTTCCGTTTGTTTGTTTTGTGTTAAAGTTCAGCTGTCATGTTATAGTAATAAGATATTGGAATCTCCGGCAGTTGTTTATAATAAGTAAAAGATTTCATCGTATTAGAAGATGTATTTATAAAATAACAGTTTTATTCTATCTTTATTTTTATATGATAAAAGCTCCATTGTCTAGTGATGAAGATTAACTGCTTATAATATGAATATAGTTTCAAGGCTGTGTACTGGCCATTGTTACAGTCAGAAGTTAATTAAATTAAATATGTTTATTTATCTATTTCCTTGTTTAATTTAAAAGTTTATATATATATATATTTTTTTTGTTTTTGTTTTATATCAATAAATTTATATTTCGTTTTTAAAACCTTCTCTGTTTTATTTACAAGTTTAGTTACAACTCATATTTTATTTTAAAAGAGAAAGCATTTAAACCAAAACGGTTCCCTGCATATAACTCTGCTAATCTGTCAATATATATTTAAGTTTATTTTTTTTTATTTACTTTTGTGCTTTCAATAAAAGATTGGATGCTCAGTTAAAACCCGCATCCAATATCAACAATTTCAAACACTTACAATAGTCTGTTCACTTACCGTGCAAAAGACTGTTGAAAATTTTGATTGTATTCAGGACCCTTTAAGAATAAGTTAGCAGCAAACTCCAGCTGAACGGCGCCCTTCCCTGTTCAGGCACCTACAACAGCATGTTTGTTTACCATGCAACGACCCTTGAAAGTTCTGACCTTAGCAAATTCGCGCTCTGTAGCAACTGCGGCGTTCTTCTCCCATTTTACATACTTACAACTGACTCTTAAGTATGCGCAATCGCTTTCTCACCTCCAAAAACTTAAAATTACGATTTTTCAAGACCTTAGCTCGAAAAAAAAAAGCAGTTTATTGTACGTTATGGCTATTGCATAAAAACAAAATTAGATGAGGTTTGATTTGGTTATAACGATTTCTCACTAACAATTTTTGATTCTGAGTGATCCTTTAAGCAAATTTTTTATTTTAGTTTCATTGCTTACGGGTTTTGAAATATTTATAAGTCTACAGAATTCAACTAGTGTTTCTTCACATGAAATAGCACGAGGAAGCTGATTTAACGTTGCATTAATAGGCATATATTGGGTAATTGGTGACGGTTTGGGATTAACGCCCCAGTGGCGGTCCGAAGACAAGCCATCACAATTTTTATCTTCTGCGGAAGGGATGGCTCCCCCGCTTCAGTATCCCCAGATGTATTATTTGCACGGAGCATGTAGGATATTGCAGCCACGACAGAGTTTACGTGCACCAGAGGAGACTGACTTTCATGATGGTCTTATATTGGCTCGATTATTGAATCCGCAATCTTTCTGTCAAGCTGGTAGATGTGAGGTGCCGGGTACGATCCCAGGTCGCGCTTGTCGGCCTAGCCGTTCAGAATTTTCCATGGTTTTCTCCGAAACTTGCGTAAATACGAGCTAGGAACGCATAGAAAGACCTCCACAGAAGGCACTCCCCCTCAGGCCTAGCACCCTAGAGCAGTCAATTGGCCTTTTTCCCAAACACCGACACCAACACCTAAGATATAAATTTCTGTACAAAAAAGATTTAATTTTGGACAACGGGACTTTTTTTGATAGTTTGTTCTTCCACATAAAGACATGCGGTAATTGTGTCGCATTCCTTAGCAATTGCTACTATATTTCTTAAAACATTTTTCACACGATATGGGAAAAAAAAACATTTTTTAATTGGTTTAAATGTATAAAATAACAATAATAAATAAATTACTGTTTTTTTTTTTTTTTTTCCCCTTAAGAGTGAACAATACCTAACTTCATAATAAGAAAACACCACAGAACTGGTGTTTGAAAGCAATAATTACAAAACTTTGAATAAACACTATAAAATGCAATAAACTTGCAATAATTGTTTCGGGTCCAAAAAACACATGATCCTTCGTCAGGCGAAAAAAGTTGGCACAAGTGCTGCAGTCAAAGTGGCAACGCACAAAACCGTTTTAAGTGACCAGCAAAAATACATACAGATGAATGTAAACATAAATACTGGTGTGAGGAGAATAGTGCTGACTCTAAAATAAAAGGGCGGCCGGGGGGAAATAAAAAGAAAAGGGGCATAATTTGCAGTGTTCTATGTCATGATTTTTGTACGTAACAAAAGTAAGTTACTAATTTTCCTTGTATATATATAGGCTGTATGCATTTGTTATTCCAGGAATGCTGCAGAATTATTGCTAAGAAAGTTTAAAAGTCAGGGGGAGAAAATCTAAAGGCCTCTAAACATTTAAAATGTTAGAAAAGGCTACTTGGTACCAAAATGTTTTTAAAAGGGCCGCCAGTTGCAAAAATATGTTGAAAAAGGGCCACAGGGTGCTAAAAAATGTTTAAAAGGGGCACCCTGCCAAATTAGCCTAGAGTCAGCATTACAGAATTATGAAATAAAAGAAGAAAATAAATAAATTAAATTAAAAAAATGTAACAAAATCTAAAAATTTAAAAAATATCAAAATTAACCGAAAATCGAACTTATGTGAGAAATTTCATAGCATCAGACAAGAACGGAGTGGAACAAATATCATTAACAAGATTTTTCGAATTTTTAAATATGTAAAAAACTTCATGGATATTCAAATGGGAAGAGAAGACAGGAGATAAAATTATGTTAGTTTTAGAAAAATCAAAACGATGGCCATGAACCCAGCAGTGGGAAGCAAGAAGATTTAGAGATCTCTTCATTACGAACATTTTGACGGTGCTCATTTATTCTATATTGCAAACGCCTTTTAGTTTGATCAATATAAACTAAATTGTACGACGAACATAGGACTAAATAAATGCCAGAACGATTTTCAGTAGGAATGGGATCTTTAAGAGAAGATAATTGAATTTTGTTGATGGGTTTCTAAATGACTTTAAAACCAAACGGTGAGAGAATTTTAGAATTTTTAAAAGAAAGTAATAAATAAAAAAGTAAAACAACTGGAATGAGATTGTGATCGTTCAATTTGGTATCAGAACGTTTAGGATTCTTGAATTTATGTAAAGCTTTATTATTAATAGAGGGATTATAGCCTCGAGAAAGAGCAAGAGATTTCAAGAAGTAAGTAATTTCTTTCGAAAGACTACACGGATCAGAACAAATGTGTAAGGCTTATGTTTTTCTTACTCATTTTCCAAAAATTGATAAATTTTTAATATTTCATTTTGCGGTAAAAAAAAAAAAAAAAAAAAAGAAAGAAAGAGAAAATGCACATATTGATTCAGATTTTTGAACTTAGAATTACATTAAAAATAAAAATAAATAAATAAACGATTGTAAATTTTCTTAATGTGAAAACAGAATTTAAATACACATTATGTAATGAGTAATCATAAAATCAAACTTTCCCACAGAGTAACTGTCAGCGAGATAAGGTATTGTCCACTATAAAAATATAAAGTTGCTTTCCTTAGCAACAGTTACTATTTTCATTTCTTAAAATTTATTTTGAAAGTTTTATGTTTTACCTGAATTATAATGTAATATTTTTTAAACTTGTTGAAAAAGGGGGAAAAAAAATCTTTTTCAATTGTTCTACTTTGTCTTAAACCAATACTCTGGTTGTCCTAAGAAAGATACTTTTGCTTAGTCTCATACGAGAATATATATATGTATATATTTCTGCAAAGCACATTAACCATATCTTTCGAACGATACTACTTGTAAGCACTTCCTTTTATTGAAAGTAGGCTAAAAATGTAAGAGAAATTTCATGTCTGCATATTAATATATAGATTTGCTGAAAAAATTTAGAATGCTCCAAAGATGTATAAAAAAAAAAAAAAAAGCTGCTAAATGGAGGGGGGAAAAAAGCTTTTTTTTCTTGGCATATTTTAGGAATATGCCCCGAAGGAGAGGGGGGGGGGGCACGTATTAACCGATGAGAGGGCCTGTGCCCTCGATCCCAAATATGGCAACACTCTTGAAAGTATGTGGGTGGCATTTTCAGATGAGGAATACGAAAGGGCGCCAAACGTCAGGTCTCCCCCCCCAATCAAATTTTCACGCTACGCCCCTGGGCTAATCTGGCTGGTTGCTGCACCTGGTGGCTCTTTCAAACACATTTTAGCACCCAGTGGCCCTTTTCCCACCATTTTTAGCACCCGGCGGCCCTTTAAAAAACATATTAGTACCAAGTGATCTTTCTAATGTTTTAAATGTTAGAAGCCTTTAAATACTTTTCTTCTTGATATGTAACCTTCTAGCAATAGTTTCACAGCATTCCTGGAGGGAAAAACAAATGCATATAGCCAACATATATGCATGTAATATTAGTAATTTACTTTTGTCACATGCAAATATCATAACACAGAAGACTGCAAATTATGCAAATAACACCCTTTTTGAAAATAGTTTGCCCTTTTTATTGAATTCCCCCTAGGGGCTCTTTTATTCTAGAGTCGGCATTATTTTTTGTTTTTTAAATATTATGTTTGAATGCTAAAAATTTTCATTGAAATTTCAGCACTTAACATAATTTTAAAAATTAACCTACCATTGAATTCACAAAATAATAACTTAATAGTACATTTTTTTTTTTTTTTTATAAACCATAATAATGCTAAAGCGAAGAGGAAAAATTAATAATAATAATTAGAAGGAAAAATTTAAAAATTTTAAACAATTTTTAATTTTGATTTTTTTTTATTCAATTAGTTTTAAAGAATTTTTAATATACTTAATTGTATTATTATAATTTACCACCTATATATGCAAATTTTTATAGATTTAGGACAATTTACGAAAAAGATTTATAATGTTCACTCTTTCCGTAAGATGATGCATTAATATGTTTCCTAACATTTCATTTTTTTTTTTTCTAGAAAAATATTATATATATGAAAGGGATAAAAATAAATGGTTTTTTTAATAATTTAAAACCAATTTAAAAGTGTTAAAATCGCTAATCGAAATTATAATCGTGACTAATTCGCAATTGCCCCTTTAAAATTTGTTTCCTAGCGGAAGATATTATAACTCAGAAATCAGAAAAGGAATGAAATTATAAGTCGAAATTTGCTGACGATAGTGCAATTTGCAAGTGTTGCGGCATTAAGCTGCATATTAATTAATCCCAGAAATTCCTTTTAAGAGCCCATACAATCTAATGGACCAATCACCAACTCAGAAAATTAGGTATTAGAAAACATTAAACAAACCATTAAACCCCAAACATTAAACAAACGGAGACTTCTGGCCACGAATTTGACTTGTTAAATAACTCCACGCTGCAAACTTCCTCTGAAATTATGCAAGTCCGACAAGCCTCCCCAACGGATTCGGCGGCCCGGGGCCTGGGCGCTGCTTGTGGATCGTGTTGTAATAAAAATCTTTTCATATCATTTTTCAAAGTTTAAAATATTTATATTGCCTATTAATTATGAGGAGAGCTTATTTTTTTTTGTTTAAATGAATAGCGTTTAGTGCTATGTAGAAGTTAAGTTTAACTTGAAAATATAAAACAATACAATGTATTGGTTTAGTATAATATTTAAGGATAATTTTTATTAAAACAACTTTATTTAAAGATATAACTTACCTTTATCCTTTATTCAAGTAAATAATTTATCTTTTCTATTTTTTAAATACTTTTGAAATTATACTTCTTCATTTAATTCATGTAGGATAAAATTGTAATTTTTGTTTACATTCTTTGAACACATCGTTCATGCCAGTTGAATTCCAATATGGCGATACTTACGTTTGCGGCCCATAGATGGCGTACATATTCAGCATCGTCCATTGTCACGGTAACGGATTACGTACGATGGGCGTGTAGTTTTTGGATCACCTGGAAGGGAGAAATGTGTAGCCTGGTGATTGGTTGTTCTGGAATCCGGTGATAGAAGTATATAAGGATGTATTGAACAGCTTTACTTTCTCTTGCTTATAATTTTCGTTTGTATTTACGATGTTTCGTAGAAGTTTAAATACGTTTTAAGTATTTTTAGTTTGCCTCAAAGTATGAGGGCATTTTATTTTCTGTTTATTTAAGTTGCAGTATGTATTAATGTTGTTTGAAGGCCAGCATCCTTTTTTTAGTGCTAATGCTGAGCAATGGAAACATTAATTCTACTTATAAGCAGTTAGTTTTTGTTAAATAGTTTTTCTCTCATGGCAAGTTTAGAGATCGTTTTTCTAACTATTACTAGCAAAGTTTATATTCCTGTTAAGTTTTTAAATTTCTTATTAAGTTTTAAATAAATATTGTTATGGATGTTAAACTCTGTTTTTATTTAAAAGCTGCACACTACATCTGGTTACATAAAGAAGAGCCAAATATTCCACTGCTATCTGCTGAACATATTTTTTAACATGTTAAGACAGTTAATCTAGTCTACATAATAACAATGGTTATGGGCATGTCATTTGGCCTTACCTTGTTTACAGTTTAGATGTGCAGCATATTTTACAATGGCTATGAGTTTAACTCCTTCTATAGAGAAATTAAATGCCAGTAATTATATTACTTGGCAGAAAGACATTCGTTTTATTCTTATAAGAGATAATTACTGGGAATTGGTTGCTAAGGAAGAAACTTTGCCAGAAGAGGATGGAAAACCGGAAACAACAAAGCTTATCACAGATTTTAAGCATAGGTCAAGACTTGCACTGTCTACTATATACTTGCATATATCTCCTGAAGTTCGATGTATAATAGAAAATTGTAATGACCCGGTTGAAGCATGGGAGGCTTTAGAGAAAAATTTCTTGTCAGACTCACGAGCAAGACATATCCAATTATTTACTGAATTTATAAAATGTGACATGCTACAAAATGAGTCTGTAACAGCTTATGTGAATCGATTGAGCCGTATAATTGAATTTTTGAGAGAAATGGGTCGTCCAATGGAAGATATTTACTGTTGTTATCAGCTTCTACGACATCTTCGGAAGAAGTTTAATTCCGTGGTTCAAGATATGATGCGATGGAAGTCAGACGAATTCAAGTTTACTACCTTGGTGTCTGAATTAACATCTGAGGAAATCCGTTTGCAGTTACAGAAAGACGATGAACAACTGGTGGAAATTCAGACTATTCAATATGAAGGTAAACAAAAGTTTTATAAACCGTTATTATGTTTCAATTGTAATAAACCATTTTAAGAAAGACTGTTTAAATAAGAACTTTAATGCAAGTTTTAATAGAAATTCTAATGTTAAATCAAATGTAAACCCTAAGTTTAAATCTAAAAATGTTAAATCCCAAAGGAAGATTGCTTGCTCTGTCAATTCGTTCAATGAACCTTCATATTATATTGCACAGGTTAATTTTAGTGATGTTGGTGGCGACAATTGTTGAATTTTCGATACCGCCACGAGTCATCACTGTTGTCGCAATAAAAACCTGTTTTCTGAATATTGTCCTGTTGAAGGTGGCCATTGATGGAGTAAGTTTTCCGATTGTTGGGAAAGGTGTAGTTAAATTGAAATTTGGTAATAATGATGTATATCTTAAAGATGTTTTATTTTCCCCTGAATTGAGAAAAGATTTGATTTCTGGTGCAAAATTAGACTTTAATGGTGCCAAGTTCACTGGAGGTGGTGGTAGAGTAAATGTTTTCGACAAGTTTGATAAACCTCTTTTTTATGCCAAACTTAAAAATGGTCTTTACTATGCCTATGCCAAGTGTTTAAAAGCGAATGGGGGGCTATCTGATGAACCCGTTGTAGCTAATTTAACTGACTTAGAGAATTGGCATTCTCGTTTCGCTCATATTAGTCCGGAACTTATAGTCAAAACTAGTAAGCACAATGGTGTGAAAGGGCTTCCTAAGCTTAAATTTAAAAAGTTTTCGTGTGAACCTTGTCGGGTAAGTAAACAAAATCTTGTTTCTTTTAAGTCGGTTGATTCTGATCGTGGCATTAAATCACCCTTGGAGAAAGTGTACATGGACGTTTGGGGTCCAATTCCAATTTTTGGGAAAAAGGGGGGGGGGATTTTTTCTTTCAATAATTGACGGTTTTTCACGTAAAGTGACTTTATACCCAATGAGGGAAAAGTCACAGGTGTTTAATATTTTTGAAAAGCATATTGCCAGAGCTGAGCTTAGTCTGGGGAAAAAGTTAAAAACTATTAGGACAGATAATGGTACAGGGTCATTCCATGTCAATTCAACCACACCATGACACCCATAGTCCCAGATTTTGATGAAACTTGGTGTATTTGTTCCTTTTATGGGTTTAAATAAGGAAAAAATTTTTTTTTGCTTTATCTTAAATGGTTTAGGTTTTACAGCTTGTTAAAGATTTGAGAATTTCATGTTATTTTTCGATCAGGCAGAAGAATTGCAATTTGTTATTTTATAAAGAACAAATTTTTTCTCCCTTGTTTACCAACCAATGTTGATGAACTTTTTTATGAGTATGCTTTAATAAGTAAGGAATACAGAAAAAAATAAATTAAACCAGCATGTATTTGCACATGGCCAGGAAAAAGTCCTGAAATATTATTTTGAAAATTTTTTTAATGAAATACAGAGTTCCACTCCAAATGGAATATCATCATGAGGGAAAAGGATAATCAAAAAAATTTTTTTTAATTCTTGCTCTAAAGGATGTATTCTACAACATGAAAAAATAAAAGGCTTTTTGCATCCTTCATTATTTTTTCTGACTTCAAATTTAAAATTTCCAATTCCCGCATTTTCTTGAAATTGTTAAATAAGAAGTTCCAATTTTAGTAAAATTATACAAAAATTTGAACCAAAATGTTATTTAGTAAGTACAATTTTGAGTAAACATCATAAAATACAAGAATGTTCAGCAACTGTTTTGAGTTAAAAAAAGAAAAAACACACAATCCTTCATCAGAAAAACAAAGTATACACGAATACTGCAACGAAAGCAGCACAAAATGTTATGAAATGCAGAAAATGTTATTTGTCAACTAATTTCAGTTTAAAAGATCTTTATATATATATATATATATATATATATACATACATACATACATAATTTGTTGGTTTTGCAATGATTTATACTTTTTCAAAAACACACTTTGGTGATGAAGACAAATAGTTTTTAATTTACAACTTAATTCTGTCCTCAGTTTTAAGAGAGTTAAATCAGTTTCAAATAGTTTATCAAGAGTTTGCAAGGTTTTTTTCCTAACATGGTATAACAAATTACAATCACTTTGAGTCATTTCCCCCGCACTGCACTTCTCCATTTTTCTAATATACTATAACATTCAAAAAATAATTAACAATAATTCTTTTCAAAATGGTATAGCCTCAATAATGCATGTTACACATGCAATAGCTTGTGACTGACTAATTACAAGATGCCGAGTTTTCTCTCTGCTACTGAGCAAGCTTACGTGTTTAAACATGTCAAACAAGATTTGACTTATTCAGACATCTAAACATGTACCTACACAGTAGAAAGAACATCACTTAATTGTCTTGTTGCAACTTGAATGGTTTGATTGTTAACAATAAGATTAAAATTTGAAATAGCAGTTAGTAGTAAAATGATTAAAATTTAGATCTTGTTTTTAAAACAAAATTAAATTTTAATGCAAATTTCTCTTAATTAAATTATTTAATATTAATTTAGAAACTTTTTTGTTTGTTTTGAAATTTCAATTTAGATATAATGTTGTTGATTCAATTTCATATCATTTATGTATGTATCTTTCTGTACATGTTCAATTAACATTCTTAAAAACTACTCTGTTGTTTTAATCATACACCACCTAATTATGCAATTCAATTTTTTATTTTATTTCAAAAACCTTTAAACTGAAATTAGTTGATAAATAACATTTTAATTCAAATTTTTGTATAATTTTACTAAAATTGGAACTTCTAATTTGGCGATTTCAAGAAAATGAGGGAATTGGAAATTTTAAATTTGAAGTAAAAAAAAAAAAAATAATGAAGGATGCAAAAAGCCACTTATTTTATTTTTTCATGTTGTAGAATACATCCTTTAGAACAAGAATACAAAAAAAATTGTTTGATTATCCTTTTCCCTCATGATGATAATCCATTTGGAGTGGAACTCTGTATTTCATTAAAAAACATTTCAAAATAATATTTCAGGATTTTTTCCTGGCCATGTGCAAATACTTCCTAGTTTAATTTATTTTTTCTTGTATTTCTTATATATTAAAGCATACTCATAGAAAATTTCATCAACATTAGTTGGTAAATAAGGGAGATAAAAATTATTCTTTATGAAAGAGTAAATTGCGTTTCCTCTGCCTGATAAAAAAAAAAAAAAAAAAAACTCACAAATCTTTAACTAGCTGTAAAACCTAAACTATTTAAGATAGAGCAAAAAAAATTTTTTTTCCTCATTTAAATCCATGAAAGGAACAAATACACCAAGTTTCGTCAAAATCTGAGACTATGGGTGTCAAATCATCTTTTTTTGGTTGATTTGACATGGAATGACCCTACAGAATTTGAAAACGAGAGCTTCCGTGACTTTTGTAATAAAAGGGGGGTTGCTCACGAGCTAACAAACACCTATACACCAGAAGAAAATGCTGTGTGTGAGAGGCTCAACCAAACAGTTTTAAATTGTACTCGTGCTATTCTGTCCAATAGTGGACTTCCTTTTTCTTTTTGGCCAGAGGCTGTGCTTTATTTTAGTTACACTTGGAATCGTGTGATTCATAAAAACCAGGAAAAAACTCCTCTTGAACTTTATACTGGAAGAAAACCTTCGGTTAGACACCTGAAGCCTTTTGGTTTAGTAGTGTATGTCGGAGTTCCTAAACAGAGACGTGACCACAAACTTATGTCAAAGGCAAAGAAGGGAGTAATCGTTGGTTATGCTCTTCGTACAAAAGGATATAGAATCTGGATAGAAAATGAGGATAGGATCGTAGAGACTGTAAATTTAACTTTCTCCGATCGTATTTTTAATCAGCGCAGTGGGGCGGTGATGGGCCCTTCGTTGGAGGAGTTGGGTCAGTCAATCTTCAAATAGTCCGGTTGATTGTGATGGTTCCGATCCCGTTGACATTGTGTTTGGAGGGGGGCCTGATGATTCCGACGGAGAGTCTATCACTGAACGACCTGATACTAATGACTCTTGTTCTAAAATTGTTTGGAGGAGAAAGCCAGTACCGGGACCTCATGGTGATAGGACAGATATATATTATTACCCTAACGATAAAACTACTAGATTGAGATCTTTAAATGAGGTTAAGAGTTATTGTGAACGTAATAATATTGTTTTCGAACCTTCCTTGTTTAATTTCTCTGGTAGTAATAAATTTGAAGGGGTGGTTAATTCAAATGATCCTGTTTCTAACCATGTTAAAAAGGAAACCTGACTAGAACTTTCTGTACTTAGAACATATAAACAAGCTATGAAGTCGCCTCAAAATTCTGAATGGATTAAAGCTATGGATGAGGAAATTTCAAATATGAATCAGCGTAAAGTATGGCATTTAGTCCCTTTGCCTGATGGGAAATCTTTACTAGGTAACAGATGGGTTTATACCATTAAAAAGGATGAGAGTGGGAATATAGCGAGGTTTAAAGCTAGGCTCGTTGCTCAGGGGTACTACCAAATTCGGGGGGATACCTACGACGAAACATTCTCTCCAGTGCTGAACTTTTCTGTTATTCGTTTTTTCTTTTCCCTTTTAGTTTCCTGTCTTAAAGGGCAAAACATTCAGTGTGACATTAAATGTGCATATTTATATGCTCCTCTTAAGGAAGAAATTTATATGTCACAACCGCTTGGTTATATTGTTCCTGGTGAGGAAAATTTAGTTTGCAAATTAGACCGTGCTCTGTATGGTTTACATCAGAGTGGTCATTTGTGGTTTTTCGAATTAAATAAGGTTCTTTTCAGTTTAGGTTTTCATAAGTTTAACTGGTGTAATTGTTCATATTATTTTGAGGACTTTATAGTTTTATTAGTCTATGTCGACGACATAGTTATTTTTGGAAAAACTCTGGCTCAAATTGATTCCATAATTGAACTTTTGGGGGGGGAAATTTGATCTTAAAATTTTGGGTAAAACTAAGAAATTATTGGGTGTTGAGTTTAGCTATGATAATGATGCCGTTCAAATTTATCAGGCATTGTACATAGATGAAGTTTATAAAAGGTTTAACTCATTTAAAATACCATGTACTCCTTTACCTACTATAAAAGAGTTAAAATATTCAAAAAAGGATTGTCCAAGCAATAAGGCTGAAATGGAAGAAGTCGCAAGATTACCATATAGGAATATCTTGGGTTGCCTTTCGTTTTTAGCTAGTAGGACTAGACCAGATATAGCGTATGCTGTGAATATTTTTAGCCAGTTTCAAAATTCTCCGGGTTTAATCCATTGGAATGGTTTGCTTAAATTACTTGGTTACGTTTCGGGTACCAAGAATTTAAAATTAAATTTCAATTGTAAAAAATCTAGTTTAGTCGCTTTCTCTGATGCTGATTTTGCTATGAACAGAGACGACTTTATTTCAATGGGGGGTCGGTCAAATAATATTTTTAGATAATAGTCCAATTTCATGGCGAAC
This sequence comes from Salticus scenicus, assembly GCA_963930645.1. Classification (NCBI taxonomy): domain Eukaryota; kingdom Metazoa; phylum Arthropoda; class Arachnida; order Araneae; family Salticidae; genus Salticus; species Salticus scenicus. The sequence goes on from OZ005652.1 coordinate 326,666,482, forward strand.
TTTTAAGGAAAAAGGGGTAAGTCTTTCCACAATGGAAAACGAATTTATTTCAATGTGTGAATGTGTGAAAGAACTTATGTGGTTCAATCGTATTTTGGAGGATTGAATTTAATTTAATCTCCAAAAAATACTCTTTACCCACCCTTTTTGCTGATAATATGTCAGCTATTGAATTTACAAAATCACCCATAGAGAACAATAGGTCCAAGCACATAAATGTGAAATTATTTTTTATTCGCGAGTGGCTTTTTGAGGATAAATTTGAATTAAAATATGTTAAATCTAAATCTAACTTGGCGGATCTCTTTACAAAGCCACTTACTAAAAGTGACTTGCTTAATTTTGTAAATAAAATCTTTGTATAGTAAATTTGTATAAAAGAAAAAAATTATCTAAGTTTTATATATAGTAAAATTGTAATTTATAAAGTATAAATTTTTTGGGATATGTATCCTTATTTGAAGTTTTTGAGGTGCAGAATATTTTGGATGTTTTCTTCTGATCTTCATTGCTTTGTCATTGTAAAGAAAGAATTTTTTTTTTACTTAGGATGAGTGTAAACGTGGCCACGAATGTTTGAGTTATGTGATTGTTATAATTGTTTAACTAATCTTTTATTGTTTTCAGTAATGGGGTGATGAAGATTACAATAAATATTTCTTAATGCATCATTTTTGATGTATCATTAATATATATTTTTTATTTTTTGTAGTAGATTTATCAAATGTTTTAATGAACTGAATTGAAATGTTATGGTGGACTTTTGCAAGGATTGATGGACTGCCTGTGTATGAAAAGAAGATTGATATGATACTGTCATACTGCGTTTTTGTTTTGTATATTTTTTTTTCATTTTGTTAATGCTAGTGATGGTTAATGTTTCAAAATGATATGATGGGGGGCATTGCTGTCCTAAAAATCTTTTCATATCATTTTTCAAAGTTTAAAATATTTATATTGCCTATTAATTATGAGAGAGCTTATTTTTTTTTTGTTTAAATGAATAGCGTTTAGTGCTATGTAGAAGTTAAGTTTAACTTGAAAATATAAAACAATACAATGTATTGGTTTGGTATAATATTTATGGATAATTTTTATTAAAACAACTTTATTTAAAGATATAACTTGCCTTTATCCTTTATTCAAGTAAATAATTTATCTTTTCTATTTTTTAAATACTTTTGAAATTATACTTCTTCATTTAATTCAATGTAGGATAAAATTGTAATTTTTGTTTACATTCTTTGAACACATCGTTCATGCCAGTTGAATTCCAATATGGCGATACTTACGTTTGCGGCCCATAGATGGCGTACGTATTCAGCATCGTCCATTGTCACGGTAACGGATTACGTACGATGGGCGTGTAGTTTTTGGATCGCCTGGAAGGGAGAAATGTGTAGCCTGGTGATTGGTTGTTCTGGAATCCGGTGATAGAAGTATATAAGGATGTATTGAACAGCTTTACTTTCTCTTGCTTATAATTTTCGTTTGTATTTACGATGTTTCGTAGAAGTTTAAATACGTTTTAAGTATTTTTAGTTTGCCTCAAAGTATGAGGGCATTTTATTTTCTGTTTATTTAAGTTGCAGTATGTATTAATGTTGTTTGAAGGCCAGCATCCTTTTTTTAGTGCTAATGCTGAGCAATGGAAACATTAATTCTACTTATAAGCAGTTAGTTTTTGTTAAATAGTTTTTCCCTCATGGCAAGTTTAGAGATCGTTTTTCTAACTATCACTAGCAAAGTTTATATTCCTGTTAAGTTTTTAAATTTCTTATTAAGTTTTAAATAAATATTGTTATGGATGTTAAACTCTGTTTTTATTTAAAAGCTGCACACTACATCTGGTTACATAAAGAAGAGCCAACTATTCCACTGCTATCTGCTGAACATATTTTTTAACATGTTAAGACAGTTAATCTAGTCTACATAATAATAGATCGGCAGGGCGTTGTATTCAGACTCCATTCACCTTGCCCTGTCTCGACTTAGAAATAACGAAACAATAAAGATGTTTCCTGAAAGAATGTCTAGTCGTCATTGTGTGTTGCGTATATGTCATCTCTCTTTCATCAAGTAATTAATACGTCACATATATATACAAATAATGAATGTTAATTTATGTACTTAGTACATTGCAACTTAAAAATATGCATAAAATCATTTAACATTATAGTTTAGATTTTTCACATATGGTTTTCGACAGTTTTTGACTGTTTAAACCAGCTTTTGACACATGTCATGACAAAACCAGTTTTTGACGTCAAAAAACCAACCCTGTAAAACTGTTTAGTAAAGCTATGGAAGAACTTATGGTTCTAGTTTATCCAATTCTAGCGATGTTGAACAGGGAAAGTAAGCAAAAGGAAAATTTTTCCGCTTATTAAATGTTTCACAGGCTGTGAAGACTTAACTGAACACTGAACACACTGTGTAACTGAATGGTTGTTTTGTGTACTGAAACCAATGAGTTATATACAAATAAAAGACATCTCTTTAGTTCAGAATAAGCCACAAGATGACTCTGATCTAGAAGAAACTGATGAGCCACAGAATATTTTCATTTCCAATTCTGAAGCTTGAAATGTACTAGGAATAACACAGCGACATACAAAGCAGAATGAAAATGTGACTCACATCACCCCAGAAACCCACCTATGATACCTCATGTGATGTATCATTTGAATTCACAAAATTTTTGAAATCAATATGTTTAGTAAAATTGCTTTCCTTTCAAGATATTTTAGTGTATCTAGATCCAGATTTTTGAAATAACCTGATATATATATAAATATAACACACATGAATTTTATAGATGTAGTATTATACAAATACACATTATGCCTACATTCATGCATATTATATTCATAAACACATATACTTAACCTGAAAAAAGATGTGATATCCCACAAAAAAAACATTATTATGGTAAAAGCTACCCCGTCTAGTAAAGGGCAAAACTGAGAAAATTCATTAGTGGCCAGTTAGTGATGTGGGGTGGAAAATTTTCTTTTTTGGAAAATTTTCTACCATGTTTTTCCGGAAAATTTTCCAACCAAGAAAAACAATTTTTTTAGTAAATCTTTTGCATGATATATTTAAAATTTCTTTTATTAGTCATAGTAATGCTATATACGGTGTGAAAAACAAAAGTTTCTGATTAAAGTCATCATTTAGAAAGTTACCAGATATATGTTTTGAGCAACTTGAATGAGAAATAGGTTATTTATTATAATACAAGAGATCTATGGTTGCTAATCAGAATTTTAAATGTCCATTCAATAAGTTTGTAAGAACATAATTATAAAGCATTTGGCAACATAACAAAGAAAGACTATACTGATAAATTAATGCACTACTATACTGCTGAGCATGTGTATCTATTTTTCAAAATATTCATTTGGTAAATGATGATACGACAATGTTTTTCAAACTCAGGCAGCAATTCTCTTAAGTCACCTTATTTATGGTCTCTGATTCTGAGAGTGACTCAGACAGCACCGGCTCGAGCAAATTTGGCGCCCTAGGCGAAAAATTTTCGTGGCGCCCCATTAAAACAATTTTTTTTTAAATGTAAGACACGCAGACAATTATACACATACAAATACTGTAATAAATAATCAACTATTTATTTTTATTACATATTGCAGATTGTTTTTTCGTCGCTACTTTTAGCGGTAGTAGAAACGATATCCTTCAAATGAATTGTTTTAGCTTCATCTTGATCTGTTGATAATGGTGATAGTCCTACAAATCATTCTCACGTCACTATAGAACGCTGGTATGTTTGTATTAATTTCAATTATATGAAGATGGGTTCTCCACTGGCCACAGACACAGGAAGTGTCAGCAACAATTTTATTGCTGTTACTAAATTCAATACGCAATGTACTAGTTCATTTTCACAAAAATTATTCAAAACTTCCTGTAGTGTACTTTCATCAACATCCTTAGAATCTCCTTGAGTCAGATAATCTCCTAATCTTCTACATAATTTCAAAATCACTTTGAAAAAGTTTTTTTTTTACGACTCACAATCGTTAGAAAGACATCATAAAACATGATTTATCTTTTTGGTCTGTTTGAACTTCTCATCATTTGAATTTTTTGCTGTATCAAGAAAATAAATATAAAAATTAATCTTAAAATGATGTTTAGCATCACTTGTTGATTTATCAGCTGACTGCATAATTAAACTTCTTTTTCATTTTTCGTAATCGGGCTGGCTCTGACTCCGATGGGAATGATACCGCAATATTAACTTCTTCTGAAAATGCCTCCTGTTTATCAAATTCGAAATCACTTTTACAGTTTCCAAGAAAAAAAATTTGTTTTTAGTAGTGCATTAGTAGTGGAGTTTGGGTCACATTTTCACCATTGGCGCGTCGTCTTTTGTTATGTACTGACGAAAACTTTCTTCACTTATTTTCTAATAGGAAATTAACATTTTTTATACATGATCTGGCTTATGTTCGTCGAGAATGGACAACTAGAACGACGCGGAGCTTTCAATGTTTGTGGGAAAAAGCTGTGCTATGATAGGCTACATTCCACTGTTTGTGGGTTAAAAGTATACATTTTTACATAGGAATTTTAAATTTAAAAGTTTTCAAAAGTTGTATAAAGTAAATTATTTATCATTAATATTTTATTTATAGTCCTCATTCATTAGGAATGAAAAAATAAATCCGCAACTGGATAATTATAGCAAATTTTAACGATTCTCTATTATAGTGGTACTCTGATCTGTTCACTATACCCCTATCTCAAAATGCATGAAATTAAAAAGTATACAAAATTTTGTACTGTAACAACCAGTATTGGCATGAAATTCAAAAATATGCCTCTAAAATTCAGGACCGTAGTTGCCCAGTCGGTAGAGCGCCGGGCTCGGAATTGGAAGATTGCGGGTTCGGTACTCGAGCCTGCCAAAAACCATTTTGTATACTAATGGTGGCTGGTGCTCATAAAATCTGTCGTGCCCGCAATGTTTTCCATGTTCCCATATTAATTATACCTCTGGGTGTCTACGAAGCGTGAGAGTCATCCCTTCCGTGGAGGATCAAAATTGTGATGGCATGTCCCTGGACCACTCTAGGGGTGAGACCCAGACCATCGCCAATTTTCCACTGCGCAGTACTAGTGTGACGTAGATGTTAGTAATTAGTCCCTTTATTAAATCTCATCATCCATAAGTAAAATAAATCTTTATTAATAGTAAAATACAAAAATAAACCGTATATCTTACCTTTTAGAATTAATTCCATTTATGTGAAATAATCCAACGTTTATTTTTAAATTACATTGTTTATTTACCTTTGGCTGTATTGCTCATTCCGGACTTCCACTCATAACAGCCGGCAGTAAAAGATTTGGTTCTGTAATTCACTGTAGAACTTGCGATCGCTAATTTGCTGATTCAGCCGTTCTCGTAACTTAACAGCCAGCAGTAAAAGAGTTGGTTTTGAAATTCACTGTAGGATTTGCAATCGCTGATTTACCGATTCAGCCGTTCTCGTAACTTACCGAATTTTCGTGAATTCAATCTGTTAACTGTTGAACGCCATATGCAAATCTGATGCAGAATCATCCAGAACTTTCTCTTTCAGTATGAATGTTAATTAGGTGAAAATGGATATAAATAGACGGCTATGAAATTTGAGAAGTTGGAGGCTTTTCTTATTTTGATTTTTACCTTAATGTTTCGTTATTCACGTTAGGTTTAATGGGGGATTGAGTACCTGTTAGCCTAGCGTGATAGTTTAGTATAGGTTAAGTTTATTTTCTTTCATCATTTTAATGAAGTAAAAGACTTCAACAGGTAATAGAAGTTTATGAAGAACTTTTGACTTTTAGTTAAAAAGAACTTTATTTCTTTCACTGCTCAGATTATAATATGAACTTTTACTATCGGGTCATGAAGCCATTTAGCTATTTAAATATCATTTAAATATTTAAAATATCATTTTTGAAGTTTTTGACATTCTTGTCATATTTTTTGAATGTCTTTATCGTTTGCAATTAAGATGCAAAAGTTTAGTAATTAATGAAACTTATTCTTGTTACAAGTTAACTTATTATACTGTTATATTTTTATTTTTTTACATATGTTTTATTAAACTTTAATAAACTTATTTGGTTAATTAAAAACTTTGTGATTATTTTGTCTTCATGCACTTATTTTAAGTTGAATTGAAACTCTGCTTGCTTATACACTACAAAAACATTCAGCCACGCTTCACTGCAAACATTTTTTTTGCACTCTGCTATATAAAAATAAATCTGTTTTTAGTGTGTTTGTGGATATGAAATCCTTCATATCCAACACACATTTTTGGTTATGGGCTGAAGTGTTGCTAGTGTAATTTTTCGCAGAGTTTTTATAAATTGCGGAGTTTAAATTTACTATTCTAGTGTAAAAGCATGAAGTATTTCAACACCCCCTCATTGACTTTAAGATAGTTTTAGTAGGGGGGGGACATCGTTTTATTATAAAAACGTTATTTTTCTTAAAAATTTTCTACATTAAGCAGTAAAAGCTAACTAAACTATAAAAATTGAAATTTTTTTTGTAAAAGATAATTATTTAGTTAGTTAATAATATTAAAAAAAAAAAAATGGCTTCATATACAATCCCGAAATTGGAGGCAGAAAATTATGACCAGTGGAGTCAGGATATAAGATATATTTTAATGGAAAGAAATGTATGGAAATTAATAGAAACTTCTGAAACAAAACCTGAACCACCTGCTCCAGATAAATTAGATGATAAGGAGTATAAGAAAGAACTGAGCTCGTACGAATTTAGAGCTAATACAGCTTTATCGCTTATTTATCTCAATATATCTGAGCAGTATCGCAAAATAATAGAAAACATCAAGGATCCAGTGGAAGTATGGACTACTTTAGAAAAGTATTACAAGCCTGACTCGAAGGCATATCACATGCAAGTTTTCAGTGAATTGTGTGAGACTCGTATAAGGACTGATGAAAGCATAAAACTTTTTGCAGCTCAGTTATCACAGATATACGAAAAGATTCGAAAGCTTGATTCGAATTTCAGCGAAGCTTATTTGAACTTTCAACTGTTAAGATTTTTACCATCAATATTTGATAGTATAGTTCAAGTGATTCTACGATGGGATGTTGAACAGTTTACATTTAAAAATATTGTAGAAACTCTTGTAGCAGAAGAAACCAGAGTCAAATTACGTGATAAAGACAGCGTAAAGGTCAGCCATACTGAGATTAAATCTCAAGTAAAGAAAGCTTTAATATGCTTTAATTGTGCCAAACCTGGACATTATGCAAGATTCTGCCCTTTAAAGAAAAAAAGGAAACGTGACCGTCCATCAAGGAGTATAAATAGACGGACTAGAGGTTCTTCCTGCAGCTGTAGACGTTGTGAATCGCCTAATTCAGGGAATAGTGTTCTGCGTCCAAGTCGTCAGTACTCAGCAAGCCCAGCGTCTGACTCAAGACATCGTGTTGAAAGGACTGAGCACAGACAGACTAGACAGAAGCCAAGTCTATGTAAGTTTAAAATTTCATCTCATCTTATTACTTGTCCTTGTTTAAGTGAATCAAATGAGTCAACACAATTTGTTTTTGATACGGCGGCAACCCATCATTTTGTAAATAACAAAAACTTTTTTATTGAATTTGCACCTGTAAATAATGAATCATTAAGTGTAGCTATTGATGGAATTGATTTCCCCATAGAAGGGAAAGGGGTTTTAAAAGTAAAATTTGGTCAACGTATAATGCTTTTAAAAAATGTTATGTACACACCTAAACTTCGACGTAATTTAATTTCTGGACCTTGTTTAGATGTAGATGGTGCAAAATTTTATGGTGGGAGCGGCTTGGTAAATGTTGTAGATAATGATGATAAATTACTTTTTAAGGCAACCCTCAGAGATGGTATTTATTATGTGTCGCCTAAAATTTTAAGTAATAAAAAGAAAAAGGTTTCATTCGCGGCACCAACTAAAGTTAGTAATCAAACTGAGTTATGGCATAGAAGGTTTAGCCATATAAATATACCCACTTTGGTATATACAAGTAAAAATGAACATGTGAGGGGTATGCCAATTTTTAAAAATAATGGTTATAAATGTGAGTCCTGCAGAATAAATAAGTTTAAAAGAGTTTCATTTAAACCAATTAATCGAATTAGGTCAAAGGGTGTTTTAGATCTTTTATATGCCGATGTATGGGGACCACAGCAAGAAAGAGGTAGAATGGGAGAACGATACTTCTTGTCCATTATAGATGACTACTCACGTAAATGTGCAATTTATCCGATGATAGAGAAAACGGAAGTTTTCGAAATTGTTAAAAAACACATTACTAGAGTAGAAACTTTTCTTGACCGTAGGGTAAAAGCATTTCGGTCAGATAATGGAAAAGAATTTGTAAATAGTAGAATGCAGGCATATTTTACTGAAAAAGGTATCCAACACGAGCTTACTAATGTGTATACTCCCGAACAAAATGGTCCATGTGAACGGTTTAATCAGACTGTGGTTAGTAGTGCTCGAACAGTTTTAAATGAGTCAGGACTACCAGCTAGTTTGTGGCCCGAGGCCATATTGTATAGTACTTATACATGGAATCGGGTTTGCCATAGTAAGTAGGGAAAGACACCATTTAAGCTGTTCGGAGGTACAAAACCTTCTGTAAAACATCTTAAACCGTTCGGTGTAGTAGCATATATTGGGATACCAAGGCAACATCGGGGAAAACTTGATGAAAGGGCTCGGAAAGGATATATGGTTGGTTATGCCTTTAAGACCAAAGGTTACCGTATTTGGTTACCTGAAAATAATAGTATAGTTGAAACTATTAATGTTGCTTTTGATGAAGAGGTATATTATAAAGACGCAGTTAATGGAGCAGTGCTGGAGCCCAGTAGTAGTCTTAGATCTGATGATGTATCGGATTCCACAAGTTTGAGCAAATTTAGAGGAAGGGAAATCGTTGAGAATGTCTTTGAACCCTCCGAAACCTCTTATGAATCCTCAGACAGTCGTGATGAAATGTCTCAGTCGTCATCTGATGAGAGTGACGGTGATAGCAGTTCAGGTCTTAGACATGTAACATGGGTTAGAAAACCAGTTTTAAGAAGAGATGGCTCACGAACTGATATATACTATTATGAGGAAGGTAAAACCGAAAGGTTAAGGTCTTTAAAAGATGTAAGAAATTATTGTAATAAACACCAAATATACTTTGACCCTAAGTTATTTAGTTTTAAAGGTTCCAATACATACAGAGGTTTGGTAACAGGGGGGAAAAAGGTTACTAAAGATAGTGATAGTGATGATGATATAAGGACTGTATCTTCTAGCCTAGGTGAATCCAGTTGACTAGATAAAGTAACCATCCCTAAGACATATAAACAAGCAGTAAAATCAGATCAAAGAGATGAATGGCGTAAAGCTATGCAAAAAGAAATAGATATAATGTATGAGAGGGGAGTATGGCGTTTAGTAGATTTGCCATCAAATATAACACCTATTGGATGTCGCTGGGTGTACACCATTAAACGTAATGAAATGGGAAAAATCGTACGTTTCAAAGCACGTTTAGTAGCTCAAGGCTTTAAACAGGTCAAGGGTGAGTCATATGATATGACATTTAGCCCAGTTGTAAACTTTAGTGTTTTACGGTTTTTCTTTTCTATCTTAGTATCATTTAATGGTTGGTCATATACACAGTGCGACATTACTGGTGCTTATCTATATGCCCCTCTAGATGAAAATGTTTATATGTCGCAACCATTAGGGTTCATAACTGCAGGACAAGAAAATAAATTTTGTAAATTAGAAAAGGCTCTGTATGGTCTACATCAATCGGGAAGGCAATGGTTTTTCGAAATGCATCAGGTTTTACTTAATATAGGTTTTAAGAAATTTGAATGGTGCAATTGTGCCTATATATATAGAACTGATATAGTTTTAGCTTTATATGTGGATGATTTTGTAATCTTTGGCAGAAATCAGAGAGTAATAGATAATGTATTAGACCTGCTTAAAGATAAGTTTGATATTAAAATTATGGGTAGAACAAAAAAGTTATTAGGTGTAGAATTTGAGGAGGCAGAGATTGAAGAATCTCAAGGAGAGATTTTCATACATCAACAAACGTACATTGAAGAAGTGTATGAAAGGTTTAGTAAATTTAAATTGCCAATTACCTCCCTACCCATAAGTAAAGGTTCTGTATATTCTAAAAGTACATGTCCTAAAACTAGGGATGTAGGTTTTCCGGAAAATTTTGAAATGGAAAATTTTCTGGAAAATTTACCGAAAATTTTCCGGAAAATTTTCAATATCTAAATTACGAAGGTTTTTGTAAAATAAAACTAAATATTTCAAAAGTGAAATTAATAAACAAAACACAGAAATTATGATTTAATGGTTTATTAAACATGTATAAAGCTAGAAAGTTATAATTTTTAATGATGGTTTTTGCATGTATAATGGTTGAATAATCTATATAAAAAAGGTGTCTGTAAACATTTTGTAGCCAACAGCTGAACTCCATTTCATTATATAGGGAAAATTTTTATAAGAATTAATGATTTTTTTTTAATTCTGTTTTCATTATTAAAAAAAAAAAGAAAAATCTAGAAAAATTAAATTAGCCTTTGTTTTTCCCAAAATTTATTTATTTAATTTTTAATACTTCATACTGAAGTTACAAAGTGGAAAAAAATGATCAGTCCCCCCCCCCCCCCCCACTTTATAATTTCAAAATAAAACATTAAAAAAAATAAAAAAATGTTTTTGAAAAACAAGAAAAAATTTAACAATTGCGAATTTTCTAAAAGTAAACAGAATTATTAAAAAAAAAAAAAAAAAAAAAAACAGGTAATTATCATAACAAATTTCTATTTAGATTGATATGGGGTTTATCTTCTAGTGGCAGAGAAATCATACAGTCGGCAGCAAAATTATTGAAGCACACATCCAAATTTTTCTTTTTCTTTCTTTCCTTTTTTTTCTTTATTTAGTTTGATCGCTAATTTTTATCATGAACTTACTTTTTTATAAACAGTATAAGACTAAGATCATGAATCGATAAATATTTACTTAATAAAACAGTATTAGGTGCACATCTTTTAAAAAGAAATTATTGCTAGTGCATCAATAATTTTGCTGCCGACTGTGCAAGAGGTAATTAGTAAGGTATGGCTCAGACCATGCAAGGGTTCATTTCATCAAAATTCTTTTGATTTTTACTTTTTTTTAATTCTATTTTTAAGCATAGTTTGCGAACACAAAATTATATTTTTTAATAGTTGGTGGTGATGGATAATGGATGTAATCCTCTATTTAAAAAAAATTAATCTGGAAGTTTGAGATTTTTATTTTTGTTGTTGTTGTTGTTGTTATTCAACTTTAAATGTAACATCCACTATGAGATTTTTCAAGTACAATTAATTTTCGGATATTTTAAGCAAATAAAGAAATATTGAGTTCTTTCAACTAAACCTCCAGTTACAAGATATCGTGCCATTAATTTTATCTATTTGATTTCCTTAAATTTTAATAAAAATCTTGCTGTTTATTTATTTAGGCAATTAACCGTATTTCCTGTTGCTTGCATTAAAAAAAAAAAAAAAAAAAAACTTTTTTTTCTACATTAGAAATTTGTTTTAAAAAGTGATTTTAAAAAATATAATTATGTTTTTATATAAGATTTTTCTCTAAAATTTTCACAATGCCAATTTTGTAATTAAAGCATTTTTTTTTTTTTTTTTTTTTTTTAATACTTAACGAAGATTATGACAATGTCCTAACTTTCTGAGTCACTCTCAGAACCAGAGACCATAAGGTGACCTAAGTCAGAATTGCTGCCTGAGTTTGAAAAACATCGGCGTATCATCATTTATCAAATGAATATTTTAAAAAACAGATATACATGCTCAGCAGTATAGTAGTGCATTAATTTATCAATATATTCTTTTTTTGTAATGTTGCCAAATGCTTTATAATTAAATTATGTTCTTGCAAACTTATTGAATGGACATTTGATTTAAAATTCTGATTAGCAACCACAGATCTCTTGTATTATAATAAATAACTTCTTTCTCGAGCAAGTTGCTCAAAACATATATCTGGTAACTTTCTAAATGATGACTTTAATCAGAAACTTTTGTTTTTCCCACTGTATATAAAATTACTGTGGCTAATAAAAGAAAACTTAAATATATCATGCAAAAGATATACTAAATAATTGTTTTTTTGGTTGGAAAATTTTCCGGAAAAACATAGTAGAAAATTTTCTGGAAAATTTTCCAAAAAAGAAAATTTTCCGTGGAAAATTTTCCACCCCACATCACTACTAAAACTGATGCTGAAATTTCTGAAATGTCTCGTTTGCCATACAGAAGCATATTAGGTTGTTTATCGTTCATATCTAATCGTACCAGACCTGACATAGCTTATGCGGTGAATGTGTTAAGCCAATTTCAATCTAATCCTGGTATGACCCATTGGGATGGTCTGTTAAAGTTACTAGGATATGTGGTCCATACTAAACACTTAAAATTAAATTTAACATGTAAAAAGATACAATTAATTACCTATTCAGATGCAGATTTTGCTGCCAATCGTGATGATCGAACCTCACTCGGTGGTCAATTAGTTTTAATAGGAAATTCTCCCATCAGTTGGCGAACGTTTAAAGAACGTAGTGTAAGCCTATCAACGATGGAAGCGGAATTTATCGCTATGACTGAAGCAGCCCGAGAATTAACTTGGTTCGATAATATTTTAAATGAATGTTATAATCGTAAAATTATCACTGGCAGTAAAACTCAACCTATTTTATATATAGATAATATGGCCACTATTGACTTTGTAAAATCCCCAATAGAAAATCACCGTTCCAAGCATATTGATGTGAAATTATTTTTTGTCAGAAATCTGGTTTATGAAAATAAATTTAACTTGCAGTTTGTACGTAGTAAATCTAATTTGGCTGATGCCTTTACCAAGCCACTCACCAAAAATGACCTAAATAAATTTATAAGTAATATATTTGTGAACTAAGTAATTTGCATATAATTTATTTGTATATTGTATAATTGATTAATTGAAGTACATTGTTTTATAAAAGAATTGAAATTTGATATAATTAATGTATTGTTTAATATGGACTTTCTTTTGTTTTAAAATGCACACTTGTATATAACTACTTTGATATGCAATTTATTGTTGAAAAAAAGGGGTTTACTTGTCATTAAGTTAAACATTTAATTTTCCTATCAGAGTGTGATTAACAGCCACTACTGAGTCATTCTCAGTTAATCAGAGCAGCCCTATGAAGCGTCTCGCAAGGGTGTTCAGTTCATTGTAAATGCCAGATGATTATCATGAGATAGTGCCCACTGGAGGTTTGTTGTCATGCTAGGGCATATCGCGGCGCGGGCATGTTAATATCTTTTAAGTCAGTGAGTCCTCGTTATATTTAGTTTTTATTGGAACTGCCACTAGGTCCCGCTTAACTTATGACACTGTATTTATAGTTGTTTAAATGTAAAAGAAATGTTGAAATATATTGATATAGTTTAAATTTTATAGAAACAATGATGTATGAATATGTATATATAATTTGATATTTTCTGTTATAAATCCTTCTTTTGAGAGTGAATGGTTAGTATAAAAGTGGGGCCCCACATATAAAAGATGATGGATGAATGATCTGTAAACATGTTATCCTGCATTGTTGCTTCTACAGTATATAAATATTCTCATATTTTTCAAAATAGAATTAAATGAACTGTTATATGATGAATAAGGTATATCAATTTAGTGGTTATTTATGTTAATTGTATAGTAGTGTGCAAATATAAGTGGTTATTTAAATGTTTGTAAAATTGATGTTATTTATACTAATTTTTGTGGTTATATACAGGTTATATATTGTATAAAGAGAAAGAAAAATAAGTAGTTCAAAAACTGAACTTTAATATATTTTGATTGTTTTGTGATCATGATCTGATGGTAAAGAAAAATAAGCAGTATTTTTGTAAAAGTTTTAAAATATTTTCTAATTTAAAAGTAACAAATTAACCTAACTGTAAGTTATAGAGACATAATTTTTAATATATTTAGTGGTTTAACTCAAGGGAATTAAGTTAGTGTTGTCTCTCCTTTGTGCAATACGCACTTTGTCTGTAGTGACGTTGGATGATGTGAGGGGGGGGGATGTTAGTAATTAGTCCCTTTATTAAATCTCATCATCCATAAGTAAAATAAATCTTTACTAATAGTAAAATACAAAAATAAACCGTATATCTTACCTTTTAGAATTAATTCCATTTATGTGAAATAATCCAACGTTTATTTTTAAATTACATTGTTTATTTACCTTTGGCTGTATTGCTCATTCCGGACTTCAACTCATAACAGCCGGCAGTAAAAGAATTGGTTCTGTAATTCACTGTAGAACTTGCGATCGCTAATTTGCTGATTCAGCCGTTCTCGTAACTTAACAGCCAGCAGTAAAAGAGTTGGTTTTGAAATTCACTGTAGGATTTGCAATCGCTGATTTACCGATTCAGCCGTTCTCGTAACTTACCGAATTTTCGTGAATTCAATCTGTTAACTGTTGAACGCCATATGCAAATCTGATGCAGAATCATCCAGAACTTTCTCTTTCAGTATGAATGTTAATTAGGTGAAAATGGATATAAATAGACGGCTATGAAATTTGAGAAGTTGGAGGCTTTTCTTATTTTGATTTTTACCTTAATGTTTCGTTATTCACGTTAGGTTTAATGGGGGATTGAGTACCTGTTAGCCTAGCGTGATAGTTTAGTATAGGTTAAGTTTATTTTCTTTCATCATTTTAATGAAGTAAAAGACTTCAACAGGTAATAGAAGTTTATGAAGAACTTTTGACTTTTAGTTAAAAAGAACTTTATTTCTTTCACTGCTCAGATTATAATATGAACTTTTACTATCGGGTCATGAAGCCATTTAGCTATTTAAATATCATTTAAATATTTAAAATATCATTTTTGAAGTTTTTGACATTCTTGTCATATTTTTTGAATGTCTTTATCGTTTGCAATTAAGATGCAAAAGTTTAGTAATTAATGAAACTTATTCTTGTTACAAGTTAACTTATTATACTGTTGTATTTTTATTTTTTTACATATGTTTTATTAAACTTTAATAAACTTATTTGGTTAATTAAAAACTTTGTGATTATTTTGTCTTCATGCACTTATTTTAAGTTGAATTGAAACTCTGCTTGCTTATACACTACAAAAACATTCAGCCACGCTTCACTGCAAACATTTTTTTTGCACTCTGCTATATAAAAATAAATCTGTTTTTAGTGTGTTTGTGGATATGAAATCCTTCATATCCAACAGTAAAACACAATCAACAAACCAACCTCTTAAATTCAAAAGTACCTCTTAAATTCCAACTCTATTCAACCAGCCAAACAGTACTAACGTAAACATCACAAATATTCATATTTCAAAATAGATGGTTGGTTGGGTTTTACGTCACACTAGTGCTGCGCAATGGGCGATTGGCAACGGTCGGGGACTCACCCCTAGAAGTGGTCCGGAAACATGCGATCAAAAATTTGATCCTCCATGGAAGGGTATTTCAAAATAGAATACTTTCTCTCTAAAAACACACGTATCATCAATGTGCAACCGAAGTGATGGCGTCAGCAAAATATTTTATCTGCTCAGTACAAACGAAACTATTTGCTATGGAAATTTAACTTATTACTCATTAACTCCAGAGTTTGCTTGTAACAAGCAGATTAATTTTTACACGTTTGACGTAATACAGCGTATTGACGTAACACATGACGCAAACAAGCAAAGGTAAACACAAAGCCTATAACATTTGGCGATGTAGCGCTCTTGTGCAACACGTCAAACATATTCGGCAGGTTAAAGGGAAAAAACGTCATTTCAAATTTTAGTCACGTGAAACCGGCAGCGAACGTGTTAATTCTGTTTAGTTTTAGAATATTCACAATTAGTGCTCCACCGAGTAGAACTTTGGCCGAGTACCGAGTACTCGGCCGAGTACCGAATAGTTGTAAGAAAGAATAATTGATGTATATATGAAAAATTTTTCACATGTTGAAATTAAAAAAAGGCCTTTTGAACACAAAATTAAGTTAAATGGCAAACAGCATGTTTTCATGAAATGTTTCAGAACTTTTTTAGTGTATAGTATACACAATTAGGTTCATTGTTATATTTGATACGTCCAGCTTAGCGGATTATTAAAACCATAATAATTGATAATTTCATTCTTTATTATATAGTCTTTCTCAGATGCGAATCATTCTTCGATAATTCTTAGAGAATATAAGTTCCTATTACTCAGGCTTAATTTAAGATGCATGAAAATTTATGTATGAAATGAGAATATTAAAATAAATATTTTATCATTTCAAACATGATAGACTTCATTAATCTTCAAATTCTAGAAGAGTAAAAAAGATAGGTGTTTTGGGCCATAATTTGCAAAACAACAAATTTGATTATTAAAATATATTTTTAATAATATTTTAGTGTATTTACCTTTTTCTTAATTATTTTTTAAATTAAAAATCAATCTTTTCTTACAGTTTTAAAAGCGTCTTACTTTTATTTGCACAAATATGTAACTAATGTTTTATCTACTATTTTAGTATTTATTATATAAGGGTTCTTTCTTCTAAAATATTTTATTTTTGTCTGTTTTATAAATACAATTTTATGTACTAAGTTTTTATAAAAAAAATTGCATATTACATACAAGATGGTTATACTTAAATTCTTGTAACTAAAAGGGATAAGCTCATACCATGAATTGTCGCTATACCGAGTTTGGTAAAATACTCGCCCGTTTTATTTGCGAAAACTGTTTGCAGCAAAAGTTTAATGACTCTGTATTTATATTTTCATAATTTTTTAGTTTAGTTTTTAATAAACAACTCTTACGAATACATTTCTTTCAATAATACATAAAAATAATGAAATTCTTAAAACTACTCGGTATTGGCTGAATACTTAGTCCAAATTCGGCCGAGTAACGAGTACTCAGCAAATTAGCTGAGTACCGAGTATATACCGAGTACTCGGTACAGCTCTATTCACAATTGTTAAATTTGTTCTTGTTTTTCAAAAAGAGTTTTTTTTTTTTTTTTTTTTTTTTTTGAAATTATAAAGTGCAAAGAAGAACTTTGATCATTTTTTTCCACTTTGTAACTTCAGTATGAAGTATTAAAAATTAAACAAATAACGTTTGGGAAAAACGAAGGCAAATTTAATTTTTCTAGATTTTTTTTGATAATGAAGACAGAATTAAAAAAAAAAAAAATCCTCAATTCTCATAAAAATTTTCCCTATATAATAATAAAATGGTGTTCAGCTGTTGGCAGCGATATGTGAGGGTGTCTGACAGCTACAGAACGTTCACAGACACCTTTTTTATACAGATTATTCAACCATTATACATGCAAATCAGTCATTAAAAATTATAACATTCTAGCTTTATACATGTTTAATAAACCATTAAATCATAATTTCTGTGTTTTGTTTATTAATTTCTTTTTGAATTGAATAATGATTCATACTTTTCTTTGAATAGTTTTGTTTACTTGTAGCTTTTAATGTATTTAGTTTTATCTTACAAAACCTTCGTAATTTAGAGATTGAAAATTTTCTGGAAAAATTTCGGTAAATTTTTCAGAAAATTTTCCGGAAAACCCACATCCCTAGCCAGTACTACCAATTTCATTAGTAGCCACTTTTTTAAATTAGTGGCCACATTTTTTTAGGATGAGAGGAGGAGGACAGCAAAAAGCACTCTCATTATAGTTGCAGACCATAGGAAACAACAACAACAACAAAAAAAGAAATGTGACTAATTTAAATACATATAATAATAAAATTAACAATTGGACAATGGAATTGTAATTTGTTACACTACAATACTCATGTTTTAAAAATAGGACTGAAATAATAATAGTAATAGTTTTTATCTTTTAGTTGATTAAGCTATATAGCACCTTATTTATTATCATCAATGTCTTACATGCTGATGTGTAGAGACAATTAGCAATTTTATTTTTATTTATTTTTACTTTTTTTCTGAAGACACATCTTTTTAAATGATTTTATTTTAGTAGAATTAAGGTATTTTTCTTTTAAAAAGAAAAGGTACAGAGAAACTTAAAATAACCTTCATAGTTGTCAGCATTGCAGCATTAAAAAAAGAAAGATTTCTACTTGAAAGAAAATGTGATGGGAAAATGCCGATCGTTAACGAAAAGGGGGAGGGGCACAAGAGTGAAATATAGTAGACAATTCTACTTCTTTAAAGATTATAGAGTCTGTCTAACAAAGTAAGTTAAAAAATAAAATTAAGATGAAAATTAGAAGGCTTCTGCAATGTATTTGACCGCTGATCATTAGCAGGAGCAGTGGCACCGACAATGTGGGGGCTCGAGCTCCCCCAGAAAATTTTCTGTAGGGGCTCAGCCCCCCCCCCCCCCCCAGAAATTTTGAATACTTTTCCTCTATTTTTTATTTAGTTTTTTACCAAAATCACAGTTTTAAAATAAGGCTGTTGTAATCGAAAATGGACAAAAATTGACTAAAAAAAAAAAAAGATAAATAGTAAAACAAGCAAAGGCTGAAGACAATCATTTTGTCATATCAGATGTTCTTTCTGGTTTTAACGCTGGCGAAGCGACCATACTTCTTAATATCAACATCTGCAATCTACAGAAGGAAAAAAAGGGTCTTGCTTTAATTTTTTTTTCTTTTAAAATATTATATTTTTTGCTAGTTTTACTATATTGAAAGTGACTTTTGTTGGTGTGATCAACATTAGCTCGTTAGTGTGATTTGCATTTTAAAATGATGATTATTGATGTTTTCTGTATTTAAAATTTCAGTACCTAACGATCGTCAACGTCAACAGCTGCCATCTTGGAAAGTAAATCATGCATACGAGCTGGCGGGGATCACACCAGCAAATGTTGTGAAAGAGTGCCAAGCAGGGGTCAAAGCTATCAAATAGAAAAATACAGGAAATTTTTTCCCACAAATATAAAAACATAATTTCAAGAAAAGATTGAGAGATTCGGTAAAAATGAATTTTCCCTAATATTATTTTGTAATCTCAGGATGATTAAATGATTTTGTAAACAAAACATCCTAATTTAATCTTATCTAATTTAACAGATAAAATAAATGAGCAGATCTATTACTGTTTACTTTTTACATAATTTAGAAAATAACATATTTCCAAATTTATCATCACTTGCTTGTCTAGCTTTCATACCAGTCTATATCATTTAACATCAGTCCACATGATATTCTTTAAAACACCCCTTTTACATCATGCTTAAAAAGTCAAAAAGAAAAAAAAATCATAACCCTTCAATTTAACTACATGTAGTTGGTCGAATACATTTTGAGGCTGCTGTCAGTGCCTATTTAACAAATTGTGCCCCCCTCCCCTCCCACACACACTTCCACAAAAAAAAAAAAAAAAAAAAAAAAAAAAGAATAAGGGGGCATCCATTAATTACGTGAGGCGGTTTCGACAATTTTTTGACACCCCCTCCCCCCTGGTGAGATTTTGTGAGATTTGGCTCTATCCCCTCTCCCCTCCACTAATCTCACGTGAGATTTTTCAAAATTCATTACTTTTACTGTAAATGCATTTAGATTTATTTCAAAAAACACAATTTGCTTTATTGTTTTTATTGAAGACTAGTTTTTAAGATTGCATAGATCGTAGTCTAGAATTACAGCAATAAAATTTAACAATAAAATACTTACATAGAAACTAATCTGAGTCGTTGTGTAACGAAATATTTACGGGCGTAAACAAAACAGGTTGGAACCTGTCCGTGCATCTCTGTTACTCGGCTCATACACTGCAACATTTGTCAAGTTACACGTGTGGCGTCCTAAAACAATTGAAAAGCTACTGTGCTGCTTTGCAGCGTTCGGACAGCCACGATAAATATTATGTCAGGTTTGGCCATATCTAAGTCAAGAAAACATGTTTTACTTGAATTTAACTCAATTGTCTCGCAATTTTACACTGATTACATGATATTTGCCCCCCCCTCTTCCCCATGTGAGATTGGGCGAGATTCGGCTCGGCCCCCTCCCTCCCCTGAACACCTCACGTAATTAATGGATGCCCCCTAAGTGAAAATATTAAAATAGTAATGGAATTGTAAATTCTTTTAATGATTGTACGAAAAAATTTCTTTTTTCAAATAATATTTGTTAAGCTCTAAGTAACAATGTGTTTACATATATATTAATTTTACTTTAAATTACCTTTTTATTTTAAGCGTTTGAAGCCATGGGTAAAAATTCCTTTATTTTTCGTCACATTTTCTAAAAATTCTTCTATGCCTTCCATACCATAGTTAAGGGGTTTCCTATCGATAAATTGTTGTAGCTACGAAGTCAAAGTCTTAAGTCCATTGGATCATACTGGAATTGTCTGTGAAGTTAAGAAGATTCTTTTATGAAAGTACTATATTTGAATTGAATACTGTCAATGAATGCCTACATGCATTGTTTTTATAGGAATATTTATATTTTTTACATTTAAGAAAAATGATTGATAGTGTGGGTGGATATGTTTTATATATACACATATTAAACCACAAATAACAGATTTAAATTTAAAAAAAAATTCAAAAACACTGATATTGAACATTATGAACAAGCAATTTAAATACCACAAATCTTTGAGAAATCTTGATACTTACAAAAATTAAAGCTTTTAAATGAATCAGATTTTTTTTTTAAATTAAACATTGAAATTAAATGAATTTATTATTTAAGTTTTCATTATCTTGTTATTTTCTTATAATGTGTGCAATGTTATTTACATATGACAAATTATGCAATATTTCTAATCAAATTGGCAGAGTAAATGTCGAGAAAAAAAAAAAAAAAAACGCAATTATTTTTTATTTGAATGGTATTTTGGAAAGATAAGAGATTTTAAATTGGATGCCTAGCAGGGAAATCAGAAAATAAGTAAAACAAACTAAAATCTATAATAATAAAAGAAAAGGTTTGTCTGTCTGCCTGTCTGTTCTTTTATACGTTCAGAACCAACAGAACGCAGAAGTACAAGAATTGACATACTGATGCTCTGGAGCCTTTCCGAGTTCCTCCTGAAAACAGAATTTAAAAATTTTAATTAGTTTCGGAGATATTAATTAAAATGTCCACTCATGTCTAATCTAAAAGCGATCTCAATGACTGAGAATTTACCGCCATTGCACAAAAAAAGATATTTTAACAGAGTTAAAATTGGAAAAAGTGGAAAATAAATTAGAAATATTTGTCCGATCGTTACAATTTCAGTACCAAATGAAAGGAGAATTTTTTCTGAATTTAAGTGTGCAGGCGGCTTATCGGTACAACAATTAGATTTTTTAAAATTAACTAAAGTATGAATTTTTTGTGGCAACATAATTTCAAATGCCAGACTACCGTAAAGGAAATGATAGTAACCGATCAAGATGTCACGTGTTTTACCGTGGGGATAAAAACTATAATTTTCAAACTTTTTCAAATTTTCATTCACGTTACATTTGAATTAATATTCAGCTTAGACAGCATATTATAAAGCTACTGTTAAATTTTCATGAAAATATCCGGATAAACAAAAAATTAGATTAAATTTTGTTTTATATTTTGCAGTATATATTTTAAATTGAAATATGCCGTTGAAATTTCGTAATATTTGGTTTTAACGCACGATAATTCGATTCTGAATATTTTTGAAAGTGTAGAATTATTAGGAAGGGCTTGAGGGGCAGGGGGGGGGGCGAAGGAAAAAAAAAAAAGAGTTACAGCATTTGAAATTGGTATCATTAGGTTCTAAGGAAAGATACATCGATTGTGAATATTTTCAAGTGTAAAATTATTAGAAGGGACGGAAAGGGGAGGGGGAAGGGGCAAAAACGTAGAAAAGGAACGGTTGTTTCGGAGAAAACAATGGAAAACCCAGAAAGCCTTTATTCATTTATATTTTGCACAGTTTCGAATTCTGATACTCCTTTCACATTTCATTATTGATTTTTAATAGTATTTAGCCTGGAATTACGCAAGTTTCGGAGAAAACCACAAAAAAGTCAGACATAAGTCATTTTATAATAGTGTTTATATCATTTTTGTATCTCAGCTTCTAATTAGCATAATTTCAAAAGTAATATGGCATTTTGAAACTTATTTGAATTGAATTTCAAGAGTAGACGCCACAAATTTTTGTCACCTTCCATTAACCGACTACCGTAAGTAATGGAATTCGAGATTTCACGTGATTTACACGTTTTAAGGTGTCCTGATTAGTTTTTTTTTTTTTTTTTGTATCTCAACTACTAATTAAAATAAATTTATAAGTAATACATTATTTGAAAGCTTTGTTGATTTGGAACTGAACAGTAGATTACAGAATTTTCTACTGATAGATGGTGCTGTAATATTTTAAAATTTCAATATTTCGAATTCTGAATATGATTAAATTATTTTTAATACATCATTCGAAAGATATTTTGGCTAAGTTTTACTATACGGCACCCATTGCTTATTGCCGTTGCTGATGTTTTGATCGCGTGACATGACGGTGATTCGAGACCCGAATCAGAGTAACAATACTTTTTTCTGTTGTATCGGAACGTAACAAAAGGATCTTCAATTGTTAAAGATCGTTTATATGATTTTACAAAGTTCAAAGCAAATTTTTTTCAGTGTATTTTTATATATTTTTTAATAAATTTACGAAGAAAAAAAAGGGTAGGGCATAATAGTCATTGCTTCAGTACAGATATTTTTCATGCATCGTGATTTAATTAGGTGCATTCAGTGATTATTTATTTATTTATATAACTAGCAGGCTTTGCCCGCTTCGCTGGTCATTATATTGAAATGAATCCCCAAAACAGCATATCATTGATAAAAATAAAATATCTTAAAAAAAAAAAAAAAAAAAAAAAAAAAAACATTGAAATCCGTCAAAATCTAATTTTAAGTTGCCCAATGCCTTCGGCAGTCCCTTACCTGCTTTTTACTCCCCCTCCCTCGCGGTTACAGTTGAAAGTTTTACAAAATCTCATCAAAGTGCATATTTCGCACACTTAATTAACATTCGCACACCAAAATTCGCCATTCTTAGGTAATTTGGACGGATTTAAGCCTCAAAATGTGGTTTTTGCCCCGCCCGCCCCAAGAGGAAGGAGGGGCGGGGGTAAATTTCCAAAATTACTTTATATTTCATGTTGCATACACATACCTGACCGACACATAAAAAAAAATTGAGATCATGAAATTATTTAAAGATGAGCTATGCTTTAAAACTTTTTTTTTTTTAAATCTCTCCTCCCGTTCTTAAAGGAGGGAAGGAGGAGTGAATTTCGCAAAATCTCTTCATACTATGAGTTAGATACATATAATCGTCCCTTACATAAAAAATGCCCAACCTTAGATAATTTAGTGCAGCGTTACGCATGAATACATGTTTTTGCCCCCCATTCTCCAAAGGGCGGTAGGGTGGAATTTCATAAAATCCCTTTGTAGTGTGTGTTCAGTTCGATTTCCTCGTGTGTTGAGTACCCTTCTTCCAAAATCTTTTCCCTTCCCTCCCCCCTTAAAAATCCAAAAATCCAAAATCGCAGAAAATAATTTTTTTGTACTGAAGTCTGGTCTTTCCATCTGCAATTTCTTCACCGTTAAGTAATTTGGAGCCGAGTTAAGCCTTCTGCCCCCCAAGGAGATGGTGGGGGGGGGGGGGGGGTATCTTGCAAAATTCCGTCTTAGTTGGGGGTCAGGCTCCGAAATCCAACCTGGTCACTAAAATTTGTGACCCTCTTTCCCACAGAATCGTCATGGCAGTGTTGAGTCAGTGAATCATTGAATTTACTCTTTTATATGTACAGATTTGTTTATATTTTTTATGGACTACTTGGCTTAAGGTTGTTGTCACAAAAATAGAGTCCTTGGCGAAAAATGTCCTATCTACTTCAGTATTAAAATTAAAAATATACCCAGGACTATCAACTAATAAAGCTCTTTAATACAGATCTGAATTAGCTTTCATTTTCTTATTATTTAATTTTGATAATGACGTTATGTTGTCATGTGCCTAAGCAAATTTAATATGTATTATTATTTTTTATTATTATTCGCGTGAAATATTTTTTGGCAACAATTAAAAATTAAAATAAATTATTTTAAAATTTTATTATAGAAGAAATATTTATATTATACAGAAGATTAATTAAAAATTTACATTTTTTCCGGTATAAATAGTAGCCTATGTCTTATTCCAGACTATTACCTATCTCTATACAAAATTTCATCCAGATCCGTTTAGCCGTTATGGTGTGATTGAGTAACAAACATCCATCCAAACTTTCGCATTTATAATATTAGTATCGATTATAGTTATCGTGTGCATGTGTTAGATTGAGTTATTTTGCTATCAAATTGACAAAATTTTAATTTTAAATTTCAAAACTCTGTCGTTCTTGGCGCTTATTGTATTTGGTGATCAAAAACGTAATACGAAAATATGTATGCCAGATGTATATTCTCGTAATATGCATTGTACGAAATATTGTTTCATATTATTGATTACTCTCTTAATATAAGTTGTTAAAATAACCATGATTTTTGAAAGGAATTAAATTATGTTCGCCAAATAATTTGTCGATATACATATTTTTTTTTCTGCTAAGGATGACCGATATCAAATCTATTCCGCTGCAATATCGTATCTTATATCAGATACTTTATTTAGACATTTGGAAAGAAATTTGACTTCAAATTATGATAGAATATTTATCATTTTCCTTTTAATTAGTGTATTAGTTGGATATTTATTGTGTAAATATCATCCTTTGAAATGAAATGTTTGTGTTTTCAATCGAATATAGAAGTTTGCCATTTTTTTTCCCTAGAGTTTTGATATTAAAAATGCAAATTTTGTCAATTTTACAACAAAAATAACTTAATCTAACGCATGGACATGGACATGATAACTAATACATATCTATACCTAAATATGGGGATTAAAATCGGGAAATAATTTTCCTCGATTTTTAATAATTTTTTACAAAAAATCCAATGGGCGTTTAACATAGGACATATTTTTCTTGAATCCACAAACGGCCAGTGACGTCATCACTTCGCTTGCGTATTAGCACTTTATCAATGTGTAAAAGAAATTTTTAATTAAAAATGACGTCAATTTTTGTGAGATGCATAATTTTTTTTTTATAATTTTTTATCGTTCACTTTTAGATAAATGTATTCATTTTCCTGTTGAAAAAAATAAATTCGTCTTTTTTTTTTTTTTTTTTTTTTGGCAACAATTAAATTATGGATAAATTTAAATGGCTAATTTTTTTGCTATTATTAGCTTACAAAATTGCTATTTTATGCATAAAAATCGCAAAAACAAATTTTTTTTTTTTGGAATAAAAGGTAGCCAACTTTTTAAGTTAGGGTATAAGCTATCTCCATTACAAATTTCATCGAAATCCGTCGAGCAGTTTTGGCGTGAAACTCAGTCAAATAAATTCACGGACATAACTCTAGAAAACGTTTGTATGGGAAATAGAAAAGGGCTGTTTTTAGGGTTTTCTCGGAAATTATTCGATTTTTTCTCGCCTTTTAAACCTTCCCTAGACCTCCACGAACATTTCAAGACTAAGATAAGATAAATCCGTTCAGCCGTTCTCGAGTTTTAGTGAGACTAACGAACAGCAATTCATTTTTATATATATAGATGATTGTGTAGCGATCTACCATCGGAACACTCACCGTTACAGTATATATTTCATGCATTTTCTGATTCATGCTCCTCGAAATAGGGGTGTCCAGTGATGTTTTCTTGTTTGTTTTAATGCTCGCGAAGCGAGCAAACAGCAGAAAACATAGTGACCGCGGCTCCATGAATTTTCATGCTTTTACTGATTCATGTTCCACGAATTAGGGGCGTCCAGTGATGTTGTTTTTGGTTTTAATGCTCGCGAAGCGAGCAAACAGCAGAAAACATAGTTACTGCAGCTCCATGAATTTTCATGCTTTTACTGATTCATGCTCCACGAATTAGGGGCGTCCAGTGATGTTTTTTTTTGTTTTAATGCTCGCGAAGCGAGCAAACAGCAGAAAACATAGTGAAACATAAAAAAAATGTTTCATAATAAGAAAAGTATTGTTTCATGCTCCTCGAAATAGGGGTGTCCAGTGATGTTTCTTTTTTTTGTTGTTTTAATGCTCGCGAAGCGAGCAAACAGCAGAAAACATAGTGACCGCGGCTCCATGAATTTTCATGCTTTTACTGATTCATGTTCCACGAATTAGGGGCGTCCAGTGATGTTTTTTTTGGTTTTAATGCTCGCGAAGCGAGCAAACAGCAGAAAACATAGTGACTCCATGAATTTACATGCTTTTACTGATTCATGCTCCACGAATTAGGGGCGTCCAGTGATGTTTCTCTCTTGTTTTAATGCTCGCGAAGCGAGCAAACAGCAGAAAACATAGTGAAATAAAAAAAAAAAATGTTTCATAATAAGAAAAGTATTGTTTCATGACATTTTGATTCGATTCACGACGTTGTGAAACGATTCGCAGTACCGACTCACAAACCGAATCAAAACACCATCATACCACGTGATCAAAACATCGGCAACGGCAATAAGCAATGGGTGCCGTATAGTAAAGCTGTTCCGATATTTTAAAGAGTTTTTATATTATCGAAAGTGGAATTCGAGATTTCACCAGATTTACACGTTTTAATGTCTCCTGATTAGGTTTTCTTTTGTATCTCAGCTACTAATTAAAATAATTTCATAAGTAATACAAAATTTTAAAGCTTTGTTGATTTGGAATTGAACAGTAGATTACAGAAATTTCTACAGTCAGATGGCACTACAATATTTTAAATTTTCAATATTTTGAATTCTAAATATGATTAAATTATTTTTAATACATCATTTGAAAGTTATTTTAAAGTACTTTTATATTATCGAATAACCTACATTAAATTTATCCAATAGAGGGCGCTAATGGCAATTATTCGAGATTTCACCTGATTTATATGTTTTAAGATGTCCTCAAGGGGGCCAAAAAATTAGAAATTGAGTTAGACCATTCAAAATTGGTATATATAGGTTTTGGGTGCCTATGAGTCGAATGAGGATATTTTCAAAAGTGTAAAATTAAGGAGGGCCAGGAGGGTAGTGAAGGAATACGCGTGCGCAGCGAGCGTATATATGTTGTCCTAAAAATTTTTTTCATATCATTTTTCAAAGTTTAAAAACATTTATATTGCCTATTAATTATGAGGAGAGCTTATTTTTTTGTTTTAAATGAATAGCGTTTAGTGCTATGTAGAAGTTAAATTTAATTTAAAAATATAAACAATACAATGTATTGGTTTTGTATAATATTTAGGGATAAGTTTTATTAAAAACAACTTTATTTAAAGATATAACTTACCTTTATTCTTTATTCAAGCAAATAATTTATCTTTTCTTATTTTTAAATACTTTTGAAATTATATTTCTTCATTTAATTCATATAGGATAAAATTGTAATTTTTGTTTACATTCTTTGAACACATCGTTCAGGCCAGTCGAATTCCAATATAGCGATACTTACTTTTGCGGCCCATAGATGGCGTACGTATTCAGAGTCGTCCGTTGTCATGGTAACGGATTACGTACGATGGGCGTGTTTTGGATCGCCTGGAAGGGAGAAATGTGTAGCCTGGTGATTGGCTGTTCTGGAATCCGGTGATAAAAGTATATAAGGATGTATTGAATAGCTTTACTTTCTCTTGCTTATAATTTTCTTTGTATTTACGATGATTTGTAAAGTTTAAATACGTTTTAAGTATTTTTTAGTTTGCCTCAAAGTATGAGGGCATTTTTATTTTCTGTTTATTTAAGTTGCAGTATATATTAATGTTATTTGAAGGCCAGCATCCTTTTTTGTGCTAATGCTGAGCAATGAAAACATTAATTCTACTTATAAGCAGTTAGTTTTTGGTAAATAGTTTTTCCCTCATGGCAAGTTTAAATACCGTTCTTCTAACTATCACTAGCAAAGTCTATATTTTCTGTTAAGTTTTTAAATTTCTTGTTAAGTTTTAAATAAATATTGTTATGGATGTTAAACTCTGTTTTTATTTAAAAACTGCACACTATGTCTTGTTACATAAAAGTATGAGCCAAATATTTCACTGCAATCTGCTGGATACATTTTTAACATGTTAACACAGTTAATCTAGTCTACATGATAACATTGGTTATGGGCATGTCATTTGGCCTTACCTTGTTTACAGTTTAGTAGATGTGCAGCATATTTTTACAATGGCTATGAGTTTAACTCCTTCTATAGAACAATTAAATGCCAGTAATTATATTACTTGGCAGAAAGATATTCATTTTATTCTTATAAGAGATAACTGCTGGGAATTGGTTGATAAGAAAGAAACTTTGCCTGAGGAGGATGGAAAACCTGAAACAACTAAGCTTATTACAGATTTCAAGCATAGGTCAAGACTTGCACTGTCTACTATATACTTGCATATATCTCCTGAAGTTCGATGTATTGTAGAAAATTGTAATGACCCGGTTGAAGCATGGGAGGCTTTAAAGAAAAATTTCTTGTCAGACTCACGAGCTAGACATATTCAGTTATTTACTGAATTTGTAAAATGTGACATGCTACAAAATGAGTCTGTAACAGCCTATGTGAATCGATTGAGTCGTATAACTAAATTGTTGAGAGAAATGGGTCGTTCAATGGAAGATATTTACTGTTGTTAACAGCTTCTACGACATCTCCCAAAGAAGTTTAATTCTGTGGTTCAAGATATGATGCGATGGAAGTCAGATGAGTTCAAGTCAGTGTTAGAAATAAGAATTTTTAAACTAGGCGTCAAAATGACGCCTGGATTAAATTTTTTGGGCGTCAAAATGAAAAATCTAGGTGCTATCTATAATTAAATATGTATATTAAAATAATAATAATAATAATAATAAAGCATCAATTAAAAAAATATTTATGTAATGAATGTAATTACATTGACAATATTAAACGTACATATTTAAAATCGCAAATTTATTCTTCGCCCAGAAGATACATCATTCCACCACAATTTAATAGCATTTTCCGGGCAGAAATCTTCCAATTTAGGGCTGTTTAATTTAATCATCAACAAATCGTCAACTACTTTCATAGAGATATGATTTCTTAAATCAGTTTTTATTAGGTTCAATTGACTGAAATAGACTTGTTTACAGTCTGATGGGATTGGGAAAATTATTAGGTATGATGAGGAAAAAATCCAGGCGACAAATATGGCACCTGTGCTTGGAATTCTAGGCGTCAAAATGAAAAAACTGGTCGCAAAATGCAACTAACGACTGCTTATTTCTAACCCTGGTTCAAGTTTACTATTTTGGTGTCCGAATTAACGTCTGAGGAAATCCGTTTGCAGTTACAGAAAGATGATGAGCAGCTGGTAGAAGTTCAGACTATTCAATATAAAGGTAAACAAAAGTTTTATAAACCTTTATTATGCTTCAATTGTAATAAACCAGGTCACTTTAAGAAAGACTGTTTAAATAAGAACTTTAATGCAAATTTTAATAGAAATTCTAATGTTAAATCAAATGTAAATCCTAAGTTTAAATCTAAAAATGTTAAATCCCAAAGGAAGATTGCTTGCTCTGTCAATTCAGTCAATGAACCTTCATATTATATTGCACAGGTTAATTTTAGTGATGTTGGTGGCGATAATCTTTGGATTTTCGATACGGCCGCGACACATCACTGTTGTCACAATAAAAACCTGTTTTCTGAATATTGCCCTGTTAAAGGTGGCCATTGATGGAGTAAGTTTTCCGATTGTTGGGAAAGGTGTAGGTAAATTGAAATTTGGTAATAATGATGTATATCTTAAAGATGTTTTGTTTTCCCCTGAATTGAGGAAAAATTTGATTTCTGGTGCAAAATTAGACTTTAATGGTGCCAAGTTCACTGGAGGTGGTGGTAGAGTAAATGTTTTCGACAAGTTTGATAAACCTCTTTTTTATGCCAAACTTAAAAATGGTCTATACTATGCCTATGCCAAGTGTTTAAAAGCGAATGGGGGGCTATCTGATGAACCCGTTGTAGCTAATTTAACTGACTTAGAGAATTGGCATTCTCGTTTCGCTCATATTAGTCCGGAACTTATAGTCAAAACTAGTAAGCATAATGGTGTGAAAGGGCTTCCTAAGCTTAAATTTAAAAAGTTTTCGTGTGAACCTTGTCGGGTAAGTAAACAAAATCGTGTTTCTTTTAAGTCGGTTGATTCTGTTCATGGCATTAAATCATCCTTGGAGAAAGTGTACATGGACGTTTGGGGTCCAATTCCAATTTTGGGAAAAAGGGGGGAAAAATTTTTTCTTTCAATAATTGAAGGTTTTTCACATAAAGTGACTTTATACCTAATGAAGGATAAGTCACAGGTGCTTAGTATTTTTGAAAGGCACATTGCCGGAGCTGAGCTTAGTCTTGGACAGAAGTTGAAAACTATTAGGACAGATAATGGTTCTGAGTTTGAGAACGAGAGCTTCTGTGACTTTTGTAATAAAAGGGGGGTTTGCTCACGAGCTAACAAACACCTATACACCAGAAGAAAATGGTGTTTGTGAAAGGCTCAATCAAACAGTTCTAAATTGTACTCGTGCTATTCTGTCCAATAGTGGACTTCCTTTTTCTTTTTGGCCAGAGGCTGTGCTTTATTTTAGTTACACTTGGAATCGTGTGATTCATAAAAACCAGGAAAAAACTCCTCTTGAACTTTATACTGGAAGAAAACCTTCGGTTAGACACCTGAAGCCTTTTGGTTTAGTAGTGTATGTCGGAGTTCCTAAACAGAGACGAGACCACAAACTTATGTCAAAGGCAAAAAAGGGAGTAATCGTC
This sequence comes from Salticus scenicus, assembly GCA_963930645.1. Lineage (NCBI taxonomy): Eukaryota > Metazoa > Arthropoda > Arachnida > Araneae > Salticidae > Salticus > Salticus scenicus. The sequence continues at coordinate 326,697,503 of OZ005652.1, forward strand.
GGTTACGCTCTTCGTACAAAAGGATATAGAGTCTGGATAGAAAATGAGGATAGGATCATAGAGACTGTAAATTTAACTTTCTCCGATCATATTGTTGCGTACTTGGGGGTTCGTGAGTTGTCCGAGAATGAAAGGCCAAACGTACAAAAATTCAGTAATTTATTCACAGAAAGTTCCAGAAAAATACAGGTCTATAAACCAAGTATCAGCTTCAATTCAACTTGTAAACACAGCTTAAACAACAGCTGTCAATAGCAAATCCACAGTACATATCTGTATCCACTGTATAGCAATAACACATAAAGCAAGTCTCTTCCAAAGAGGCTCAAGCAATGCAACATTGACAGAAGCTGATCTTAGACTGAACTGAACTGACTCCCCTTGGCGAGGAAGCGCTCCTTATATGCTGTTCCATGGAGCCCAGATTTTTCGAGAAAACTCTAGAAAGTGGTCAACCAATCAACTTACAGCTTCCATATTTGGTATATCCCATATAAGGATTTTCTCGCCAAGGTCGCCAAAAAAATCACCATGGTGGGAAAAAGTCGCCAAATTTGGCGCCAAATCCATTACGTGCATTACTGGGGCTTTTTAATGCGTTTTTAAGGGAAAATAAGGCTATTTCAACGCTAAAACGACTAGAAATGCACAAAATTAGCACTTTATCAACTTACTAAGCCTCTTTGAAAGAATTTATACAAAAATAAACACAATTATTTACAATTTCGTAACACTGCCCCCCTCCCAAGGACTGCACGTCCCGGGCAGTGCAACCCTTGGTCAAGAGGCGAAACTAAACAAATTTACACAATCTAAAACACAAAAACTGAGTTGCACATAAAGATAACATAGAAATATAAATTAAGTGGGAAATATTTACAAAATTCACAAATATGTACAAGTATCTATATACGAATATTTACATTACGCATGCGCCAATTTTACCAGTATTTACATTTTAAATTTTAATATTACCATTAATTGTGGTACTTGGCTAGCCTGTTATAGTGCACCACCTTCGGTTTTGATGAAGGTGTTTTAGCGATCCGCACCACTACATCATTCAGCCTTTTTAAGACTGTGTATGGTCCGTCCCAGTTGCACTGTAACTTGGGAGAGAGTCCTTTGCGGCGAACAGGATTCCACAACCAGACTTTGTCTCCTTCCTGGAACTCATGTTGTGTAGCCTTTAGATCGTACCTTGTCTTCATTTTCTCCGTTGCCATGTTAATCCGCTCCCGAGCAAAGTTGTGTACGTCCTCAAATCGTGCCTGGAGATCCTGGATGTACTCCTCGGGCGATGAAGGCGCATCGGGTGGACAACCAAACAGGAGATCACAAGGGAGACAAAGTTCACGTCCAAACAGCATCTGGGCTGGAGTATAGCCGGTGGTTTCATGGACAGCACTTCGATAAGCCAGCAGGAACAATGGCAACTTCGAGTCCCAATCTTGCTGGTTCCTTGATACTAGAAGAGAGAGGTTATTCAGGATGGTACGATTGAACCTCTCGACCATGCCGTCTGACTGGGGATGTAAGGGTGTTGTTCGGGTTTTGTCTATGCCGAGTAGTTGACACAGTCCTTTGAAAACATCAGAGGTAAAGTTCCTACCTTGGTCGGTATGAAGTTGTAGGGGCGTGCCGTACCTTGACACCCATTGCTGCACTAGGACTTCTGCGACTGTGCATGCCTCTTGATTGGGAATGGGATATGCCTCAGGCCACTTGGTGAAATAGTCCATCACGACGAGAATGTATTTATTTCCACTGGAGGTCCGTGGCAAAGGACCCAAGATGTCGATTGCAATCCGTTCAAATGGTGCTCCTACGTTATACCGTTGCAGTCTTCCTCGACTTCGTTTCTGCGGGCCTTTACGCGCCGCACAAGCATCACAGGATTTACACCATTTCTCCACATCCTCCTTTGCCTTGCACCAGTAGAAGCGTTCCCGAACTTTCTGCAGAGTCTTCATTACCCCAAAATGGCCTCCGGTAGAGCTGCTATGCAGTTGTTCTAAAACAGCTGGAATTTTTGATCTTGGTAATAAAATCTGCCATCTGAAGCTTTTCCCATCATCAGATTCCCACTTTCTGTATAATACGCCGTTTCTGATATGAAGAGAGTCCCAAAGTGCCCAATAACTTTTCGTAATGGGACTGAAACTGGAAATGTCCTGCCAGGTAGGTCTGTTGCTGGTCGTCTCCTTCAGTTGTAATATAGGCTTTACGTCAGGATCTTCCATCTGGGCTTTTCTAAATTCTTCGTCACTCCATGGGTCGGGATCTTGTTCTGATGGTGTTGCGACAGTAACTTGGCGAACAACTGGCTTTATTCTTTGGTGTTTATCCTCGGTTTTAGAGATGTATTTCTGTTCTTCAGATGGAGGCTTCCGCAAGAATGCATCTGAATTTTCCCGAAGAGCTCCTTCTGGGTGGCATACTTCAGAGACATTCTTGGTTGCTTCTCTAGGTGTTCTTACTGGGCAGCTTCGTTTGATATGCCCGTCTTTTCCACAGCCCCAGCATTTAGTTGTTGGAGTCTTCCCTTCTTTCTTCCTCTCAAGAATGCGTAGTCTTCTATTAATTTCTGCAATCATTTCCTGAATCTCTTTAAGATCCTCTTGAGAGCCGTTCACTTTGTCTGCTGTGCTGTTCTGGCGATGTACACAGGAGGCTTGTTGGGCAGTCTCGAGCTTTAGGGCATACACCAAGGCTGACTCCACATCCTTCACGCCGGAGAGTCTGAGGGCTTTTTGAATATCTGGATCTTCGACAGCATCAATGAAATATTCTAGAGCCAGATCATTGCGTGTTTCAGGATGACAGTCTGAGAAAGCCAAATGTGAAAGCCTCTGGATGTTTGATGCCAGTTCTTGTAAGCTTTCCCCTGGTCTCTGGCGACGGGACCTTAGCTGGAGTCTACTATATTCTTTGGACCATTTCGCTCCAAAACGTAGCTCTAGTGCTCTGGTTACAGCATCGAAGTCATATCGCTGTTCCTTCGAAAGGGTCTCCAGAATGTCTGCGGCGTCGCCCCGCAACGACCCTACCAGATGAGCCGTCTTTGCAACCGAGTCCCAGCCGTTTGCTTCAGCCACGATGGAGAACTGCGTCTTATATACATGCCAGGAGGAACTGCCGTCGTAGGTAGATAGCTTAATAAATTCGTGATTCTGGCTTCTCCTCTCTTTCTTTTCAGTTTCCTGGGGCATGGATTCTAACTTTCCTTCTACTTTTCTCTCCAGATCTTCTTCTATTCTCTTCAGTTTACCTTCTATCTCTGAAAACCTTCCTTTCAGTTCCTGATCAAAATTTTCTTTAACTTTCTCCTCGAAACTCCGTTCTATTTTCGTAACACTCTCTTCAAAATTCCTTTGTACTTTCATAACATTTTCTTCTATCTTCATAGCTTTCTCTTCAAAACTCTCTTCAATTTTCAAAACTTTCTCTTCAAAATTTTCTTCTATCTTCATAACTTTCTCTTCAAAATTTTCTTCTATCTTTATAACTTTCTCTTCTATTCCATCCATTCTATTTTCCATCACCGTTAATTTACCCTCGATTGATTCTTTCACCGTTGAAAGCTCTCTCTTCATCTCATCTTGATTAGATTTAATTTCTTCCTGAACTTCACCCAAACTGCTTTTCATATGCTTCATTTCTTCAGTCAAACCGTCTTTCAATTCTCTTTGCGATGTTTCCATTTTCTCTTGTGCTACTTTCATTTCTTCAGTCAAACCGTCTTTCAACTCTCTTTGCGATGTTTCCATTTTCTCTTGTGCTACCTTCATTTCTTTCATCTCTTGACTCAGGCTAACTTTCATCTCATTCATCTGGGTAGCTAAGCTTTCTAGAAGTTTTTTCATCTCTTGCTCCATAGCTCTCGTTATCACCATTCACAGACAAATCCCACTCCTGACACCAGAAATGTTGCGTACTTGGGGGTTCGTGAGTTGTCCGAGAATGAAAGGCCAAACGTACAAAAATTCAGTAATTTATTCACAGAAAGTTCCAGAAAAATACAGGTCTATAAACCAAGTATCAGCTTCAATTCAACTTGTAAACACAGCTTAAACAACAGCTGTCAATAGCAAATCCACAGTACATATCTGTATCCACTGTATAGCAATAACACATAAAGCAAGTCTCTTCCAAAGAGGCTCAAGCAATGCAACATTGACAGAAGCTGATCTTAGACTGAACTGAACTGACTCCCCTTGGCGAGGAAGCGCTCCTTATATGCTGTTCCATGGAGCCCAGATTTTTCGAGAAAACTCTAGAAAGTGGTCAACCAATCAACTTACAGCTTCCATATTTGGTATATCCCATATAAGGATTTTCTCGCCAAGGTCGCCAAAAAAATCGCCAAGGTGGGAAAAAGTCGCCAAATTTGGCGCCAAATCCATTACGTGCATTACTGGGGCTTTTTAATGCGTTTTTAAGGGAAAATAAGGCTATTTCAACGCTAAAACGACTAGAAATGCACAAAATTAGCACTTTATCAACTTACTAAGCCTCTTTGAAAGAATTTATACAAAAATAAACACAATTATTTACAATTTCGTAACAATATTTTTAATCAGCGCAGTGGGGCGGTGATGGGCCCTTCGTTGGAAGAGTTGGGTCAGTCTCCGAATAGTCCGGTTGATTGTGGTGGTTCCGATCCCGTAGACATTGTGTTTGGAGGGGGGCCTGATGATACCGACGGGGAGTCTATCACTGAACTACCTGATACTAACGACTCTTGTTCTAAAATTGTTTGGAGGAGGAAGCCAGTACCGAGACCTCATGGTGATAGGACAGATATATATTATTACCCTAATGATAAAACTACTAGATTGAGATCTTTAAATGAGGTTAAGAGTTATTGTGAACGTAATAATATTGTTTTCGAACCTTCCTTGTTTGATTTCTCTGGTAGTAATAAATTTGAAGGGGTGGTTAATTCAAATGATCCTGTTTCTAACCATGTTAAAAAGGAAACTTGACTAGAACTTTCTGTACCTAGAACTTATAAACAAGCTATGAAGTCACCTCAAAATTCTGAATGGATTAAAGCTATGGATGAGGAAATTTCAAATATGAATCAGCGTAAAGTATGACATTTAGTCCCTTTGCCTGATGGGAAATCTTTACTAGGTAACAGATGGGTTTATACCATTAAAATGGATGAGAGTGGGAATATAGCTAGGTTTAAAGCTAGGCTTGTCGCTCAGGGGTACTACCAAATTCGGGGGGATACCTACGACGAAACATTCTCTCCAGTGGTGAACTTTTCTGTTATTCGTTTTTTCTTTTCCCTTTTAGTTTCCTGTCTTAGGTGGCAAAACATTCAGTGTGACATTAAATGTGCATATTAATACGCTCCTCTTAAAGAAGAGATTTATATGTCACAACCGCTTGGTTATATTGTTCCTGGTGATGAAAATTTAGTTTGCAAATTAGACCGTGCTCTGTATGGTTTACATCAGAGTGGTCGTTTGTTGTTTTTCGAATTAAATAAGGTTCTTTTAAGTTTAGGTTTTCTTAAGTTTAACTGGTGTAATTGTTCATATTATTTTGAGGACTTTATAGTTTTATTAGTCTATGTCGATGACATAGTTATTTTTGGAAAAACTCGGGCTCAAATTGATTCCATAATTGAACTTTTGGGGGGAAAATTTGATCTTAAAATTTTGGGTAAAACGAAGAAATTATTGGGTGTTGAATTTAGCTATGATAACCATGCCGTTCAAATTTATCAGGCATTGTACATAGATGAAGTTTATAAAAGGTTTAACTCATTTAAAATACCATATACTTCTTTACCTATTATAAAAGGGTTAAAATATTCAAAAAGGGATTGTCCAAGCAATAAGGCTGAAATGGAAGAAGTCGCAAGATTACCATATAGGAATATCTTGGGTTGCCTTTCGTTTTTAGCTAGTAGGACTAGACCAGATATAGCGTATGCTGTGAATATTTTTAGCCAGTTTCAAAATTCTCCGGGTTTAACCCATTGGAATGGTTTGCTTAAATTACTTGGTTACGTTTCGGGTACCAAGAATTTAAAATTAAATTGTAAAAATTCTAGTTTAGTCGCTTTCTCTTATCCTTATTTTGCTATTAACAGATACGACTTTATTTCAATGGGCAGTCAAATAATATTTTTATATAATAGTCCAATTTCATGGAGAACTTTTAAGGAAAAAGGGGTAAGTCTTTCCACAATGGAGAGCGAATTTATTTCAATGTGTGAATGTGTGAAAGAACTTATGTGGTTCAATCGTATTTTGGAGGATTGAATTTAATTTAATCTCCGAAAAATACTCTTTACCAACCCTTTTTGCCGATAATATGTCAGCTATTGAATTTACAAAATCACCTATAGAGAACAATAGGTCCAAGCACATAAATGTAAAATTATTTTTTATTCGCGAGTGGCTTTTTGAGGATAAATTTGAATTAAAATATGTTAAATTTAAATCTAACTTGGCGGATCCCTTTACAAAGCCACTTACTAAAAGTGACTTGCTTAATTTTGTAAATAAAATATTTGTATAGTAAATTTGTAAGAAAAAAATATCTGTAAATTTCATATATATATAGTAAAAATTGTAATTTATAAAGTATAAATTTTGGATATGTATCCTTATTTGAAGTTTTTGAGATGCAGATTATTTTGGATGTTTTCTTCTGATCTTCATTGCTTTGTCATTGTAAAGAAAGTTTTTTTTACTTAGGATGAGTGTAAACGTGGCCACGAATGTTTGAGTTATGTGATTGTTATAATTGTTTAACTAATCTTTTATTGTTTTCAGTAATATGGTGATGAAGATTACAATAAAAATTTCTTAATGCATCATTTTTTTGATATATTAATAATATATATTTTTCTATTTTGTAGTAGATTTATTGAGTGTTTTAAATGAACTGAACTGCTACGGTGGACTTTTTTGAAGAATTGATGGATTGCCTCTGTATAAAAAAAGAAGATTAATGTGATATTGTTATACTGCTTTTTTTTATATATTTTTTTTATTTTTGTTAATGCTAGTGATGGTTAATGTTTCAAAATGATATGATGGGGGGCATTGTTGTCCTAAAAATTTTTTTCATATCATTTTTCAAAGTTTAAAAACATTTATATTGCCTATTAATTATGAGGAGAGCTTATTTTTTTGTTTTAAATGAATAGCGTTTAGTGCTATGTAGAAGTAAATTTAATTTGAAAATATAAACAATACAATGTATTGGTTTAGTATAATATTTAGGGATAAGTTTTATTAAAAACAACTTTATTTAAAGATATAACTTACCTTTATTCTTTATTCAAGCAAATAACTTATCTTTTCTTACTTTTAAATACTTTTGAAATTTTATTTCTTCATTTAATTCATATACGATAAAATTGTAATTTTTTTTTACATTCTTTGAACACATCGTTCAGGCCAGTTGAATTCCAATATGGTGATACTTACTTTTGTGGCCCATAGATGGCGTACGTATTCAGCATCGTCCGTTGTCACGGTAACGGATTACGTACGATGGGCGTGTTTTGGATCGCCTGGAAGGGAGAAATGTGTAGCCTGGTGATTGGCTGTTCTGGAATCCGGTGATAAAAGTATTTAAGGATGTATTGAATAGCTTTACTTTCTCTTGCTTATAATTTTCGTTTGTATTTACGATGATTTGAAAAGTTTAAATACGTTTTAAGTATTTTTTAGTTTGCCTCAAAGTATGAGGGCATTTTTATTTTCTGTTTATTTAAGTTGCAGTATATATTAATGTTATTTGAAGGCCAGCATCCTTTTTTGTGCTAATGCTGAGCAATGAAAACATTAATTCTACTTATAAGCAGTTAGTTTTTGGTAAATAATTTTTCCCTCATGGCAAGTTTAAATACCGTTCTTCTAACTATCACTAGCAAAGTCTATATTTTCTGTTAAGTTTTTAAATTTCTTGTTAAGTTTTAAATAAATATTGCTATGGATGTTAAACTCTGTTTTTATTTAAAAACTGCACATTATGTCTTGTTACATAAAAGTATGAGCCAAATATTTCACTGCAATCTGCTGGATACATTTTTAACATGTTAAGACAGTTAATCTAGTCTACATGATAACAATATATGAATTCGTGAGCACTGCGCACACACGGGTCTACGCTGAAGAAGGCAGGGGGACCCGGTGTGAGTTTTTACCCGATCAGAAATGATTTTTTTTTTTAAATTCCTTTTCTTAAGAATAGAAGTTTATGAGTAATAACATGGAATTTTGAGAATTCATAAGGGCGATGACGGTATATGCACGCGCAGCGCTCATATATATGCATTCGTACGTGTGCATCGTGCACGTGTCTACACTGCCGAAAGCAGTGGGGACCCGGTGCGACATTTTTCCCGATCAGTTTTTCTTTTTTTGTTTCACATGATAAAAATTAATGCAATTTTGAGAATTCATTAATTATAATGATTCATTTAAAAATAGTGACCAGCGAAGTGGGTGTAGCCTGCTAGTACAGAGTATGGGAAAATTTTTGTGAAATGTAGGAAAAATTTAAAGAATTACAGGACGTTTTTTATGATTTTTTTAAATATATAGGAAAAATAGGAACACTTTGAGCCCTGGCCATGGGGTACTGCACACTAGGATCTTACCGAACTACATAAAGTTTTTAAGAGATTATTATTTTCTTCAATAATGATACTTCCTCCATTTCTCTCATTATAAATTTGATGTAGTGAAGAACATGTTAAATATATATTCAACCAACTATTTTTTTAGTTGAACTGAAATTCACTGGTTAAAACTTCTGTTCAATTTCATGTAAATGAGGAAAAAAAGAAATCCGCTAATAGTTTCCAATTAAAATATTGTCGAAATGTCATGTCTTTTCTCAACGTAATGTAATTTACAATTCTATGCTGCTTGAAGGAGAGTCACTTGGGCGGTGAGAACAAATTAATTATATTTACTATTTGCATTAATTTTTGGAAGTAAGTTTAATTTGGTTGTTATACAGTTACTTTTTTTAATAGTTTTAAACGACTTGCAATCGAGAAATAAGATACTACAGTCGGTAACAAAAGTGTCCGAACACTAGCAAAAGTTCCTATGTAAAAAAAGTACACTTCATACAGTTTTGTTAAATAAATCCTTATCGAACCCTTTTCTTAGACTGACTAAGAACAGGATTCGCCAAGGATTTATTTAATAAAACCGTATGAAGTGTACTTTTTTTACATAGCAATTTTTGCTAGTGTTCGGACACTTTTGTTACCGACTGTACTTTAAAACAGTTTTTTAGCTTATATAAAGATAAAAAAATTTCTTACTTACAGGAAATATAATTAGGAGAAAAGGACATAACTTGACCATAAGACTTTTTGCTTATCAAATAGCTGAACTTTACAAAAATGCAATGAGGTCTTAATTGTTCATATAGAATATTACTTAAAAAACTTCCTACTGAAACTAAAAGTCCATTAAACTAATTGTTGTTATTGTTGATTTGAGAATATGGTGATCTAATAAGATAAGTGGAAGAGCTGCAGCATGAGGTCAGTATGATCTCAAATAATCTAATTTTGCAATACTTATTGAACGTTAAAATTCAAGTGACTACGCATAAGGATAGGATCCTTAAGTTTACTAAGCTGTGATCGCATCGCAATAGGTTGTATTTCTTGCTAAAATGTGTTGCATATAAAAATATGCTGCCACTCTGACTTCTACTTTGAAATTTAAAAATAAAGCGGTCGTGGGTTTATTTATTATTGTCGTGTTTTGCGCGTAGCTTGTGCAAGTGTAATATTTAATGCACAGATTATAGGTATATAATGTTATCAGTACTCTGTGATTTAACGCATTGAATTTTCTAAACGTATTCTTCTTTTGATTTAAATAATATTTATAGGTTTGATAATTGGTAAAAAATTTTTTTATTAAACTTCTTTCCTGACTAAGTAAGCATATTATTTCATATTTTATTTAGGCAATTAAAAAACAGAGGATTTCTCTTTTTACAAATTTTTCTTTTGTCAACTTCTGAATCTTACAAAATATTTTGTATCCATTACAACTTTGCTTTTTAAAAAATGAGGAAATGGTTGCAAACGAGAATCTAAGATTTTTTTTAATTGGCTATTTTTTTTCTTTAATAAAACTTCAGTATCCGAATATTCATTAAAACAACTTATCTCATTCCATTTGTGTATTATATCGCATAATACGATAGGTACTTTCTCAAGTAGGCGTCTTTTTGACATATTTTGAATCAAAATAGAACATTGCATCTATGTGTAAACAATAGAAATGAAAACTACCTGAAAATTTATTTTTATAAAACAAGGAAGAAACGATTGAAAAAAGTATAGGTACACACATTTATTAATGACATCTAAAGACTCGCAAAATGATTGATTGCCCACTGCTAATTGATTATTAGTGAATTACATTCAGATACAATTTAAACTTTGCTATATCTTTAAGAACTTCATATGTAATATTAACTACGTCTATATCTGTGGTGATGAAAGTATGATCTGATATTTAGTCTGTAATATCCAAAAATTCTTTGTTTGAATGACCCATGCTTTGATTTTTATAAACTAACTAGCAGGCTTTGCCCGCTTCACTGGTCACTATATTTAAATGAAGTCTCAAAACTACATGTAACATATTAATCAAAAATATCATAGGAAGAAAAAGTATAATAACAATTCATTAAAATCTGTCAAAACCTCAGTTTTTTCTTCTCCCCTGCCAAAGAAGTGAAATTTCGTAAAGTTTAATTAGAATGTGTGTTGGGTGCACATAACCAACAGACGTTTATGCTCAATTTTGTTCTATTCTGCCATGTTAAGTAAATTGTAAATTCCAAATAACTTAGGAAATTTATATATTAAAAAATTCATAGTCAGGGATGTTCATGCCAGTAACCTAAATGATATTTTAAAATTGTTCTGACATCTTTACGATGAAAATACCCCTCAACAGGGACATTTATGCAAAATTTTGCCGTATTCTGCCATATTAAATAAATTGTGAATTTCGAATGACTTACAAAATTTTGAAATTGGAAAATTCATAGTCAAGGATGTTTATGCCAGTATTTTGGTATATAATATTTTAAACGTAGTCTAACATCTTTATGATGAAAATATCCCTCAAAACTGATGTTCATGCAAAATTTTCCATATTCTGTCATGTTAAGAAATTCGTAAATTTCAAATAATTTGCAAAATTTTCAAAGTAGCATGTTTGTAGTTAATGATGTTCATCCCGGCATTAAAACTGATATTTAAAAGCTGTTCTTACATCTTTGCGATAAAAATATTTCTTTTCATGCACGCTTAAGTAAAATTTTGCCATATTTCCCCATGTTAAGAAAATCGTAAATTTTGAATAACTTCTGAAGTTTTTTAATTAGAATGTTGCAAATGAATAGGGTTCTTGCCAGCCCAGGAGCAGAATTATATCCGATGTTCTGCAACGAGACATTAAAATTTGCAGAGGTTCTGCAGGTATTTTGTCCAAATTTGTCAAAAGCACAGTAAAATACAAAATAAGCATAAAAATAATACTTATTAGTAAAATATTTATTACACATCTATAATAAAACATGATTTAAAATTTTTATAATCTAAAACTGAGGAATGTACCCAGAATTTGCAATTTTTTCAATGGCTTTTGGCAGTAATATTGTCACATTAATGTGGATATGCTACTTACAAAATGTTTATAAATTTTGTCTATACATTCACATTGAAACATTGACTGTTTCCAGCAATTTTCTAGTATACTAACAGATTTACAGGTCAGTTGAACATATCTAGGTTTTATTAATTTTAGAATGTTAGCTGTATCAACATCATCCAGTTAGGGGATAGATGAAATGTTCTGCAAAAACCTCAATTGTTCTGCGACGCGTGTCGCAGTTTTAAGCACTTTCTGCTCCTGGGCTTGCCAGTGTCATAAATAATATTTTAAAACTGGTCTGACCTCTCTGTGATCATTTGTTCGTGAGATATTGTATACACAGACTAATATTCTAAATTCTAACGGACTAACAAACTAACCAGCACCCTACAGACGGACACCATACTACCTATTTTGATATTTTCGGACTCCTCACACCCGAAAACATGTAAAAAAGTAAACAAAACGAGGTAAAAAATTTTCACGATTACCTAAGTTCCCCATACCTATATTATGATGGGGGAACTAAAAATGTTACACTAGTAAAAAAGTGTTGTTAGATTGAATCGCTTCATCATGTAATGAATTGTCAATTGATGCCCTATAATAATAAAGCTTAGCCATTGAGAAAACTTTTTTTTATTACCTTCAATGGCTTCAATACTATGCAACAGTATTTATTTTCTGATTTTCATTGTAGAAATATAATGTACTTTTGCAGCTAGTCAGCAAGTGATATGTAATTTTCTTGAAAGTTTTTTGAAAGTTTTTAAAATCATTGAACCTTTGTGAAAAGTTTGTTTAAATTTCAGTGATTTTTGTGAATGGTTTTCCATTTCAAGATTGTTGATTTTAATGAATGACCTATTTTCAGACTGAAAATTTGGGCCCCAGAAAAGTGTGTGAATTTTTGTCAATGCAGAAAGTTTTATATGCAAAAGATATAAAAATAATATTTGAGATTCTCACACTTTAGTGGGAACCCTGGCACATTATACATGATGTTATAATAGGGATTGATTTAGCAGTTCAAAGTGTTGAATCAATTCTTAGACTTAGTAGCAGCACATCTAGAGCTGTTTAATATTTCAATTTTTACTTGCATATTTGTAACTATGGTTCTGATTAAAGAATATTTCATGTTATATTACAGGGATCTGTCCATAGACAAACCTGGGTCTGTTAAAGGACCCTTCACAAAATTTTTTATCCTAAAAAAGACCCTTCACAAATTTTTCCCTTTAAAAACAGGCCTTTGATAAATCTGTTTCATTTTCAAAACTAATCTTCCATGGAATGAACATGCTTCCCGAATAATTGGACGTGTTTTGTTATATTTCCTCTGAAAAAGCTGATGTTCAATTTTTAATTTATAAAGGGCTTCTAAGCATATATGTGAGTTTAGTTTTATAAAAGTGAACTGCCATTGTCGAAAATGAAACCTTAATTATAATTTTATTTTGCAAAATTATGCTTTTCACAATTTCACAAAAAGAGGGCCCTAGCTAAAGGGCAAAACTGGGAAAATTTATTAGTGGCCAGTAGCCGGTACTGTCAGTTTCATTAGTAGCCACTTTTTTAAGTTAGTGGCCACTTTTCACATAAGACAATTTCTTTCAGACTGCAAGAACAAGAAGCATTGTCACCATTTTGTGGTATAATCACCACAAGAAAAATAAGAAATACATATAATAATAAAATTAATACATGGACAATGAAATTGTAATTTGCAATTACGCTCTTTTTAAAAATACTAAATTGAACATCCTACATTAAAATCTGCTTAGTGCTATAATAATAATAGCAAAAGTTTTTATCTTTCAGATAATTCAGTAGTAGTTTTTTTTTTTTTCAATTTATTTAAGTGAAATAAGCTCTTATCATTCGCAGTTTTATTTTTCTTATTTCTAAAGAAACACTTTTTTAAATTTTATTTCAATAGAGTTAAAATATTTTCTCTTAAAAAGTATAGATATGGAAACTTAGCTGCTTCATTAAAAATAATTTACTTAGCTGCCAAATTTGTGGCTTTAAAAATAGGAAGATTTCTACTTTAAAATGAGAAGGAAAAGGGAAGATTTCTACTCCAAAGAAAGCAAATACAAAAATTTTTGAAAATACACATTTAAGCCAAATCAAATTTTGATACGCACATTTGCCAAATATCTTAAATGGGTTAAATATACACTAAATACTATGGAGATAATAATGGAAAAAGATTGTGCTTTGCAGGACATTTGATAATTCACTGCTAGTTGAAATGGAGTGCACATGTGCGAGGGGGGGGGGATCTATATACTTCTTTATAGGTTCTAGAATCCAATAAAGAAAGTTTAATATGAATATTTACATTTATGTTATGGAGGGAGAAAGATTGTAAATCACAAGGCTTCAGTGGAGCATGTGATTGCCAATCGTTGGAGGAGAAGACCACAAGAATTATTAAGATCACATATATATTAAACAATTCTATTTCTTTACAGATTCTATAATCTAATAAAGCAAGTTTAAAATAGATATTTATATTTTTGTAGCAGATGGAGAATGATTAGAAATTATAAAGCTTTCTATAAGATGTGTGATTACGGATCATTGGGGGGGGGGGGGGTCCAAAAAATTATATGAGTAAGATATATTAAACAATTCTACTTCTTTATAGGTTGCAGAATACAATAAAGCAAGTTTAAAATGAACATTGATATTTATGCCATGGATGGAAAAAGATTGGAAATCACAAAGCTTCGATTGCCTATCGTCGCTCGATTTTTAAAATCTTTTAATGATCACAAAAAGTGGCGACTTTAGTGGCGATCGATGCATAATTTTTAATCGTCATCTTTTTATATTTAGTCGCCACATGGCCGGTGGCGACCGTTAATTTTGCCCTTTAGCCCTAGCCAAAAATTTCAGAACTTTATTTTCACAATTTCACAAAAACAGGACCCTGTCAGAAAAGTCTGGACAGACCCCTGTATTATGAAAACCTTTTTAAACATTGCATTGCATTGGTTGGAATGATATATCACATGAAGAACTGGGAAAAAGAAAAGGTATAATGATAATCTAAATGATGGAAACATACATCAGTATGTCAACGTTGATTTTATATTGTATGCAGATTGGTGTGATTCCTTTTACTTTGTAAGCCTATTGCCAAAAATTTACTATTTATTTGTTCAAATAAAATGTCACTGGATTTGGTGTCACCTGGTTTGATTGATTTTTTAATAGCTCAGAGGATATGAACTTGAATGAAGAATTTTCAAGCCAAAAATCATTTTTCTAACTGAAGTAGTTTCCAAATTGCACAGTGATCTCTCTTCCTTCTTTTTGATTTTTTTCAATGTTCAGGGGTCGATCCAGGCAAAATTTAGGTCCCTTTTCCCCTTCACAAAATTCAAATTCATAAAAATGGGACCCTTCACAAAATTTAAATTCATAAAATGAGTCCCTTCACAAGATTTTTTTTTATAAAAATGATCCTTTTATTAAATGTTTTCAGTATTATTTTTAGTTCCCATCATACTATAGGTATGGGGAACTTAGGTAATTGTGAAAATTTTCGACCTCGGTTTTTTTACTTTTTTACACGTTTTCAGGTGTGAGGAATCCGAAAATGACAAAATTTGTATGGTGTTTGTGTGTCTATAGGGTGTCTGTTAGTGTGTCAGTCCGTTAGTGTGTCAGTCTGTTAGTGTGTCAGTCCATTAGTGTGTTAGTCCGTTAGTTTGTTAGTCTGTTTACACGATATCTCACGAACAAATTATCGCAGAGAGGTCAGACGAGTTTTAAAATATTACTTTAAACACTGGCAAGAACCCTATTTATTTGCAACATTCGAATTAAAAAACTTCGTAAGTTATTCGAAATTTACGATTTTCTTAACATGGGAGAATAGGCCAAAATTTCACTTAAACTTGCATTAAATGAAAAATGTTTTCTGTAAGAATGTCAGACCAGTTTTAAAATATCAGTTTTGATGCCGGAATGAACATCATAAACTAAAAACATGCTACTTTAAAAATTTCGCAAGTTACTGAATATTTACGAATTTCTTAACATGGCAGAGTAGGACAAAATTTCACATAAACATCAATTTTTAGGGATATTTTCATCGTAAAGATGTCAGACTACTTTAGAAATATTACTTAGGATACTGGCATGAATATTATTCACTATGAATTTTCCAATATAAAAATTTTGTAAGTTATTAGAATTTTACGAATTTCTTATCATAACAGAATAGGGCAAAATTTTACACAAACGTTAATCTTGAGAGATGTTTTCATCATAAAGATGTCAGACTTCTTTTGAAATATTATTTAGGATACTGACATGAATACCATAGAGTATGAATTTTCCAATTTAAAAAATTCGTAAGTTATGTGGAATTTACGGTTTACTTAAAATGTCAGAATAAGACGAAATCGAGCATAAACGTCCATTTTTAGGATCATAAATATATCTGACAATTTGCAAATAACATTTATGATACTTGTATGAACATGATTGACTACAAATATTCTAATAGGAAAATTTTGTGAGTTATTCGAAATTTAAGATTTTTATCAACATAGCAAAATGGGGCGATATTTCATATAAACACGCATTTTTGGGAAAGTTGCATTGGAAATAGTAGCATGAAAATAAACTACGAAATTGACCCCAATAAAATAAATTAATAGATTAGAATAAGATATCGAACTGAATGGTGGGTAGCCTATTAGGCGAGGATTTCGTTCTGTCACTGTGTCAAGCGTTTGGTCAAATTCATTTCTCTTAACATGTATATAATATGTCCTGTACAAGAAATTTATGAGAACATACATATGATGGGCAACTGAGCAGAGTCCACCTATGCCAACTAGTTAATTAATGCCTTAATTTGGCTCAATGAAACTATTAACTTGATATTAAACATTACATAAAGTGATTGTAAAAACAAAAAATTTTACACAATATTTTACTTTTTCACAAAAATATTTTCTTTTCCCCCCAAAAAAAGACCCAAAAATAAAAACCTGGATTGACCCCCCTGTTGTTATGGAGCAAAGTTTTTAATAGTGTAAGTGGATATGAAAACGAACAAAGAATTTTTACAATGAATACAGTTTTTATCTCAGTTGATTTCCAAATTGCACTGCATACAACTTTTTTACCTAAGTTTCAACCCCTTTTAAAGGAGGGGGGGGGGGTAATGTAGCGTGATTACAGGAGTAAAACTTTTCAGGGGCTACCCCTGAAATCAGTTTTTTGAAATGTAGAATTTTTATACCAAATATCAAGTTCACTGAGCGGTTTCTAAATCCCCCCCCCCCCCCCCCGTTTTTCTAATAAAGGTACCTTTTAGGTACTATGAAACACATGTTCTAATTATCTTTCAAACTATCAAAGAATACTGAATTAATTTGTATAAAATTTTAGATCATGGTGAAATAATGAGTTTTTGACATTTATTATGTAATTATTATCTGTAAATGATATAAATTTATTTGTGATAATTTTTTGCATTTTAGAATGGCTGAGCATAATATACCATATTTTCGTGATCTATGGCAGAGAAATATGTCTGATCTGGAGAACTATTGTGAAGAATGGGAGAAGATTTGCAATGACTATCAAATACCTGATGAGGGTAAGTTATCCCACACACATTAAGGTTGGCTTGACTTTTGTTTTGCCCTTTCAGTAAAATCCACTTGAAAAAACTCAAGTTTTTTTTTTTTTTTTTAATCTTTATTTAAAATTGCACTTTTAACATATATAAAAGAAATGGGTTATTCCATGCCTAGAGATGTAAGGTGAGAATATTCTCTGAGAACGAGAATATTCTCTGATGCTCCAAATTCAGAGAATAATCGAGAATAGTCTTATTTTTCTTAAATATATAAAAAAATTTCATGTTTATGACTTAAATTATAAAACTTATTTATAATTATTCAATTTTAAAGGCACAAGTTAGAACAAACAAACTTTTTAAAGATTTGCATTTGTAACAAAACCATCACTAAAATTTGAAATTTAAATTAAAGACAGTATTCTCCTCAGAAAGATTTAAAAAAAAAAAAAAAAAAAAAAAAAGTGGAAATTTTTTTTTAAAGAAATTTAATTCACATTTCTATAATTCTTATTCTATATATAAACCATATGTTTATTTTCTGTTATATTAATGATTTTTAATAAAGCAGTAATTTAATGGTATGTGCATGGAAATTAATTTGCTTGAAAAAAATGTATGAATTATGAAAGTCTCTAATTTAAAAATGAAATTGCACTAAAAAGTTAGCAAATTTAAATTAAACAACATTTTATAGTAAATAATAAATGAAATATGTTTGATTCAAATTTAAAACCTAAATAACAAATAGCTTAAAAATGAAATTAGAGAGCGGCAAAACAAACATCTGAAGATGACCGCGAATTTGCAAGTCGAAATATATAATCTACGCTGCTCAAGTAAAAGGATTTTTAGAGGTATTTAAATGTTTTAAAATGAAATTAATTTTATTTTGTAATTAGTTACTTGTTACATAAAATTTAGAATCAAAGTTAATAGTCAGCTTCATTTTTCGATGAAGGATCATTCATGCTACATTCTTTAATTACAAACAACTTATCTAGTACTTTATCAATGACATTACTTTGTTTAAACTCAACTGTTTCTGCTCTTTCTTTGGCCAGGGTCTAGGCACAAAATTTCTAAGGAGTATGACATTTTACTGACAGCTAAAAGTATATGGTTTAAATATCCCAGTTTTTCCTTCAATCTGTGCTTTGTTTCATTTATATGAATAAAATTTCAAAATAACAGCTGTCATTAAGCTCACTGGAAAATTTTTATTCATCTTTAGGAACAAAAGGAGAGAGAGAGAGAGATTTCAGCATATATATATATACCCAGTGGTAGAAACACGGCGACATAGTTGCGGACACAGAAAAACGGCTTGCAGACAGTTTTTGTCTGCACTAATAAAAAAAAAAAAATTAGTCCGAAACTCTCCGAAATTAGTACACTCTTTGTCTGTACTAATTAAAAAAAATTGCCTGCAACTTTCGGACAGTCTTTCTTTGCAGTCATAAAAAATTGTCTGCAATTTACAGACATTTTTCGCCCGCGACTGTTTATTAAGAAGCCCAAAAGAAAATTATTAACTGTATTTAATAATTTTCTTTACCATGAATTCAATTAAAATAAACCACTGTTTTTCTCAATAGTAATTTTTTATAATAATTTTTCATAATTTTTTTTTTTTTTTTTTTTTAATGTAATGGTACTAAAAAGTTTGAAAAAATTTAAGAGAGTGACATCTGAATATAAGAGTATAAGCCTGTCGAATAGTTAGTATTTAATTGGCCGAATATTCGGCATTCAGCCAAAACTGCTATTTGGTGCACCCCTACTTTTTTTTACCCTTCATTTTCTTTAACATGAAAAAATAAATCAAAACCTTACAAAAATATTTTTGTCTTAAACTTTTATTTATTTTTTATAGTACATGGAGAAATAAGAACAGCTATTGGACTTTCCAGACTCTTAATGAATCAAAAATTAAAGCAATTTAAAGGCCTCATTGATGACTCAGAATTTAGTACAGGTGAAAAAGAAATAACCTGCATGGACTTAGAAGGTTTTTGGGATATGGTTTATAACGAAGTAAGATGTTTTTTTTATAAGAGCATTTACTTATTTCTGAATATATCTATCTACACAGAGTTCTTAGGTTTTAAAGAAAGGGGCAAGGTGCTGTTAAAAACAGAGCACATTTGTGGAGGTGTAAAAAGGCAACTTTTACTAAAAAAGGGCATCGATATTGCAATAATTTTATTATGTTTACAAATAAAGCAGTTATTGCACTGTGTGTAGTTAGCACTTTTGTTTACACATTTATGAATAATTTTTAATTTGCTATTGGAGGTTGTAGAAATCCTTCCGAGTATGTAAAAGTGAGACAATTAGAGAGTTGCTTTTAGGCAAGATGAGTACATACATTTTAGGGGCCAGTAGGGCATGTTTTGGAGGGCAAAGAAGGTGTATTTTTATTCTTTTAAGAATCATCTAGGATGCTCATTGAATTTCAGAGAGCAGGTAGGGTACAGCATCCTTCATAAAGGCTCCAAGGAGATTCTTGATTTACATAAAAAAAAAAAAAAAAAAAATATGGCTGTCTGTTGGGAAGTTTCTGCCAGTGTGGATAAAACCACTGATTAATAAAACTGACATGGAAATGACTAGTTTCTGTCAGTGTTTGCCACTTTTTGCCAAAGTGGAAATAACCATGAAAAAAACCATCCTATCAAAAATACTTTTTGTTATAATTTTTATCACTGGCAAAAATTAATAATATTTTAAAACAGGGTTTTTAGGATTTTAATTACATGATTTCAATGCTTAAATCATAATTTTAACAGATTAAAATCAGTGACTTAAATAGTAAACTTCATCAACTGATTTTTTTGTAAATCACTCAAATAATACATACCGTAAAATTCCGATAGCAACCCCCCCCCCCTTTTTTTTTTCAAGGGAAAATTTGTCAAAACTGGGGGAGGGGTTAGCATTAATAATTTTATTATTATTAGCATTATTAATTTTATTAATATTATAATATATATTAATGGTTACTAAATTATATTAACAATATAATAATACTGATTATTATTTAGTAAATTCTATTAATAATAAAAAAAAATTTATTTTAGCAAAAAAAAGTATTCGGAATAACAGAATCAGACACGAACATGTGTTAAACAAATTGCGATCGCAAAGCGAAGCAGTCTCATAGAATAATAATTGAGCAGTCTAGAATTCGCTAGCAGTTAAAAAAACAGTTAATTGCACTGTTATTAACTGATGTGAAAGAACAAAACAGGGTGAACGATAACTATTAAAGTTACATATGCAAGTACTATTACAGAGTTATTACGCTATTTAATGATTTAAAATTAAAAAGAGAATTTAAAATTTAGAAAAGAGTTGTGATCGCAAAAACAGAGTCGCATAAGCAAGATTGTGAAAGCCACGTCCGCTTGCGGATAGCAGTTAACATTTTGGAGTTTAAAGAATGTAAACAACGCCACATTTTTTTTAATTTGAAGTTATTTTACTTTAAAAAGATGAGTAATAATAACACTTGGATACGTTTATATGCAAATTAAAGTTTCTAAATAAACATATAAGACTTCAGAATTTAAAAAAACTATGTTTGCAATGCTCATGGGAAAAATGAAAGAGTGGCGAACTTAGCCGCCAAAAGTAAGGCAGGGGGGGAGGGGGTAAAAATGGAATTTTCCGAAAAATTAAAGTATGCCAAATTTCAGAGGAGGGGGGGGGGGGTTACTATCGGCATTTTACGGTAATAATACTAGTGATATCAGTAATTTTCAGTGGAATTGAAGTGGGGTAATCTATTTTATGAATTTGTTTCACTGAATATAAAAGATGGTGATGCAAAGAGAACATGATGATATTTATCTTGAATTTGCAGTTACTATAATTTGATAGTATTACTAAAATAAAAACCAAAGATAAATATCTTAATAACTTTATGATTCTGCTAAATTAATCGTCCTTTGGGAGTTTTTATGTGTCCTCATCAGCTTATAAGTTATTTATGAAGATACAGGAAGAGGCCTGCAAAGATACATTAATTGTTCTTTTGTATGATTATGCCACATTACTAGATTAAAATAACCTTCTTTTATTATATATCTTATTTTTGTTTATTTATTTATTTATTTTTAAATGTAGGTTGAAAAAATACAGAAGAGCTTTGAAAGGCTAAAGCAGTGCAAAAATAATGATTGGAAATTTGTAGAGGAAATATCTGAAAAGCATATTAAGAAGGTATTTATTACTTTTATTTGTGATTGATCTTAGTTCTGTGTAGTACTGAAAAGTGTAAATAAAAGAACTAGAGTTTCAGTAAGTATTAAATTAGCTAAATGGTTAATGATACCCCTGTGGCAGAAACGCAGTGACATAGTCGCAGACACAGAAAAACAGTTTGCAGACAGTTTTTGTCTGTACTATTAAAAAAAAAAAAAAAAAAAAATTCTGCAACTTTCGGGCAGTCTTTGGCTGCAGTTATAAAAAAATTGTCTGCAATTATAGACATTTTTTGCCCGCAACAATGTGCTACCGATGTATGACCTCTTAGATGCTCCCTGGTAGGAACTCTAGAGCCTCCCTATAGGTGCCTTGGTAGGAACACACAAAACAGTGCTTAACAGCAGCGACCTAGGGAGCCTAGATCTCCCTTGATAGGTAGCATTATGCATGTATTCTTTTTTCCTGTTACTGAGATTCTATGCGAATGTATGCATACCAGATCCTTCACGTTCATTCCCGTTTTCTTCAGATTCTGAGCATTCTTCACACATCATTCATTCTTCCCCTTTGTGTTCTGCATCCGCAAAAAACAACTGTCATTGTATTGAAAGCACGTGCTTCTTAAAATGTTGTCTCAGGATAAAATTGTTTGTGGTGTGTGGGATTTGGAAATGGTAAAAAAAAAAAAAAAAAACTTGAGTACACATTTTAAAAGACGCCACCCTGAAAAAACTATTAACTGAAAATTGCCTTAGGCTAAAAATGTGGATAACATTTTTAAAAAACCGGAATATTCCATTTCTAAGATAAATAAATTGGTTATGGTTGTGAAGCTGATGAGCCCCTTGGAAGTCTCTTGAAAAGTAACGAAAACAATGATAGTCTGAATATTAGTGAAAGCAGTTACCAAAATTCATGAGATAGCTCCTCAAAAGATTCTTTTAGAAAGACCTCCACGGAGAGCATCCCCTTCCCTGTAGTCCCAGGTCCCTCACATCCAGTGTTCCCAGCGGTGACTAAAAAGTAACTATTTGCTACTAAAATCAACAGCAGGCTTTTTTGTGTAAAAGGGCTTAAAAGCTACTATTTTCAGGAAAATGGAGACTATTTTGAACAAAAAATTGTTCCCCGCATTTTTTTCTACGCCTTCACTGCATTTTTACTTCCATTACCCAACTACCGTAGGTAATGGGAATATTTATTGTATTTGGTCAAAAAATTCAATTTCGAATTTTAATCTGTTTTACATGTTTTAAGGTCTCCTGTGCTCCAAAAAGTGGTTTTTGGCAGTTGGGGTGTGAGTGAGTGTGTGTGTGTGTTGGAGAGGGGGAGGGGAGGTATTTCTAACTATTGTATCTCCAACCAAAATTGAGGCTGGTCTGGTGTAAAAATAATTTTTTCAATTTTGGTGAAAATTGGAAAACCAGAAGTGTGACATTGGAAACTAAAAGTGGGACTGTAAGACGGTATATAAATACTGTCTTAGGTGCCCTTTTATATGTATTAGATGGTTAGTTCAGAAAAATTGATAGGCTTTCTGTATAAGCAAGTCAATTTGAGGTTCTCGCAAAATGGCTGTATGAATTTTTTCAAACTCGCCTACTCGCCATATTAACTGCCTTTTAAATATCCTTTCATATGTAATTGTTGTTTTCAGGTCAACAATTGAACTTGCCATGTTTTGGTGAAAGTATCTGAAAAATGGCTCTAAAGATTTTCGTGAAAATTGCTATACAAATCCCTTTTGAGGTATCCTTTTGCATCAAATTATTGTTAATTTTCTGTGGTTATTACAGGAAAATTAACAATCATCCTGATTAGATAAGTCAGTTTTAGATCTCAGAAATTGGTGCCTCAAATAAGACTCTACCGATTTTTTTTTTTTTTTTCTTTGTCTCGCTATGTAAACTCTGTTTTATATATGCCTTTACACATGTATCAATTTTTTTTAACAAAATAAATCTTTTATCTAATTTCTTAGGTCAATTTTATATCTTCTGACCACATTATCTCTAAAAACTGCTCAAATGTTTATATTACTTTTTTTTTTTAATCCAAGAATACTATTTGGATCAACCTGGCTACTTATTTTAGCTACTGTTTCATTCGGAGTGGCTACTATTTTATGCATTAAAGGCAACTAAAGCAACTATTTTTGAGTGTCTTTCGTGTTGAGAACTATGCTCGGTTCGTGTCGACTATGGGACTTGCACATGAATGCCTCAAAAGATTCCTTCAATGATCGATCTGTGAAATGACCAAGATATGACGATGAAAAACCAGAAAAATCTATTGCTGATGTTCTACGTGCAGTACAAAGTAAATGCCACATAATTTATATTTACTTCGTGTTGGTATTTGTTTTCGAATTCAATGATTTTGCATATAAATATCGCTCTTATAATTTGTGAAATTTGAGGAATTTCTGAGGTATTTTTCCAATGAAATGCCTTAGAAAAGTTATTCTTAAAAGCATGGTTTTTTTTTATGAGATATAATATTCTGAATTCCGTTATTACAAAATCGGTTATACCGGAACTCAACATGTGGGATTCAAATGCGACCAGAAATTCGGAAAAAAAAAAAGATCGATTTTTGTAAGGTAATGGACAATGATATTTATTCCAAAAAGTCCATGTATATTTTATGTTCCATAATTTTCGCATTGGCAGACCGCAGTTCAATCAGAAAAAATGGCTGTGAATTCCAAACTTTTAAATATTATAATATATTATTAAAATGATAAAATAATAATGAAATATTTTAAGTCTCTGAAGCTGTATCTGTATGTGAGACATGGTGTGATCTTTAATTGATGTCGTTGGAAAACATAGGCTGAGATTGAAAGATGGGACAGATGAAGAATTGGGTATAAGAGGGTTTTCATTCAATTTAATGGGCCCCCATCTGGCTATAAAGGTACCCAAAAATTTCTTAAAAGCAAATTATCTTATGTATGGTACTGCTTATCCTTCCCATTTCAGAAATCTAACAAGAAGTGAGATGAAGCGATCTGTAACTTCAAAAGTTATAAGTAAAATTAATGAGAATTCTTCCTGCTTACCATGTTTTAAATAAAATTTGGAGGCCATACGCACCTGCTCCAAAATGATATTTCTGTTCCAATCTGCTACAAAAGTGCTATTTTCATTTAAATTATTCAAAAGTGCATTACCCTAAGGTCACACACCTGCTTCAAAAGTTCTCCTCTACTTCAAAATTCACTTATAAAAATTTCTGTATCAAAACTAAAACTAATACTTTTATTATTTATAATTATTTATATTGTGTTGTGTCAAACGTTGCTATAAATTATTTAATTGAATGAGTTCAACTTATTTTTGTATAATTGTTTATACTATATTGTTCTGTAGTAAAATTGTATTTGTGTATTGTTGCACGAGATCATCACTGTTGTTAAGCTCTCTCCCCTACCCCTTCCCAAGATTGCCGCTATCAGCTTTCAAAGCTTTTTGAGTGTAAGCCATTTTCACCCCTGATTGTACACAAATTTTGCAGACAGATTATGAAATTTTTAAAGCCTGTCGCAGACAGCTACAAAACTTTCTGCCACTGGGAATGATACATACTACACTTAACCACTTGACTACGGCTACATACGATGCATACGTAATTTGTACTGCATGCGTAATGACGGCTACATATGCTCCATACATAGTGTCCTCTTTTCACTATACACAAAAAGAATCATATCGTAGCAAGGGCAATAAAGTTTTCTTATGTCTTGTAGCGGAGATATGATGCTTTTTTCCAGATGGGATCACGTGAACACTTTGAACCAAGAGCATACCGGAAACGTTCACTACAAGAAAAAGGGACGATAGAACTGATTATCTACGAGGATTTTTTTGCCTTTTTGTTACCTTGTTAGTGTTTAGAGTAAGTGCGTGTTTTCGTTAGTGATTTATAAATTTTAGACCATGTGAGTGTTTTCGTTTTGAATTTTATTTAAGAATAAGTCGAACGATTCTGAGTTCTCCAATATAAGTAATATCGAAATCGAAACAAGATTGGAAGATGGGTCTTATGTCTTGTAGTGGAGTAACATAGAGTGTGAACATCAGTTTATTATTTTGCACTTTGTATCTGCGCATCTCCTAGAATTGTCTTTGCTTTCCTGCAAAGCCTGGTAGCGGGAAGACATCCGCTTCTTTCGACGATGTACTCAAGTGATTAATGACTGTTTCCAGATTTATCAATCTAATTTTTATTTTCTAAAATATTTAAATTTGGCAGTTAAATATCGGTAAAGGGTTGGAATAAATGTAAGTAGTGAGCTTGGGGGTTTAAAAAAAAGCTAAAATTTTTTTATTATTTCAAAAAATTTGTCACCTTTGGCAACTACAAAAGTAATATTTGTACCAAGAATATGTGTATAACAAATGTTATATGAAAAAATAGGAAGGTATATTTCGTGTAAGTTGTAAGCCATGGGCGTCGGCGCAAAGGGGCAAAATTCTAATAAGTAAAAAATTATGAAAAAAAAAAATCCTTAATGCTTTAAAACTTTGTAATTTGAATTTAAATGACCAAATAAAATTTGTCACAGAGCCAATTAGATTCAAACCGACCCGACCTGCATTTATAGGTTGTCTCTCTCTAACTTTTCCCTTCAAACAGATTTTAAATCAACTTGACAGTAAGCTTTTTGGATTAGCGTTTGTTTGGAATAAGCTATATAATTTTTATAAGTAAAATGTTTTAACTTAAATTATATGCATAAAAATTTATTGTACTAAATGCTTACATAGAAGTTCACTTAATAACCTCAATCAACCAGCCAACCATTTGAATCGAACTGAATTTTTTAAAAAATATGCTAAAATTTTGCGATGCTAAGTTTGCCCCCTCCTGGAAAATTTTCTGGTGACACCACTAGTGCTGTACCGAGTACTCGGTATATAATCGGTACTCGGCCAAATTTAGGCTATGTATTCGGCCAATACCGAGTAGTTGTGAGAATTTCACTATTTTTATGCATTATTGAAAGAAATGTGTTAGTGAGAGATATTTATTTTATAAATAAACTAAAAAAATACGAAAATATAAATACAGAGTCATTATAATTAAAATTTTTGCTATAACAGCTTTCTGCAGTTAAAACGTGCTGTTACCAAACTTAGTATAGAGATGATTCATGACATGAGCTTTTAATTATAACTATCTTGTATGTAATATGCATTATTTTATAAAAACTTAGTACATAAAATTGTATCTGTAAATCAGACAAAAAAAAAAAAAAGTTATTAAAAAAAAAAAAAAAAAACCTCTATGTAATATTAACACAAAATTTTAGTTATACATTTGTGCAAATAAAAGTAAGACACTTTCAAATCGGTAAGAAAAGAATGATTTTGAATTTTATGCTATAAAATAGCGTAAAAAACTATCACCTATTCGAATACAGTCTACCATTGAGCAAAAGGTGCATTTATTTAGTATTTTAAGAACGAAAATAATTAATGTGAAAAGAGGAGGGGGCATTTAACCGAGTAAAGGCTTTTAAGGTATTTTACGGTATATATAAAAAAGGTAAATACACTGAAACGTTATTTAAAACGTATTTTCATAATCAAATCTGTTGTTTTGCCAATTATGGCCTAAAACCACCTGTCATTTTACATTTCTACAATCTGAAGATTAATGAAGCCTATCATGTTTGAAATTATAAAATATTGAGAGTTGAGAAAATATGAATCAAAAGTTGAGAAAATATGAATTGAAATAGTCCTATTACTTTTTTTTTTTTTTTTTTTTTTATGTGGGATAAATGGGAAGGGGGAAACATCATGTTCTTCATGCAGCTGCTATACAGTTGCAGTTTATGTTTGGTGTCACTTTTGAGTTTTTTTGAGTTAATCTTTTCATTTTTTAATCAAATAATTGAGGATACTCAATATCAATGTTGTCATGTTAAGTCGAAAACTAAATATTTTCTGAACATAATTCAATATTAATATATGTATATATATATATATTTAACAGCACCCAGAAAAAAAAAAAAAAAAAAAAAATCAGTAAAATTAGAAGCATAATTTGTAGATAATTTCATTGTTTTACAAGGGTCAATTCAGGTTTTAATTTTTGGACTAATTTTTGTGATCTCTCTCTCTTTATTTTTTTATTTATTTTTTGTCAGGGGAAAAAAAAAAAGCTTCCATTTTAACCATTGCTCTCTATATAATATTTAATGTGTAATCGTAATGAATATTATTTTATTGAACCAAGTATTGGTATAGGCAGTCATTTGAAATAATACTGAAAACATGGAAAATTACTATAAAAAGGATCATTTTTTATTTTATAAAATGAAATTTTGTAAAAGGGGCAATTTTATAGATTTAAATTATGTGCAAGAGGGTTCAAAGTTTTGACAAAATTTCATAAATTTTGTTTTAATTAACAAAATCTTATTTTTTTTTAATCATTTACCCATGATACATGTTCGAAGTGATGTAAACTTTTAAGGCTAATAATATATGTTAGGTACCTAGACCTAGAGTCCTGATGGGATGGTCTCTATGAGAGTCTTTCTGACTAATCCTAGCTCATATTCTTACCTTAACATAATGAAATTAACATACATATTTTTATATGCACAAAGACATGTATCATTTAGAATATGGTTTTGGAAAAAGCATTCATTATTGGTTTACAGAGCTGCACAAAAGTATTGATATATGTTAGGGACGAGGATTGAAAATTGCTTTAAGCACATTTGAAGGTGTGTTATGCATTTTTTTCTTTTTTTTTTTTTTTTTTAAGTTGTGTCTCAAATTACTTTAATTTGTAACAATGTTTGATTATAATGCTGTTTCCCAATGGCTTGATCTGTATTAGAATAAAATTTGTGTTAATGATAAGTACAATCATTAATTACCTTTCTATTTCAAACATTTTTATTAGTTGCTGTATAATAATTATTTAAAGACATCGTGACTAAATTTTAAAATTTAGTTGGCAAATGCAATTCTTAAGCCTAATAGTATTTTGACATTTTATTAACAGGAGACTTAGCACTAGATAAATAAACAGAGAAACAATAGGCAATGTTTTGAATGTCAAAAGAAATAATAAACTAGCTCACAGCTATTTTGGTAGTATCTAGCATACCATCATCTTGTACCGATGCAAAAATAATAATAAATCGTATATCAGATTTCATATTATATCACACTTTTGAGGTGTTTAAGTAACATGTTTTTACATATTTATATTTATTTATAAATCCAAATAGTAAACTCATTAAAAGAAAAAGATATCTATAACCTTTTCCCCCCTATTTTTGATTATTCTATTATGCAAAAATTTGCTTTTAACTTTAATAGATCTAAGAATCTTATGGAATTTATTTTAGTAATGTTGGCAGGTATGGTAATGCTCATTGTGAGCATATTTTCAATCTGATAACTGAGTTTCAATTCTTATTATCTGATAAAAATCTCAAAAACATTTTTTATTTTGAAATGTAATTAAAATTTAAAATTGTTATGAACAATAAATTGATAATTCTTTTCTTAGTAAAAGTAAAATCTGCAACAATTGTAAGAAGTAGAATAGTGTTTAACTAAATATCATTGGCATTAATTTCTTTATTTTTTCTTTTATTGCGTTTAATATATACAATATCATCAGTATTTTATTTGAAAGATAAATGATTTTTTTTAAAGAATATTACAATTTATAGAAAATATTTTGTAAAATTATATATATATATATATATATATATATATATATATGAAAGGATAAAATAATCAAGATTCTAAATTAGTATTTAAATTAATGTTGAGTCATAACTTAAGAAAATCCCATAAATTTTTTTAACTTGAATTGAAATTAATTCTAAAGTTTACCCTGTAAAGTAAGTTTTATTACAATGCATGATCATAATGCTAAAGTCAGAAAACTGGACGAATGTTAGAATAAAAAAGTGCTGAATAAACACAACTTTCAGTTTCTTGTGGTTAAGTGATGCATATTAATTAATCCCGGAGATCCGGGCCAGAGCGAAACTGTCAATCATAAAGTTAATAGCCAATGATTAAACAGGGGAGGACTAAATATTCGTGCCCAAATACAAGGTATTTAAGCTGGAACACATGAGAAATCGTAGCTTTTTCCAATGATCATTTGTCAAATAAACTTACGTTTAATTTATACTTCATTATGTCAAGAGTGTTGAAATAGACACGTGGCCCTTCAGGGTCCCGTGGCTGGATAATTTCCGACCATCGGCATTGTGTTCCAGAAGGATCTGCTCAGTATGTCTCCTTACTTGGCCTAAGACTGTATCTCCATGACTGCATAGCTTTGGATTTAATAAAGGATCTTTCGTTTAACTAAATGGACTCTGCTTTCCTTTCATAAGAGGAACAACTCATTTTTATTATTACAGAAGTCGACAGGATAGCCTGATGTGGAAAACCTACTAGGGAAGAACTTCAAATAGAGTGCTGAATAAACTTTTGCTCATTGCCGTGTTCAAAGATCTTTTTCCATTTTAATGAACATTTTGCCTGAACTTATTGAACTGCAGTAAAATAAAGCTTATTAAAAAGAGTGGAATCCTAGTAGGCAAATCGACGAAATGACGGCAAGTTGATTCTTCAAAACTTTTGCATTTTTCTAAAAGCGATATACTAGATTAAAAAGCTTGTACTAAAAAATCAATGAGAATACGTATCGCAGCCATCAATATTTACCGATGATATGAAGCACACCACACCATTTTCGCTATCTACCTCGTTTTAAGAGCTGAGAAGAGAAAAAGAAGTGGCTACATTTCCATGGTAACCACTTCATACAGCAACATTTTCTGACGATCGTGAAATAAATGACATATTTTTTTTCTCATTTCTGAAACTGATCGCCAGCTGACTTTGAGACATGTGTTTATGAAGAAAAACAAAACTGCAGTGAAGAAAAGGATTGATTTTTATAGACTCGTTAAAATTAGTGAAATTTATCAAATGGATTGGAATATTACTTTATTTATCATCAGTGTTCTTATATTTTTTTTTTCCCTCATTTTTCCGTACAGATTACATAAGTACTATTTTAATTTAAAGTTATTGTGCCATAAGATATTCTATTATTTGCAAATAATAACAAATAACTGTTTTTTTATTTGCTTTGAGTTCATTATAATATTGCAAGACAAAATAAGAGAAAAGGTTTATTAATTACTGAATTTTATTTTTATGAAATGCATAGTTTATTAATAAAAAATAATTATGCTGCTTAATATAAAAAATAATATTTTCCATCATTTATTTTATTTCCGCGATTTTATTATTTACATTAAAATATATAAATATATATATACAGTGAACTCTCGTTAAAACTGACAATCAAGGGCCAGCAGTTTTTGTCCATATTAACGAGAGTCCATTATAACAGGAGTTCATAAACTGAAGTTCTATATGAACTCTAAAATCACTATTATGTACACATACACAGTATAACACAAATGAAAATTTGTTTCCTCAAACCCCTCCCTTTTGTTCACTAAAAATATAAAAGCATGAAAGCCGATATTTACTTTCAAAACTTCTTTTCTTCATAACAAAATCTTTTGCTATGTCTCCACAATAGAAGTAGAGACAAAGGCAAATTGTTGACCTCAACTGTCACTGTCAATTAATACTATTTACCTCCCACAGTGTAATAGCACAGAGTGAAAGAGATTAACCATTTTATTATTGAACCTTTTCATGTTAAAAAAAAAAAAAAAAAAAAAAAAAATTGAATTTGAAAAGATTTTGGGAACTGACTCTTTTTCGAAAAAATTAAGCTTTGAAGGGAAAAAAATGTTCGTCTTAACGAATGAATTGTACATATAAAGCGATGTTTATTACATGCAATTCCTATAGGCTAGAGCTGGACGATATCAGAAATTAAATATCGTGATATATCATCAAGTTAATATCAATATTAGTAATATATTGCGATATTTATTTCAAGAGAAGGAAAATAGATATTTGCTACTTTTTAAAGACAAATGAACACCAATTTTAATGTATACAAGTGGGGAGTGTTTTCTATATGTATATTTATATTTTCTGGTATATTACTTCCAAATCTTTTTTATTAAAAAGAAAAAAAAAAAAAAAGAAAATGCATAAATAGCAACACAATGTTTTGTGTTTCTTTTAATTTATACCATTACTTTTAAGTATATTTCTGAATAGTTTGTCCTTCATTCTTTCTATTTTAAGATTTAATTATTTCAAAATCACATTTTAAGAGAGCTAATGGGTGAAATGTGTTTTATTTACACAAAGTATATCATCAAGAACAAGATAAATAATTATAATAAAAATATAAGCTTAAGAAAAATGAAGTTGTACTTAGAATGTAGATGATTAATAAAATTTTGCGCAGAAGTCATAACTTATCTATCTATATATATATATCAATGATTCACTTATATACGGAAATTTTAAAAATAAATATCATGAGTTTTGGGCCTAATTCCCATCCCTGAGTATAAAGAAAGTTCATTTACTAATAGTCCTGTCAGTCATTGATAGTGATATGGTTGTAATTAAATTAATTTCAGTGAATAAGAAATGCACAGTAGAAATACTGTTTATAAACTTTCTATAGAATTGCCACCGAATAAACTTTCTCGGTTGTAGAGTAATATTAATTTGAGACCCTATAATTCATAGATATTTTAAAGGTCAATTACCTGCCATTTTTATTTTATTTTTTATCTACTTACCATATCGTGATTTTTTTTTTTTTTTAAGATATATACAGTAAACTCCCGATTATCCACGGTGAACGGGGAATAGACAACCGCGGATAATCCGCAAAATGGTCAAAAAAGGGATATAAATCAACACATAAAGCCTTTTGAGCAATACTATTTAATGAACAGTTAAGCATAGCTTACATATACATTTTAACATACTTATAAACATTTCTACTTACATTTTGCTCTATTTAAAAAAAAAAAAAAATCGGTCAAGCATTTTTGTTTTTTTTTGTACTAAAACACTTTTTCTTAATTTGCGATTGCAGTTTCTTTATCAGCATTTTGTCACAAAGTGATACATCGTCCTGTTCCTCGAGATATTTTATAAGTCCATCTGCATGTGCTAGGGCTGCGTCGTGGCTTATCCTCTGCTGAGTTTTATTTCCTTCTTCCTCTTCTTCTTCACTATCTTCTGAAACTGGGTCTAATGCTTGGCCTACAATTTTTTCATTTGTAAGGTGTTCAATACCTGGATCATTGGCGTCACAATTAATCTACTCTTCAATGTTTCCTTCATTGACTTTTTCTCCTCCAACAACAGATTTAGCTAAATTTACCAAATCATGAGCAGAAATTTCTTTCTCCTCTATAAACTCTACCAAAGTATTTTCCACATTTGGTAAATTTTTTTTCCACGACCTTACCAATGTAGACTGCTTAACTGCCTCCCAAGCAGTGTGTATGCCATAAATGCTGTCAAGAATCGTGTAATATCTCCAAAAACCTTGAAGGTCATTACTCTCTTCGATCTTTTTTGTAATAAGTTTGTTCTGTATTTTTTAATTCCCTTTTAAATTCAGGCCCTTGAGGACCGCGGATAATCCGCAAAGCGGATAATCCGACCGCCAATAATCGGGAGTCTACTGTATATTGAATTCATATTTTGTAATGTTTTTATAACATTTGGAAATTGTATTATATTTATATATACTAGTAGTACCGCCCAGTGGTTGAAGATCAATCACTGCAAAGCAAAGCAAAACAACTGCCTTCTCATAAACGGAATTAAATTGCAGCACAGCAGCGACCCCCTGTTGGCCAATAGGCACGAGTCGTCCATGAAATAGAGCGTTCAAACTAAAAAAAAAAGAAAAGAAAGGAAGAAAGGAAATCTTAAAAATGGTCAATTAGAGTTCAAGGAATCTCAAAACTTGTAACATCATCGAAAACTGGAAATCTAAATTTTTTCTGAATCTTATACTTTCTTATATATGCAGAAGGTAAAATAATAGATCCACTTTTTTAAGAATAAGTAGTCAATTTCAGTTAATTGAAATGCAAGGAAATCTCAAAACGTGTAAATTCATCGAAAACCAGAAATCGAAATTTTCCCCGTGTCTTCTACTTTCTTCTTATGCATGCAGAAGCCAGTAATAAATCCACATTTTAAATAATAAGTAGTTTCAAGTTAATTGAAAAGCAAGGAAATCTCAAAACGTGTAAATTCATCGAAAACTGGAAATCAAAATTTATCCAAATCTTATACTTTCTTCTTGTATATGCAGAAGATATAATAATAAATCAACTTTCTAAAAATTAGTAATCAGTTTCACTTAATTGAAATGCAAGGAAATCCGAAAAGTGTAAATATATCAAAAAACGGAAATCGAAATTTATTTCGTATCTTCTTTCTTCTTATGTACGCAGAAACTAGTAATAAATCCACTTTTTAAAAATGAGTAGACAATTTCAGTTAATTAAAATGCAAGGAAATCTCAAAATGTGTAAATTCATCGAAAACCGGAAAAACGTTTTTCCAAATCTTATATTTTCTTCTTATATATGCAGAAGATAGAATAATAAATCCAATTTTAAAAAAATAAGAATCAATTTCAGTTAATTCTTTGCTTAAAAAAGAAAAAAAAAACACTTGACGATATTTCGAACAATCCATGCAATTCCGAACAATATATCAACGAACCGATAGCAAGAACTAAATTTGATATACTGTTTGCAGTGTTTTTACTTTTCACCTGCGAGCGACGAGCAGCTTCGATATTATTGGTGTGGGGGATATTATCGAATGTGAGAAGCTGGGAAATAATATACTACTGCGATGAACTAAACGCGATATACTGTTTGCAGTGTTTTCACTTTTCACCTGCGAGCAATGAGCAGCTTCGATATTATTGGTGTGAGGATATTATCGAATGTGAGAAGCTGAGAAATAATATACTACTGTGATAACTTGATGAATGAGGAATGAAACATTTTATATGTTATCGTTCAAGGTCATACTTTTAAAGTAGTGGTTTCAATTTGAGAGTTCGCACAAATGAAGCAAAGGGACTGATCGCAGGAATAAGGAAGAGAAAGTGTGTTCGGATCGTTTGCGGTTGGGGTTATTTTTTCGAGTTTAGTCAGTGAGTAAATAGGAGGAAGTGAAGGTGTATTTGTACAAGATATTCAGCGGTCTGTTTGTTGGGTGTTTACGGGGTGGTATGGTGAGGCGGGGAAGCAGAATTTGAAGATATGGTGGTTGGCGTTGGACGCTGTTTGTCGGCATATGGATCGATCGCGCTGTGTGCACTAGGAAATATCGTTAGAGGGATATATTGGTAGAGCAAGAACTTAAATACTGTTATCGCGATATTAAAAAAATATCGATACTTGGGGATATATTGATAAATAATCCAGCCCTACTATAGGCCTTAGCTGGGGATTCTGTTTTTGTTTGTAATAACGAGAAATCCATCTTAAACGGGGCCGTCTTAACGAGAGTTCACTGTATATATATATAAATAAATTTAATTAAATATGAAATTTGAAAGTTTTCTCGGAATTTAATTATAATTTATTTTGGAATTACTCCAGAAAATAATAATAAATAAATAAAATATACAGATCTTTATTAAATTTTCATATTAAGTTAATGCTAAATTTTTATAATTTTCTGAAGTTGCAGTATCTCTGCAACAAGGCATTTTTACATAAAGTTAATGATAATAATAATGATAATAATAATAATAATAAATAAATAAGTGAAAATTAAACAGATTTTTATTGAATTCTCATATTGAATAAATGCCAAATTTTTAAAATTTTAGATTTTTTAATTTTTACCTAAACATTGGTAAATAAAAATAATATAGGTAATTTTCGAATATCAAAATTAAATAAATGGTCTTAAATCTGAAAATATTACTTAATCTTCTGTTATAAAGCAAATGATAACTAAGAATTGATACTTTTAAAAAGATCTGTTTCTTTTCCTCTGAATTTCGGAAGTTTTCTTATGTTTTTCTGTTGTCTAATAGTTGTGAATAGTGGTAGTTGACTATGCGTGCGGGAGTATGGTGAATGGATTAGTGATAACTTGAATGTAATAAAGTGTTTTTGCATTTGCATTTTTACATTTTACTACTTTTATATTTTCAAGTATTAACATTGCTTTTATTATGATAAATTTTATAGTTACTTAACTTAATATTCAAGAAGCATTATTATCAGTGTTTTATTTAATATTTTTACATGCTTAAAATTTTTATTCTTATAAAGCGTTTATTGATAATGTGTACATTTTATACTCCTATTTTTTATTATAACTATTGAATATATTTTGTGATTTTGTATAATTAGTTTTAAATACATTGGCACAGATGCCACAGTTTACATATTTTTCATATTTCGTTTAACTACATTGTTTGTCATGCATATAGAATTACTTCATTATTTTTATTGTAAATATTTTTAACTAGGAGTTTCTACAGTCATTGTTTTCTAAAATTCACAAGACCAGTATTGCGTTGGTACTAATCCAACCTTACTCGAAAGACGTAACATACGTTGGCCAAGCCCAACTTCAAATTTTTATACTCATCATATATTACTTATCGTATATAAAACATTATTTTTTTTAAATCTCCACTGGAGTCCAAGCATCAATTTTATCGAGACAACAATATGAGTACTAAATAATTTCTGAGATAATTCTTGGCCTTCGGAACGACTGGTCACATCAATACATTAAATTGCACAGATCAATTGGGTACCTTGATCAGAGTATAAATATTCTTACGGTCTTGAAACCTCATAAATAAAAAATAAATTAAAACTCATAAAATTAAGTCTCCGGGAAAATATGTCAAGTTTTTTCTTTCGCATTTCGACATGAGGAAAATTCAACAAAACTGCAGTATCAAATAATTGTTGGTTTTTTTTCCAGGCAAAATTTGGGATTAAAAGCCCTGAAGACTTCACAATTAAATAAAATGCTCAGTGTTAAATTTTTTCTAAAATGTCCAAACTCAATCTCGCATCGCTAATATATTTTTATACGCAAAAAAAAAAAAAATTGTCTTGTGAAGTAAACAAAAAGTCACATGACTCGAAAATAAATGACTATAAAATGACTATTTCAAATAAATTTACTGTAGTTAAACAAACATGTTATCGTGTATATTAATACAAATAATTTTCTTTTCCTCCCCAATATATTAGTAACTTGTGTACAGAAGTATTATTAATAATGTTAATGTTTTTCTTTTTGTTTATTTCTTTTGTAAAAGATATCAAAGGGGACCCTAAACTTTGAAAATTTAAGTTGAGGACTTTTAAAAATCACTAAGCAAGACTTTTGATGCTCAGTCATTACCTTAATTGTCGGGCTTAGAATTAAAAAAAAAAAAAAAAAAAAGTATTAAAAGCCACTTAGGTTGTAGCCTTAAAACTAAGTTTGGTAAATAGTATTTTTCATTTGAATTACTTACCAGGACCCCTGGTCATGTGTAGTATCAAATCGCTGAAGCCACTGCAGACCTTGAAAAATCTGGAAACGCTATCTAAAATAAGATATTCACCTGCAGACCTATGATATAATTTTTTTTTTCTTCTTTCCTATTTTATATGTTGATATTTTCTAATATAATATTTTTTCAGGTTTAAAGTTGTGTTTTAATTGTACATTTTTACATATACTAATTTTTCAAAACTAAGAAATTTTCTAGTGTTTTTATACTTTCATATACTGCTATTCATTTTATTCACCTTGCATATTTAGTCTCTTTATTGTATTTCTATATTCTATGTTATAAATTAAATTTCTGTATTTTTATGTTTTAGGGTCATTCCATGCCAAATCAACCAAAAAATTTCAATTTTCAACCTGACCACCTCAGATTTCTATGAAACTTGCAGGAATCATTCTCCTTGATGATATAAATGAGAATATATTTTTAGAAAATTTTTATCTCTTTCGATTTTTTTAAAATTAATTTTTTAAATTTCAAAAAATCAGCATTTTTTAGCTTGTGTAAGGATTTTCAATCTCAAATTTCTCAAGTTCTATAAGGGATAGAGAAGTTTATGACCCCTCATTTTAAAGAGTATTTTCCAAGGTTTAATTTTATATGAAACATCATTATGTTGGGTAAAAATTTTAAAAATTATTAAATTTTAAAATTTTAAATTTTAAAAATTTCAAAGATAGTGTTTTTTAAAAAATTTGAAAAAAATATATGTTTTTGGTTATACTAAAAGCTATATAACTAACCTGAAACTTTCAGAGTGGGATCTCTATGGGATCAGAAGTTATTACAAAAAACTTAGTTACTCTACATGTTAAATTGTATTATAATTACAGTTGAATCTCGAAAATCTGGATTTGGCAGGACCACGGTGATTCCAGATT
Source organism: Salticus scenicus (assembly GCA_963930645.1). NCBI lineage: Eukaryota > Metazoa > Arthropoda > Arachnida > Araneae > Salticidae > Salticus > Salticus scenicus. The sequence goes on from OZ005652.1 coordinate 326,735,425, forward strand.
TTAGAGATTTATTGAAAACTAATTTTTTGTGATATTATAATAACATACAAACTGCAATTTTATGTTAATGAAAATAAACAACAAATCAAATTGGTTAATTAAAATATAAATATAATAAAAGACTTACGTTAAATTAAAACGGATATATTACACTAAAATATAATAAACAACTGATAATGCCTCCCTAAATAACTGCTAATAAACTAAGGAAACAAATTTTTTTTTAACATTTCAGTAATTATTTTTCACTATGATTTTATTTATTATTTTTTTTTCCCCATTTTATAACCTACCTTTTTTTGTAAAAAAAAATTAAAATCTTTAATTCACAATCAAACAATATAAAAATATGTCAGATTATTTTCAAATTTATGTATTCAGTGTTCAATTAAATTAGTATGATTTTTATGATTAAATGGATGATTAAATTTGTATTATCATTAAGACTTGTGTAAAGATGAGTAAGCCTAGCACATCAAAACATTTTTCTATATATTGCTATAACCCATTCAAGAAAGGTGGCCATGATTATTATAAAAAAAGTTTGTGATTTGTAATAATGAAAAAATTTATATTTATATGTTGTATGTTTTCATTTATAATAAATGAAAACATTTTGATTTGAGATATAGTCCAAATTTGTATAAACATGTACTGGATGTCATAAAGCTATATTAAAGATTCCAGTAATTTTAACTGAACAATGTATTTATACGTACCTTTGTTTCTTTATTATCATTTCTAATCGCAGTAAGAACCTACTGTAAAACATTCCAGCTATAAAACTCACAGTAATTAAAAAAAAAAAAAAAAAAAAAAAAAATTAAATAATCTAACAAAATTTTATCAAAAAAATTGTTGTTTATTTTTTATTAAGCACAATTACATTGAATATTCAGGGTGGCTAGCAGTCAGGGAAAATCCAAGAATCAGGGAAAAGTCAGGGAATTTAGAAAATCTGGAAAAGTCAGGGAATAGTCAGGGAATTTCCTTTAAAGTCAGGGAATTTTATCAAATTTTGTGAAAATAGCTATATTAATCATTAAATTATTAATGATATTTTAAATTGTTAAATTTTTTGCTAATGTTGTGAAATTTTCATCGAAAATAAACAGTGAGAGTCAGGGAAAAATGGAGGAAAATCTTGAAAAATAGTCAGGGAAAAGTCAAGGAATTTGAAATGGTTTAAATGCTAGCCACCCTGATATTGATCCCCCCCCCCCCATGTTTAATTGTATATTAGCATGTAATATTGTATGTGTGAATTTTAATTAACAGGTATTTTATAAAGTAAGCATATTATATGATAATTGTAATAGAATTTACCATGTAGAGTAGCTAGGTTTTTTGTCATAACTCCAGATCCCATTGAGATCCCACTCTAAAAGTTTCAGGTTATATAGCTTTTAGTATAACCAAAAACATATATTTTTTTCAGATTTTTTAAAAAACACTATCTTTAATTTTTTTAAAATTTTAAAATTTCAAATTTTTAAAAAAATTTACCCAACATAATGATGTTGCATATCAAATTAAACCTTGTGAAATACTCTTTAAAATGAGGGGTCATAAACTTCGCTATCCCTTATAGAACTTGAGAAATTTGAGATTAAAAACGCTTATACAAGCTAAAAAATGCTGATTTTTTGAAGTTTAAAAAAATTATTTAAAAAAAAATCGAACAAGATAAAATTTTTTTAAAAATATATTCTCATTTATATCATCAAGGAGAATGATTCCTGCAAGTTTCATAGAAATCTGAGGGGGTCAGGTTGAGTGAGTGGTTGATTTGGCATGGAATGACCCGTTAATAATTTCACTTTCAGTAGTATACTAGTTATATAATTTTTTTTTTTCACGCGATAGAGTACAGTACAAAATTTTTCAATGTTAATCTTATATGTCGTTATGTGCATTTTCTATTCAATAGTTTTTCATAACATATGTTTTGTACTCTTCAGAAACTGTATAATATTTTGTATTTATCATGTACAGGCCAAAACACAGACATCCTGAGTTGGTTAAAATTTAATCCAGCAAAATTTAAGATTTTATAAGCTAATTTTTTTTTTATTTAGGACTTTTTCGTGACAATAACAATGGTAACAATGATTGCATAATAAAATTTTTTAGACAAAATTTTCTAAATAATAAATTTTTCCATTTTTAAATGAATTTTCTAAATAGTTAAATTTTATAATTGGTCAAAGTTTCCATTTTAAGTTAAAATTTCTCCTGGAGTATCTTCGACTTCTGAGGGACTTCCCACAAATTTGCAGGCAAATCTGGGGGAGCGTCGGCTTGGAGGGGGGGGGGGATATGAAAGGGTAAAATAATCAAAATTCTAAATTTGTATTTAAATAAATATTGAGTGATAACTTAAAGAAAATCCCATAAAAATTCTTAACTTGAAATTAATTCTAAAATTTTCCCTGTAAAGTAAGTTTTATTACAATGCACGATCATAACGCTAAAGTCAGAAAACTGGACGAATGTTAGAATGAAAAAAGTGCTGAATAAACGCAACTTTCAGTTTCTTGTGGTTAAATGATGCATATTAATTAATTCCGGAGATCCGGGCCAGAGCAAAACTGTCAATCATAAAGTTAATAGCCAATGATTAAGCAGGGGAGGACTAAATATTCGCACCCAAATACAAAGTATTTAAGCTGGAACACACGAGAAATCATGGCTTTTTCCAATAATCATTTGTCAAATAAACTCACGTTTAATGTATTCTTCATCGTGTAAAGAGCGTTAAAATAGACACGTGGCCCTTCGGGGTCTCGCGGCTGGATAATCGCTGACCATCGGCGTTGTGTTCTGGAAGGATCCACTCAGGATGTCTCCCTACTCGGCCTAAGACTATCTCCATGACTGCATAGCTTTGGATTTAATAAAGGATCTTTCGTTTAACTAAATAGACTCTGCTTTCCTTTCATAAAAGGAACAACTCATTTTTGTTATCACACATATATGTATAATTACGTGTATTATATCTATATAAATTCACATTTTATTAAAAAAAAATGTCAATTGATGAAATATATTGCTTTCTTCAGTAAAATCTACAAATTTTTAAAGTTGAACAGTTGGCAGGTATGGGACACATATAGCCTTTAGGGGACCCAAGCATTTCACCTATGATATCTCAACTGATAATTATTTTGAAAGTATAAAGCTTTCAAAATTACTGTATTCAGTGAAAATGCTTTCTTTTTAATTTGCAGCTCCAATGTGCTTTTGTTGATAGCTAACATACCCATCTGTATTATTTTCACGCAAAAGAATCAAAATGGATTTAATAATTTTTGCTTTAATAACACAATATACCAAATTATAAATGTTTTAAATTGCACTGCTAATGGCAAAACTTTACTGATTGGGCCTTGGGTGACCAGAGGGCTGCAAGATGGCCACCCTACTGAAAAAGAAAAAAAAAAAAAAAAAAAAAAAATTCTTATTTTTATTAATTTTATGTTTGAAATATTTTTATTTAATGCAGTATTTTTTTTTTTCTTCTGTGTATATCAGAAACTATTTTTAAAACAGTTGGGGGGAAAAAAAGATAAAGTATTTTAAAATACTTTATTTTAATAATTTTTTGATTTGCATATTGTTTTATTATAGGCTCCTGTAAAGAAAGATATTGCAGCTATAAATAAAAAGAAAGAGATATCCAAAGCTCAAGTACTGGCAGCCAGACACAGAATTGCTGAATTAAAAAAGAAAATGGCTGCTGATCGTAAGAATAATGAGGATTTAAACAAAGTTGATATTTTGTTACCTAATAAAAAAGAACTTACTGAAAATAATGAATATGGAGATGTCATGAATACAGTTATATTAAATGACAAAACATTGGCCAAAGAATCTGTTGAAAAGAGCAAGCCTAAGTATCAAACTCCTAGCAAGAAAATATCTGTTGATACTAATGATTTCAAGGCATCACCAGAGCTGAACAGTGCAACTAAACAAAAGTCTGCTCAGAAGAAAAAACATGCAATTTCCAATAAAGAAAATGTTTTTCTTGATGATTCTTCAGATTTAAAGCGTATTCCAACTAAGCAAGCTAGTAAGTATTTTGCATATATAGTTAAATTGATTAAACTCTATTCATTCATTCTTTCTTATTCTAATAGGTTTTAATTCACAACAGTGACAAAAAATGGCAGGGATGTACTTCTTATTTTTTGTTAAATTTCTCAATTCATAAAGACAATAAGGCAAAATTTATAACTCATCCTTTGTCCTACCTTCTCCACATCTTTAAGTTTTAGTAAAAATATTACTGGATTTAAAAATTTTTTAATGATTTTGTAAATATACCTAAAAAAACAAAATAAAACTTTGGTCTCTTATAAAACATTAAGAAAAGTGTTTATCAAATTATTTTATAAAACCTTGACAGGAAGATCAATTTTGTATATATTTGCTTGGATTTAAACACTTAAGAATGGAATAGTTAATTTACCTTACAATATAGAAACTAGTTTTTAAAATTTGTTTTCTGGTATAAAATTGGTTATTTCTTCTAATAGTAATAGTAAATGGGCTCTTCCCATCGTCGTCTGCTCAATCATGTGATAGAGGAAAACGAATAATCAAATTCTGAGAATCGAATTCAATTAAATATTGTTCTTAAGAACAAAAATTTTAATATTTAATATAAAATAAAATAAAAGTAATATTGTGCATTTGTAAACAGTAGAATAATTGTATTTGTAAATTTAATAATTTTTAAAAAACATTTTAGGTGTGTATTTATTTTTACCTATAAGAATCGATTTTTGTTTATTGTAGTGTAACTGTAATATTAACTCATCTAGCAATAAATAATAGCTTCTTGTGGAATGTTTATGGATTATAATTCGAAATTTTAAAATGTTTTCATTTAATTTAATTGCATAAATGTGTTACAACAAGTTAATTAACTTAGTTACTGGTCTAAATGGATTTACGCCGTACGATATTGCACTGTCACTGATTTAAGTACCAAAAATCAGAGTATTAAACATGTTCTTCATGAACATCAATAACAAACATAAACTAAATGATGATTGCAAATGTATACAGCAAACAAAAGATGATGAATAATAATATAAAATGGACTAAAAATGATGATGCATAAAAGAATAACAGATTAAATACGATTGATCAAAAAAAGAATATAAAATATGTTATTTCAGTAAACGCTATAGGTGTCATGAATCAATGGAAATCAATTAAGTCTGAATATCAAATAAAATTCAGTGATGCCGCTAAGCTTTCAAAATCCTGGGTCCCATGGGTTCCAAAAATCTGAGTCCTTTTTAAAAAAAAAAAATAGGTCCCCACATAAATGTTGAAATTTTTATCTTATTGTAGATGAAAAACAGTTTTTTATGAATTTTTAACCAGCTCTTTTTGAGATGGTCTTAAAACTATTATTATGTAGGAGGTGGTTGCTGTTAAGAAACAATTAAGCACATTTAGCTCAATGTGCTCTGGAAGAAACAAAAAAGGAGAGAGAGAGAGGGAAAATATAGTATAATATAGCTAATTATTGTTATTTTAAACTAGAAACATTTTTAAAAAGTCCTTGGAATTATCAGCATTAAGAGAACAATTTTTTTTTTTTTTTTTTTTTTTTGAAAAAGGAGGAGTTTTGAGATGAGCAGATTGATTACAAAATTTAGTTACACATTCCACTTCAAATACTGTAAATAATCCATTATCTGGCAATTGCAGTACCAACCTCATTCCGGTTATCAAAATTTTCTGGATATCAGCTCCAACCAAATACAGAAATATCACTTCCATAAAAGCTACCCACATTCCCTTACCCTCCTTTAACCACAAAATAACTTACCAATGAACTGTACTGATAACTTAAATAATGAATTAGAGAAAAGGTAAAAGAAGTGTACTTACTTATCTGTAAAAGAAATTAATAATAACTACTGACATTAGCAAAAGTATTCAATGTTTTGCTTAACGCAGCAAACACATTATTATTATTTTTTTTTTTTTATATTTAGGTTTTCTCAATAATAAAGTTTCTTGAATCTTAATACAGACATATGTTCCTGTAATCACGTTCATACATCCATTTCTTTTGTTTTTGTTTTCTTTCAACGAACTTAGAATGCAGCTGGATGATGCAATTCAATGTATTGGCACTTTAACTGGTAACTTTTTCGTATTGGAACTTCGTTTTCACATTTCAGAACTTTGTGTTTGTTTTCGTGCCAGCCACTCGTGTATGCATATTGAATTGGCAAATCGTATTGGAATTAGGAATGTTTATGATTTTTTGAAAGAATGATTTTGCGACCTTTTTTCGAATTTCATTTTTCTGCTAAGCTTTGACAGAGTGCACGCATTAGCGATTTGTTACCCAGTGATGCTATTCGGTGTATCGTGCACTTTTTACTGATGATCTTTTTGCATCAGAACTTCGTTTTGTCATCTCAGAGTCGGATCTTTGTTTTTCATTTCGCACTGGCCACTCTTTTCTGATTATTGTATAAAATTGGATTGGATTTGGGAATAAGGCCGATTGACTGCTGTAGGTCCTATGCTTGAGGAAAGGTGCCCTCTGTGGGGGTCTTCCTAAGGGGTCCTAGTCCATATTTACGCAAGTTTCAGAGAAAACCACTGAACACTCTGAACGACTAGAATAACGAGTGCAACCTGGGATCGAACCCGGCACCTCACATCTACCATCTTTGAGCACAGAACCGCTCTGGCGCTGGTGGGTGTTTATCGTATAGGATTAGTTCTTTTTCCTTTATGATAAAATGGAATTTGAAAGTTTTTTTTTTTTTTTTTTTTTTTTTTTTAAATTCTTCAGAGCAGAATGCCTTAAAAATAAAAGGAAAATACCAGTTTTTATCAAGAAATATATTTTAAAATTTACTTTTTCTTCTTTCTTCCAATTTGAAATTGGCAACCCTGCAAATTTTTCGACTGGCAACTAAAAAATGTCTTTCAACTCGTGAAATTTTGAAACGTTTCAGCAAAAAACTTCACATGTGTAAAGAGTCTTAAATTAAATATTAATACAAAAGTTATTAAATTGAGTTATTGAAATGCCATCAAGAAGAAAGACTAAAATGGGCTAAAAATGTCACGTCATGGAATGAGTGGAAACAATTTATATTTTCAGATGAAAAGAAATTTAACCTTGATGGTCCTGGTGGTTACAAACACTATTGGCATGACTTGAGCAGGGATGTTTGTGTTCATGGTTTACCCCTGATTTCAGGGGTTTTACTCTAACCCATCTGTATTTTTATATTTCCTATAAAGTTATTTTTTGCTTTCATTGGTTGTTCATTTGTTATCCAGGTGATATGTGAATGAAATGTAAAAGGATTTAGGGCTTCTGGCCTAAATAGTTTGAGTATTAGTTGATATTTTGTTTGGGTCTTCTAATTTGAGGCTCTAATTTTCAGGGTTTTTACCTTTGAGTCACAATCACCCCCGCTTGAGGAAGGAACCAAAAGAATGCTTCAATTGACAAATGAGTGGAAGATCAGTAATGATTTGGGGAGCTTTGAGTTATGTGGGTTTGTGTGATTTAGGGGAAACTTGACCCAGTTTTTGGTTTTTAATTTTTCATATTTTGTGTAAAACAGGTGGAGCTGAATAAAAAATATGAGCAAATAATCTGTTATTTTATAGATACTGTGGGGTGGCTAAAAATGATAGCATAGTTGGCACTAGAAATGGTTAAAAAAAAAAAAAAAAAATCCAGTCAGCACCTGGGTCAAGTGTCCCTAAGCCTAGGGAGACATGACCCCCCCCCCCCCCCCCCCTCATGAAAGTGAGAAAACCAGGGTTAGAAATAAGCAGTCGTTAGTCGTATTTTGCGACCAGTTTTTTCATTTTGATGCCTGGATTTTTTCCTCATCATATCTAATATAATTTTTCCAATCCCATCAGACTGTAAACAAGTCTATTTCAGTCAGCTGAACCTAATAAAAACCGATTTAAAAAATCGTATCTCTATGAAAGTAGTTGACGATTTGTTAATGATTAAGTTAAAAGGCCCTAAATTGGAAGATTTCTGCCAGAAAATTCTATTAAACTGTAGTGGAATGATGTATCTTCTGAATGAAGAATGAATTCGTGATTTTAAATATGTACGTTTAATATTGTCAATGTAATTACATTCATTACATAAATACTTTTTATATAATTTTGCATATATTATTTACAAGTTGATGCTTTATTTTTTTTTAATATACATCTTTAATTATAGATGGCACCTAGATTTTTCATTTTGACGCCCAAAAAATTTAATCCAGGCGTCATTTTGATGCCTAGTTTAAAAATTCTTATTTCTAACACTGGAGAAAACTCATAGGTATTGAAAGAAAAACATAGGTTTTGTGATTTAAACATTTTCTAGTTTTATTTTGTAGAAGATGTTAGTAAATACAAAAAATTGTTCATTCTCTCCCCCCCATATTTTGTACTTTTTGCATTAAGAGCCTTTTTTGCCTTTCTTTTGTCAGCTTTTTTCTTTTTTTTCTTCGTCGTGCATTTTTTTTTTTTTTCTATTTCTCTTCTGTTTAGTGTGACAGCAGCTAACATATTCTTATCCTTATTTTCAGTTTTTTATTATGTAACAATTCATTGGGTTCAATGATTAAAAATGTTTTAGTTATTTCTTAAGTAAAAACTAGTATGTTGTGGCCACCACAAGACTTTCTTCTATATTTACCTATACATATTCAATCAGTAACAATATTTAAAAAAAAAAAAAAAAAAAAAAAATACGATTTTTTTTTTTTTTTTTTGTTAAAAGTGAAAAAAATCGATAACTTTGTTTTAAATTATCACAGATTTATAGTTCAACCATTCGTTTTAAAGGTATTGACGAGACCTTTCGAAAGATACCCATCTTGAAAATTTATCCCCCCCGGGGGGGTACTTCCCCCCCAGGGGGGAAGCGATGCCCCCCCCCCATGCAGAAAAATTTTTTCCTAGTTACATACTACTATTATCAATAATTCATATTAATTTTACAATCACAAGTTTAAAACAACTCTAATTATGCACATTTATACGAATTTTTGTCCTATGCTGCCATGTTAAAAATTTAGATAAAATGCTATCACAGCGCCACCTGTTGAGCTATTGATCCCCAAACATAATCAGCACCAGTTTATGTCGGGGACCAACTAAATACCAAGTTTGGTTAAATTTCGTTTAAAAAAAAAAAAAAAATTGCGATATTTTTCTAAGTTTTTTTTTGTTAAAAGTAAAAAAAATCGATAACTTTGGTTTAAATTATCACAGATTTATCGTTCAACCATTCGTTTTAAAGGTGTGGACGAGATCTTTCGAAAGATACCCATCTTGAAACTTTGCCCCCCCGGGTGGGAAATTCCCCCCCGGTGGGGGGGCAACCGATGCCCCCACATGCACAAAAATTTTTTCCAAGTTAACTATTACTATTATCAATGAGACCTTTCGAAAGATACCCATCTTGAAAATTTACTTCCCCGGGGGGGGATTTTCCCCCCCGGGGGGGGGAACCGATGCCCCCCATGCACAAAATTTTTTTCCTAGCTAACTACTACTATTATCAATAATTCATATTAATTTTACAATCACAAGTGTAAAATAACTCTCTTTATGCCCATTTATACGGAATTTTGTCCTATGCTGCCATGTTAAAAATTTGCATAAAATGCGATCACAACGCCACCTATTGAGCGATTGATCCCAAAATCTAATCAGCACCAGTTTATGTCAGGGTGCAACTAAATACCAAGTTTGGTTAAATTTCATTCATTGGTTCGTGAGATACAGCGTCCACAAAAAAATGACACAGACAGACAGACATTTTCTAAAAACTATTAATTCGTGTTCTCCATATCCCAAAACATGTAAATCCATCAAAAAGTGGACTTCGAAAATTTTCGCGAATCCAATACTTTCTCTATATTACATATAGAAGAAAGTAATAAATCATTATTCCTAAATATTCACAATGTTTTACTTATTTCTTAAAAAAAAAAGAAAAAATCATTAGGCCTAAGTCACAATATTTTAATTATTCATAGGATAAAAATCCATTAAATTAAACAAAGAGCATTAAATAACCACTTTTATTAAATCTGTAACTCCATCAGGGGTGCTTCACAATTTGTATGATATTTATTTCTTAAGAATATAGCCAATATTCATATTTATACAATCAATATACTATGGATACAACTACTTTGGTTAGAAAGAATATAATTATAACGTATATCCATTTGTGATATAAATGTGAATGCAAAAAATTTTGTAACTTGGGACACTTGGGAGAATAATGCCCACAGATGGGCTTTACTGTCAACAAGACAAACGCATGCGGTCATGAAAGTGTTAATCATTGGGTCAAGTTGCTTGGGTTAAGTAAGTCAAGTTGTGTTGCTTTGTTAATCCTAATTTTTTAGCAAATTGCATTACAGTTATATGAAGCTACTATATACCGATATGTAACTAAGACAGTGACTGAAACAAAACAACTATACTTTTAAAATTGACTTGCCTCAGAACTGGAAGTTCAGATTTAACAAAGTCCAAGGTCTCCAAAATTTACTTGAAAGCTGCAGTATCAATCAACACTAAATTGCTAGCAAACCACTGATGATTTCTGCAATGGTTGTTCCCTGCAAAATGCTGTTGTATGATTAGTAAATCAGTATAATGACTAACATTTTCCTAAAGTTTCCCTTTCTTAAGAAAAACCCTCATGGGTCAAACCACCCTTTTTTCCCCTACAGCTGATTTCGGGTCATATGAACTCTACACAATATCGGTCTATGGTACATAATCATATGATACCTTTTGGACCTTTATTAGGTGGTGCTAACTGTATGTTTCAACAGAACAATACTGCTTGTCATGCATCAAAATCCGCTCAGGAGTGGTTTAAAAAAGAATAAATTAATGTTTTGCCATGGTCAAGTCAAAGTCCAAACTTGAACCCCATGGAAAACCTATAAGGTATATTATCTCGCAAAGTTTATGCTAATAATAAACAATTTTCATCTGCCAATGAACTGGAAGTAGCCATTGTAAAAGAATGGCACAATATTTCTAAAACTGAACTTAACGGCCCTCTTCACTCACCGTTGCCGGAAGCCCGAGCCAATGTTATTCTATGGGGAAATTTTCTTTACAAATAACTTATTAACTAATACATATTTTTAAATTCTGTTTTCACATTCAGAAAATTCCCAACTGTTAAATGGACGGACCTTTTTTATAAATGTATTTTTTTAATTTTTAATATTTTATTTCGAAATTGCAAAATGAAAAAAATTCACATATTGAAAATTCGTATTTTGCAGCTTCAAAATAAAATATAAAAAATTAAAAAAAATTAATTTAGAATTTAGAAAAAAATATTTTTTTAGAAAAGTTGCGTCAATTTAACAGCTGGGAATTTTCAGAATGTGAAAACAGAATTTAAAAATATGTATTAGTTAATAAGTTATTTGTAAAGAAAAATTTCCCATAGAATAACATTAGATTCGGCTTCCGGCGGCGGTGAGTGAAGAGGGCCCTTAATCATCTGGTTACTTCAATGGAAAACAGAGTGTTTGAGGTCATCAGAAAAATAGACGACCAGTATCGTATTAATTTTTTATACTATTTTGTTACTTTCTTCTATATGTAATATAGAGAAAGTATTGTATTCGTAAAAATTTTCGAACTCTGGTTTTAGACGGATATACACGTTTTGGGATGTCCTGAACACGATTTGATAGTTTTTACAAAATGTCTGCCTGTGTGTATCACAATTTTTGTGGACACTGTATCTCACGAACCAATGAACGAAGTTTAACCAAACTTGGTACAGTACAAAGCCGAAAATCCGGAATCGTCGGGACCGCGGCGATTCCGGATTTTCGAATTTTCCGGATTTTTGGTCATGCCTAACAAATATAATATTTTGGTTTAAGCATTTAGGTAATATGCAAATTCAAGTAAAAAATAATATATTACGGTTTTTAAATGTATTCTGTAATATTTTTTCTATCAACTTCAGAAATAAATAAATAAAATTAAAAGTTAAACTTGAAAAACAAAACAGATTTATTGAAATATTTGCATACAAAAAATAGTAGTACAAAGTACAACAGAGAAAAATAAGAAAAACATACCACTTTTAAAACAATTCGCGATTTTTTTTTTTTTTGTACTTTAGGTTTTTAACTAAAAGTTTAAGCATAATTGAAATAGAATATAGAATTTAATTCTTAATTAGATAAATGTTTAAGAATTATTACTATTATTGTAATCTTCTCCCTCCTCTTTCAGACTTTGCAAATGCCGGTTTTGAAGATTACTAAGAAATAAAATACTTTTTCGTTTTTTTATTTAGATATATTTATACTAAAAAAAAAAAAAATCGCTATTGATGATGATGATTAACGCCACCGAAATCGTCCGGATTTTTGGCGATTCCGGATTTTTGGAGTCCGGATTTTCGGCTTTGTACTGTATGTAGTTGGACCCTGACATAAACTGGTGCTGATTAGATTTGGGGATCAATCGCTCAACAGGTGGCACTGTGATCACATTTTTTTCTAAACTTTTAACATAGCAGTATAGGTATAGGACAAAATTTCGTATAAATGTACATAATGAGAGTTATTTTAAACTTGTGATTGTAAAATTAATATGAATTATTGATAATGGTAGTAGTTAACTAGGAAAATAATTGTGCATGTTGTGGCATAGATACTTTGAGATACTGAGATACTTTGCGCTTGTTTGTCTCTACTTCTTTTTCCTTTTTTTCTTCATCTTTCTGCTTCTCTAAAGCTTCATGATACCTCATACGTGCAAGTCTTGCATGCTGAATTAGCTCCTTTGATAATGGGACTTCTAAGACACCTCCGTAAAAGTGTATGGCATCATAGACAGTTCTAAGACCAATTAATGAATCTTCTTTAAGATTTTCAACTATCATATCCTTGTTCACACTAAATCCACTTTCTACAGCTGCATTGCCATGTGACAATATCAAAACTATTTTTATGACTTCCCATAAATCAGGACATTCTTCCGACTTTAAAATACTGCAATAAAAATCATCTAAACGAATTTCTTCATTAAATGAATCAAGTGGTTCTTTATAATCACATTTCAGTTTTTCCAAAAAAGTATCAAATTGAATCTTTGCACGTTCTGAACATGTAGGCGAAATTTTCTCATTAGAATAAAGGAGCTGAAGCAAATCAACCATTCGCTTTTTGCATAATACTGGATTGTTTTTCAACAAACTTGGATTTAGACATGATGCAGCTTTCAAAACAGCAAAGCTCTTGGACATACGTTCAAATATTTTTTTTGTGGTATTCTTCACAAACAAAAATCATTCTGCTAAAAAATTTCTTCGTTCAGATTCAGACGCTTTACTAATATTAAAGTAGCTTGCTGTCACAATTCCAATGTCTGTGTTTTTTCTCAATTTCAGGTTATTAGGATCCTCAAAATCAATGGAAAATAATGCTTCTAATGTTTTTGCTTCTTCTATTTTGGTATCTTTAACAATATTTTGCATAAGCTGCTTAAGAAGAATGAAGATATTTTCATACAGAAAAGGGACCATGGGTTTAGGTGACTGGAATTTTTTAAGAAATGGATGAATAATGTTGGCAATATATGAAAAGAAACTTATTTTAGCAACAGCCAATTTATCATGACAAGCACTGATAACATTGTCACAAGTGACAGATGCTGGTAAAGCATTTTCATTTGATGCTATATATTTTTTTATATTTGGAAAAACTTTTATAGCACGCTCGCAAATATCCACATTCTCAACCCAGCGAACACTACAAAACTTCAAAGGAAATTCTGAAGTTTCTGTGGTTTCTACAAAATTAGCACGCCTAGCTGGGCTGTCTTTAAATAGGCCATATAGAGATCGAAGTGTAACATCTACTTTCCAATCTGTAGACTTATGTCCAAACTGGAAAGCTCCATGTATTATGTGAAGTCCACAAATTCCTAAATCAAGAATTTTGGAACCATTTTCAGAGAGTAATTCCTCTTTAACATGTCTTAAAATTTTCAAATTAACATTTGGACCATCCATGCTAATTTGCAATAATAATTGCACATCCAAATCTGAAATTACAACTTTAAAGTTCTCAAAAAGTTCTATGGCGGTCGTGCATCTCAAAAATACAGATTTTAAATATCTTGATGACACCCTTTTTGTTGCATCACACCAGTATCTAATAATTACATCCATTTGGCATTTTTGTGCAATTCGATTTAGGGCTTCATCAAAGCACACTATATACTTTTGGTTTTCTAAAGACTTAAGCAGGGATTTTTGAAAAAATGGAGCTAATCCATAGCAAATAAGATAGGCCATTTTGGAACGTCCTAATGTGCACTTACTTGCTATAGCACTATCGGTAAACATATGAGAAAGTATTTCTGCTACGTTATCGAATGCATTAAATGACGAATGAGATTCTACAAGCTTCAGTGCCCATATAATTTCGGCTTTAAATGTATTTTCCTTCACTAAAAAGTCTGATAAAGGTTGACTTGAGGTTGATGCTTTGGGGATACCCGCATTGTCATTTCCTTCCGAATTTCCAGCACTATGTACGATGAAGTCGTTTAGTGATGACGATTTCATGAAATTGTCAATTAATGTTTTGTGTCTTTTGCTATTTTTTGCATGACTTGTAAGAGCTTGCTTTCCCATATTACTTAAGCTAAATTTTTTCTTGCAAAATGAGCAATACGCTGAGTAAGGATCATTCGGAATTTCTCTAACCCAAACAGCAAAGTCCGGATTAATATTTTTATCAGACCAATCCGAATTGTATATCGACTTTGAAAGACTCATTGTTAAATATTATCTTCAACTCAAACGCGAATTACAAGAAACATACGGCATAAAAACATACAAAAAATGACGAAATCTTTAGAGCAAAGCACGTTGTTTCTTAACATCCACTGAATAAACATCGCTTTGAAACGTTGCCATTATTCCGAGAGAAATTGTCTTTGTGGAAGTCGGACTTTTTACTCCTCCCTCAGAATTACGTACGAACGCAAACCCAGAACGCTCCTCCCACAATGATCGTACTTGCTTCACGTAGTTCTTCACGCACGCTCAGTAGCAGCAGCGCGGGAGTTGTCGGATCGAAAGAACAAGAAACGATTCTCCACTGTGGAACGGTCTAAACAGAGGAAAGGGGGTGCATGTAGAAACGGATGCGCTTTCGCTACGCAATAGCGTTATTGTTTTAGCGGTAAAAATACAATTTTTTCTTGCGAAGATTAAAGATCAGAATTTTTTGGGTGAGAAAAGCTAAGAAATGAAAAATTCCCTGTATTTTCCCGGTTTTTAAGGAAAGTTTCGAAATTCCCTGTGTTTTCCCTGTATTTTAGGTGAATTTTGAAATTCCCTGTGTTTTCCCGGTTCTCCCGGTGGCGTAGCAACCCTGCAATTGCAATATCAGGCATCTTTTATCACTCCTGTTAACTTTCTCCCTGTGAAAATAAAATGAAATTTATAACAAAATTAGTTATAAAACTATGTATAAATATTCCTGTTTAAATGGGTAATTGTGATTATAAAATAAAAAATATATATATCAGTATTTAGTAACTATAATAAATTATTACTATTCAATTTTATAATGCTGACTAGGCGCAAACAAACCCAAAGACATTTTAACACATTTGCCTTCAGTAGCTCTTTAAAAAATATTTTATCTTCTTGTGTCTGTTTCCAGCATTTTAAGTGTAATAGTTTTAGATCATTTCCGCAAGAACAAATGCTTTATAAATAATTGTTTACTTTTATCATATAAAAAATCACGTTGGAGAGTGCAGCAGAGATATTGGAGGGGGGAGGGGAGCATATGTGAAAGGAGGAAAGAAAATAATGCCCTTTTTATTAAGTTCCACCTGGCGACACTTTAATTAATGCTGAATTTACTATTTGTGAATTACTGGTTACATTCCGATATTTTGTATAATAGTTGTATTTTAAATTACCAGTAAATTATATTTTTCAATTAAATATGGTCAAAATAAAGAAATAAATATAATATATGAATAATAAGTAAAAAAAAAACTAATAACAATAAGAGTATTTTGAAAACATTCAAATAATTAAATGATTTTGATTGAATTTCCTTTCTCTGTCTGCTTTTCTAGGAAAAACAAGACTTTAGCAGTTTGCCTAAAATTTTCTTTAATACCAAGTATTACTTTTATTTTCTTTATTTTACTTTTAAGTATTGATAAATATTTAAGACTTGTTTTAAGCATTTAAGATATTTATATATGTCAGTCTATGTCAAACAATACTACTTTATTTGTCCCTGAAAAATGATTTTGTAAAATTTTGTACTAAAAGAATATATTCTTTTCAGAATTTAATGAACCTGATATTCAAGAATCAGAAAAGATTAGAAATAAACCAAACTTTGTTAAACTTCAATGTGTCACACGATCAGCTGCAAAAAAAGCATTGTTACTTCAAGAAAATTTGATGAAGAACTAATATTAAATTTTTGTGATTTATTAAAGTAGATAATTTGATTCATCAAGTTTATTTTTATAAGTACAAAATAAATGCAGGAGCAAATGTGAAAAAGTGTTAAATATTTTTATAAGAGATTCTTTTAGAACTTATTTTTGTAGCACTAATAAATAAATTCTTTTTACATTTGCTTGTTTTATTTATTTGAGAAAAGAATGTTAAGTTTACTGCTGTGTCTTTAAATCAGACCGAATCACAATGAACACTATTAATTTGAAGCATTGATTGGCAATTTATTATTTTTATTATTAATCTCTAAACGATCACATTGTTCTAAATAAAACTGCTATAATTTGTGTAGTTTAAAATTTTAGGTATGGGATATGGAATATATTTAATATTTTTGATACAACTATTGGTGGAAAACATCACAGTCAATCACGTATCAGATTTTTTACAGTTATATGCCATAGAAGTTGAGATACAGCCTTCCCATTATAGAGGGAAATTGCAGTATAACAGCTTTATCTATTGGGCGATAAGCATTCAAATTGAATCAGCATAATGTTTCATAATGGCCTTCTCATATATCAAGTTTTGTTTGATTATATGCAATAGAATCCCCCCCCCCTCCTCCAAAAAAAAAAGTATCTCACCTTGTGATTTTTTTTATAGAACTAAGAGAAAAAGGTTATTTCTGTATTTCCAACATATTTGTACTTTTAACTATATGTAACTGTAAATGATGAGATTAGCAAAAATATAAAAAAGCTGAGACTGTACGCAAAGGCATTTAATTTGAATGACAAAATCTATTATATTAGAGTAATAAATATTTATTTTAATCTTCAATGTATAAAAAAAGAACAAATAACACACCTGAAACATGAAAAATGCTGAAAAAACTAAAAATAAAAAAAAAAAAAAAAAAAAAAAAAAGCTGAAAAGCTAAATGTACAAAAAAGTTGAAATCGGCTGAAAACTGAAAAATCTCATCCCTGGCAGGAATGCCACTTTTCCGCTGAACAGCGGATTTCCACATTTTATAATTTTTTTCTGTCCCTTCTCCCCTCAAACTAATGATCAGACTGGCCATCAAAGTCATGCAATTTCTAATCTTTCTTCATCCATAACATAAATATCAATATGCATATTAAACTTGCTTCATCATATTCTAGAACCTTTAAAAAAGCAGAATTGCTCAAAATTTCTCGTACATATTGTCCCCCCCCCCCCCTTAAAATTAGTAATTGGACATTAAACAACCCGACGAAACCCTGCAATTCTCAATCTTTCTCTATCCATAACATGTGTGTCAGTGATCATGATAAACTTGTTTTATTAGATTCTAGAACTTATAGAGAGGTAGAAATATTTCTTTTTATGTGTAATTTTTTTGTTATAGAAAGGTAGAAATATTTCTTTTTATGTGTAATTTTTTTGTTATAGAAAGGTAGAAATATTTCTTTTTATGTGTAATTTTTTTGTTATAGTAAGGTAGAAATATTTCTTTTTATGTGTAATTTTTTTGTTATAAAGAGGTAGAAATATTTCTTTTTATGTGTAATTATTTTGTTTTAAATTATGGTAAATTAATATTATTGATTACATTAGGGATGAAACGGATATCCGGTAACTATCCGGTATCCGGCTGAGTTTTAAATATCCGGCGGGGTACCGGATATCAGCACACCGGATACGGATATCCGGCAATTTCAAGCCGGATATCCGAAGGAGAAAATTCAAGCTTAAACTCCCATCATATGAAAATATTGCGACAATTTTTTAATTTTTTTTAGATCAGTTGTAGCTTGTAAAGGATTTTTTTTTTTTTTTTTTTTTAAGTTGGCTTCTACGAAAATCGATTTTGGACTCATTAGCAAACAAATTTATCCAAAAGTAGCTTCAGGTCTAAGAAATATAGAAGCCCTATTTTAATTTTGTACAGAGTTAGTTAGGTTTTTTTCCAGAGTGATTTATAACATTCCCCTTAATCTTCCCCATAACAATAAAAAGAGCTGTTCACTGTTGTTCCTGAACAAATAATATTTATTCTCTGCAGTTGCAGTGTATATATAACTCTGTTTTCATGTCTTTTGCTAATATGCTGTTAGATTGTTTAGTAATATTGTCAGTCTTGGATGTTAAAGTTGTTAGATTGTTTCGAGAATGAGTCAAATAATGTGCATTTATTGACTAGAACCTGTTTATTTACAATCCAGTTTTCCATACATAATAAAACTGTTGTTTTTGTGACCATATATTTATACTAGCAGAAACCTGGCATTACTTGCGCCATCTATCTATTCGATTTGGATTTTTTAAAAACCCTCCAATTTATATAAATTTACATATTTAATGGAATATCTTACTAAAGCACCTGAATTTAGAATTCCCTGTTGCGTTGCATAGATATATCCCGAAAAATTAAAATTATTTCAAATAAAAGTACATATTTTCAGAAAGTCTGTACTTTCATTTTCATCTTGTTCATAAGAAAAAAAAAAATCAGTTATTTAAAGTTTTTGATTTTGTACTGCAGAAAAACTTCACTTACTTAAAGAATTTTAGTAACTAATGTAAAATTTTCTTTCTTATCTGTACAGAATATAAAAATATAAAATAAGTAAAAAGTATAAATTCATTTTGAATTATTATTTTCTTCTATTTTAAATAGAAGGAAGTATTGGATTCGTGAAAATTTTCAACTTCCAATTTTCGGTGGATTTGCGCATTTTGAGGGAACCAGAACACAATTTGACCATTTTTGGAAAATGTCTATCTGACAAAAATTTTGTGCAGTTTGATGTCAAATTTTTTCCATGTTGTTTTTTTGGATAGTTTTATAATTTTTATATAAAGAATTTGTTAAGCAAAAATAGTAAAATAAAGTGTTAGGCTTGATTAACATAGGAAATAAATTTTAGGCTGTTGCATAAAAAGCATTGTTTACATGTGGAAAAATTGTCTTTTTATTATGTATAAAATTGGGTAATCATACTATAGTTAAAAATGTTTAAAACCCTATTACTCACCTTTAATACAGAGCTTATCTTTTTTTTGGAGGTATTGTTTACATTTCTCCAGGAGAGCACGATCAACAGAAGTTCGTAGTTACCGGCAGGGGTGCAGAAAATGTTCAATCCTCGGAAATTTCCCCCAAACACAGTATAAATTTCCCTCAATAATTCAAAAATCTACTTTATACTTTATTACTCTATGTAATAAATCTTTAAGAGAATAAACATACAGTGTAACATAAAAATATTGCTGTTAGTGTATAAGCACTTCAAAGTAGCAAATTGTTATTTTTGATTTACATTTTTATTTTCTCTTTAAAAAATATTCAAAATTTCCCCCGAACCTTGTTCGGGCGTTCGGACATATTCTGCACCCCTGGTTACCGGCATCCACGCAACACTTGCAAGCTTTACTTGTCTATCTGGAGTAGTATCCATCGCCGCTAATAGATGGCGTGGCGTTCGGCTGTTACCGCGAGTTTTCATTGGCCAGGTGTTGAGATCCGCCGGGCTCTATTTATAGACAAGGAGGTGAACTACGCATTGCATCAGTTTCCCTGTTTTATTTTGTTTTTGAATGCAGCATGGTAATAGTCGATGGCTCTTAGTATTTTTGTGGGCGTCAAAAGTTTAAAAAATGCCGTGACAATATTGAATTAAAGGATGTTTCTTGCCTCTCCATTATCTCCTCTCGTCTGGGCTCTGGTGATGTTTTCTTTGAATCGGCAGTTGTCGTCGTATGTTTTACGTGAGTTGTTTTTCCATAGTTAAGTGTGGTATAATGCTGTTTGTCAGCCGTTAGGCCGACATCGTTTTTTCCTAATAAATTGTTATGTTTGAAAAGTACGTTATTGCTGAAACTTGTTGAATTTTTGTTGTAGTTAATATCTTTAAATTATATTGCCGTTGATTATGAAACTTGTTGAGTTTTTGTTGTTGTTAATACCTTTAAATTATATCGCCGTTGGTTATGTCGTTGTGTTTAACGTTTATATATATAGTCTATTAATGTTGAAAATATGGCAGTTGGTGTTTTATTAAGTTTGAAATGGTTTAAGTCTATTAAGTTTTCCCTATTAAGTTTCAGATAAATTAGAAATGTTGGTATTTGTTAAGTTTAATATAATTTATTTAAAGTTGAAGTTAAATAGATTTATAGCAGTTGGATGGTTTGTTGTTAAGTTTTTGAAATTTAAATTTACATTTGTTAAAGTTAGGTTTTGCTAAAATTTAAATGATTGTTATAAGGATTGCTGGTTAATCTTTATTCTGGTTGCCTAAGGATAAATACAAGATATAATTAAGTTAATGTTAATATTGTTGATATTGTTTATTAATTGTTGAATTTAATAACATTGTTGAAATCGTTTACAAGTTGTTAAGATATGGAGTTTAATAAAAGTTGTTAGTTTTTAAACTGTTCTCTTTATTTCATAACAAAGTTATATTATTTTTTGAACACTTTAGCTGTCAATTTTTCAGTAGCTTTACTGTGCATTCTATTTGCTCTGCAAACTATTCTTGAGCAAAATTTGTTTTTCAAATTTGCTAACATATGGTTATGGGCTTTTGCTGAATGGCAGCTCATTTGATGTTTCTATTTTAAATATAACTTTTGGCAGTTGGGATTTCGAGAATGGCTTTAAATATTCTGCCGGGAATTGAAAAACTAAGTACGCATAATTATGCAACTTGGATTAAGGATATTAGGTTTGTACTTATTGAAAAAAACGCATGGGACTTGGTCAATGGTGACGAAACTTTGCCGGAGCCTGATGAGAAGGGGGGAGTTGCAAGTAAAGGCAGTATCAACGATTTCAAGGCTCGTTCTCGTTTAGCCTTATCCACGATTTATTTGAATATAACACCTGAATATAGAGGATTAATAGATAATTGTTCATGCCCTAAGGAAGCTTGGAAGGTTTTAAAGCAGCATTTTGTGAAAGATTCGCGTGCTCATCATATGCATCTCGTAAATGAATTGTTTAGCTGCAAAATGAAACCTGATGAGTCTGTTAACTTGTATGCTCAACGTCTATCAAGGATTGCTGACCAGTTAAAAGATATGGGTCATCCTATGGAGGATACCTACATTTCCTATCAATTTTTACAGAATTTATCTGCTAAGTTTGAGTCGGCCGTCCAGTATATCCTCAGATGGGAAAATAACTTTGAGTTCAGGAAAATTGTGGTAGAAATGATCGCAGAGGAATCACGTTTGGAATTAAGAAATATAAGTGTTAATCACCGTGTTGAGTTGCAGAACACTAGTCATGCCAGAAATTTTTCAAGTAAAGTAAAGTGTTTCCGCTGTGGCCGTCTTGGTCATATTCGTAAAAATTGTCGAGTGACTTTACCTAAACAACCTGTTAATAGTCAATATAAAAATACTTCAATAGATAAATCTTCAAATGTTTATAAAAGTAAAACTAAAGCTGTCAACCGTAATGTTTCATCCAAAAATTATTTCATCGCTCAGGCTAATTTTAGCAATGTTGATGATGATAGCTGCTGGGCGTTCGATACAGCAGCTTCACATCATTTCTGTAAGAATGTGGAATATTTTTGTGAATTTACACCAATTGAAGGTGAGGATTTATACGTTGCGGTTGATGGCGTTAGTTTCCCCATTGAGGGGGAAGGTTCTGTTAATTTGAAATTTGATAATAATGTATATATGTTGAAAAATGTTTTATTTTCCTCTAAACTTCGTAAAAATCTGATTTCTGGTCCTGTAATGGACGTTAACGGGGCAAGTTTTTCTGGCAAGGGGGGAAATATTGACGTACTTGACAAGGATGGCAAAAAGATTTTTTCTGCTAAATTAAATAACGGTGTTTATAATGTATACCCTAAAGTCTTAAACAAATGTGATAATCAGATCTCAAATAGTTTAAATTGTAGTGCCTTTAATGTAAAAGCTAATAGTGTTGAATCCTGGCATGCTCGTTTTGGCCATATAGGTCCAGATCTTGTGATTCACACTAGTAAATGCAATGGTGTAAAGGGTCTGCCTAAATTGAAATTTTCTAAGTTCATTTGTGAACCTTGTCGTTTAAGTAAACAAAAGAGGATCCAGTTTAAAGCTTTTTCTGGTACCCAGTGTGATGGTCCTTTGGAACGTATTTTTATGGACATTTGGGGGCCTATTAAGATCAAAGGATATAAAGGGGAAAGTTTTTTCTTATCCATTGTTGACATGTTTTCTAAAAGGACTGCTATCTATCCATTGAATAATAAGTCTGAAGTTTTTTCTATTTTTGTTCGCCACATTGCTCGAGCTGAGAGACTGTTGGGGAGAAAATTAAAGTTTATA
Organism: Salticus scenicus; assembly: GCA_963930645.1. Lineage (NCBI taxonomy): Eukaryota > Metazoa > Arthropoda > Arachnida > Araneae > Salticidae > Salticus > Salticus scenicus. Next base: position 326,758,280 of record OZ005652.1, read on the forward strand.
CGAACCGATAACGGTTCTGAATTTGTGAACGACGATTTCAAGAACTTTTGTGATACGAATGGAGTTGTTCATGAATTGACAAACACATATACCCCTGAACAGAACGGCGTTTGTGAACGTCTTAATCAGACGGCAATGAACTGTGTTAGAGCAATGTTGGTGGACAGTGGTTTACCACTACGTTTTTGGTCCGAAGCAGTTCTTTATTTTTCTTATACTTGGAACCGTGTGATTCACAGAGGTGAGAAAAAGACCCCTTTCGAGTTATACTTTGGTCATAAACCCTCGGTTAGACATCTAAAACCTTTTGGATTGGTAGTATATGCGGGTATCCCCAAACAGAGGCGTCAGCACAAACTGTCACCCAGGTCCCAAAAAGGAGTACTAATTGGTTACGCCCTCAGAACTAAAGGTTACCGGGTTTGGCTGCCACAGGAGGATAAAATCATCGAAACGCTGAATGTTTCTTTTGGTGTGGACTTGTATGGTAAGGACAGTGGAGCTGTGCTGGGCACCCCGTCTTCCGATTTAGACCTGCTCGCCGATAGTCCAGTAGATCAGAACATATCTGATCCTGTCGATATAATCGCGCAGAGTGAGCCTGGAGAGGTCGACGAAGGTGTCTCAGATGAACCTGTCGATTCCCCTGTTGGATTGCAGTCTGAACTTGTGTGGCGACGTAAAGCTGTCCCAAGACCTACTAGTAAACGGGTTGACATATACTATTATCCAGATGGCTCTAATACGAGATTAAGGTCGATTAACGATGTCCAGAGGTTTTGTTTAGATAAGAATATTTTGTTTAATCCCGATATATTTGATTTTTCTGGGGGGAATTTGTTTGAAGGGGTAGTAAATCAGAATATTGTTCCATCATCACAATTAACCAAGTTCAAGAAAAGACGTAGGCAAAAAGCAAAATGACTAGATGTTTTGGTTCCAAAGACGTTTAACCAGGCTATTAAATCCCAACAACATGACGAGTGGAAAATTGCTATGGATGAGGAAATGGAAAGTATGGAAAATCGTAAAGTCTGGCACTTAGTTGAGCTACCTAAGGATAAAGCTCCTTTGGGAAACCGCTGGGTCTACGCCTTAAAGAGAGACGAGCATGGAAACATTGCACGCTTCAAGGCTAGACTTGTGGCACAAGGTTTTTACCAGATTAAAGGCGATTCTTACGATGAAACATTTTCACCTGTAGTAAATTTTTCCGTAGTACGTTTTTTCTTTTCCCTTTTGGTGTCAAATTTGAAATGGTTTAACACTCAGTGTGATGTTAAATGTGCATACTTGTATGCCCCTCTGGATGAGGATATATACATGTGCCAACCACCTGGGTATATAGTACGAGGGAAGGAGCACCTTGTGTGCAAACTTGATCGTGCAATATATGGTTTACACCAAAGTGGGCGTTTATGGTTTTATGAATTGAACCGGGTTTTGTTGGATTTGGGTTTTGAAAAGTTTAATTGGTGCAATTGCACATATAAGTTTAAAAGTTTTATTGTTCTTCTAGTCTATGTGGATGATATTGTCATCTTTGGCAAGAAACAATCTCAAATTGACGACATGGTTAAACGTTTGGGACAGAAATTTGACTTAAAGATTTTAGGCAAGACTCAAAAACTTTTGGGAGTCGAATTTTCATACGATAATGGTGATGTTCAATTGTTTCAGTCATCATATATCGAGGAGGTAGCCGATCGTTTTAAGTCTTTTCATATTCCTATCTCTTTGCTTCCAATTGTAAAAGGAGTTAAATTTTCTAAAAAGGACTGTCCGACTAATAAGCAAGAAAGTGACGAAATGACTAGATTTCCATATAGGAATGTTTTAGGATGTTTGTCATTTATTGCCAGTAGGACACGCCCAGATATAGCCTATGCAGTCAATATCTTAAGTCAGTTTCAAAGCAACCCTGGTCTGCCTCATTGGAATGGCTTGTTAAAACTTTTGGGATATGTTTTATATACTAAGCAATTCAAATTGAATTTAAAATGTTGTAACTCAAATTTAAATGCTTATTCAGATGCCGACTTTGCGATGAATCGAGACGACTTTGTGTCTATGGGAGGTTTGATTGTTTTTGTTGATGAGAGCCCTATTTCATGGAGAACCTTCAAAGAGAGGGGTGTAAGTTTGTCTACAATGGAGAGCGAGTTCGTTGCAATGTGCAAGTGTGTGAAGGAGTTGATGTGGTTGGACCATATATTGGAAGACTGTTTTAAATTTAATATAATTCCTGGTTCACACACTCCCCCACTTTTACTTGCTGACAATCAACCCGCGATCGATTTTACAAAGTCCCCGATCGAAAATAATAGATCAAAACATATCAACGTCAAATTATTTTTTATTCGCGAATGGTTATTTGAAGAACAGTTTAAGCTTAGATATATTCCCAGCCAGTCCAATTTGGCAGATCCTTTCACAAAGCCTCTTACTAAATTTAATCTTAATAAATTTATTAATAAAGTTTTTTTAAAAGTAAATCAAGGGTAAAAATTAGTAAATTAAAATTGTGTCGGGTTAATGGAACCTATCAAAATCCATTTAAGTTTTTTCAAGTTTAATATTTCGGGTTTATGGATCCTACCAAAATCCATGTTTTTTTGAAGTTTTCTATTTCTCATTGCCTTTGTGATGTTTTGTATATGTTTTTTTAATTTATTTTGGAATGAATGGTGTAAGACATGAGCGCTCATGCATGGTTAATGTTTATGTGGTTGTCAAATCATTGTATATACATCATATTAAATGTATTCATACCTTGTATATAGTTTTTTTGTTTGCAATGAGGAAGTGAAAATTTGGTAAATGTAATATGCAATTAATGTTTTTTTGAAGTTTTTGCAGCATCCACTTAGTGCTAGCATACTGTGCCATGGACTATCAATTAGCAGATGTTTGTTCTTGCTGCTTAAAGTTTTTATGAGTTTTTCAACAAAGTAATGTTGAAGTCTTGTTGGAAATTGGTTTGTTATATGTTAAATATTTTATATCTTGTTAATATTTTCTTGTGTAAATCTTGGGCAACCATTTATTTTTTTAAGTAAAAAGAAAAGGGAAAAAAATCAACATGGAGGGGGAAATCTGATGTCAAATTTTTTCCATGTTGTTTTTTTGGATAGTTTTATAATTTTTATATAAAGAATTTGTTAAGCAAAAATAGTAAAATAAAGTGTTAGGCTTGATTAACATAGGAAATAAATTTTAGGCTGTTGCATAAAAAGCATTGTTTACATGTGGAAAAATTGTCTTTTTATTATGTATAAAATTGGGTAATCATACTATAGTTAAAAATGTTTAAAACCCTATTACTCACCTTTAATACAGAGCTTATCTTTTTTTTGGAGGTATTGTTTACATTTCTCCAGGAGAGCACGATCAACAGAAGTTCGTAGTTACCGGCATCCACGCAACACTTGCAAGCTTTACTTGTCTATCTGGAGTAGTATCCATCGCCGCTAATAGATGGCGTGGCGTTCGGCTGTTACCGCGAGTTTTCATTGGCCAGGTGTTGAGATCCGCCGGGCTCTATTTATAGACAAGGAGGTGAACTACGCATTGCATCAGTTTCCCTGTTTTATTTTGTTTTTGAATGCAGCATGGTAATAGTCGATGGCTCTTAGTATTTTTGTGGGCGTCAAAAGTTTAAAAAATGCCGTGACAATATTGAATTAAAGGATGTTTCTTGCCTCTCCATTATCTCCTCTTGTCTGGGCTCTGGTGATGTTTTCTTTGAATCGGCAGTTGTCGTCGTATGTTTTACGTGAGTTGTTTTTCCATAGTTAAGTGTGGTATAATGCTGTTTGTCAGCCGTTAGGCCGACATCGTTTTTTCCTAATAAATTGTTATGTTTGAAAAGTACGTTATTGCTGAAACTTGTTGAATTTTTGTTGTAGTTAATATCTTTAAATTATATTGCCGTTGATTATGAAACTTGTTGAGTTTTTGTTGTTGTTAATACCTTTAAATTATATTGCCGTTGATTATGAAACTTGTTGAGTTTTTGTTGTTGTTAATACCTTTAAATTATATCGCCGTTGGTTATGTCGTTGTGTTAAACGTTTATATATATAGTCTATTAATGTTGAAAATATGGCAGTTGGTGTTTTATTAAGTTTGAAATGGTTTAAGTCTATTAAGTTTTCCCTATTAAGTTTCAGATAAATTAGAAATGTTGGTATTTGTTAAGTTTAATATAATTTATTTAAAGTTGAAGTTAAATAGATTTATAGCAGTTGGATGGTTTGTTGTTAAGTTTTTGAAATTTAAATTTACATTTGTTAAAGTTAGGTTTTGCTAAAATTTAAATGATTGTTATAAGGATTGCTGGTTAATCTTTATTCTGGTTGCCTAAGGATAAATACAAGATATAATTAAGTTAATGTTAATATTGTTGATATTGTTTATTAATTGTTGAATTTAATAACATTGTTGAAATCGTTTACAAGTTGTTAAGATATGGAGTTTAATAAAAGTTGTTAGTTTTTAAACTGTTCTCTTTATTTCATAACAAAGTTATATTATTTTTTGAACACTTTAGCTGTCAATTTTTCAGTAGCTTTACTGTGCATTCTATTTGCTCTGCAAACTATTCTTGAGCAAAATTTGTTTTTCAAATTTGCTAACACAGTTCAAGAGTTAATGCACAGAATTTCATATAAATTTATACATAGTTGCATCTTACCTACAAAAAAAAAAGGAAGTGCCCATCAACTTTTGGCGCCAATCACTCAACAGATGGCGCGGCTATACTGTGATTTCTCCCATTTAAAGGAAGACTAAATCTCAGCTTATACAGTGTATAATTAAAAAAATAAACTAAGTGTGTCACAGCGAGGGCTATTATGAAACATGTTCATTCAATTTCTGTGCATAACGGCCAATAGGTGATGCTGCTATGCTGCAATTTTCCCGTGAATGGGGAAGTTATATCTCAGATTCATTCGTGTATAACTGCTAAAATTTAGTATGGGAAAGGGTCATTTTAATAAAACATGTTGATTCAATTTTGGTGCATATTGGTCGATAGTGGCTATATTATGTTGCAATTTACTCTGTGAATAGAAAGGCTAAATCTCAACATCTATAAAATTAAAGAGATAACCAAGATAAAAATAATATGAGAATAAAAGTTGGCTTAATTTGGGTGTATATCGACCAACAGGTGGCGCAGCTGTTCCTCACCTTCTGTGATTCTCCACATGGCTCAAAATTTTTTGATTAAAATTGCACGAAACTCAATATCTAAAATCTTTATTGTAAGCAGCTATGATTATGTTTCTTCTGCATGTTAAACAGCATGTAGCGTTATTATATATAGAGAGATATAGAAGAAAGTTTTGTGATGGCCATAACATACTAGTTTGAAGCTTTTAGTTTATTTATTTTTATTTATTTTTCTTCTTTCTTTTATGTTTTTTTATAAATGTCTCAAAAGAAAGTATTGGATTCATAAAAATTTTCAACTTCTGGTTTTTGATGGATTTACACATTTTAAGAAGTCCAGAACCTGGTTTGACCAATTTTTAAAAAATGTCAGTGTGTGTGACAAAAATTCTGTTCAACTGTTCCTCCGGAACTACTGCGTACTACAATTACATATAAATTTATGTGTAGTTGCACCATGACAATCAGTGCCTACCAACTTTTGGTGCAAATGGCTCAACAGGTGGTGCTGCCATACTGTGATTTCTGCAACTTAGAGGAAGGCTATATCTCAGAAACTACTGCACAAAATTTCATATAAATATATATGTACATGTAACTTGGCATATATTAGTGTCTATCAAATTTTGGTGCCAATCGCTCTACAGGTGGTGCTGTTATACAGTGCTTTCTGCAATTTAGGGAAGGCTATATTTTAGGTTCTATTTCATGTAACTACACAAAACTTCATGTTGGAAAGGCATTATGAGAAATTATGCTGGTTCAGTTTGGGTGCATTTTGGCCAGTAGGTGGCTCTGTAATACAGAAATTTCCCCCCAAAAGGGGAAGGCTATATCTCTTATTCTATTGTGTATAATTGTATAGAACTTGGTATGTGAGAGAACCAGCTATTGTGAAACACTATTGTGATTTATTTTAGGTGTATATCGGCCAACAGGGCACAATACTGCACTACAATTTACCCAATTAATAGGCTAAGTTAATCCCAACTTCCATGACATATGTGCATGAAACTTGATATATAAGACAACCATTATGAAAGCAAATGTTGACCTTATTTATGTGTATATCAGCTGACAGGTGGAGCTCCTATTATGATTTTTCACAAGCGTATATATCAGCATCTGTTGATTAAAATTGCATAAACTCCTTTTGTAAAATATTTATTGTGAGAAGCTACGGTTAAACTTTTATATGATTTAAACCATAAGGGGCACTGTTATATAGAATTATGTAGAAGAAAGTTTTGTGATGGCCACAACATATTAGTTTTCATGTGAAAATAACTCTTCAACTGTGATTATATGAGTAAAATATTTTATTTCATTTGTTTAATAATAGTATTGTAAAAAATATGTAAATAATAAGTTTTAGTTTTATAATTATGAACAAAACCTATCTTTTTGTGATAGTGCCTTTCACCAAAAATTGCAAGTGTAGGAATGAGTATGTTAGGCTTAAAATTTTATTCTTCATGGCAATATTGTATAACTAAATAGAATATTAAATAAATATGTGTAAATAAATTATATTTAAAATGTTTTTAAAATAAAATAAAAGAAAAAGAAAAGAAATATACAGCACAACAAAAAACAAAACTAATGCCGGATATCCGTATCCGGCAGGCAGAAGAGCTCCGGATATCCGATATCCGGCAAAATCACTATCCGTTTCATCCCTAGATTACATACATACAGACTTTAGATAGTCAGACATACATACAGACTTTAGTTTATTTTGAAATTTTTTAAATAATTTTTTGTTTGTGATAAAGCCCCATTCTTTTATATTGCTTTAAATATAACTTTTTTTACTGCAAAGTAACTATTTTTCAATTTATTATATTCAAATTAAACTTTATATATCAATTATTTTATTGTATATCTATACATATAAAAGAGTAATTCCACTCACTCACTGAATCATCAACGCACAGCAAAATCTACTATAGCCACTGGCTCGAAACTGGGTCAGATTATAGAACATATAGTGTAAGCACCCCCTAAGAAGCGATTTTACGAAATTCGTCCCCTAAGGAGGAGTTGGGGGCAAAATGTGATTTCACAAAAACATTCATATCTCAAAGAAAAAAACAGATATCCGTCAAATTTTTGCTTTAAAATATAGCTAACACAAATATCTAAAAACCAATTTCTGGAATTTTAGAAATTCGGTCCCCAAGGGGGGAAATGGGGCAAAACGTGATTTCACATACTCCTATATATCTCAAACAAACAAAACAGATATTTGGAAAATTTTTGCTCTGATATATAGCTAATACAAATACCTAAAAACCAATTTCTGGAATTTTAAAAATTCAGCCCACAATAGGGGAGAGAGAGGGGGCAAAATAATTTGAAATAATCTTTTGTATCGCAAACAGAAAAAAAGATATATGTGAGATTTTTGCTCTAAAATATAGCTCCCACAAATACTGTAAAAGTACTTATTTTCGCAAACCAAAATTTTTTGAAAATGAAGATATCGGTGATTTTGCGAATTTTATATGAACAGAACTGAAAATTGAAAAATCCCGAATGTACCTAAATATAGAAATCTTTTTGCATAAGGCATTTTAAGAAATTTCTTTTTGTCCGAAAAGTTTGCTCTTCCCCCCCCCCCCCCCCTTCCCACACACACACGCATCCTCAGCGCTCTAAAAACAACTTACGCTTACAACGTTCTTATACATCAACTTTGACCTTGGAATAATTTGAATGGCTTCAAAGAAGCTGGTATAAACATTGTAAGTGAATGAGCTGCATTCTATTAGTTGTATTTTTGTTTTATATTCAAGAAATAGTTGTGTAGTATTCAAGAAATAGTTTTAGAAAGAAAGTCAAGTTGTAACAAAGAAAGTTGTCATAAAAGTGTTTGTAACTGTCTAATAAATCGTTAAATTTTGGTAAATGAAAAATTTCTGATTTATTATTATTATTAGAGGCAAAAAAAAAAAAAAAAAAGTATTTCACGAGGCTTAAATTTTCGCGATTACGATGGGCTTGCGAAAATCGCGAATATAAGTGCTTTTACAGTACATAAAAACTAATTTCTTTAATTTTAGAAATTTGCCCAAGGTGGGGGGGGAGGGGGCTATGGGGCAAAAAAAATAGAAATACAGTTAGACTGTTCAAAATTGGTACAGATAGGTTTTAGAGGCCTGCAAGTCGAATGAGGATATTTTCGAAAGTGTAAAGTTATAAGGAGGGTTAGAAAGGGAGGGGGATAGGGGCAAAAAAATAAAAATAGAGTTATACAGTTCAAAATTGGTACATTGAGGTTTTTGATACCGACAAATTGATTGCGGATATTTTCGAATTTGTAAAGTTATTAAGAGAGGTGGGATGGAGGGGGGGGGGGTCGGAGGGGCAAAAAAAAAATAATAATTGAGTTAAGTCACTCAAAATTGGTACATGGAGGTTTTTGATACCTACAAATTGATTGCGAATATTTTCGAATTTGTAAAATTATTAGGATAGACTGGAAGGGTGCATAAAAGGGCAAAAATATATAAATAAGAGTTAGAGCACTGAAAATTAGTGTCGTTATGTTTTGAGGCCCGATAAATCGATTACGAATATTTTCGAAAGTACAGAATTATTACGAGGGGTGGGAAGGGGGGGCACAGGGTTAAAAATAAAGAAATTCAGATAGAATGTTGGAAGTTAGTATTATTAGGTTTAAAAGTCCGAGAGAATGATTGCGAGTACTTTTTTAAATCTTAAATAATTAGTAGGGGCGGGAACGGTAGGTGAAGAAACGTGTGTGCCTGTATACTCTGCTGCAGGCAGTGGGGGCCCGGACTGATTATTCCACCTATGAAAGATTTTTTTTTTTTTTGTATTTTATATTTATGTTTTTCTCCTAAGATAATACAGTGATTCATTAAGAGTGTCTGACATAAATACGCACGCGCAGTGCACAATGGTCTGCGCCAGTGCGACATTTTTCCCAATGAGAATTCTCTTTTTTTTTTTCTCGCATAAAAGTTAATGCATTTTTGAGAATTCATTAACTATAATGATTCATTTAAAAATAGTGACCAGCGAAGCGGGCATGGCCTGCTAGTTAATTTATAAAATTTGCATATAAATATGCAAAAAATGTGGGAAATTTTAATTCGCACGTAATTTCTTCTTTTTTGAAAATTTTTGAGTGGCATCCCTGTGTAATTAGATGAATGATCATGACTAAGTTAATAGATGAAAGTTTTATATCTATTTATACAATTTTATATTTTGAAAGATTGAAATGACTGGAGAAAAAACAGGATGTCTACTACCTGGAAATTAAGTCCACAAAATGTTGGAACTTGATGTTTAAAAAAAAAACCTAGCATCCACTCTAATTTCTTTTACCTGTTATATGTATAGTGTAATTTCTGGGTGGGCTGCTGCCCACTCAACTTCCTGTTTAATTATTATAATTACACTACATTCATAGAATATTTAAAGTTTCTATTATCAGGGCTTGAAAATTATATTGCCTGGGGCATGTAAAAGTTCAGATTGGGCATGTACTTTTTTCTCTTACATGCCCGGCTAGGCATGCAAATATTTAAACAAAAGTAACTTACTTAAAATAATTTTAAAATATAGCATCTTGTCTAAGACTTTTACTTGAAATAAACAATGTCAATGTAGATATGTCGTTAAATTCTTTTGACTAGGTATGTGAATGTTTTTATTAACCCGTTAGTAGTCGCTATAAACAGCGCCACCTATTATAAATTGCGTACTTTTTATTTAACTGTCACCAATAATTTTAAGAAGTGATGTGACTGACGTTTCTTCGATTTTATTCGCGTTTGATGTATATCAAATGCCACTTATAAAAATTTTTGGTGGCTATTGAATAAAAAAATCTGGCAACACTAAAAAATGGGCGGCAAATCAACCAACTAGCGACTACTAACGGGTTAATATGCATTTTAATAAGATATTTGGGCATGTAAAAATTTCATTCAGGCATGTATTGTCCAGACTAACATGCCCAACAGGGCATGTAAAAATTTTGAGATTTTTCAAGCCCTGGTTATTATATACACTGCTCGACATTGAAAATGCAACACCAAGAAGGAATGATAATAACGGAATGAAATTTGTTGGACACATACATTATAGTAGGAAGAACAATTGATTAAAATTTCAGGAAATTTGGAGTAATATGTACTGAGAAAACAGTACATAAAGCAGCGATCTCTGTGAGCAATAACAGCACATATCTGCTTAGGCATTGAATCGAACAGCGATTGAATGACATGTACGGGTAGAGCACTTCATGAAGCTTCAACACTATGCCACAATTCATCGATCGAAGTTACTGGTGAGTGGTGGGGGGCCAGTCGCTTTTCAATGATTAAACATTTTCAATGGTGCGAGATCAGGAGAATGCACTGGCCAAAGCAACAGTCGAACACATTCTGTATCAAAGAAGGTCCGGACAATACAAACAACTTGCAGTTGTGCATTATCTTGCTTAAATTTTGCGCTACGTAGGCCTCGAATACAGGGCAGAAGGGCGGGCCTTAACTCATTAGAAATTTAATGGCCGCTGTTCAGAGTGCCAGGAATACAAACATGAAGTAATCGAGACGTGTATCCAATGGGAACCCATAACATCATTGCAAATGATGGACAGTATGATGATGTCGAATCCCAGCTGGCAATGTGCATTATTCATAATGCCGTTAAATACGGATAAGGCAATCTTGATGCTGTAAACAGGATTGTGTTTGTCTGAAAAGTGACTTCACGCCATTCCTGCGTCCAGCTTGATCATTGATCACACATTAATGGCACCCATATCAGTTATGCAGTTTTGAGGGTAATCAGAATTTTGGTAGCCGCATACTGAGTCACCACCTGGATTGATAGTATGTTGTACCATTGGATACACATCCCGGTCACCTCTTGTTTTCATTTCTGCCACTCTGAATACCAGCCATTACATTTCTGATGAGTTAGGCCCATAGCTCTGCCCTATGTTCAAGGCCTCCGAAGCGCAACATTTAAGCAGGACTATGCACGACTGCAAGTTGTCCATATTGTCTGGACCTTCATTGATGCCTAATGTGTTCGACTGTTGCTCTGGCCAGCGCGTTCTCCTGATCTTGCACCAATGAAAACGACTGTTTAATCATTGAAAAGCGACTGGCCCCCCACCACTCACCAGTAACTTCGATCGATCCCCCCCAAGTCCTGCAGGTCGCCTCATAGTGGCGGAGGGGTGTTCCTGGGCGGAATGGGCGATGTACGTCTGGGGTGTATGCTTTGCACGCTGAGTGAATGCTCTGTGTGTGGAGTGTATGCTCCTGGCAGGGTCACCCATGGCGAGAAGGCCATTCCGACATGCCCAGCTAAGATCTGCAGGTGAAAATCACATCATGGAAAGTTCTACTAATTCTTTTACTGCATCGCCCGTCGCGCAGGATAAAAAGGGGCGCGTTCAGGACTTAGGTAGAGGGTCCTGTTCGAAAAATTCTTTACAGTCTCCGGCATCTGGTTTACCTTCTGGTGTAACCAGAGCATATGCTGCTGTGGTAACTGGTTTACCTTTGGGTGTAACTGGTGACAGCTTCAGCTTGGACTAAGCAGAAAGATCAAGGCTCTGGTTTGGTTGGGACCATTAATCCGGGTCCATCTTCTAGTGGAGAGGCTGGCTTTTGCCAGCAGACCACGGGGAATGAACTGTCTAGTGTTGGGGTTCTGACCAAAAGCCAGAAGAAGAACTTGAAAAAAAGAAGAGGAGACAATTGTCTCAGGCTTCTTGTGCTGCTGCTGGTGTTGGTACTAAAAGGTCTCGGCCTTTGGGTTCAACGCCATCCCCCACAGTGCAGGCTTTTCAGAAAAAATTAAGGAAGGATGTCCAACCTTCTTCGAGTGCTCTGTCTGGGAAGAATGTCCAACCTCAAGGGGGGGACATCCGATCTGGAGAGAATGACCAACCTTGCTCCTATGTTCATGCTGTTCAGTCTTCGACCAGGGTAGCCATTGTTAAGAGGGATTTCCCTTCTGACAGGCTGTCTTTGGATGATTATGATTGTATTCAGTGTGAGATTTTGAAGCTGATTGACTCTACTCCTATTGGAGACAGTCTGCCTGAAATTCTTGCCAATAACTTGGTTAAGGGGGCTCTGATTCTCCAGTGTAGTAATGCTGCTACAATGGAATGGATCAAATGCAACTTCGGCAATAGAATATTGGGTGACTTAGTTCTCAGAGTCTTGGATGCTGATGAGTTGCCCAAGCCTGTTAAAGTCGCTTTTAGGACTAGAGACAAGTTCTCTGACTCTAGTATGTTTCTGAGACGTCTTCAGCATTACAACCCTGAGTTGAAAGCTATGGAGTGGCGTGTCTTGCAGTGTTCTGCAGGATATAACTCTGCTAGATGGATTCTCGAGGTTGATTCTGGGGATGTTGAGGTGATGTGCAGGTCTGGTTTCTCTGCTCTCACTGGTCTTGATCGTGGATTCTTTAAGATTCTACACGATCCCAACAAACGGGAGCCTAAGGAGGTGGTATCTACTGCTTCTGTGGATCCTTCTGTTTTGGATTCCTCAGAGTCTGCTGAGCCCCTGGCTTCCTTTGAGCCTCTTGTTTCTCAGGTGTCATCTGCTTTTGAGGTGGCTCCGTCCCCTTCGGCTTCTCAGGTGAGTACCTTTAGTGATGCTCTTGACTTATCTGATCTTGCACTGGACTCTGGGTCAGAGGGCACTTTGCTAGCTGGCTCGCCGCAGTCTTTGTGTGGGATTGATAAGGCTTTGGAGCTGTTGCAGAAGGACTCTTCGCCTGAGTCAGGCCATGATGGGTAATTTCCACCTGGCTGTTGCTTCTCTGTTTCTCTGTTATGGATGAAATTAGAGTTGGTCAGTTGAATCTCCATTACAGCAAGGCTGCTTCGGCTCTTCTCTCCAAGAGGCTGGTTGATGGAGATTTTGACATTGTTCTTATTCAAGAGCCTTGGACCCATGATGGTAAAATCATCGGAATTAGCGTTAAAGGTTTCAATATTTTCTATGACACCTTTTGCGATACGCCCAGGGCTTGCATTATTGCTAGGTCTGAACTTAATGCCTTTAATCTTGTCAACTTCCTGAATAAGGACATGGTTGCGGTTAAAGTCAAACTCAATGACAGAGCTGCAAATGTTGATTTTGTCTTCGTCTCTGCCTATCTTCCTTACGAGGAGCTAGAACCATTGACTTGGCTAAGTCTATTCTTAGCTATTGTTGTTCAAGCTTTAGGCTCATCTTTGGCTGTGATGCAAATGCTCACCACACTTTGTGATTGCAACAAGCGGGGAGATGTGCTGATGGATCATATTTTATTTTATAACTTGTGTATCCTTAACAGAGGCAATGAACCTACTTTTGTTACGGTTAATAGAAGAGGTCATTGACCTGACACTGTGTAACTCTATATGCTTAGGGTACATCTCTGATTGGAAGGTGTCTGATGCAGTTATAGCTTCTGACCATCAACTGATCACTTTTTCTGTTAAAGGCCTTTACTATGTAAAGGTTGCTAGGAGGAACCCGAGATCTACTGACTGGGGTTCTTTTGAAAAGCTTCTCGGAAAAGGCCTTTCCACCTTTTCTGGTAAGTATAATTCTACTGATGATATCGAGTTGACTGTTGACCAGTTGCAACAGATCATTCTCAATTCTTATCATAGTAGCTGTAAGCTTACAGTTACTAGCTCCCCAAGGCGTGTTCCTTGGTGGTCTTCTGAGCTTAGTTCTTTACGTAAGAAATGTAGGAAGCTCTTTAATAGAGCTAGGAAGTCTGGTGAGTGGCAAGCCTATCAGGATGCCCTCACTACCTACAATAAGGCCATTAGAACTGCTAAGCGACGTTCTTGGCAGTCGTTCTGTGATGGTATTAATGGTATTTCTGCTACTGCTAAGGTAGCAAAAATTTTGACTAGAGATTATAGTTCTAGTTTGAATGCTATTCGTCTTCCTATTGGTGGATACAGTGAGTCGAGTGAAGAAACTCTAGCTGAGCTGCTGCGAGTTCATTTTCCCGGCTCTGGTACTACTGATTGTGATAGGCATAGCTCTGTCTCTTCACATACTTGCAGTAAGGACAGTTGGGAAGCTGCTAAAATGGTGGTTACCCATGACAAGGTCATCTGGGCTATAAAGTCTTTTGAACCCTTTAAGTCGCCGGGGATGGATGACATCATTCCTGTGCTTCTTATCAAGGGTCTTAATTTTCTTGCTCCTTTTCTTTGCAGAATTTTTCGTTCTTGCATTGCTTATGGGTATATACCTCAGTCTTGGAGGAATACTAGGGTGGTTTTCATTCCTAAGCCTGGGAAGGATAACTACTTTGATGCCAGGTCCTTTAGGCCTATTAGCCTCTCTTCTTTTTTGTTGAAAGGAATGGAGAAGCTTATTGACAGATACCTCAGGGATTCTGTTATTGTTGATAGGCCACTGTCTTTCTCACAGCATGCCTATCAACCTGGAAGATCTACTAATACTGCATTGTATGAACTTTCCTTTCTTTTGGAAAAGTGCATTAATGATAAAGAAATTGCCCTTGTTGCTTTTCTTGATATTGAAGGGGCGTTTGATAAGCTCTCATTTGACACTATCATTCGTGCTCTTGACTTGAGGGGTGCTAATCCTATTATTACCAGATGGATTGCTAATTTGCTATCCTCTAGGTATGTTTGTGCCTCTTTTATGGGTACTTGCATGAAGGTTCATGCTAGCTCTGGTTGTCCACAAGGGGGAGTGCTCTCTCCTATTCTGTGGTGCATTGTTGTTGACTCTTTGTTAGTCCATTTTGCCAACCTTGGTATTCCATGTGTTGGTTATGCTGATGATGTGGCTATTGTTGTCAGGGGCAAGTTTGGTAACTCTGTCTCTGATGTTATGAATGGTGCTCTTCAGCATGTTGCACGTTGGTGCTCTGATTCGGGCTTATCTGTTAATCCTTCCAAGGTAAACCTTGTTCCTTTTTCTAGGAGAAGATATCTAAATCTTGGTGATGTCTACTTCCTGGGTAATAGGCTGTTGCCTTCATGTGAGGTCAAGTTCTTGGGTGTATTTTTTGACACAAAGTTGAACTGGAGTAAGCATATTGAGTATTGCTTACGTAAGGCCACAAAGGTCTTTTGGGCATGTAAGAGTTCCATTGGAAGAACCTGGGGTTTATGTCCCAGGGCTGTCCATTGGATTTACTCAATGATTATCTGTCCTATCATCACCTATGGCTGTATTGTCTGGTGGTCTCTGGACTAGACTGACTACTGTTAGAACTAGCTTTACTAGGTTGCAAAGGATGGTCTGTGTTGCTCTTTCAGGCTGCATTAGGACTACTCCAACTGCTGCCCTTGAGTGTTTGCTTGGGCTTCTTCCGCTTTATTTGCGTATTGAAGCTGAGGCTTTAACCTGTATGAAGCGTTTCATGTGTCTGGGCTTGTGGAAGGATTATTATTCTAGACATCTGTCTTGGGGTTCCCTCATTTCATTTGTTGCTGATCTTCCTTCTTTCATTATGCCTAGTGACTACATGGTTATGAAATTTGCCTTTCATAAGCCTTTTAAAATCTTTTTCCCTTCCAGGGAGGATTGGCTTTTGTCCCCTAGTTGGCTTGATGACAACTGTTTGGTTTGGTATACTGATGGCTCTAAGCTTGGTTCTCATTCTGGAGCAGGTGTTTACTGTTCTGGGGATGGAACTCGACTTTCTTTTAATCTTGGAAAGTTTGCCACAGTTTTCCAGGCTGAAATCTTTGCTATCATCTTATGCTGTAAGGTGTGCTTAGACAGGGGTTATCACAAATTAACCATCCGTATCTGTTCTGACAGTCAAGCGGCTCTCCTTTCACTGGAGAGGTGTAAGTTCACCTCTCTTCTCGTATGGGAGTGCTACAAGGCACTTTGTGAGCTTTCTTCCTATAATAAGGTTAGTCTTCACTGGGTACCTGGTCATATGGGTATACCTGGTAATGAGTTGGCTAGATCTGGTTCCAGCACACTCTTTTGTGGCCCTGAGCCTGTTCTGGGTATTTCTCCCACTACTTTTAGGGCTTCTATCTTCAAGCTCTTTGGTAAGGAGCACTATAGGCTATGGCGTAATTCTGATGGTCAAAGGCAAGCAAAAGAGCTTAATCGTGACTATCCTGGTCTTCGTCATAAGGAGCTTGTAAAGCTTAACAGGAATGGTTTGAGGAAGGTTATTGGCCTTCTTACTGGTCATTGTACCCTTAAGAGACATCTGAACATTATGGGTATCAGTTCTGATCCCATCTGTCGTGGTTGTTGTCTGGAAGAGGAGACTGCTCGGCACATTTTGTGTGACTGTGAGGCCTTTTCTGCTTACAGGTTTGAGCATCTTGGTCGGCATCTTATTGAGCGTTGGGAGCTGCAGGATATTCCTGTCAGGTGTCTGCTGAGCTTTGCTTCAGCTACGAGGCTTTTCTCATAAGGATATGTTTGTGTCTGGGTACAATAGACCTCTGGTCGATGTGCCCTTGCTCTCAGTGTCCTGCTGAGGGCTGCCCTCCCTGATAAGTCATAAGTCATAACTTCGATCGATGAATTGTGGCATCATGTTAAAACTTCATGAAGTGCTCTACTCGTACATGTCATCCAATCGCTGTTCGATTCAATGCCTAGACAGATATGTGCTGTTATTTCTCACAGAGGTCGCTGCTTTATGTACTGTTTTCTCAGTACATATTACTCCAAATTTCCTGAAATTTTAATCAATTGTTCTTCCTACTATAATGTATGTGTCCAACAAATTTCATTCCGTTATTCTCATTCCTTCTTGGTGTTGCATTTTCAATGCCGAGCAGTGTATTTATAGGAGAACTACGCATATAACTTCACCAATGTTAAAAACTTACCTATCTCTGATATAGTTTTCATTTTGTTTGAAAATGAAAATTGTATTATCATTCTGATTCTAAGCATTTTGAATATTACTATAGGATATTCAAAACACCAATCTGAACTTTTGTTTATATATTTTTTCTATTTTCTTCCTTTGTTTATTTACTTGAATATAAAAATTAAAATTTTGTGCATAAAAAAAACAAATACTTACTGGGCCTAGATGATACATAAGAACACCAGTTTATATCCAACATAATCAATTGGTTTTATTATTATCTCTAAACCAATATACACCATTGCCTGGAAGAAAAAAATGCTTAAAACTGCAATTTACTGTTTGGCGATGATAATGTTTAATGTAATGTGAACATTTTTTTCCTATTTACTTCTTCACCCACTCACTGTATTATATATCATGAAAAGATGGTTATATGCCCTCCTTTTTCACTTTTGTCATTACAATGTTATTTTTCATAACATGTCTCATTGTTCATATTTGCATGTTTCTAAGTAGCTACTGGGCTTAAGAGTAAAACCATTTTTCTATGCAAAAATAAAATTACTTTCATAGAAGTTAAAAAAATATATATATACATACAGGGCTGCTAACAACTGCACAATTGGCGTAGTAACCACGCTTTAGCCTGCTTCTGCTACTCTACGCATCACATATTTAATGCTACGCTTTTCCTTTCCTCATCATTATCTTGTTTACAACAAGCGAACTTCAATTTTGCACCATATCTGCAAATTGCAGTTACAGATGAAGTAGCTTGAAAACTGCAGAAGTTGGTGGGTTGTTTTGTTTCCTTCTCATAAACTATGACGATAGTGCGCGTCAGTAACGCTTGATGACTGGATGTTTGGAGAAGTTCTTTTCTATCGCTAGAGGTCTAATCTGCTTACTTTCGTTTTTCAGTATTGTGTGTTTGTTGTCAGCTAGACTCGCATTTCTGTATTTATTTGTTTTTTTACTTAAAAGAAGACAAATTTTAGTTTTTTTATTTAATAGTATTTTAAGTTAATATGAGCGATGATAGTGATAATCCAAAGAAAAAGAAAAAAGTTCCTGATCAAAAATTCTAATAGAGTAAAGTATTCTGTTAAATGGCCATGTTTGCGATCTGTAGATTTATCACCCCATCAGGCATATTATTTTACAATACGTAACAGCAATTTTCGCATAAATCATGGTGGACTTCATGATTGTTCCCGTTACATTGCAACAAGCCGATGTATTATTTTTGTATGTTGAATTATTAAAAGTCAATTTCAGAAAGTAAGTTTTAATGTAAAAAAAAAGATTTTATGCTTATTTATATTTTAAGCATTTTCTTATTTTTTAGCAACTACACTTTGTAGCTTAAAACTACACTTTTTCTTGTTTTTTAACTACACTAGTACTCCCAGAGGTTGGCTGCCCTGTATATATATAAACACCATTGTCATGCAAAATCAAATATTTTGGCTGATTTTTTTTTTACAAATAAAATTTTGAATAAGCAGCCCAAATTTTCTATGAAAGAAAAGAAAAAAGAAAAAGCAGAAATAAATATAAGAAAAACATTTTATTTCTTTCAGTGTATTACCGTAATTTCTGGAAGAAACGCCACACTTGAGTAAAATTAGTATAAAAAATAAAACATTTCAGCGATTTTTTTTTTTTTTTTTTTTAAGTACAGTAGAACCTCGATTATCCGAAGTAATTGGGAGCGAACTTACTTCGGATAATCGAAATTTTCGGATAATCGAGAATTCATCAATAATCATCTAAAATATTTATCAGCACTCGTAGTTTGGAAAGGATGGCTTGCATACAAAAGGAACGTGGGAAAAAAAAAAAAAAAAAAAAAAACTTTAAAAATACAAGTTTGTTAAGAGAAAATTTTGGATGATAGTAGAAAGTGAAAAAAAAAAAGTGAAGAAGAAACCGACTTCGGTTAACGGAGAGTTTCGGTTAATCGAGGTTCTACTGTACTAGGTTTTTCAATTAAAAGTTTGGGCATAATTGAAATAGAATATAGAATTTAGCTCTCAGTTAGATAAATGTTTAAAGAATTGTTACTATTATTATAATGTTCTTCCCCTATTCTTTCAGACTTTGCAAATGCCGGTTTTGAAGATTAATAAGAAATAAAGTACTTTTTTGTTTCTTTTTTTAGATATATTTATACTTGGAAAAACTAAAAAACGCTGTTGATGATGATTAACGCAGCCGAAATTATCTGGATTTTCAGCTTCGTACTGTATGATGAAATTTGATGAATGTTTTATGTTTATGAATGTTACATACTTGCCAACCAATTTTAATAAAAAAAGGGAAGATTTTTGTTGAAAAACCAGAAGATTTCATAAAAAAAGGGAAGATTTTTTTTTTCTCTTTGACGTATTAAACAATACAGTTTTACAATTTTAATATTTAGAAGCAATCTATAAAAACGTTTTACTATAGATTGATTATACTAAATATATAAAAGTTTTAAATGAAGTTATTCCTCTTCAACATATAAATATCTACAAAACAGAATCTGCAAGAAATTTATTTAACAATAGACAAAAAAACTTAGTTAAGTTAAAGTATAACTAATTTTTTAAATAAATATAGAATATGATTTTTGTGTATGTACATTAATCATACATATATAAGAAATAGTAGCAGTAGCTAATTATCAGTTTCAAACGTACATAAAACCAACTGAGTATTAATATTCTTAAATTGATTTGAGAAAAATTTTCCTACCTGAAAAAATTATTCTTTATTTTTTCCCCGTGTTTACACATTTGGTATAAATATGACATACGAATATTTAATTTAATTGAGGAAAAATAAACAGATTCATTAAATTCAGCAATAAAGATCTAAAAATAATTACATATGTGAGAAATATTGAGCACTTCCATTGCTTTATTGTTTCTAGAATTGATCACAATCCGGGAAAAGGATTGGGGGGGGGGATACAAAAATAATTACAGAGTAAGAAATATTTAAACTCTTTCAACTCTACTTCTAGAATCTAATGTAATAACTTTAAAATTAATATTATTATTTATGTTGCAGATGGATAAAGATTAGGAAAGAAAAGACTTCTTCAGAACATTTGATTGCTGATCACTAATTGTAGATAAATAAAGGGGGGAGGGCAAAAAATAATTACATCAGCAAGAAATATTTAACAATTCTATTTCTTTAAATGTTCTAGAATCTCATAAAGCAAGTTTGAAATGAATATTGACATTTATATTATGGATGGAAAAAGATTGGGAATCAGGAGTTTTCGTAGAACATTTGGGTTTCTTTTTAAAACGAACGATATCCGCGATTTTTTTAAAAACGGAAGATTTCATCATCTGTCCGGAAGACCGGAAGATACATTAAAAAACCGGAAGTCTTCCGAGGAAACCGGAAAAGTTGGCAAGTATGTTACATCAGCTTTCATAATAATAAACAAATTAAAAATAATACACTAAATTAGTAAACTAAAATTTAAATATCACAGTAAAGCACATTATAATAAAAATATTTACTTTAGGGATGGACCGGATATCCAGTATCGGGCATATCTGGATCAAAACCACGAGATATCAGACTTTTGAATATCTGTTTTTTCTTTCATTGAGATATGATGGGAAATGCAAGAAACAACTTTTGTCCCTCCGTTTGAGAAGAAATTTAAAAAAAAAAAAAATAGCTTCTTAAATCACGTCACTAATCACATAAAATTCCACATATTTATAATTATTTGTCTTGTCTGTTTTGTGTAGTTTCAGTTGAAAATAAAATCACTAAATGAACATTTTCTTTAATATTTTTCAAATATTAAATGTTCTTTATTTGTCAAAAGATGGAAGATAGAGGTTCAATTAGTAAATTTTTATTTTCAAATTGCATTTATAAGACAACAAAATTATATTTTTATGCAAATAACTCATTTCTAGTTTCTTAAAGTCAAAAAAAATCTGGAGTGATTACACTTCACTTTCTGAACATCAAGTAATTAACAATTTTATAAATAAAGTAAAGTAAGAGAAATCGTTATATATGCAAAAGAGAAAATTATAATTGGGTGTATGAATAATTTTCTTCATATTATAGTATGTTGTTCAGTTGAACGCTATTGTGCTTAAAATAATTTGAGCCCATAGATCATACTGATAAATTTTCGTTGTGTCACTGTAAAAATCCATAAGTGCTACATTTACCAAAATCTATAAAGTTTGTATGATGATTACCTATGACATGCATATAAATTTTCAGATTAGTCAGATGAGGCATTTAGACACTGTTGCATTTTAAATAATTTGAGCCCATAAGTCACAATTATAAAGTATTTTTCTTTGTGTCCCTGTAAAAAAACTATTAGAATTGCGAAAATCTATATGGTGTCTGCAACTGTGACTGTAAGATGTGTATGAATTTTCAGTTCATTCGAATAAGTAGTTTAGACGCAATCACAATTTAAATAATTTCAGCCCATAGGGCATAATGATTAAGAATTTTTCTTTGTGTCCCTGTAAAAACCTATAAGTGCTAGATTCATCAAAATCTTTATGCTTCATGCGATGGTGACCTACTGTACGTATATAAACTTCCAATTTAATTGGATAAGGCATTTAGACGCTGACGCTAATGATTTAAGCCCACAGACCTTATAATGATAAAGATTATTTTGTTGTAAAAAAAAAAAACTATAAGTACTAGATTCACCAATAGCTATACAGTTCGAGCAACTTTGACCTTTAACATGCATATAAATTTTTAGCTTATTCTGATAAGACATTTACACGCTACAGTCCATAGGCCAAAATGATAAAGAAATTTTCGTCGTGTCCCTGTAAAAAAACAGTACGTGCTAGATTCACCAAAATTTATGCACTTTGTGCAACAATAACCTGTAGCATGTGTGTAAATTTTCAACTCAAAAGAAAAAAGCATTCAGGCGCTATCGCAGTTAAAAAAATTTTTGGCCTATATAGACTATAGTCATAAAGAATTATTCTTTGTGTCCCTGTAAAAAAACTGTAAACGCAAGATTCATTAAAATATATACAGTTTGTGTGATGGCGACTAATAACGTGTATAAATTTTCATCTCAAACGAATAAGGAATTTAGATACTATCGCACTTTACAAAATTTGGGCCCACTGACCGTAATTAAAGAATTTTTCTTTGTGTTCCTCTAAAAGTGCTAGATTCACCAAATTCAATAGAATTTGTGCTATGGGAACCTATAACATATGCACCAAATTTCAGCTCATTTGAACAAAGCGTTTAGACACTATCTTGTTCCAGTGGCGGCTCATGCACAGAAAATAGGTGGAGAGGCACACTGTGTTTTACACTGTATTCATTTATAGAATATAAATTTACATTTAAATAAGTATTTTTAGTTAATTTTAGTTAAGGCCATGCTTAATAAAAATTATGCATTGAAAATACTTAAATATTATTTTTGAGCTCTTCACCTATTTTCGGTTCACGAGCCGCCACTGTCTTGTTCAATCACATACATACACACACACACACACACATATCGTTATAAAAATAGTAAATAGGAATTCAGGGGACCTCAAAACGTGTAGAAACACCAAAATCTCAAATTTGGATTTTTGACATGATTACAATACTTTCCTCACTAGTGTTCGGAAAGGAAAAATTAAAGACTATATTCCATAGTCTGTAATATTGGTCAGTTTTTCAAAATAACATTTCTCCTTGATTTTTGTAAAAATTTTAAGGCTCTCCCAAGAAATGTAATCATTGTATTGTTTTTCATGGGTGAAAATTAATTTTCCTGATAATGGCCACTTGTCAAATCGATTTCCCATTTCAAAATAACCTTAATCCTGAATTTTTATTCATTATTAGATCCATTTCTGAGACTATATTTGTGTGTGTACATATATATATTAATTCAAAATAATAAGCTATATATATATAAAGTGAAAAATTTATAAAATTTAGCAATAGATACATGAAAAAATATATATATTTATGTACAAGACTGCTTGGTTTAATACTAAGAGAGATTTATCATGCATTGTCTATTTATTTATATCTTTTATAATCCCCATAGCTGAAATACTCACATTTTTATTTTAATTAAAATTGTCTATGTTTTTCCCAATGGTATTTGCATTTTTATGCACGTGAATATATGCATTTGAATATAATAATTTTTCGGGAAGATATGAATTGTTTGCCACATTCACATCTCCATATTTTGACAAATTCTATGAAAAATTGAGATTAATAAACCAGGGTTCCCACTCTTAAAAAAGAAAAAAATTCAAGGACTTTTCAAGTACTTTTCAAGGCCTATTTGAAATTTTTCAAAGACTATGGGGAAAATCGCAGAACGCTAGGCATATACACAAAACTTTAGTAACTGCTTTCATTAGTAATAATTTTTTTTATAATTAGAATAACTTTGCCTGTTTTCACAATACATTTTTGATGGATTGACCAAATTAACTTTTACAAGAGTCAAAAAACGATTAGTTCAAGATTTCGAATCATTATGATTATTACAAAGTTTTTAGGTTTGAGTCCTGGTCTAGTCACTTTCTGCTCAAAATTAATGACCAGTCCATCAAACAGGTATGAGACTGGCCAAAAAAAAAAAAAAAAATAATAATAATAATAATAAGTTGAAACTATATGCAAAAGCAAGACAATGAAATAAGAATGTTATGACAAAATCATCATATTAGACAATGGAGTGCGCATGTGGAGATGGAGATAGTTTAGCCTTGGCAGAATTCACACTACGTCCGTCTATTGGAGAGGAAAATTCAAGGATTTTCAAGGACTTTGCACAAAATTCAAGTACTTTCAAGGGCCCTTGAAAAAGAAAATGAAATTCAAGTACTTCTTAAGGACTTTCAAGGACCGTGGGAACCCTGTAAACTATACCATTTTTGGGGCTGATTTGATACAAATAACCCCAAAATGTTGTCAAAAATGGGGGGGGGGGGGAGTTGCTATTAAGAAAATGAAATTAATGCCAGTTTAAATAGACACTCTAAGCAAAATCTAACTATACCATTATAAACTAAGTGTTATTACTAATTGATTGACACCAGCTGCATGTTTCTACATTAATTCATTAATTAGCTGGCAGTTGGTGATTTTTTTTTTTTTTTTTTTAATGACTATACCAAACTTGGATAAGTTCTCCCTTAACTGTGTTAAAGATACCAGGTTTTCAGATCTAAATCCGGACTATTACCAGACTATTGCAAATAAGTGATCCCAGTAGTAAAGTTTTCTGTATTTATCTGCAGCAAAACAAAATTTGTCTGTGATTCAGGAATGCCAGATTAAATCTGGCATCACAAGAAGATTAGCAATTTATAAAATATGTAAAATTTGCACCTAAAAAAAAAAAAAAAAAAAAAAAAAAAAAAGAAAAGAAAGAAATTTAGAATATAAAATAAGTACAATACTCTAGAGGCAAAATGTAAAATTATATTTGCATGTGTTCACTGCTGTGCTGCACTGTTTCTACTACTGGAGTAGTGATGTTACAATACTGCAGCAATTTTTCCCCCTAAAGATATGGAAGAAGGATATGAAAATGAATACAGTAAAATTGAATACAAAAAAAAAAAAAAAAAAAAATGGTGTGAAGAAATAGGCGGGCACTAACAATGCTGCGGAATAAATTAAAAATGTGCCATCTCTGAATCCAGCAAACATCCCACTGCTATCCTGGATATTTACAGATATGTCTTTGCAGGTCATCAGAGTTGAATTTGTAACTGGGCCATTATGAACTGAAAATAATTCGGCTTCTGATTAAAGACATCCAGTACAACTGCAATTTCCCGGTGTAAAGCTGAACAGGCTTCGCCCTCTTACATTCTTAACTGCTTGTATTTTACAAAAGACTAGGTTTTAAAGAACCCATTAGCGTTTTTAAACATTTTGGAAGTTTTTGGCATCATGAAGTTGGTCTAGCCTATGCTGAACTATATGGGATCAGAAATAATAACTGCAATGGTGAAGAGACAGTTGACACAACGATCTCTTTAACCTTCCCCCGCCTTCTTCTCACGGCCCAGTAAAAGAGTTATCTATGAATATTAGTGTCCCTATAACACTTTAGATTAATGACTTCCAAAAGTTAATCATTTTAATATTCTAAATATGTTGCAAGGTATGTGCCCTAAGCAATGTCATCACATTGATATAAAAATTTTTCAGCATATCAAAAAATTATACAATTTTGATGGGAAAAGGAACCATTTTGCCAAAATAAGGGACTTTTAGGGACCACACTAAATGCCCTGTTTTTGTTGTTCTGTAAAAATCTACAAATGCTAGATTTACCAAAATTTATACAGTTTGTGCAACGGTGACTTATAGCATGTATATGAATTAGTCAGATTCCCTCTTTCTTTTCTTCCCATGTTATCCAATGGGATTTTCGTTTTGTTTTGTTTTATGAGGCTCTCTCATTCAAAAATTAAGTTTTTTTAATTTGGCTTTTTGAAAAAATTACTCTTTGTATATGTTACCTTTCAAAAAATAAATTTTAATATTTTGTTTAGAGATCCAAACTTAGAATCCCAAATTTACGTAATGAAATAAAATATATATATCAGGGCTGCCAACCTCTCGGAGTGCTAAAGTGTAGTTAAAAAACAAGAAAAAGTGTAGTTTTAAGCTACAAAGTGTAGTCGCTAAAAAATAAGAAAATGCTTAAAATATAAATAAGTATAAAATCTTTTGTTTACATTAAAACTTACTTTCTGAAATTTATTGACTTTCAATTTCAATAATCCAACATACAAAAATAATACATCGGCTTGTTACAATATAACACGTACAATCAAAAAGTCCACCATGATTTATGCGAAAATTGCTGTTACATATTGTACAATAATACGCCTGATGGGGTGATGAATCTACAGATCACAAACGTGGCCATTTAGCAGAATACTCCGATAGAAATTTTTGATCAGGAACTTTTTTCTTCTTAGACATTTAAAAAAAAAAAAAAATACAGTCACAAATAATATCATCTTTTTTTTTTTTTTCCTCCTTCTTCTTTGGATTATCACCATCATCGCTCATTTTAACTTAAAATACTATTAAATAAAAAACTAAACAAATTTGTCCTCTTTTAAGTAAAAAAAATTAAATAAATGCAGAAATAAGAGTCCAGCCGATAACAAACACACAATACCGAAAAACAAAAGTAAACAGATTAGACCTCTAGCGATAGAAAAAGGACTTCTCCAAACGTCCAATCACCACACGTTACTGATGCGCATGTACACAGTCACGCTATCGTCATAGTTTATGAGAAAGAAACGAAACAACCTACCAACCTCCAGAGTTTTCAAGCTACTTCATCCGTAACAGTGATTTGCAGATATGGTGCAAAATCCATAGAATAATAATAAAGGAGGAAGTACTCGTATATGTTCTGGTTTGGTTTGTAAAATCCAGGAATACCAGGTATAGAGTTGTAATTAATTATGCTTCAATCTGATTGGTTGGCAAGATATTTGAATCGTCTTGTCTCTCTGCCAATCAGTCAGCAAGGCAGCACCCACAACAAATAGCGATAAATGTGCTGATGATGGGTGCCCTACTTTAAGGTAATAAGCAGAAGGAGCAGCTTTCGCTGGCATTTCACTAGAAGGGGTTTGTAAGCATTAGAGTATTGGTGTGCTCCTTCTTCCTTTATTATTATTCTATGGCGAAATCAGAGTTCGCTCGTTGTAAACAAGATAACGACGAGGAAAGGAAAAGTGTAGCTTTAAATATGCAATGCGTAGAGTGTAGCAGAAGCAGGCTAAAGTGTAGTTACTATGCCAATTGCGTAGTTGTTGGCAGCCCTGATATATATATATATATATATATTTTTTTTTTTTTTCAAAAAATTGCTCACTAAGCTAAAAGGCGA
Source organism: Salticus scenicus (assembly GCA_963930645.1). NCBI lineage: Eukaryota > Metazoa > Arthropoda > Arachnida > Araneae > Salticidae > Salticus > Salticus scenicus. Next base: position 326,785,233 of record OZ005652.1, read on the forward strand.
CGCGATATGCGACATATTTCAAAGAGCAATATTTAAAAAAAAAAAAAAAAAAAAAAACAGAATTTAAAAAACTTCATTTTTTAATGAGATATCCTTATCAAAGCAACAAAAATCCCGTAAAATATCATAAGAAGAAAGAAAGGGAGAATCTGACTGATGTACAGCCTTAAGAGCAAAAACAAATACGTTTAATACTTTTTTTTATAGTCTACTTGTGTGCAAAATTTCAAGAAAATCATAGGAGGACATCTGAAGAGAGCTTCCCCTTTCAAGTCTTCCAATAAAATGTTTTTTGGTGAAAGAAGTTATTATGTACATTACTTTGAATCACTCATTTTTATTTATATAGTTGATTTTCTCAAATTTACTCAATTGTCACATACATGTTCTAAGTTCATCCACTAAGCCCTTCAATTAAATATTTATGTCAACACAGATTTTCCATATATCACAACTCAATGTAATTTTTCTAAACCTTTACAAATCCATTATACAAACGAGGGTTGGTTTTTTGCCGGTAAAAATTCGAAAGAAAATGATAAAAAATTAAATTACAATGGTGTTATCCATTTTAGTTTACACCTTTTATACTTTGCATCTTAATAAAAAATATTTTTGAAGATTTTTAACTCAAAAGAGTAATTAATAATAAATAACATAACTGGAGTCGGAAAAATCTTGTGTGCCAGGTTGCGAGACTAAAATAAAAATTTCATGCATTTATAATATTTTTGATGTTTATTTTGGCTTTTTCTCCTACCCTTCTTGGCAAAAATTGGCCAACCCTAATACAAACATACAAAATTGGAGTGAAATATTCAAGCCCCTATGTTTTATTTACTCAGGGTAGCTAGAGGTCAGGGAAAATCAAATAATCAGGGAAAAAAAGCTATATTAATCATTAAATCATTAATGCTATTTTAAATCACTAAACTTTTTGCTAATGTCACAAAATTTTAATGAGAAATAAGCATTGAGAGTCAGAGAAAAGTAGGGAAAGATCTTAAAAAATAGTCAGGAAATTTAAAAAAGTTTAAATGCTAGCCACCCTTTTACTGTTTTAATTCAACGATTCAAATTTATAGAAACTAGCATCACCCAGTGGTAAAAAATCGAACATTTTTTTTAAAAAGCATTTAAATAATAAATATAAAAATTCCAAAGTTTATGTGTAAACAGGTTCTGTTAGTTAACAATAGTTAATCAAAAGTGACATCAAAAAGAAAAAGGACAATGTGGAAAGAATACATTTACATTTTATTTTAATTATAAAGTACTTAGATACAAGATGTTCTCATTCAATTTTAAATAAAAATACACTAATTACAAAAAGTTTATTTTTGTTCCAAAACACTCATTTCCATACATTTAGATTCATAAAATGCATATTTGTACATTAATAATAACACAGCAGGAATGTGGTAGTAAAAAGAAAGAAAAAATGGAAAGTTCCAAATACATTTATGATTCAGAATTTATATCTAAAACAAATAATAAATGTATGGAAACATTTTTTTTTATTAAAAAAAAAAAAAAAAAGTACAGAAAAGAGAGTGAGTTATTAGTAAAATATTAGCTTGATTATAACCTTTATAAGATGTTGTAAGTTAAAAAATAATTCATAAATATAAGAAAAGCGTCTCTTTAAATATTTAGTTTCACAAAATTATTCCATATTGCAGCACTATCTCTTTCTTTTCTTTCCAACCAACTAATTTTTAATTTTAGAGCTTGACTTATCTATCATCAATTTATAAAGCCTCGTGAAAATTTAAACAAAAACTTCTAAAAATTAAATGATAGAAAATATACAAAAAAATATTTTTATGTAAAGGAGCAAAAATATTTTAATGTAGAAGCCCTAACTTAAAACCTAATGTTCACAAAAGTTTTCCTATATAAAGTCCACAGAGGAAGACCAAAATAGCTAACGCGACATGGAAATTTGTAATTGCTAGCTGTTGTTTAGCAGGCATCTGATGCAGTTCTGTTTCAGTAGGTTTAGCTGAAGTTCCTCTAGATCTTGTATCATAAGCAACTCTTGACCTGAGACCTTCTTCCTACAAAATATTCAAAATTTAACTTTACACATGTAATAATTCTTAGAGAGTACTCAGAAGAAAGGAAAATATAATCAACAAATAAATTTGATTCATAACAGTTTATATAGTCTAATGGTGCACAAGTGGTCCTCTGAAAAGTTCTATAAATGTTAGCTGTTTTTGGACAACAGAACTATTTCTTTCAGACAAAATAGACCACTTGAAAACGATTTATTTTTTGTCTTGGCATCAAGTTAAAAATATATACTAAAAATAAAACAGAGAAAATGTGCAAAAGACATTTTAAGAAATGAATATAATAACCATAGCTAAAGAATGCAATTTCATAATTTGAGTTGAATATATACACACACACACATATATATATATATTTAAATGTTTTTTTTTTTTTTATATATTTAGAGTGAGTGAAAAAAAAAAATACCCAAAAATAAATTTCAAATAGTAAATACAGATTAAAACAGGAATAAACTACTACGTCAGAAACAGCTACACATTCCTTAATTCCTATTGGCTACACTCCCCACCTCTTCCGTAATCCTATTGGTTGAACTAAATCTGGTCCCTCTCCTATATATACGAGTACTTCTCCAGATTCAGAATTCTTTTTGCACTGAAGACGGTACGCTTTAGGCTACCGAAACAGCTGTATGCACCTCAATAATTTTTCTTTGGCGTTTCTGACGTAGTAGTTTATTCCTGTTTTAATATTCCAACGCCAAGTCTCCTGCTAGTAAATACAGATGTTGATGTCTCAGGACAACCTATACGGTTGGAAATTGAGAGAGTTAAAAGTGCAGTTAAAAATTTGAAGAATCATCGAGCAAGTGGTCCCAGTAGAATGCCAGCTGCACTGATAAACAGGACCGATACATGTCATAGATTAATTACACAATTATTTGAAAAATGTTTGAATGGAGAAGAAATACCAGAGAAATGGAGAATAGGATATCTAACATCAATCTATAAGAAAGGAGACTGACAAAAATGTGAAAATTACCGTAACTTCAACATTTAGTAAACTATATGGACGTATTTTAAAGGATTTTATTGAAGAAGAAATTAAAAAAAGAGGAAGTGTAGAACAAAGTTGTTTTAGAGCAGGAAGATCATGTATGGATAATATATTTTATGTTAAACAAATTGATTGTAGAAAAGGAAATGACAGTAGAAAATCAGATTCATCTTTTATTTATTGATCTTAAGAAGGCATATGATAGTGTTCTAATCGTAAAATTACAGAATGTACTAAATCAAATAAACATAAACCCAGATATTATTAAAGCAATTCAAGGGCTTTACAGACAGTCAAAAACAAAGATTAAAATAGGCCAAAGACTATCAAAAGGTTTTATAACAGACTAGCAGGCTATGCCCGCTTCGCTGGTCACTATTTTTAAATGAATCTCTATAGTTAATGAATTCTCAAAATTACATCAATTTTTATCATGAGAAAAAAAAAAAGAGAAAAAAAAAAAATGTGATTGGAAAAAAATGTCGCAACGGGTCCCCACTGCCCTTGGCAGCGCAAGCAACTGTGCGCTGCTCGCGCATTCATGTTCAACACTCTTAACGAATCACTATATTATCGTAAGGAAAAAACATAAATAATAATAATAATAATAATAAAAAAATCTCCCATCTGTGGAATAATCGGTTCGGGCCACCACAGCCTGCGGCAGCGCAGACAGGCGAACAAGACTCGCATGCTTCTTCACCTACCGTTCCCGCCCCTCCTAATTATTTTAGACTTTAAAAAATACTCGCAGTCGTTCTCTCGGACTTTTAAACCTAATAATACTAATTTACAACATTTTATCTGAATTTCTTTATTTTTACCCCTGCGCCCGATCCCTTCCCGCCCTTCGTAATAATTCTGTACTTTCGAAAATTTCCTCAATCGATTTATCGGGCCTCAAATCCTAACAAAACTAATTTTCAGCGCCCTAACTCTTATTTATATATTTTTGCCCTTTCACCTCCCCTTCCCGTCTATCCTAATAATTTTACAAATTCGAAAATATACGCAATCGATTTGTAGGTATCAAAAGCCTTCATGTACCAATTTAATAACTTTACAAATTTGAAAATATCCGCAATCGATTTGTAAGTATCAAAAACCTCTATGTACCAATTTTGAACGACATAACTCTAATTTTATTGTTTGCCCCTCCGTTCCCTCCTACCGCCCCTCCTAATAACTTTACAAATTCAAAAATATCCGCAATCGATTTGTAGGTATCATAAACCTTTATGTGCCAATTTTGAACGGTCTAACTTTATTTTTATTTTTTTGCCCCCCCCCCCCCCCGCACACCTTTTCTGACCCTCCTAATAACTTTACACTTTCAAAAATATCCTCATTTGACTTGCAGATCTCTAAAACCTATCTGTACCAATTTTGAACGGTCTAACAATTTAAGTCGTTCAATTTTTTACCCCATAGCCCCCCTTTCCCGCCCCACCTGGGACGAATTTCTAAAATTAAAGAAATTAGTTTTTATGTATTTATGGGGGCTATATTTAGAGGAAAAATATCTTACACATATATTTTGTTCTGTTTGCAATATAAAGGATTATTTCAAATCACGTTTTGCCCCCTCTCCTCCCCTCTTGGGGGCTGAATTTCGAAAATTCCAGAAATTAGTTTTTAGGTATTTGAATTAGCTATATATTAGAGCAAAAATTTCACAGATATCTGTTTTTCTGTTTGAGATATATAGGAGTATGTGAAACCACGTTTTGCGCATGTGAAATAACGTTTTGCCCCCTTTCTCCCCTTGGGGACTGAACTTCTAAAATTCAAGAAATTGGTTTTTAGATAATTAAATTAGCTATATTTTAAAGCAAAAATTTTACGGATATCTGTTTTTTTCTTTGAGATATGAAGGTTTTTGTGAAATCACATTTTGCCCCCTACACCCCCTTGGGGGGCGAATTTCGCAAAATCGCTTCTTAGTGGGTGCTTATACTATATGTTCTATAATCTGACCCAGTTTCGAGTCAGTGGCTCCAGTAGATTTTGCTGTGCGTTGATGAGTGAGTGAGTGAATGAGTGAGTGGAAGTACTCTTTTATATGTATAGATAAAGGACTCAGACAGGGATGTTGTATCTCCCCTACTCTTTTTAAAAATTATGTTGAGGCTGGATTGAACATTTGGAAAGAAAGCTGCAAAAAAATGGGACTTCAATTTTTACTCTGCAATTCACAGATGACCAGGTCATAATTGCAAAGAATAAAAATAACTTAGAAAAAATGAGGATAAAAATTAAGGAACAATATGGAAAATTCGGATTATACATGGTGAGTAAGATGAAATACCTATGCATAAGAGGAAATGAGACTGACTTAAATCTAAATTATTACATGAAAATAGAAAGATGTGAACATTATAGGTATCTTGGAGTAGATATTAATAGAGAAGGCGGAGACTCACAAGAAATTAAACATAGAATTTGTCAAGGAAGAAAGGCTGTAAAGCTGCTGAATTCTATTTAGAGGAGTGAGGAGATCTCTAGGAAGAGGAAGTATATATATAATTCTATTGTTAAGAGCATATTACTATATGGAGCAGAGGAATGGAGAATTATGGAAACAGAGAAAAAGAAATTAGCGGCAGTGGAAATGGATGCCCTAAGAAGATCATGCAGGATATCAAGGACAGAAACAATACAAAATGAAAGAAATTATGGAAATAAAGGAAAACATTTTATATGATCTTTAAAAAAAAAAAAAAAACTAATCTGGTATGGTCATATTAAAAGAATGAGCAATGAAAGGTTACCTAAAATCGCTTTTAACTATAAAGCAAATTAAAAAAGGAAGCAGGGAAGACCAAGAAAGAGCTGGATTTATGATATCAAAAAAGCGATGAGAGATGGACTGGATGAGGAATGGACTCTGGACCGAAAGCTCTGGAGCAGACTTCTTGTGGATTCTATCGGTAGGCGACACTTGACACCATAAGTTTATATATATCTCTTTATGCAAAATTAAGTGGCTAAAATTTATATAACAATGCTTTTTATATAAATATATGAAATAACCTTACTGCTTCAGATTTCATATGTCATAGCTGCTTTCGACGGGGATCCCTGCCGTCCTTGACAACTTGTAACGTGGTGAAGACTGCTGATTTTGCTTTTATCAACTGGCATTAGGTGTTGCCAGGTTTTATCGATGCCCGCTGCTGATTCATTCCAGTTACATGCTTAGTTGTCATTAAAAATTTCTAGAGTTTCTCTTAAGATTGTTAGTTTTGATTGTTGAAATTTGCATTTTTTTTTTTCCCCTTCTGGTTTTATCAAAGTCAATTTCAATGTTATAGCTTTAGTTAATACAGTGGTAATTTTTCCAAACTTAAGATCCTAAAACAGCTCAAACCCTCATCACTACTGCAAACTTTATTACAAGAAAATTTCTTCAGATTTAATAATAAAATTTATCAGCAGCACAAAGAGACCCATAATTTCTGGTTTTACGGTTGAATTTAAATTATGACTATTAGAAAAAACAATTTTAGATATCTTAAAGGATAAAATAATTTTCTGTTTTCGCCACACAGATGATGTTTTTATCATCATTCAAGAAAACAATAGCCTCGAAGACATTTTGAAAATCAACAAATAAATTTAGATGTAAAAAATTGCATGCTTTAAAGATAGAATTAAAATGACAATTTACCGTAAACCACTATGTAGTAAAGAAATCATCCATTAATAGTAAAACTCCATACTGTTATAAGTTAAACACTATTCGCGCCATTCGTAACTGAGCAATATTGTATGTAATGAACCCAAAGATCTAAGAAATGAATTAAATTATATTAAATTAATTATTAAAGATGCAGGATATCTTCCCAGCCTAATTGATAAACTATATAAAAAATGCATAAAAATTCTAAATCGTATTATATATAACCCCAGTTAACAGAAATTTTTTTTTTTTTTTTCACTTTTTCTATCCATTATGACAGAGATGTCTTTACAGTACGAAGCCGAAAATCCGGAATCGTCGGGACCGCGGCGATTCCGGATTTTCAGATTTTCCAGATTTTTGGTCATGTCTAAAAAATATAATATTATGGTTTAAGTACTGGGATAATATGCAAATCCAAGTAAAAAAAATAATATATTATGATTTTTAAACATATTCTGTAATATTCCTTTTATTAACTTTCACAATACATAAATAAAATTAAAAATAACTTGAAAAATAAAACAGATTTAATGAAATATTTGCAAACAAAAATTAGTACAAGTTATAATAAAAGAAAAGAAAAATAAGAAAAACATGCCATTTTTAAAAGATTTTTGTGATTTTTTTTCAAGTACTTTAGGTTTTTTAATTAAAAGTTTGAGCATAATTGAAATAGAATATAGAATTTAGTTCTCAATTAAATAAATGTTTAAGAACTGTTACTATTATTATAATCTTCTTCTCCCTCCTCTTTCAGACATTGCAAATGCCGGTTTTGAAGATTACTAAGGGAAAAAAAATACTTTTTCGGTTCTTTATTTAGACATATTTATACTTAAAAAAAAAATCGCTGTTGATGATGATTAACGCCGCCGAAATTGTCCGGACTTTTGGCGATTCCGGATATTTGGAGTCCGGATTTTCGGCTTCATACTGTATTAGAATTCAAAATTTTGCTGCTAAATACAATGTTAATATTCTGATCAAACCTAATCCACAGATATTCCAACTAATTAGAAATGACAAAGACCTTATTTCCACCCCCCCCCCCCCCTAGAAACCGCAGGTATTTACAGAATTAATTTTTACTAACGGTCAACAAAAATGTCATATATTGGAAGGTAAAAAAGGAAAATTAAAACTTTTTGAATATTTATTTTCTTAGAATAAAATAAAAATGAAAACGGAAATAAAAAAATATACTGAAAAAACAAACTTTCTAATATTAAACAACAAACTAACAGAATACCTATTTACATCCCCCCCCCCCCCCCAAAAAAAAAAAAAAAGTTAAGTATTTTAAGTTTGATGATAAATATTTGGTGGGATTCATTCAAGCTAGAAAAAATATTAAATCTCCATTTTTTTTTTTTTTTTTTCCCCCCTTATTTAACTAAAATGCTACAAGAATAATAACGCAATCCACATAAATAAACGTACACTTTAATGACAGGAGGCTAGGAGAAATGATGTGTTTGTTTACTTTAGCCAATAATAAAGGCAGGGAAGAAAGAGAAAGAGAAATAGGAAAAACATTTTTTTGCATCATTTTGGGTCTCATTTACAGAAGTTCATTTTTGAGTTTCGATGAGGTGCAGTTGTTCTTGAAGTTTAGCTTTCACATAACAATTTTAATTTTAACAATTGAAACTTCTATTGTTCTTTTATGGATATTTGTAGAAGCCCAATCATTTCATATTAATCGTTAATGATCTAAAATCATGCTTAAGCTTTTTTATATTATAGAAGAAAGTATTGGATTTGTAAAAATTTTCGGTTTCTTGTTTTCGATGGATTCAGGGGTTAATACAGGTCGATTTTACTACTGTTTATGAGTACCTTCACAAAAATCAACCTGGCAAAAATGTACCTTCACGAAAGTCATACAGCTAAAATCGGTACTTTCACAAAAATCTTAGTCATCCCAGCAAAATCTGACATTTTAAATAAGCACATTTTTGAAGAAAAGTAACTTATTTGTGTATTTCTGTTGATACAATTCACGAAGAATAATCAGACTTGCCAACCAATTTTAATTTAAAAAAAAAAAGGAAGATTTTTTTTTTTTTTTCTCTTTGATGCAATAAACAATACAGTTTTACAATTTTAATATTTAGAAAATAATTTTAATATAATTTTAAATTAAATATTTAATAATAATAATAATAATAATAATTTATTATATATTTAATAATATTTAATTATATATTTTAATAATAATTTCTATTAAAATAATTTTAATATAATTTTAATTTAACAATTTTAATATTTATTTTTCTAAATATTTAGAAATATTTAGAAATTTTAATATTTAGAAATAAAAATGTTTTACTATAGATTGATTATACTAAATATAGAAAAGTTTTAAATGAAGTTATTCTTCAACATATAAATATCTACAAAACAAAATCTGTAAGAAATTTATTTAACAATAGAGAAAAAAAACTTAGTTAAGTTAAAATATAACTATTTTTTTAAATAAATAGAATGATTTTTGTGTATGTACATTAATCATACATATAAAAAAAAGTAGCAGTAGGCCAGTAGCTAATTATCAGTTTCAAATGTGCATAAAACCAACTGAGTATTAATTTTCTTAAATTGATTTGGAAAAAATTTTCCTACCTGAAAAAATTATTCTTCAATTTTTTTCCATGTTTACACATTTGGTATAAATATGACATACAAATATTTAATTTAATTGAGTAAAAATAAACAGATTCATTAAATTCAGTAATAAAGAACTAAAAATAATAACATACGTGAGAAATATTGAGCACTTCCATTGTTTTATTGTTTCTAGAATTGATCATTGATCACAATCCGGGGAAGGGGGGGATACAAAAATAATTACGGAGTAAGAAATATTAAACTCTTTCAACTCTACTTCTAGAATCTAATGAAAGAAGTTTAAAACTAATATTATCATTTATAGGGCTGGATTATTTATCAATATATCCCGAAGTATCGATATATTTTTAATATCGCGATTACAATATTTAAGTTCTTGCTCTACCGATATATCCCTCTAACGATATTTCCTAGTGTGCACAACACGATCGATCCATATGCTGATAAATAACGTTGAACGCCAATCACCATATTTTCAAATTCTGCTTCCCCGCATCACCCTTCCATCGCACAAACACCCAACAAAAAGACCGCCAAATATACAAATACACTTTCTCTTCCTCCTATTACTCAATGACTAAACTTGAAAAAATAACCCCAACCGCAAACGATCCGAACACAATACATATACTTTCTCTTCCTTATTCCTGCGATCAGTCCCTCTGTCCTTCATTTGTAAGATCTCTCAAATCGAAACCACTACTTAAAAAGTATGTCGTTGAACGATAACATATAAAATGTTTCATTCATCAAGTTACCGCAGTATATTATTTCACAGCCTCTCACATTCGAAGATATCCCCAAACCAATAACATCGCAGCTCATTGCTGGCAGGTGAAAACATCTTGTGTTTAGTTCTTCTTGCTATTGGTTCGTTGATATTGGGAGAGATAAAGACTCCCTATAGAAATAGTATTATATAGGGAGTCTTCATTGGGATATTTCAAAGTATTGTTCGGAATTGGATCGATTGTTTGAAATATCGTCAAGTATTTTTTTTTTTTTTTTTTTAAAGGAAAGAGTTAACTGAAATTGATTACTTATTTTTTTAAAATTGGATTTATTATTATTCTATCTTCTGCATATACAAGAAGAAAATATAAGATTTGGATAAACATTTTTCTGGTTTTAATGAAATTGTACGTTTTGAGATTTCCTTGCTTTTCAATTAACTGAAACTGACTACTTATTATTTAAAATGTGGATTTATTACTGGTTTCTGCATGCATAAGAAGAAAGTAGAAGACACAGGAATTTTTTAATTTACAGTTTTCGATGACTTTACACGTTTTGAGATTTCCTTGCATTTTAATTAAATGAAATTATTACTAGTTTCTGCTTACATAGGAAGAAAGAAGATACAAAATAAATTTGATTACCGTTTTTCGATGTATTTACGTGTTTTGAGATTTCCTTGCATTTCAATTAACTGAAATTGATTACTTATTTTTAAAAAAGTGAATTTATTATTCTATCTTCTGCATATATAAGAAGAAAACATAAGATTTGGATAAATGTTTTTCCAGTTTTCGATGAATTTACACATTGAGATATTCTTGCATTTTAATTAACTGAAATTGTCTACTCATTTTTAAAAAGTGGCTTTATTACTAGTTTCTGCGTACATAAGAAGAAAGAAGATATAAAATAAATTTTGATTTCTGTTTTTCGATGCATTTACACGTTTCGAGATTTCCTTGCATTTCAATTAACTGAAACTGATTACTTATTTTTTAAAAATTTGATTTATTATTCTATATTCTGCATATACAAGAAGAAAGTATAAGATTTGGATAAACTTTTGATTGCCGGTTTTCGATGAATTTACAGGTTTTGAGATTTACTTGCTTATTATTTAAAATGTGGATTTGTCACTAGTTTCTGCATGCATAAGAAGAAAGTAGAAGACACGGGGAAATTTTTCAATTTCCGGTTTTCGATGTATTTACACGTTTTGAGATTTCCTTGCATTTCAATTAACTGAAATTGACTATTTATTCTTAAAAATTGGATCTATTATTTTACCTTCTGCATATATAAGAAGAAAGTATAAGATTCAGAAAAATTTTAGATTTTCAGTTTTCGATGATGTTACAAGTTTTGAGATTACCTGAACTCAAATTGACCATTTTTAAGATTTTTTTTTTTTTTTTTTTAAATGTTTGAACACTGTATTTCATGGGCGAATCGTGCCTTGGCTAACAGGGGTCGCTGCTGTGCTGCAATTTAATTCCATTTATGAGAAGGCAGTTGTTTTGCTTTGCTTTGCAAAAAGTGGTCGATCTTCAACCACTGGGCGATACTAGTATATAAATATAATACAATTTACAATTGTTATAAAACTATTACAAAATATACAGTCAATATACAGTCAAACCTCGATTTAGTGCCATCATCGGTACACATAATAATATGGCGTTATAACAGATTTGGCGCTATATCGAATTATAATCCTAACTGTGTAAATAAAATAAAATAAAATATTCTCTTACCTCATTATATTGCAAACATTAGAAAATTTGCATATGGATTTTTGGATCATAGCATTGAATATGTGATAACTAGTATTTTATTTCGATCTGCGTTTGCGTTATTATATTTACGCAGGCAAATAATGTTTTAACATGCAAGTTAAATTGTTTATATCATGTTGTATATCTTTAATTTCTGCAGTGTTTAGTTTGTCACTAGATTTTTCACTATTTTTTAAGTCTGTATGGCTCCAGCAGTTAACTATAGTCTCCCTAGAAACTTCCTCCCATGCTTTTTTCATCATCAGGCAGAATCGAATCTTTTAGGGAAAGAGCAGAAAAATCATTTTTACTGATACGGTCAACAATATGTCTGATATGATATTTCCAGTAATGCGCTTTGAAAAAAAATATGATTCTGGCATCTAAAGGTTGTAAAACACCAATGCAATCAGGAGGTAAAAATTGAAATTGGTTATTGCTAACTGGAGTTACTTCATGACAAAATGCATTAAATAATATCAATAATACATGACTCTTTCTTTCTTATTTCAGTATTAAAATTCACTAGCCAGTTTTGAAATAAAATTGCAGTCATCCATGCTTTATTTTTATTCATATAATCCACATATAAAGCAGGGTTGAAATTTTTAAAGCATCTTGTAAAGGGCAAAATTAACGGTCGCCACCGGCCACATGGCGACTAAATAAAAAAAGATGGCGATTAAAAATTATGCATCGATCGCCACTAAAGTCGCCACTTTTTGTGATCATTAAAAGATTCTAAAAATCGAGCGACGATAGGCAATCGAAGCCTTGTGATTTTCAATCTTTTTCCATCCATGGCATAAATGTCAATGTTCATTTGAAACTTGCTTTATTATATTCTACAACCTATAAAGAAGTAGAATTATTTAATATATCTCACTCATATAATTTTTGGACCCTCCCCCTTCCCTCCCCCTAATGATCCGTGATCACACAGCTTATAGAAAGCTTTATAATCATTAATCATTCTCCATTTGCTGCAAAAATATAAATATCTATTTTAAACTTACTTTATTAGATTCTAGAATCTGTAAAGAAGTAGAATTGTTTAATATCTCTTACTCATAATTCTTGTAATTCTCCCCCCCCCCCCCCTCCTCCAACGATTGGCAATTACATGCTCCACTGAAACCTTGTGATTTACAATCTCTCTCCATCCATAACATAAATGTAAATATTCATTTTAAACTTTCTTGATTAGATTCTAGAACCTATATATTATAGATGTATCCCCCCCCCCACTGCCACACACACACACACACACACATGTGCGCTCCATTTCAACTAGCAGTTAATGATCAAATGTCCTGCAAAGCACAATCTTTTTCCATTATTATCTCCATAGTATTTAATGTATATTTAACCCATTTAAGATATTTGACAAATGTGTGTATCAAAATTTGATTTGGCTTAAATGTGTATTTTTCAAAAAAAAAATTGTATTTGCTTTCTTTTGAGTAGAAATCTTCCTTTTTCCTTCCCATTTTAAAGCAGAAATCTCCCTATTTTTAAAGCTACAAATTTGGCAGCTAAGTAAATTATTTTTAATGAAACAGCTAAGTTTCCATATCTATACTTTTTAAGAGGAAATATTTTAACTCTATTGAAATAAAATCATTTTAAAAAGTGTGTCTTTAAAAATAAGAAAAAATAATAAAACTGCTAAATGTATTTACACATGACCATGTAAAAGTTGTGATGATGATGAATCAGCTGATTCATTTACTAGAAAATATCAATGTGAACTGTGAATGATAACAGCTTATTTCACTTAAATAAATTGAAAAAAAAAAAAAAAAGTACTACTGAATTATCTGAAAGATAAAAACTTTTGCTGTTATTATTACAGCCCTAAGCAGATTTTAATTTAGGATGTGCAATTTAGGATTTTTAAAAAGAGCGCAATTACAAATTACAATTTCAGTGTCCCTGTGTTAATTTTATTATTATATGTATTTCTTATTTTCATATTTTTCTTGCGGTAATTATACCGCAAAATGGTGACAATGCTTTTTGCAGTCTGAAAGAAATAGTCTTATGTGAAAAGTGGCCACTAACTTAAAAAAGTGGCTACTAATGAAACTGACAGTACCGGCCTCTGGCCACTAATGAATTTTCCCAGTTTTGCCTTTTAGCATCTTGGGTTAGTAGATTTACCAATAACAGTTAATGGTCGTTTGTCAGATGTATCAACATTAGTGCAAAACACAAGCAATACACGATTTTTAATTTTCTTACATTTTTTAACAGATCTAATTGATATTGTTTTGTCGGGTTGCAAATGATAAAATAAACCGATTTCATCCATATTATAGACATGAGCAGGTTCATACTCTGAAATAATATCATTTAATTTTTCCTGACCTATCATCACAAAATACACCTCTTACCGCAGAAAGATTTCTACTCTGTTTTATCATCCCATGATACAATGAGTTGGAATGCGTCAAAAAAGCGGCAATAAGCATAGCGCTTGACAGAAAAAAAAAATGCTAATTTTAACAAAAAATTATATTTTGGAAAATGTTGGTTGGCACTACACCGAGTTGGCGTTATAACGGATACTTTTCATTGTAGTCTCTATTTAGAAGATTTGTTCACCCATATATGTGGCGGTTAAACGGGTTTGGCGGTATTTCGGGGGGCGTTATATCGGAGTTTGACTGTATATATCAGTGGCGTAGTGTGACATTTGAATCTGGGCATGCTCTGAAACCAACTATGGAAGGAACACTACTGATCAAGATGATATCATTTCATCAAATTTAAGCTTGGATTTTTCCAGTTTCTTGGTTGGTTGGTTGGTTGGTAGAATTCAAGTCCGATTGACTACACTTGGGTCCTAGGCCTATGGGTGGAATGCCGTGCGTTGTGGGTCTTTCTAAGGGGTCCTAGCCTTATTTACGCCACGCGTCTTTCGGAGAAAACCATGGAACCCAACACTTCCCATCTACCAATTTTGAAAGCAGAACCGTTCGGCCCCTGGTGGGCCTCCAATTTCTTGGAATCGTATATAAAATTTTATATGCAAATTTTGTCGCTTTAACTTTATATCATATATCTAAAGGACTCTTATATTAATTTATTGAAGGCCAATTTGGTCGCTTCATTGATCGCTGTATTTAAATGAATTTCAAAGAAATTTAATCCCAATTTTTTATATCACTTTAGAAAGAAAAGAGAAAAAAAAAAGAAAGAAAGAACCGGGAAGAAAAAATCCACTGAAATCGCTGAAAACTTGGCTTCAGGTGTTCGCTGCTTTCTGCTGCGTCTTCCACGACCGCACTATGTACAAGAAGTTAATTGTTACAAATTTTAATAAAGTTAAAAATTTAATAAGTTTAATTCTTTCTATCATATTACCATTTGATTCCGATAGAAACAATACATTAAAAATAATAAACATTGCTCTTCAAAAGGGGGTATTACGTCTTTACATAAACAACTATTTTTGAAAACGCAATTATTATGTGTATTAAAAAAAAAGAAAGAAAAAGAAATAGTATTAAAATTTTATGATATAAAAACTATTTGATCGCATGACTTAATGCGAAAGAAGGAAAAATAAATAGAATAGCGATCTTTTCTAAGAAATGCAGATGGATGAAAAAAAAAAAAAAAAAACCATGCAATTTAAATAAAATTTAAGAAAATAAAGCAGAAAAATTAACGGAACATTCCAAAATAAATAAATTAATAAGATAATTAATTTAAGAAATTCAGATTTGAAAATAAGGAAAGAAAATAAACACACACACACACAAAAAATAAAAATAAAAAATAAAGAACGAAAATAAAGAAAGTAAAAATAAAGAAAAAATTCTATGCACACCTGCAAGATCAAAGCTACGCATCCGCCAATTTTTTTTAAATCTGCGATCAGTGGCCTGACCTTCATAGCGCATACAGGCACACATGAAGAAGACATTTTGCTTTATTCATATTATTGAATAAACAAAATTTGTACATACTTTTATTTCTGGTGGAAGTCTTCGCTTAGAATAAGTTATTTAGATTTATAATAATAATAAATAAATAAATAAAAGCAACTTTTCTGGCACATAAAACTAACTTTTGGAAATTTATCCAAATTTTATTTTGCAATTTAATCATCATTTTCAAATCAATTCTTTTTTTTTTCATTATTGTAAAATAAAGTATAAGTTTTAATTTATCAATCAGTCGGAAAAGCCAGCTCTCCTCTATGCGAACATCTCTACCAAAGGTAACAAAATCCCTACACTTTAAAAAATACCCCAAACTCCAGAATATGCTCTCCTGGGGTAGCATGCCTTGGGTCGTTTATACAGCGGAACTTTCCTTGTAGTTTATACGAGTGAAAATTAGAGGGACGTTGAATATTCCCTCAAATAGCAAAAAATCCCTATATCAGGGCATGCTTTACAAAAGCAGCATGACCTAAGCAATAACCGGTCAGCAGGAGAAGAGAGGGGCAGTATCTCAGGGACGATACTGGTCAGCAGATGTCTCCTAAACAAAGCGGGAGGGAAGTAACGACAATAGTAAGAAAAAAAAAAAAACACTCTGATTTATCCAGGAATAATGTAATAAAAGAAATTTCCTTTGACTATAAATTTTCAAAACTGAATGATGGATACTGTATAAATGGAAGCGAGTGTTTAACAAAATTAGTTCAAATAATTTATTTTTAAATAAATTCTGCTTAAAGTTTAGACAGTTTTTAGTGGGTATGCAGCGCATGCCTAGCATACCCAGAGAATACGCCACTGGTATATATACATATATATATATATATATATATATAATTTAAAAAAAAAAATGATATGGTAAGTAGATAAAAATAAAAAAATGGCAGATAACTGACCTTTAGAATACCTATGAGTTATGAGTGTTTCAAATTATTATTACTCTACAATTGAGAAAGTTTATTCGGTGGCTATTCTAAAGAAAGTTTATGAACAGTATTTTTACTGTGTATTTCTTATTCACTGAAATTAATTTAATTACAACCATATCGCTATCAATGACTGGCAGGACTACTAGTAAATGAACTTTCTTTATACTCAGGAATGGGAATTAGGTGCAAAACTCATACTAATTTTTATTTTAAAAAATTCCGTATATAAGTGAATCAAAATTCAATCAGGGACAGTCAGTAAAACGGTCTTTTTAATTTTAGCCCCCCCAAGTCCATTCACTGAGTTATCTATGAATAATAGTGTTCTTGTTACACATCAAATCAATGGCTGCATAAAGTTAATCATTTTAATATTCTATTATACGTTATGTGCCTATACGATTTTATCGCATTCGAATGATATTTTTCTAGCATAACTAAAACTCATGACTTTTAGTAGAGGATAAAAAAAAAAAAAAGGGGGGGGGGGAAACTTAGGGTCCATTTTGCCAATAAAAAGGACT
Organism: Salticus scenicus; assembly: GCA_963930645.1. NCBI lineage: Eukaryota > Metazoa > Arthropoda > Arachnida > Araneae > Salticidae > Salticus > Salticus scenicus. The sequence continues at coordinate 326,802,549 of OZ005652.1, forward strand.
TTTAGGAACCACAATAAATGCCCTGAAATTACTGGTTCTGCAGACCAGTGAATTAATTTTCTTAATTTCTACCCCTGAAGTTTGTGAAATAACTTATTTTACAAACCTTAAGAGCTGAATTATCTTGGCGTAACTCATTTAATTCACTCTGAAGTCTTCTATTAGTATTTTGCAGTTTTTGAAGTGTTGTTTCTGCATCAAGATCAGGAGCCTGTAACAATTTAAAATAGATATAAAATAATCAGTATTATTTAAATTAATTGTCATTTCACCTTAAAAAAAAAAAAGTATGCAGTTAACTAAAAAAACATTTATTTAAATTGTTTATCATTTCTCAATATATACAACACTCCGTATCTTTTCACATAAGTAAATTAAAGGATTGTAGTAGTGAAAATGGTCACTATACTCTATTTCCTTTAGGCTGTCGCCTCAAGGCCACACTCAGATGAACTGTCACTTCCCCTGTCCGCTGCTAGGTTACTGAAGAAACAACGACATCTCACTGGATGGAATTGAGCACATGATCTCCCTCTCTGCATTCTGTGGCCTTGAAGTGACTCTGCTGTGGAAATGGACTATAGTATTGAATATTAGTTTAACAATTGTACAGTCTTCTGCATAGAAGTATAATTCTGAGCTCAAACAGTATCAAAAGATGCGAATAACCTGAGGATTTCAAGTTAATCATTAAAATTAATGGTTGTTTTCAAGTGGCAATTACTAAACTGATAAACATTTAATTTTAAAAATCTACTGATTGCATTGCTTAGCAAAATATATCAGCAAACTGAGAAATTTTCCAAACTAAAACATACATTAATTAATATAAGAAAAAACCTTTACATATTTCATGGTAAGCCATAACGCATTTTCAACGCAAAAAGCAAAACCCCCTATAAATACAAAATTAGTGCTATACAATCTTATATTAATGGAGCCATAATAATTTGCAATGAACCTAAAGATTTAAAAAATTAATAAACTACTATTAAACAGTAGACCCCCCCCCCTCCCCCTCCCCCCCCAAAAAAAAAGATTACCCTGAAAATTTAGTTGATAAAATGTAAAAAAAAAATTAAAACCCTCAACAATATTCCTGTTTATCACAAATTCGATTCCTTATGACCGCATCTTGCAAAATTAAAAATATCACCGTTAAAAAATCATTTTAAAACCCCTATAAAACCCAATCCTAATATATATACAAAATCATAAGAAATGATACAGATCCCATCCGCCCTTTAGAAACAGCTGGAATATATAAAATCCCATACACTGACAGCCAAGGCAATAAATGTTATATCAGAAAATCAAAAATAAAAACTAGGATCACTGCGTTAACGAAAGCTAACCAAGAAGACAATATAAATATTCATTTTGAAAATATTACAAAAATTGCAAATTACCACAATCATAATTATGCTACATACCGCAAAGCTGTAGAAATTATTTATTCCAGTAATTCTCGCAATGGCAACAATGTGGCGGGGCTTGATAACCAGTGGCAAAGAATGCTTAAAAGAGCAGTAAGCAGAAACTACAAGTGCAAGGCTTCTGATACCGTAAGTGCCTGTGAGCAGGCCAGGGTACCCCGGTGAAAATGCGTTATGGCTTACCATGGAGTATGCAAAGGTTTTTTCTTATATAATTAATTTAAGTCTTCATGTGAAACAATAAGTTTATAAAACATACATACCAGCATTAAAAAAAAAAAAAAAAAAAAAAAAAAAATCAAAGCAGCATTTCCATATTAAAATCTTGATTTTATATAAAGAATATTTCTGTACTGATAAGTATGAAGGATTTAAGTCCAAAAATGTCGATTTTGAGTTAAGTACATAGTCAGACACAGAAAAAAATTCTCTATCGATTGGTATAAAGGATTTAAATCCATGTCATTTAGTCTTTGAGAAAATCCATTGGTAAAAAAAGATTGAAGTCAGAAATTTAGCACTAATCTTTGGATTAAAATATTTAATTCAAATTTTCCCTTTATTAAATGAAGATTAGCAATCACTGAATGGTATAAAGCATATAAACCAACATAATCCCTTTTTCCTAACTGATTCTGCTCATTAGTTTTTAGTTAAACTTTATTTTTCGTCTCCTGAAAAATCAAGAATATGGACTTAAATCCTTTATACTTATCAGTACAGATTTAATCATGTCACTAATTAAAAAAAATAAATAAATAAATAGTATAGTAATTGTTGCTTAAAACTTAAAATTTACTTAGAGCTTAAGAAAATATAACAGAAAAATCAATCTATAAAAAATAAATATTAATATTCAAAGATAAAAAAAAAAAAAAAAAAAAAAAAAATATATATGTGGTGCATGCTATTATGGTCCAAGCTATCTCTTTGCGAAGTTTTAAAGCTACGCAATTAGTAGCCTGAGCTCCAAATTGTGTATACACACATACACACAGATACCTCTCTTGTTTTTTATATATATATGTTATCATCATTGGACAGAGAGTTTTGAATAAACACTTCTCTAGATCTTTTTATAACATCTATCGATAACTAAGAGAGGAAGAAAAGGACTACAAATAAAATATTTCTTTTATAGAAAGCATGAAAAATGGTAATGAAGAATATATGCAGTGTTTATACTGTTTTACTTGTAATAGTGACTGAAATTAAAAATAAATATTTTCTATAATGGATCATTCCATGCCAAATCAACCACTCACTCAATCTGACCCCCTCAGATTTCTATGAAACTTGCAGGAATCATTTTCCTTGATTATATAAATGAGAATATATATTTAGAAATTTTTTATTTCTATTTATTTTTATTATTTTTTTTTAAATTAATTTTTTAATTTTCAAAGATTTAGCATTTTTTAGCTTATATAAGCATTTTTAATCTCAAATTTCTCAAGTTTTATAAGGTATTAGAGAAGTTTCTGACCTCTCATTTTAAAGAGCCAGGTTTAAGGTCACAAGGTTTACTTTGATATGCAACATCATTATGCTGGGTAAAAATTTTTAGAAATTTGAAATTTTAAAGATAGTGTTTTTTAAAAATTTTGAAAAAATATGTTTTTTGTTATACTAAAAGTTATATAACCTGAAATTTTTAGAGTGGGATCTCAATGGGATCATGAGTTATGGCAAAAAACTTAGTTACTCTACATGGTAAATTGTATTATCTATAATAATAATTACATATAATATGCTTACCTGATAAAAGATCTGTTTGTTGAAGTTTACACATTCAGCACTGCATGCTAGTATACAATTAAACATGAAACAAGTTCGGCAACATAATTATGCTTAACAAAAAATAAATTTTTTTGACAAAATATTTTTAGATTATTAAGGGGGAAAAAAATGTGTTTTTTGTAGTACTGTAAGTTTTATAACTTGAATTTTCTTTAGTACTCTCTTAACGTGATTACAAATTATAATAAAGAAACTAAGATTACTGTACATATAAATGTGTATTATGATTCTTGTCATGTATAGCGCTTACACAGTTACAGACATTGATTTTAGGATTTTTACATATTATACTAATATACAATCAAATTTTTAAAAAAGATGAACAAAATAATAATAATAATAATAATAATAAAAACAAAAATAATTACCATATATATATATATATGTATATATATAGAATAGTTTTATTAGTTATACTAGTTTAGTAATTTTTTTGTTCTTTAAATTAAGAGTTACTTCTTAATTTGCCTTTTTGGTTTCAGAGTCAGTAAGTTGATAAGTTCTTCCTTAAGTGTTATAGGATCAACTTTCATTAAAATTTCACTTTTATGAACGATTAGTATGTCTGTAAATTGTGGCTATTTGAAAGAGGGAGAAGGGCCATGTGGTTCCAAAAAACTGATTTTTACTTCATCTTCTATTTCCAATACAACTTAGCTTTTCACTTTTACAACTTTCACTTTTCACTTTTAACTTTTCACTTTTACAACTTAGCTTTTTCACTTTTATGAACGATTAGTATGTCTGTAAATTGTGGCTATTTGAAAGAGGGAGAAGGGCCATGTGGTTCCAAAAAACTGATTTTTACTTCATCTTCTATTCCCAATACAACTTAGCCACCACTTGTCTGAATATTGACATGTGACAAAGCCAACAATTTCATTTATATCTAGATCATCATTAACATCATCAACTGAAAATACTTCTATACTTGGTTTCTTTGAAAAAGAATAATGTTTTACTAAAATTTTAGTCTCGCTCACAGAAGTGTAACTATGAAATTGTTGTGTACCTTTTATTGTTCTAGTTGCCTCAAATCTACTTTTTAAAATCATTGCCTCTGTCTTATATTCATTTGTAATAGAATATAAAAAAATTATGTTAACAATATTATCTTTAGCCCAATTGTGAAGTTGCCAAGGGGTCATAATTTGTTCATTATAGACCATTCGTAAACTTACCAATGCTGCTAATCGTTTGACAGTCCCGCCGACACCGTCACAGGCATTTTTTCCATGTGATGATGCAAAGAAGTTCCAGTCTGCCTTTATGCCAAAATCTTTCTCATGATTACAGACATTCAGAAAATTTGATTTATTTTTATACTGTGATGCTGCTCCGTCAGAAAAATAATTCAGTTTTTTGGGTTTATATGGCAAATTATGTTCTGGAAAGTGTATCATGTGGTGCTGAAACAAATGAACAGCAACTGTATCATGTATCATACAAACAGAAATAACTAAACTCAGATGCACTGTTTCTTTATCAATATATAACAAATGGATGTATTGTTGATTGAGCATTGTTCCAATGAAAACCTTGTACAAAATCTTGAAGTATAAATGCATAGTTTCCTGAAAAATCATACAATACAATGCACTCATTCTGAAATAAATTTTCTTTCAGATGTAAATAAGATGATTGTTGAGTAGCAATGAAAGAGTGTCTCAAAAGTCAAAAGTTTTGGCAAACTCTTATATAAAAAATCTAAAAATTTTTCTGTTGATTTTATAATCGTTTCAAGAACATATGTATTTTTAATTTGCATCCATTGTTTAAGGCTCACATTTTCAATGCTATTCAGTTCAAAAGCTTCTTCAAACTGAGCCTTCAAATCATCACTTCCAGGACAATTCATACAATTTGTAAAGTAACATTTATCTGTTGGTGTTTCGCAAATTACATTGCTTATAATGTCTTTATATGAGTTAATTGGCGGATCGCCATTTGTCAATTCAGACATTTTGCATTGATCCATCATTAACTAGACATTCTGATGTGTTGTACATACACATACAGAATGTGTCCCACTGGCCCCAGGAAGGACACAGTGTTTAGGACGAAGGTTACAAAATTTTGAAATTCCAATTTTATGATTAGGGTAACGCTCCTTAAAAAGTTCATAAGATTCTCTTAGTGTGTTTAAAATTAAAAACTTTTGAATATGTACACATTTACCATCTTTTTTTTTACTGAAACAAAATCTTTTACCTGGCATCTGACGACTAACCTCATCATTTTCATAAAAATTTTCAACTAGGGCTGCTGTTGCACAATCCAGTATTCTTCCAGGCTTTGGGTCTGGGGATGACGACATACCCTTTTCCCTTAACAATTTTTTTTAGTCCGGCTTTTTGGAAGTGTAGTTAGAATTTGCATTCTAATATTTTTTCCCAAATTCTTATGTATTTACTGTCATTCACTGCGGTATGTTTGTGAATCTGAACCAAATAAAAAATGTGCCTCTATTTTAAGGTAAATACAAGCTTTTTCATTTGTCTCTCCGTGGGTCAGTTGGTAAGAACGCCATGTTAGTAATCCGGTGGTCCCGCGTTCGATACCCTGAAGGTCCGGAGTGTTAATTTTTGCAGACAATTAGTAGAAAAGATGTCATTGATAAAAGAAAATTCATCGTTGACTACACTGTATTCTAAGAATTTTTGAAGAGTTTTATGAAGAAGCCTTTTTCTTACATCTCTTTTTAGAAGCAAAAAAGAGTTTTTTGTAGACTACAAGCGCTCTCTATTGGGCGGAATATTCACTAAAATGTCAATGAAACAATTAACAATACAAAATAAAAATGATTAGGAAAAACACATAAACATTAACCAAATCAGTAAAATGTTAAGTTATAAAATAAAAAAATAATAAACTAAAATAATAATAAAAAGGTGCCTCAAACGAATAATTAAATTGCAGATATTGGCCCTTAATCAGGAAATGAAATCACAAAACTTATAGGCAATCGTGTGGTGCTGCCATCTGTTGTCAATTTTAAGAAATAATTTCTATTTTCTTAATACAGTTCAAATTTCCCCAATTTTGGTTAATAAAAAAATTTTTTTTTTTTGAAATTAAATTTTATTCTAACTTTGAAAAGATTTATATGATACGCTATAATAAGAATTTGGATTTTAAAATTTTTTTTAAATAGATTATTTTCTGTAGCAGTATTAAACTTTTCTTTCGGCTGATTAATAATTTCACTGTCATAATTTTTTGCTGAATCAGAATCAGCAATATCGGGACTTAAATTTAATATTTTGCTATGAAAAGCTTTAGATACATTTTTAATTTTTGCTTTTGGGTATTTCTTTTCAATCAATCGTTTTGTTTTTATAGGTGTTTCTTCAATAGCAGTCAGGCTTTTGTTCAAAGTTTAAATAGCTTCTATTTTCTGTTCTGATGAGTTGACAATGAATTTGGTCCTGATACTTCGGTAATATTTAAATTAATTTCTGATTCTGAGCTGTCTGAAAGCAAATCTTGTTGTTCAGTTAAAATTACTGTAAGCTTTAATACAGCTTTACGACATCCAGTGCATATTTTGTCACATTTATGCAAATTAGGATTATGTCTCAAAATGTTTTCATTTACAAATCTCAAACTTTTCTTGTAATAATCATGGCCAGCTTTCTTGAATGGGTTACAGCAATACACAGAAAAATACTTTGATGTGCTAGGTTCCCTTATATTTACACAAAGTCTTAATGATAAAAAAAAATTTAATTCATACGAGTTTAAAATCAGATTGTAAGAAACAATAAAATTTTGTACATAATAAAAGTAAAAACTAAACAGAATTGACTAATTTTTTTTTTTTTTTATCTGAAAAGGGTTCTCATTGTATAAAATAAATATTCCAAAAATGGTTGAATTAAAAAAATTAAAATGCTTATTTTAGTTCCACTCAAAAGAGTATAAACCCAAAATCACCACTCTTTCCACATTGAGATCGCAGAAGAGACTAATTAAAAATTAAATTACAGTGGAGATGGAGATAAGTCACATGCCTGAAATAACATAAATAAAACAAGCTAAATAAAGATAATTTTGAACCAGAACATCTGTGATTAGAAAGTGAATTGATTATTTACTCACTATGAATCATGCTGTCATTAATTTGTAAGTGTAGTAATTTATTATCTGAATGGTTTTTGATATAAATTTATCAACTAATATTCTAAACATTTCGTAATCTGCCTTTAAAAAACTGAATAAGTTTTAAAACCATTACTCCTGATTCTAATCTTAAAATTTTCAGGCTATGAAACATATAGTATTACACACACACACACACACGTTTAAATAAAAGAAATTAAATAATCAAATTTTTTAATGATCTTAGAAATTTACATAAAGAAAACTTTTTGCTTATTAATATTTTATCAGGCATAATTATGAACTTTAAAAATCAGGCCTTTTATTAAGTAAGCATATTATATGGTAATTATATTGCCTAACATGTAGAATAACTGAGTTTTTTGTAATAACTTCTGATCCCACTCTATTAGTTTCAGGTTATATAGCTTTTAATATAACAAAAAACATGTACTTTTTTCAAATTAAAATAAAAAACACTATCTTTAAAATTAATATTTTTTTTATCCAACATAATGATGTTGCATATCAAATTAAACCTTGTGAAATACTCTTTAAAATGAGGGGTCTGAAAATTCTCTGTCCCTTATAGAACGTGAGAAATTTAAGATTGAAAATGCTTACACAAGCTAAAAAATGCTGATTTTTTTAAACTAAAAAAATTAATTTAAAAAAATTTAAATGAGATAAAAAAAATTCTAAAAATATATTCTCATTTATATCATCAAGGAGAATGATTCCTGCAAGTTTCATAGAAATCTGAGGTGGTCAGGTTGAAAGTTGAAATTTTTTTGGTTGAATGGAATGACCCTAATATTATTTGTTTAGAATTTTTTTTAGCGTTAATAATCTTAAAAGTTTTAGCTTAGAATTTTAACTTGCTCATGAAAATCCAAGACCAAAGAAAATAACATGTGTAGGAAAAATGGGTTTTTTTTTTTTTTTTTTTTTTTTTTTCACCCCTTACCTGTCGAGGAAAATTTACAAGATTCGTTTTAAAGTGCCACTTTTCTCTTTCAAAACTGAAATGAGTAAATCTTTCGAAAACACTGTCAAGATCACTTTCAAGGATTATTTTATTGCATTGTCAAGCCATGTCAGTAGCTTCACTGGTAGCAGTATAATATAAAGGATTGTACTTGGGTTCCCATTAACAGAAATTTCTCTTCAAGACAATGAATTTGATGTGAATAAGTTTCACTCTACAATGATTATTAAAGGAGATACATGAGTTTATAGACTTTTGAAATGTCGATTTTATACTTATATATCCCTTATATATACTTATATATTACCCTTTAATAATCACTGCAGGACAAAACTATTTATACTAAATTCATTGTCCTGAAGAGATGTTTCCAGGGATGTATCACAAGACATACTTTGCCCAAAAATGTTTGGACCTGGGCAAGGGAGTGTTAGGAGTGCCGCTAGGGAGTGCAACCTTAAAATTTCTAATGGGAGGGTATATCTTTGGAAAGGTCTCTTCAAGGCAATGAATTTGGTACACATAGTTTTGTCCTGTAGTGATTATTAAAGGAGATACATAAGTATAAAATCCACATTTCAAAAGTTTAAAAACTCATGTATCTCCTTTAATAATCACTGTAGGGCAAAACTATTTATATCAAATTCATTGTCTTGGAAGAGACGTTTCCAGGTATGCATCACAAGACATACCTTCTTATTTGAAATTTTAAAGTTGCCGTCACTAGCGCCCCCACCCGAGCCCAAACTTTTTTTACCCTCTCGAATTCATTAAATACGTGTTGCACCATTTTTTAAACTTCCGACTCATTTTCGAGTTAGGAGGGAAGGGGGGGGAACTTTTGGAATACCCTGTATACCCGAGGTAGTTAAGTTAAAGTCAGAGTTTAAATTTAGTCGAACACTACTGAAAAGTATTAAGACAGGAAAGGGTAGAAACAACTCAACTGTAAATGGGTTAGTTACTTAAGTATAAGAAAGATTAGTCCAGTAAAAAAAAAAATTTACATAAAGATGTACGACAAAAATCTCATTTTTAATAATGTATATAATTAAATGTTAAAGTAATTTCCAAGGTTTATAATTATATAATACTATTAATCAGAACTAAGTTTTTCACTCATTAATAATAAACCTTTATTTAATCCATTAATAATAATTTTCTTTGTATTTCTTTGAAACTTCATTTAATATAGATATATTATTCATCAACCATGAATATTAAAAAGTTCAACCTTTCACTCCAATTTCTCTAAGTAAAATTCATTCAATATGTTTTAATAAAACATAAAAATCATTCTTTTTGAAAGTTTTTTTTAAACTCCATCTGAACTATTTTAAAGAAAAAATGGAACAAAATCGTACTTTGGGAGTTTCTTGAACTTTTGAAGATGTCACGGCTACTTCAGCTTTCACGGGTTCTGTGTTTTCAGATGGCTGTGAAAGAAAAAAAAAAGATAATTTTTAAAGAAAAAAAAAAAAAAAAAAAAAAATTGACAATCCTACAGATTTTAAAGTAACTTTGTTTTTATTATTTTTAACTTGTAATTAATTCATAATAGGAAATATCAATATCTAATTTAAAAAATGTACAGCAACCTTAATCCTGACTTTAATCTCTGTTATGCAACAAAATAGCATATTTCCCATTAATATAAATTTCTACATTTTAAAATCTTACATAGCAAATTGAAATAATTCTAATATTTCCACTTTGAAAAGGTAATAAAATTCATTCATTAAAAATAAATAAATCCACGCTAAATAAATAATTATATGCTTTCGTAACTAAAAAAAAAAAAAAAAATAAATAAATTTTAAATAATATTTACTAATATTGCAAAATTAACTTCTGAACTAAATTAATTTATACCATTAACAAACTTTTCCGAATTCAAAATCTTCATTTTACAAAATTTGATCTTTTCCATGTGCCCAAGTGAAGAAATTTTTACAAGTTTTATGATTCACACTTTTCCTATCAAAATAGCTTAAATATTTATCTTTAAAAATTTATCTATAAAATAGCTTTCTTAAAATACCAAGCTTTCAAATTCAAAGAGGGAGCCAATGTTTCAAAGTCAAGTTCTGACCTTTTTCAATGTGAAGAATGAATCAAAAACCAGAAAAAAAATCCAGAACTTTCAGATGATGTAGGTGCACATCTTTTCATGGCAAGGACACCATATTGCTTAAAAATCTGACTGGAAATGCATTTATTCCAGGAAATTGAATTTGTATGGAAACAGCACGATAGGTGTATGTGGAGGGTGTAAGCCAGACTTTCACCTGTGCCGTAGCCCCCAAACTTTTATCATTACGGGGCATTTAGCACATCTTCCTTAAAAATAAAGGGATTTTAAGGACCAAAACTGAAAAAAAAAAGGGGGGGGGACTTAAGAGACCTATTATTTTACGCATAAATATCAATAATATATTAATATATGTACATTTATTTATTTTATTATTATTATTTTTTTTTTTTTGTGATTCCCTACCACGTGTAAGCCAATTACCTAACATCAGATAATTAAAAAATATATACAGCCAGTGTAAAAAGAATTTGAACTGTTTTGGTTTTGTTGAATACCTTAAGACAAATGCATAGAACTATATGAGCCTATGGGGCTAGGGCAGGGCTATTCACATAATTTCTAAGATGGACACTTTTACTGCTCTTTATCGTGCAAAATGAAAGGTTTCAGATTTTACATTTAAAGCTATGCTTCACATTTCGAATATATATATTTTTTTCCCATCAATTAACTGTCCTTGAAATTTATCACTTTAAGTGTGGGTGAATAGGAGGTACAATCATATTTTTTTACTCGAGAGTCCTAGAGTGTTTTGCCCTCCATGGGGATCTTTTTAAAGAATTTTAGCTTGTATTCATATACATTTCAGAAAGAAACACTGAAATTTTTTAATAGCTAGGCAAGATCCATGAATGTGACCAGAGTTCGAATCTGGCATTTCCTGTCAACCAGTTTTCAGAAGAGAACCTATAGCTACTGATGTGGCTTGCCGCTTAAAAAAATCTCTTTGTTTTTACCATATATAAAGAAGTTTGCAATAAAAAAAATAGCACATAAAATAAAAGTTTAAAAGAAAAAAAAAGGGGGGGGGGGAATTTTTGCCTAATAGTTCAAGGTGAAAAAATAAATTGTGATGAAACAGACCTGTGGCACTATCTATCTAGTTACAAAATGACACATGAAACAATCGCTATTAAAATCTTTTTAGCCTATACAGAAATAGGGAAATAAACTTAGGTGTGCTATTTTCATGTGACCTGTATTAGGAGACTGATTTCAAATCCCATGGAAATTGTGGGAACCCTACTCTGAGTGTTGATCATTAATTCTTCAGTTAAAAAGCTAAAATCAGAAAACAGTCTTTAGTAAAATGCTAAAATACTATTAGGCTCAAAAGAAGACCTGTTAGTATATCATTCTAGATGTCTCTTCATGTTACATTTTTCTTTTGCAAACTAACTTTTAAATTTAATCATGATATTTTTAAAAACACTTTGGAGTAGTAGCTACCAACTGTTTAAACAAATTTGAATGGCTGAATATTTCAGTAAATAAATAAATGTGAAAATCATGTCAGTGTGTTTTCATTCACAACTCAGATGTTTGTTCAATGAATGTAACACATCTGAAATGCTTAGGCATCCATGTAAAAAGAAAATAAATGGTAAGCATGTAATTTTAGTAAAGATCATTCTGTAGGAAATTTTTGAAACATATGTTAGTTTGGTTTCACTTTTAAATAATTTAATGAATTTAAGAAAATTACTCCCCATAAAATGTTATATGAAATCTGTTATGTTTCTCTATGACAGAACTATGTATAATATGGCCATCATTTCATATAATGATCATACATTGATATGTACACCATTATGGAGCAGTTGTAGCAGCATAAATATATATTTAGGTGAGTATAGTTGTAAAATAATCCATAATGGAAGAGAATAATCGAGAATTTTCTCATTGAAGCTATAATAGTGGGTAATTTTGAAATGTGTGCTCTGCATAAGTATTAATTTATGTGTAAGTTTAGAAATTTTTGAAATTTTGCTTTTAATAAAATAATCAGATTAATTAAATCTATTTAGTTGTAGATATTTAAAAAAAAAATTCTCTTCAACGCTAAAAGATGAAATCTTGTAAATTATTGAATATAAAAATCTAGTGATAACTCAAGTAATAAAGGGACAAACCATTAAATGATTTTTTTTTTTTCATTACAGAAACTTATTTTTAAAGGGTAACATTTAGTGAAAAATATTTATAATTATTTATGTTTTTGCTTCAAAATGTTTTAGGACATTTCTCAGGAAAAGTGTCAATTTAAAAGCAGAGTTTAGACATTTTTAAAGATTCTTATAGAAATAAAGTAATAGTGTATTTCATATCAAATTTTGATATTAATACGGAAAAACAATAGTGGCGAGGTCAAGAAAGTTATTTACTCCCTCCATAGGAGGAGGGGGGGGGTCTCTTTTCAAGCTCTTACAGATCTGATGGTTTGCGTTACCGATCTGATGATGATACATTCAATATTCATTAACATTTATAGAGGTTATATTTTATTATAATTTTGTTATTATAAAATGAGATAACTTTAAAAATATCAAATTTTATTAAACAGAGTTATATGCACCATAGAATATGAATATCATTTGTTCAAGAACAGTAATCAAAAGCTCTTTTTATGGTCATGGGAAAGATTAGGGGAATTTTATAGATAATTCTGAAGAAAACTTAGCTGATTTCTTACCAAATTAAGATAGGGCTTCCATTTTTCTTGAACCTGAAAATTTTTCTCTAAAGAATACTAATATGAATATCACCATTTCACACTAAAATTTAATCTGAACTGTCTGTATTAAATAAACATGTCATTGGTTACATGCAAGTGTACATGATTCACTCATGCAATATGTTTAGTATATTGCAGTCATCACAGAGCTATAAAATTTGGTACGAGGTTCATCTAAATTGAGGGAAGGCAGGAAGACAAAAGGAAAAAATATATATATATACTGATAGTCGGGTTTAAATAGGAAGATGGTCCAAAATAAAAATTGTCAGCTTTTACTTATGTGAGTCTGAAACAGAAATTTGAAATTTTTGCAGCAAGACAAACAGGAACATTCAGGGCATTTAGCACATCTTGTTGGGGAAATCAACATTATGAATATTTCTTTTCATGTTGATTTGAGTTACCTTAGTTTTAAACTTTTGCTATTGGAAAATATAAGTTATTTTAAAATTGTTTAAAGAGTCTTTAAAGGTGTACTCATGTCTAAATTCCAGGAATACCATTTTTAAAAATGTCAATGTACTTTTGACGACATTGTTTATGTTTTACATCTGCCGACTGCCTTGCTTTTGATAAATTGCCGTAGTTTGCAAACCAACATGCAGATGGCAGCACAATTAGCAGTTGCTTGCATGTGAAACGGAGGTTTTGCAATTGCACGGCATTAACTGTGAAATACACTGCAAACCATAATTAATGACAGCATAAATGGATCATCGTTTGTTTTGGAGGGCGGTGTCATTTTTCTGTTGCAAGATGTAGTTGCATGTTATTTTGATTTATGCTTTAAACGGATATGTCAGTTATATTGAAATATGAATTTATAAGCTTGGGGTTTGTGGATTTAGGGTCTTTTACAATTTGAATTTTCTGTTAGCAAGTATGAAAGTTTATTATCGTTTCTCAGGCAGCTGTTACTTTCTATGAGCAGGTATTCATTTTGTGTTTGTTTGGCAAAATTGATGTTGGTGAACAACGTTCGCTAGTCTTAGACTAGCATCGTTTGGACTTTTTTACCAGTTTAAAATTGTTGCGTTGAGTTTTTGAATCTACTGTTGTTGATATAGTATCGATTTATTAAGTTTCATAGATTTATGGCAAGTTGATAATATTATGTCGGTTTGGTTTTTGTTAAGTTTTAAATGTTTATAATCTTTGAGTATTATGTTTTAAAGTTTTATGGCTAGTTATTGATATAATGTTAAGTTTTAAAAGGTTTATAACTAGTTACCGATATAGTGTTAAGTTTTAGAGATTTATTGCTTGTTGCCGACTGGTTTTCAGATTTAAATGTTAAGTTTTTCAGAGTCTATTGTATGTTACCAACATTTTATTAAGATTAAATTTTTGCCATTTAGTTTTTTTTAGGATGTTAAGTTTTAGTGGTGTTGGTCATCAATATCGTTTTTTTGGATCTGTTGCCTGGGGTTTACCTATGGTTATTATATTGTTGTTTAATTAAAAGATTTGAATAACTAAATTATTGTTGAACTTATTGTTATATAAATAACTGTTGAAATTAATTTTTGTTAAACTTGTTGTTGTTGTTGTTTTTACAATGGTCTTTAATAAAATCTAGTTTGTTTTTTAAACAACTTGTTTTTCTTGAACTGCCAAAAATACATTTTTTCACACTTGGAGCTAAAAATAAAAATGAACTTTCACTGATGCATTTTTACTCTGCACATTTATTTGAAGCTTTATGCTATAACAGTTGGTTATGGGCTTTGTGATTTTATCTCAGCTCATTTTTATTAGCAATTTTTGTGAGTTAAGTTGGCAGTTTTTTTTTTATGTTGTTAAGTTTGGTAGTTTCTTTTTGAAGTTAAGTTTTTTTTTATATTGTAAATAATGGCAGTGAGTTTATTACTCGGAATTGAAAAGTTAAGCAGAGGTAATTATGCTACTTGGAGTAAAGATATTCGGTTCATTTTTATAGAAAAAAATGCTTGAGGGATTCTGAATGGGAGTGAAATGCTGCCTGAGATCGATGAGTCTAAAGGAGTTACTATCAAGACAGTAGAGGATTTTCATGTCCGATCCAGAACTGCATTAGCTACGATATACCTCCACGTCATACCCGAGTATTGAGGACTGATAGACTGATGCACGAGCCCAGTGGACACCTGGAGTACACTGAAGGAGCATTTCATCTCAGATTCCCGTGCCCGGCATATGCAGCTGGTGAATGAACTTTTTACATGTGTCTGCCTAATGAATCAATTGGCTTATATTCGACTAGACTGTCGCAGATTGTTGATCAACTGAGGAACATTGTCAAACCTATGGAAGATGAGTATCTGTGTTTCCAATTTTTTGCGTAATCTACCAGACCGTTCTGAATCAGCTGTCCAATATGTGCTTCGCTGGAAAACTGACTTTACATTCGACAAAGTGGTTATAGAATTGTGTGCCGAAGAAGTGAGACTCCAGTTGAGAGATCTTGACCGAGGTTAAATCCAACATCAAAGTACAAAATATGCAGAAGTTTGGTAAGAAAAATTTGAACTATTTGAAAACTATAATATGCCATAGATGTGGCTGTAAAGGTCCCTTTCAAAGAAATTGTTATGTAAATTTAAATAATACCAATAGTTTTAAACCTCAGTTTAGTAATGTTAAAAAAACCCAGTCTAGCAATGTTAAATCTCAGTTTAGTAATGTTAAACCTCAATCAAGTAAATTTAAACCTAGGAAAAATAAGTGTGTAAGTGAAGTTAACTCCGTCATCCGCAGTCAACTTAAAGATCCCCCCCCCCATTTTCATTTTTTCTTGCTCAGCCAAATATTAGTGAATCTGATGATAGCTGCTGGGCTTTTGATACGGTAGTGACTCATCATTTTTGCAAAAATCGAGATTTTTCTTTTACATGTATACTCCCTCTTGAGGTGAAAGCTTATTTGTCACTGTGGACGGGATTATCTTCCCAATTGAAGGTAAAGGCATCCTAAAGTTAAAGTTTGGTAATAATAAATGCATTTTAAATGATGTTCTTTACTCTCCTAGATTACGTAAGAATTTTATATCCGGCCCTCAAATTGATCTACATGGTTTTAGTTTTCTGGTAAGGTGGGGAGGATAAATGTGAATCAGCAACAAAGGTGAAGATGTATTCTTTGCAAAATTGAAAGACGGAATTTACTATGTGTATCCCAAGGTTTTGAAATCAAATGGGGGGGCAGGTTTCTACTTCAGCTGTAGGGATAAGCGATGTTGAAGCCTGGCATGCAAGGTTTGGTCACGTAAATCCTGGATCAGTAATAAACACTAGTAAATGTGATCATGTCAAAGGCTTACCAAAGTTGAAGTTTAAAAGGTTTTTTTGTGAGCCGTGTAGGGTAAGTAAACAGAGAAGAATAAGTTTTAAGTCAATTGAGAATCCAGTATGTGAGACTCCTTTAGAAAGAGTGTTTATGGATGTCTGGGGTCCATTGAGAATTAAAGGTCGCAATGGTGAAAGGTTTTTTCTGTCAATTGTAGATATGTTCTCCAAATGGGTTGCAATTTATCCAATAGCAGAAAAAAGCCAAGTTTTTGAAATTTTTGAGAAGCATATTGCCCGTGCTTAAAGAGTGTTGGGTAAAAAATTAAAGTTTTTGCATACCGACAATGGATCAGAGTTCAAGAATGATAAGTTTAGGGCATATTGTGATAAAACAGGTGCTGTGCATGAATTAACTAATACATTTACCCCTGAACAAAATGGTTTTTGTGAGAGGTTGAACCAGACTTTCTAAACTGTGTAAGAGCAATGTTGGTTGACAGTGGTTTACCCCTTGAGTTTTGGTCGGAGGCAGTATTATTTTTCACTTACACGTGAAATTATGAGGAGACAGCCAGCATAATGACCTCTTTAACTCCCCCCCCCCCCCACTTTATGGCCCATTTGCTGAGTTATCTATAAATATTAGTGTGTCTCTGATCATTGCTCGTCAAAGTAATTTCAATATTCTACTGTAAAATAGCACCTAAGCTTTGAATAGCGCCTAACCTCACCACATTTGAATAACATTTTTTCAGTATATCTAAAATCTTAAGATTTTTGATCAGAAAAGAAAAAAAAAAAGGGGGGACTCATGGAGCATTTTGCCAAAATAAGGGATTTTTAGGGACTTTAGGAACACACTAAATGCCTTGAAAATTCATCTCTGATAAGTACTCAAAATATAAAACTGAATGTTCAATCTTTCAGAAGAATGTGAACCATGAACACTGGAAATTTTCAACTTTTAGACTTTAAAATTTAGCATTTATGAACCCATAGTTTCAATTATTTATGCAAATTAATATATCGTTTAAATAATTGAAAATTTTATTCTACCATAATTGGATGCAAGTACAATTGTGATACTTCATAAAATATTATTTACTTCTTAAATCTTTTGAATATGACATTTCAAAAACTTTATTATTTTAAAAGATGCATACCTGAGACGGTTCAGTTGGTAAATCAAAGACACATTTTAACTTGGAATTCATAAAGTTATCAGCTGGAGTATCTTTCCACTAAAAAATATAAAAATATTTTAATAAAAACTTGTTTCAAAGTTTCAACAATTCACTTTTTGTTTATGTACAATTTTAAAATAATAATAATAATAATAAAATAGATGGTGATTTTCTACATTTTCAAAACAGTGAAATTTTCTCTCTCCCAATCCAAAGAATTCTCAAACACATTTTATCCACTTTTTTTTACCCCCCCTCCCTCCCAATTAACCAGGGTCGGCAAGATTTGCCCCAACCCTGGGAAATACCATGGTAAATTCCAGTATTTACCAACCTGGGAAGCAGAGATATTTTTAACTCCTCCACAAGCATATTTTACGCATTAAAATCTAAAAATACTCCTTAAAATTTTAATCATGAGTATTTTCACGCTTTGTATTTTTAGGTTAAATTTAGTGTACTTTATTAAATGTGTCTGAAAAAGTTTATACTCTTTCTGCAATTCAATGCTCTGCATACTTTTTTTTTTTTTTTTTTTTTTTTAAATCAATTAATATCTTCTCTTACAATGGATAAAAAGTTTTTATAATTAAAATTATTTTGAGTAAAACTGTAAACATTTGCATCAATAATAGAATTTCTCAGATTCACATATGACCTTATTATCTTTCAATGTTCATTGTAATTATAAACTGAATCACATTATGATCATATTCTGAGCTCTGATATTATATTGTACAAATTATGCTGAAAGGAATATTATTACAATTGGCCAGTCCATATAATATAACTTCAACTTATAACTGAAACTTATAACATCAGTTCATATACATATATTTTATTTTTGAACTTATCACGAAACATCAACTTTTTCCTCTTCCACTCTTAATAATGCCAAACTCACTCCTTCAAAAAAGATCAAGGAGTACTTTCAGTCCTAGGAAAAAATCTAGCAATATCTCTGCTGGGAAATACTATGTTTTTTCCACATGGGAAAAACTTATTATTAAAAACATAAATATAAATTCGAAACAACCTTTAAAAATGTCAAAAAAAAAAAAAGGAAGATCTACAAAAACGGACAATGGAGTGCATTTATGCGCCACCCAGATTCACAAATCGTATTCACATTCTTAGTCTTCCACATCGGATTTTAGCATCACATAACAAAATACTAATTTAGTGGCTTTTTGTAAACCCAGTCTATTTCTAATGTTTTGGATAAAAGAAAAATTAGAAAAAATACGCTCCAGAGATGCTGATGATGCAGGACATCCCTGAAGATAATTCTGCATCTATTCCAGTTTTACTTAAATTCTTCCACCACAGTGCAGGTGAAATAGTGTTTGTAATGTCTTTGGAGAAAAATGTCTTCAGAAAAGTTGCATCTTCTGACTTGAACAGTATTATGTATTGTAAGTACTTTGGATTTAAAGCCTGCAAATATTCACAAGCAAATTCCTCCTGATCATGTGATAACTTTTCACCTTTATATTTTGGATTCATCAAGTGTGCCAAAAAATGGACAGGGGTCATTGCTTTATCAAAGCTAGATTTCACTTTGCTGAAACATGGATTGAGTTCTTTATTTTGAAAAAGCTCTAGATAATAATGCCAATATTGCTGATACTTGTGAAATTTATTGTGTTGTAACTTCGTAAGGGCTTTTGCAACTGGTTTCAATTTGTTATACATATGTTTTGCTTCTTTATACAGATGAAGATTATTTATTAAACACTTAATGTCGTTATCAATTTCAACTTCGTGATTATCCACAATCTGAAGATAAAAATGCCTGTAAGTAATATAAGTTTCTAAACAAGCTATTTGTGAGTTCTACTTTGTTTCACCTGGAATATGTGGTTTAACCAAATTGGAATACTCTTTCTATAAACTCCCAGGGATATGGTGCTTTCATTTTCAAATTTCTGAATTTTGACAACATTAGCCATAACAGAATCAGTAGTTACATTCTTGCCAAGAATATTTAAATAATGTGATGCACATCCATATGTAACTTGTATAATATCTTCCGTTTCAAGATTCTGCCGCATTGTAAGCATTTTCTGTTCATTATCTGAAACTAAACTTTTTACAATGCATCCATTATCCATTATGAGCTTCTGCTGCAATTTTTGCCTCATGAGCATGGTCATGAGGTTTCAACCCCGGTTTAAACCCTCATGTCAAAAACCTATATTTATAATTTGTTACATAAAAATTTAGTTCATAAAAATATTTTGAAAAGTAAACTGATTGATGTTCTTTGAAAAACACATTGTTATAACATTTTGATTATAAAAAACAAAACTTTAGTCTTTTAAATTTCATTATGAATTATTGTTATGCTCACTCAAAATATGCTATGATACTTTCATATATTACTACGAAATGTATTAGAACTAGGAGGACTATTAGTTTCAACCTGGGTAAAAATGTCGCCAGTTTTTGTACACCAGTTTTGTGTAACACCAGAATAAATTAAAAATATCAGTCCTATCATTACGAATTTGATACCAAATGAAAAGGACGATTTTTCTGAATCCAGGGATGCAAACAGTTTGTCGACAAGACAATTAGATTTGATTTGACTTTAGTTTTAATGCATAAAAAAAAAAGTTAAAAAAAAAAAATAAATGTACAATAATAAACAGAAATTTGTTTGCTTGTATGTCTATGCAACTGATACACTGCATAATTCCAAGAATAATACTTACTAAAGCTTCAAAACTATATTCTCCTTCAGGAGCAAAAATACTCTGAACCATAAATTTATGACGATTTTTATCCTGACTTTCTAGATCAAGAGGCTGCAACATCACTATATATAAAGAGAAAGGGGAATAAATTCTAAATATTATATACAATTTAAATAATACACAAGAAATTACTAAGAAAAACTGACTTTTCATTTTTAAATTAGATCTATTTGTATTACAGAAAATATATGAAAGTTCTATGCGTGTCTTTACTCCACTGTGCAACAAAGTTTGCATATCTTGTAAATGATGTTAATAACCAAGAATATAAAACATAAATGTATATCTAGTCAACAATATTTCAGTCTATAAAATATAAACATGTAAAATAGAAGATGTATAGATATTTGCAAAATTATTTTTATTCTTTATGGAAAGAAATTAGAAAATATCTAAACTAAGATATGTATAATTGAAAACTTTATCGATAAATGCATACAGTAGAACCTCGATCCATCGTTTTTCACCGGGTGTGCGAAAAAAAAAAGCGAGAAAATGACAAATGCAGGTTAATATCAAAACACATAAAAAGCATTGTTTATGAATTAATAAACACAATGTGTATACTCAAAAACTATTTTGTTACTTTCCAAACTGTCAAAGAAATGAATCAATGCTATAGAACATTAAGTAAAATTTATTTTTAAAAATCAGTTATTTTTTTTGTTGGGATTTTCGATCATTTTATAAATTAAACAGAAATTTTTCTAGATTTACAATATTTTTCTGGTCCTTTTCTGTAATTTCATGTGCTCATATAAAAGTTTGTGCATTTTCAAACTCTATAATTATATCATCGGCGTGAAAATTTCCTCTGTTTCTTCGCCATTAATTACCTTTATTTATTGAAATAACATTTCTTCTATGCTTTAAAATATCGTATGTGGACACGTTAGAGGGCAAGACTCACGGTCGCTACTCGACACGTGGCGACTTAATTTGAAAAAGTGGCAATAAAGAAAATTGGTATGATCGCCATTTTTTCTGC
Source organism: Salticus scenicus (assembly GCA_963930645.1). NCBI lineage: Eukaryota > Metazoa > Arthropoda > Arachnida > Araneae > Salticidae > Salticus > Salticus scenicus. The sequence goes on from OZ005652.1 coordinate 326,823,903, forward strand.
GAATTCGCAAAAGTATTTCTTCCGTTAAAAAAAAAAAAAAAAAAAATCCCATTAACGATCGGCGATTGTTAATGGGATTCCGATGATGATTGCGCCTTCCGATTTCCAATCTTTCTCCATCCACAACATACAGTCGGCTGCAAAATTATTCGAGCACTAGCCAATAATTCCTATATTTAAAAAGTACACTTAAGATCGTTTTGCTAAGTAAATCCTTGTCGAATCATGTTCTTAGACTGATTAAGAACATGACTCGACAAGGATTTATTTAACAAAGCTGTATTAAGTGTACTTTTTTTTGGCAAGGATTATTGCTGGTGCTCGAATAATTTTGCAGCCGACTGTAAATGTCAATATTCATTTAAAACTTGCTTTATGAGATTCTAGAATCTAGAGAGATATAGAACTGTTAAATATTTCATGTTCGTGTAATTATTTTTTGCCTCTCTCCCCCTTTTCTTATTTCCAACTAGCGATCGCCGATCAAATGTTCTGCAGTTGTTTCTCAGTCTTTCTTCATCCATAATATAAATGCATACTTGCCAACCAATTTTAATAAAAAAAAGGGAAGATTTTTTTTTTTTCTCTTTGATGTATTAAACAATACAGTTTTACAATTTTAATATTTAGAAGCAATCTATAACAACATTTTACTATAGATTGATTATACTAAATTAAATATATAAAAGTTTTAAATGACGTTATTCCTCTTCAATATATAAATATCTACAAAACAGAAGCTGTAAGAAATTTATTTAACAATAGACAAAAAAACTTGTTAAGTTAAAGTATAACTAATTTTTTAAATAAATATAGAATATGATTTTTGTGTATCTACATTAATCATACATATAAGAAATAGTAGCAGTAGCTAATTATCAGGTAGGAAAAATTTTTCTGAAAAAATTATTCTTCATTTTTTTCATATGTTTACACATTTGGTATAAATATGACATACAAATATTTCATTTAATTGAGGAAAAATAAACAGATTCATTAAATTCAACAATAAAGATCTAAAAATAATTACATATGTGAGAAATATTGAGCATTTCCACTGCTTTATTGTTTCTAGAATTGATCACAATCCGGGGAAAGGATGGAGGGGGGGGGGAATACAAAAATAATTACAGAGT